>CP124717.1:87783053-89130830 GCA_031232105.1 Capsicum rhomboideum
TATAAATCAATTCTTGAAATCTCTTGAGGTTGACACAAAATTCTTTAACTTTTATGATCCGAAGAACGTAAGGATCCCTCCTCCGCGTATAGTCCCTTATTGATCCTTTGGATTAACTTTCCTTGTTGCTATGAAGGAAAGAAGAAAGAAAGGAAAAAAAATAAGAAATAAAGAAAGAGACAGAAGAGTACTAACGTTTCTTGTTTCCTGGAAAACAATATACTCCCTCATTTTATTTTTTTTTAATTTTTTCCACTTAATGCTACTTTTTGTTTTCTTTACATTTCATTTCATTTTTTTTTTTTTAAACAAGTACTACTGCTGCTAACGATCAGGGAGTGAGTTCCCAAATGAAATTATTCCTAGCCCCTTTTCTTTACTCTCATATTACTTAAGAAATTGTAGGAAAAGTCAAAATGAATCCCATAACTTGACATATTTAAAACATATATTTTTAAACTAATAATAATACTCCAAAATCCTTTCTCTTACCAGCAGCAACACATAAATACATTACATGTATATTTTACACCATTTGCTAATGTATTACAATTCTCTTTATAGACCAAAGTTGTACTTGTTTTAATGTGTCAACTTAATTCGAACTTTTCCGTGGTGTTACAGACAATATACCGGATTATGATGTTTTAATGCTAAAAATTTCAAAAACTTCAAGAAAAGAGTATGATAGATAAGATTGCCACGCCCCAAGCCTAGACGGGTAGACATGGACCCTATGAACACATGCCATACAGCTGACAGGTATTAAGCGGGAGAACCATTAATCTTAAGGCAATATTAAGGAACTATACATAAACAACTAGAACTCTATCAACATACGATAACTTTACACTGTCTACGAAACTTCTAATAGAATCTGTAACTATACAATGGTAGATAGTCGAGACAGGGCCTCGACATACCCAAATCATAAGTATAAGTATGACTAAAGAGTACTAGACATCTGCTAGCTGCAAATGAGAGAGGAGCTCACCAGTTGCTTTGCTGAATATGGGACTAGTGCCTAATATGAAAGTTTGCCAACTGTATAACTGAACCCGCATTTAAAAAATACAGCACCCCCCGAATGTAGAGACGTCAGTATATATAAAACATGTACTGGTATGTAAAGTAGACAAAATAATAAGCAAGCAAGTGTAGATGCTCAAGTGAATCAATCAAGATGGAGGACCTATGAGCATGCGAGAAACAAATCTACAATATGAAACAGTGACCTATACACTAGTCTTAGTGGCATATTATACCTCAAGCGGTAATTAAAGATGAACAACTATGGACAAATATTATTAGCACTCTATTATGACTTGTATAAATAACCTTGTTAGCTTACATATGTGTCCTAAAACTGTTCTTTATTATGAGAAGCCTAGAATTTGCCTAGGTGACATCCTATGCCTATATCAAATAAAGATGATCATAAGATGGCCTACCGATGGCGATCTGTGTCAAATATATGGCATATGTTGCCCAAATACAAATTGCTATGATTTTAAACGTATAACTGTAATCGCAGTCTGATATAGGGTACGCCTCCATGGGTTTACTATGAGGGTCTGACCGCAGGCCATATGTTGGCTCGAGTCAGAGGAAATCAGTGCATGACGTTCTAGTTGACTCCAAATACAAATGATGTCATAAAGGCGGGTACGCCCCAATGTTCAGGCTCACTATAATGGTCTGGTCTCGATCCCGTGCATAGAATCACGTCGAGCGAATGTGCCAAGTAAAACCTATGTACCCTCCCGTCATTAACATTAATCAAATAATGCCTTAAATGCCTATGACATGTGAACTATGCACCATTTTGGGGCTTGACACCTATGTTTCCATGCCCACCAACTTTCTGCCAAAAGTACGAAATAAAGTTGTGATGCTGACTACCGAGGTGTGCACGGACTGATCCTGAATCTGGTCCCTAGAAGTTTTGTAGTCATCATAGAATATATGCTTCATCTCCGTAGGGACCAGGTCCCTACAACAGGTTATCCATCTGTTGAAAATTGCTTTTAGTTACATCACTTGTTTTTTAGCAAAATAAGTTATTTAATTTAGGATGAATTTGAATTTTGAATTTAAGTTAGGTTGTTTGTTTTGTTGAGACATTTTAGGTAGTTTGAATTTTAAATATTGCTGATTTTTCTATTGTAAGGTGGCTATTTAAAGCCCCCCAATGCTTAATAAAATTATTGAAAGCTATTGAAAGCCATTTCAATCCAAAGAGAGTCATTTTAACCCTTTTTTGCTGCCCCATCTTTTTTAAAAAACCAACAGTGGTATCAAGAGCCTCATTGATCTTACAGGATCTGTGAATTCTTCCAAAAACTAGCATATCATTTTTAACCCATCTTTTTTAGAGAAGATGTCAAGCAGCAGTCTCTCATTGAATGCCCCAAAAATTTTCACTGGCGAAAACTACCAGATTTGGTCAGTGAAAATGAAATCATATCTTCAAGCCTATGATCTATGGGAAGTTGTAGTGGAAGATACACCATTACAACCACTCCCTGAAAATCCTACCCTTGCTCAGATTAAATCTCACTCGGATGAAAAAATATAAAAATTCAAAGCCAAAACTGTAATTCAAAATTCAGTTGCGGATTCGATTTTTTCTAAAATCATTACTTGTGAGACAACAAATGAAGCTTGGGAAAAATTAAAAAAAGAATACCAAGGAAGTGACCGAGTCAGACAAATGCAAATTTTGAATTTGAAAAGAGATTTTGAATCTCTTAGGATGCAAGAGGATGAAACTATTGCTAAGTATTCTGACAAGATTTCTTTGATTGTTAATAAAATTCGGTTGCTTGACGAGGATTTCAAAGATGACAGAATAGTAGAAAAAATTCTTGTGACAATTCCGGAGAGATTCGAGTCTAAAATCTCATCTCTGGAAGAGTCTAAAGATTTCTCTACTATCTCTGTTGAAGAACTAATAAGTGCTCTTCAAGCACAAGAGCAAAGAAGAGCCTTCAGACAAGACAATGTTACTGAGGGTGCCTTATATGCACAAAATAGAAAAGGAAAAGGTAATTGTCCTCTTTGCAGACACTGCAAAAAGAAAACACACTCGGAGAATTTCTGTTGGTGGAGACCTGATGCAATATGTGGAAATTGTAAACAAGCAGATCATGTTACAAAAGTGTGCAAGCTTAAAAACAATCCTCAAGCACAAGCGGCGGAAGCAGAAATCGAGGAGGAGCAACTTTTTTAAATCTCAGTAACTAAAGCAAAGGAGGAGTGTTGAAAATTGCTTTTAGTTACATCACTTGTTTTTTAGCAAAATAAGTTATTTAATTTAGGATGAATTTGAATTTTGAATTTAAGTTAGGTTGTTTGTTTTGTTAGGACATTTTAGGTAGTTTGAATTTTAAATATTGCAGATTTTTCTATTGTAAGGTGGCTATTTAAAGCAGTGTTTTAAAAGGCAGAGTCCGGACTCGCCCTAGGACTCGCCCCGGGGCGGGGCACTGGCAAAACGCCTCGGGACTCATGTGTGGGACTTAGTTCTGTGAGGCTTACGTCCTAAGCGCCTGACTATACGCCCTGAACACGCCTAACGCCCAACGCCCGGGACTCGCCTAATAGTTCTTACACAAATTGTGTCAAATTCCTTAATCAAAGCTATTGATACTCATAATTCTCTACCAATTAAATAATGCTTAGTAGTTTTTTTCATCTATTGAAATAAGAAAATTAAAATTAACTAGCTTATGTACTAATTGAGAACGTCATGAGGGTGAATATGGCTTAACATTTCTGTTTAAAATACATATTCGAATTTTATATATTCTCTTGTCATTGATCATTATGTTTTTGTCCTATATTTCAAAATTATCATATTTTATTTTGTTATTTGAAAGTATTTTATTTTTATTCATGAAAGAGTTTATGTTTTAATTCTAATATTAATAGTTTATTGATTATTTCTTTTAGGGAGGTAAATTGCATAGTATGATAGTCATATATTTTAAGAAATTATTTGTAGAATCATTGAAAATTTTGTTGTTACTTATATTTTTAGTAATCAAATTATAAAAATAAAGATACATAAAATATACGCCCCGTAGATCCTTAGGACTTACGCCCCATGTCTCGGGACTTACGCCTCGCCCCGTGCTATGTAAAACGCCTCGCCTCACGCCCCCGCCTTTTAAAACACTGATTTAAAGCCCCCCAATGCTTAATAAAATTATTGAAAGCCATTTCAATCCAAAGAGAGTCATTTTAGCCCTTTTTTGCTGCCCCATCTTTTTTAAAAAACCAACACCATCATCAAAACTAAGAACTTAACAACAAGAAATGATAGAGGTAGCAGATCGTGATCGCAAGTTCTTTTCTCTCTTGCCCCTACATTCCTGTTCTATTATCATTCTTTTTATCCTATTTTGTAGGCATTTTAACTATTGGCTTAAATTTACCAATCTGATTTTTTTTAAACCCTGTTTAATATGCATTAGATGGTCTCTTTAAAGTGGCATAAGTGTACTGATATAGACTTTTGGGTCTTCTTATACAGATGATGGAGAAGTAAACTCGGAAGAGTTTATGACTTATGAGTATGATGAGGAAAACTAGCTTCGCAAACTAGTAGTACAAAATCATATTTGTGAAGTTTAATTAACTATTTTTACAATTTGCTTGTCCTTCTCGTTTTCCCTTGTCCTCTCTCTCTCTCTCTCTGCTCTGTCATGTATAGACACACATATATAAACAATTTTTATTTGAACTGAATAAATGAAAGAAAACAAATACTATTGACAATTAAAGGTAGTGGATACTTACATTTTCCAAGCTACATTTTTGTACATGAAATCGAGAATACATTAAAAAAAAAAGAAGTTTTTTTATGTAATGAACATGCAGTTCAGAAGAAAGATTTGCACGGCAAGTGAAGTCAAAATGCGAAATTAGACATGATTGCATGCTTTAAACAATTTAGATATCTGAACTTAAAAATTTCAAGAGAGTAGTATAAATGTATAATAGATGAGATATTAAAATAGAGAATTAAAAGCAGTATAATTGAAATGTTGAACTGCCGCCGAAGTATATTATGTGATAAAAGAAAAAAAGGATACTGACCAAAGTCAAATACAATTTCTACGATATAGTTATAATGGTATTATATTTATTTAGTATTGTGTTAAAAAAAAATTAGTATGCTCTAAAATATTATATCTATTCGGAGTAATCACCATTATTTGTAAAGAATTTATTCATGGATTGTATGCTAAAAATTATTAAATATGTGCATATATTAAATTTAATAGTAGTACTAAATTAATACCCACTAAAGTCCTAGATCCAAAATTCAAAATCCAAAAAATTAAAATTTTGATTCAGTGTCCTAATAATAGTTACCACTATTAGGGTAAAAGAAACTTGGGTAGTTAGTAAACTCTAGTTGAGGCTTTTACGCTTCCTTCCAGAACCTTCGAGGATGACATGTTGTAATTCATAAAATACAAGAATGTTGCGGTGTCAAGTGCATATTTTCCTACCTTAAAGAATCAAAATGGACTAAGCTAGCATTTGGTCATAGATTTCCAAATATTTTTGACAAATTATTTTTAGGTGAAGAGTTGGGTGAAATTTTATCATGTGTTTGATCATAATATTTGAAAAATATATTTCATTTTTAAAAATTCACAAAAATTAGAATTTGGCCCTAATACTAATATTTTTTAGTATTTGAGAATTTAGATTATTTATCAAAAATATTTGTCAAATAATAATAAATGATATGATCAAATACTATTTGTTTTGTCAAGTTTTTTCTCAAAAACTAATTGGGAAATCTATGACCAAATGGGTCTAAGTTTTCTGAAATAGCCACATCAACACAGTCCACTGTACTGAAGTTACTCAGTGTTACGTGGCCCAGCAACTCCATCATATGGAGGGACAAATGGCAAACAGCATTGCTCACAACGTGGGCACACAGTCAGTGATTCAGCAGCTTACACAGCCAACCAAAACAAATCGAGTATTTATGATTATCAGTTTTCAGTATAGAGCCTTGTCTTATATACATTATTGTAATATAAAAAATTTCATCATCGGGATACTATATTACATGTTATAGTAGCAAGTAATTTACTTACTTTCAAAATTGTAAATATTAATTTGTATGAAGAAGTACTTATAAATATTTTATATATAAAATATGTATATGAGTTTAAATTCCTGAATACATTAATAACTTCTTAACCTTATTAATAATTTTATTCAGACGATTGAATTATAGCATAATGTTCTTAAAAAATATAAGTATTTTTAAAGACATTTTATCCATTAAATTTCATCATATAAGATAATCACGATTATTTGCTAAGAAAGTATCCATCATAATACTTAAGAAGTTTAGTTAATATGTACACATATTAAGTTAAATTTAAATTTAAATTCTGAAAGTATGAATGGTATCTGCCAAGATTCTCTACTTATAGAGAATAAATCTACTCCTACTACTCACATACTAACTCAAAATCAAGAACTTTACTTCATGGTGTCAGCTCTCCGCCATGTCGTTTCCGGCGGCGGCGATGGCCCGCCGGACGGCCAAGCAGGTCAGCTTCTGCGGGATGTTCAAAAAGGAAGTGGTGGATCAGCCACGTCAGCTAATTCCATGCCACGTAGGAGCATTGTGGACACTGTAGACGTTGGGAACTCTTTCCACGTGGAGTTGCAAAAGGGAAAGAAGAGAAGGAGAAATACGAAGAAGGAATTTAGGGGAGTGAGACAAAGGCCATGGGGAAAATGGGCCGCAGAGATTCGCGACCCGCACCGAGTCGAACGAGTTTGGCTCGGTACTTTTGTTACTGCGGTGGACGATGCTGCTAGAGCTTATGACAAAAAGTCTACAGAATTTAGAGGTGAAAAGGCTAAAACCAACTTTCTTATTTCGGAATATATTGATAATGTAGTTATTGAAGATAACAAGTTGCCAATTGTAATAGTAGATGAAAAGAAAGAATTAGTACAAGTAGGAAATGGGGGGATGCTGAGGTGGCAGTGGCTGTTGATGGTGAAAATAGTACTATCGTTGGTGAAAATTTGTATCGTTTGACTCTAAAAAAGAAAATCATACATTTATTTATGAATGGAGAGAGTAGAAAGTTCCATAGCAACCTTCGAATGAAGAATTGGTTTGCAGTCAAATGGAAAGACCACTTGACTGTCCTTGATTTTCTCATTACGCGGCCAATAACTGGGACAACCGTGTGCAATCAATGTGCCAGCTCACTCCATGCCACATCACCAAACAAAATCTTTAAATGAGCTCACACTCATCCATGTCAGTGATCTCTTGTGTACCACAAATTTCAGGAGAATATTTTCACTTTAGTAAATATGAATAACTGTACTCTTCCCACTCACAAACTTACTCGAGACCAAGAACATCACTACATGGTGTCAGCTCTCTACCATGTTTTCTCCGGCACTGCCGATTGTCAGGTGGACGGTGAAGCTGCTCGGCTTTTACGGGAAGTTCACAATGTAGCCACGTCGGATAACTCCATGCCAAGTAGGAACATAATTGTGGACTCAGTTCAGCCAGGTACTAATAATTATCACATTGGGAATTCTTTCAACGTGGAGTTGCAAAAGGGGAAAAAGAGGAGGAGGAGAAATAAGAAGAAGGAATTTAGAGGAGTGAGACAAAGGCCATGGGGAAAATGGGCTGCAGAGATTCGCAACCCGCACAATGGTCAACGACTTTGGCTTGGTACTTTTGTTACTGCGGAGGATGCTGCTAGAGCTTATGACAAAAAGGCTGTAGAATTTAGAGGTGAAAAGGCCAAAATAAACTTCCCTATAGAGGAATATATTGATGGTGTAGTTACTAACGAGATCAAGTCGCCAATGGTAGTAGTGGAAGAAGAAGTAGTACAAAATGTGATGAATGGTGAAGTGGAAATGGCTGCCAATGATACTAATATTGATGGTGAAAACGGTATGGAAAATAACAAGGATGACTTTTGGGAGAATTTTGAAGAGGATGGACTTGTCAAATTGATAACACAGGATATGGATATGTCCTTGTAATTCTTTAATTAGGCTTATCTCAAAATATCTTTTCATTTGGGCAGGATGTTTTTGTCGTTTTATCATCTTTTTGTTAAAGTTCTTTGTGGGGCCTATTAGTACGGAGTGGTAGGAAATATTTTGTAGTTTGAGCTTTGTACTGGGTGTTGAGGTGCCCATCCGCCACCACGGATTGGCTAAATTTAGAAAAAGAAAAGGAAAAAAGAAAGAAGAAAAAGAAAAAGAAAATAAAAATCTGAGTGTTGAGGTTGCAGTCGTTTATTTTCATGTAAAAAGAAAAGAAAAGAAAAAGAAGAAAACAGAAAGAAAAAAAAATCACAAAAAAAGATGAGGTTGTAATCGTTTATTTTCATGCAAAAATAAACGAATGACTTATTCCGCTCAAAGGTCATTTAAAATTTGTCTTTTAAAATTACTTTTTATTATTTTTAGGATGATAAAAATATTCAACTGTTGCTATTTCTTTCAAAAAAAAATACTCCCTCTGTTCCATTTTACGTGGTCTAATTTGACTGGGCACGAAATTTAAAAAATAATATTCGACTTAATAATGTATCATATTGTCCTTTATAATTAAAAATATATTTGTATTAATTTTATTGAAAAAATAAAAGATAATGCATTTATTTTTTAATTAAGTGAAATCAATAAAGATAAAATATTAATTATGTCTTTAAAAAGTTGTCAAATAAAAAAAATGTGATATTCTTTTTGGGAAGAATCAAAAAGAAAAGTTGATCCGGAGGGAGTAATAAAGAACACTACAAAAGCATGATTCTCTCGTATTTGATATGTCATGTCATATTAAAGCCTATTTTTTATTAATAAATCTATTTAACACACAATATCTACTTAATCCCAAATCATATCTTATACCCACACATGACCTGATTAAGAAGATTCAAAAATACCTGTAGATAAAATATAAAGAGTATATCTCAACCTTTTCAAAATAATGAATTGTTGTCAAAAACTTTTTTCCGATCCAATTTACTAAATGTGCTTGGTCAAAACTCGAAAAAATTTGTTGATGGTTGATCCATTTTCGGCACAAGTTTAGGGTGAATTTGATATTTTTTCGTAGAAGAAATAATAAGTGTGTGCTCGCTATTTCTAATCCTATTGTTAATTATCACTTGAACTAGATGTATTTCAATTGATGTATCGTTTAATTAAAAAGAATTTTGCGATGAAAGTGTTTGAGCTTACTTATGCGTAACTCGATTCGAGTTAGTTTACATACAACTCGACTAGTCTAACGAGTAGCTTTTACCAACACAAAACTAAACATCAATATGTTAGAAAATCGTGTCTCTTTTGAGACTTTGTGTGTGGCCCACATATTTTTGGTAATTAAATATTAGCTTGTCTCCCAATTAAAGTAAAAATCAGTCAATTAATTTTTCTCCAAGTTATGCATATATGGTATTTCTTTGATGGAAAGAAATAACTATGAAAGTCCCTAAGGTTAAAGTTATTTGCCTAAGAGTCCCTAGCCTACCTATAAATACGCCTGTGACTCCATCAGTCTGGATACCTTCTGATAGGCATAGGCTAGAAGACTCCTAAGCTTGTTAAAAATTCTCTCTCAAGTTTTTCTTTCTTCTTACACTTGGACAATGATGGCTGAAGGTACGTTCCTATTTATTTTTTCGCTGTGTTTTGGCTCTGTGTATGTGTTGAAATTCAACATGTGGTATCAGAGCCTGCCTTTAGCTGTGTTGTTTGGTGTCCAGATATGTTTGTATATTGTGATAGTTTATTAACAACTGTAACGAAACCAGACGGTATGGTTTTATTTGTTAAGATATAAAACTGTTGTCTACGGAATTCAATATTTGTTGTTTAATAGGCGTAATTATAGAATTAATTGATACTGAATTGTTCATATTTGATATCTAATTGTCTTGTCACAACTATAAGCACATGCTATTCAAATTTATGTTCCAGTAACATTATTTCCTTACTTTTAACATTGGACCATTTAGTTTAATGTTTTACTATGTATCTTAAGTTGCAAATTGTAAATCTATAAATTGGAGGGATTTGTTTTAACCTCTGTGGTTCAACCCTATTTGCTAGTTTTGTACGCATGCAGTAGTATTGATAATACTATATTCATAATAAGATATTGAGTCCTATGTTTTATATTCGACAAGTTCTAGTTTTGAATTTCATATCACGATTGTTGTTGTCTCTAATTTAAGAATTATTGATTAAAAATTGTTCATGTAATAATTATAAGAAATATGAATGGGAGATATGTAGGCACTGCCTATTCCCTTATAGTATGTGTCACGCCCCAAACTGGTAGGGACGGACAAGTACCGTATACACTTACTTTACAAGTACCCTATTACATATACGAGATTATGAGATAATAACGTGCAAGATATCTAATATGAGTTGTAAATATATACACGAGGGAGTTATACTAACAAAAACTGTACAATACACTGCTGCATAACGTCCATGAAGCCTCTAGTCAGTCTAACACACTAACCGAATAACTAGTTGACATGCGGCCTGACATACCCAACTAGAGACCTATACATATAACTAACAATACTAAACATAAACTGGCTCCAGAGAGATATGGAGCTCACCAAAAATATATCAGCGAAAAACGGCAATAGAGCCTAACGTGGACGTCTGCTATCCTGTGAAACTAAGCCTGCATCAATAGTATGTGACAATGTGGAGACGTCAGTACATATATAATATGTACTGGTATGAAAGCAGACAGAATAATAGCTAGACAAGTGCGGAAGCTCATATGAATCAAATATCAAGTGAAAGAATTATGAGCATACAAGTACACTATGTATGATATGAAACTATAACCTATACACCAACCTTATTAGCCCATCATACAACGTCGAGGAAGGCATTCTTTATAATGTAAAACCTACAGTTTGCCTAGGTGACGTACTTAAACTACCTATAGTACAAATAATCATAAGGTGGCCTACCGAAGGCGATCTAAATCACATATAAGGCGTACATCGCCCAAAGTACATATGACTATGATTTATACGTATAACTGTAATCGCAGTCTGACATAAGGTACGCCCTTCCAGGGGCTCACTATGAGGGTCTGCCCGCAGGCCATATATGCCATATGTTGGCTCGAGTCAGGGGGAACCAGTGCATGACGTTCCTGCTGACTCCAAATACAAATGATGCCACAAAGGCGGGTACGCCCCATTGTTTGGGCTCACTATAATGGTCTAGTCTCGATCCTGTGCACAGAATCACGTCGAGCGCATATGCCAAGTAAAACCTATGTACCCTCCCGTCGTAACATTTATCAAATAATGCCTTAAGGGCCTATGACATATGAATTACGATAATGGTCATTTAGCTACTACATATAAGTGCAACTATGCTATGGATATTTACTTCCATTCATAACATGTGACATATATATCTACCATGAGTCCTAAGAACTTCACGTAAAGAAACTTACGATAATATGGAATATTATAAAGATTTACCGTAAAAAGAGAAAAGTGGATGCTTATAGGCTTAATGGTAGGACGAGGGAACAATGTAGAAAACAATTGAAACGCCTTCCTTCATATTCTATGAGAACTATATTAACGTTTATAGAAAAGAGCACATGACGCATGTGGTGCCTTATTGGCGAGGGGAGGTTTAGCTTTACATACCTTAGAGCTTTACTAGCTACGGTAGTACTCCAAGCTTCAAACAATACAACCCTCGCAGTTGTAGTCTTTATCCTTCCAATTACTAGTACCCGCTATCCGATAGGCAACCTACTAATTATAAGAATAATATACGTCCATTAATAACCCATATGTGCATTTAACAATTTATTCCAATAGGCTTCGTTTATATTCGACATTAATCGAATTTCTTACTAAGAACCCAAAGATGAATTCTTTAGTTTCTAATTTATAAAATCCAACATCAAGTCCACCCAATTGATAGTAATTTTCTAAAATCTTCACTTTCATCAAAACTTTACCCTTTTTCCCTTTTCTCATGAACCCTAATTAAAAAACCCATTTCAAAACTTAAGAGAAATTCAAATTAATATCTCCAAATACTTATCTATAAATAATTAAATTCAAGAAAGGGTAGAGAATTTACCTCTTGGAGTTCAATCCTAACTCTAGAGTTGAAATTGATTCATTGCTGTTGAAAGAAGACAAAGGGAACGAAACAATGGAAGTATGGAATTACTAAAGGTACTGTTTCTTCTCGTTTCGGAACCACAAGCAAGAACCCAACCAATTGCTTCCTTTTGAATTTGTGGAAAGAAGAAGAAGATGAAACCATTAAGGTTACCTACTACACCTGCACGTTTGTTTTTCTTGTTTTTTTTGTTTTGGAAAAAGTTCCAGTGAACACTAAGCTTAGCATTTTCCTACTTTTTCTTTTGTTCCCTTTTTACCTAAGGAATGGTTAAAGTGGCTCCCACAGCTTATATATTTAACACACACAAATATTAATAATGCTCCAAAACCTTTTTCTTTTTTCCAACAACCACCACTAATATATATATATATAGACATACCTTCATATACATATATATATATATATATATATATATATATATATATATATTCTACACCATTTGCAAATGCACATAATTTTTTTTTTTTTTTTTTTTTATAGACTCGGAGTTGTACTTGTTTTAAAGTGTCAACTTCATTCGAAATTTTCTGAGGTGCTCCAACCTCATTCTCGAGACGCAGATATGAGCAGGGTCAGACTTTTAGAGCACCAGACTCACGTCTTCAGAGGGGCATCAGTCGGGGATTACCACCTCGACCTATATGCAGACAGTGTGGCCGAGCACATGGAGGGGAGTGTCGGAGTGGTTCAAATGTATGTTATTGGTGTGGTGTAGAGGGTCACATGGTTCGAGATTGTCCTCAGCTCAAAGATAGAGGTAGAGGTGATCGACCACAGCCTACAGGGTCTGCATCAGCCTCCTCGTCGTCAGTACCTACTTCTTATCGCGGTCCTCAGGCACCAGCAGGTAGAGGATCTGGTAGAGGTAGAGGGTCCGGTTCGAGCGCTGGCCCAAATCGTATGTATGCACTAGCTGGTCGGCAAGATTCAGAGGCATCTCCAGATGTGGTCACAGGTACCTTAGTTGTTTTTTCAGACAATGTATATGCTTTGATAGATCCAGGATCTACCCTGTCATATGTTACTCCTTTTGTTGCTAAAAAGTTTGGAATAGAGCCAGAGTTATTACGTGAACCATTTGCAGTATCGACTCCAGTAGGAGAGTCTATCATAGCTAGACGGGTCTATTATGACTGTGTAGTGACAGTATGTGGTCATGCTACATTGGCTAATCTAGTTGAACTTGAAATGGTCGATTTCGATGTCATTATGGGTATGGATTGGCTGTCCTCTTGTTATGCTACAGTTGATTGTCGAGCCAAGATGGCCCGATTCCATTTCCCAGGAGAGCCAATCCTAGAGTGGAAGGGTAATTCTATGATGCCTAAAGGGAGGTTTATTTCCTATCTTAAAGCACGAAAGCTTATTGCAAAAGGGTGTGTGTACCACCTAGTCCATGTAAAAGACCTTGAAGCTGAAAAACAAGCATCGACTTTCCAATCTGTACCAGTGGTGAACGAGTATCCAGATGTGTTTCCTGATGAACTTCCTGGATTACCTCCCATCAGAGAGATCGATTTTGGTATTGATGTAGATCCTGATACTCAGCCGATATCAATTCCACCTTATAGAATGGCGCCTGCAGAATTAAAGGAGCTAAAAGAGCAGTTGAAAGACTTACTAGATAAAGGCTTCATTCGACCCAGTATATCACCTTGGGGTGCGCCAGTGCTGTTTGTACGCAAGAAAGATGGCACGTTGCGAATGTGTATCGATTACAGGCAGCTGAACAAAGTGACAATAAAGAATAAGTATCCTCTTCCTCGAATAGATGACTTATTCGATCAATTGCAGGGAGCTAAATATTTTTCAAAGATTGATTTAAGGTCTGGCTATCACCAGCTAAGGATTCGTGAAGTAGACATTCCCAAGACAGCTTTTCGAACAAGATATGGGCATTTCGAGTTTCTTGTTATGTCATTTGGACTGACAAATGCTCCAGCAGCCTTTATGGATATGATGAATAGGGTTTTTAAACCTTTTCTTGATACGTTCGTGATTGTATTTATAGATGACATTTTGATATATTCATGTAATGAAGCTGATCATGCAGATCATTTGAGGTCAGTTTTGCAGAAACTCAGAGAGCGCACCAATTGTATGCTAAATTTTCTAAATGTGAGTTCTGGTTGACCTCAGTAGCTTTTCTTGGTCACGTGGTATCTGGAGAAGGCATCAAAGTAGATTCTCAGAAGATAGAAGCTGTGAAGAATTGGCCTCGACCAACCACTCCTACAGAGATGCGTAGTTTCTTGGGGTTAGCTGGTTACTATAGGAGATTTGTGGAGGGATTTTTCTCTATTTCTGCCCCGTTAACTAAATTGACGCAGAAAACAGTCAAGTACCAGTGGTCAGATGCTTGTGAAAGGGGTTTTCAAGAGTTGAAACATAGATTAACTACGGCGCCAGTATTAGCCTTACCAGAGGGCACAGAAGGGTATGTTGTGTACTGTGATGCTTCAGGTATTGGCTTGGGTTGCGTTCTTATGCAGCATGGAAGAGTTATAGCGTACGCTTCTCGACAGTTGAAGAAACATGAACAGAATTATCCCACTCATGACTTGGAGCTTGCAGCAGTGGTGTTCGCGCTGAAAATATGGCGCCATTATTTGTATGGAGTGCATATTAATATTTTTACAGATCATAAGAGTCTTCAATATATATTCAAGCAGAAAGAGCTGAACTTAAGGCAGAGGAGGTGGCTAGAGTTGCTGAAAGACTACGATGTTGATATTCTCTATCATCCAGGTAAAGGCAATATTGTAGCAGATGCTCTTAGTCGACTATCCATGGGTAGTCTAGCATATTTGTCACCTATTCAGCGTGAGGTAGCCAGAGATGTTCATAGATTAGCCAACTTAGGAGTCCGTCTTATGGATTCCGAAGATGGTGGTGTTGTGGTACTCAATACAGCTGAATCATCACTCGTGGCATTAGTGAAACAGAGGCAGTATGATGATCCTTTATTGCTCCAGTACAAAGAGGGAATTCAACAACACCGAGTCACAACATTCGAGCTAGCAGGCGATGGCACTTTGAGGTGTCGAGGTAGATTATGTGTTCCAAATGTAGATGGGCTGAAACAACAGATTATGGCTGAGGCACATTGCTCCCGTTATTCAATCCATCCAGGTTCTACAAAGATGTACCATGATCTTAAAGAGATTTACTGGTGGAGTAACATGAAGAAAGATATAGCAGAGTATGTGGCACAGTGCTCCAATTGTCAGTTAGTGAAAGCTGAGCATCAGAGGCCCGGTGGCCTAGCTCAGACCTTTAGTATTCCAGTGTGGAAATGGGACGCTATCAATATGGATTTTATCACAGGTTTACCTTCTTCTTATCGAAAACATGACTCCATTTGGGTAATAGTTGATCGTCTGACGAAGTCAGCCCATTTTCTTCCTGTTAAGACAACCAGCACAGCCGAGGATTATGCTAAGTTATATATAAAAGAGATTGTTCGCTTACATGGGACCCCAATGTCCATTATTTCAGATAGAGGTGCCCAATTTACAGCATATTTTTGGAAATCATTCCAAAGGAGTTTGGGTACTCAGGTGAATCTTAGCACTGCATTTCATCCGCAGACAGATGGCCAAGCCGAGCGCACAATTCAGACGCTCGAAGACATGTTGAGAGCATGCGTGCTGGACTTTAAAGGTAATTGGGATGATCATTTGCCCTTAATCGAATTTTCTTATAATAACAGCTATCATTCCAGTATTGGTATGGCTCCATTCGAAGCTCTGTATGGGAGACGATGTCGATCACCTATTGGTTGGTTCGAAGTAGGCGAGACTCAGGTGTTGGGACCAGATTTAGTCCATCAAGCCGTTGAGAAGGTTAAGTTGATACGAGAGCGGTTGAAGACTGCTCAGAGTAGGCAAAAGTCATACGCGGATGTGCGACGTAGAGATTTAGAATTTCAAATTGGCGATTTGGTATTCCTGAAGGTGTCACCTATGAAAGGTGTTATGCGATTCGGAAAGAAGGGTAAATTGAGTCCCAGGTATATTGGGCCTTACAGAATTATTCGCAGAATTGGCCTTGTAGCCTATGAGTTAGAATTACCTCCAGAGTTAGCTGCAGTACATCCCGTCTTTCATGTGTCTATGCTACGTAAATGCTTAGGAGAACCTTCACATGTTATTCCTATAGAGGGTATTGAGCTTGAAGAAGATTTGTCATTTGAGGAAGTACCCGTGGCTATATTAGATCGACAGGTAAGAAAATTGAGGACTAGGGACATAGTTTAGGTTAAAGTGCTTTGGAGGAACCAAGACATTGAAGAAGCCATTTGGGAAACAGAAACGGATATGAAAACCAAATATCCATACTTGTTCCAGGAACCATCAGAAGGTTCTTAAACTACTTGCCCCTTTTATATGATTGTTAGTTTCCATTATATTTGGTTCTGTTAACATTTAATTCTAACTTGATGTGTTTAGGTACATGATGTGTGCCTATGATTCTTGAGATTTACATGGATACAGCGAGCGGATATGGAGTATAAGGTAAGTTGCATCATTGGTTATGACTTTTATTTGACCTTTGTTGAGTTAAGGCCAAACGGAGCCTCGTGTATTACCTGTTGAGTATTATATGTGTTGTGACGCTCTGTGAAGCGTATTTGGATATATTCTGGCTTGCTGACAGGTTTCCAATAGGCCTATTTACAAAGGAAACTCTGGCGAAATTTTTGGAAATTTGGAGAGTTAGCCAAATTTTGTGGCCTTAGGATAAAGTAAAGTGACAACGAAGTGAATTAAAGGATCTTATGGGTGTCTTGGATGATTATGAAATGGGAAATAAATTATAAGTATCATTCGAGGACGAATGATCCTAAGTGGGGGAGATTGTAACACCTCAGAAAATTTCGAATGAAGTTGACACTTTAAAACAAGTACAACTCCGAGTCTATAAAAAAAAAAAAAAAAAAATTATGTGCATTTGCAAATGGTGTAGAATATATATATATATATATATATATATATATATATATATATGAAGGTATGTCTATATATATATATTAGTGGTGGTTGTTGGAAAAAAGAAAAAGGTTTTGGAGCATTATTAATATTTGTGTGTGTTAAATATATAAGCTGTGGGAGCCACTTTAACCATTCCTTAGGTAAAAAGGGAACAAAAGAAAAAGTAGGAAAATGCTAAGCTTAGTGTTCACTGGAACTTTTTCCAAAACAAAAAAAACAAGAAAAACAAACGTGCAGGTGTAGTAGGTAACCTTAATGGTTTCATCTTCTTCTTCTTTCCACAAATTCAAAAGGAAGCAATTGGTTGGGTTCTTGCTTGTGGTTCCGAAACGAGAAGAAACAGTACCTTTAGTAATTCCATACTTCCATTGTTTCGTTCCCTTTGTCTTCTTTCAACAGCAATGAATCAATTTCAACTCTAGAGTTAGGATTGAACTCCAAGAGGTAAATTCTCTACCCTTTCTTGAATTTAATTATTTATAGATAAGTATTTGGAGATATTAATTTGAATTTCTCTTAAGTTTTGAAATGGGTTTTTTAATTAGGGTTCATGAGAAAAGGGAAAAAGGGTAAAGTTTTGATGAAAGTGAAGATTTTAGAAAATTACTATCAATTGGGTGGACTTGATGTTGGATTTTATAAATTAGAAACTAAAGAATTCATCTTTGGGTTCTTAGTAAGAAATTCGATTAATGTCGAATATAAACGAAGCCTATTGGAATAAATTGTTAAATGCACATATGGGTTATTAATGGACGTATATTATTCTTATAATTAGTAGGTTGCCTATCGGATAGCGGGTACTAGTAATTGGAAGGATAAAGACTACAACTGCGAGGGTTGTATTGTTTGAAGCTTGGAGTACTACCGTAGCTAGTAAAGCTCTAAGGTATGTAAAGCTAAACCTCCCCTCGCCAATAAGGCACCACATGCGTCATGTGCTCTTTTCTATAAACGTTAATATAGTTCTCATAGAATATGAAGGAAGGCGTTTCAATTGTTTTCTACATTGTTCCCTCGTCCTACCATTAAGCCTATAAGCATCCACTTTTCTCTTTTTACGGTAAATCTTTATAATATTCCATATTATCGTAAGTTTCTTTACGTGAAGTTCTTAGGACTCATGGTAGATATATATGTCACATGTTATGAATGGAAGTAAATATCCATAGCATAGTTGCACTTATATGTAGTAGCTAAATGACCATTATCGTAATTCATATGTCATAGGCCCTTAAGGCATTATTTGATAAATGTTACGACGGGAGGGTACATAGGTTTTACTTGGCATATGCGCTCGACGTGATTCTGTGCACAGGATCGAGACTAGACCATTATAGTGAGCCCAAACAATGGGGCGTACCCGCCTTTGTGGCATCATTTGTATTTGGAGTCAGCAGGAACGTCATGCACTGGTTCCCCCTGACTCGAGCCAACATATGGCATATATGGCCTGCGGGCAGACCCTCATAGTGAGCCCCTGGAAGGGCGTACCTTATGTCAGACTGCGATTACAGTTATACGTATAAATCATAGTCATATGTACTTTGGGCGATGTACGCCTTATATGTGATTTAGATCGCCTTCGGTAGGCCACCTTATGATTATTTGTACTATAGGTAGTTTAAGTACGTCACCTAGGCAAACTGTAGGTTTTACATTATAAAGAATGCCTTCCTCGACGTTGTATGATGGGCTAATAAGGTTGGTGTATAGGTTATAGTTTCATATCATACATAGTGTACTTGTATGCTCATAATTCTTTCACTTGATATTTGATTCATATGAGCTTCCGCACTTGTCTAGCTATTATTCTGTCTGCTTTCATACCAGTACATATTATATATGTACTGACGTCTCCACATTGTCACATACTATTGATGCAGGCTTAGTTTCACAGGATAGCAGACGTCCACGTTAGGCTCTATTGCCGTTTTTCGCTGATATATTTTTGGTGAGCTCCATATCTCTCTGGAGCCAGTTTATGTTTAGTATTGTTAGTTATATGTATAGGTCTCTAGTTGGGTATGTCAGGCCGCATGTCAACTAGTTATTCGGTTAGTGTGTTAGACTGACTAGAGGCTTCATGGACGTTATGCAGCAGTGTATTGTACAGTTTTTGTTAGTATAACTCCCTCGTGTATATATTTACAACTCATATTAGATATCTTGCACGTTATTATCTCATAATCTCGTATATGTAATAGGGTACTTGTAAAGTAAGTGTATACGGTACTTGTCCGTCCCTACCAGTTTGGGGCGTGACAGTATGCAATCTATTATCACTATGGTTAAGAAATTACCGTTTTAACGAAGGATATGTAGGCTCAGCCTATTTCTTTGTTGTACGATTTTTCCCCGATTAACATGAGATGCTTTATACATCGGATTGCTTTGATGTAGGCTATGCCTATTCAATCCGGTTTTAGCATTGTGATTAATTAACTATTTGTTTAAGTTAATTATTAAAGTTAAATACCTTGAGATGCTTTATTACAAAGGATTGCTTTGATGTAGGCTCTGCCTATTCAATCCGTTTTAAGCATTTTAATAGTTAACACTTTGTTTAAGTTAATTATTAAAGGTAACTATTGTGAGATGTCATTTTGAGTTCTTTTTTATCATATCTTTGGGTTAGCCATAGCATCCTGAGTATATGATATAAAGAAAAGCTAAATTCTTTAATCACATAAAGTTAAGTGATTGAGATATAATAATGACATCTAATAAAGTCCGATTATCTTTTCAAAATAGTAACCTTACCCCACAGGGAGGTAACTAGTTTGGTTAGATTAATTGGAATAGATAGTAAACCTTTCTGTTTAAAAAAATTATCCTATGCCCACAGGTATAGATTATTTTCTTGTTTTATCTGGTTTACTAGTACAATAAAGTTAAGTAATTCTATGCATGAGTTGCAACCTCTGCCCACAGGAAGGTTTAGAATTTACTTAAGAATCGGTATTTACGCGATTCACTTTGATGGTTGTGTATTTCATAGCTTATGTATGTGTATCCTTGTTTTTTGCAGTTAACACAGCTTTTCCTACTGCTCTATTTAACAAAAATGCTCGAATTCCAATGTTGTCTGGTGACAACTTTACTGAATGGAAGGAGAAAGTCCTTCTCACTTTAGGGTGTTCGGATCTGGATCTGGCACTCCGTGTGGAAGAACCACCTAAACCCACGGAATCAAGTACGCCAGAAGCTAAGGCTTCTTATGAGCGGTGGGAGCGATCTAATCGCCTGAGCTTAATGCTCATAAAAGCTCATATAAGCCAAAGCATTAGGGGTTCCATCCCTAACAATGACAATGTCAGAGCTTACATGAAGGCAATTGATGAACAATTTGTAAGCTCTGACAAGGCGTTGGCCAGCCCCCTTATGAAGAGGCTCTCAAGTATGACATTTGATAGAAGTCGTACAGTGCGCGAGCACATTATGGAGATGAGAGATATTGCTGCTAAACTCAAGTCCCTTGAGATTGATATGTCTGCACCATTTCTTGTGCATTTTATTCTAAACTCTCTTCCTACGGAATATGGTCCGTTCAAGATATCTTACAACACACATAAAGATAAATGGTCAATCAATGAACTTCTGACCATGTGTGTGCAAGAATAGGAGAGGTTGAAGCATGAGATACCTGAAAGTGCTAATTTGGTGACTCATGATAAGAAAAATACAATGAAGGGCAAAAGTGTTCCTATGAAAAAGAAAGGCAGTCTTGACAAAGACACTTGCCGTTTCTGCAGAAAGAAGGGACACTGGAAGAAAGATTGCCTGAAATACAAGAAGTGGCTTCAGAAGAAGGTAATTTTACCTTTGTATGTTATGAATCTAATTTCATTGAAGTTTCTGATAATACATGGTGGATTGTGTAACACCCCGTACCTTCCTAACCCAATGTGATGACGATGAACAATGTATACTTGAGTGTCGAGAGCCACACGAATGTATTTTGTAATGATATTGACAAGAAAATTGAAATTTGGCCTTGTACATATGCTTAACCTTGCGTAGAAGGTGTTTTGCGATCTTCATGGAGCATTTGTCGGGTTCAAAACGAGGCTAAGAGGACCTCTAAACAAAGTATGTTAAGGTTAAGAAGTAAGTGAAAGAATAGGATTTGAAGTATCTAACCAAACCCGCGAAGAAAATTCGAAAAATGAAATTTTCGAAAAATTTAAGGGAAGGGCGCGTTGGGTAGCGTGCCACGCCACTCTGGGCTGAAATTTTCAGTCCAGAGGCAGTATAGGGGCGCGCCAGGCAGCGTGCCACGCCTCCCCTGCGCACCTTTCAAAAGTTGAAAATCGTTCATATATATTTTCCTTTTTATTTCATCAACATTCATTATCATTTATCCCGTAACTGATCAAACAAATCGTCAACTCTGGGGGGAAACTATTCTTATCCAGTTGCCAATAGTAAACACACATTCTCAATAGGCCATTTAGCTTTTTGTTCTACTAGTGATACTGATGCACCCCAAGGGGCAGTACTAGGCCTTATGAATCCCTTATTCAACACGTCTTTTACTTTCTCCTGTCATTCTCGTAACTCGACCAGGCCATGCTATATGAAGAGGCCATGCTATATGATGAAAATAAAAATAGTTCGAGTACCTGACGTCACATTCATACCAAATCATACATCTGGGGATTCATTTACCACCCGGACTGATTAAAGAGGTGGGGGCTTCGCATTAATATCGTTCACTCTTACTAAGTGGCATATGTATCCCTTAGAGTATCCTTTTCTTTGTCGTGAGATGGGGAATACATTTTTCTGTCCATTCAAAATATTCCTTTGGGGATAATGACAATAGAACTTCTTAGTTCGGCCATCTACTATGCCATAACCCCTTTATAACTCAATAAGATCAACCAGTATCTCATGACCACAATTAATGACTATGCACTTATGATATACTCTTTTATTTACAATAGGTTCACCAACTGGTCATTTTGGTGTTCTTTTCACTTTTCAGCAATTAACAAAATACCATATGCTCTGTGGGTCAATCACTACGTGTACGGTACATGTAGCTTCACCAGGAGAAGTCTCCTTTTGTGACCCGACATATCACACCAATAACAACATTTGGCCCCAACCGACATTTGGTCTCTACCTTTTTCGTTCTTATGCTTGATACCCCATTGTCCATGAATCATGAATCTCACTTCTTTGCCAAACCGACTATCTCTAAACCCTTGGGATCGAGGTAGAACATTTACTATAGATTAAAGAAATAATGATTTAGGCGGTCTGCCAATCATCCAAGACCTCAATTCTCCTTGGGACGCCACGAACTGTCCCCATAGATCTAGCCATCTTTAACGAACCTTTGTCAAACAGTTGTGTCCTTTTCTGGTGCCTCTGGTCTTTCATTATTGTGTGCAAAATGCCTATATCCATTGTACAATCCATCTGTCTCTATACTGATGCACTCTATCGGTCATAACAGTTATCACGTTTGGAGCATATCTAGTCAAATTATGACACTAAAAACTGTACTTCCTGACACTTATAGCCCTTTGGCAAAAAAAAAAATTTCTGAACAATTGGTCCACATAAGCTTTTCTGACCTCACATGGGAGGTACTAGTCACAGAATGCCATTTTACATTCCTCCCAACTATCTGAAAATACATCAGTAGATCAGTCATATCCATAACATCTAGAACCCTTTTTAACTTAGTTCATAATGTCCTATGGGTCTTCATTCAAATCCGACCCGGTGAACGTGGGAGGGTATGATTTCTAAAAATATTGTGTTTGACGACTAGCTACCCTAGCCGCACCATCATTACTTGTCATCAGGCCATCTCGCCCGTGACATTGTACAACAACTATCTGAGGCAACATATGCACTACATTTCGTAAATCCTGTTCCGTGACATTTATAGATGGCTCTGCAGGTACTCCTCTATCTTTTGGCTACGAGAGACCCGTATAACGATTTCCATATCAGCTTCACCTTGACTAACTTGGTTAAGTGGTGATTTACTCATTTCTACTTCGGCAGGCATATCATCCTGCTCACCTTTGCCCTTATCTTGTCTGATACTCAACATTTGACTATATAATAGAAAACCAATGTCAATACGTACATATGTGTCCACCTACAACTTTGGCTCTATTGCACGATCTAGAAGTGAAGAAAAGAAACAACTCCTAAATGTCCCGTAGCCTCCTACTTATAAATGTGGCGCGCAACACATCCATAAGCAAGACTCTACTCAGACACGGCTTTGTAGACATCCTTAGACCGACTGCTCTGATACCACTTTTGTCACGCCCCGAATCCCATCGAGACATGATTGGCACCCGTAGCCGATAAGGCCCGAGAGAACCAACCTTTGCCTATGCTCAATCATATGCATATCATAGTCATAACCACCATTGCATAATATTATGACATACGAATAAAGGAGAACAAGGGACATATTTAGGCATACATATGAAACTTGGCCGTTGAGGCCATCCAGTCAAAACAACATGTGTCTTTTACACTATTACACCCACATCGGTCTACAAAAGCCTCTAACAAGAGCATTTACCAAAATGAACCATAAGTCGGGACAAGTCCCCGCACAACATGTACAATAGCAAAACATATATACAATTTGACTCGGAGAAGCCCCGAATGAGCGGGAGCTCACCAAAGAACCGCTAACACTGGTAGTTTATTGAGGAGGCCTACTGGGACCTGCGCCTGCAGCAAGTAAGGTAAATTCCCCGAGAGGGGTCAGTACGAAATAAGTACTGAGTATGCAAGGCTCAGATGAAACTATACAACACATGAATAGTTCAATGAATATGTCAATGAACTCAAAACATATGAATACTCAATGTGAATAAGTCACCATGTTACTCTTTGGAAACCATGTGGATTGCTTTCATTATTTTCATTACTTCCTTTATCTCAATGCTCACATGTCATTACATCACAATGTACCCGGGCCCCGACTGATCAGTGGGTCTTTCATATCATCATATAGGGATCGAGTCGAGCTAGGCTTATGCCCCTAGACTTGCCACCCTCGGGATCGAGTCGAGCTAGGCTTACGCCCCTAGACTTGCCACCCATAAATCCAAAATGCGGGATCGAGTCGAGCTAGGCTTACGCCCCTAGACTTGCCACCCGTACTTGATCATTGACCACATTTGCATTACTTTGTTCATTACTTTGAGATTGATACTTTGATAGTCATAACATCACTTTGGAACTTTGGAACACAACATTGTTGGAAACTTTGAATCATTGACCAATGAGTGAAGGACATATGAATAAATATCAATGAGAAATATAACATTACTAGCACCATGATACCATTGGAACCATTGGACAATAATCCATGAACAAGAGACACAAGTATAGGCACTATTGGAATATTGGAACATAGCCTTCTTTGAACTTTCGGAACATTAACCATGAATATGAGAAATGAGATTCACAATTGATCAATGAGTAGGAAATATATGACAATGATCATAGATAAGTGCATATGGGATACCTTGGTACATTTCGGAATAGAACTAAAGAAATGTCAATGTGAACACTATTGGCCGTAGAAAGATACGGACAAAATAACCTTGCATACCTTGGATGCACAATACGAATAGACAACCTTCGATGCGTATACAATGATCCCTCTCCTTCACTCTACAACATACATACATAACGAATTCACGTTAACCACGAATTACTTTACAAATGCATGCAATGTCAATGAATTACATGTTTGCCTTTAAACATGTCATTTCCTCTTGACAAAACCATTGATCATACTATTATTTCAAAAATTCCATAATATTCCCAACATTGACCAATACATGAAAATCAATACATTTCACCATAATACTTCTCCTCTACACTTTCTTGTCCATAACACATCACAAATAATCCATCAAAGCACCTTAATTCAACTCATAACACATATCGGCCAAAATCCCATAATTTTCACTTTTAGACAAGAACAAGTTTTATATCAAAAATAACACCATACATGTTTATATTTTGTCCATACCATGCTTTTTCTTCAAAGGCACAAGGCCTAATTCACACTTGAATTCCATATACCACAAATCTCATACAAAATCACCAAGTACCATGACCAACTTTTCCAAGCACCACCAACATGATATACATATTCTTTTATGCATATAATATATTAATCCATGACAATAATCACTTACCTAGGCTTGGAAGATGTTGATCTTGCTCCAAAGGTTAGCTTTGACCTCTTAGGGTTTGAGAGAAAAAGAAAGGGTTGAAAAAATTATCTACAAAGGCATGTGTTTTCCAAATGAATAAAATCAGCATTTTTGCCCTTTATATAGGCTCTCAAGTCCATGCTTAGCCACTCTATAGCATGCCATGTGGTGTTCTAGAAGTTTTTGCAAGAATGGGTCAAATTTCCCCATATGGGCCATGTCTTCTTTCCATTTTTGGGCCCTTTTTTGGGCCCAATTCACTTAACCCGATAAAATCAATAATTTCACGTGTTTAAGTCGTCTCATACGTATTACAATAATATTCCCACTCATGCTATTCATATCCGTAGCCGCCATCCAAAAACCAAGTGATTCTAGACACGTATGACAACTATGAGAATATACATGAAATGAGTGAAATATATTGGTATGATAAAATTACTCGAGAACGAATTTGGTATCAAAATAACGATTTTACCCTTTTGGTCAAAATGGGTCATACGTGGCTAGTGTGTATAGTTTCATCTGAGCCTTGCATACTCAGTACTTATTTCGTACTGACCCCTCTCGGGGAATTTACCTTACTTGCTGCAGGCGCAGGTCCCAGTAGGCCTCCTCAATAAACTACCAGTGTTAGCGGTTCTTTGGTGAGCTCCCGCTCATTCGGGGCTTCTCCGAGTCAAATTGTATATATGTTTTGCTATTGTACATATTGTGCGGGGACTTGTCCGGACTTATGGTTCATTTTGGTAAATGCTCTTGTTAGAGGCTTTTGTAGACCGATGTGGGTGTAATAGTGTAAAAGACACATGTTGTTTTGACTGGATGGCCTCAACGGCCAAGTTTCATATGTATGCCTAAATATGTCCCTTGTTCTCCTTTATTCGTATGTCATAATATTATGCAATGGTGGTTATGAATATTATATGCATATGATTGAGCATAGGCAAAGGTTGGTTCTCTCGGGCCTTATCGGCTACGGGTGCCAATCATGTCTCGATGGAATTCGGGGCGTGACAGATTGATTCTGGTTCCACAACTCATATTGCCAAAACCATGCAGGGTTTTCTAACTCTAAGGAAGCCGACGCAAAGTGAACAAAATGTTTATTCTGGCAATAGGACGGCATCACATGTGGAAGGCGTGGGGACTTATAGGCTCATTTTAAAAGATGGTTTTCAATTAGATTTAGAAAACACTTTTTATGTTCCATCATATTCTAGGAATTTAATTTCTCTTTCTAGACTATCAATAGCTGGTTATGATTTTAATTTTCATTTGTCTACAATGAAACTTTTGAAAGGCAATAAAGTTGTTGGTTCTGGAAATTTGTATGGAAGATTATTTAAATTTGAGCTAGCCCCCACGACTGAATGTAATGTCTTAACTCTGCATAATAAAGAAATTAGCACTAAACGATGTATTATCAATGAGAACTCATCAAGTCTTTGGCACAAGAGATTGGGACATATCTCTATTAAAAGAATCAAAAGGCTAGTTACTGATGGAGTTCTTGAAGCTCTTGATTTTTCTGACTTTGAAACTTGTGTGGACTGCATAAAGGGTAAGCAGACCAACAAATCCACTAAAGGTGCCAAAAGGAGTTCTAAATTGCTTGAGATCATACATACAGATATTTGTGGACCTTTTCCTACCCCTTGCTTGAATGGTGAGAGATAATTTATCTCATTTATTGATGACTATTCAAGATATATGTATCTCTATTTTCTGTTTAATAAATCGGAAGCACTTGATGCTTTTAAAGTTTTTAAAGCAGAAGTAGAGAAACAAATTTGAGCTCAGATCAAAATTGTAAGATCTGATAGGGGTGAAGAATATTATGGTAGGTACACAGAAAAGGGACAAGTTAAAGGTCCATTTGCTGAGTTTCTTGAAAAAGAAGGTATAATTGCTCAATATACCATGCCAGGAACGCCACAACAAAATGGTGTGGCAGAAAGAAGGAACCGAACCTTAATAGACATGGTAAGAAGCATGATTAGCAGATCAAGTTTATCTTTATCCTTATGGAGTGAAGCCTTAAAAACTGCTGTGTATATTTTAAATAGGGTTCCATCCAAAGCTATCCCCAAGACACCTTTTGAATTATTTAAAGGATGGAAACCTAGTTTAAACCATTTACACGTTTGGGGATGTCCAACTGAAGTGAGGGTTTATAACCCACAGTTAAAAAAGTTGGATGAACGAACAATAAGCAGTTTCTTTATAGGCTATGTGGTTAACTCTAAAGGATTTAGATTTTATTGTCCTTCTCATTCTCCTAAAATTGTTGAGGCTAGAAATTCTAAATTTCTTGAGGAACATGAAGTAAGTGGGAGTGGTTCAACTCAAGTAGTGGAACTAAAGGAGATAAGGGAACCACTTATGGTGCCTTTATATACTGAAAACTTGAATGCAAATCAGTTAAATTCCCATGAATTACTTGAAGAGCCACCACCACTTGATGAACCACATGAAGAGCAACCCGCTTTACCTGAACCCATTGTTGAAAGAGCACCTGAACAAAAGGAAGTAAGGAAATCCTCAAGAGTTCGTAAACCAGCAATTTCTAGTGACTATGTTGTATATCTCCAAGAGTCTGATTATGATATTGGATTAAAAGATGATCCATGTTCTTTTTCACAAGCCATGAGTGGAGAAAACTCCACACTTTGGTATGATGCCATGAAAGAAGAGATGGAATCTATGGCTAAAAATAAAGTCTGGAATCTCGTTGAATTACTTAAAGGTGTCTCTACTATAGGATCCAAATGGATTTATAAAACCAAAAAAGACTCATCTGGTAATGTTGAACGATATAAAGCTAGACTTGTAGCCAAGGGTTTCACTCAAAAGGAAGGTATTGATTACCATGAAACTTTCTCTCCTGTATCAAAGAAGGATTCGTTAAGGATAATCATGACATTAGTAGCTCACTTTGATTTAGAGCTACATCAAATGGATGTGAAAACGACTTTCTTGAATGGAGATCTTGAAGAAGAGGTATACATGCGTCAGCCTGAAGGATTTAGTGATAAGGATGAAAGTCACCTTGTTTGCAAGTTGAATAAATCTATTTATGGACAAAAACAGGCTTCCCGCCAATGGTATATTAAATTTCATAATGTTCTTTCTTCATTCGGATTTACGGAGAACATCATTGATCAATGTATATACCTTAAGATAAGTGGGAGCAAATCTATTTTCCTAGTCCTATATGTGGATGACATTTTACTTGCGAGTAGTGATTTAGGGTTGTTGCATGAGACGAAACAGTTTCTTATCCAGAATTTTAAAATGAAGGATATGCGTGAAGCCTCATATGTCATTGGCATAGAGATTCACAGAGATAGATCTCAACGACTGCTTGGACTATCTCAAAAGGCCTACATTGAAAGAATTCTGGAAAGATACGGAATGAAAAATTGTTCACCTATAGCAACACCTATCATTAAAGGTGACAAATTCTCATTGAATCAATGTCCACAAAATGCATTGGAACAAGAGAAAATGAAAGGCATTCCATATGCTTCACTTGTTGGAAGCCTTATGTATGCACAGGTCTGCACTAGACCTGATATTGCCTTTGTAGTAGGAATGCTTGGTAGATATCAAAGTAACCCTAGTCTTGATCATTGCAAAGCTGGCAAAAGGATTTTGAGATATTTGCAAGAATCCAAGGATCTTAAGCTTACATACAGATATTCTGACTCATTAGAAATCATTGGCTATTCAGATTCCGATTTGGGTGGATGTAAAAATAGTGGTAAATCTACGTCTGGATACATTTTCCTTCTTGCTGGAGGTGCTGTGTCTTGGAGAAGTGTCAAGCAAACCATTATTGCAACATCCACGATGGAAGCTGAATTTATAGCATGCTATGAAGCTACATCACAGGCGTTATGGCTGAAGAATTTTACTTCAGGCCTTAAAGTTGTCGATTCTATTGCAAGACCATTGAGAATGTTTTGTGATAATTCAGTTACGGTATTCTTTTCAAAGAATAATAAAAGTGGTAGCCGAAGTAAGCACATCGACATAAAGTATTTGATGGTTAGAGATCATGTCAAGAAGCAAGATATGAGTTTTGAACATGTTAGTACTACTTTGATGATTGCTCATCCTATGACTAAAGGTTTACCAGCTAATGTTTTCAAGGATCATGTAACTCGTATGGGACTTAGTAACTCATTGTAGTCTTGCTCTATTCTCTAACAGTTTATCTAGACATTATCGTTTTTGTTATACATGAACGTGCACATTTTGATTTTCATGTATTATAAAGTGATCATTGGATCAAATAAAGTTGGACTCTAAATGACTTATATTAAGCTCATTTATAAAGTTGTTGGACACTTTATTTAGAACATATTGTACATTGTAATACATGGAAGGAATTGCTTGATTAAGAGCATAACCTCCATGATTCTTGTATTAATATATTCTTGATAAAAGTGATTGTTGCATAACTATTAAGTTGAGTGAATATATGTTTATGGCCATGTTGTTTATTTTCACTCATAAAGGATTGTCTGATTTTCATATGTGGGTCAAGTGGGAGAATGTTAGAAAATCACGTCTCTTTTGAGACTTTGTGTGTGGCCCATATATTTTTGGTAATTAAATATTAACTTGTCTCCCAATTAAAGTAAAAATCAGTCAATTAATTTTTCTCCAAGTTATGCATATATGATATTTCTTTGATGGAAAGAAATAACTATGAAAGTCCCTAAGGTTAAAGTTATTTGCCTAAGAGTCCCTAGGCTACCTATAAATACGTCTGTGACTCCATCAGTCTGGATACCTTCTGATAGGCATAGGCTAGAAGACTCCTAAACTTGTTAAAAATTCTCTCTCAAGTTTTTCTTTCTTCTTACACTTGGACAATGATGGCTGAAGGTACGTTCCTATTTATTTTTCCGCTGCGTTTTGGCTCTGTGTATGTGTTGAAATTCAACACAATATTCTAACATTTTATTTTATAATTAGTTATGACTCACTGTACGTTCAAATTAATATAGAGTTGAATTATTCGTGCACCAGTAATGCATATAATTGCTCTTGTATGAATACATATCCCTTTTAAACTACTACTAGTTAAGTACTTATTTAGGATCTCTTACTTGCCAAAAATGAAACTATACCACGTAATTGAGATAGAAACTAGCGGATGGTGACATTTATGGCCCTTTTTGAATCTATGATGGGAATGAAATGTGGAATTATAGTCTTTTTATTCCTTTCAACATAGACCATTTCCAGAAACATGACATGCCCAATCTCAAATTGCATAACTTGCAATCATTCAGATCTCATATAACCAGAGAATCTTGAAGTTCTCTTAAATGCAGAAAAATTCGTTTTCAGTTGACATCTGAGAACACTTGACAGAGTTGAAACGGTGAAACTAGAACCTAATAGAACTTTAGGACAAAAAAACTTCACGTAAGATATTCTTTTTTAAACAAACTAAGAAGAAACGTAAGACAGAGAAATTGAAACGGAGGGAGTAAAGGATTCTCTGAAGGCTTATGACTAGTAGTAAATATATTCAACCGATCGTCTGTTTTTAAATGTGAAAATTGCACACTGAAGGTGCTCCATCACTCATGCGTTTTCACCATTTTTGTTATGAAAAATCTGACAAGCCCATTTATTGAATTTGTCCCTTATTCAACACCATTTTGATCCAAAATTCAGAAACTTCGGTAGGTGGTGAACTCTAATTGAGGCTTTTAGGATTCCTTCCAGAACCTTTGAGGATGACATGTTTGTAATTCATAAAATACAAGAATGTTGGGGTGTCAAGTGCATATGTGCCTACGAGAAATCACAATGTAACAGAGTTTTCTGAAAGAGCCATGTCAACTAAGTACAGTGGAGTGAACTTCCTCAGTGTTACGTGGCAGGAGTTAACTCCGTCAGATGGAGGCACAAATGACATACAACCTTGCTCACAACGTGTGCATGCAGTTAGTGATTCAGCAGCTTACACAGCCAACCAAAGCAAAATTGAGTATAGAGTTGTTGCACAGCCAACCAAAGCAAGATTTTAAATTATAGAGTTTGTCTTATATACATTATTATTATTGTATAGTATAAAAATTTTCTCCATCGGGAATAGGGATACTATTACATGTTATAGAGTTGTGGTAGCAAGTAATTTACTTAGCTTTCAAAATTATAAATCTTTATTTTTTATGAAGTGCCTATTAATATTTTTTATAAATATGAATCTCCTTCATCTTAATTTATATGATGTAACTTGACTTATTGGCACAAAGTAGAAGAAATATATGAATTTTATTCAATGTTTCAAAGCTACCTTAAAAAAGTACACCTTTGTGGACTTTTTATCACATAAACGAGATCCAACAAGGAGAAAATGTTAAGCTATTGACATTAAATATTTGCTACATAAGGAAAAGTCACTTTTTGAGACTGACCAAAATGAAAAGTATATCATATAAAGTGAGACAAAGAAGTATATGAGTTTAAATTTTTGGACACGTGGATAACTCCATAAACATTCTAGTAAATTTTACTTAGACGATTGAACTATACCATAATGTTCTTAAAAATAAAAGTATGTTTTAAAGATATTATACCCTTCAAATTTCATCATATAATATAAGGTTAATCAAGATTATTTGAGAAGAAAATATATGTCATATATACTAAAGAATTTTTTCAAGCATGCACACAAATTAATCAACAGTTACCACTGCCAGGTAAGGGGAACTTCGTTAGTGAGTGCAGAGTGCAAACTCTAATAGATGTTTTTATGTTTGCTTCCAGAACCTTCGAGGATAACATGTTTCTAATTCCTAAATATGAGATGTTGCATGCGGTGTCAAGTGCATATTTGCCTACAAAGAATCACATGCATGTACTGAGTTTTATGGAAAAGCCACGTCAACTCAGTACAGCAGATCAGACTGAAGTTCCTCACTGTTACGGGGCCCAGCGACTCCGTCAGATGCAGGCACAAATGGCATACAGCTTTGCTTACTACGTGTGCATGCTGCTAGTGATTCACCAGCTACACAGTACTTACTATCACTAAAAATTTAGAATATAAAATTTATTTTTGGATCCTTATGTACTTCCAAATGAAGAAAGCTCCTATATATAGAAAGTTCTATGTTCTTTCTAGAACCTACTAAGAGTTTTCCTCGGTAAATTGAACCTAAGAAGACTACATGTTTGATGTTACTATGCTTTGGTGTCAAGTGGAGAGACCATTTTGACTACAAAGGAAACCACATGCACCAATTTTTTCCAACCACGTCAATTTTTGCTGACATAAGAGCACAGGTAATAGGAGACTCCCTGTTAATGCCACGTGGCATACATCTGGGCCAAGTCGTGTGCAGTTAGTGTTACAGCTCACCTCAGCCACGCCCTTAAAACAGAATATTTATATAATATATTATAAATAGTAGTATATAATAATATAACTACGCACATAGCCACACACTTTATTCATGTCAATGTTTCATTAACAACAAAAATTTCAGGAGAATCAACAATTTCTTTCATATTTTAGAAAGTATGAACGGTATCTGTCAAGATTTTCTAATTCAAGAAAATAACTACACCCTTACCAACAAACTAACTCAAAATCAAGAATTGTACTACATGGTGTCAGCTCTCCAACATGTTGTCTCCGGCGCCGGCGATGGCCTGCCGGACGGTGAAGCAGGTCAGCTTCTGCGGGAAGTTCAAAATGCAAGTGTTGGTTTATCCACGTCAGCTAATTCCATTCCACGTAGGAGCATTGTGGACACTGTAGACGTGGGGAACTCTTTCCACGTGGAGTTGCAGAAGGGGAAGAAGAGGAGAAGGAGGAATACGAAGAAGGGATTTAGGGGAGTGAGAGAAAGGCCATGGGGAAAATGGGCCGCAGAGATTCGCGATCCGCACCGAGCTCGACGAGTTTGGCTCGGCACTTTTATTACTGCGGAGGATGCTGCTAGAGCGTATGACAAAAAAGCTATAGAATTTAGAGGTGAAAAGGCTAAAACTAACTTTCCTATTGAGGATTATATTGATAATGAAGTTACTGAACAGAACAAATTACCAGTGGTAGTAGTGGAAGAAAAGAAAGAATTAGTACAAGTTGGAAATGTGGTGGATGCAGAGGTGGCAGTGACTGTTAACGGTGAAAATAGTAGTAGTATCCAAACTTATGATGACTTTTGGGACACGTTGGAAGAAGATGGACTTGTCAAGTGGATCATACAGGATATGTTCTTTTGATCCTGTATTAATAAATTCGGTTTATGGTTTTTTGTCGTGTCTGAAAATATCTTTTTCTTTGCGTTTTGTCGTCGTTTTCTTTTTATTTTCTTGAAGTTCTTTTTGAGTGGTTAGTACGGAGTGGTAGGAAATATCTTGTAATTTTTGAGTATTGTATTGAAGTGTTGAGGTTGCAATCATATATATATATAAAATTGTCAAAACTATTTTAGCATTTGCTATAACAACATAATAAAAGAGTTCTCTTTTTTCTAATTTCTTAGATTTGATTGAACACGAGAAAGTTTTAAACATAAATTAACTATGCTTAAGAATGCATAAAAGCAGTACTTTTCTAGTGAATTAATATAATTGAGTCAACTTTGCGTAAAAAGATCTCAATTTTTGGATAAAGTGTCTCAGAGACTAGCGGATGGTGACATTTATGGTCCTTTTTCTGAACTAGAATTTTGCTGACCAGGAAAACGAGCATCGCAAACTAGTACAAATTCATATTGTGAAGTACGTTTAAATAGCTTTTCGAATTTAATTGAAGTTGCTTGTCCTTTTATTTTTTTTTCCCTTGTCCTCTACCTCTCTGAACTTTCATGTATTGTATTTGTAACACACATAAATAGTTCTTTTTACTGAATAAATGAAAGAAAACAAATACTATTGAAAATTAAAGGCAGTGGATCATTTCATTATATTCTCTCAGCTACATTTTTGCACGACTGAAATGAATAGATATCTTCCCCTAGGGAATTGAAACCATACTTAATATGGACGAACTTACTAACACAGTATACAATAAATTGATCAAATGATATAAGCATCAACCAAAATCTCAAATTGGTAGAGGAGATAAGAGTTTCATTATAAGTGAAGTAAGATTAATTAAAGATATGTACTACAAGGCATAAGAAGAGTAAGACTGAAGTGAGAATCTACCGAATTGCGATATTTTAGTGCAAACAATTTAAATATTTTCAAGAAAAGAGTATGACAGGTAAGATATTACACACAAAATTAAAATAGAATGATCAAAATGAAAAACTGTTATGAAAGTGTTACTTGATAAAATAATATTGACCAAGATCAAATGGAAGGGAAGAATTTGATTTTTAAGTCACTTATGAGTTGTTGTTTTTTAATTTTTATGTCTTTTTTTAAAGAAATTTATATGTTTATGCATATGAGATCTTCATTTTTATATATATGATGTCTGAAAAAATAATTTGAATTTCTTCTACTAATTATTTTGTAAGAGGTCAAGAGCTATTAATTCACAAAAAAATCTACTTATTCTGGTGTGCATAGCATGCCTATATTTTCGTCTTAACAACACAACACACATGGTGTGGCATATATGTAAGACCACATAATTTAATGACATATTTTATTTATTTTGTTCATATAAAATTAATAAATCTTTTTATAATTTTTATGTCCATGTATTTAGATAACAGGGATTATTCAGATATAACACCTTTCACTTCCAACTTTAACATTGTTAACTTTGTGAATTTGACACACTTTAAAAAAAAAAAAAAAAAAAAAAGAAGAAGAAGCCAAAATTCTTAAGATGGGGTAAAAAGAAAATGTCATTATTCTAATCGAAACTTAAATGGCAACAAAACTTACCTACATTGGGGTAAAGGAAGCTTCAAGAATATGTGCGGTAGAGGCTTCTATGTTTCCTTCCGAAACCTTCGAGGATTACATGTCCTAATTTCTAGATACCAGAATGTTGCGTTGTCAAGTGCACATTTGAGATGTACTCATCAATATAATTCTGCTGATGTCAAAACTCAACGTGAACTTCCTTGGTGTCAGTGTTAGGCGGCTCAGCATGCAGCAGCTGCGTCCTCCTCATCAGATTGGAGCCACAAGCGGCATACATCTGGCTAACCGCCCCCACACCCAACCAAAACAAAATGGACAATATAATACACCGTATACTACTACTATATTTTAATTCATTAGGATATAGATATATTTATACTTGTTATATAAAACAAACAATGTATCTTACTCCTAAAACTATAAACACGGGAGCATTCAAGGTGTGGCCCAGTAATCAAGAAAATGTGTGAGAATCATGAAATTTCAAGTTTAAGTATAAATGAAAATAAAAATATTAAGTGATTTTTTCTTATTTATCCTATAAAATTTACTAGGTGATAAATATTTCATGCAATTAATTAAGGTGCGTAAAAACTGATCGAGACACTATAATTATAAAAAGAAAAATTATAAACACTCGATCTTCATGTAGAAGTTATGTATAGACACAATATATATATATATATATATATATATATTTAAGGGTGGAGCAATTCCACCACTGCAGCACAATCCATGTGTGGATAGACACATTATATATATATATATATGCGCACTCGATTTTTAAATAAAAGCTATGTATAGACGTTATATTTTTATGATATGAGAATTTATTAAAAAAGTGTATGGTGATTAATTACCTCCGAATGAAGGAAGCTCTAATATATTACTCCCTCCATTCTTTTTTTAAGTGTATGTTTCATTTTTCATGAGTTAATTTGATTAATTTTCAAAGCTAAATTAGATTAATTTAATTTTTTAAAATTAAAATTTAGATATTCAAAAACTATATGAAGGTACTATAAATTACAATTTTTCTTTTTTTACTTTAATTAAAAATATATCTTAAAATATTAAATAGAGTTTATATTATTTAATTCTAAAAAAGAAAATCGTGCACTTAATTAGGAAATGAGGGAGTAGAAAGTTCTATAGCGACCTTCGAATTAAGGAAGCTCCTATATATAAAAGGTTCCACGTTCTTTCTAGAACCTACGAACATTACATTGCCCTTTATAAGAATTGGTTTGCTGTCAAATGGAAAGACCACTTGACTGTCCTTGACTATATAGCCACGTTACTAATAAAAGCTCAAATAATCAGATTTTCTCATTACGTGGCCAATATCTGGGACAACCGTGTGCAATCAGTGTGCCAGCTCACTCCATGCCACATCACCAAACAAAATCTTTAAATAAGCTCACACTCATCCTCAGTGATCTCTTGTGTAACACAAATTTCAGGAGAATTTCTTGTTGTACTAAGTATGAATAACTGTACTCTTCCTACTCACAAACTTACTCGAGACCAAGAACATCACTACATGGTGTCAGCTCTCTACCATGTTATCTCTGGCACAGCTGCCGATGGTCAGGTGGACGGTGAAGCTGCTCAGCTTTTACGGGAAGTTCACAATGTAGCCACGTCGGATAACTCCATGCCACGTACGAACATTATAGGGGACTCAGTTCAGCCAGGTACTAATAATTATCACATTGGGAACTCTTTCAACGAGGAATTGCAGAATGGGAAGAAGAGGAGAAGGAGAAATAAGAAGAAGGAATTTAGAGGAGTGAGACAAAGGCCATGGGGAAAATGGGCTGCAGAGATTCGCAACCCGCACAATGGTCAACGACTTTGGCTTGGTACTTTTGCTACTGCGGAGGATGCTGCTAGAGCTTATGACAAAAAGGCTGTAGAATTTAGAGGTGAAAAGGCCAAAATAAACTTCCCTATAGAGGAATATATTGATGGTGTAGTTACTAATGAGATCAAGTCTCCAATGGTAGTAGTGGAAGAAGAAGTAGTACAAAATGTGATGAATGGTGAAGTGGAAATGGCTGCCAATGATACTAATATTGATGGTGAAAACGGTATGGAAAATAACAAGGATGACTTTTGGGAGAATTTTGAAGAAGATGGACTTGTCAAATTGATAACACAGGATATGGATATGTCCTTGTAATCCTGTAATTTGGCTTACGTTTTTTTGTCTCATCTCAAAATATCTTTTCATTTGGGCAGGATATTTTTGTCGTTTTATCATCTTTTTGTTAAAGTTCTTTTGTGGGGCCTATTAGTACGGAGTGGTAGGAAATATTTTGTAGTTTGAGTTTTGTACCGAGTGTTGAGGTGCCCATCCACCACCATGGATTGGGTAAATTTAGAAAAAGAAAAGGAAAAAAAAAAAAAGAAGAAAAAGAAAAAGGAAAAAAAAAATCTGAGTGTTGAGGTTGCAGTCGTTTATTTTCATGCAAAAAGAAAAGAAGGAAAAAAAAGAAGAAAAAAGAAAAAAAAAAAAACTGAGTGATGAGGTTGTAATCGTTTATTTTCATGCAAAAATAAACGAACGACTTAATTCGCTCAAAGGTCATTTAAAATTTGTCTTTTAAAATTACTTTTATTATTTTTAGGATGACAAAATTATTCAACTGGTGTTATTTCTTTCAAAAAAAATAATAATAAAGAACACTACAAAAGCATGATTCTCATATTTGATATGTCATGTCATATTAAAGCCTATTTTTTATTAATAAATCTATTTAACACACAATATCTACTTAATCCCAAATCATATCCTATTCCCACGCATGACCTGATTAAGAAGATTCAAAAATACCTGTAGATAAAATATAAAGAGTATATCTCAACCTTTTCAAAATAATGAATTGTTATCAAAAAAAAATTTCCGATCCAATTTACTAAATGTGCTTGGTCAAAACTCGAAAATATGTGTTGATGGTTGATCCATTTTCGGCACAAGTTTAGGGTGAATTTGATGTTTTTTCGTAGAAGAAATAATAAGTGTTTGCTCGCTATTTCTAATCCTATTATTAATTTTCACTTGAACTGAATGTATTTCAATTGACGTATTGTTTAATTAAAAAAGAATTTTGCAGTGGAAGTGTCTAAGCTAACTTATGCATAACTCAATTTGAGTGAGTTTACATACAACTCGACTAGTCTAACGAGTAGCTTTTACCAACACAAAACTGAACATCAATATTCTAACATTTTATTTTATAATTAGTTATGACTCACTGTACGTTCAAATTAATACAGAGTTGAATTATTCGTGCACCAGTAATGCATATAATTGCTCTTGTATGAATACATATCCCTTCTAAACTACTACTAGTTAAGTACCTATTTAGGATCTCTTGCCAAAAAATGAAACTATACCACATAATTGAGATAGAAACTAGCGGATGGTGACAATTTATGGCCCTTTCTGAATCTATGATGGGAATGAAATGTGGAATTATAGTCTTTTTATTCCTTTCAACATAGACCATTTCCAGAAACATGACATGCCCAATCTCAAATTGCATAACTTGCAATCATTCAGATCTCATATAACCAGAGAATCTTGAAGTTCTCTTAAATGCAGAAAAATTCGTTTTCAGTTGACATCTGAGAACACTTGGCAGAGTTGAAACGGTGAAACTAGAACCTAATAGAACTTTAGGACAAAAAAACTTCACGTAAGATATTCTTTTTTAAACAAACTAAGAAGAAACGTAAGACAGAAATTGAAACAGAGGGAGTACTAATAGGACTCTTAGACTCCGCATGAATCACTTGTTATTCCACGCTTGAGTACTGCTTATCTAATCGAGCAGACATGCCACCACTTTTTCATCATTTTTACAGACAATAAATGGGAAAGACCCCAAACATTTCATTTTCCAGGCGAGCATAAGCTGTTCGAAAGCAAAACAAGAGCCAGTTACACCAGATAATAGCTTGTTCCTTTTGTTTTGCTGTTAACAAATTACCAAGGGACTAAATCAACGAATAGAAAGCCAAGAAATAAGCAGCTGACGAAAATTTTGCAGATAACAGCCGGGCACAAGGTTTAATTTCAAATCTCAGCAGCCAAACCACAACTTAGTTATCCGTATTCCGGACAAAATTGAGAGGATCACTATAATCACCAACCAATTATCTAAAGTCCAAATTAAGTTATTTTCAGAGGCCATAAATGCAAGAAGGTACCAAAACTAGCTTGATTGTCCCACTGACATATTATACTCAATAACAGATCCTTACCTATCAAGATCTCTAAACAACCATGTGGTTTTTGCTCATCCCGTGGTTTTTGTCCCACTAAGGGTTTGCTTAGCCACGTATATTTGTTTCACCTTAGTAGATGGAACCGCGCCCAAAGACTGATTTCGTCCATGGAAACCCATTCTGCGATGGGGCCAATCATTTCCAGCGATATTTCTCTGAGACATCCCACCACCCCTATGATAGTTGTAGCCTGCAGTTTGATTCTGCTGAGCAGAGGCATTCTTCTGTTGGGTCTGCATTTTGAAACCACCAACACCTTGATCTTTACCGCTGTTGCTGATGCCATTTCGGAGAGCATCAATTTTTCCAGCATCTGCTTTAGCACAACCAGAAGAGCTTTGACTGGCTAGACTCTGAGCAGAACCACCAGTAGCCCCCGACTTGGAGGAATCTCCAAGACCCAATTCAACAGGAAAGTGAGCTGCATTGGCATCTGTCGCAACAGTAAAACTGGGGGTGGTACCATCAGAGGCTTCTGGAGGATGAGATTCCAAGAACCTATTGGTATTCAATGACTGATCAACCGAATGACCATGCCCGAATTTAGGAGGCAATGTGCCTTCAGCTTGCTGCTGCAAGGGGTGAGAAATGGGAACAGAATGAAGAGGCGATGCAGGGACATGAGACCAGCGAGCTTGGACAGGCATTTCAGGTGAAGTCTAAGTTGAAACCAAAAGCAAAGCAAAAGGTTAAACGAGAGAACTGCTGCACTAATAGATCATATAACAAAAATCTAGGGCATTACAGAGTCCATATTCTTAGGAATGAATCAATAAGTTATATACTAGATGAAAGAAATGAAGGCAATTATGATTATTTCAAAATTCGATAAGGTGAGCAATTAAAGTAGACATGTATACACCACCACGATGGGGTGAATGATTCTATAAGCCCTCCTCTTTTTGTTACATCAATGATGTAATGGCATTCCTTACCTGGAATGGAGATACATCAAACATGGCCAAAGGAGAAGCTATTGGCATAATTGGTGAGGCAGGGCCAAGGTGCTGAACAGTAGCAGGCATATTCGATAAATTCCGCTGAGAACCAGCCATATTTACGTTATTCATATCTGCCTCGGTGATACCCATTGCGGAGGATGAGGGTGTGTGCTTCCAATCAGGCTGCTTTCCAGAAGGTAAATAAGTGGTACCCATAAAGCTCAATCCAACCTGGCCATACTGTCCGACTGGAGCAAAATGATTATAGACCACCATGTGTGGCGGACCTTGAACCCCAGGGATACCTCCAGGTGGGCTTATGAAAGGGCCAGTGAACCCTCCTGGATGACCGTAGAATGAGTCCAACGTAGAATGGCATTGTTGCCATGCACCAAGCGGACCTGAGCTAGACACAGTAGCTTTCTGCGACTGTGATTGGGAGCCACCAGAATCTTTATGTGGACCGAAGGCAAAAATAGGACCACCCAACACAGGATTCATCTCATAGAAAGGAAAATGTGACGGCGGGCCACCAGGAAAATGAGATAGGATTTGGCTCGAAGGATTCTGGGGACTTGGCAGGGGCGGCCACAATGATATCGGAGGAGTTTCAACATTGAGATCAGCAGGAAGAGATACGCTGAGAGACTCTTCTGCCCTTGATTGACTGCTCAATTGCTGATCACCTATCATAAAACAAACTGATTAATACAGGCAAGTGACAGAATAATCAAATGATAAACAAAGCATATTCGGACATTCCAAATTTTGCACCTTCAAAAGGTTTAGATTCTGAAATAGCAGAGCCAAGTCCACTCCCGACAATTTCATCACTGCTGATAGCTGCTACAGCAACAGCAGACGCAGCTGCTTCAGCTTCAGCCTCAGAATCTTGTACATTTAGACATGGATCATTTGCACGTTTATCTTTCTCAAAGAAAAGGGTACAATCACTTTCATCTGGAGAAATATTACGGGAAATTTGTACTTCAGATCGATTAGAACCTGGAGCTCCAATCCCATGTGAAACAACACGACTACTAGTATGAAGGACCGTTGGGGATGTAACAGCACCTGGTAAGCGGGGGGGAGTCCGATTATACATATAAAATAATCATAACTTGAAGATACATATATATGAGATGACAAGGCGGGTTACCAAATTGAATTTTCTCGCCAGCAAGCAGGGAGTTAATTGGACTTGCACCAGAAGAAAAAGATTTGTCCTTTGTTAAGATGGATGGTGCCGGTAAGATGGACTCAGTAACTGCACTGCCATGAGCTCCAACAGAAGCTGCATGTGCTTCGAACCTAGCAGGGTTCATAGCCTCTTCAAGTTGGCTCTGTGACAAGGCCATAACCTATGCCAAAGTGAGTCAGAAAAATTCTCGGAGTCAACGATTACAGGAATAACGAACCATAAAGAAAATAGATCACATAGTCAACAATCTCATAAACAAAAGACCAACGAACAATAGCACCACCAATAACTAATAACTAAGTGATAAAATAGGTGAATATCCAGGATCATTTATGAAAACGTGGATAACAAAATCCAGAAACAAAATAAGGCATTACCTAGCTGACGAGAATACAGCATCAAATTTTTCCTTGCACATTCAATCAGAATACAATTTAACAACAGAAATGACAGTAATCTAACTGGGAGTGGTATCACATGGATGCATAAAACATCACAGTTATAGAGTGGCACAACACCTGAAGAATGAAAATACCTGTTGATTGATCTGTGCACTACCCCATGAGTTTAGAGGTGATGATGTAACGATCTCTGCATTTTTCTTGCTCTCAAACATCAAGCCTGGCTCAAGGTCATCTCCACCAGCAGAAACACCACCACTAGAGGTGGTTTGGTGCGACCTGTAGAAGCAAACAAACAACACAAAGATGAGCATTTCAGGAGGTCAAGAAGTTCTTGGGGTATATTTAGTCGCTAGAGCACACATACTTGGCTGTATGAAATTGTTTATCAGCCTGAGATCCATTGCTCCCTGGAGGCGTTCCAATTGGAGCCAGTGGCTGCGACACCACAGCAGTAAATCCAGTGGACACATCCTTATAAACAGATCCTTGCACCTCTGAAGCAATAATATCTGAATAATTACTCTTATTTGGTACTTCTCCACCCACAGATGCTGAAATTTTATTTGGGCTCGTTGAAATTGCACCACTTTGTCTGGTCGTCCGAAGTTTGCGAGGAGGCTGAGAACATGACAAAAAATAGTTTACATATAACACCGCAGAAATACCAAAAGATGGTACAAATAAACATGGGTAAGTCGTAATACCTTAGAAACACGGGATTTCGCCTTGATTTCTTTTTCTCTTTGTTCTCGCCGGTCATTCAGCATTTGCCTCTTAGACCTTACTTCAATAAAGTCATCTTCATCGCTAGGTGCTTCTATGCCAGGCTGTTTAAAAACACGTACAACACCACTCTGCAATGGAGCATCAACATCCTCCTCGGATATGTTCCTTTTTAGATTTCCCTCGTCACTGTGTGAGATACTCTGATTTTTGTGCAGTGAAGCCTTTCCGTCATCTTGGCTTGGCTTGATACCAGAGTCAACCTCCTGAGAATCAACATTTGCTGACTTAGAATCTAACTCCACATTTGGCTTCAGTATCTTACCAGAAAAGGATCCTCTCTTTGATCCACTTTTTGCAAGAACTGCTGTGGCAGCTCTCCCACCGTGATTTAAATTATCACCATGACCAGAATCATTAGAAAAAACAGTGCTAGATGATTGCCTACTATCTGAATTTTCCCGGATTCGAAATTCAGTTCGCTGAACTGTCCGACGAGGTCGTCTCTGAAATCTACTTGATTCAGAATAAAGACCATCAGAAGTCGGGAAAGATGACCTAAAACTAGAACTTTTCACAGCATACGCGAATCTTTTCCCCTTGTTGCTGTATGTTCTGCCTGGAGCCCTGCCCCCAGCAGAATTTCTCTCATTAGAAACTGATTGAATTGATGGCAGCACAGAGGACGGGTTGCCATCAGATCCCTTCTCCTTAGATAGCTGCACATGCCTATCTGCATTATTCAAACTCTTAGCTTCAACTTGGATATCTATCTCCGACATGAGTTTTCTATCACTAGCACCAGCAATCCCCGCAATGTTGGCCGTAAGAGCTTTGTTTTCTGCACTGCCCTGAACTGGCTTACTGTCATGAGGTCCTCCAGGCCTCACCACAAAACCATGTCCCTGATTTGCTGAAAGAGATTGAACATTGTCTTTCATCAGACTAGAAGTAGAAGCATCTTGAGAAGGTTTGGGAGGCATAGAACCTCCAGAGTTTTGATTGGCATTGTAATGAACATGCATATTGGGCTGACCAAAAGACATTGACTGAGCAGTGAATGGCAGAATCCCTTGTGTGACAGTAGATGAATACCTAAGCTGACCAAATTGGAAGATAGGAGGCTGTGATGGATGCATATGAGTAAGGGATGGACCAACTGGTGGATGGAGATGAAGAGGCATTTGAATGGAACCAATTTGGATGGCTGGAACCGGAGAAGGTATCAGAGAAGGACCAGAAAACAGCCCAAACTGAAGCTTAACAGGTAAATCAAGTTGACTAGAAGACGTTAAACTTGACACACTAGTCTGACCAACAGAAGATGGGGTGCCAACAGATGAGAAAGTTTGATGAGCACATAGGCTAGGGCCACAATAAGCATCAATACCATCCAATAGATGTGAAGCTGCTGAAGTGTGAGGTTCAGTACTCGGTCTAAATTCAGATTCTTGCATAATTTTTTCAGCTTCTTGGACCCTGTCAGAGGAGCTACCCAAGCTTGCCCCAGGGGCCCCTTCAACGGGATGAAGGCATTTTTCATCAATTTGAACCCCATTTATAGATCCACCTTCAGAGGTTTCAGGTCTATCAAATACACTTTCTTCATTCCTTGAGTTCCTCTCAAAATCATCAATTGGTATTGCAACTTCAACACCGTCATCAAAGCCCAAAACCAAGTTATCTAAATTGTGAGATGAATCTCCCTCACCTAATTGCAGATCTTCAAATTCTTGGTTCAGGTCAAGATTCTCATCATCTGCTTCACGCACTTCATCCTCTTCCCTATAACCATCATCATCCTCATCATACTCTTCTTGCTGCTGCAATTCACCATTATCTTCCACATTCCAGTCTTCCTCCTCCATGGCAGAGAGAGAGCTGGAAGCCGTCTTCATGGCATCTTTTGCAGAATCATCATTCAATAGAGTACATTCATATCCAGAGAGACTCACATTTTTACCTTCTGCCGCAACAGATTCTGAAGGAGAATCCCCAGAGTCGTCCAACTCATCATGAGAGAGATGAGGAGGAGAGTTTGGGGGGCTTGTGACAGATAGAGAAGATTGTGAATCACATCTTGGGGTCATATCTTTATTCAGTTTCTTGTCGTCTGCAAGAGTGCTCTCCTGCTGGGAAGCAATAAGTTCAGATGGATGGCCACCAAAATAACCTGTCTGCCTTGTAGATTCACCTCCCCGAGGATGAGGATAATGGCTTTCATTGTCAACAAGGTTTGATGAACCAGGGTGATCATTCATACGCCTAAAAGTTCTCTGCATAGTAGAGAGTGAAGGTGGAGGAAGTACTCGTGGCTGTCTCACAGCATACCTTGACTTACCATAGGAATAAGGTTCATCAGCTTCAGAATTTTGATATAGCCGGTCTGGATAAGGGAAGCGAGTATTGCCACGAGAACGAGCTTGCCCCCAACCAATATCACCATACCTATCTGCAAGATTATCATTAAACTCTGTGTCCATGTCCCTGTTCCTGATGTATGGATCGGCATCCATAGAAACATTCCACCTATGCTCTTTCCGATGGCCAAATTCATCTGTATATCCTTCTCGTCCACCTCTGGTGTAATTCCCAGAAGCCAAATATCCAGTTGCTCCCGATAAATCTTTCCGGGGAGCTGCTCTGCCTCCAGCAGATACATCCCTTCTTGGACTATGAAGACCAATATCTTGGTCCCGTAGGTTCATTGATGAGCTGCTTCCATTCTCAAATACTTCCCCTCTCCATGAATTAATAGGTCTTCCTCTGTCTGGATAATCTGTGAAACCCTCTCGAGAGGAGTAGTGCTGGGAACTTACATCAGAAGATCTGCTTAAGACGGGTGTGTCAAAAGATGCTGAAGTTGTTAACCGTTCCACCATCCTTTCACTCTCATCCCAATTATCCACATCAGATGCCCCTGAAACATCAATTTCCTTGCTCATGGCAGATATTTTCTCATCAGTAGTGACAATTAAAGTATCAGTTTCAGTCACTTCAGTCGTCCTCTTGGCTATCTTGGCCTCCAATTCCAAAAGTTTTTGTTTAGCAGCCTGCTTCCTCCTTTCTTCCTCCATGAAGATCCTCCTTTTCTCTTCCTCTCTCGCAATTCTCTGTTCTTCAGCTCTTCTTACTGCATCAAGACGCTCTTGCTCTGCCCTCCAAGCAGCTTCTCGTGCTTCTTCTTCCAACTTTAGCCGACGTTCTTCCTCTTGTCTAATCAGTCTCTGCCTCTCCTCTTCCTCTCTTCGAGCTTGCTCCAATGCTCTTTCTTGTTCTTCCATAACCCGCTGTCGTTCAAGCTCTTGCATCTTTTGAACTCGCTCCAGTTCAGCCTCAAAAGATTCTCTGACAGGGTCATAGAAATCAGTCTGCTTAACCACATCCTTTTTTCTCTTGATCACCCCATTAAGTCCTCCAGAAAAGAGATCTCTTTCATCAAATCCTGCAGATTCAAAGTCTTTCAGGTATGGATCCTCTCTGTATGGCCTTTCACCCCTTGAAAGGACATGTTTCTCCCTGCCCACATTCAGAACAGGATCACCCAGATGCAGTGATTTCCCAACAGATGCAAATGAAGATTTTGACCCAGCGTTGTTCTGAAATCCATCACGTCTGTATCTGCTGGACAGTTCACTGCCAAGGCGATCTTGAGTCATGCGCTCGACCCCTCGACTGTTGGATGATGTTGTTGCATGATTCCGGCGTTGTTTGCCGTCGGTAACAAGACCCATGTCATTCCTTCCATGTGAATAATCCCGATTTCCAGTAAAGCTTCCATCACGAGCAATGTCCCCAAAATGTGGTGGGACATACTTGTTATTCACTAAATCTTTGTTAACAACAGATCCACCCGAGCTAAAAGCATTTCTGTCGGTTGCAACGCCTGGAACATTACCATCTCTAGGAGGGATTGAGTTCCTCCATGTGCTTGCTTCCCTACCTTCTCTACTAGGTATTCTCAGATCCCTGCTATAGCTGTCACCTCTCTGGTCAGTGGAAAATCCATTCCCAGTCAGAGTCTCTCTAGGAGCCCTCCTTTCATATTGGTTATGAGCAGCTTTATGGGGTAACACACTAGTTCGAGGCATATCAAAATCCCTATCCCAATAATTATCAACTTTTGAAATCCCAATATCTCTTCCCCTATCTGCAAATCCATGTCCAGTGTCACGTTCATCATCAGCCCAATCAAATCGGGGATTCAACCGGACTAATGGAAGTGGCCCTGGAAAGAAATCGTCCTGCTTCCGAGGTTGATCCACCCTGCGAGCACTGCTCAAACCATGACTTTCATACCCATTTTCTGGCAGGCCATTTCCACTCGCATGACGTGAAGAGTGTCCATGAGGACGCATATCAACTGCCAAACTTGTGTTGTAACTGTCTCTTTGCTCTTCAGATGATCCTTCACCAGATACTTGCTTCTGTTTTTGAGTCAAACTATCCTTTTGCTTGTTTGCCTGTCCAGAAGAGACAGGTAACGCAGCTTGAAGAGAAGGAAAATCCTCACCTCTCAAAACTGAGACTTTCTCAACAATCGAAGGAAATGATTTTGCAGGACCAGTAACTGCAGCTCCAACCCCATTCACACGAGCTGAAGGAGGCATATACGACACACTAACCTGATTAATACCATCAATACCATGCCCAGTATGATCCAAACCATCAACAACCTGACCATCAGTATTTACATCTTTCTCTTGCAACGCAACAGCAGCAGCAGGCTTAGTCCAACCCATACCAGAAGACGATGGCCTTGGCCCACTTCCTTGACCACCACCTCCTGATGTCCCGCCACCAGATCCCGATAAATCAAATTTCTCATGCTCTTTCCTCAATGAAGGCAAATTCAAGGGGGGTGGAACAGATAATTTCGGCCCAATTTTCTGCGCACTCCGATGCCGCGACAGAACAACCATCCCTCCACCACCTCCACTACCCGACCGACCGCGGCCCACGGCGGCGGCCTGTCCATAAGAACCACTATAAGATTTATTATCATGATGATGAAAAGACTGTCCATATGATTTATTAAAATTCACAGACACAAATTTGCTCCCAACACCGCCATGATTGGCCATATCAGAAACCCACAACGCATCAAATAGTGTATATATAACAAATATTTCCCCAAGCCCCCAAAAAATGTTTATCAAATGTCAAAACCCTAGGAACCCACTCTGACCTAAATAGCTTCAATAGGGGATAAATTTATTCGAATAGAAGATGAATTGAACAGTATTACTGGGTAGATAGATTAGGGTTTGGATGGGAAATCGGGTTAGAAACGGGTCGTTGGATCAGGTGAAAATGAGCAGGGAAGGCTGCGTATGATAATGAGCTTACCTCCGACGGCGTAAGATAAATGACGGCGATGTTTAACGTGCGCCGCGTCTAGAGATAGAAAGAGAAAGAGTGAATGACGTTTAGAGAAGCCCTACTGCTCTAGTCGTCGGACAATAGAGAGAGAGAGATCACTTCTCTTTCGTTTTTGGAGAGAGAAACAAATGAGAGAAATATTAGGGATTATCGTTTTGTCTTTTTCTTTTCTTCCCAACCTTATTATCTAATTACATTTCTCTCCACGATATTTATTCGATTTCGTCAATGTCAGCCCATCACTCCTTGCGTGGAGCATTTTAGCACAATTATATTGTTTATACTTTTCCAAATTAATTATGCAAGATTTATTAGCAAGTTAAAAAAAAAAAATTAAGATCGAATTTGGAAAAATAGTACGTTGATTTTCTTGCAGGGATTACTAACTTAAAACAAAATATTTTTTATACTTTTATCAAGTATAGTTAATCTGTATAATATTTCATATCATATCTTTTCTATAATAATTCATAAAAATCATACTGTGATTATTAAAATTCTAGTATTCTCGTGAGAATTGGAGAATATAATATTTCTCCTTAATTGCATCAAGTTTTTATAACTTTCAAACCCCCCCGCCCCTCTCCCGCTGCATCTCCCAACCTTTCCAATAAAAATGTGAATGAAGGATCTCACAAAATTGAATTGGATCCATGAATCTAAAAGAAATAGTGAAATTCTTTATCATTCTCTATTATATCTCTCTTTCTATTATCTGCTATTATAAATATTTTTCTGAAATATGTATTCTTCAAAATTACTAGGTAAAAAATGACCATATATAAATAATACTCCATTTATTAAGTTTCTTTGTCTTTGTTTGATTTGACACTGTATTTTGAAAGTAAAAACTCTTTTAAATCTTATGATTGTTACCAAAAGATATGTACGTCGTATTAAAATGTCTTTTAAATTTTATAATGTCATGTGAATAATTGAAATTTGTAAATTATTTTGTTTTAAAATGTATAATATTAATTACTTATGAAATTTTCTTTTAAATTTAGTTTACATAATTATTGTTCCACTTCATATTATCCTAAATTTAGTTAGTTAAATGTAGATCATTTATCCTAAAAACTATAAAGGGCATGTTTGGAAAGCCACACTGGGAATTGAATTTAGTGTAATTGGGTGTAAATACACTGTCTGGTATGTTTGGCTGGCCACGTAATTACTTGGTCAGCAGGTAATTAAGTGTAATTGACAGGGGTAATTACACTCTCCAGTTCACAGGGGAGAAGCTGTGAATTAGTGGTAATTACATGATGTAATTACAAGCTGGTTACTTTTAAATTTCTTTCCTTTTGTTTCTATTTTTATTTCCTTCATTTTAATTTATTTTATTTTTTTATTATTCTAATATTTTTTAAAAATATATTTTTTATTTTATATTATTTATATTTCATTTCCTTTTTATTTCCCAACATTTACTCCTTGCGATTCCATGCAATTGTTCATATTATCTATTTTTTATTTATTTTATCTTTATTTTTTTTATTTAGCATAATTTTGTTAGTATTCTAATTCTTAAATTAAAGTAAATATCATGGTTGAATATTGTTATAGACTTATGTTTTCCTTTTCTTTTGAATTATATATATGTACGTTATGTTGAAATTTGACATAGGAGTATTATGTTAACTTTTTTGTTTTGAATTTTGAACTTATGTTGTATTTTCAGTTTCAATTTATTTGTTTTACTAGTATTAACTTGATATTCTACATTGCAAGTCATTCATTTTTTAGTTAGACTTGATATATACATCTTTTTGTCAAATGTTTTAATAATTTTATGATATTATATTTATAATATTAATTTCTTTGTCAAACATGCATCTCATGATGTTCTTAAAAATCATGTACGTTTATTTTTTATAATTAATTTAATTGAAATATACTAATTTAAAAAATATAAATCAATTTATTTTTTATAAATATTAAGTAGTTAAAATCATATGTTTATTAAGTGATATATTTTCAAAAGACAATATATATCTTAAATATTTAATTTAATGTTATTTATAAAGGCCTTTATTTGTCTAATATAAATTTTTATTTTTTGATAATTAACTTTAATTTAAAAAAATTTAATATAACAATGTAATTGCACGTGTGCAACCAAACAGTACACTTGTAATTACAATGTAATTACATTGTGGCAAACAAACAGGTCAACATAATTACTAGGTTGATAATTACTACCCTAATAATTACACCAATTTCAATTACCAGGCGACTTTCCAAACAGACCCTAAGTGCATATTCAAAAGACTATTTTTTTCTTTGTCGCAAAAGTCACTTAATTATCGTTTCAACAAAAAATTCTTAAACATAAAATATATTAATACAAAATCACTTGACCTGAAAATACTAACTTTTCGATGGGTAATTCGTTTTTCTTTAAATTTAATAAATAAAAATCCTATTAAAATGCTCAAACTCAATCCGAATTTCATGAAGAAAGTGAAATGTTAAAAGAATGAAATATACCTCTTGAAAAAACAGATTGAAACTTTGTTGCTTCCTCCCCAATTTTCAACATCATTTTTGGGAAAGCACGGCTCTATACTTCTGTTTCGTTCTTATAATCATTTACTTACTTTATATAGATTTTGGACGCCTAGTCTCCCCAAAATGTCATTCTCTTAAATTCTTATCCCTCAAATATTTAATCTTGAATTTTTATCTCTCCCAAAATATCCGGTCTTAAATTTTTATCCCCGTTTAATAAGTTTTAGTATTTGCCTATAAGGTTGATCAATTGAACATATCCATTATCTTGAAATGTCTTGGACGTCTGCCTTATGGACAAAAATTAAAACTTATGTATAATGAACAACATATTTAAGTACTAACTTTTACTTATAGGACAGAACTTTTGACTTGTGGGCATATATTAGAACTTATTTCCAATGTGCAACATATATGATTTTAACTTTTGTCTCTAAAGCAGAATTTTTGATTAATTATATATGTTATTTGTCTTGAAATATCTCGACCGTCTCCCTTATGCACAAAAGTAATTAACAGATGCCAAAAAATCAAGACATGAAAACCACTTTTGCTTTACAAACCATCTTGGGCCATTTCTGAACTTGACTCGAGGGTAGGGGTGTTCATGGTTCGATTTGAATTGATTTTTGGTTAAAACCAAAATCAAAACCAAAGCAATTTAATCGGTTTTTAAATTTCAGAAATCAAATCAAGTAAAATAAAAAGCCATCGATTTGGTTTGATTTTTTTATTTTTAACTAACTAATGATAAATTGATAATGGTAAAATAAAAGAGACATGAGGCAACTATTCAAATGAATATTATGAATCAACAAATTTCTCTTTACTATCATAAGATGGTTGTATATAAATTCTCTAGTATTTTGCAATACTATTTCGATGTTTTAGCATGTTTAAGTTGCATAACTATAGACGTTTCTCTGCAGACGTCTAACATCCACAAAACTAAGATGCAACTTTAAATAGAATAATTTTTTTTTTCAACTTTAAATAAAATGGTTAATCCTACAAAAATCAAAGGGGTAAAGCATTGAAAAGTAGATGGATGTTTTAGCAAATAAAATTAAAAATCAGCAATATGCCACACCACATATAGACAATTAGATTTAGAGTGTTGGGTTTGGACATAAAGGCATAAGTACCTCCCTGAACTATGTCCATATTTTCAACTACACATCTTTTATTTTAAAAGGTCATATTATCCCCCTAAACTACTTTAACATAGAATATATACATCCTTGAATGTGAGGTGGCAAATAAAGTGTACACACTCTCTTTGATGACATGTGAGAGATAAAAAGCAACTTAAAATCTAATTAATATATACACATGTCATTTCTTAATCACTTTATTATTAATTAGTACACAAAATTATTCAATAATAAATTTTAGAGCAATTTTCATAAATTCCAACTGCCTAATACCTAATTTAAGCATATATTTTAAAACTTAGTTTCCTTTCTTTCTCTGCGAAATAAAGTCTAATTTATATTTTTAGTAATTATGCTACTTAAAAATAATACAAATAAATTAATTTCTTTTTGCCTAAATGAGCAGTAATTTATTATAACAATTATAATTTGTAGTAGTGTTTTTATTAAAATACTATCAGCCATAGACGTACAAATATTCCTATGATATCAAATTTAGATTTAAGAATTTCATTAATCTTTTATTAATATTATTATAGGCATATGGTCTTATTTTTTCCTTTTTAAGTAATTACTGCTACTAATAATAAAGGCAGACTCAATGATAACCTAATTTTATTGATTAAGGATTTTCATAAAATCAAATTTGTATAAATTGAAAAAATAGATCTATCTTTTTTGAAAAATTACAATAAACTAATTTAAACACTTCAAACAAATTGAACCCTAACATTTTAAAAAAACAAATTGCACCCTAACATTTTAAAAAACTGACTTTTTCAAAAAATATCTTCTTAAAGACAACTCAACAACTAAATTTAGCACTAAAATAAAAAAAATAAAAAAATATTGAAGAAAAGACACAATCAATAATATTGCCAATTACTAAAATGGAAAAATTAATAAAATTGACTTTATTTCAAAAAGAAATTAAGTACAACAATGTTAAAAATATATATATATTTAAAATTTTAATATTAATTAATTATGTGTACTAATTTATAATAAAGTGTCCAATTAAAAAATGACATATGTACATATTAATTAGATTTTAAATTGTTTTTATCTCTCACATACCACCAAAGAGAGTGAGTACACTCTCTTTGCCACCTCACATTCAGGGGTGTATATATTCTATGTTAAAGTAGTTTAGGGGGGTAATAGGACCTTTTAAAAGAAAATGTGTGTAACTGGAAATATGAACATAGTTCAGGGGGGTACTTATACCTGAAATGAAACTTAAGAGTATTGTAGTGCAGGTGAAAAAAAAATTAGACTAAAATAAAATTAATGATTAAAGATATAAGATATTTATAATTATTTATGAAAAATTAATATCATATATTCAAATAATTATAAATTTTATGTATATAATTTATCGGTTCGGTTTGGTTATTTATTCGGTTATTTTTTAGTAAAATCAAAATCAAATCAAATATTATCGATTTTTAAACTTTAAAACCAAACCTAACCAAATCAAACCAAGTGTCGATTTTTTTAATCGATTTGGTTTGATTCACGGTTCGATTTGATTTTTAACCGAATCAAATCAAATGTCGATTTTTTAATCGGTTTGATTTAATTCGCGGTTTGGTTTGATTTTAAACCAAATCATCAACACTCCTACTCGAGGGTCGGTACATTTTAATTCAAATTTTATTTATTAAAATTTTTTAAAAAGAATAAAAAATAAATTACATTGAAAAGTTAATGTTTTAAATCATCTAAAGTTTAATTTATGTCAATGTAATTTCTGTGTTAATTTCTGTGTTGGATAGTACTCAACTCTCTTTTTGCTAAGGTGACTTTTTTTTTTTTTTTAAAAATAAAGTAATAGTAGTGGAGTCGTAATTTCTATGAAAAAGGTGATACAGACAGATATGTCTATAATATCACTTCGTTATAACGACATTTTACTATAGCCATTTGATTTTCTTCAAAATCGACTTTTCATATTATATTTTACTCATTTATAACGACATTCTACCCACAACAGCAATGTCGTTTATTATGGCGGTACACTCTTTGTAAAATTACCTTTCTATAACAGCATACTCAAATATTATTATGTAATAATATTTTGTAAAAAATATATTATGTACAAAATAAAATATCAAAATATTTATGGTAATCATTATTAATGTCATGCACACACTAAATTTTAAGTATGAATATTTAATTTAAAGGAAAAAATATATTTAAATGGCGCACATCAATTATTTCATATTTTCACGAGGAAAAAATCTACTAATGTTTGACTTGTTTATATTCATGCTATTTCTATTTTTATATATTTTTTGTTTATAATAGCTAAATGAGATCTGAACGTTAAATGACAATATACATTTCTATATAGCAGCTATGAGATTTTTGGACAAACATTATCATTATAGAGAGGTTTGACTGTAGTTACATGGCAATACATGAAATTTATCCTTTTCTCTCTTTGGAACATTGAAAAGCACCAATAATGATTTGTGGTCGAGTAGTAGGTATTCCTTCATCTTTAATCAGAGATCTCAAATCCGAGTTCCTCTAATTAGAGTCATCTTTGTTAGAGAGTACTTTACCTTTAATATAAAACTTACTGACGCGAATTCGAATTTAATTTAACTACAATACATGTCTCAGATATAGAATGAAATATCATTTTTTTTTTTTTTTAAATAAAAAATACAGGAACAATTATCTGATACTCTACCCAACATGGTACTTCTAGCGTGAATTCGAATTTAGTTAATTTGTGAATTCGAATTTAGTTAATTTGTGTAGGACCACAAGGTGAGAGACCAAAAAAAAAAAAAGAATAAAATCAAAAACACATTGAAAATGCGTTTGGTGTTCAAAGTAGAGAAATTGAAGTGTGTATCCGCGAAGCAGTGAGTTTTCTCTTGAATTCTTCAACAAAGCCAAAGTCTGAGAAGCCATTAATGGAAGCTCCATTATCAACTTCTCCATCCAGTTCCAATTTCAGCCAGCCACGTCATTTCTATCTCGCCGTCGATAGAATTCAGTTCAAAATGGTAACTACTTCGTGTTCTCCAATTCCGTTAACCATTAGCGCTTTTCATACTTATTGTAAAAACTGAAATTGAAACAACAGGAGACTTTGGTGGATTTATTGGGCATGGCTGGCCGTCTTCGGTCCTTACCTATTGTTGTTAGCTGCAGTACACGGGACGAGCTCGACGCTGTCTGCTCCGCACTTTCCAGTCTCTCACATATTACAATCGACGCTCTGGTTCTCTCTCAATTCTGTTTTCCTTTTTGTTGCAAATTTAGTAATTGGCTTAAAATTAACATTGATAATCTGTTATGGGACTTAGATGGATGCAAATAGAACTAGATGGTTACAGAGGATTCATATAACGGATACAGGTAGTTTGGAACTTTGAAATTGAGTCCTAGCCGGTTGATTGATCGAAAGAGTTAATGGTTAAAAACACACCTAAAGTATCCTGGTATTATGAGTTTCACACCTGATAGTATTATGTGTGTGAGTTTTCTTACCTGAACTATCATCAACTGTTTAGCAAAACACACATAAACTATTAATTGTTTGAGTTCATAATTTCAAGTATGAAACTCGAGCAACTAATAGTTTATGTGTGTTTTGCTGAATAGTTGGAGATAGTTCAGGTAGGAAACTCATACAACTGATAGTTCAGAGATGAAACTCAAAAAACCAGAATACTTTTGATGTGTTTTTCACCCTTCACTCTTGATTTGAATGTTAAATATGTTATATGAATGAAATTAGTCTTAACAGAGGGAAATTGATATGGAGAGTCTCAACTAGTTGATTGATTGAACATATATTTGTGAAAATTGCAGTACAGTGATCTTCCTGAAGCGGAACGTGCAAGAGTTTTAGCTAGGTTTCGTCAGGCTACAATGAGGTGGAACAAGCAGGCTACAGCTGAACACGGAGATGCAGGGGAAACAGAGAAGGAAGAGGAGAAGTCTCATTTGATAGTTGTCACGGATGTTTGCCTTCCCCTTGTTAACTCCGGGGAGTCACCTATTAGTGCTCGTGTCTTGATTAATTATGAGCTACCAACAAAGAAGGTACTCTTCTTGCAGGCTATGCATTTCCTTAATCTTTCTTCTCAGTGTTTTAATAACTCTTACTTGTGGGACTTAATGGTTTGTTAATTAGAGGTGTGACTTTTAATTGTTGGATCATAGCAATTGAGTGGGCTTGTGTGAAGCGAAAATATTGTTCCCGGCTTAGAATTTAGAAAAAGAGAGAGCTAACTTCTAAAGAGTAGGAATCAGCAAATCATAAATTTTTAAAGTTGAACTCCAGGCCTTCTGGCATCCTTTGACCAGTGTCCACTGCGACCTGCTTATTTCTTTCATCTTTTGATGTTTCATTATTTCCTGCCTTTTGGATTCTATCGTAAAGCATTCTGCTGCCTACTTATCTTTGTTAGAAAGTGAAACCGAAAATGACGCCATAAGTACATACATAAAGAGAATATGTTAAATTCATGTTGATTGAGAATTGGTATGTACCTTCAGGTTTAAAATGATGACACCACTAGATAAACAAAACTGTTAGAATAACTATCAGATTGGAGCCATTGAGCTCTTAGATTACAACATCAACATCTCAATGATTTCTCACAACTGGGGTCTGGGGAGGGACGGAGGGTAGACTGTACACGGACCTTTCCTCGTACCTACTATATCCAACCCTCGCACCTCCTCACCGGGGCGTCTGCTCATATCCTCTTCACGTGTCCAAACCATCTCAATCTCGCATCCTTTATCTTGTCCACCACGGAGGCCACTCCCACCTTATCCCGAATATCCTCATTGCTATTCTTATCGCTCCTGGTATGCCTACACATCCACCTTAGCATCCTCATTTCTGCAACATTCTTGACTGACCAACACTCTACTCCATACAACAAAGTCAGTCTAACCACCACTCTATCAAACTTACCTCTAAGTTTCGGTGATACCTATTTATCACACTAGACCATTGAGCTCTTAGATTAAAAAAAAATAAAGCTCATAGATTAGGTCGTGAGGATTCCAAGTTAAAACGAAAAGCTCAAACTCTGTACAAATGCACTCATAAGTTTGAAGTATGGTAAGTACTTAAGAGACTGAGGATGTTTGGATAAGTAGAAGTAGGAAAAAATTTATTCATAGTAAGTTTAGCCTTCTTAAGAAGACTGAAGTTGAAGTGAAATTAAGTAAGAATGTAGTGCCAAAATGCAGATAATTCAAATGTCTAGGCACGGTCTTCTAAGAGAATGCCACCAAATATGGAAATTTCACACAAGTGTTGTATAAATGCAGATATTTTTTTGGTTTTGTGTTTATACAAGGTTATATAACATAAGAAACAATCACATTTGACAGTATTTATCCAAATGTAGTGGTCCATATGTGTGATACTATGATGATTAAAATGCTAAAATTGAACAAGGTAGACATACCGATTAAAAAAAAGGTAGATATAAAATCCCAACAGAGACAAACACTAGGTGATTTCTTCCCATCTGTTCTAGCCTTGGTAGACAGAGTCACCTGATGCCTATTGCTGGTGGGAGGTGACAGGTATCCCGTGGAATTAGTCGAGGTGCGCACAAGCTGGTCCAGACACCACGTTTATCAAAAAAAAAAAATCGCATGGAAAGAAGTTCTCTTTAAAGACGTACTATCTCCTGAAGTCCATGCAGACTTAGCCAAGAACATAAAAACAGAAGCAAATGATCCATATAGGCGATACCAATTAGTTTGAATTAAGGCATTGTTTTTTTTTTTTTTAGACTAAAATATGTTCATGTGTTTGCAAGAAGTGTTTTCAGTTATGTTGGAGGTTTATATGCAATGTAGAAATTGATGTAATTTTTAATTATTTTTAGATAACTCTAGTTTGTCTTAAAATATATTACTCCCTCCGTCCCATTTTATATGGTCTAATTTGACTAGGCACGTAGTTTAAGAAATAAGGTTTGACTTGATAATGTTTACCATATTGTGCTTTGTAATTAAAAATGTACTTGTATTAATTTTATTTAAAAAATAAAAGGTAATGCATTCACTTTTTAATTAAGTGGGACTAATAAAGGTAAGAGTAATTGTGTCTTTAAAAAGTTGTCAAATAAGGAAATGTGACATTCTTTTTGGGACGGACCAAAAAGAAAAGTAGGTCACGTAAAATGGGACGGAGGGAGTATTTAATATTGAATGAATAAACCTAATGGAAAGGCAGAGGTGTAGAGGATTCTTATAGTCTATCCCATCTAGTTTAGGATTGAGGTATAATTGATTGATTTATTGTGTAAATGCACTCAAGGATGATTCAAAAGGATTTGTATTTCATAGGTTCACTTTTATATGTGCATAAGATGTGAGATGCTAGATAAATCCTTATATTCTCATCTAAGTTCTGGATTTGTTTCATGATGGATAAACCAATGCATGATCCAATTAGAAGCCATAGAAACATATTAAGAATTGCAACTTTCTACTTTTTCCCAATTGTTTTTGCCTACTCATGTTTACTTTCTTTGTTAAAACGACTTAGTGATTAGAAGTCCAGTGAGCTGCGAAAAGATGGGCTGAAAATGATCTAAGGTTTTAAACATTGAAAAGAAACTGAAATGTAGCACTTCTTTTTTCCTTTATTTATTTACAGCAAAGTTTTGGTGGAGGAGGTTCTTATTAGGAGGAGATGATAGTCTTACTTCCATAAACTCTTGAACGAAAAGAGGGACGCTAACATTGTGTTGGGGGACTTGGAGAATTCTGAGAGGCTTCGGGACTTTGGTTATTGTAGGCGTATTAAGGTTGAGGAGGTTAAGGGTGCTATTCGGAGGATGCATAGTGGTAGAGCGACTGGTTCGGACGAGATTCTGGTGGATTTTTGGAAGTGCACAAGAGGGGCAGGTATGAAGCGGCTGACTGGGTTGTTTAACATCATTTTTAGGTCGGCGAAAATGCTCGAAGCTGGAGTACGATGATTCCATTGTATAAGAACAAATGTGATATTCAAGATTGCAACAACTATAGGGGTATTAAGTTGTTAAGCCACACTATGAGAGAGTAGTAGAGTTGAGGTTAAGACGGATTATGTCTATTTCTGAGAATCAGTTCAGATTCATTGAGGTTAAGAAGGATTGTGTCTACTTCTGAGAATCAGTTCGGATTCACGCCAGGACGCTCGACTACGGAAGCCATCCATCTAGTAAGGAGATTGGTGGAGCAGTATAGGGAGAGGAAGAAGGACTTGCACATGGTATTTATTGACCTAAAAAAGGCCTATGATAGAGTTCCTAGGGAGGTTCTCTGGAGGTGCTTGGAGGCTAGAGGTATATCGATTAAGGATATGTATGACGGAGCCAAGACTCGTGTTAGAACTGTGGGAAGAGCCTCGGAGCACTTTCACGTCTTGATGGGGTTACACCAGGGTTCGACTCTTACTCCATTTTTATTTGCCTTGGTGATGGATGTCTTGACGTGGCAAATTCAAGGTGAGGTGCTATGGTGTATGACTTTTGAGGGTGATGTAGTTCTGATTGACGAGATCCGTGGTGGAGTTAATGCTAAGTTGGAGGTTTGGTGGCATACTCTTGAGTCCAAAGGGTTTCGGTTGAGCAGGTCCAAGACGAAATATTTGGAGTGCAAGTTCAGCAAGGTGACACATGAAGCTGATGTGGTTGTAAAGTTTGATACTCAGGCCATTCAAAAGAGAGATAGTTTCAAGTATCTTGGGTGTATGATCCAATGAAATGGAGAGCTTGACGAGGATGTCACTCACCGTATTGGGGCAGGGTGAATGAAATGGAGGCTCGCTTCTAAAATCTTGTGGGATAAGAAGGTGCCTCCTAAACTCAAAGGCAAGTTCCACAGAGCAGTGGTTAGACCAGCTTTGTTATATGGGGCGGAGTGTTGGTCAGTCAAAAATTCTCACATCCAAAAGATGAAGGTGGCGGAGATGAGGATGCTACAATGGATGTGTGAGTTTATTAGGAAAGATAAGATTAGAAATGAGGTTATTCGAGATAAGGTGGGAGTGACTTCGGTGGAAGTCAAGATGCGGGAAATGAGGTTGAAATGGTTTGGGCATGTAATGAGGAGGTGCACGGATGCCCCAGTGCGGAAGTGTGAGAGGTTGGCTAGGGATGGATTCAGGCGAGGTAGAGGTAGACCGAGGAAATATTGGAGGGAGGTGATTCGGCATGACATGGAGCAGCTTCAGATTATCGAGGACATGACCCTAAATAGGAAGGAGTGGAGGAGGCGAATTAGGGTAGGAGGACTTTGTTTTGTTATTTGTGCTAGTAGTCATAGGGCTAGTCTTGTTTCGGGTGTGTTATCGTTTGTCTTATTACTTGGTGATAGTCTTGTGTATGTTATTATTTGGTGTATTAATACCTATTATTTCTTGTTCATTTACTATTTCTTTTATCGCCTGTTTTTTGTCTTGAGTCGGGGTCTATCGGAAATAACCTCTCTATCTCACCTCTGAGGTAGTGGTATGGATTGCATACACTTACCCTCTCCAGACCCCACTTTGTGGGAATATACTGGGTGTGTTGCTGTTGTTGTATTTATTTATTTTGGGTGGGGGGGTGGGTGGGAGGGAGAAGAGGCTGTATAGTCACTGCAACCCATAGGGGGCTACACCTCTTGATATTATGTGATTACACCTCTCTGACTCTGTGGTTTGGGGTACTTGATGTTCACAATACTACCTTAATCTTAGGTAGCAGTGCAATGATAATTTGTTTGGACTTGAGTGCGGGTGTTCGATACGGATACGGATCTAGAGGTTTAATCCATCGTGATCTAAATTTTAAGATTCAGGGTACAGATCCAAGTTTGGTTACCGGTGCGAAGATTCAGCTAAAAATAATTCAAATATCTAAAAGTAGAGTTATAAAATTATGCCTAGATCATGGTGACTATTTGAAAGGAAAGAAATGCATCAATATTTGAGAGCAAGTTTGAGTGCGTATTTGTAATTAAGTACATATGCATCTCAACAACAACATACCCAGTGAAATCCCAATGTACGCAAACCTTACCCCTACCTCAGGTAGAGAAGCTGTTTACAGATGCATCTCCTTACGGCCTTTTTTTTGGTTGGGGGTGGGGGTGGGGTGTAACATAGATATTACAAATGATATAGAGGCCATGATAAACTTTTTGAGTTCATTGCACATTCAACACTTGATCTATAAATATCTTTCAAGCATCTTCTGATTGCTGGTTTTTTAATACTAATATCTTTTAACGATTAAAGAACATATGCCTAAATTATAATTTCACCCTAGCTTTTTTTTTGATTTCAGATATAATTGTAGTTGTCTCGAATTTGTCTATTGATTTTGGTGAAAGTACCAAAATCGATTGACTAGTTCAGTACGGATACCACACTTACACCCACATCGTGTCGACACGAGTCTGACACAGAAAGTGAGAGTCCGAGTAAGTTCACTGAAATGTGAGCATGATTCCCACCATCCACCAAACCCGTTTACATCAAGAGACTGCACATCACCATGTTTCAGGATTACTTGATGCATGCATATATACAGCGGGTTAAAACGACAGGAGAAATTTAATGATTTGCTAATGCTGATTAGGCAGAGAAATAACAATGATGAAAAACACGAACCAAAGGTGAATAAGAGCAGCTAGTGAGACTTTTAAGTCTTAAAGCCTTAAACATGAAAGAAAACCATTAACTGCTCTAGAGTATTCGGACATGCAAGTACTGACTTGAGGTTTGCTGTGATTGCAAAACCCTAATACCAATCAAATATAAATTATCATGATCTTGCTTGTCACTTGTCAGACCCTGAATATGCTCAGATACCATGTCAGCTGAAATCTTCACAATATGAGATATCTGGTGAAGAATATGAACATCTCAGTGTAGTTCTACATTCTTGAATGAAGAATATGATAATTTTTTTGATAAAGTGAAGAATATGAACATCTGGAAGAGTTGCCAAAGTGGTGAATGAATGTAAACATATAACCTCACTGACTTCAGCTGAAAATAAAATATCCAGATGCTATGCACAAACAACTAATAAGCTGCACAACACCTTTAAGCTGTTGATAAATAATAAATTGGGCCTAGTCAACTTAATGAAGAACTGGACTCATAAGCTTGGACTAGCAGCCCAGATGCTGTCTCCACTTACTGCAAGCTGCACAACACCTTTAAGCTGTTGATAAATAATAAATTGGGCCTAGTCAACTTAATGAAGAACTGGAATCATAAGCTTGGGCTAGCAGCCCAGATGCTGCCTCCATTTACTGCATCAGAGATTCAGTCAACAGATATCTCATCTGTGCACATATGTGACTCCACTTTATACTTATTCGTAATCAGCCCAGATAAAATCGATCACTGTAGCTGATAATCAATATACGTGTGAAACAATTAACTTGATATGCTCTTTCATGGGGGTTAAATAGTTTGAGGTGTTTTCGCTTTGCAGTTATCTTTTTTTTTTTTTTTTTTTCATGAGTATAATATGTATTTTGGGCTGACAAGAAGATTCTGTTCTTAATTCTTTAAATCTTATTAGTTTCTCGTTTCTGTTCTTTAGATAGCAAATTCTATCCTCAAAATTGTCGGAGGAATTTTGCCTAGAAAAAGCATGTATAATGAAAGAAATAGTCTACTTCACTTGACTGTTTGAATTTGTGACCTGTTCCTCAGGACTTGCAAATGTACTTACCTTGTTGTTACGTTCTTATGCAGGAAACATATATGAGGCGCATGGCTACTTGTTTGGCAGCAGGTTCTCTTTCCGTACTATAGAACTGAATTTGACGAAGAGAGCAGATGAGAGTCGTGTTAGCTTTGTTATTCTTGAACATATCACATAAGTTTCTGGATCATATGCAGATGGAATCGTGATCAACATGGTTGTTGGAGGCGAAGTTGTTACTCTCAAAAGCATTGAAGAAAGTACTGGCCTTCTCATAGCAGAAATGCCCATTAATGTAAGTTCTTAATTTGGTTCCTGCTGTTTATTATTGCATGGAAACATCATTGTGAAGCCAAGAATGAGATTATGAGTTATTTGGGCCCGTGTGTTGTGGTACTGTCATTTGCAGAAGCATATGTGCACGATTGTCTCGTATTTCCTTTCTTTTGAAGTTCATGATTATCTCAATAACGTTTGCTTTTCAACTTGTGCACATGCTTCTGAACAGATTTTTGAGATGCTGTAAAGAAATGAGGCCCTGCAGATGTCATCTGAACCCATGATATTTCAAGTAATTCGGTATATGATTAAATAATTCTCTACTTCTGTAGTACTACATCAGACTGTCATTTGGCTTACCTAAGAAGAGTTTTGTTGATGAATTTGGATCCAATTCCATGCTTTGTCAATTATGAGCAAATGAGGGTTGATTACCTGAGCCTTTTTCTGGGGGGTTGGGGGTTGGGAATGGGGTGAATGTGATAATCATCTTCAAGATGATCGAGATGATTCCAATTTCTAACGTAATGTAGCTCCTTGCCTATGTCATTAGGAATGAGGCTATACAGATTTACTAGCTGTTCATTCAGTCTGAAGGTACTCTACATGATATGTGAATTAAGGAAGATTCAAATTGTTAGTAGGTTTACATTAGAGCAATTGAGATCTTCAAGAGGTAAGATCTTTATTGGGCCTTGTCAATGTACTTCAGTTTTATGCATGAACTTCAGTTTTGATTATTTAAATGGTAGTTAGAATTTGAAAGGTTGCATTCTTGAATTCAAGCCTACTACGGGGCTATGCCCTAGAAGGGTCCTGTTATCCTGGGATTCTTGATGCTTTTCTGCCAACCAATGTTTCTCATTCTCGCCTTGAGTCATTCTCATGACTTTACTTTTCAATTGTGACTTGAATATCCATTATCTTTCACAAACCACAGAACTTGGTTTATTAGCTGTATCCATTATCTTTCACAAACCACAGAACTTGGTTTATTAGCTGTAATAATTGGCACACTCTCGCAGTTTCTGTTATGGGTTATATTGCATGAGAAAGGGGAGGGACAACTTATATTCTTTGCTTCCAACTGATATGGCCATACATTTGGAATTACAAGATTTGGACTTGAGGACTTCTAGTGTTATTACTGTTGCTGAACTTTAATGAATTGATCATGTAATAGAGATGGTAAATGTAGTTATTAAGTGTGTGTGATATTGTAATTCCAATTTTCTGAGAGAAGTTGATAAAAGGAAAAGAGAATCATAGTATAGAGACAAAAAAAACCAACTTATTCAATCTATTTACTAGTATGTATACTATTATCTTATTCAGTTTGCTCGAAGTCGTATCTCTATTTACATTATAATCTTTTATCCCCATTCAAAGAGTGATTTGTTGGGACCAGGAGATTGTCTATGGCCAAATAAGTTCATTGGGATTTTTCTAAGAATTTAGAATATAATTGACCTACTCAGGCCCAGATAAATGAATTGGTTGCAAGATGTGGAGCACATTCTTTTAGGTCTAGCGTTTAGTCCCCACACTGTTAAATAGGTTACTTTTTTTGTCTGCTTTGAAGATAATGAACCCATTAAAATCTCGACTCCATGAGGTTCAATATGCCACATTTGACGCTTCCTGTTGAAGATTTCTTGGATTTTAACCTGATTTTAACTATACTAACTATATTTCGCTGTGGTTTACGCTCGATCCCTCAAAGTCTTCAATCTGCTTACATTTTTCTCCCCATTCGAAGAGATTGTAGTGAGTATGGAGATGGAGAAGCAGTTTTATATATGCTGAGTTAGAATGAATTACTAATAAGAAGAAGCAAAACAATGTACTAAAAAACAGGACTATTTTTGTGGGAAGGTAAGATGCATCTTTCTGCAGGTCGTTTTTGTTTCCCTAGTCTATGTCTAGTTTCACGTACAGCTAGATCCCCTAAATTGTTCTCGAATAAAGTTTATGCCCAATTAGCTATGATATTCTTGACAAACCTTGCAAAATGACTGATTGCAACATGCCAGGGTGTTATTGGAAAATAGCTGAACTTTCAATCCTTAATTTGATCTTGATCTCCTAAACCAAATATGGGATAGAAAAAACGAAAGCTTGCAGGGTGTCTTAATTTGATTGTTCCAAGAATTAATTAAACCTCGCCTATTCATGAGGGAAAACTAAACATACCCTAAATGACTTTCACTGAAGGAAATAGTTTGGATCTTGTCTAATTATGTAGTCTTCTTCCCAATGATGAGTTCCAGTTGTGCTTTTACTCTACAATTTGCACCTTTTACTATTTATAAGAAAGAAGAAAAGATCCATTCTTTGATCGGATCGGCCTGAAAGAGGTAGAATTATTTTTCGCTATCCCAATACTTCACAACGTGCCATTACAATTCCTTCCAAAAAGTAACTTGTAATATAGCCGAATATTATGCCTCCCAATAGTACTCGCGGTCATTTCATGGATGGTCATTCTATTCTTTATTGTATCGAAGTCACTAAATTATTGTTGTGAGGAAAAAGTAACTCAACTTAGACATAGAGTTACTAGATATTTATTCTTTTACTTCTCCTAAATATCGTAGAAATAATATTATGTCTATTGACACACTGTCTCATTTGTTTCTTTTGGCGTTCAATATACAAGTGTTCCATTGTGAATGCCTTAGGCAAAGAACTCTGGAAGAAGATACATTACGAACTTGTCAACCTCCTATCTCCGACTCCAAGCAGAGGTAGAGCACGGTGCATGCACTGTCAATAAATAAATGATGAAGTTAGGGGGGGAGTTGATTCGGCAAATATCCATGCAGTTGGAGCATGACTTATAACAAACTAAGCAAGTAGGATAAAGAATCATGAATTTCATGCAATAATCAGGAGGGTTAGGTCCCCACAATTGAAGGGGACATGCAAAGCAATAAATCTGAGCAATTGGTTGATGAAAATTTCCACCGAAACAGGGAGTGTCACGTGAAATCTGATTGCCAGTGCATTGCCTGTTCCGGGCAATTTAGTCTAAGTGTTTGTTGTGTGTCTCTTTCTTCATCAACTGAGTGGGAGATATTGATAGAGATAGATCCTGTCTTATGGAAGGGAAGAAAGGGAACACAATGAAGTTGGACAATACATGGTCCCTAAATTTTTATGAGGAAAAGAGGAAATATCATCTGCACCTTTGCCATGGATTTCTTCTCCTGATGCAACAATTTAACTCGTACTATGCTGGCCTACCTATGCATACTGCTTTTGAGACTTGGACATATTCATCATCTTGGCTTCCGTAAATAAAAAACGGGTCACTAAAACTTTAAGGGAAGAGAAGTATACTGCTACTTTATGACTAATACATGGCCATGATAATCCAACTTAATTCATGTTGCAACTTGCACGTCAGAGGCGTATCCAAAATTTAAGTTTTATGAAATTTTAAGCATTAAATCCCTTTTGAAATTATGGGTTTAGATCTATTATTTGTTGTAATTTTAGTGAACTTTTATGCATAATTTTATATTTCATGTCGAATTTACTTTGTTGAAATGAATCCGGTGCATCAACCTCTAGTACAATTTAAATTCATGACTAGAAGTTTAGATAGGTTGATAAAACATAGGATATAGGTAATAAGAGAGTACCAAAGTTAATTTTCACTAGTCTTTGGTTCTATGGAGGGAAACACAAAAAGTTAAGGGTTAATAAATCAAAGTAGAGTAAAGGATATTTCAGTATCTTTAATTAGATATTTTTGAAACAGTATTATCCTAAGTTGGACTTGGGTGTGGCTGTCCGTGTCCGATATGAGTGCGAATCCTTCTCGGTCTCAATTTTAAGATTCGGAGATACGAATCCAGGTATGAATACGGATACGGAAATTTGGCTAAAAATAATTCAAATACCTAAAAATAGAGTTATAAAACCTAAAATATGAGATACTATATATGTGGAGAACTTGAGGAGAAAATATTGATCAATAGGAGAATCCTGGAAGGAGATAGAAGGAAAATGAGTCACATAAAAATTTCGATATACAATATATTCCATTGTCTTCGAATTCACCTTAGTTTTTGTTTTGATTATAGAAATCATTAAATTTGTCTGGACTTTCTCTGTCAATTTTGGTCAAAGCACCCAAAATTGATTGACCAGATTGGATACTGATCCCACACTCACACCCATGTCGACAGGGGTGCGGCACCGAAAAAGAAGAGTCTGAGCAACTTAGATATTATCACCCTCCTTAATGCTTAGAAGCTAAGCATTGAGTGTATATAAACTTTATCTATACCGACGATCTTCTAAGCATCAAGTGTATATAAACTTTATCTATACCGACGATCTTCTAAGCATTGAGGGTATATAAACTTTATCTATATCGACGAACTTCTAAGCATTGAGTATATATAAACTTTTTCAATACAAACGATATAGCAATGATTATATAAGGGTCTCTAGAATTTGGCAGTTGCAAGAGTTTGAGTTACACTTGTACGAGAATCCGTTATACTCCAGTCCAAATTAAGGTGCACGGGGAACGTAGATTTTGACCTCCTTTTGCCGTTTGAATGGTTCTATCTTCGGATCTTCCATGGCCTTTTTCTTATGAACAAGAAGTGATGTATGTTTACACGTGCAATGTTTTTTCAGAGTTTTCATATACGTGGTATTTACCGTGCTACGTCGATGGCATTTTCTTCACCCACAGATGCTGTAAATCACCAGATTCTCTGAAGTTAAATGAGAGCTAGGGCCTCAATTATTGCATTTGGAGTTTGGATTTGAGTTTATGGCAACGTTGGAATGACATTTATTACCACTCCACATTCATATAGTAACTTTTCAATTTTACTTCCCTGTTTCATTTTACTTGGCTAATGCGTAGAATTGAAAGAAATGATGAACTTCTCTTGATTTCATAAATTGAACAAGTAAATTAAAATAACTATTTTTACTCAGAAGGTCAAGTAAAGTGAAATGGAGTGGGTATTTTCTATGAGAAAAAGAAAGTATATGCAATTACTAGTATTATTTTGGCAGGTAGTCATTCTTCTTTCAGATTCGGTTACCCAAGTGAATGATGTATTCTAACTTGTTTCCAAGTTCTTTTTTTTTTCACTGCAAGTACTGTTAACATTACTATTTATAGTAGTTACACTTTTAAATAGTCTGATAGTGTGAAGATTTTTGTTATCACATCTCTTTTAGCTTTTGACTAGTTTATCGAATACTTGTTTCCTTTCACTAAATAACTCGGCCTAAGTATGAAAAATGAAATAAAAGATTGAAGTGAAAAGGAAAAAAAAATGTGAAGGGAGAGAATCTACTGAATAAGAGATGTGATGACAGCTTACTGAAATTTGGCATTTGCATGGAATCCAACAAAGATTTGGATTGAAGTAGAGAAAGGACAAAGGTCTTCCCCATGTACACTTTCCCACCTTATCTTTCCTCTGTCTCACTCTCTCCATTTTAAACCACCGAACTCACTACCCACTGGTACATATCAACACTAGGTACATTTTCCTCATTAAATAGAAGTGTTGAAACTACTTACTAGTAGTTCATTTCAAAGTCTGATCAACTTTTATTCTCTACCCTCTCTACTCTTTTAACTTCATTCTTTTTCATTGAGGAAAATAGAATGTTCATTCCCCTTCTAGAAACAAACTAGTACATATAATCGTTGTTCAAGGTTTTTTTATTAGCTTCTGCACAACGTCCTGTTGATTGTGATGGCTCTAGAAGCTTCAACGCCTCTGCTGACGGATCCCAATATTCCGAGGTTGACATCAACTAATGCAGGAACAACTTCGGATGAACAAGAACCAAAGCATGGACGACCAAACATTTCAGAGGTTAGATTTTACATTCGAGTAATTAAAAGTTTCACTATTAGGAAACTAAATTTATTGATACAACCTGGATTGTATCGACGACCAACCATTTCAGAGGTTAGATTTTACATTCGAATAATTAAACGTTTCACAATTAGGAAACTAAATCTATTGTTATAACCTGGATTGTATCGACGGCCAACCATTTCAAAGGTTAGATTTTACATTCAAGTAATTAAAAGTTTCACAATTAAGAAACTAGATTTGTTGTTATAACCTGGATTGTATCGACGACCAACCATTTCAGAAATTAGATTTTACATTCGAGTAATTAAACGTTTCACAATTAAGAAATTAAAATTTATTCTTATAACCTGGATTGTATCGACAACCAACCATTTCAGAGGTTCGATTTTTTGATCCTTTTAAAGAATTTTTTTTTTTAGAATGTAGATGGCCATTGAATCTCGACATTAATTGGAACATATGATTCTAGGTTTTGGAGGAGATCAAGTTGCTGTATTCAATAGCCTTACCCATCATTGTTGCTGGATTGCTTACATATGGAAAATCAATGATATCAATGCTGTTCATGGGTAGATTAGGTAAAGAAGAACTTGCTGGTGGATCTTTGTCTATTGGCATAGCCAATATCACTGGCTACTCTGTTCTTTTTGGACTTGCAATGGGCATGGAGGCTATATCTTCTCAAGCTTGGGGTGCCAAACAATGGCCTCTTATTGGTCAAACTCTCCAACGTACAATCTTGATTCTGTTGATTTCATCCATCCCCATTTCCGTCTTGTGGCTAAATGTTGAACCTTTACTTATTCTCTGTGGCCAAGATCCAACCATTTCATCAATTGCTTCTACCTATCTGTGTTTCTGTCTCCCTGATCTTTTCTTTCAATCCATTATCAATCCTCTCAAAATCTACTTGAGAACTCAGAATGTCACTTCCCCTCTTACGTTTAGTGCTGCTTTTTCACTTGTCCTGCATGCACCTATCAACCATTTCCTTATCTATAACCTTGGCCTTGGTTTTAAAGGCGTTGCTATAGCCGTGGTGATAGCTGATTTCAATCTACTTCTTGTTCTTTTTCTTTATGTCAGTCTTTCTGGTGTTCATAGAAAATCTTGGCAAGGTTGGTCAGCTGAATGCTTTGATGGGTGGAAACCAATTTTGAGTCTTGCAGTCCCTAGCTGCATCTCTGTATGCTTAGAGTGGTGGTGGTATGAATTGATGATATTGTTATCAGGGGTTCTTTTTAATGCTGCAGAGGCAGTGTCTACTATGGGAATTCTCTTGCAGGCAACTTCACTTGCTTATATATTTCCATCAGCACTAAGTTTAGCTGTTTCCACAAGAGTTGGAAATGAGTTGGGAGCCAATCGACCTAGTAAAGCAAAGACTTCATGTCATGTAGCAACTTTATGTGCCTTACTTACTAGCATCATAGCAATGATATTTATGACATCATTTAGAAGTAGTTGGGGCAAGGCTTTTACAGATGACAAGGCGATTTTGTCGCTGACGGCAGCAGCAATGCCGGTGGTGGGGTTGTGTGAATTGGGCAACTGCCCACAGACCACCGGTTGTGGTTCTTTGAGGGGCAGTGCACGGCCAGCTTTGGCTGTTCATATAAACTTGGGCTCTTTCTATGGAGTTGGGTTGCCTCTGGCAATTGTATTGGGCTATGGTATGAAAATGGGTTTGTTGGGCCTTTGCTTTGGCTTGTTGGCTGCTCAGGCTGTTTGTGCCTGCCTTATGATTTTTGTGTTGAGTAGAACGGATTGGACGATACAAGCTCAGAGAGCAAAAGAGTTGATTGGTGTTGATGAGGAGTATCAAACTATATCAATTAAAACAGCGTGCTTCTAAGTAATTAGTTTATCCTTTTGTCCCGTTGTGTATACTGATACCTATAAGAATAGGACAGTGGTATGTATCTTCCTTTTTAATATTTCTCGAGCTTTTCTGTTTCTGTATAATTTTTCATTTTACATGCTTTTGGTTTTTGTGGTCCTATAAGTAATTAAGGTGAATGTATATATGTTGCTCATGGATTCCTGTTTAATAATTTCATTAGTAGGAAGAGTTTGATCTTGAATCCATCCGTAAACGAGGAAGACAGCAATTGCGATTTATGTTGTAGTGTCATCATACATAAATTTAAGTCAAGATATAATTTCAAATTTAATAACATATCGCTAGCCAAACATACAGGGAATTGGAGGTAGCATTCTACCGATGTCAGGACACTTTTAAATTCTAAAGCTTATCAAAGTTAAAATCATCTTATTACAAGCGAAACCAGTTGCCATAAGAATTAATTTGGCTGCAGGATACTAATCAAGTACATCCAAATTCCAATTAGTAACAACCACAAAACAAACATTTCACCTGGTCATGCCTGCATTATAAGGGGCCATCGTAATTCCTCTGCTTTGTCTTTCCATATTAGCTTGCCACCCTACAACACAATTCCAGTACACTGTCAATGTAGACAAAAATCTTATAAAAAAGTACTTCAGATTTACCTTACAGATGACCTGATTGTGCAAATACTTCTTATATTGTTGGTGCATAAACTTATACACAAAAGATTAAAGCGAAAGCCGAAAGATGACACAGAGTAGATGAATGTTTACCTATTCCCATATCAAAGCCACGGTTCTTAAGCTCTCTGTATTCTTGGCAAAGAGCACAAGGCTCACAGAAAACGTGTACAAGACAATCAACACAAGGTGCCTCTTCCAGATCATATTGCCCCCTCATTTTGGACCTATAGAAGCATGAATATAGGCTAGGCAATCCTGTCACTCCCAGCAAACCATATAATGCACCTCTACTCGCACATGCTAAAACCAAAAACCAACACACACATCATAAACTTAGTTCAGTACAATGATTGGTAGTCATGTCTAAATTGTTAGTTGAAACAAGTAGTATGAAATTAAAATTCAAGATAACTGTACGGAAAATGACTTGCGTATGTAGACAAGGAAAGTAATGTTTTCCTTGAAAATGTTTTTCTAGTAACCAAACATCATAAAATGATGTCCCTCATGAAAAATATTTGAATGGAAAAATGACTTCCGTCATACCAAATACACTAAGTTAAGAAAATAAATCAGACTATATCATACTAATTAAAATAAATTTGTATAACTTACAAGTTGTTCCTTTGTTTAGTATTTCAGAAATCTGTCCAAAAGTGATACAAGGGCAAACACAAGTAACTAAACAGTTAGCAGGGTCATCAAAACAGTGACAAAGACAGGTTGACCACGGCACCGTGGTGGCGGTGGCGGATGTATGCACCGGCATTCCGGTAGTAGATGCATAGGGAGGAACATAAGGTTGTTTCATAGGGCCTGGATGATATCCTTCACCGGAGAATTTGTCGTGGTCTTGATTAACCGGCGTTGGATACATTTTATTTAGAGTATAAGTTTTGAAGCAAATGAAATTAAATGAAGTTCCTCTTGGTAAATGGTTACAATGTCCTAAGTTAACGGGTGCAAAACATCAGTTTCAAGAAATGTTAAAAGTCAAAAACGTATCCAAAACATCATTTCCAAGAAATCTTGTAAGAGTTGAAATTTTATTTGAGTAACGTGCACTACGATGAAAATAAAATAATTTTAGATGAAAACTTAACAATGTACCTCGATCAATTTGTAATGTTTTAAGTATTTTTTTTTTTTTTTTTGCAATGGTCTTATTTTTCAGAAAGTGCATTTTAGTAGCTAGTTAAAGTTTGTGCGTTAGTTTCTTGATCATTCTTTTTGAACTGAACACATCGTATCATAATTTTCTAAGGGAGAAAGGTCAACTTTTCGCCTGAATTATGTGAAATGATCTATCGTTACCCCTGTTAAAAGTTGGATCATTCATGTTCTAGCCATTATAATTTTAATTTGGCTCGAAATTTCTCTTAGAGAAAAGTTCTTAATTTCCTGTCCCATTCAAGAGGTAAATGAGATACTATATTATGTTTCAAATACAAGAAAAAAGTTTAAATGTATTTTACTTAAATATAAAATAAAATGGATCAACTAGTGTGAAATAATGTCAACTTTTCTGGAAAATAACAGCGAAAGAAAAAGGCGTCAGTCCATGTAAAAATTAAGCATACTAATTTCAACAAAATAATGCGTGCAATAATATTCTGGTGGTGTTATCAAGGGTTCGTCTTCAAATGTACTAATATAAATTAAATTTATAAGCATTCGTGTGAATTAGAATTGAGCGTTTCAATGCGCAATCCAAGCTCAGTTGTTCACTAAAATATTTTGAGCACCTTATTCTTTCAGTACAGTAAAAGGATGCTTCTCAATTAAGTCTTCAAGCTGGTGTCCACGTGAAATGACAAACAGGTTTACGTTGGGTTTCAGCTAAATAATTTAATCTACTCTTTCTTGATCTTATCATAACAAAAAACTAATCGTCCACAAGCTTTAAAAGGGTGCACACGAAGTCTCTACGAAGCAATATATACGCACCTTCCAAGAGGCAAAAGAAACTGCACCATCTTAGAAATTGCCTGATCGTTTACTTCAGAATAACCTTTCACCGCATAATAAAGGTATAATTTTTTAAATATTCCTGATGCATTTTAAAAACTATATACACAAAAAAATTGAAGAATTCAACATATAGTTATATATACATTTTAGAAAATTATCTATCTATGGAGTGCCAAAACATATGGAGAAGGATAGCTCCGCCACTAAAAATGGAGACATTTCAGGGCCTGCACATATGGTTCAGCTCGTGGGAGGCCCATCAATGCATGAAAGCTGCTAATACTGTACAACAATGAAATAAATGGTGGGCTACGACCAACAACGTAAAGTTTGCACATGAAAGTTAAGTCCAATAAAGATTAGGTGCACAATCTTCTAATCAGGTCGTTCAGTTTAACAATTTATCTAAGTGGGGGGGAAATTTGTGGGAAAATAATAGCTCTCATTTTTTCTTTTCTAAGTAAAGAAAACAGCTCATATTTAGGTACGTAAACAAATTAGTACTCAATGATGACGTCCCTGCAGGCTTAGCTAGTATCACTAGATCACTTACGTTTGGAATCTGTATAGAGCATTGCTTTCTCTAATTCAATTGAAGGGAAAATATTCCCGTAATTACCACATGATTCTTCCTACTTATTAATTAGCAGTTCAACAGAAGAAACCATACACCAATTTATATGAATAGATTTGGGCAAGTTACATTCCATGAATGAGTAGGTAAGAGTACTGTTTTCTTAGGAAAATAACATTTGCTTAATGTTTTCATGAGAGGCCTTGTCCACAAGCTTCGATAGATTGGCCTACTCTTTTGGAAATGGGCGACTAAAGTCAAAATCCTTGGCATGATGCAAATGACAGCTTCTTTCCAAGGAATTTTTTTTCCTGATCTGATATGCAGCTCATCTCGATCGTTAAATATATACTCACATCAGAGTTGGTTTCCAATTTGTGATTTTTGTGTTATTCCCTCGGTTCCAATTAATGTGACACCGTTTGATTTAGTACAAAATTTTGTTAGGACCGAAATAATCAGGTGTCATGCGGAAGCTAGCAAAGCAAACTTCGAAAGACGCCAAATAAAAGAACATGCGAGAAATACACTAAAAAAGACACAATAATTTAACGTGGTTCCAATTAATGTGACACCGTTTGATTTAGTACAAAATTTAAGAAAAAAAAAGACCTTTTGGGGCGGATTAAAAAAAAATGTGTCACGTAAATTGAGACAGAGAGACTATATGTTTTAAATCGAATGATCATTAGTGAAAATTTCCCAAAGTTTAGCAGGATCATTTGGTTGTGGTATTGGATCAACTAATCCTACAATAAAATCCAGCATAAGATAAAATATCCAGCATAAGGTAATAGTACAATGTTTGGTTGACCACATAATAGTTTATTTTATTTTTTTTTTGCATAACGAAACAGCGTTTATTGACTGTATTAGATAACACCTATATTAAGTTAATGCAAAAATTTATATACTTTTGTATAAGGAATAAAATACTAATACGCGTACTAGTAACGGGGAGATTTACTATATAAAGACGATCCTTTCATCATTACTCATCCCATAAACAACCACTACATTACAATTCGAGCATAACAAGTAAGTGAACTAATTAAATGAAGTCAAAGTCATTTGGCAATTTGGCATGTTGCACTAATTAAAGGAAGGGAAGATCGTGAACAAGTGGAGTAACCATCTGATGTAAATCCAGTGTACTTTATTTTGACTGATCCAATTGCTGCACTTTAATAGTAGTAGCTCTGAATGCAAATACAAAACGTGTGCCTATTAATGTTTCTGAGTTCTTGGTTAATAGATATACTATACACTACTACTTTTGACCCCTCATTTCAAACTTCTAACCTTTCAATATCTGCAAAAGCTGCAATCTACATTCCACCTTGTCCAAGATTATATTACGAGACAAAAAGCTAGGGGGTTGTTTGGTACGGGACTAAATATTATAGTCCTACGATAATGATTAATCCTTAAACTAATTTATTACCAGGATAAAATGATCTCAACTTGAATGGAATAACGTGGCATATTCATGATTATGTTTGAGACTAAATTTATACTTTATTTGATTAATAATGTAAGATTTTTTCAAGATGAATTTATATAATTAATAAACAGAATATAAATTTAATGCTGATATATCTCATCTTATTCTGCATGCGAAACGACCCCAGAGGTCTAATTAGTGGTGTTATAGAGATCAAGATCACGTGGTCCCCTAGACAGCTCACATATCAGTGCTAGTGATAATAAAAATACAAGTCAAAGGTGAGTCAACCATATTAGCCCATGGATGCCATCTGCAAACTGCAATGCAGCATCTTTCTGCTGCATTTCTGTAAGCAGAAGCCAGCCAACACATCCCCTTTCAGTACCCTTTGTGCTCATGAGAGGAAAGTATTTGCATTTAAAACATTTTTAAGCTGTTGACAAACCCAATGCCTCATCTCCTTTATTGTCACCATTTACTCTCCTGTCTTTTAAATCTTTGAGATTCATACATATCCTGCCAAGACCCCACCTTTTACCTTTCACTTTGTGTATGTCCTAATTTTTTTTCATATTTTTACAATATTTTATGAATCGACAACACACAAGTTTGAATGTTTGATGTGTACTAAATATGGTCAAAACTTCTGCCTGTTTCTCTTGTCCTATTGAAAGGTGAAATTGGATTTTTGACATACACTGGATGAGCACTTAAAAGCCGAAATAATCAAAGAAATGATTTTAGGGAATGAATGCACGGAACACTGTATAACGGCACGTCGAAGAGATAATGAAAAAGAAATGTCATTCGAAGGCAATAAACTAATAAGAGAAGAAAACGTTCATATCACGTGATATTTTTAGCTTGGACATACCTTTTAAAAAAATACTTATTTTTAAAGTAAGAGGTATTGTAATGTGGCCTTTGTTTTCTTTGGTTCACACTTGGTAAAAGTCAATCCAAGATTTAAGGAAGTTTATTTGTTGTCATTGTTAAAGTAATCTGCTGCCAAAGAATTTTGCAGCTGACTATTTCTCTATTCACATTGAAATGTTGAAATTTGCTTCTTCCATTAACATGAATGACATCAACAAGTCCATTCTCATCTCTATAAATAGGGAACTTTTTTCTCATTCATAACATATCATTTTCATTCTCTTGTCTTTCTTCTCCCTTTCTATCAGGGCCTATTTGGAAAGCCACCCTGGTAATTGAATTTAGTGTAATTACATAGCCTGACATGTTTGGTTGACCAGGTAATTACTTGGTCAGCAGTTAATTGAGTGTAATTGGCAGGGTAATTACATTCTCCAATTCACAGGGGGAGCTGTGAATTGCTGGTAATTACAAGCTGATTACTTTTTAATTTCTTCCTTTTATTTCTATTTTTATTTTTTTCGTTTTATTTTAAATTCTTTCTATTTTTATTATTCTAATATTTTTTTAAAAATATTTTTTATTTATACTATTTATATTTTATTTCCTTCTCATTTTTCAACCTTTATTTCTTGTGATTTCATGCAATTTTTCTTATTATCTATTATTTATTTATTTTTTCATTTAACATAATTTGTTAGTATTCTAATTTTTAAATTAAGTAAAATTCATTGTTGAATAAGGTTATAGACTTAGTTATCCTTTTCTTTTAAATCCTATTTACGTTATGTTGAAATTTGACATAAGAGTATTATTTATTTTTTTGAATTTTGAACTTATGTTATATTTTCAGTTTGTATTTATTTATTTTACTAGTATTGACATGATATTTCACATTGCAAGCCATTCATTTTTTAGTTAGAATTGATAGATTATCTTTTTGTCAAATGTTTTAATAATTTTATGATATTCTATTTATAATATTAATCTTTTTGTTAAATATGCATTTCATGATATTCTTAAAAATCATGTAATTTATGTTTTATGATTAATTTAATTAAAATATACTAATTTGAAAAAAAAAAAATCAATGTTTTTTTTTATAAGAACATATATTTATTCATTAATATATTTCAAAAGACAATATATATATATATATATATATATATATATATATATATATATATATATGTGTGTGTGTGTGTGTGTGTGTGTGTGTGTGTGTGTTAAATATAATCTAATATCATTTATAAAGACACTTATTTGTCTAATATAATTTTTTAGTTTTTGATGATTAATTTTTATTTTAAAAATTGAATATAACCATGTAATTACACTTGTGCAATCAAACAGTACACTTGTAATTACACTGTAATTACATTATGGCAAACAAACATGTCATCGTAATTATCAGGCTGTGTAATTACTAGGCTGGTAATTACCACCCTATTAATTACACCAATTCCAATTACCAAGTGGTTTTTCAAACAGATCCTTAGAGCATTTAGTTAGAGAGTGGGTGTTGGAAAACACTTAAGTGAACCCTTCTTTTGGAGTGATCTTGTGAGGTTGTTTTCTTGGGATATTTGGGTTAATTAGAATATCTACTCTAATTTTGTACTCTCTTGTACTCTTGTTTGATATAGTGAAATTGCTCCTCTCCACTTGTGGACGTAGGTCACACCGATCGAACCACGTTAAATTTGTGCCTTTGTTATTTTCTTTAATTACCGCTATTATCAGCTTGTTATTGTCATTATAATATTGTTTGGCTAAATTCCGCAATAATCGGGTTCTCGATTCTAACATGTGTTTTCACTAAATTATCATTAATTAAATTATACTTAATGTGATTTACGCTAAACTCTTATGTTCATAAGATGAGAGTTGCAGAAATGAGGATACTCAGATGGATGTGTGAGATGCTAGGAGAAATAAGATTAAGAATGAAGATATCCTGGATAAGGTGAGAGTATTCTTCATGGTGAACAAGATAAGAGAAGCGAGACTGAATGATCGGACATGTGAAAAAGAGATGCGTATATGCCCCAGTGAGGAGGTGTGTTGGTTATGATGGGTTAATGAAAGGTACAGGTAGACCGAAAAAATATTGAAGAGAGATGATTAGACATGATAGGACACGTCTTCAACTTATTGAGAACATGACCTTAGATAGGAGAATATGAAGGTCACAAATTGGGATAAAAAGTTAGTAGGTACTTAAGTGCTGACTCGCTTTCCTATAGGATGAACTTGGTGGTAATGTGGTGAACTATACATGTTTCTCCATTCATGCCATTAGTAGTAGCATTATTTTCGTAGTTTTTTGTCCCACGATTTCTATTACTACCTATTATTTTTTGTGCTTCAGTTATCACATTATTTGACTGTTGTCATTATTTCTTGTTTTCTAAATGTTAGATAATGCTTTCTTATTATTTGCTATGTCCTTTTTACTTCTCTCTCTCTCTCTCTCTATATATATATATATATATATTTTGTAAAACTATTTTGATATGCGCTTTTTCTTGAGTCATGGGTCTTTTGGAAACCTCTCTACCTCAACGAGCTAGGTAGGGGTAGAATATGTATACACTCTACTCTCTCATAGACGCGACATGCAGAATTACACTGAATATGTTATTATTATTTTCAAAGTCCACTTATCTAAATCTGGAAGAAAAAATTAGTACTTTCTTGATTATATGAAAAATCAAATATAAAAATTAGAAACAACTACTCCTCCATTTTAGTTGGTCATCTTACTAAAAATAAATGTCTCATATTAGTTGATCATTTACTAAATCAAGATAGAATTAATTAATTTTTTTCCATTTTACCCCTACAATTAATTACAATTTCAATGTCCATTTCTATGTCCAATAAATATCATTAATATGGGTAAAGGGTAAAATAGTAAAATTCATCATTTCATTTATGATTTCTTAATCATCGTGTAAAATGAAATGTGCCCAACTAAAATGGGAGAGTATATTCTAATATTCCACAACCCAAGTTTGAATATTTGATGGACGTACTCCCTCCGTCCATCTTTACTTGTCCACTATTGACTTGACACATATCTTAAGAAATAATAAATTGAGGGGTGATTTTACTATATCACCCTTTGAATATAATAAATTTTTTGCTTTGAAAAAAACAATGATGGATGAATAATATTTAATATTATGGATAAAATAGAAAAAAAAGATAAATTAAATATTGATTTTTCAAATTAAATAAGTATTGTTGGATATTTCAAAATAGAAAAATAAATAAGTAAAGATGAACGGAGGGAGTACTAAATATGGTCAAAATTCTGTCAATTTTTCTTGTCGTATTAGCAGCTCAAATTGAATTCGGACATACAGTGGATGGGCACTTAACAGCCGAAATTTCCAACTTTTTATATCCCAATCAAGGAATTGATTTTGGGAATGAATGCACGGAACACTATACAACGGCACGTCAAAGAGAAAAAGATAATGAAAAAGAAATGTCATTCAACAAGAAGAAAACGTCCAAGGAAGGGGCATTGAATGGAAAACATAATGAAGTGACAATTTGGCTTCCTTCACCATCGAATTTTATCCAAGATTTAGGTGTCGTTTAGTATGAGATATTTCACGAGACTAGTGATTTGGTCTTTTATATAAGATAAATTAATTTTATTATTTTAATTTACAAATAATCATAGATTAGCTACTATCCCAAATTAAATATAAGATACAATTAATCTTAATTTTTTTTTCGTAAGTAATTATTATCCCTATTCCATATGCCAAACAATCAGGTTAGAGCAAATTCGCAAACACTCAATACATTTATCGTTCAATTTCAAGCTAACAGGTCATGCCAAAAACCATCACCATCTTTGATTTGATGTCCATGTACATCCAACATATAGTCACACGACATCCCCCCTAACACCCCCTCTCCTCACTAGTATGACTGGTATTTTGTCAAAATATAATTGTACTAATACTGTTACTATATATCCTCCTGCCACATTTTATTTCACCATTGTCATTCATCGTAAATGTTAAATAACCTTTCAAATCAGGTACTCAGTAGAAGGATCATGTTTTGTACCAACTAGTTAATGTATATTTACAAACTGTATTCTTTAACGAAAAGAAAAAATTCTCCTTTGTTGACATGAATGTAATTCATTCACCATTAAAGATTTTGAATTCGAACTATGAGAGTAAAACATTGTTATCGAAGAGTGTTTCCCCGTTTAATAAACCTACACCAAATTATTACTACTCCCTACCTTCCAAAATAAGAATTATTGGAGTGTGTCACACCCCTTAAAAAAGTTAGTTAATAACATTAATTAAAGAATAATTTGTCAATATCACTCTTTTGTTTCTTCCCAATCTTTTCAAAGAACTAAAGATAGTTGAAAATCCATTATACAGAAGGCTAATTTTGAAAAAAAATAAATAAATTAATACATCTTTGAATTTTGAAAAATCTTTATCTTGAACCATAAAAGAAGTGTCATAAATTTATTCTTAGCCAATAAATTTTGAATATTTTGAATGCATAAATTGAAAAGAAAATGAGGGCCTTTCCTCTTTCAACATAAATGCGATTCTTTCCATTGTGAATACAGATCTTGAATTCAAATTGTTACTCTTTCCGTTCACTTTTATCTATCACATTTTGACTTTGCACACACATTAAGAAAATAATCCCTCTAGTTTATAATAAGTTAATTGTTGAGGCATTTTTCAATGTTCCATAATAAGTTAATTGTTCAACCTTCAAGAGTAATGTTGGATTTTTTTTTTTCCATTTTTACCCTTCATTTGGATTTCCTATGTGATGAATTCAAGAAACTTAATTGCTCCTATTTACTTATTGTTTGGATTTTTAAGAGTAGTTTGACAATTAATTAAAAAGGACAGAAATGTAAAGTCATGTCTAATTTATGTCAATTTTCTTTTCTTAATAGGTGTGCATTACCTCAACAATTCACTTATTGTGAAACGGAGGAAGTAATTTTTAACATGGCTATTTTATCATAATATCCCTATTAATTGATGTTTATTACTGTGTCTTGAAATTCGTTTGGAGAATAAACAATTAGTACTAAGGGTAAAATAGGAAAAAAAGATTGTCTTTTCTTACTATGTCAAAAATGACAAATAAAAATAGAAATTCAATTAGAAAATAAGTGACAAGTGAAATCGAATGGAGGAAATACGATGGATCGTTTTCCTACTTAGTGGACCTTACAAAAAATTGTTATCCCTCTGTTTATTTTTATTTGTCCAGTATTAACGGGGCATATTTTTTAAGGGGCAATAAATAGAGATACACAATTTTATCACCATTTGAATATAGTAATAAATTTAATGTTTTGAAAAATAAATTGAGAAATGAGGCCCCTCTTTAGTTACTTTGGTTAGGAAAGGAAATATAGCAATAAATAGAGCTTCCTTCTGTAGGTGGAACTTCATACTTCTAGATAGGCATGAGAAAATCTAGGCCAAAGGCGCCTAACAGCTTAGGCAGACTTATTGAGTAGGGAATCCCATCCTTACCGAAGGTAATAAGTGAGCCCAAGTCCATGCAAGGAGTAAAAAGTAGGAATTAGGTGATCAATTATACTTTGATTTTCTAAATTTGACAAATAAAAATAAATATTAATTTTTAATATAATGAATCAGTAAAAATAAATAGAAAAAGTACTAGGAAGTGTTTTTCCTATTAATGAACACCTCAACTTTCGAATCTAAATTAGTCTAGTCAATAAATACCGAATGCATAAAAGAGAAAAGAGGCTGTGGGCGACCCGCTTTTATCTTGTCACTCCAAGATCGCAGGGCCTATACTCCTGATGATATAAATAGAGACATGTAGTGGTGGGTAGTACTCAGAGAAAGAGGGTCCCCTTTAGAATTTATTTCAGCAAGAATTGGGAGTAGTGAGAGGGTGTGGCCAAGGGTGGTTGGCCTCTTATTTTGCAATACCAACTCACACACACACACTAGCTATAGTACTATTACTCACTACCAATATGTTCTCTCCTGTTTGAGTCTTTGAGAGTAAAATATAGTCACTCCTCCTCTTCATGGCATGCTTAGAAATGTACAACAAAAATAATAACTCATCCACTGACCACAGCAACAACAACAACAACAACAACAAACATTATTCAATGAGTCCTAGAATCTCCTTCTCCAATGACTTCATGGACTCTTCAACTAATTCTTCTCAACATCAACAACAAATGATGATGAAGAATGAGAGGTCTTATAGTGATGCTCCTGTTTCCTCTGACTTTGAATTCTCCGTCACTAATTATTCCATGATTAGTGCTGATGAACTTTTCTCCAAGGGCAGGTTATTGCCCTTTAAAGAGACTCAAAAGACTACTACTACTATTCGAGATGAACTCCTCAATGACGATGATGATGATGCTAATGATTTTACCTTGAGGATACCCAAAAGTTCTACTAGGTGGAAAGGTCTATTAGGCCTCAAAAAATCTCATCTTGGGTCCAAGAAAATCGACAAGAAGAACGATGAAAAGAGGCCTCAAGACTTGCCTCATGCCAGCAAGAATTCCCAGGTATGCTTATTTATGCAAGAAAAATAGAAACAAACTTTTTTTTTTTTTGGTCTAGTAAAAATTGAGTCTTGATATGAGTGTTCACTTGTGTTGTTATGTTTATTTGCAGGAAATGTACGATGGGTCTGGTAGTGGAAGGGATATGGACCTTCGTTTTAATTGAAATTAGTATTGAGGTGCAGGGGAAGTAAGTAGATTTTTAGAAGGTATTTTGGATCATGGCAATGTCACAATGGCTTATGCTTTTTTAGTTTTGAAGTTTGGGAGAATCAACACAGATTCTTGATTTGTTTTGTGTAGAAGCGTTGGATTTTAATTTTAATCTTTTAGAGTTATCGTGCTGCTTTTTTATTGAATCATCAATTGTTAAATATTATTGAAGTTGGGAGTTTTTGGCTTTACTTTTTATGAACAAATGTGATTGTTGAATCATGTTGTGGTATCTATAATTTAATTTGTCAGATGAAATGACAACTATAGGGCATTTCGACTAATAATGATCAACTTCAGAACGAGAAAAGATGGACGAGAAAGCATCTTCGCTTGATTCCAATCCGTTCTACTCATTTATTTCTGTGGTTCATTTCTACCAATAAGTTGACATGCTATTTAAATACTATTGAATTCTGCTTTGGTTCCAAAATACTAGTACTAGTACTAAGGTACATGACATATTATTCCTTATTTCCTTGTTTTTCGTCAACTACTATATTGTTATATTACTATTAGTATTGTTGAGAAGGAAAGCCTGAGAGTAACTGGTTAAATTGTTGTCATGTGGCTAGTTCAGACAGTGAAATAGCCTCTTACAGAAATGCAAGATAAGGTTGTATACACTAGACCTTTATGATTTGATTCTTTTTGAACCTTGTACATGACGGAATCTTTATTCCACCGGCTGCCCTTTTCTCACTATTAGTACTATTGAAAATAAAATAGAAATGGGAGTGAAGGGGGTCAAAATGACAGAGGGAACAGCTGGAAGAGGAGGAAGCACAAAACTCCAAAACAAGATTCACTTTTACCAATCTGAATCTGAGTCATCAGAAATTGATAAATGTGCATTTGAATATTACAGTGGACAACATACATATAATGTTCAGAGCGTGGGAGCTGCCGGTCAAAACGTACTTGGCAACTCACTATCCATTTTGCAAAGAAGCTTCCTATTCCTATAGTTAATACCCCCGTTACTTCACCTTCAACCATAGTACTAAAAAGCTTCTTTATTTAATTGGAATCTTTTGTAATGTTTTTTTTTGTTTCTTTTCAAACAAACTTTATACTCCCTTCGTTTCTAAATAAATACATGATTTTCTTTTTTTAGAATCAAATAATACAAACTTTGATTAACATTTTAAGATGTATTTCTTAATCAAATTGAAAAAAAGAAAATTACAATTTATAGTATTTTTCATATAGTTTTTGAATATCTAAATTTTAATTTTAAAAAGTTGAATTAATCTAATTTAATTTAGCTTTAAAAATTAGTCAAATTGACTCACGAAAAAAAGGAAACATGCACTTAAAAAGGAATGAAGGGAGTATTATGTACCATATATTTTCGAGATTAGGTAATTCCTTTCAACTGTGCTACGTTTAAAGAAGGCATAATACATAAGTGTGCCCTTTAACTTGATTTCAGCTGACATCTATGCCTTCTTAGGGGACGTTTGATAGCTGGTTTGGAGAAGAGTTATGCAGATATTAAATTCTGCATAAGTAATACCATGTTTGGTAGTTAGTTAGGAGGTGAATTATTCATGAATAAAATTAATACGATTTTTGGTCTGCAATTTAGAAACCTGCATAACTCTTACCAGCTACCAAACGAGCTAGTATAATGTTGAGTTATGTAGTATAAGATAGGAATTAATTATGAGGGAATCTGTTTATTATTTTATGCATGTATTAGTTATTGATGAATTAACTATTCATGTATTAGTTATTCCACCTCATATCCGCATGAAATAATGCATAAATTTCCCATGTATTCGTTATGCGGGTTTCTAATTTACAAACCAAATACCGTATCAATTGTATATATGAATAATTTATTTCCTAACTAGCTACAAAACGACCCTAAGAGATGTTTTAAGGATCATTTACTTCTGAATCATTTCCTCGTATTTTTATAATCTCTATTCCTATTTCATTGTTAGGGATTCTTTCCAACTATTACAAAATTGCAAAAGCATAAATTCGTTTACCATACAACAACAACATACCCAATATAATTCCAAAAAGTAAAACATATAGTATATGCAAACCTAGATAACAAAGAGGTGGTTTCAATTACCGTTGTCCTCCTATTAGGAAAAAAACAAAACGAAAAGGAGAAAAGAAACTTTCTAAAATTACCCTCCTCTCTTTTGACCTTTAAAATCAACATCAAAGTTCTAAATGAATATTCTCAGTTATACAGTTTAAAGTGACTGAATTTGATAATTTCAAACATATACGACCTTGGGACTTTCATATTTGTTCTAAAGTTGAAGAGAGCAAATTTTTCCACCAAAGATCATCTAATAAGAACATTTTTAAAACAGTAACTTTAGAATCTAGACTTCTTGTACACCAGTCCTTGAATTTTTTTAGCTAGGTCTTCAGGCTTACAAAACAATAACAGCAGAACTTAGCAGTCAAAAGTACAATATTATCATGCCCCTTAAAGTACAAACTAAGATATACTAACATTCTCCCTTCTGATTTGCAGCATACAGCACATAGTAAAGTAGAAATATAGAGAAGATTACCAAGGAGCATTGACTTCTCCTTGGAACATAATTTCATAGCTCTCTGCTTTTGATTTCAGAGCCTCAACATCAGTACCATATTTTGCAGAAATTTGTCTCAGTTCCTCAAGTTTCATTTCAAGACTCCTTATCTCATCTTCAGCTCGAGACCATTCTTTTTTAGCTTCCCAGTACCTCTTGGTGTCCGAAGCACCTTCACAATCGAATGCAAGACTCAGCAAATAGCGCAGACGAGTCCTCAGAAATCCAACTCTCATGCCCAGAAGTTCAAAAGATTTCAGTGACTTCTCCCATATATCGAATTCCTTTCTTGGGGTGGTGAGCTTGCAAGCTTTTATCATATCAGCAATGTTGACGACTTCAAAAATCATACCAGCAACCAACTTACAATGAAGGCCTTCTAGGCGATCGTGAAGAAAAGCATTTTTACTGCAGCATAACTCATAGTATTTTCTCCTTATATGTTCAGGAAGTTCGGAGTCTATGCGTACTCCATTCACCAGAATGTGAAACTCCTCAAGGCTCTTAATGTCTCTAAAATTAACAGCAAGACCAGAGGACCTTGAGCCCTCTAAAATTTCTGAAGCAACCTCATCGCTATCATTTCCCGACTGTGCCTCCAATGGCACAAGTTGTTTACTCTGACCCTCCTTCCGTTTCCTCCTTTGCACAACAGTTAAGGGAAGAGACTTCTTTTGACGCTTCTTTATGTTATTAGCATGAGCTCCCTCTGACATGCGACAAATTGGAAACAAGTTGTTTAGAAGGACCCGAAAAGACCAAAAAATATATCATGTTTCACGTATAGAATTGATCAACTGACCTGCATCACTTTGCTTGGCGGGTGCATCCAAATTTAGAAGGCTAAGAGCGCCATCCACCTCCTTTAGATCATTTGCTCTTATGACATAGACCTATGAAATCAGAAACCAAGTTTAGATAAAGATTGCAGGTAAAGATCTGCGAATTTGCAATTAGAAAATCATTTCTTCAATTTCCAGGTTTGCTCCACTTAATGGTGAGCATTCGTACTGAGATGTGCTTTAATATCTGACAATAGGCCTAAGGCGAAAATCATCATCACTTGCAACGGGTTTTACCATGCTGTTAGCTGGATAACAGTTCATATAAATGTATAAAGCAGCTTTTTCCAATAGCCATAATTTAATCAGAAATTGCCTCTCAAACCTGTAAACTGAAAGTAAATATCAGGTGTTGATACAGACAGCAACATACCCAATGAAATCCCACAAGTGGAGTCGGGGAAGGTAGAGTGTACCTAGACTTTACCTCTACCTTGTGGAGGTGGAGAGGTTGTTTCTGAAGGAGTTCGAGTACCGCATATCAAAGTAGGTATGCAAAAGGGAAATGACAGTAAAGAACAAAGCAACTAATAAGAGAACAATAACAACCACAGAATAGTGCAGCAACCTAAACACAATAAACAACAGATGACGATAGAAATCAAAAGCAAGATACTATAAGAATAAGGCTAAACCCCTCGAAAAGCAAGACAACACTCCAAACCTACTAACCTTCTACCCTAATACGACACCCTCCTATCTAAGGTCATGGTAATCTGAAGCTGCATCCTATCCTGTCTAATCACCTATCCCCAATACTTTTTCGATCTACCTCTATCTCTCCTCGTACCCACTATATCCAACCTCTCACACCTCCTCATTGGGGCATCTGCGCATCTCCTCTTAACATTCACAAACCATCTCAGCCTTGCTTCCCTCATCTTGTCCACCACGAAGGCCACTCCCACCTTGTCCCCATCCATCTCAGCATCCTCATTTCTGCAACTTGCATCTTCTGAACATGGGAGCTCTTGACTGCCAGCATTCACCCCATATCAAAGTCGGTTTAACCACCACTCTGTAGAACTTACCTTTAAGTTTAGGTAATACCTTTTTATCATACAAGACACCGGAGGCAAGTCTCCACTTCATCCACACCGCACCAATACGATGTGTGACATCAAAGCCGATGTCTGCACCATTACAGAGCTAATAGCATTTGTGATCCTCTATGCCCCCACCAATAAACTGCCATTACACAAAGTTGATAATCAACCCTGCCTTCAAAATGTTTGTACTATGTCACTGTGATCTACAAATGACAGACTGCCATAAACATGTCTATCCACTGCGTCACACAGTTCCCATCTTCTCCATTTGTTTCAGTAAAAGGATGCACTCATTGATATCACTAATCGCTATCCTCTTACTTTTGGTACCTTAAAAAGAATCCACAATAGTTTGTGGAACTAAGGATTTATCGAGTAAAAAAAACAAGTGCATACCTGCCCTCAATTTTAGGCACCAAGTGACCCAGAAGCTAAGTTGAAAACGTGTGACTTCTACAAACAGAATTGCACGTATATTTGTTCCTCCCAAAAGATACCTCGATAGATGCTTGGCTTGTACATAGAAGCTGCTTAAAGGATTATGTTTGCTTGCTCCAATGTTTTCCATCTCTATAACCCTATAGGACAAGAACCTTCCTTATGTAATAGGATTCACAATACTTGTTATTGTACATTCTTACATGAGGAATCAGGAATGACTACTTATCTTATCACTAGATGACTACTTATCTTATCACTAGATGACTCTTATGCCCGCATTGAACAAGTCAAATTACTTAACGGTACTTGGTTGCCCGCATTGAACAAGTCAAATTACTTAACGGTACTTGGTTGACATCCACGGTGATGGTTTGCTAATTCAAAGGTTGTCACTTAGCGACTGGTATAATTTCAATCGTTCAACTGCTGCCTATGGGGCTCAATGTAATGTTGATGAGGCAGTCTCCAAACACTATTTATGAGGCCTAGAAGTAAAATGAAAGGAAACCAACTAAGCAAGAAATGAACCACTACAAATAGTATACTCTATCTGGACGCATGATAGGCTAAGCCAACATGAATCCTTTACGGGAGACAAGCTCTCCAAAGATACTTACAAACCTTACTACAATGTAGTTCTCTTTACAAACCTATAATAACAGATTAACATGCCTGCTCCCCCTCTTTTGGACTTGAATAGTTCTGCACGGGGCAAAAATTGTGTTTACTGCACTGGGATAATGTTGATGCACAGTAGACCAGCAGTTGGACAATATTTTCCGCTGACTCCATTTTCAGGAAATACAATAGAAAGGACAACTCAACTGTTAGTTTGTCAACTACTTCCATCCTGTCCAACAAGCACAATGCCATAAAACCATAAAACTGGTGATCCACCAAAATTTTCTCTAGTTCTTCTAATCCCCTTCTTGACCTAAAAATTTGCAGATTACAACTGAAAGAGCCTTAATTGTAACAAAGTCTCCCAGGACTAGAGTCAAATTCAAGAGCGGTTTCAATATCTATTTCCAGCCATCTAAAATAACCATATTCCCAAACTTTTGATTTAACTGTGACCTTCTGATGAGAATAAACGTATCTTAACTGACAAATCACACTCCTATTGCAGCATCTTGATTGAGGTGCGGATCAGATGGTTTTACATGATACATCATTCTTATACGCCACGAAAGAGGAAAAAAGAAAACCGATCTCATTTCTCGGTGACCGCAGTTATCTGCTATACTTTTGAACAGGTAGATCAACTAGTAAGGTATGGCATACAACCATTGCAATAAGCTTAGTTAAAGCATGTAAAAAATGTTTAAAAAGGAAACTTGGAGTGTCACCTTGAATCTAGTAGGCTCAACTAGTTGAAAAACTAAAACATCTCCCTCAACCAACTTTTGAGCAGCAGCATACTTTCTCCATCCTGCACTAAGTCCGGTCTTTTCAGCAATGTATTTTATTTCAAATTCTTCACCATTCTCACTTTCAAGAATAACCGGAGTGTCCTTTCTTGGTAGATGGTTCTTGCAGAATGGCACAGGAAGCCCCTATTTGTATGGACGGTATAATACAAAATTAGAGGGTTAAATCAATAATTCCTTTGCTAAGTCAAAGTTAAGTTGCTTAGAAAAAACTTACCATCCAAAAACAACTACCGACATGTGATCTAACTAAAAATTTCATGCAGCTGGGATATTCATTTCCAAGACTTGACAGGAACTCCTCTGCTCGAATGATGATTGGTGATTTCATTTGGGTAGCACTTCCAGACCCATCAGCTGTAGCCCTCTCTTGTTTGGTGCTTCATGAAAAAAGCAAATAACTGTCACTCTCAAATACCAAAGGTTTTACAATTGTGAAAGAATTGCCAAAGAACGTATTGTACTAAAAGACTAACCTAATCGACCTGCGCCCAGCATCAGCTACTGCCTACTCAAGGAAAAGAGGAACAGTGACAGAGCTGTTAATGTTATTTCTTGGTAACAGTAACAGTCATGGAATGTGACAATAACTAGAGTGTGTAAGAGATTTAGTAATATCACAACTATGTTCTGAATTCAAAATTAGCATAAGCAAAGAGCAACAACATACTCGGTGTAATTCCACAAGTGGGGTTTTGGGAGGGTCAAGTGTACGCAGGCCTTACCCCTACCTTGGGAGGTAGCGAGGCTGTTTAGCATAAGCAAATAGATCTCCTGAATACTACCTAAATGTCGAATGCAACAGGAAGGAAAAAGATATAACATCTTAGATATCTAGAAAAAGGGATTACTACCATGCGAGCTAATGAGGTATTTGGCATCACGGAACGGGCATGAAAATGCAGTTTATACCTTACATTCAAATCTTAAATGTTGTTAGTAATGAAAACTTATTTTGTTATTCAAAATAATAACAGACAACTGAAACCTCCTTTCCTCCTGTTATAGTATTTGCCAATGGAAGTAATCTGAAGTCACTCCAGTCGACGTTGCTCGGACTCTTCAAAAATGTCATCGGGTGCGTGTCGGATCCTTCAAAAGTAGTGCATTTTTGGAGGATCCAACACGGGTGCGGCAGCTTTTTTGGAGAGTCCGAGCAACTTAGACTCCAATAGGCCTGGAAATATCCTAAACTCCTAGTTTGGCAAATGCAAATTCTCTATGAATTTGAATCAACTTTGATTCAACCCCGATTCGCTCCGTTATGCTGTACTCAGATGTCACAGCTATTTTCACTAGTTTCATCTCCTACTTTAGAAACTCTACATCATATTACATTCCACCCTATTTAAACTGAAAAAATACCTAATAACTACCAGTTCGTTTTCAGATTTAAGCACAGAAAAAACTTGAAAGGACTAATTAAGAAACCTATAATTAGGTCCTTTCATAAGTTCAGTTGTTGAAGTTCCCAAATAACTCATCACAGGAAAAAAAGCCCACAAAGGTGGGTGGCCGGGTGGAACAGTCGGAATAAAAGGCTAAGGAACCAAGCTAAGAGTTGTCTAGGACAATTTTTTAGGGAAATGTTGTGGTTGCTTGCTTAGAGTAGGGCTGTTCAAACCCGAACCAAACCGGATAACCCGAACCGACAAAAAATGCTATTAGTTTATCGATAATGAATTATTGGTTTAATGGTTCGACAACGGTTTTGATTTTATCTTTTATCGGGCTATCGGTTCCGTAACAATTTAGGATTTTTTTTATTAACGTGTTAACCAATAACCCGATAATAGCTGAAGCTAAATCTTGTAGGTTCCTTTTGAATCAAATGTTATTCTTGCTATTTTCTACTTGCAATTAATATTCCTAATATCGTGTACACAGTGTTGGTAATACTTACTCTAAATTGGTAGATCATATTCAATTTAATGAAACTTGGCTTTCCTGCGCAAATTCCTTGATAAGTTTTTGGAATACCCTACCAGATTCCGTTTATCACATTGTCTTTAAGTGATTTTTAATAAAGAAATAATTTCATATAAAATCTTAACGGTTAACCCGATAACTGAACCGATAACCATCAATAACCGATTAACCGATATCTTCACGGTTCTTTAACGGTTTAGCATTTCTACAAACCGGTAAAGGGATCCAAGATAAAGTAATTCTTTTACTACTATTTATCATTTAATTTCATAAATAGCATCAAATATATGCTTAAATTAAGGATTTGGTATATTTGGCCGTGATAGTGTAGAGATTCTGCCACTCCCCTATGTTTTCTTTTACCTTCATCCCCAAAAAGCGAAAGGTGGGAATTAATTACTAGTTACTAAGTCGAACCGATAACCTTCAAAACCGAATCGAAACCAACAGATATGCAGCCCTAGCTTAGAGTAACTTTGGTAGCCGGATTTCATTGTAAATCAGCCTGTTTTCTTAAGTTGACGCGTTAATTACTGCCCCAGGTCCACACATTAGCTAGACAGGTTTGCAATTGATGAGATCCTAATTGTAAATTCTGCTACTAGTCCCACGAATCACATTTTCCACCAGAGTTAGTTGCAAATTAACATATCAATTACTTGAAGCTTTATCAGCAAAACAAGAGGGATAAATGCAAGATTATAAGCAGCAGCTATAGTATAGCAATAAATTGGCCATATATCATGTGATCCATAGGTTAATTAATCAAGAGAATAGTTGACAGAAAAATCGGTGCTGACAGGATAGCGATTATCATACGCAGGATGAAAAACTGTATCTCACATTGTTGGATTGAGAAGCAGAAGAGTGTTTTTTGATTACCCTTTTCTTCATCCTAAAGGGAATTGTTGAAATTTGATCAATCAACTCCTTAGGCTTCCTTCTTCTTTTACCCTGAAACCAACGAACCAGATCCAACATCAATTCAGTAAATCAAGACAGGCAAATAACAACACAAAAACTTTTACATAGAAAAACAAAATACCAGCAAGGCAGGAGAGGGAGTTTGGGTAGATGGGGTTACAGAGTTAATTGGGATAGAAGCATCAACAACAAGACTCAAATTGCCATTGCTCGACTTGGGTATTCCTGCATCAGGCTCAGGCACAGTTTCCTGATTTTCAAGTTGTTGATTTTCGTGTTCCTCATCAACAACTTCTTTCTTGGGCATATCTGGGTAGGTAACACGTTCTTGATTTGGGGGTTCACTTCGATGAACTACTTTTATCTTCATTCTTCCTGTAGAAAAATCAAGATTGTACCTTTGTGGCTTTGTGGTTTTGTGGTGTTGTTTTTTTAATTTTCTAGCAGATCCTGTTTCTACCACTCCCCTGGATAGAAAAAGTGATGTACACAACTACAAAAACTAGAAAACGAGAGCCCTTTTAGGTGTTCGGTCGTGGGTACATCTTAGTTTGCCGTTTCGTTTGGTTTTAATGGTTAAACAAAACATGTATAAGCACACAAAATTACAGATGCATTTTGTGGTATAATCTTTTGCTGGATTGCTAGTAAAAAGTGGTAACAAGAAAACAGCAAAAATGGCTTTGGGTACTGACTATACTGTCGTGTGAGTATAGTTTTGATTAGTAACGATTCCTAGCCACCTGGTTTACACGTGTAGGTTCTTAAAGATACCATTCATCGACAGTCCTATTATGGATTTCCTGATATTGGAGAAACAGTTCTTTGCCAGTCTAGTCTAGTAAAACACTGGATAAATCATGTGAAAATTTTAGTCCAGTTCGTATTAGTCTACTACTAGTATTAATTACACTACACCAAAAGAGGTTTGTAGTGGCAAAAATATTTTGCGGCAATTGATTAAATGTCATGCAATTTAGAGTCGCTAAAGCCTCTAGCAACATTTATTCTAAAAGTTGGTAAAGTCCTACATTATTGCCGCTAAATTTTTAATTTTTTTTCCAGTAATAGTTGGCTTTAAAACATAATTTAGCGATAATTATATTGTTGCCGTTAAATAAATGCTGCAAAAACCTTTATTTGTTGTAGCGTTAGAGTATGTGTTATGTAAACACAAGAGGATGTTTTAACATTTATTATCTACTGACGAGCTAAAATTTGGCTCATTAGTGGCCGATCGAGTGCCTCATTCAATAACATGAAAAATCCAAAGACAATTTTCCCAACCATCACATTGATGTTGCATTTTGGGCCAAGTACTAGTAGGGTATTAATCCTGGCCAGGCCTGAATTTACTGTCAGGACATATAAATGTATGTATATCAAATAGATTCACAATTATCAAACGCGAATCAAAAACAATAAAAAAGTAAAGGAACTTACTTGCGACCTATATTGTTCAAAATCTTTAAAAATATCTGTTAGTGTGTGTCCGATAATTCAAAAATGGTGCATTTTTAGAGAATTTAAAACGTATGCAGCAATATTTTATAGAGTAGGAGCAACATAGCTCACTACAATGTCGAGCAGGGTGGTACCTGATTTGATTTTGTATAGTGATTCAGTACCTGAAGAAGTTTGTCATTAGCCCAAAACAACATGCTATACACAGGTGTATGCCTTTTTCCTCTTTTGTTTATGGTAAAAGACTATAATGACTACTTATTAAAACGAATTTTAATGGGGTTGACTAATCACTTGGGCCAAGCTTTAGTTCTTTTGAAATTGTAGAATCAACCATACCCGAACAAGTAATGTACTCTTTTGTTCTCTAAAATAGAATAATTAAAGCGGACAAATAAAAGGAAAACAATATTTTTAATATACTTGACAAGTAAAAGGAAAAAAAAAGTGACATGATTAAAGAACCAATCAACTACACTTTTTTGGACCTCTTTTTCTACAAATTGAAATTCAACACTACACTTAATGTAATTTAATTTTTTTTATAGAAGAACAAAAATGAAGCTAATTTAAGGGTCTTGTCATATATCTATAATAGCTTTCAATAATTATGATATATGGTGAAATTATTTTTTTTGCACAAGCGCCATGTCTTACATATTACATTAACAATAATGAAGGGAGGCGATTTTGATTAGTTAAATATAAGTTGCAGTTTGAATCCTCTTGAAGCTGGCCCCTTTTTTTGTAGTTAAATATAAGTTGTAGTTTGAACTTGAATCCTCTTGAAGATGAGCCCCTTTTGTGGGAGACATTTACTGGAAATCATTCTACATTCAAAAATTGGGAGAAAAAAGGGATTAAGAATGTTATACTTCAGAGTTAGATTAGTGGGCGATGTACAAATAAGAATCGCCTCAACCAAAATTGACCGAATTGCCCGAAAGAAGGAGAGACTGAGACTAGGGACCAAAAGTTCATTTTAAATCAACAAACTATACATGTATTTGCACAAACCTTGAGCAGGTTAGGCGTAGCCTAATTTGCCTATTCAAATGTTTAGTTATGCTAGGCATAAATATTTGATTGAAATGTCTTTAAAAGATCGGAAAAGGAATAAATATATCCCGAACTATGATAAATGGTACATATATACTCTCCATCATACTTTGGGTACACATATGCCCCTACCATTAATGTAATGGTATGTATATATCCCTCATACTAACAGTAGGGGCATATGTGTACCCAAAGTATGACGGAGGATATATACGTACCATTTATTATACTTCTGGGGTATATTTGTCCCTTTTCCGTTTTAATTTTTTTATCCCAAATAATTAACTCAAACCCACTAACCGACTCGGTCCCAATTAAAAACCAAGAGACACCTATCTAACAGACGCATTTTTTTCACCCCTATAACGATATACACACACAATACAATAACACCTACTACTACCAATTTCAAAAAAAAACAAAACAAAAAAACATTAACCCATAATACCCCAAAACAACACCAAATAAATTGAACACCTCACGTTTCAATTTCCAGCAAAATTCTGTCAGGAAAACACTACTCACCACCGGTCAACACCACATAGCCACCGTCTCCGTCGAATCGGAAACACCCCACCGGAGAACCATCGCCGCACCCCTAGCTCCGAACTAATCTCCACTCCCTCCAACCAGTAAACACCAACTAACAACAATAACAACCAATCATTGCAATTTGATTGGGGTTCACGCTTATGAGAAAAGCAGAGGGAGTATCGGGTTTGGAACAAAAAATACAGGTCGGGTCGAGTTGGTTTGAAATCGGGTTTGATGGGTTTATTGGGTCGAGTAGTGGGTTTTCGGTAAATTATTTGGGATAGAAAAATTAAAATGAAAAAAGGGCAAATATACTCCCGAACTATGATAAATGGTATGTATACATCCTCTGTCATACTTTGGGTATACATATGCCTCTACCGTTAGTGTAAGGGGTATATACGTACCATTTCATTAATGATAGGGACATATGTGTATCCAAAGTACAACGGAGGATATTTATGTACCATTATCATAATTTGGGGATATATTTATCCCTTTTCCGTTAAAAGATTGCTTTATTAGCTAAAGTTTACAACACCTTGACTATATAGAGGACCCTTTTATTCTTCCTATATGTAGTAGCTTGAACCCAAAATTTAAGCACCCAATTTAAAGGATACAGAAAAAACGTGGAATTACCAAGGGGGGGCAATGAGGAAGAGTTTGACCAATTAAACTCCTCCTCTTTTTTCTTTCAAAAAGTGAAAAAAACGTTATAAGACAATATGTATAGAACATAAATTTTAAAAAAATGGTGTGCCCCTTGTTAAATTCCTTATTATTATAATTTTTCCTATTGAAAGACTTGTTAAATGATTGAGATTCATTGATAAATTAATCAAGATAGAGGAAAGTTCATTCTTGGAATATGACTTTATTTTAGGTTAGTGGTTATGTTTTTATTTCATATATATAGTTGTCAGAGGGAAGAGAATTGGTTGGGGAAAGTATTAGCTAAAATAAAAAATCGTTTTGAGTCAAAAATTAATGGGCTGCTAGGCTTGACTATCATCCACGGCAGCCACCGTCGGAGGACTGAAACTTCTTAAAATTGTGCTTCACACGTAATCCAATCATAACCTTCTTGCTTCTTATCTCATCTTATCTTATCACTACTATTATTTTTTGTCAAATAAAACACATACAATTTCTTTTTAAAAAAAAATATTGCCCTTGCAATGTCTAAGGTTGCTTGTTTTACCCAAAAGTAAAAAAGAACTTTTTTGCCCTCATTTCTCCTATAGTCATATTGCCTGGAAAATAAGTGCTTTTATAGGATCACCCAAAGGTGTAGTGGGATGGATGGGATCCTAAGGAAGCTTAGGACTTGAGAGCACTTCCCCCTTTGATAGATCCTATGAGTATGAACTGAATTAGTTGAGTCAGTGAATTTTGAATATCAACTAATTTTAAAAAAAATGTGATATATAAAGTTTTTTTTTAAGGTGGGAATAGGCACGTGTATAATGAGAGAGGGGAGACTTTTTTCTTTGAATTTTTCCACTAAACTAGTGTAGGTCGAACATAATTGTATTTGAGCTCTGAGAATTGTAATTTAATTTTTTACATGACCACTTTCCTTTTAATGAATTTACTGGCGAATTAGGATGAATCAAGAGTCCAAAACGAATGTTGAACGCAAAGAAGAAGAAAAAAAAAAGCAATTTCAACTCATGGTATTGTTGAAATTTTTAGTTCTACTAATGCTCAGAATTATCAGCTGCTAGATATTTCGTTTCATTTTTTATGGATATCTTGCAGTCTAAGTTGTAAAGTCGCTATCATTCTAAAATAGGCATCTAAAACTTCAGGTGCATTAATTATTAGAGTAAGAGAAGAAATAAAAGTTCTAGAAGCTACATTTCTTTTTGAAGATTTAACAATATTTCAACTTCTAGAAGAGAAACATATCTGATTGTTTTTTCCAGGCACAATTCAAAATAAGTTGGCTTATTTTAATTATTAATAAAAGAAATAACCAAGTAAGAAAAGTCTGCATAATTATTGATACTTATATTGTAATTTAATTTAATAAAAAAGGGCACGCCAATTTTCACACAAAATAATCCTCCAATGACTCTTGACTCATTCTTTACGTCACGTACCAAGACAATAGTATAATTCTTGATTCTTGTATCATACTGATTGGTTTAAAATCAAATCATCTTCTTTTTTTTCTCTTGTCCAGCCTAGCTTCTTTCTTTAAAATTTTCAGAAGTTGCCTTTCATAGTTCATTTCTGTTTATTGACACACACAAAAAACAGACATGACCAACAACGTGGATTCTTGGTTCCAGGGCGTTTATGTTGTTTTTGCTTTTTGTTCTGCTTTAATTTTGGGTGCTCTAAAAAGTTAGTGCCAACTCTTTTCTACCTTTCAAGATTTTTTTTCTAATGTATGATTTTATGATCATGGCTGTTTTATTATCACGGGTTCAAGCCGTGGAAACAGCCTCTTCAGAAATGCAAGATAAGGCTGCGTACAATAGACCCTTGTGGTTCGGCCCTTCCCAGCAACTTGGAGCAACTGGTCTGTGTTATTATTCTTGGTTCTCAATTCCATAATTTTTTGATTGCAGGTTTATTAGTAGGTCCAATTGCTGGCCTAATACTTATTTTAGGAAATGTTGGGGTGATTTTATGTCTCTTACCAGCACATGTTTTCTGGACAGTATACACCCTTGTCAAGTAAATGTCTTTTTTAGGCCATTCATTTATATTTTCAAAAGTAGAATTCTTTTTTCTTTTTTCTTTTTCTAATGTGGATTTCTTGACAATTGAACAGGACTAATAGGTTTGATGCACCACTTAAAGTTGCTTTATTATTCGCTTTGCCAGCTTTATTTGGTATTTGGTTGGGTTTAAGCATAGCTGGTAGTGTTCTTGTGGGAGTTGGATATGGATTCTTTGCTCCTTGGGTTTCTGCCTTTGAAGCTTTCAGACACGACGACGAATTTAACAAGTTTGTTCACTGCATTGTGGTAAGAATTATGAACCAATTCTTGTTTTTGGTTCTGAAGTTTAGAAATATTGTAAAAGATTTTAAGTTTGTTTTGAATTATGTTAATTTTCAGGATGGAACATGGGGAACCATAAAAGGTAGCTGCACTGCTGTTCGAGATTTTGCAGATATGTGTTATCATTCTTATCCAATGTATTTGAAGGAACTACGCGATTCCCCTGCTTCTCTTGATCTTCAGCCTTTTAGGTTTGTTTCTAATTTCTCTTTCTAAGTTTTTGTTTTTTGAGGGGGAAATGGGGAAGAGAGATTGCAAGGCGGGAAGTCAAACTGTCACCGAGAAAAGAAAAAAAAAGAAGAAGAAACAGGGGGCAATCATAATGAATCTTCTCATTGTGTTATACGCGTTATCATGCTCATATTCTAATAGGGCTATATTATATTAGCATTCAAACTCAGGACAAATTATTTTGAGGAAGAAGTCAATAAACTACCCTAACTCAGAAAATAAATGGGGTTTGACTTTCTGGATGTCTTCAATGATCGGCCAATTCAAATTTACTTTGGGTTCAAATGGGCTGGGTTAAAATGAGCTAAAAATTGGATTGGATCTTGATTCGCCCAATTTGACCAATTTAATTTTAAGAATATTAACATATTGATATTTACCTCTTGTAACTATAATTTGAATTCCAACTCAAAAAAATAAAAAAACAAGTTCTTAATATGAAAATAAAAGTCACAAAATATTATATCAATGAAATAAAATATACTATGGGTGTGTTCGGTATGGAGGAAAAATATTATCCATGAATTTTTTTTAAAAAAAATAAATCTTTTTTTTTTGGTGGTGGGGGTGGGGGGTGGGGGGGGTTAAGAGGGTTCGGGGGGGAGGCAGGAGGTGTGTGTGTGTTTGGGGTGAGAAAAAATATTTTTAAGAAATAAAAAAATTAAATATTTTTTGTTTTGGGGTGGAGGGGGCAGGTGCGGTGGACGTAGAAGGGTGGGGTGGGTTAGGGGGGTAAGAAAAAAAATTTTAAAAAGTTTTATACAATAATTTAGTTGTCACTTATTTTTTTCTCTTTCATTAAGGAAATCATGTTCCTTATTAAATGGGTTGAAGTGAAGATTGAATTGAGCTCAATTGAAAATCTTTTAAAAATTAGTTTAGGTTAAATGGGTTGAGATTGAACCCAGTTGTAAATTATCTTGAGCCCAACCCATGAATATTGGGTTGGGTTGGGCGGGTTCACTTAATTTGGGCTCACTTTGACACCCCTAGACGCACCCCTTGATATAGACAATTTACCTTGATGCAAGCATTAGTGGCTGCTTCCACGGCTCGAATCCGTCACCTTATAGGTCACACAAAGACAATTTTATTTTTGCTCCGAGGAAAAAAGAGTACTATTCAAAAAAAGAAACAAGATTGTAAATGGTAATGCTAAGTCTAGAAAATGATAAGAAACAGTCTGAAGAACTAGAATATAAGAAAGAAACATTTTTTATGATTTGTGGGAAAAGTTTTATATCAAGCAGGAAAAAAGAAAAAAGAGGATGACACCAATCAAAAGTACATGTAAATAGAATGTTTTCAATTTGGATAGAAACTTTTCTTATTTGGCTACGAGCATCTGTTCAGTTCTCATATTGACAACCAGGGAATAAAAAATGCTAAATGTTGTGTTGCAGATTCATCCATGTACCAGGATGTATCATGGTTGGTTTATTGGGTCTGATTGTGGAAATTCCTCTTTACACTGCTATAGCCATAATAAAGAGCCCATTTATGTTGTTCAAAGGATGGTACAGACTCATACATGATCTGATAAGCCGCGAAGGGCCATTTCTTGAAACTGCTTGCATTCCCATTGCTGGATTAACAATCCTTCTATGGCCTATTGTTGTCATTGGAAGTGTCATAATGGCTGTTTTCTCCAGCTTTTTCATTGGATTATATGGAGCTGTTATTGTCTATCAAGTAAGTTATTCCTTTGCCTAATTGGTTTCTCACTTCTGTCGTTTTAGTGTGACAATATTTATCATTTGTTAAAATTGCCTGAATTCAGGAGAGGTCCTTCCAAAGAGGTGTTGCTTTTGTGGTAGCAATGGTGGCAGAGTTTGATGAGTACACAAATGATTGGCTTTACCTTAGAGAAGGGTCCATTCTTCCAAAGTACTTACTCGATTTCTCCCTTATTTCTATGCGCGGTTTTCATATTTGTCAATGTTACTGATCATCTTAGTCGCAGCCAGGCCTCATTATCGAAAAAAGAAGGGATCCAGCACGTCAGAATACTCTGTGAAACGAAACGGTTCGGTACAAGGCAGATTAAACTCGATATTTGCTGAAGCACCTGCAATGCTCGTGCCAAGCCTAACGTCGTCTAGATCAGTGAGGGAGGCAATACAAGAAGTGAAAATGGTGCAGGTGCGCTTTTCTTTCTTTGTTCCACATGTTTTTTTAGTAAAAAATACACTGAAGGGAAACACTTCCTGGCTAATTTGCAAAATGCTGACAAACATGTGAAATGATCTACTCGAGTAACATCTTTATATGTACCTTGAAGACGTAACTTGAGCTTTTAGACAAGATGGTCACACAATTCAACAGACGATCTTTCATAAACAGAATCATATTTTTCTTGTCGTGGAAACCATGAAGTTGGGTAATTGACATGTCACAAAATTAACAGGTGTGGCAGAACATGATGAAATCATGTGAAATAAGGGGCAAGGAATTATTGGACACGAAAGTGATAACCCCCAGTGACCTGGATGATTGGTTGAAGGCAAAGCATGGACTTGATGTTGCAGTCGTCAATGTTGGTTTACCGTGTTATACATTTTTGCAGATAATCTTTTATTCCATAAAAGCTGGATCAGATGGACTGTTCCTTTTTGAGGATCTTGAGATCACACACCTTAACAGACCTCAGGACAGATTGTTGGACTGGTTTTTCCAACCAGTCATGGTCCTCAAGGAACAAATCAGAGTCCTAAATCTAGAAGAAGGTGAAATGAGGTTCCTAGAGAAAGTAGTCCTTCTCGGAAGCTACTCTGATCGCTTTAAGGCCTGGGAAAATGGAAGCGTGGCGCCTCAGGATTCTCTCAGGGCTGCTCAGATTGAAGGCATAAGCCGAAGGTAAGTTTCTTTGTTTAAATTTTCATCATAAATTTTCATTGTTGACAAGATTTGAGTGTGGTGATACATGTAGTAAAATGATGAAAAGATCCATTCTGTTGTTTTGGCAGGATGGTGGGAATGAGTAGAAGTGTCTCTAAGTTTCCAACTTATAGAAGGAAATTCAGACAGCTAGTGAAAACATTGGTCATGCAGTATTCCAATAGTTCCAGAGAAGGTTCCACGCAATCTGTTCCTCGTTCTGTAACAAAGAATAGTTCTACCAGATCAGTGTCCACAAGATCAAATGGTTCCCTCGAAATTGTTTGAACATTTTATAAATGGATTAGTGATCTTTAAGTCACATCGTGATGATTTAGTGAGTTCATTAAGTTACGTTATTGAAAGACTGAAGTAGGCTAACAATTGTTTTCCAAGCTCAAATTTCTTCCTACGGACATCTTGAGGAGGTTGAAGACATCTTAACAGAAGCCATCAACAATATCAAGAAAGGTCTGATGCATAGACCTTACAGTCTTATTCAGTAACACACTATCAAGTAAAATCAACAGGGACGTTTCTTAGAGATCAACAGAATCTGTTCTTTTACACGATGGTGGTATTTTTGTTTACGATTTCAGTTATTTTCCCCATCTGAAACTTGTAAAGACGTGACCTTTTTTTCTCTTCTTTTTCTTCTTTCTTCGTGTTTCTTTTCCTTTTCGTTTTTAAGCGGTAATCTCCAAAAAATTGAGGTTTAGAGTGGGAGATGATGTAAATTAATTATTTGTTATATTGGTCAAATAATATTGGATCATTCTACGTTTTGCTCAAGATGGATAATTGGTTGAGGGCTACTTGAACTTTCATTTTATTGTTGAGGGCTCGATTCCCCACCTTGTAATCCCCTCCCCTATCCCCGGAAAAAAAATAAGAAAAAAAAAAATGTATCCATAAATAGGAATTCCAGTATATGCAGGCGCAAAATGTCCTCCTAAAATCTTTGCAGTTTCTGCTACTGTTCTCAGCAAAAGAGCAATTTTGTCAAGACTAAAAACTTTTCCAGCGTAAGTCTTCAATGCTGGCTAATGTTTTTCTACTACACTTGTTGAATTTAGTTAATCAGCCTCCTTCTGTCGATCAATTTTATGTTTCTATCTAGTGATATCTTGTAGACCAAAATTCAGTCCTGTAGAACGTGTTGATGACTCATTTCTTTACATTTATTCAAATTAAAGCACTATTAGCATTGCGTAATTAAACCATCTTTTTGCTGCAATAATTTGAATCTCAAAGTTAATTAGATATAGTAGTAGGTCATGTGTTAAATTGATTGGTTTACCAGCTTAGGTATCCAAAAAGGAAAAGCTAATTAACTATAGTAATTTTCCAAGGGGAGAAAAAGGAGAAAAGACATCTAGACAAAAGCAAACCAAGGTGCCAAGGTACCAACAAGGCAACAAATCTCCAGCTTTACCTGGTTATTTGTATATAATTATTTGGCAATTCGATTTTTTTTTTTAATCAGCATGAAAGTTCTGTTTATAGTAAGTGAGGTGACTTAACTAGCAATTGCTGGGTACCTTTTCGTTTGTCATCTATACGTGACAAGAACTTCCACCAAAGTTGGATGGCGTAATTTTTATTTCCATTAACAATTTTGGCAAAAATGAAAATACCAAATAAAGATGCTTGATTATGTGCAGACCTTTCATCTTGCAGCATAACAAATAGAGTTCAAATTTTAGATATAATTCATTTTTTCATGGCGTAAAAAATTTCTTACACTGGCAATGTATATAACTTAAATTCTAGAAAGTAATGAGGTGAAATCTTGCAAAAAGTAAGTATTGACGGTAATTTACTATAATATCAAGTAAATGTCGGGGACTTTAGCACCAAATGAACACCCAAAGGGGTAACATCAATTTGATCCACATTTGGCGCTAAAATCCACTTGAACGCATTACTGCTGGGAACAATAAAACTTTAACTGCACCTGATATTTACCCTAAGTAGGCGTTTGGACATGTGATATGAAGTTCGTAATTTGAAATCATGAGATGAAATCAGCATTTGGACATGTGAAATTCCAAATTCTACAAAAAGTGTGATTTGGGATTTTGTATCATGATTTAAAAAAATTTTAAATACAAAAATTGAACCACAAGTTTATATTTTGTAAAAAAAACCCACCATTATTACTCTCATCAATCTTTAAACCATTTATATCTCATATCACCATTACTCTCACCAACATAATTTTTTTTTTTATGTATTTCAAATTACGAACTTCATAGCTATACACAGCTATCTCATTTTTGTCACACGTTCAATTTTACTTAATTTTTAAGCTAAAGCTTGATCAATAAATGTTGTATTTTTTTTAGAATATCTTTGTAATAGTGTATTATACTTTTATTATGAACTTTTGCTTATTTGGTAAGATTGTACAAGAAATTGGAGTAATTTTGATAGTTTTCAAACCTTATGGGATTTTATATTTATAAGAAAAAAATACAACTTAAGAATCCCAAATTGATTGTTCAGACAAAACTTCAACTTCATCTTATATCATGATTTCATCTCACATGACCAAACGGGCCCTAAGTAAATAATGTAAATAGTTGTTTTGGAGCAACTCATTATGACTTATAGGTCATGGATTTGAGTCGTGGAAGCAGTCATTAATGCTTGTATTAGGATAGGTTGTCGACATCACACCCCTCGAGGTGTGATCTTTTCCCCGACTCTGCATGAACGCAAACTCCGGACTTCTCTATATGTACATTCATTTATTATTTTAACTTGATTAAGTAATATGTATTCTCATATAATTAATGTTAAAGTTAAATTATTTGATTTGATGTAGACATGGTAGCAAATACATAGATAAGCAATAGTACACACTAATGGTAATACTCCCAGTAATTAATGGTATAAAGAAGCAGCAGGTACACTACCCCAAATACGGAAGCCTATTTCAGCAGATCCAAGAAGAATGCTTGTGTAAGAAAGCAGCAGTTTCTTTGTCTTTTTTCACTGCTTCACCTTTTGCTTTCTATTACAACATTTTCTCAAAAAACTTTGGATTTTAAAATTTTGAGCACTACACTTCATATGTCGTTTTCCTGGGGCTAGAAAAAGCACACATGATGCAGTCAGTTTTCGTGCAGAAGCAATTTCCTTTAGCAATGAAACCCAAATTGCCTAAAGAGTAAAAGAGAGAAATGAAAAGGAGAATACAGATAAGGGGAGTAATTATTTCTTTCACCTAGTGCGTAGAGTACTTTGTGCTGCATGGAGAGGTCCACAATACTAAAAAGCCTATAGAAAGATAGCTTCCCTTTATTCAGAACGTGTCCGTAGCTTACACGGCAAGGCCTACAGCTGCGTTTTTCTGTAGTGTTACCTTATCACTGCCTATAGTTTCTGCAAGGTCCTTCAATGCTTCCAGCAAATATTCCAGTCCTCCTCCTCCTCGGAGGTCTAGTCCCATCCTAATCACTAGAAGAAAATGTACATTTCCACATACAATATTCGAATATAATCACCAAATCATACACTAAAATTTCAGTGTCTTACTGGAGAAAGCATGGTAACATCGACGACCAACTAATTATTTCCACTTTTAATTTCTGCCTCAATCTCATACTAGTATAACTCGGAGAAAAATGATATTATGGGTGTAATCCGTTAAGTACATTGCATTAGTATGGAACGAAAGATGCAAAGATGGAGAGGATATCAAACACGAAGAAGAAGAAGAAGAAGAAGAAGAAGAAGAGTTCTTATTAAGACAATTGGTTTCTCCAAAGCATTCTCCGTGAATAACTTATATATGCAACTAAATTAAATTAACACCGAGAGACCTCGTCGATCCATGACTGTACATGTCCAAACTCCCCTCCCTCAAGAAAACCAAAATAATAGAGCAACCATAAGTTATAAGAAAACTAATACTTAAAAAGCCATAACAGTTAAATAGACTTGAAAATAGTACTAGAATCACTAGAATACCAAACTAATTAGATTGAGAAGCAACTGCTGCTATTGTTATGGTCTTAGTCTTTGAATATTGTGTTGGTCTTGCGGATTTATCTTCATCGTCTCATTGTCGAACCCACTCGTAGCGACCTTCCAATGGCTCCTCCTTTGCTAAGTCAAAGTTGTATCTGTTATAGCACGCACATTCATGAATCATGAATACTCTTTTCCGAGCAGAAAAAATAAATAAAAAGGAGACACAAATGCGTAAAAAATGGGAGAGAATTATACTTTTCTGCAAATCGTTTATGGAGATCTTTCTCGGCTGCAGCAAAGAACTCATCAAGGTCAGCCTCGGAGGGCATCTTTGCTTCTGTATTAGATCGACGGCGGCGACATTTTGCAAGTTGTGGTCTCGGTGTTGACTCCAGTTTGTGAAGCTCAACTTTAAAATCGCTGGATAGTGTTGCCTCTCTACTGCGAAATGGCGCTTTGTTTTCAATAAAAACAGTGAAGTAAAAGAAAAGAATGGTGGTACTGAAGTGGCGGATCTGAGAGATAATTGAAACGCCATTGAAGTTATAGAATGCATAGTTACCTTTCTCTAAACTTTGAATTACTGGTTGCAATTTCCACACTGTCGTCCTGGAAAATTCAAAATCCACATATCAGTCCAACATTAATTTCACGGAAAAAAGAAAAACACCAGAAATTCAACATCAATTATAGAACGGCAAAGGCAATTCACTCCACTTTATTGCATTAACTTGATACTATCAGACCTGAAAACATTACTGTACATATTAAAAATGGAACCGCGAAACTAGAAAAATTCAAAGAGTTCAATTCACATACATCCAGATCTACAAATTTCGAGCTTCCTTTTTTGATGTCGCCTGATTCATTATCTGCAGAGCAAGTTGCTAAAGCGTCATCCAAGTTAGAACTCACAGCCGGTTTACGCGAGACAGTACTATTTCCCTGGGAACTAAGCTCGCTCGCTGGAGATAATTCTAAACTTGCCGGTGCAACCTCGACTTCAGAATCATGACTTCTAACGCGAGCTACAGAACTTGGTAACATCTCCAAATCACCATCACGCTTCTTCCTCTTCCTTGTACCAAACACTTCTAAAACCTCCCGTTCTCTTTTCATCTTCACCGCTACCTCCACAATCACAACTTCTCCAATTCCCTTCGACTTGCACTACTATCACTTTCACTAAAATTTTGATATTTCAATCTTCATTGAACTCAAATTCTAAGCTACAAACTCCAACAAGTCACCAAATTCTTCAATGAAATTGCATGTCTGTGTTAGTGGTATACAAATTCTTTGTCATATAAACATGAAGAATTACAGAATTAAGCACTCCAGAATCGTACGATTCTGACGGAGAATATCATCTTTTGCAGCAGCAGTATTGTGGGGAGAGAAGAAGTGTAGAGACGGTGATGGTGATAATGATGATGATATGTTCGTATTATTGGTGCTTGGTCTTGTGGTCCACCATTCTGACAGATTTTTTTCCTACCGTAACGGGATTCTGACGTCTCCGTTAAGCGGATAAATAGTAGAGTACTCCATGTATAAGAATAAGAATAAAGATATTTGCCCAAAATTTATGGTTAAGAGATATTTGACGGAGAGTTGTGGACGGACATAATGTTTAATTAGCCATAATTGGACTAACAGATAAGGTTAGTAATTGGATTGGACAAGAACAATTAGATTCCAATAGTGACTGGTTTTAATTTAAGTTATCCTATTAAGGGTATTTGATTAGTAGATGGGATAGACATGAATATATCATGAGATCTATATGAAATAATTTATTTCATTATCTATATTAAAATAATGGAAAAAAAGTAATTTTGAGACTAAACAATACATATTATCAAATGCTGATAATAATTTTTATCCCACTAATCAAATATGAAAATGGGTCACATTTTACAGCCATTTAGTATCCCCTCCCAAACATATAAAGTAGTTAGAAGGCTTATTTACATGGGAAAGTACTCAAAATCTTCCATGTCCACAATGATCAAAACTTAAGCTTATTTGTGGGTGGACAACACTAACTAGCTAAATTATTCTAACTATTGATGTAATGGAAAATAGCCAAGGGTACTTAAACCAGATTAAACAAAACTGCCCTTTGTTTTCATTGCTGGTTATGTTGAAAGCACAACTCGTTGGTACTATGTATAGGAAAAATAATCAAGATATACAATTTGCTATGGTTTTATATCTGTTGTTTAGTTGTATAATTTGAATCATCTATAACATAATTTTGTATGAATTAATATATCAATTGGTATATTATTTTATACCACCAACAATATGAAGTAACGATCCATGTATAACTTCTACATGGACAAAATAGCAAAAAGACAAAAGTACATTTAATTTTTTTTTCTAGAAACCAATGAAGATCAAGCATTATAGAATATAATTGTAAATACATTATTTTTTAATTTTAAAACTAAATAAATAACTCAAATAATATCTTATATATTCAATTTTTATGTAGTGAACTACACCCCCAACAAAAAAAAATTATATTAATTAATTCTATATAATTAATGTCTGCATTTACACTTCATGTATAACTTGTGTTCGAACCAAATGCCCCCTTAAGTCTTAACTAATGATGGGACAAGTTAAATTCTTCCGCATTTTGAGACATGCATGCTTTTCTCATTTTTAGCCACCGACAAGTGGAAATTAATGGTATTGGTTGGCTTAAGTTGAAATAAGGTGAAATATAGCCTTCAATTTGCTGCACTTGAGAAGAGTTTTTTCGGAAACAACCTCTCTACCTTCATAACGTACGTAGCTGTATGATTTGCGTACATTCTACCCTTCTCAGACCCAATCACTTGTGAAATTTTACTGGATATATATATATCGTTGTTGTTGAAGGGGAGACTTAGAGTAACTGATAAAGTTGTTGACCAAGAAGTTACGGGTTCAAGCCTTGAAACAGACCCTTGCAGAAATGTAAGGTGAGACTGCGTACAATAGATCCTTGTGATCGAGCCCTTCCCCGAATCCTGCGCATAGCGGGAGCTTAGTGCACCGGGCTGCCCTATATATGTCGTTGTTGTTGCTGTTGTTGTTGTACTACTGAGATTTGGAGCTAAAATGAATTTTGCTCTTGGATTATCTTTGTTTTTATCAATTTTACTGTTGCTTTTAGAAGCTACATGTAGGGGTGTGCAAAAATCGGTTTAACCGATAAACCGAACCGATAAAAATGTTATTGGTTTATTGGTATCGGGTTATTGGGTTAACGGTTTTTTAACGATTTTGTAAATTTTTTTATTGGGCTATTGGTTCGGTTTTCGGTTTTAAGGTTTTAGTTAACGGTTAAACCGATAACCCAATAAGATTATATTAAAATTATATTTTTATTCGTAATTGTATAATAGTGGCTTTAGATTTTAAATACATACCTTATTGTCTTTTGTATTTTATAGTTGTTGTCTTAGTTCTTATAATTTGTATAGACTTAATACGTTAAGTTAGTTTAGAACAAATGAAAATAAGAGAAAGTAAAAAAAATTAGGGGAGTATTTTCTTATCGGTTAAACCGAAAACCGAACCTATAAAGACCAAAAACTGATTAACCGAAAACCGATAACGAATATCTTATTGGTTTGCTTATCGGTTTAGCGTGTTTTTAAACCAATAAACTAAATCAATAATACACAAAACCGAACCGAACCGACCGATGCACACCCCTAGCTACATGTGTTATAGTAGTATTCCAGCAAGTACACTGTTTTGACTTTAATTTGATAATGAACTTAAGTTAGTTATCCAAGAAGGATTAAAAAAATAAATTAGTGCGTAGTATGTATCAATATTTTGATGAAGCACGATCAACAACAGCAATAAGTTAATTCCATGTATACCATTTTAATTTCTTATAATATTCATTGTAGCATAAGAAAAGTGAATGCACAGAAAAAATCAAAGTAAAAGAAAGTTAGTATTATTTTTCAAAGTACAAAGATGTATTATTATTATTTTTTCGATAAAATTACCTTTTTCTGTGATGAACTTTTCATTGACTATCTCTAATCTATATATAATATAAAAGAGAAACATAGACAAGATGATGTGGCACCTTTCTATGAGCTCCATTGCTATTTATCTTTTTTCTCCTTTTTTTTTTTGCATTTTTTCCCTCCTCCTTCCTATTAGTTTAGCTTATATTAGGTATTAAAAAATCTAAAAGTTTCTTTACACATTAATGACTATGCTCTTCATCTTCTCCTGTATTCTATTGATTTGGAACGTAAAAAGAAAAAATAAATTGATCGTCTTCTTCTTTACAAAGACAGTAATTGGAGGATAGAAATGCCACATTTAACCACAAGCTTTTAATTGTAATAAACTCATTAAATATATGGCTGGAGACTGGAGTTATGAAAATAAAGAAAAAATGCGTTACGAAATTAGTGGAATATATAAGTTTGTATGGTTGTTGGTCATCACCTGCTGCATCCATGAAAATCACCAACAAAGAAAATTTCTTTACGGAAAGAGAGAACAAAGCTCAAAGATTCTCAACGTGCTATTTTACAGTGAGTTTGCAAAATGATTATCTCATTTACAAAGCACTATTTGTGATTTTCTTATGTTTTCTGTATCTTTTTGTTTGCTATTTCAGGTACGTTGAGGAGATCATCCAAATTTCTTTTGATGAAAATTTATATTGTTTATACATGATTAAAATTATTTTTTATGTATATATAATAGATGTTGAACTTTGACTTCTTCATGTATTTACTTCTTTATATTTTGATTATTTTTTATGTATATATAATAGATGTTGAACCCTATTTGACTTGTTCGTGTATTTACTTCTTTATATTTTGATAGTTTAGTGAAATTTCTGGTTTCGCTACTAATCACAAGGTATGGTACTACTTAAACAATGAGAATCTTTTTCTCCTGTTTTCCCGTTAATGTCTGGGTCACATAAGCCATGAGTTATCCAAAGTCTCTCTGCTCTAAGGTAAGCTAATTTAATTTATCCTGATTGCTCAATGATCTCATAATTAAAACTTTCAACATATATAACAGTTAGCACAAGTGTGTTTCTGATTTGTACTTGCAACAATAGAGTAAAGATGACCTTTAAGGTTAATGTGAATGAAGTATTATATGTAACCAAGAATAAATCAGTGGTGTGACACTTCTCATAAATCAGAAAATGTATTATTTGTTTTTGTATTTTAATATTTTTCTTTTTGTATTTTGCCTTCATTCTCCTCATTTTTGCTCTCTGGCTCACTTTGCTTATTTTTTCACTTATATGCTTTGATAAAAATACTAGAGTCAAATAATGTCACTTTTTTTAGTTCTTCTTATAATTACACCTTCTCTTTTTCCTTAGCAGTTTTTAAGAGAAGTACTTAGGGACAATTGAAGATTCACATTTTTTACATGGAAGATGTTATCCCTTTATTTCAAAAATAAAATAAAATGTATGTTTCCCTTCATTCATCACATTTAGCCTTTTTCTTAATTTCTTCATTTATGTTATGTTTCTCCATTTATGTTATGCTACTTTAAAAAAAATCATTTTCCTAATTTTCTTAAGTACACCTTTTTGGTCTTCCTTAATTGTTTCTAAGAAAAATGCTTACACAAACTTAAAGTTATGCGTCCTTTTACATTATCTTTTTTTTTTTTACCTATTTTTACAGTACACGATTGAGAAAGAGAAGCAGAGGCAAAACTAATCCGTTTATGTCGTAGCAAAAGTGCTCATACATTATGTATATTGTAGTATCTGCTCTAAATAATTTTCACATACATGAACTAACTCAAATTATATTGTTTATAAGTATTTTTATTTTTATACCAAAAAGGTATAATAAATTCAGATATATTTTTTTATGATCGCGCGAAGTGCGAACAAATTGACTAGTTTTAAAAGAAAGTTGGAACAAAAGAATGATATTGACAAATTACTTTTCAATTAATGTGTTTAATTAATTTTTTAAGGGTGTATTAATTTTTTAAGGGAGGTGTGACACAGTACTCGTTAGCCATATAAAATGAAAAGTAAATTCAATCTGTCGTTTTAGGACAGTGGGGTACCCCTTTTTGAGAATGAGATCTACGCATGCAGTTGTATTGTAATCTCATTAATTGCTAGAATGAGATCAAAATAAATGTGATAGAATGTTAGAATTGTCAAAAGTATTCATTAATTGCTATAAGAAGCCAAACATTTTCGTCCATTGAAGGGAATTGTTGGGTCTTAAAGTTAAATCGAGAAATAACACAGAGAAAAAGCATCAAAGTTTCCTTTCTGGAAAAAAAAAAAAAAAATCATTCTTCCCTTTCACTTCCTAATTTGGACGTCAAATTTATTTTTTGGAGACATTTTCTCATTAGAACCTAAAACTTTGACTATAACTTGATCATGTCTTTTATTGCTTGTATAATTACAACTTTGAGATTTTATGCTTTAGGAGATATTTAGCTTTTTTTCAGGTCCATTAAAAAATAATAAATACAAAACACAGTTTATTAAGTTATTTTTATTTATATTAGATGTCTTTTGAAGTTGAGCTGTATTTTTAAAAAAAATCAATATGGACTATCTATTTCAATTATTGTGCTTTTTAAAATTGCATATCTATACAAGTGTTCAAGTTTAGATCAGTATTTGTGGAGTTACGGATATAATTGAAAATAACGGTAAGTTTTAGTTTTAAAATTTTTAAGTGACTATTAGTTTTGGACAACTTTTTGGAACTAAAATGACTATTGACTTAAGGACGGACCAACGGAGGGAGTAAAGAAATGGTATACATAATTCTAAAATGATTTTACTTTTTTTTAATGTACCGATAAATAATGTGTTACTAGGGGTGGACACTATATACTAAATTATCATACCTAATCGAAATTATGGTATTTGGTATGATATATGGTTTTAAATTTTTTTGGTATTCGATACGGTATTCGCTATTTATAAATGACATACTGAAATATCGAATATCATACCGAAATATATAGTTGCATAAATAACTTATATATATTATTAAAATATTAACAAATATACAACTCACTTATTTTGAATATTAAAAATAACTCAAAATTTTATTTATTTTGTACCAAAGAGAGTACTAAAAATGTAGAGAGTATCATAGTAACTCCAAGAAGTTAAATGAAAATTCAATCATCACACGTGTGGGCAAACGTCTTGAAAGCTGGATCATGGGACCATGTACATGCTGCCCATTACCCAAATTTGCCATGCAATAGTGCATACAAATTCATTGTCTTCGAGTTTACCATGTTCAAACTTCCACAAAGTTTACTATTTTACGTTCTTGAGGAATTTATGAGCACCAAAATAAAAGAAAGTGTTTTTCCTTGGCAAAGAATCCTCGTTTTAACAGTTATATACTTGTATAAGAATTTATGACAAAGTTGGAGATAGAAGAAGGTAGAAAGTAAATGCCTTTTACTTCTTTATACGTACTGCAATAAAATATGAACATTCACTGTAAAAAGGAATTAACTGGATTTGTAGGATCCCACGTGATATTTCAATAGTGAAGTTTACGGGTTTACAGCGCTGTCTCGAAGTTTTAACTTACATATTCATATTCTGCCATATATGTTCCTTTACTTACCATTAAAATATAATCGTTTTTGGCAGGGGCACTTCACCTTAAAATACCATGGAAAATGGAGCAATCGTTTTTTCTTTAGCTTGTTCAAAAATGTATGCCACTTTTATATAATTATATCAAATATCCCTTGTTATATTTTTAAGATCACGAGATTTAAGAGTATTTTGATACATTATTACATTTTTATTTTAACATACAAGATTCAAAAGTTTTGTTTTTTTTTTACTTTGGTGTCCAATCAAACTAATATACGTAAATTGAAACAGAGAAAGTAGAACTTTTTGAATATGAATGTAGATTAATTGAACTCCAAAATAGTGACTGAATGAGAAACAAGAAAATAGAATTATAGTGAAACTATACATGCAATCAAATACATAGTGATCAGGCAAGTACAAACCAGATATTGGAATGCATAGTGTCAAAAAGTCATCCTGTAAATGGTAGGAGGAATAAATGCAAAGAATATTTATCCTGTGGAAGAATTAAATCCGTAATCTTGAAATACAGAGACCAATATATTTTACAGATTGAGGTAGCTAGACTTCAATTCCACTGAATAATAATGTTCAAAATGCCAGAGATATTGATACCGTCTTACTTAGGAATAGGAAAAATATTATTCTAATTGCAGAATCAATCGTCTGTGGATTAGTTGTACTAATGTTACAACTCAAGTCTGTATTGTCCGTTTGGACCTAGACGCATACAAAATTGTCTTTTGATGATATTATATGAATTTGAATCAGGCTATATGAAATTCTTCATTATCCTCTCTTGTTTCGATGCAAAATTTATCTTAAATATCAATTTAAAAATCTACTAATCCTGCTTAACCCGTCCTCAGCCCGCATTGTGCAAGGAGGGTTTAGTGCGCGGCAGGATACGACAACCCAACTAATTGGAATCACCGCATTAACTTTAATCATTGCATAAGTAGAGGGAGTACTATACTAAATTAGTAATTAACTACTGCCAACAACTAAAGGTAAGATTCCTCCTATCTCAAGTTATTGTAATGATAGGTGGTGAAATAAAGGATACTGTAATAGACAAAGGCACATGGACCTTATAGTATACAAGTGTTGGCACAGAAAACAAGAGCTGATTTTTGAGGGGCCCGATTCACTTTTGAATTTTGAAAAAATGAAAATTGAATTGAAGGCGGCAGTCATAATCTTGGTCCTCAATTATTTCCTTAAGGCAAAGATTGAACTTCAAAAGATTAGACAAATTAGTACTTTTCATTACTTTAATGTTTCATCATCACTGTGCAAAAGATTATGAAGAGAAAAAGGTCATTATTTCCTTAGATTCGAAAACGTTGCTGTTTAGTGTATAACAATTTGAAATGTAGCAGTAGTCCGTAGAGTATAAGATTAAATATCATACGTAATAATTTTCCGTTGCAGAGTACTGCAGCATCTGCAAGTTCCAAATTGTGTTTTCCCCATTTCAGAAAGAATGTAAATTGTAATAGCTGTTTAGTACTTGGCCAGTTTATTGTATTCCTAGGTCGTGATACATTAGTTGTACTTTGATATTCGGCAAACCTACGTCCACAAATATATTATTTATTTTAAGTCAATTCTAAAATATATATAGTACTACTCGATTTTAAATCCTAAAAATATAATAAAAATTTGCTACTTGACTTTGTTTAAAAAGTTAATACAATTTATATAACACAAAATATGGTAGGATTCCTCTTATTAATTCCTTTATAGAATATGTTTATATTAAATTCACCAAAATCGCAAAAGTAAATATACAACCTTACTGTTCCCTGAGAATAATATTCCGCAGCTCGTATTTTAGTTCTTACTCTAGTGCGTCGTAGTTGTGTTGAGTGACCGTTGACTTGATAATAAATAAATAGTTGTAAATGGTTATATATACTCATAGGAATTTTAAAGTGAACATCATAGTGTAGATTTTAAAATTTGTACACGATTTAAATAATTCAAGCCTATAAGAGCTAATTAATGAATAGTGGTGAGAGATGAGCTTAATAAGCTACATCTTAATATTCAGATTTAAATCCAGACATCCTTTAAATCAAATAAATAAAAGCTAAAAAGCTAGAAGAGGAACTAGAAGTTCAAAGAAGAAAAATAACTTTATCTTTTTAAGGAGTCAATAGTCGATCAGCAACTTTATTTCCATCGTTTCTCTAGCCAACTGTAATGGAAATTTACGAGGAAATAGAAATGGTGGGGAAAAGGGAATTAAAGGGATGGTGTAATTTTTCAAATTGAAAAAGACAATAGCATTGTAAGTTTGTAACCTCGTAGGCAAAAATTTCTCACACCATGTCAAAATTAGGGCTGGAGGATGACTTTACTCCTTCTGTCTCAATTTACATGTGTCAACGTTCTGATTTCGAGAGTCAAATGAATTTTTTAAATATTTTAAATTATTTTAAAACTAAGCGAAAAGAGAACAATATAAATAAGAAAATAGATAAATATTGCAGACAAGAGAATAGAGTTTTCTTTTTCTTCCAAATGTTCAAGTGTCTACAACATAACACACAAATCCTCTATTTATAGAATTACATTGAGGAACATCGAAAGGTGTCATAAACATGACATTAATCCTTGAAAAGTGGGGAAGATCAAGAGGGAAGGTTATGGAGGTGTGGGAGTTAATATCATAATGGTAAGATGTGTATGTAGTGGATGATTAACTACACATTGTGGAGAAGAGTAATGGAGTTATGGATATCCACCATAATTATATATTTTATAACAAAATTATTAATTATTATGACTTATACTCTTTTCTTTTTACGTAGTTTACAGAATATTTATATTTTATTTTAGACAAGTGAGATTTGCTCAAGTAATCGACCACCTCTACCATCGACCGGAACAATACCACATATATTTGTTTAGCCATCTTTTCATGAAAATATGTAAATCCGTAATCCCAAGGGGTGTCGAAAAAGGTAATGAGAAAGCAGAAAGCGGAAAAAGAAGAAATAAGGTGGGAAAAGACGCAGAGATAAGGAATCTAGCAACAGAGAAAAGAAAATGGTGGAAATTCATTCATCATCAAAAAAAAATTGAAAAAAAAGTCTGACTGGAATATTCAACTTTAATTTAAAGAGAGTTTTCTTTTCATGTCCAAGACATGTTTTCATGGATAGTGGGCAATTGGTCCACTCTTCTTTATTATTTTCAAAGCATCTTGGTTTTCATCTTTCTAAAAGTGTAATCAGGTCTTCGCTCCTTTTGGAATAGACACATTTTGGTTCTTCTGTCAAAGGTCTCGTGCAAAGTACTCCTTTATTACTATTATTTTTTCATCTCAAGTGGTCCGTATAAAGCATGTAGGTATAAGGTTAGAACAATAATCTAATAATATTGGTTGAAATTTTAATTCAAGATGGGAGGCATGTAAAGAAATGAAAATTTTAAGATGATAACTGTTTGGAACAAATTTTGAAGTGATGAAATTTGACTACAATCAAAAAAATGAAATATGGAGAAATATAATTTTATTAATGAACAATATGGTACAATTCTGTTTGTTCCTTTGATTCTATCTTCTAATTATCTTCATGATTCGAGGGCTCAAGCAACATATTTCTAGATGGGAATGATGTGAACCTCTTTGGAATTTATTTGATCTCCGTAGAAGGAAGATTTTTGTAAATCTTCTTGAAATATTTGTTTGACAAGAAGAATGCGGTCACATCTTAATCTCAATTTCAAAAGTTTATCATTTATTTGAGATGTCTTTTCAAAGAAATGTGTTACCCATTCAAGTGTGACATAAGATTTAGAATAACATAGTCTCAAAAATCCTAACAGAATTGGACTATCTCGTATAGTAAAAAAAAAATTCAATGTCCAAAGCAATTCGAACAAAAGTCTCATTAACCTTCACCTTCCTTGTAATGAGTAATGACACACATGAAATGTGGCAGAATAGTGCACTTACGGGGCGGGGCGTCATATTAATTTTGGTTGATTGGTCACTTCAATAATAGTTTGCCCCAGTGGATCAATCAATCTGACATATGGTTTCTTTAGCTGCGCACGGCTCAAGTTGATACATTTCGAGCATATGCATATACTAGATACGGGGTGTCCATGTCAGCACAGGTCCAATATATATTAATTTTTTTTATCTCAATTTATGTAATACAAATGAAATTTGGAAGGTTAATTAATTTTTTTTATAATTTTAAAATATTTTAAGTTGTTAATTAGTATTATGATTTATTGTAAGACACAAATCTCAAAAAATAGGTGTAACTAATAATAAAGAGAAAAATTATCGATTTCGTTGTTCAAATTACATGAATTGGATCACTAATATTTACTACTTCATATATAGCCACAAAATAAAAATAGAAGGGCGAATCAGTCAATTTATTTTTCCATCCAAAGCTACTTTATGTTCTCACGTATTAAATATTTTATGTTGTTAATTATTGTGATTTATAGTACTTTTTATGTAATTTTCAAATAATATATGTTACTTATTACGTCTCAATTTATGTAACTATGATAAAATTTTGAGAGCCAACCAAATATTTTATATATTTTAAATATTTTAAATTGTAAATTATTGTAATTTATAGCACTTTTTATACCACTTTCAAATAATTGTCCGAAATTATGAGGCACCGATAGAATTTTGGGAATCAGTCAATTTTTTTTATTATGCATTTTTAATATTTTAAAATTTTATTATTGTGATTCAAGTTTTTTTTTTACGTAAATTTCAAATAAATATAAGTAATTCTGAGGAAGTAGATGGGCAAAATGGTCATTTTGCAGATTGACCCTAAGCTTCTCAAATAATATAAGTGGGACTTCGAGGAGCTTATTTGTAATTTTTGAAAGTTGACCTTAAGCTCCTCTCATTCTCATTTTTTATATGTCTCTTAAATATTTCAAGTTGTTAATTATTATGATTTATAGTACTTTTTATTTCATTTTCAAATAATTGTTCCAATTTATGCGACACCGATAGAATTTTGAAAATCAATCATTTTTTTATGATGCCCTTTAAATATTTTAAAATTAATTATTGTAATTTGTAGCATTTTTTTACGTAAATTTTAAATAAATATAAGTAATTCTGGAGACGTCCTCAAATAGTAGTAAGAAGGACTTTGAGGAGTTTAGTTGTCATTTTTGAAACTCATCAAATAGTTATAAGTGAGACTTTGAGGAGCTTAATTGTCATTTTTGAAACTTGACCCTAACCCCAATATATGTTACTTGTTTAAAAATATTTTAAGTTAATTATTGTGATTTATATATATATATATATATATATATTTGTAATTTTTAGATAAACGGAAAGAGTATTAAATACAAATAGAGGAAATTGAGCTCAATTTCCAACAATAAAGAGATAAATATGATATATACAGTTAATTATATGTAATAATACATATGTGAAATTAAATAAAAATAGAAGGGCAAATTAGTCAATTTGCTTTTCGACCCCAAATTACTTTATGTTCTCATGTATTAAATCTTTTATATTGTTAATTATTGTGATTTAAAGTACTTTTTACGTATTTTTTAAATAATATATGTTACTTCTTATGTCCTAATTTATGTAACTATGATAGAATTTTGAGAGCCAACCGAATATTTTATATCTTTTAAATATTTTAACTTGTTAATTATTATAATTTATAACACTTTTTATATCGCTTTAAAATAATTCTCCCAATTTATGTGGCACCGATATGATTTTGAGAATCAGTCAAATTTTTTTGGGCAATTTTCATAAATCCCAACAGTTTAGTACCTAATTACATAAAATTTTGATTGTTTTCATATTTACGTAAAATCTCGGTTTTTCATTCATTATCGCAATATATAGCTAAGACTCGCGATACATCATCATCTGATACACAAGTACCAATACATAACTCTTATGTATTAATATCACAGAGATACATAAGTCTTATGTATCAATAGCACAAGAAGCATTCAAATACATAAGTCTTATGTATCAGTAGCACAAAAAGCATTCCGATACATGGTTTTTATAGATTTTCAACCAAACACATTTTTCTTATGTATCTGTAACCTAATATTCAGTAAGATACATAACTTTTATATATTTGGTGGAGGATCACATGATGTATCTTCTTGTCCTTTTCTACCAGATATATCATTCTTATGTATCTTCGAACTCTCTTAACAGATACATCTGTAACACCCCGTACTTTATAACCTCACTTGATACCTTGGGATCATATCTACATAGGTGTTGAGATGCCATGCATATCTCGGGCCATGTCGGCTACGGGTGCCAATCACGCCTCGTTGGGATTCGGGGTGTGACAACATCATTCTTATGTATCTTTATTAGTATCATCATCTTCAACCTCCATTGACGAATCTCCGAACTCCAGAATTCCTCATGGCTTGAACTATCTGGTACTTATGTATTTTCATTAACATCATCATCTTCGAGATCTGTAGTGATTCCGCAATCGCTTCACAATTAACTTGATGCGGCGTTGATCCCGAGGATGAGGATAAGAGTTTATCGCAAATTGAAAGAAGAAATTGAACTCCGTCGGTGAAGATGAGTTTAGGAATAGGGAAGAGGCCGTGTTCGAAAGGCTTGCATTGGGGATGAATGCAGATTGGTGGTGCGGTGGTGGTGGAGGACGCCGCCGTGGACGGCATTGATTGCGGTGGCTGTTTGTCGAATTCCGACATGGCTTTTTTGGCTTGAAGAACTTCACGATTGTGAAGCCCTTTTGGAAGAGCAAGAGAGAACGGGAGGAAAAAAGGGTGTTTGAAATGGATTTGGGAAAAGGTTGTGATGTATCGAAGTTTTGGAGAGAGAAAAAGTAAAAAGGAATTTTTGTAATTATTTTAAGGAGTTGGGATTTGAGGTAATAATGGTAAGTTAAGATGTAGTGTTAAGTAATTTATTCATTTTTTTATTATGTCTTTTAACAATGGTAAGTTAAGGTGAAACTTTAAGAAGCTTAGTTGTCATTTTGAAAAGTTGACCCTAAGCTCCTCAATCTTTCACTCTTCTAGATATTAGAAAAATATGGATTTGTACTGTAATAAAGAACCATCTCTTTTATTTTTTATTTTTACTTCACCAGGTTCATAAGCAATGACAATTACTGAGTCAATTCCTCATATTGTCACTCAACTTAAGAAATGTCCCACGAAAGTCATTTATCTTCTTCTCTTTTTTTTCCAATAATGTCATTCAAGTTTATATTTCATATTGTTAAAGAATAAAGACTATTTCAATTGAAAGTTCAATTTAAGGGACTATTTTGGTCATTTTTCTCTCAAAGATTAAGGACTATTTTAGCAATTATTAGTTTGTAAGGAAAATGTACAAACTTGAATGACATTATTTGAACAAAAAAAAAGACAAATTACTTTAGTGAGACATTTTCCTAAGTTGAGTGACAATATGAGGAATTGACTCACAATTACCCTATGAAGACTCGCTCTCGCTATGCTTCGGTAGGTTTCCTTAACCAAGCCACTGCCTATGAGTCGCCGGCTCATTCTTCAGCAGGCTTTCATTAGTTGTTTTACGACAACGAGTATATGCATCAAAATTTATTATTATTATTTGTACTTTGTTGTTTTCATTTTTCAGGCTATTGCATATATCTCTTATATACTGCCCAATTCATAGTATTCTTTTTTTCAAAGAAAAAACCAATTGGAAACTGTACGTTGTCATAAAATTGGGAAGATTTGTCTGCTTCAAATTTCCCCTTCTTCCTCTGGAGTTCAAGAAAATGAATTTATGTGATCGATAATCCATATTGATGCACCTTTGGTATTTATAATACTATATCTTATGGAGTAACAAGTAAAACCTTCTTTCATGAATCATGATGCTTAATATATAGTTGGTAAAAATTAAGCACGTACAATAAAGAACAAGTTAAAGGCATGGAGTAGACCGATCGACAATACTTCATCACATGTATGTTAGTCTTGCGATGAATGATTAGAAAGTATTAGTAAAGTAGAAAGCCAATTGGAAATTTTAGAAAAAAAGTGGGTCAAAAAACTATGTTTTCAGTGAAGTAGAAAGCCAAATAAAGAGGGTTAACTGATTGAGATGATTAAATTGTGAGGGGAACAGCAAAAAGTTGGCAATAGACAGCTAATGAATTAACTAAGACAATAAATGGACGATAACTGCACACCATTGCGCAGTAGTACCAAAAATGTTGCTCCAGTTATATATATATGTACTCCCTCCACCTCTTTTTACTTGGTCCTTATATTAAAAATAAATTTCTCTTTTTATTTATCCATTTTAGCAAATTAAGATAAATTTATTATTAGCTTCTAATACTATCCTTAATCCTTATCATTAAATAATTACACAATTTAGATTTTTAAAGCATAATTAATAAGGATAATTTAATAAAATAAATTATTAATAACAAATATTTTCTTAAGCGCAGTGTAGACTATGTAAAATGAAACGAAGGGAGTATCTACTTCGTTTTCTCTGATTTCTATCCTTATGCTACTATTTACATGAAAAACAAAAAATGTTCCTCCATTTACTGTTGCCTTTTCTTCTCATACATTAATTTATGGCTTTGACTTGAGTTGCTCTCATTTCGGGCTCGATTTGGAAAAGTTCAAGAATTCAAGTACACTTTTCTCCCAGCTTGAACTGTTTTAATATCTTTGAGAATGCAAGTTGAATTGAAGTTCAGAATTAATGACAAGTGACAACTAAATCATAGTGAAAATTTAGACCAGAACACTAGATTTATAATCTAGTGAATTAAGTAAATATTAATGTTTCAGCTAGTAAAATTTCATGGCCAAACTAACCAGTCATGTGTGGGTTATAAGCTGTTAGTACATAGTGCTGAGATTTGCCCAAAATTTTGAAGGACAAGCCATATTGGCCGAAAGGGGCAGCACAGGGCAACGAACGTGTCGATATTCTTTAAATAGGAAAGTGGTCCAATGTTACTTTGAAAGATACATTATTTCTTCACATCACTCGTCTGGATACATGTATAAAAGCAACAAAAAGTGGTCGCACTAGTACGTAATTAATTAATTAATTTCATCAGCTCAGTCTTTATCAAAAAAGGACCAGAAGCTTGAAGGAGATGAGAATTGGAATGTGGTCCTGCTAGATGTACGTAACGACCTGGTTCCTGACCAGGAGAGAAGATAGGGCAGCCGGCCCAAGGATCTATCTTAATCTCCTTGGATTGAAAATTGGGCAAACAATATAAATTCCGACAGTTTGGAGCTTAATTACAGAAAATTTTGATATTTTGCATAATTACTTAAAATTTCGATTTTGGGTCTGTTAAGATACATAATTAGCTCCCAATACATCCAAAGAAGATACATTTTTTCCTTTGTAAAGATACATAATTAGCTTCCGATATATTTTTTCCATTTTTGGGTCTGTCGAGATACATAATACATCCAACGAAGATACATAATTAGTTGAAATTTTTGTAATTACTTTGTAAGGGTGGAATTTCTGTAAATATGATAAGTTAAGGTGTATGTTTATGTTATTTTTCCTAGAAAATTACACAATATATGTAAGGTTAAATATATATATATATATATATATTAACTTCTCTATATTTTGAATTTCTAGCTGAACATTTTAGCTTCATACGTCAATTATGGTCAGAGGCGGATTAAGGATTTGAATCCGATTGATATTTTTCATAGAGAAATCTCTGATCAAGGATAGACCAAGAGCCCTTTTGCATCATATCTAAGGGATTCCTCGGTTCGGGCCGAAGAAGCAATGTCACTCGATCATTATCAAACTGACTGCAATCTTTTTCTGTCCGTGAAGATCCCATCAGAGCGCCTTCTACTTCTAATAGGCCATGAACTAGATCAGAATCATTCTCAACGAGTCCATAAGAAGTGATCCCATTTTTTTCATCGGGTCTGTGCAACTGTGTTTAAAACAAACTTTGTGACGGACATGGAATTAGGATGTAAATTTAGCGAGTTTGATCCATTTTGGGCTAATTTAATTCGATTTACAAGATTTTTGGTACATAACAAATATACGATCATCGAACTAAAATGAGCTTTATATGATCCAAAATCTAATTTTTGATCAAATTCTATTGAACAAAATTGAGAAAACATAAGCAAGAATTTTGAATAGGCACACACTCCTTCAATTCAAACATAATGTACTTAAATTGTGGTAACTCGCAAATCGTAACTTATGACGAGTTCTATAAAAAAAATAAAAATAATAAGAGCCAAAGCAATTTCTATAAGAGACTTCATCATCTTACAAGTAAAGAGAACTATTTTCGTTACAAAATTCACAAATTATCTACTCAAACACTAATAAAAAAAACTAAATTGCAAACAAAAACAAAAACTCTTAATAAAATGCATTAGTAAAATCCAAGAATAAGTCAATGAATTAACACAATATGACTCTTGCCCCTCTTTCCTTCGTTTAAAAGATTAAGAAACGAAGAATAATATTCAATAGATAAAATGTATAGCGGACGGATAAAAGGGAGAAAATATTATAATCCATTCAATTATATTTTTGAAGATTTGGAAAAAAAATAAAGAGATAATTTAGATAAATAAACTAATGTATGGATTGCATTGGAGGAATCGTGGAATTAGAAAAAGAAATTAAAAAAGGAAGAAAAGTAGAAAAGTAAAACAAGAAGAAAATAATAGAAAAGTAAAACAAGAAGAAAACAATCAGTGCTTATGAAATGCAAAAAGAAAAAAGAAAGGTAAAATGTGAAAAATGACAACATTAGTGGCACTACAACACAATGTATCTATAGCTACGAAATTTAAGCTATGAATTCAAAAATCGTAGCTGTTTCTTAGTAATAGCCATAAAATTTGAAATTTCATAGCTATCTATAAATTTGTAAAATTTCTTAGCCACGGAAATCAAATTGACAAAGCTAAATCTTTATTATTGCTATAATTACTAACAGTCATGGCAATAATTACCTAAATAGCTACAACTTTATTGCTACGATAAAAATTTATAGCTAATCATAAGTTTTTTGCCACGTGATAAAAGCTACTGTAGCAATAGTAACCTTTTAGCTACGATAAATTATTTGAAACAAAATATTGTAGCTAAATAAGTATTTTGCTTCAAGTTATAAATACTTGTGGCAATAGTTAAATGATATAGCTATAGATTTTTTTAGCTATAATTAAATTTCATAGCTAATTATTAATTTAAGCCACGGGATGAAATTTACTGTAGCAATAAAAATCTTTGAGCCACGATAAATTTTTTGAAACAAAATTTTATAGCTAAATATATATTTTTGCTTCAAGTTATAAAAAGTTGTGGCAATAGTTAAATGATATAGCCACAAAACTTTTGCTGTAGTGAAATTTCGTAGCTAATTACTAATTTTTGCCACGAGTTATAACTTATTGTAGCAATATAACCTTTTAGACACAATAAACTATTTGTAACAAAATGTTGTAGCTAAATAAATATTTGTGCCTCAAGTTATAAAAAATTGTATCAATCGTTGGCTTGATAGCTACAATTATTGTTATGACGAAATGATATAGTCATAAATTTATTGTGATAAAATTTGTAGTTAATTATTTTTTTATCATGATTTTAAGTTTGTTTTAACAATAGTGATTTTTCTTTGCCACATTAAATAATATTTGTATAATTGAAGTTATTATAAAATAAGTACAGAAATTAAATTAAAGAGACAAAGTTTATACATAATAAAACCACTCAACATGAGAAATAACTATTATATGATTTACGACTCAGACATCTTTTATCGAACAACACCTTTATCAATTTAGTGTAACTAAAGATGTTCATCTTTGATTCGATTTAATTCTACAAGGTCTTAATTTTAAGTATCAAATATAATTTAAATAAATAGGAGTTTATATATAATTAATTTTGATTAATTAATTATATAAAGTTCATTACTAATCCAAACTCAAATTTCGTCTTGATTAAGTGCTTCGAGAATTGTTATTTGATTTGAATCTATTGTATACTTGTAAGTTTTATATATAATTTGAATAAAACTGATTATATATAATAACCTTTGGTTAAGTAATTATATCGAACTTAAAGTACAAAATTGTACTAAGTCTCACTCAAGCTTATCTTGATCAAGTATTTTGAGAATATTATTTGGCTCAAACTTGTTTGATCGGCACAAATTTTTTATTGATCTATGTATTTAGGTGTTGATTGTTCTATGTGATTCAACTTTACACCGTTTTAGTTGTAAGTTTCAAATATAATTTAAATTTATGGGCAAACAACATAAATCCCGCCATTTTGGAGCTTAATTACAGAAAATCCCAATATTTTGCATAATTACTGAAAATTTCAATTTTGGGTATGTCGAGATACATAATTAGCTTCGGATACATCCAAAAACGAAGATACATAATTAGTTGAGATTTTTGTAATTACTTTATAAGGATGAATATTTGTGTAAATATGGTAAGTTAAGGTGTATGTTTATGTTATTTTTTCTAAATTTATAGTTATATTATATTTAATTAGATTTAGTTGACTACTCATATAATTAATGTGATTAAATACTCATATATAATGTGATTCAATTTAGTTTTACGGAATCTTACTTATAATTATAAGTTTCAAATATAATTTAAATAAATAAATAATAATGTCTACATATCTAGCCCAAATCAAACCCACACAATTCATTAACAAATAACAAATCAAAATAATAGATTCATATCAGATGACAAATCATTTCGAAATTTAATTTTTTGTTCAATATTTATTAAAAATGACACTTTTAGATCCAGAGATATCGTTTCTTGTAAATTTGAAATTCTTTCTTTCGTATTTTTTAATGATCAACAATTGAATTTCTTAATCATATAATTAGAACTAGCCATTGACTTGTACCTGATACTACAAGAAAGGAGATATGACGATATTTATTTAGTGACTCTAAATAAATGTCGAAAAATAAAAAATTTCTCGATATTTATGAATTTCTCGGCTCAAGCTTGATCATACTTTAACAAAGCCTAATTAAATTTGATTCTGACTCGGCTTAGCTTGGTTCGATGTTATAAGAAGCTCGATTGAACTCGACTCATTTGGGCTCAGCTCGATCCAAGACTTGTTGACACCCAATTTTGACCTCTCTATATCCTATCCGAGCTGATACTTTACTTATTAATATGTTTGATCGTTTCAAAATAAATTTCCTGTACTTATTTATTTACTATTTTTATTATTCAATTCGTTATAAAATTTGTTATCTAGACATTTCTTGTATGTATACATACGTAATAATGTTATACACATTCTAGTTAAATAGTATTTTATTTCAATCATAATTCTTACATAAATTTTCCCACTTATTTATAATTAATTTAATTATTATTAAATATGTTATTATTATCCTTTATTTACCTGCTTATATATGTATGTATTTTAAATTAAAATAGTAGCTCAAATTCAGTTTATATGAATTTTAGCCACTTTTTACCTAATTAAAGTTAATTTTAGCCAAAATTGAACCAATTGGACTCAATTTTAAATTCCCATCTACTCAAAATTTGCGACCCACTTTCCTCCCCCCAAATCCAATCTAAATACCCATCACCTGATTACTACCCCACCAGCTCCCTTGTTCATTTCCATACCCAAATCTCCTCTCATCTCCCTCACGCTCAAACCCTAATGTCGTCGCCGCCGCCGCAATATCTACTTCTCCAATCTCCACACTCCTAAGTTTGCTCTTCTCCGGTGAATTTCGGAAGCTCCAATGAAGCAAGCACCGCATATGAAATGTCAATGGTTTCTGGTGCCGCGTTCTGTGCTTTCATGGTGTTCTCAAAATGTTTTGAAGTCACTTGTGTCGTGATCGTCCACTGTCAAGTCGAAAAATCCCAGTTTTTGATGGATTTGTATAATCCGTTTCGGTATGATCTTTTAGTACAATTGCAGGCAAAAAAATTAACAAGATTTGTAGTATATTACAAGTTTACTTATTTTTTAAAAGGTTAAAATATTTATGCATTTTAAAAAGGTATAATGCAATGGAGTGAAAGTGCTAGAGGAAGTCATTTTTACTCTGTTATTTGGTTAATCTTTGTGGCATATGCCTATATTGTGTCCTTTACTTGCCTTAGCTGCAATTACACTAGTAATGCATGCTTTTTCTCTTGGTTTTGGACAATCAAAATTTAATTTTTAGTTATCTGGTGACATGATATTAACAATCTTGGCATTTTGGATTCATTGTATTGATCAATTGGTACTTGTCATTGGTAGATGATGAAAAGATACTTGGAATAATTTTACATTATTGGCATTCAAGGATCTGTGGCCAATTGTTAAATATGTTTTACCACCATGGATTGTTCTCTTTCTCTTGACACACTTTTGAAAGTTGTACTCATGACTGCTATGGTTTTAATGTATGACTATTTCTCCATTATCTTGAGAACACTCTATGAAAGACTTTGGCTTGCTTAAGTTTTACACTAGTTATTTCTTTCAACTTGTTAGTGAAGTATAAATAGACTTGATTATTTAGGACCATTCTCATCAACAAGAATTGGATAAAGAATGCCTACAAGAGAAAGAAGATGAATGAGATGTATGGTTGGTGATTAATGAATGTGACTAGTTAATATTTATTTGTGGGGATAGTTTACTATATACTATTACTTTTGGGAGTGGTAGAGATTTCTGGTCTTAATTTAATATGCATCAGTGTTGCATTTCCATCTTGTCTCTTTTTTTATTTTGGTGTTTGTTGGCTCAGGCTAGTAATATTGTCGTTGCACTTGCTTCTACTGATGGGCTCTCTGCAGAATTGAAGCTTAGCTCTGCCTCTACCATAACAGCTGTTATCAATTTTCGTGATCTTTGTTTAGTTCATTGAACCATAATGAGAAACTAAACTTGTTTGATTTTCTTGAATGTTATAGGAGCTGTGCTGGGGATATCTAAAGATAATAGGTTTAAGTCTGAGTCGAAGAAACCAACGTTGAATCTTTGGATATTCTTGGACTGGGAACTGGACCTGAGATAGAGAAGAAAATCAAGTATGCAGCAGATGTCTGTGAGAGAGCTCGTCAATGCACCCACCAATGTACTTACATCTGCTTAGTTATCTTCAATGCATTTCCTTGTTATCCCTTTTAATAGCATGATTATCACCAAGCTATTAACATGATGACTTTCAGCGGTACTTGCCGAAGAGGTCAAAAAGATTGCGTCCACTTATAGCCATGTCTTTTCTGCAAAAATCTTGGACGTTGAGCAGTGCAAAGAATTGAAAATAGGATCCTATTTAGCTGTTACTGCAGCTTCTGCAAATACTGCTCATTTCAACCATTTGTCTTGTAAGTAGTCTAGTGGGGAAATCAAAAAGAAGATAACCTTGTTTGGAAAGGGATTAACTTTTGACAGGTAATTCTATCTTCTATAATTTGGAAGAATAGAAAATGGATTTCTGACCTGGCTGAAGTGATATTGTTTCTTTTGTTATTGCTACATCTTTTTTATTCTTATGGTATGATTTCTTAAACAATTCTTTTCATGTTCCCAGTGGTGGCTACAACATCAAAACTGGACTTGATTGTTCAATTGTGCTAATGAAATTTGACATGGGAGGGGCTGCAGCTGTTTTAGGTGTTGCAAAAGCTCTTGGTCAAATTAAGCCTGCTGGAGTAGAGGTTAGTCCTTTTTCATCATTCAATGGAAAAATCTCCTGATTTCTCGTTTGTTAATTTAGTTGTCTTTGTGTTGTTTTATACTTTGTGTTTAATGAGATTGTTAGTATAAATTTTCATGTAAAGTTGGTTTGAAAGAAGAGATATGTTACATGATATGTGGCTCTTTTTTTAGCGCAAAAGTGTTTGTGAGTTGATCAAACTTGTTATGAAGATAGCTTTTTATTTGTTCTGTTTTACTGCAAGCAGTAGCTGTAAGAATATAAGTAGTTGCAATCACTCTTGGACTTCACCTGACTAATGGTATTTAATTTGTACTTGCAGGCTTTGTCTTGAAGGTGCAAAACCGTTGTGTTAGCTCTTCTGCTCAACAACATAATCTACTATTGACTCCCAACTCTCAATGCATCATAGGAAGCACTTTCTCCATGCAAGAGCTTATTTACCCCAGAAACATATTATTGGATATGCATTGGAGCACCTGTTGGATTTTCACTTCAACATCCTCTTTGATGATTACCATCACTATCTAACCTCATTTTATCTTGTTTTTCCTTCTAACTTTATTGTGTTTGTTGTAGAAAAGTTATGTAATGCGGATGCTATTAGATTTAGCTATACAATTGTATCTGGAATTTATTTTTGGCAAACTTTGGATGTTAATTTTTATGGAATAAGTTATTTCTAAATCTTATTACATTGTTAGTTTTCAATATAACGTGCATGAATGTTGGGAAATTTTGAAATGTGTTGAAAGCATTAGATTTGTGGCGAAAACTTTCGTCATAACTAACAAATCAAATTTCTTGTTATCAAATTGCAATATAATAAAAAAATTTAGCTCCAATTATAGTGTTGCTTATAGCTATGAAAATTTATTTTGTAGCTAAAATTAACTTTTAAAGCATAGCTACAATTCAAATTTTTGTGGCAAGCATATCATATATCACAGCTATGAATTTTTTAAATTGTAGCTAAATACAAGTTTTGCCACAGGACTAAGCTGTAGAAATAGCCACGAAATTTGAAGTTGCATGGCAAACACTTTTGCTATAAATACAATATCTTGTGGCTATAATATGGAGATAGCTACAAATTTTGTTTGTGGTGGCAAAAGAATAAAATCACTTGCTATAAGTGTATTTTTCGTGGCAAGAACTTTTTATCATCACAGCTACAAACAAAAAAATCTCGTAGCAATAGATATGAGTCCTTAGCCACGGACCATGAAAAGTTTGTAGCTAACTTTTAGCCACGCTACATCTTGTTACGAATGCTACGGAAAAAACAATTGTGGCTAAAGTGTTTAGCCACGGAAATTTTTATATTTAGCTACGAAGTATTCTGTGGCTACAAATACACTTTCTTGTAGTGTGGAATTCGAACTCGGGCGAAAGGTCTGACACCCTGACCATTGGCCAACAGACTAGCAGCATCTATATATTATAAATACTAAAATTCCTACATGTATATAAAATTTCTAGCCGATGGACCGGGTGTCGTGGCACCCTCTCCCTTCCACGTAGATCCGCCCCTGATTATGGTATTTTTATTAATACATTTCATGCATGTGTCAATCTCAAAACGTGGTCCATTTCCTAGACTCAATTGAATACGTTATATTGCTGTGATGGTGGGCAGAGCTGTCAAAATGGGCTGACCCAATCTAACCCAGCCCAAGCCTCGCGGGTCAAAGAATTTGATGGGTTAGGACGGGTTGGCCCTTCATCTTAAAGGGCCTTAAAACGTATGGTCATCCCAGCCCTAAAAGGGTCGCAGGCTGGGGCGGGCTAGCCCTTCATTTTTACCGATCTTTTTTTTTTTTTTTTACTTTTTTCTTTTCAATATATATTTGAACGTATAGGTATGACAATTTATTAACATTTCTAACATATAATTATATGAAAGTACATATTCTACTATAACTTATAACATATTCAATACCAATACATCGTCAAGTACATTTGATTTCATCGATAAAGTTGTCTTAATTAAAATCACCTTCATCTAAATATCTAAATTCATATGTAGATTTAATTAAATAAACATTATAAAAAAAATATATAAAAAATTAATAATATTTAAATTTACTTAAAAATATTACCGCTTTGAATTTGAGTAAAGTTGTGCAATGGATTTCGAGTAGCAACAAGTGTTTGAACATTTCATAGTGAAAACAATTTTTATATTGGTGGTTAGAAATTTTAGTATTAGAGATTTGACGCTAAATGAGTAAAATATTGTGTAAGATACTTGCTAGAACTTATTCAGTAATCACTATTTACAGTTTTTAATTCTTTTTGTTCACTATTTTTTTAAAAAAAATTTAAGTTTAGATTGAATAGCAATCATGAATGAAACATCTATACTTGGTGATTAGGATTTAACGCTAAATAAATAAAATATTATTTATGATATTAAGCTTATTCAGTAGTTACTATTCTTAGCTTCTACTTCTTTTTCATAATCTTCATTTAAATTCTTAATTTAAATTAAAAGTATTTTGGCCCATGGGCCAACCCAACCCGACCTCAATTAAGCCTCAATGGCCAGCAGACTGACTTAGGCTGGACTTATAAGCCCTAGTTTTAAATAGACTAAAAAATCATAACCAATTCAATCCTAATAGCGGGTTGAGTTGGGCTGCCTCGAGGCCAAACCCATTTTGACACCTGTAATGGTGGGCATGTATTTTGTCCTTTTGTTCAACTTGACTCTCATGCTACTTATTAGGATAAAAAAAAAAAAACACCCCACCCCCAGCGCTCTTCCTAGTGCACTAAGCAACAGTTCAGCTACTTTTTGTTTGACAAATTTTTGAAAACTGTAATGACTTTGTAAAGCATTTGAATAAATCGTCATTTACAATTTACAAACATGCGTTGAGAAAACCGACAAATATTACTATCACATTAGTTAAACTTCTTAATCATCCTTATTTACTGTCTTTTCAGCAACAACTTATTTAATGATTATTTATGACTAATTAAGTTTTGTTTCTTTTCCCTCTATTGTGATTTGTGCATGATCTATTTGTGCATTAACAGTAGAAACCAGTGCTGAAACACAAATTATTATGCCGTACGTTACGTAGCAAACATATAGTAGATAGAAATCATATCATATGGACAACAGACCGTGGGCCTTAATTTCATGGTCACTCACTTTCAACCCCAGTTACTCTAATTTGTATGATTGGACTAGCTGCTACGTGCCACATAGATATCTGATGTCAGTGCCGATAATAGCAGGAGTTTTACATTAGATTGGAATTCCATAATGATAACCATTTTTCAATTACCGTAACTAAAAAATGACTATTTATGAATCTTAACCTATTAGTGGATCTTAGTCCCCACTTCATGTGATAAGAATCTCAAATAGATTATAACTAATTTAATAAAGTGATGGCTTATATGAATTTATCATGAGTTAAGGATCAGATCCTTGACTGAGAGCTACTACTAACGATAAAAGGTAAATAACGAAAATAGCAATAAGTAAAGAACACACGATATTTATGTGGAAACATTCTTGCTCAAGGGAGTAAAATGATGACCTACCACTAATCAACTGATCCAAGTTTGATAACAAACTAAGACAAATAATTGTTGACAGTGAGTAGGTCCCATGTTGAATAAGTTTTTATTTGGAAAATAATGACGGCTTTTGTAGACAAATATGAATTTTAGGATATGTTAAAACTAAGTTTTGCCTCTTGTCATATCTCCTTATATAAGAGAGAGGCCAAAACCTAAAACGCATCCTATTTCCAGTTTCTATCACGTCATGGGCCGAAAATTTTCAGCCTTGTCAATAAGCCCCATATCAAGTTTTTGGGCTGGTCCACTGATGTTGCAAAGAGGGCTTTAAAAGTCTTATTTCTATTGTTTGGAACAAGAATATTACTCATCTTTGCGTATATCATTTCAAAGAGCACTCATTCAAAACTTAATACAAATTTAGCCAATAAAAAATGACTTGACATTTTATGTAGGGAAACATACGTAAATGTACCCTTCAACCATCTAGGTTATCAACATGACACAAGTATACACTATCTACATACTTTGATTGTATATATTGTGTATAGATATGTATAGTATATGTATATTTAATATAAAATATACACTACACGTATACATTGTATGTGCATATTTCGTGACTAGATGGCTAAAAGAATTGGACTGTAAATTTTCCTTTTATTTAGTCCAGATGAGCTTGTTTTTGTTTTTCCGCAATCCTTGGAATTCATAACTCTGGCCACTTAAAATAATCCGACCTGCCCAATCACAAAACTCGAATAAAGTCCTCTTCGCTTTCCATAAAATTAGCGTTATCACTCTGTATAAAAATGGTAAAGGCTATAAAAAATATAATCTTAACCCCGATTTAATGTAAAAAATAACACTACTATTTTAATTTATACAACTTGATTAGGAGTATAATGGTCAAATTAATTAATGTTCGATATGAATTCAAATGCAGAACTTTTAATTTTCTTGGAATAAAAATTTATATATTTAAAAACTATATAAACAATGTCAAGTCACTATAGTTAATAATTTAAAAATATATGAACAATTTATACAATAAACATTTATTTTAACTTTTTAAATAGTATAATACCAACTAAAAGACAAATAAATAGAAATGATAAAATAGTTTATATTATGTTTGGCCAGCGTTTTCCACAAAGGATGAGGACGCTATTTTTACAATTTACAAATCTCCCCGCTGTAATCGTAAAAAAATAAGTTTTTCTCAAATTCAACACATCTGATTAATGATAAAATGATACTTACCACTCTACGACAATCTTATCGGTCGGAAAAAAAAAGGAGGAGTTACTCGAATGAAGCACACTAGAGGGAACTAAAGAAGTAGAGTACGTTATTGGAGAGAGCAGATAAGAGAGAAAACTAGCGGGGGCCAAAAAGCCCAAAAGAAATAATGGCAGCCGTTTCCTCCTCTATTCAACCCCGTTTCATCTCTACATTTCTTGGTGACTGCCGTTTCATTCACCCAACTCACTCACTTCATCGCCTCTTCCATTGCAACCCAGGCAGGTTCTTGCTTTACTTACTTTCTGCTTTTTGATGGCAAATATACTCATGTACTGCTTTGGGACAATAAAGCGTCCCCCCGCCCTTCTATTATTTTGCTCCTTTTTTTCTTATCATTACTCGGTGATAGTCTTGTTTATGTTATTACATGGTGTGTCAATACCTATTATTTATTGTTACTTTATTACTTTTTTTCTAGACTATTTTTTATCTTGAGCTGGGGTGTATCGGAATCGCCTCTCTATCTAGTAGTATGGACTGCATTTACTTAACTTCTCCGGACCCCACTTTGTGGGAATATACTGGGTATGTTGTTGTTGTTATTGTACATATACCATGTTGTGGTCTTCAGGATTCTATGATGTGGTTCAGCTAGTGCTTGGAACAAAGAAGACCCCCTTTTCTTTACTGCTTTGTTTCATTCTCAAGTTTTCTGATTTACCCATAATTTGTGCTTTCTGCTCTCAAGATTTTATCATGGTATTATCAATAGCGCTAAGAAGGACAAAGTTGAATCTTTATTTCAATCAAAATTGAATCTTTTATTTTATGTAACTACCAAAGGCAACTATTTCATGAACTATAAGTACTCATTTTGACGCTTACTGTCTATGGTTACTCAGGAAATAAACATGTGTCTATGCAATGCTCAAGAACATTTACTGGATTAACCGATTTGTTATTCAACAGAAGGTATGTTAGTTTACCTTCAATTTTTTATTTTTATTGTCTTTCAGCATGCTGGTTACCATTCCACTAAAATCTCGACCTTTCTACTGTTAATAGCATATTTGCATCTACCTGGTTCCTACTGCTGGTGGGAGGTGGCAGGTATCTCGTGGAATTAGTCGAGGTGCACGAAAGCTGACCCAGACACCACGGTCATCAAAAAAATAATAATAATTTTTTTTTATCATGTTTGCATCCTCAATTCCTTAGTGTTTTTGTTTATGTTGCCATTTTCTGTTCCTGGTTCTTGGTACTATAAAGCTAGGAGATTCCTTATATTGATAATGTCATACTTGGTTTGAGAATGAGGGATTAGTCTACATCATTAGTGGGTCTTAGCTAAATGAAGTTTGTCATGCTTCCAATCTTGATGTTTTTTGGTTCAATCAGCCCCTTTAGAGTTCATCTCTTCAAATTTAATTGTAGAACTCTGAAAATAAGCATAAACATTTGATCCTAGCTACATCTGTGGCCAAATTTGAAAAACATTACAAGGGCACGGCTGAAAGCAGTTAGAACTTGTATGGATCAACATTGAAAAAAAAAGGGAAATTTAGTGAATTATCTTTTTCATCTTACCTTGCACTCAGTAACCTCTGTATGCCTTCTCCCTCACATTAGCCACTTTATTACCTAACAATTTAGACTTTTGACTCTTGGCATTATTGGCTTCTTCTTGCTTCTCCTGCCCATCCTTTTAGCCTCTTTCACCTTTTGGGCCTATTTTCTTGAACTGGACAACAAATTCCTGCGTACTTGTTTTGCTCTTTTCTCCATTATCGCACCGGATTGCAAAGAGGCTGATCTTGAGAATGACTATCCCTATTAATATTTTTCCCTCCAAACGTCATTTCAGATCTTTCATGAGGCAAAAGGATGAGGAGGAGTTGAAGGACATCCTTGCTCCACAGTGATGCTAAATTATGCTGCTCTATCGTATAATCCCTACTAAAGAGAAACATGTTCCGAGAGCAACATGCATTTTCTTGCCCTGTGTTAAATTAGACATCTTAAGTTGAGTTGCCATGTGTGTTGGGCAAGGTTTACTCAGACATATTTAGGCCTAATAGTAGAGATGAAGTCAACAAACTCATTTATCAATTTGAAGGTCTTGGGTAGCTCTTGCTCATAGTTGGGTAGGTTTGTTTAAAGATCACGCTTGATACTTGTAACTTAATAACTTTTGGCATTGTGTTGGTGCACATGAAAGAAATCTCTTTTGTTTATCAGAAAGAAAGTTTTGTAAGCTCTTAATTTGCTATGGTTTCTAAAACATTTTAGACAGTCTTATTAGGTTTTTAAGATCTGCGTTACATGAATACCACATTTATTGTAGGTTCATTTCTGAGTTGTCTTAAACTGATATGAGACGATTCTGGTACTGGGAATAGTGTTGTCTATCTCTGTAGGGAGGTCACGTGAAGGTCCCTGGGAGAACATACAAGAGACTTGCCTATGCTTTGCTTATTTTGGTAATTCATATACTAAATCGATTTAGATTAATGGCTGATGAAATATGAAAAGTTACTATGGAGTATGGACAATTTGAAGTTGATCTTTCGTCATGTGAGAACAAGGTCCAACAAATTGAAAGTTCCTGTAACGTTTCCCTTATTTTACTATGTTCCTGCTTGTTTGCTGCATGCCTTGGAGGCTTATTTTGAACTAAATTTGGCAGAAATGTAGATGAACTTCCAAACACCAATCGCAAACGTTTAAGACCAGGTCAAATTTCTCCTCCTCGACCAGTTCCAGAACAAATACAAAGGCCTTCTTATGTGAAGTCTAGGAAGCCACCTGGGATTGGTAGTGGCTCAGAAGTGCACGACAGAAAGGGAATAGAAAAGATGAGAGCTTCGGGAAGGCTTGCTGCACAGGTTCTTCAGTATGCTGGGACATTAGTCAAGGTGATTTATGGAGTACCTTCTACTCAGTCTCGATGTGGAATTCCTTGCGCCTATAAGCTTCGTTTAGCTCAAAAAGTCAAGATTTGTGTTTGCCCCAGTTAAGGCTTTCAGTGACTGACTTTGATTAGCCGCAGTCTCTATTTCCATTTTCCTGTCTTTACTATGACCATCTACTTGGTGTAAACTTTGGATATTAACTTTATTAAATTAGACATCTACCTTGTGTTTTTGCTTCTTCTAGGTTTTCCTTTGCAGACACATTACAACCAAGGGTGTAGCTAGTAAGAGGGTGGGTTCAATTGAATCCCCTTCGCCGAAAAATTATATTGTACAAGTAGGGTAGAAATACTTCTTTTTTGCATAAATTGTTGAACCCCCTTGATATAAGGGAAAATTCTAGTGTATTAGTAAGGGGATTCAAAAGTTGTTTTTGGTCAAAAGTTCAAGTATCACCTATGGCATTCTAGTGTTCTTTTGAATTCCCCTTATGTAAATGCCTGGTTTCACCACTGGTTACAATCTGCTTTTGCTAGTCCTTCCGTTCCATTTGTAGGATAGCTTCCTATTTTTGGATATTCCAAAATGTTTAATACCGTTTCATTTTTATATTACTTTCACAAATTTATTGAACTGTTTAAGCTTTTATGGATTGATGTGATATGTTCCCTATTAACTAATTAACGAAACATTGCTGTGATATTTTCTTCAACTTTCACTAATATTAGATGTACGCCAAATTAACTTATTAAACTCCATGCACACAAATACCATTTATAAAGATGGAATATGGGGGAGGGTCTACCGGAAACAATCTCTCTACCTCTAAGGTGGTTGTACGGCCTGCGCACACTCTACCCTCCCCAGAACCCACTTTGTGGGATTACACTGGGTATGTTGTTGGAATATGAGGGAGTAAATGGTTCTCCTTTTTCTTTCTTTTTGTACCTGAATAGAAACTGTAAAGAACGTCTAGTGTCAGTCACCATTGGATCCGACTGATATTGTCTTTAAATAGGTGCAAAAAGATGAACAATCAGAGTAGTTTCACAGGTTGTCTGAAGTATGCTTCATTTTAAATCTACGTTGCTATTTCTTCTGGCAGCCAGGCATCATGACAGACGAAATTGACCAAGCCGTTCACCAAATGATCATTGACAATGGAGCATATCCATCACCTCTTGGTTATGGTGGATTTCCGAAGAGCGTATGCACATCAGTTAACGAGTGCATTTGCCACGGAATCCCAGATTCACGTCCACTTGAGGTTTGTTCTACTGAATAGTTATTTCCTTTATAACCAAGAATTCAACGTTGCAACAGGCTAACATTCTTATGCTCTGTGATATTTAATGATTCAGGATGGGGATATTGTAAACATTGATGTCACCGTTTATCTTAATGTAAGTTGTTTGTTGCAGTTAATTAGTATCGTTATGTGTTGCTTAATTGCTTCAACTGTTCTGTTAAACCAATATTTGTTTTATGATAAGGTCATAATTTTATTTTTTTTGCCAATATTTGTTATGCATCAATATAAAGAAAATGGTATGAGATGTCTTCTTGAAGCTATAAATATGATGATGTAAGATTTTGGTTCCTCATGTTTCTTTAAGATGCCCTCATCCTTATTCTTGAGAACCAGTGTTTTTTGCATCACTAATGTCATCTTTGATGTAATCTTCTAGTGTTGGTTTTCCTATGGGATTTAAATCACTAGATTTATAACTATTGGTACTTGTAATCTTTTGAAATGAATTTGCATTAACTTTTGTTTCTTGCTCCATCTTATGCTATCACACAAAAGCGATAGCATTTACTCCATGAGCCTATATAATAGATAATACTTGTTCCAACTCCCTATAATTCAGATCCCTATTGCCACCTTCAGAACATCTTCTTTCCCATCTCCAGTGCCCTTACTGTTCTCCACTATTATCTCCTACGTAAGTCTCCAAACACCACTTTGTTCCCACAGTACCTATGTGGGTGGAAAGGGTGCTCGTGGTCATGGTGATGGACCTTTAATCATTATATTGTAAGGGGAAGCGCGAGGTCTGCTGAGTATTTATTTAGTGGAGGTCGCCAAAGGTGAGAATATTCAGTAGATGGGGCGTTGATGGAAGTGTGGTCAGTTGGGATTTTGGTGATGGGTAGTGCAAGATGGTATGATTGTAGGCTTTTATTTGTGGTGTTTTCTTCAATTTATAGAGTTGGTAAAATTTTATGAAACAATATGGAGAGTAAATGTCAGTTAAAGAATTTTGACCCTTGCAAAACGATTAAGCAAATCAGAAAGATATATTATCTTTCCTTCTGTTAAAAAAGCCAGCTTTGTTTCGTTTAGGACATTGATCACATATCATTGTATGGAAGATGAGCTTTTCTTGATGCACTATCTTCTTGGTCTTCCTCTTCTGTGTCTCACCTGAAATTTAATTAATTGTACATGATTTAATAAATGTCTATCACTCCCGAAACTCAATTTTCTCTCCGTTTCTCTGCTTGGCTTGATTGATTATGCAGGGTTACCATGGTGACACATCAGCGATGTTCTTTGCAGGAAATGTTGATGAGGAGGCCAAAAATTTGGTGCAGGTATGACTTCTTGATGGTATAGGGATATTTAGTACCTTTTCTTTTTGAATGTACTCGGCATTGGAGCTTATCGTTAAAAGCAAAGAGAATATTCCTTTTATGGCTCTGAAGTTTGGAAATTCAACTTCTTGTTTTCATTGATGATCTGATAAGTTGCTCGCAGCTATATAAGATTTTTTTTTTTTTTTTTGATAACCCGCAGCTGTATAAGAATTTTTCTTGGCTCTTCTTTGGTTGACTCCACATATTGTGAAATCACATTATTAGTAACAAATGCATAATCTTTTCAGTGTCTACATGTCTGTTGAGTGGTTTTGTTTTTGATCATATATGACCCATACTTGATCTTAATAAAGTACAGGAGCATGTGTTGAGTTTCTGGATCTATCGTTCTAGAACATGAAATATCGCTCCTTATCTTTATTGCCTCTGCTGTCGACCGGCCTTATTTGACAAGTTTGACAGGGCATGTTGTTGAACAAGCTAATGAGACTTGCTTATTATTATTATTATTATAATGGTAAAAGTGGAAGAATAATTGACAGAAGTGAAAGTTGTACAGGATACTGTTAATTACAGAAGTGCGTCAAATATTTTAGATTAACAATGATGAATCATTTCACGTAAATTGGGATACAGAGTATCTATCTTTAGTAATTGAAGATGATATGTGTTCTTGTATTTTTTTTAAAATCAAGGTAAAGGCAATGGTGTGATACATGTTCTTGTATATGTCCTTAACTCTTGTGACTGGCAGCAAACTATCCAAAAGTTAAAGCTGTTATGTTTGTTTTCTTGTATTTATTTAAATGTCAAATAGTTCTTTGGTGTCCTGGTCTCAGCATGTCCTAAAATGTGTGCTGGTGAGCTGTCCGAGCATAGAAGTGTTCTTTGACCTTTAACTGCACGTAGTATGTTTTCCCTTATCATTGAAACATCTAAAACCCTATTTTTCAGGCTGTCATTCAGCAAACTTCACAAAGAAGACATTACTTATTTGTAGCGATGGTTTGACTGTAGGACTGAGTGAGAAAAAAACTTGTTATCTTATTCATCCAGAAAAAAAGCTTGTTAGCTTTTCCCATAGTGGAACAAACTTTTCTTTGGACTTTTTGGTAATAGATGAAATTTTCAGATGACATATTAAAGTATATCTTTAACTTTTTATACATGCTCCGAATTCTTGTTTAACTGCATAAATTACAATTAAGTGAAATAGGAAGACCTAATTACCGATACTGCACCATATTATGCACTGATCAACCGAAAAAAAACTTTTTCCCTTTGTGCTTTAGAGGGAGACACCTTATTTTGTTGTATAGATGCATCTGCAATCCCGCCTATTGATTTTTATTTGATTCCTCAGGTGACTAAAGAATGCTTGGACAAGGCAATATCAATATGTGCACCAGGAGTGGAATTCAGTAAAATTGGCAAGACTATACAGTAAGACATATGCCTAAATCTTCTATCTTTTTTGTTCTTGTGCATCTCGTTCTGCTAAAAATTAGAAGGATCTCGTCATGAAGGTGAGTTTGTCATGAAAAATCAATGTCGTAGCTGGCATAATTTGGCAAATTGATTTGAGGAATAGGACACATACATATCTGATATTTCTTGTAAATTATTAAAATGTGGTTATGGTCTACTCCATCTGTCCATCTTTACTTGTCCATGTTTGACTTGACACACCCCGTAGGAAACAATAAATAAAAGAGTAATTTTACTATATCAGTCTATTAGTTATATTAGTCATCTAATGTTGGGAAATGAATAGAGTATTTTATAAAAGGGTAAAATAGACACAAAATGGTAAATTATCTCTTGGTTTTCCAAACTAGACAAGTAAACTTGGACAACTATTTTTAGTATACTGGACAAGTAAAGATGGACGGAGGGAGTATCTAAATATACATCAATATATTGCTTGTTTAGCATAGCAGATTTTATTGACGTTAGCGTTCTATTTGTAGTGACTTTGCAGATAAACATCACTATGGGGTTGTGCAACAGTTTGTTGGCCATGGAGTGGGACGTGCTTTCCACAGTGATCCAGTCATTCTGCATTACAGTAACTTTCATATTTAATATCTAACCTCCTTACTGCTCTTTCTATGTGAAGAAATATAATCAATACAAAGACAACAGGATTTAACTTAGTTGCTGCATAAGTTGTACTGTTTGCTAATCATAATGTTTGCATGGGAAAAGCACTATCTTATTGTTTTCTATTTGTGCAATCCAATGTCGATCCACTGGATATCCAGCATGCTAAATGCTGCAACTCCTCAAACTTACAGTTTCTTGGGATGTAATAATACACCGCTGTTGTGTCAGGGGTTAAAAGTTTAGCACGTTTAAATTTATTTGTATTGCACCCAAATACTTATATTAAGCAGTCTAACATAAATTTTGAATCTCTGTTGACAACTGGTTCAAACTACTATCAGTTATCTGAGATGACGAAAATAAGTTACTTCATGCTCTTGGTTTGATCTGGTATCGATTTACAAAATGTTCCATTCATTTGCAAACCTCCATCCTCTTGGCCAGTTTTGTAGTAATACATAATAATTAGAATTTCCTACTCTAAAGAGATTTTCTCCAGAACTAGAATTGAGACCATAGTTCTAAGTTGTCTCTGAAAAGTAATCTCTTTGAACACATAGTAGCATTTATTCTTGCATTTAATTTTATTCTTGTCCTCCTAAACCCAGTAATTCTCTTCATATTAATATTCATATTGCTATATTTGTTCTCTCTCAGGGAACAATGATCGTGGACGAATGGTGCTCAATCAGACATTCACTATTGGTAATGTATAGTAATTGATTAATTTTCCACAACGTTGAAGAAACTTACTGTGATATAGCTGCACAATAATTTTTCCATGTTAAATAAATGTCTGCTTGAACATACTGTTTATAGATATTAACCAGAAGCTGGTAGCTACTGCATTGTGCCTCGTTTTCCCTTGTAGTCTGTGATTAGCTAAGAACTGAGGTCACAATGCTTAACGTTATGACGAAGTTGATGCATCTGTTACTTTTTGAAGTGAAATTATTACATGCATGATTTTATTGTGCTGAATGTTACTTTTGACTGTGCTGTACAGAGCCGATGCTGACAATTGGTAGCATAAATGGAGTAATATGGGATGATGATTGGACAGTTGTTACAGAAGATGGTAGTCTATCGGCACAGTTTGAGCACACCATTTTGATAACTGAAGATGGTGCTGAGATTCTAACACAGTGCTAGTGATGGTCCTGCATAAAACATGCCATCTAAAGGACAATTCTGGAAAGCTATATTGTTGTACAATTCAATATTGGTAACTACAATTCTCATATCGACCTGTAATATTTTTTGGTTTGTGCCTCAGAAATAAAGTTGTTATCTTTGAATGCCCTTCTCGTTTCTTGGTTATCTGAGGTGGTCCAAGTTCTTTTTGTCCTTTTCAGAATTTGGGACTGGCAAAGAAGTTCAACTAAAGGAGGCTTGTTCAAGCCTTTTAAGCATTTTTAGACTTTAAACCCCAAGTTATCTAGACACAATGGGATGCGAAAGTTAATAAAGATTGTTCTGCTACACTGATAGCTAGAACAGTCCTGGCTTGTAATCAAGCTTGTGGTCAATCTAACAAGGTTTACTGTTTTAAAATGTCCATTAGTCTTGTGGGCAAAAGTTAGAATTTATGTTTGATAGGCAACAACCTTAAGTTCTAATTTTTGTATATAAGGTATGATTTCTAGTCAATTGAGCAGGTTCATTGTCTTAAAATGTTTGTCTTATGGGTAAAAATTAGAACGTCTGCCTTATAAACAACATATCTAAGTTCTAACTTTTGTCCTTTTGATCAACTATGCAGGTTCATTGTTTAAAAATTTCATGCACGTCTGACTTATGTGAAATAGTTAGAAAGCCTGTCTTATGGAAAAAAGTTAGTAAGTGGGGTCAAAAAAAATCAAGACCACTACAAGGTCATTTTTGTAAGATTATTTTATAGGGAACGAAATATTAAAACCAGCCCATTTAGGGTCATTTCTTAACTTAACCCGCGTTTGACGGGCTTCACTTATTTGTTTGCTTTTTCAGCGCCAAGCCCAACAGCCCAAATTAAAATCGTCAAACCTATAAATTCCCTTTCCATTTAATCTTACCACTTTCCTAGAACGCCCAAAAAAAAAAAAGAGAGAGAAACTTTTCATCCATGGATTCTATACCGGTAAATTGGGAGGCGCTAGACTCTCTAATTATCGATTTCGTCAAATCCGAAAACCTAATCGAAGACTCAATTTCTCCATCCACTTCGCCGTCGTCATCTCAGTCTCCGTCGCCGTCTTCGTCAACGTCGTCATCCTCCTCCTCCTCCTCATATCAGTCACGATTACTTATCCGGCAGATCAGACGGTCAGTAGAGTGTGGTGAAATTGACGCCGCTATCGATCTCTTGCGTGTGCATGCGCCTTTTGTTCTCGATGATCATCGTCTTCTCTTCTGTTTACAGAAGCAGGTAACGCTTAAATTTTGTTAGTTACAGTGAATTAGTTCTTTCTGTGTTAATTTGCTAGTTATATAGTTTTTCGACCTCACCAATTCGATTTTGTTACTGAGAATTTTAAATTAATTGATCAAATTTCTGAAACAGCTTAATATTTTTGACTTACTAGCTTCTTACGTCATATTTGTGTGACGTACTAGGAAGAAAACAGAAAAAGAAAAATTATCTGACTTGCATATGTAAACATAGCTAACAAAAAAATATTTTTTTTAATTGTTAAAGCAATATTATGGATGAATTTAGTAGTGAATACAAGATATAATTTTTAGCATGATAAGATTAGTCATTAATCTGAATTAGAAAATTTAAAAACTAAATTTTGCATCTGAGTTGATGATTTAAATGGTTTTTGAACTTGATTAAAACGTTTTAGCTTCATATTTCATTTAATTAGGGTTCTAACTCTTGTCGATATAATTGTTCTTTTCGTTTCTTGTTGTATTTTCTTTTTTACACACAGACACATATTCCCTTATCTGTGTATTTCTTCATTGAAGTGCCTACTTTAATGATGCTTTAAGCCAAGAGTCACTTGGTGTGTTTCTCTACCATTTTCCTTTTATATGTGATTAACCTACAGCTGTTGAGTTAACGGAGTGGTGATCACTGGGTAACAACATTTTGGATTTCAAAAAATCCGAAGAGACTTTCTGTAGAATCATAGGAGTTTCAGTTGATTTTATAAGACTTCTTGGTGATTTTAAAAAAAAAAAGAAAAGAGACTTCTTGGTGATATGCTTCAACTACGTTATTTTTAGGTTTAAATGTCTGTCCATGCAAGCTCGTTGGAAAATTAAGTTAAACTTGTTTCCCCATGCTTCACTTAGACAAATAATTGATGGTCCCTGAAAGTTGTCTTCATTATTTTTCTGCAGAGATTTATTGAACTTTTGAGGAAAGGAACTGCAGAGGACCGAGAATCTGCCATTAAATGCCTCCGAGAGTCCCTGGCACCTTGTGCGTTGGATGCATATCCAGTAGGTCCCTGCATATTCATTTTGATTCCATTATCAACATTGACACCAGTGAATACCTCTTAAGATCCGTCAGCATCACATTTTTTTTTTTTGACAGGGGTAACATTTTCATTCCAACCAGTACTTAGGTAGTACTGAAAAACCATATTTACAAAGCTGAAAAAAGATACAATATATGCCAAAATTAAGATCAAACCTAAATGGTATCTAGGACATCTAGGATTGATTCTGTATCACCAGAGTACAATTTAGTACACCAAAAGCAGAATAACAAAATACAGTTTAGCTTAATCTTTTGTACTGAATTAATTCTATCCTCAAAACATCTACCATTTCTTTCTTTCCAAATTGTCCACCATATACATGAAGGGATGATCCTCCATCTCTCTCTGTTCCTTGCTCCAACTCCAGCTTCCTCCCAGCTAAAAAGAGTGTCAGCAATCTTTCTTGGCATTGACCATGCTATGCCTCTGAGATTGATGAAAATCTTCCATAGTTGATCAGTAATTCTACAGTGTAGGAAAAGATGATTTACTGTCTCAGCTTCCTTTTCACATAAGAAGCATCTTGAGCAGAGTGATATCTTCCTTTTTATCAAGTTCTCATGAGTCAGGACAACTTCTTTAGCTAGAAGCCAAGTGAAACATGCAACTTTATAAGGAATCTTGATCTTCCAGATTTGTTTCCAAGGCCAAAAAGTAGTATGTGGCTCTATTTGATTCTGTAACTTATACCCTGTGCTGACTTTATAGAGTCCTTTAGGGTGTCCATTCCACCACAAACAGTCCACTCCTTCTTGCATCCCTTGAAAGCTTTCCAACTGCTTGAATAATTCAACCATTCTTGGGATCTCCCAGTCATTCATCCCTCTTCTGAACCTCAATTCCCATCCCTGTTGTGTCCACATCTCAGCTACTGTTTTGTGTTGATCTTGGGCCATCTCAAATAGATCAGGGAACTGTTCTTGCAGAGACCTTGTCCCTATCCATTTGTCTTTCCAGAACTTAGTCTTGATTCCATTGTACACTCTTACATTTGAATGTTTTTTAAGAAAGTCAGCATCACATTTTTTTTTGTAATCACAACACGACTTCTATATTTACATGTCGTTATTTATGTTTCTCAACTAGATTATAAGTTATGTTTATGCAACACAGAGAATATCTGATTTTACAAGATCATTCCTCGTGTTTCTTTGTGGTCCAAGGATGTAATTTCTCATCATAGGTTATTTGTCATAAATCTTGTTTTCCATAGATACAGGTTATGCTAGATGATATTGGCTTGCACGCTATCCTCAGGTTCACCACTCTGGATCCCAGTACATCAATTCCATACTTTCTGTTAGAATATGAGTAGGAGAAGTAATAGTATATGGAATCCTACTTAGAAAAGGATTGTAATGTAGTGTCCTACTTGGAAAAGGATTGGAATGTAGTGTCTATAAATAGGGTCTCTGGTTAATAATGTAGTACAACAATTCACTAATAATCTTCTCTTATATTTCTTCACACTTTCAAAATAGTACATTTGAGTTCTCACAATCTCATTGGCAAAAACAATTTGCTATGTGTATTCTTAATCCGTATATGAGAATCATTTCGCTTCACATGGTTGTCCTTACACCTTGATTCTAATGAATGTTTAACTCCTTATCTTTAGGAAGCATATGAGGAATTTAAGCATATTCTTCTTGCCTTGGTTTATGACGAAGAAGATAAGAATTCTCCAGTGGTGAGTGAGGTAAGAGGTTATTTCCTTGGCCCCGAGATTAAGAATTCCATAAATGTTCATCTGGCAGCAGTTAGATGTCCCAATGATTTATTGAGATATTTTTTGGGTTACCTAAGATACTGAATGCCTTCTTTTAGTAAAAGTGACTAATGTCTTTGCACTTCACTATCCCAGTGGTCTCCAAGGAGGAGGATTGACATTGCTGGACTGCTGTCATCTGTTTTAAGGGCTCATTTATGTGCATATGATCCTCTTTTTGCAATGTCATTGAGGTACTTGATAAGGTTAGTACAACTTTCAGATGATGCGCATACGTAGATGCACATTCAAAATCCAATGAAATGGAGACTTTTTATAATTGTTCATCAGAGATCCAAGTCCTCTTTCTATTCTTATTAACTTCACAATCATTTTTGCAGCATACACAAGTTGTTTTGCTTTCGTCAGGGAGTTCCATCACCTATATCAGATCTTACACAGAGATTACTTCTCGAGGATCGTGACCCCCCTGCAACACCACTTGAGAGTTCCTATGAAGCACCTCCATTTGATGAGGTTATAAATCTTAGCTACTCTATTACTATTCTGATGTAATGGTTTTGGTTATTGAACCTGAAGAGGAATGCAGTTTGTAAATGTGGTAATTCTGTTTGGTTATTTTATTTTATGTTTCAGAGATCTTAGAGAATGTAGAAAATCTCTGGTGTTAGAAAGACCCTAAATTTCCTTCAGAGACAAATTATTGGGTATTGGAGTAAAAATGTGTCCATCAGAGTGGTGGGTATTAAAAGATTCCTATTACAGATGCCAACTAGTTTCAGTTTGAGGCGTAATTGTTTCTATAATTTTTTGATTACTTTGAAGTAAGATTTGGTTCTTAATATAATGTGCATCATTTGTTGAAGTTTAAACTGCCATATCTTCTTTGTTTGGGAGACTAGGCCTTAGAAATTCTTCTAATGTTCTAGGCATTATGTCACATCAATATTTTTTGAAATTAGGTGGATATACAAGCTCTTGCTCATGCGGTAGAGCTTACAAGGCAAGGGGCTATTGATAGCTTGAGATTTGCCAAGGGTGACTTATATCAAGCATTTCAGGTTAGTATGCTGAATTATTTGCTATTTAGTAGTAACTGTTTGCTAAAATCTAAATTATCTACACCAGTACTTTAAACTGGATTAGTTTCTCATAGAAGCTCTCATATATCACGCTATTTCTGCCACAATAGGTTCCATCTTTCTGATGGTAATTTGAAATCTAGTGATGTCCTTGTCCAGCACCACCCTGCTGTTGCATTGATTTATGCTAAATGTATGGCTAGTAATCTCTGGTGAAGCTGAGAACATAGTTGATGGTGTTCAACGTGGCCCTCTAATTTTTATTTTTTTTTCTGTTTCTCGAAATGAAGCTGTTGTTAAAGTTATCTGCTTTTGATAGAGTAGAGAAGGATCTCGCATACTTGAGGAATAGCATCTTACCCCTTATTTTCTTTTGGTGCACCCATGAGGTTTTTGTTTGTATAGAAAATTGGTTTTCATTACTAGAAAACCATGTATTTTTGCAAGGTTTTCTATTTGTTGGTATACTTCTTGTAGATGGTCGAGGTTTTGCCCCCTTTTGATGAATTTTGTTACATTGTTAAAAAAATTAAAGTTATCTGTTCAACATAGCAGGCCGTATGATTTATTTATTTTTTGCTTCAACAACAATTCATTTTACAACAACAACAACATACCCAGTATATTCCCACCAAGTGGAGTCTGGGGAAGGTAAGTGTACGCAGTCCATACCACTGCCTTAGAGGTGAGATAGAGAGGTTGTTTTCGATAGACCTAAGCTCAAGATAAAACAGTCTAGAAAAGATATAGCAAAGGGACAAGAAGCAATATGAATTATCACACCCAATAATAACATAAACAAGACTCACCAAGTAATACGACAAACGATAACACACTCTAAATAATACTAGTACTATAGCTACAAGCACGGATAACAAAACAAAGTCCTCCTACCTTCTAGTAATGACACACTCCTTCCTACTATCCTTCTACCCTAATCCGCCTCCTCCACACCTCCTTATGTAGGGTCATGTCGTCGGTAAGCTGAAGCTGCTTCATGTCATTTCTATCAGCTCCCTCCAATGTTTCTTCGGTCTACCTCTACCTTGCCTGAAACCATCCCTAGCCAACCTCTCACACATCTGCACTGGGGCATCTGTTCCCCTCCTCATCACATGTCCAAACCATCTCAACCGCACTTCCCGCATCTTGGCTTCCACTAACGCCACTCCCACCTTATCTCGAGTAACCTCATTTCTAATCCTTTCTTTCCTAGTACTCTCACACATCCACCGTAGCATCTCATCTCCGCCACCTTCATCTTTTGGATATGAGATTTCTCGACTGGCCAACACTCCGCCTCATACAACATAGCCGGTCTAATTCATTTTCTTTTCACTAAATGGAAAATCACTATGTAGTTCTCTCCTTGTAGCTGCCAGTGGGTTTTCTCAGTAAAAAAAGCCGGGGATGGGACTGGGAACGATTTCGTTACTTATTTGCATTCTTGTTGAGTTGTTTTCTATTTCTTGTAGTGTTCCATATATTGTGTGATCTGCTGATGAGGTAGATCTAGCTTGTTACTTGACAGCTTTGAGGTCAAATATTAGAAAATCACAAATACTTTTGTTGAGATTGTACCTGTAACTTTGCTGCTGCAGAATGAGTTGTGCCGGATAAGATTGGACGACCCCATGTTTGATGAGCTTGTTCATGAGTATTGTGTCTATAGGGGTTTCGTCAACTTCAGTGTGGTAGATTCTCCTGGTAAGTTTCTGATCAACTTTACTTTCCATTCTTATATTCTGTTTGCTATTATGTACCTCAAGGCTGGATTTTATTATCTTCTCCATTACCCAGGGATGCAACTTAGTATCAACAACGATCAATCAGAGTCTGGACAATTATCAAAGAACTGTTCCACAGAAGTTGGGCTGGGAAACACTAAACTTTCTGGCAGTGACACTTCTGCAACTCAAGTTATCATGGAGGGATCACCTGAAAATAATGCCAACTTGGCTAGCATTCAAAGTACTGATACTGAAGAGCGTTACCCTAGTGAAACAAGTTATGGAGATTGCAGCACCAGTGGGACTCCTCAATTCGAAAAAGTTCTGCAGAAAAATAAGTGTCTTAGAGTTGGCGAAACAAACAAACGGAAAAGATGGAGGGGGAGACATGAAAACACAGAATTTGTGTCTGGACCTACCAGTGAAAGGAGCAGAGAAGATCTTAATACCGGCACGACTGTGTTGAAAGATCAGCAGGCATGTATTTTGGTTTTAATGGTTCAAAGTAGAACACATAACAAGTAAGTAAAAGAAAAAAAGGATGCGGAAATAGTGTTCAAAGTAAACATTGTTGACACCTTGCATTACAGGTTTCTCCAAAATCGTGCTTCCTGAATATGATGAAGAACAGAGAGGACAAGCATGAGCTTGTGCTGGGCTTGAAGGAATTAGCTAGCAGAGGAATGACAGAGGAGGTTGTTGAGGAGATTAATGAGATGGATTCAAACTTTTTTGTGCAGAACCCTTCTCTACTTTTTCAACTTAAGCAGGTATGGAAGTTAAAACTTTTGCTTGGGACAAAGATCAGTAGAAGTTATAAAGCACGTTGATATCGATTAAGGCATTTCAAAAATAATCCTCTGGGCAGGTTGAATTTTTGAAGCTGGTTGGCTCCGGAGATCACACTCAGGCACTGAGGGTAGCCTGTTCTTTTCTGGGTCCTTTGGCTTCTAGTCACCCTGATCTGTTGAAGCCGTTGAAGGAGACTTTGCTAGCTTTGCTCAAACCTAATGAAGAGGCATTTAATGAACGCTTGCCCTTATGTGCTCTTGCCAATACACTCCAGGTATGACATTCTGCACTCGTTATGGTAAAAACAGGTCCCAGGTGAACCATTGCCTGCTGATGGTTTCCAATCCTTACGTCCCCTTTATCTCCTTGTCTGTGTATCCGTGTATATATAAAACTGGAGTGCTGGTTCTTGATTCCAGAATGTACCGTGCTTTAAAGTACTCTTGTCCCAAGTTGGATTACTTTGTTTGTCTTCTGTTAAGGCTAAGAAAAGTAGTTTAAGTAACAGCTTGATGATAGAAATAAATAGAGCGTCGTACATCAGGTGCATAAGGTTTTCTAAAGGGGGTTATAATAGTAATTGGCGCTCTACCTATTGTCTTACGGTTTTTACTTGAATGGTTATATTCTTTTATATGGTATCAGAGAAAAACATTGTCAAATTCCTTCTCAGAACCATGTTCTCTCTAGTCTCTGCGCTTCTATTGTTATGGATTTTTTTTGCTCAACTCAACCGATTGAGTCACCAACTTTGCTCCGTTTTCCACTTCTCAGCTTATCGAGTCTCCTGCATCAGAGCAAAGAAGGCTCCCTCTTTGTCCTTACCCTCCTTAATGATCGGGTCTGCCAAGGTCAACTTCTGAACCTTGGAACCAGATTTCTTGTGTAGGATAGTGTTAGAGATATAAACGCCCCATAGTTTCATAGGGGTTTATGCTGAGCTACTCCATGCACAACGAGCTTTGAGTTGGATGCTTAAATTCTTTCACCAGAGATTCCTAGAGAATATAGAGAAGGCACTGATTGTGGAAAAAACATAAACAAGAATGATGAGATTTACCATTTCTGAACGAATGAAGTGAAATCTGCTCAACTCACACAAAGATACTGGAATTAAATAGTTGTTCAGTGAGTGAGTCTGGTTTGAGCTGTTATACTGAAAGGCTTGTTAAAGGCTGAGTGCTGGTTGGATGGTTCTACTCTATAACAACGTGAAACATATAGAACTTTATGTTGGAAAAATGTATTAACCTATTTCACCATGCTTCAATCTACTATTATGTTTTCAGTTTCAAAAAAATCTGCTATTGTGTTTCAAGTCCCTTGTTGAAAGAGCAATCCACTATTACCCTGGGGTTACTCTATCTTCTTGAGGATTATGGGGAAACTGACAACATTTTGTATCTCGTTATTTATCGTGGGTGCTTTTGACTAGATTGTGTAATTTGTTGGTTGATTTATATAGTAAGTTGCTATTTGCTTTCAAATTTGGGACTTGGGAGTGCGTTACTGTTACTTGGTACTCCATAAATTCTGGCTTACATAAATGATGAAAATGTAAATATCAAAGAGTAAGCCCAATCTTTCGGGATTTTTTTAGTTTATCCTTATTCGGTGAGAGAAACACACTGAATAAAACAGTGTAGTGGTGTTTTATGAATGTCAATAAGACACCAAACAAGAAATTGATTTGTTTTCGTTCCGGTTTTTTACTTCAGTTTCCTGAATTTTTATTCTTTTAGGTGGCATTTGCTTCAATTTGAAGAGAGTTGCCAAAAAAATAATTTTTTTCCCGAGAGGTAGGTAATTCTACTATGTATAAAGCTACCACTAAGGAAGTGTTGTAGTAATTACAAGTGAGCAAAAACCAAAATAAAAATCCCTTTCCAATCCTACAGGGATTCTAGGAGGCTAAGTTTAGAATTTGCTTCATTTAACTTCCAACTTTTTTTGCTGATAAGAAAATTGATCTTGGACATAAATCAACCCTAGAAGCTAGCTCATGATTGGATATCTGGACTGTCGAGACTCCGACACCCCCCTCGTGCGCCCAGGATTGGACCATGGAGAATATAATATGGCAGCACAACATGGTAAACCAATAATTGATATGGACCTGATTTTGATACCACGTTAAGAAGATGGGCTTTGACATCACTCAACCCCAAAAGCTACATGAGAATTTCCCAAAGATCATATAGGAGACCAAACACCCTAGCCCCATTAAGATTTGGGAATATTCAACACAAAACATTGTTGCTCTGAATTTTACATGCTTTTTTCTTCTTAGGGGCAAGAACTTGAGTGTCTTTTTTGTGGGTGGGTGGGTGGGGTTGATTGTGTATGATGCTCTTTGATTTATCTAGTAACTTATGGTTTAGTTACCAACTAGGAACTTGGGAGCATGTTAACGTTACTTCAATAAAAATCTGATTTACATAGTGATTAAAATGTTAAATGTCAAACAGTAGCATAGGAGTGGCAAAATTAGCCCATAAAAAGCATGACTCGTGCAACCCACCTCAACCCATTTTGACCCGCCAAATTCAGCCGATTTGAAAGTTGAGCTGCTAACAAATTGATCAATAAAAGATCTTGTCAAAATATTTTCAAAAAGACCTTTTTGGTTTGATATGTTATATATGGTTATAATAAAGAAAATAAATCATTAACTAAACAAATTACAAGAAAATAAAACCAAAAAAAAAATAATAAATTAAGATGAGTTGGGCATGTTGGGGTATGATTGACCTTTTGTGGGTTGATTGACCGGCTCATTTATTAATTCAACCCAAATTAAGCCGAACACGCCTATTTGACACCCTAAGTACCCCATCTTTTGGAAACTCTTCTATAACAACAACAAACCCAGTATATTCTCACAAAGTGGGGTCTGAGGAGGGTAAGTGTACGCAGTCTATACCACTACCTCTGAGGTGAGATAGAGAGGCTGTTTCTGATAGACCCCCGGCTCAAAACAAAAACAGTTTAGAAAAAATTTAAGGGAACAAGAAATAATAGGTATTAACTCATCAAATAATAACATAAATAAGACTCACTATGTAATGCAACAAACGATACCACATTCTGAAACAAGTCTAGCACTATGGCCACTAACACGGATAACAAAACAAAGTCCTCCTACCTACTAGCAAGGACGCACTCCTTCCTACTACTCTTATACCCTAATTCGCATCCTCCACACCTTCCTATCTAGGGTCATGTCCTCGGTAAGCTGAAGCTGCTCCATGTCATGTCTAATCACCTCTCTCCAATATTTCTTTGGTCTTCCTCTACCTCGCTTGAAACCATCCCTAGCCAACCTCTCACACCTCCTCACTGGGGCATCCTCACACCTCCGCACTGGGGCATCCATACACCTCCTCATCACATGTCTGAACCATCTCAACCTCGCTTCCCGCATCTTGACTTCCACCGAAGCCACTTCCACCTTATCTCGAATAACCTCATTTCTAATCCTATCTTTTCTAGTAACCCCACACATCCATCGTAGCATTTTCATCTCTGCCAAGTTCATCTTTTTGATGTGAGAGTTTTTGACTGGTCAACACTCTGCCCCATACAACATAGCTGGTCTAACCACCACTCTGTAGAACTTGTCTTTGAGTTTAAGAGGTACCTTTTTATCACACAAGATTCCGAAAGCGAGCCTCCATTTCATCTACCTGCCCTAATACGATGAGTGACATCCTCGTCAATCTCTCCATTCCCCTGGATCATAGAGCGAAGATACTTGAAACTCTCTCTCTTTTGGATGACCTGAGTATTGAGTTGCACAACCACATTAGCCTCATGCGTCACCTAGCTGAACTTGCACTCCAAATACTCCGTCTTGGACCTACTCAACCTAAACCCTTTAGACTCTAAGGTTTGCCTCTAAACTCCAACTTAGTATTTACTCCACCACGGGTCTCATCAATCAGGACTACATCATCCGCAAAAAGCATACACCATGGCACCTCACCTTGAATTTGCCACGTCAAAACATCCCTCACCAAGGTAAATAAAAACAGGCTAAGAGTCGATCCCTCATGTAACCCCATCAAGACAGGAAAATGCTCAAAGTCCCCTCCCACAGTCCTAACACGAGTCTTGGCTCCGTTGTATATATCCTTAATCGCCCTAGTATACGCCACAGGTACACCTCTAGCCTCCAAGCACCTTCAGAGAACCTCCCTTGAGACTCTATCATAGGGTTTTTCTAAGTTGATGAACACCATGTGCAAAACCTTCTTCCTATCCCTATACTGCTCCACCAGTCTCTTTACAAGATGGATGGCCTCAGTAGTCGAGCTACCTGGCCTGAATCCGAACTGATTCTCAGAAATAGTCACAATCCTTCTTAACCTCAACTCTACTACCCTCTCCCAAACCCTCATCATGTGACTTAACAAGTTGATACCCCTATAATTGTTGCAATCCTGAATTTTTATACAATGAAATTATCGTACTCTATCTCCAAGCTTCAGGCATCTTTGCCGTCCTGAAAATGATGTTAAACAACCCAGTCAGCCACTCCATACTTGCCCCTCCTGTGCACTTCCAAAAATCCACTGGAATCTCATCTGGCCCAGTCGCTCTACCCTTATGCATCCTACAAATAGCGCCCTTAACCTCCTCAACCTTAAAGCGCCTACAAAAACCATAATCGCGAAGCCTCTCAGAATGCTCCAAATCTCCCAACACAATGCTAGTATCTCTCTCTTCGTTCAAGAGTTTATAAAAGTAAGACTGCCATCTCCTTCTAATAAGAACCTCTTCCGCCAAAATTTTGCCGTCCGTATCCTATATGCACTTCACTTGGTCAAGATCCCGAGCCTGCCTCTCCCTAACCTTGGCTAGCCTGTACAACTTCTTATCACCACCTTTACCCTCTAATTCTGTGTACAAGCTTTCAAAAGTTGCATTCTTAGCCGCCGTAACTGTCAACTTAGCCTCTTTCCTAGCAATCCTATACTAATCACTATTCTTTCGCTTCTCCTCCTCATCCTTACTCTCGGCCAACTTCACGTAAGCCCCCTTCTTAGCCTCCACTCTGCATCCCCACTACTCTCCCAAGCCCTTCTAGCCATCAAATTCTCCCGTCTCGAGCGCACTTGCCATAGTCAGGCTACCCCATTTAATCCTCGGTCGGCCATCCACAACCCTCTTCTTCCCCTTCTTGATCTCCAAGTCCATCACCAAAAGCCTATGCTGGGTCGAAAGATTCTCACTTGGTATAACCTTACAATCTCTACAAAGACCCCTAGCACCCTTTTTAAGGAGCAAAAAGTCAATCTGAGTCTTGGCCACCGAATTACGGAAGGTAACCAAGTGAACCTCCTTCTTCGGGAAGCTTGAATTAACAGGTTTGTAGGATAAAATGGCAGTTTTATGGAACTTCCCTTTTAGTTGGAGGAAGTATTTTAGAAACAAAGCTCATTAACTAGTCAATCAGTCTGGCGCTTCGTGCGGTCGTAAAAACATGTTTAAATTTTTTATACCCTTTTTTTTTTAATAAAAACATGAACACTTGTAAACAATTTATATTTAAGTTAATTCATAAATGTGAATTATTTAGAGAAGATACTACAATATACGTAATGTATGAGCACTTCTGCTACGGGGTAGACACAGTCTCTGATTCTCTCTCTCATTTGTGTATGGGTAAGAATAGTTTTTTTTGAAGAAAAGTGAAGTGATGTATATCTTCAAGTTTGTGCAAGTATTTTTCTTAGAAACATTAAAGGTAGACCAAAAGGCTGTATTAAGAAAATTGGAAAAGTGACTTCTGATTTTTTTTTACATAACATTAATATTTTTTTATGTTGAGCATATCAGGTCCAGAATTTCTAAAAATAACAAAAGAGCAACATTTCTGAAAACAGTACTGTTGAACTTGTGTTGACATGTTGTTGGAATATCTTATATATCTCTTGGCTAAATGACTGTTTTCTTTATGACAGAAAATTACGAATAAGAAATATGAAAAATAAAACAATATATATATATATATATATATAGAAAGATATTGAGAACATAACAAAAACCACAAATAGTGCTTGATGATCATTTTGTAAACTCTTTGTGAAGCAGCACGTTGAAGAATCTTTGTGCTCTCTATGCTTGTTTTCTCTCCTTCCGTAATGAAATCTTCTGTCTTGGGTCTTGATGATTTTCGTGGATGCAACTGGTGATGCCAAACAACCACACAGGCTGTTATATACTATATCCCTCTAATTTCGCAACTCACATTTTTATATCATCAACTCCAGCCAAATATTTGATGGAGCTTATTACAATTAAAAACTTGTGTTTAAATTTGTCGTTTCTATCCTCCCTTACTCTCTTTTCAAAGAGGAAGTCAATCAATTTATTTTAAGGTTCTAAATTAAAGTGTCGGGTGTTTGAGATATAACAGATGAGGCACCCTTTCAGTTCGATAAGGTGCCTTTTTAGTTCTCTATTATTATTCATTAAACACAATGATTTAAATTCAGCCATTAGAGTTTTTCGTTTTATAATTAGAAAAAGGTAGAAAAGAAATAGGAGGTAAAAGATATATAGGTTTCCTTATCAAAGCGGAGGTGCCACGTAACTAGGTCTATAGATTTTCACTGAATCGATTATGAATGTAAATGAGACAGCAAACAAGAAACTGGTTGTTTTCCTTCATAAAAAAATTTCATCATCTCTCTCACTTCAGTTTCCGGAATGTTGGTTCTTAACCATTTGCACTCTAATTTTCTTTGTTGACTTGGAATTGTATTTTGTCCTTCATATCCATTTGAGATTCGGGGAACTTGAAAACCATGATGTTGCTGCTCCTCTTTTTCAATTTTTCTATTATACTAAATTTGTTTCAGAAGAGGGGGGGACGTTGTATGTGTGTTTTTCAGTGTCTTGGCTCATATAATTGACTTGTCACAATTTTGTCCATGCAAAGGTTGCTATTGGTAGGAGCCTTGGTATTGAAGAACCCCAGCTTATGAAGATTATGAGGGCCACACTGTATACACACAGTGAGTGGTTCAAACTTCAAATGTGTAAAGATCGATTTGAAGGGCTCTTAAGGATCGACGCGCTAAAAGAAGTTGGTGCCAAATTGATTATAGATGCTTCTGGATTGGATGTTGACATGAGCACTGATGGATCATCTCAAGTTACTGGTTCCTCAAATAATAAGAAACAGGAAGATGGAAGTCCAACCCAGTCATCGGCCAGAGATGTTGGATGTGATGAAACTGCAATACTAAAAGTTATGGTGAGTTTTGTTCTGGTTATCAAGGTTTCTTCTAACCTTATCCTTGTTATTGCATCTCGATGAACCTGTTACTAAAGCCCGTGTACTTGATGCTATTCTATTGATGTGTTTCTCCCCTGGTTGCTGTGTGCTGCCCGTCGGCAGATTATGTTTACTTTCTAGGTGCTCTCATTATGTGCCATTTAAGCAGGTCATTTTTCCGGTTCAGCGGCTACTTATTTGTGAATATTTTGTGCAGGAATTTCTGGCATTGCCCAGAGCGGATGCAATTCATCTCCTTGCACAATACAACGGGAATGCAGAGACAGTCATTCAGCAGATATTTGCATAGCCCCTAGATTATAGCTGAACAGTGATATTCGTTTATTTGTTACATTGTTTATTTTATTGTGCCAAAAATTCTTACCTTTGAGGCTTATTATAGGCTGAAAGGGGATGGAATAACTTATAAAAGAAAACAACAAAAATAGGTGGAAAAGGAGGTTTTTTATTTGTAACCTGAAAATTTTCTTCGTCCAAGTATGATATTGGTTGATGAGAGGCTTGGTTATGTAAACTGCTCTGTAAATACTCGTCATAAATAAAGCTTGAATTGTGCCCTTCGCCATATTTACTTGGGCGGAGCGTCCAGAGGATGAAGAAGTTGAACCTCATCGTGTTCGAATGAAATGTTGTTACGTTGCAGAATCTTATAGATTACTTCAGTTTACTGTGCGTTTACTGATGCAGTGGGTCTATATTAGTAAAATTTTCTTTGCTTTAGGAGTGTAAGTCACAAATTGAGTTGAACGCATATAGGTAATAAAAACTCAAGTAAACAAAAGACGACACTTTATGTATTTATAGAAAAGTATTGCCATATTGCTACATTGATTTTTTTTTCCCTAAGAAAAAAATGTTACATATAGGAAAGTATTGCTATATTGCAACATGGACACATATACAGAATGATATACTACAAAAAAGGTTTGCAGCTTTAAATCCACCAATATATAAAGGCATAAAAGGAATGGCTCAGTAGGACTATTATAAAACTGGAAAACACAATACATTCACACTGTAGCAACAAAGTGGATAACAATACAATGTCATTTAGACCAACTGACTACTTGGCATTGGATTGGCGGAATCTTCTCTCGTCCGAAAGTATCTTTGCAAACCTGCGACATTTTAAAACAAGTCCAATGATCACTAATTAGTATTTCATCAGCAGTACTTTATACATATAATGAATGTTCAACAATTCAACTATAAATGCAATAGAAAAGTACTGCACCTCCGAAGAGCTTCCTTGTTGGTTCCTCCTTTCTCAATTGGTTCATAAATTCCTTTGTCTAAGTTTATCTTGGAAATTGGTTTTTCCAGCAGCTGTTCTCCTACCTTGACGAGGCCTTCTAAGTTTTCCTTTGTGGCTACATCAACTGAGGCCAAGCTCCCCGTCAAAGTGTCATCCTGGAATCAAGCAGATATAAAATTATGTATGGTAATCGATTTTAGTTGGTGTAAAATGTGAGATGAGCTAGTAATTATCTGAAAAATAAGGCAAGTAAATTGTTATAACATGCCATTTCACCGTTAAAAAAAATTATAACGTACGTCAATGTATAACTGGGGCTCTGAGGTACCTGGATTCGGAGGTATTTATCGTCCGAGCGAAGAGCTTTGAAAACCACAAAGTTGTGAAGATCAACCATATCAGCACTTGCTTGATTAAAAGCTTCGACGATTGGTGTGGAGTTGTTATGCGTTAGCCAGCTAAGTAATCCCCATTTGGCAGCCATTTTGGCATTGTATTTTCCCTCGTTCTTTGCATTGCCTGTCCCCAGTGATATTACCAGAAAACGACCATATTCCATAGGCTTGATAGGGAATAAATCTTCGTGCTTCATCACAACTTGCTTGGTCACCTCACCAATGGCGATCAATGTCTAAAATTCACCACATACATATCGAATTTTCTACTGTAAAGTAGCTATTCAAGAATTTTAACTATACTATATATGTATGTCATATTATATATTTACCGGGTTATTAGCAGCCACGCCACCATCAATTAGGTTGAATTCGCGTTCATTATTTTGAGCATCCTTGTTCTTGAAAGTATGGGCAGGTAGAAAAGTTGGCGCTGCCGAGGTACTAATGCATATATCCGCCAGTTCCGCATCCAAATCAGGTTTCGATTTCGTCTAAATAATGGTTGAAACAGTTAAAAGTATATTGGCATGTTAAAAATATTTTAACCTGTTGTAGCAAGTTAGAACGCACACCTCATATGAGCTGAAGATAACTGGCTGAAGTGACTTGATGTCAAAAGTTGGAATTACAACGGCAGTTAAGGTATCATGCAACCTGGTACCTCCAAGGAGTCCCTTTATAAGCTTATGAAGATACTCCCCATCATATTTAGGTCCCTTCAACATTTTAGCTAGATTTATAACCCCAGCAAATGGTCCACTGCAAAAATTAATCCTACGAAAATCAAGAGAATATATACTCGCAAAAATGAAAAGTCACCAATATTTAACCTAGGTATCATGATTAAATTACCCGGTCTGAGGGAAGATTTTGGGGGAATGCTCAAGATAGAAAGGAGTAATATCTTTAGCAGCATAGAGAGGACGTTTATCTTTGTTTGGTGCAGCTAACATGGCTGTTACAAGTCCACCCGTGCTTGTTCCTGCTATCAAGTCAAAATAATCCGCAATTCTTGCATCTTTCCCATCCAATTCCTGCAAATGGATAGTACGTATACATTATATGCCAACAAGTCCTTATAGTTGTACTCTTGAATTAATCTTTTTATTAATTACGTATGCTTAATTAATTACCTGAAGTTGTGATTCAAGATATGCAAGGATAACCCCAGGAACAATTCCTCTAATTCCTCCTCCATCAATGGCCAGAATAGTTATCAGCTTCCCTGTGTTGGGAGGAGGCATTGCTACTCGAGATGATTCACCTGCAGCTTCGTTTTCCATTGGGAATATTCAAAAGATAATTAGCGTAAAATAAGATAGATAGATATATAGAGCGATCGACTTAATTAGTTCATCTCATATGCTAATCATAATGTGAATAAATAGAAACATTGTGCAGGCGTTTCAAAGATAATTATTATCATAAATAAAACAGAAAAAGGGGGGAAAATATTAATTAAGAGAAGTCTTTAATTTGTCCATGATTATTACAACTAGGATATATAAACTGATCTTTGAAGAGTTCATCATGAACAAATCTCAAATGATTCTTCTTCGAGAGTTCCTCTGTCCAATATAATAATTAATTTTGACTTGAAAGATTGTTGAAGAGTCTACATTGAGTTTAAATTAATTAATTAATGGAGTAAGTAATAGATAAGATGGAGTAATAGCTAAGAACTACCTTCTTCTTTTTTTCTTTTTTTATTTGCTTAAAAACGATTTATTAAAACAAATATAGGTACGTTTATTACAAACAAGGAACAATCCGGGAAGTTCTTGAAATACGAAAGTCTCCAATGAGTTTGTTCAAAATAAAAGGGGGAGGGAAATCAAAAAACACAGCATTATTTCCCATCCTTTGAAATTGGAGCTTTCCAAAAGAAGCTAATCTATCTGCCACAGCATTTGCCTCCCGGTAGACGTGGCAGACTAGTGGTTCATCCAGATCCCTGATGAATGACCTGCAATCCAAAATCATGTGTGAGAAATTCTGACTATTAATTTTTAGCATTTGTATAAGTACTTGTGAGTCAGTCTCCACAATTATGGGAGTCAAGTTCTGTTGATGAACCAATTTCAGTGTAGAAGGGCTAGAGTTTCCATATGAATTGTTGATATTGCCATATGTGAGTATGCAAATCCTGAAATCCATTCCCCATCGTGATTTCGGATAACACCTCCACCTCCACCATGTTTATTGGTATCGTCAAAAATAACACTAAGAACTACTACTAGTGTTATTTTTATGTTTCTTCAGCGTCCTGTCCATGTTGTAAGCAACATCTAATAATTCAAATATATTTAATTACAAGTCCTCGAAGATTAATTGTTGGATCTATTTTCACAAATACACGATTTTACACGTTAACAATCATTTGAGGGTATTTTTAGCAACTTACACAAGGGTTTAGCACTAGCACGTCTATTATATTTTCAAAGTTTAATTTGCTTGTAGTGCAAGTAAAGCAGAATCAGATGAAAAGATTAAAGATAATATATGTAATCCCAAAAATGAAGGAGAAAAGTCAAAACAAAAAAACCTAGACAAAGAGAAAAATGTCAATACACAATGACTTGCAAGAAAAGAGTTTAATGACTTGCAAGAAAAGAGCGAAAAAACTTACTCCTGCATATAAGACTTTTGAAATATGTGTTCTTAAGTCTGACATAATACTTGTGTGCTCAGGAAAACTTATTATTAAGTGTAAAATAGAAAGCTTAAGTTAAATTATATATATATGTAAGTTTAAGAATATGTCATTCCTTTTAGAATAAACTAAAAAAGAAATACAATCACATAAACTGATCAAATAGAGAGAAATATGCTTCTTCACTTTAATAAATAAGTCTTATACTAGTTAAATACCAATGGGGATAATTATTTTTCAGAAAAAATGACCAAGTCCAGCTATATATATAAAGGACATTTGAATTTGTAGTTATTGTAAATCACGATCAAAGGGGAGATACTTTGTTGATCCAGCTAGCTATGTGGATATAAAGTAGTCAACTGGTATTTATTTTCTTGAGAGTAGTAGTCATACGATGTGAAGTGCATGTTGCTTCATATTTTAATGTACAAACCTGTTACGTGGCACCTATAGTTTTTAAAAAAAAAAGTTTCTTCAAGATATGTATACTCTGCGTACGCTATTGCCTTTGAAATATTTCTGATGTTACTTGGCCTTTATTATTTCCTATTTTTTTATTTCTATATATATCATCATGCTTCAGAGTACTCTGAAAAATAATAAGATAAACATACACGTCATTTATTTGCTAAAAGTAAATTGAACTAGAAGCAAATTCCGTCTCGTACCATTTTGATTTGTTATCACCCGACTACAATATTATGACCAAATAGATAATTAAAGAATATTCATGAGTTTATTAATTAATTGTAAGTTGATTAGTTTTTGTTTTAATAAAAAAGGTCGACCCTTGATCAATTATGAGCTCACAAAATCTTGAACGAACAATAGATGATAAGTGCTTCAAATCGGGAAAATTGATGAAAATGCCTTTAATTATAAACACAATAATAATACTTAGTAAGTTAGTATGTATCCTAGTAGGCTAGTACTAGAAGATCCTTAATGATTAAATTAAACTAATGGAGCCACCTTAAATATGTCATCATTATATTTTTTTTTAGAGTTAATTACTCTCTATCTCAACTCTTTTCAATATTACTAAAAATTCTGAAAAATCTGAAATTTCGGATACATTACTAAAATCTTGAATACATTGTGTTGGTCCCGATATATTTTGTTGCTCAAAAATCTGAAATCTCGAATACATTGCGTTGGTCCGGATACATTGTGTTTTACTCATATACATACTGTCTCGGATACATTACTTAGTTTTCTTCGGATACATTACTATCTCAAATATATTACTTAAAATATGGAATGGATGTAATTAAATAAAAAATATGAGTATTATATAAATATTGTAAGATAATTAGTGTTGTAATGTAATTTTTCCTAAATTTCTAGGATCTGGATCATTCAAGAAGACTTTGTACATAAATTGGGTCCGAGAAAGTGTTCCAATTGTGTTTACTCCAAACCTTTAAAAGGCCCAATATGAAAATTGCGTCCATCCATATGTAAAAAAAAAAAAGCAGAAGTGGACAAAGTGTAGAGCGTCAAACAAAGTCTTTACTAAAAAAAAAGGGTGATTGAAGTGATTTTTGTCCCTATGTCATTTCATACATATTCCTATTTTGATCCCTATGCTTGTCAACTAAGGGCCCGTTTGGAATTACTCGTAGAAAACTGATTATTTGAGAAATACTTTTTTAAAATAGCTTTTCAGAAAAGTACTTTTAAAATTAAGTAATTTGTGTTTGGTAAATTCATTTGAAAAGTATTTTTGATAAACAAATTGTGTTTAAATAATCTTTTTCAAAAAGTGCTTTTGAATGACAAATGACCAAAAAGGACATGTATGCATAAACTTTTACTACTAAAATCATTTTATAGAGAAAATTTATTTTAAATATCTATTATAATATTTTTAATTAAAATTTTATTTTTATTTAACTAAAATCATTAATGATATTTTTGATTTTATTTTAAAAAATTGAGTGAAAAATAAAATAATAATATGTAAATCATAGAATGAAATAAAGAATTATGATGTAAATATGAAATATAAATTTTAAAATATAACTTTAATCAAACTTATAAGATATGCTAATTAATTAATAAGAGATATTTTATATATGTGTGTGTGTGTGTGTGTGTGTGTGTGTGTGTGTGTGTGTGTATAAGTGATAGGGATATTTTTGTCATGAAAAAAATAATTTTTTGCTTCTGTTTTTTTTTTAAAAGCAGAAATTTTCTGCTTCTTCTCAACAGCAGAAAAACTGCTTATGCTTCCTTTTAAAAGCACTTTTACAAATTTACCAAACACCCTTCTTTTTTAAAAAAGTATTTTTTTTTCTCAAAAAAAAGTATTGTTTTTAGAAAAAAACAATCCCAAATACTCTAAGTATACTTAATCGTGGAAATTATGTTTTATATACATATTAGATTATTTATTGCAAGTTGTGGCAGCACTTTTATTTAATTAGTAAATTAAGTTTTTAATTGCAAGTTATAACAATTTTAAAAAAAATTATTTTTTAAGTCAAAAAAGATTAAAGTTTAATATATATATATATATATATATATCTCCTATTTTAGCGTTTAGATAGTGGTCTCTCTCCTATTTTTGCGTGTTAAGGTAATCTGATCTCCTCAATAACTGTGTTGATAATTACTGTAGGAGTAAAATCTGGTCAATAATTTATCTCCATTTAATCACAATGAATAAATTATAGTAAAATCTTTCACGCTTTTCCATAAATATATTTTTATTGGAATACAATCTCTGCATCTTCTTCTTTCACGCTTCTCAAGTAGAACTTTGGGTTTCCTTTCTCTTTTCATACGCAGCATCCAGAATAGATCATCAAGTAAAATCTTTCACGCTTTTCCATAAATATATTTTTATTTTCTTTCTTATTAACCGAATATTTTTCTGGGTGTTTGCTTTTGTTTTGATTGAATTTTATGGTAGATTTATGACTTGATTCCTATTGTATATGATCAATGTCTTCTAAACCCATGTTTGATTATACTCCTACTAGAAAGAGTCCGAGATTATTAGAAGAGAGTAGCCCAAAGGTTCTTTCCGGGCCATCTTTTGATCTTGGATGTTTTACTCCATCTCCTGTCAATAAGAGTAAGAAGAAGGTATTTGAAAGTGAATCTACTTTCAACAATCAAATGCATATTTTGTCGAACAAAATTGAGTTTCCTCAAATAGAAGCACAGTCTGTGCAGCCGATTGTCAACATGCAAAGTGAGAAAACACCCAAAAAAGATTTTATTCCTCAAGTCAAGAGAAAATATAAGAGAAAAAATATCGTGTGTGACCATAATTCCGATTCGGATTTTGAAGATGAAAGACCATCACATAAATCCATAAAGTTGAAGAGTGGAATAGTTGCGCCTTCTCGAGTTACAAGGTCTAGGTCCAATGTAACAATTGTCAAGGATGTTGATAAGAAGGTTGTTAGCAAAAAGAAATCCAGAAAAGTTTGTAAGGTAATTTTTTTCAATTTTGTTTATTTAATATTTTTTTGTGTATTAAAAGTTTATGATTTTTGTTTTTTACAAATTTTTAGACAATTAAATGCATGATTTTATCATTTATTTTTATATATTTTGGTAATATCAATTTTAGATTTTTTTGATTTTTTAGTTATTTTACTTTTCATAAATATAAATTTTATGTTCTAATTTTTGTACAGTCCAGATTTTTTTTAATCTTATTTTGATATATTGTTTATTATATTCATAATATAAGAACAATTTTTTAATTATGTTTTTTCCAGGAGAAAAAAACATATAGCCATTGGTCTTCTTATATCAAGGTTAATGTATTTGATGACCTTAGAAAAAGATGGAAGAAGGAACACTTTCAAAATTTTGCAAAAACCCCATTTGGACATTTCTTGAATATGCAGCATCTTAAAGTTCAGCCTCAGCTCCTTCGCAATTTATTGCACGCAGAGACGGAGAATGATAGAGATGATTTGTTCATCTTCAGTTTAAATGGAAAGATTTTGCAATTTGGCAAAAGGGAATTCTCTGTTGTGAGTGGGTTTAAATTTGATAAGAAGTGTGATTTTTTCTCAGATCCGTCTGTCCAAAATAAACTTATGGATAGGTATTATCCTGGGATGGAAAAGATTAAGAGGTCTGATTTTTATTCAGATTTTGTAGATGTCAAGGATAAATTCATGGAAGAGGATTTGTATAAAATTGGTATGATATATTTCATAATCAGGTTCTTGGCACCTGATAAGCCAAGTAGTTTCATCACAAAGTTTTATTTTGATTTGGTTGATTCTGGTCAATACTTGAATTATGATTGGGGGAATGAATGTTTCAAAGTTCTTAAAAAAACATGTAGGCATGGTTTAAAGTCTAATCCATCATCTTTTACATTTGGTGGTTTTCATTTGGCTCTTCAAATATGGTTCTACGAATGTTGTCTGAATATTGACAAAGCAGTGGCGTCTCGTGTTGACGTTTTAAGTCCTCGAATCTTAAACTGGAAGTCATCGCAAGAAATCATTTACAATGAGTATTTGAAGTCAACAATGTTTATGCGTTATAGCAATGAGGTAATGTTTACTTTATGAATTGCAGATACGTTTTTTAATCTCTTGAATTAAACCTTCTATCATTATATTGTAATTGTTATTGTTAAAATGTAACTCATGTTCTTTGTTTATGGTAGTATGAATTCAAAGACATTGTCTTTACTGATGAGGAGATGGTAAAGTATAACTTGACAGCTATACATCAGGACAGGTTTTTTCAAGAAGCTCCTCGTTATGCAGAAGATGTTGCATCATATTTAAAAGATGATGCATTCATTCAACTACGGAAGGAGTTGGCTAATGTATGTTATGATTATACATATTAGAGTTTTAATAACTATTTTATTGTATAAGTAGGATACAAATATAGTATTTTAAATGTTTTTATGTAAGTGCAGGTCCGCGCTGATATGTTGATCTTCAATGATAAGGTATGTTTCTAACAGTTTAATTATATTTTTTAAGCTGCATTTGATATTTCTTTTGAAGCTAAATTCTTAACAGTTTAATAATATTTTTTTATATGCATTTGATATTTTTGTGGCTTGAGATTGTCAATACTTTTTGAAAATACATATATTTCTTCTTATACTTTATAATTTTTGGTACTTGTATGTACAGATTCTTGCTGCTATGTCAGTTTTTCAGGAAAAGGTGAGTTCTCAAGATTTTTTATATATTTTTTTGTTTCTCTAATGTTAATAATCAAATTTTACATATGCATCAAATGTATATGTAACATGAAAACAGTATCTCATCTAGTCTTGCTAGATCATATGTAACATCAAAGTTTTTTTAATATAACATGTTGTTCTACAAGTATATATCACTATTCATTATATGTTTTTTTGGTATTTGATATGTGCCTCAAATTTTGTGTAGTTTGACAATCAACTCAAGGAAATGAAGGAATATGTTGCTGAATCTGTCAAGTTAATTTTGAGTGAAATAAGGTCTTCAAAACAAGATTCTTCTGAATTCACTGAAAAACAGGTTTATTATATTTTTAATCCAGTATAGTATTCATGAACATTTATACTTATTTTCAAGATTATTAAGATATTACAACACACATTGAATTTTTAATTATTTAATTATCTCATTTTTTATTATAAATAGAAACCTTGCCCTACGAATGCGGAGGTTGTATTAGAAACACCAGAATCAAGTAAATTATGTGGTAAAGTACTTGCTGAATCAATTAAGGAGCGAGATGCAGTTTTTGATGGTGTGTCTTTAGAAATGAATGGTAAAATTCTATTTTTTTTTGTTTTCCAGTGGTATTTATAAATAGTATTAGTTTCAATCCAGTCATATTGTATTTTTGAAATTTAGAAAATAATGAATTTATTATGGTTATATGCTTTAATAGAATGCACAGTTCGTAGTAACATTGATGGCATCAGTCCTGTCAACAATCACTCTCCATTGGATGATTTGCCATTTTTCTCTGAGACTCAATTGATTATGCTAGAACCAACATTTAGGAAGATGGAGACACCCAAATCGAAATCTCAATCATTATCTCCTGTCGTGTATGATAAATCTCCAGTGGTGATGCAGAATGCGTATGGATCCATTCCCGAAAAATCATGTGTGTACTTCAAGAAAAAACACCCATTTACAGATTATATTGGTTTTGAGGTTCCGAAATTTCTGACTGATCAATTCACTGATTGGTGTTATTCAGATTCTAAGAAACGACGAGAAAGGTACTGTTTTATTAATTGAATTATTATAAAAATTAAATTTCAATTAGATCATGGAAACTTAGATCTTAAGTTATTACTCTTTTATATTGTTAGTTAGTTAACAAAATAATTACACTTGAATACATGGATATGTAAAGGATTCATTATAATATTTTGAATAGACATCTAACAAAATTCTTATGTATTCAATAATCCATGTAGGATTACCAAAAGTTCTTCTGAAAAGATCAACATATCTCCTGAATTTGAACTTGGTGGTTTGAAAATTGCTCAAAAGAGTTGGTTTCACACATTGATTGATACTGGACGCCCATGGAATGACGAGGTATGTTTCAGTTGGTGTCTTCTTGTGTGGAATTTTTTTTGAATTATGGTCTGTTTATCATTTATTCCTTACAGTAATTTTCTATATATCACGCTTCTACAACATATAGATTATTAGTTTGATTGTGTTGTTTGTGAATTTTCAAATAGTTAACTACTTGTTGAATTCTATATATTTTTGAAGCACTCATCATTTATATATGTAAATTGAATTTTCTGAAAAAGCAATTGCTCTTTTTTTTTTTGAGTAATCTGTATATTTTATACCTACAAGTTGTTTATTCATTAGGTGTAATTTGATAGTTTAGGTTTTTTTGGAATGTCTTCATAAATATGTAGCACAGTTTTTCTAATTTGTTTTTTTTAAAAACAGCATGTTGATGTGATTATGTACTATTTGAGGAAAAAAGCAAAGTATAATGTGATGAAGCCGATTACATATACCACAACAGATGTTTGGTTCATTAAGTGGATTTGTTCAATTGAGAAGCAGTGGTTGAATGCTAACAGGGACATGAGATATATATCTCCTGAACACTACATTGGTCAGTACATTAGAGGTTTTAAAATGCTTGCCAATGTACCTTGGGATACTGTGGATAACATTATTATCCCCGTAAATGTTGGCGAATCATTTCATTGGATTATGGTTGTTTTTCGCATAAGACTTAGGTGTCTATATGTCTATGACTCATTAATTGGAGGAGCCGTGAACACAAAAAATGTTCAACATCTTGTTCAATCACTTGCTACCATGATTCCTTTGTTTTTGGTTGCCACTGAATTTTACGGCAAACGAGCGGATATTAACTGGCATCGGGAACCTGCATATATGGATAAGTCAATGACTGATCCACTTGAGTATGTACTTCTGAAGGATGCTCCCCAGCAGGCTCCAAATTCTAAGTATGTTATGTTCATAGTTTTATGACTTCCCTATCACTGTATGTGTATTTACTTAATTTTTTTTTTTGCTTTTTTTTTCAGTGATTGTGGCATGTTTGTTTGTGCATTTGCTGAATTTGTTAGCCATGGTGTGTTTGAGATTTCAAGCATCAACTTCAATGCTTCCAACCATCGTCTTAGATATGGTGCACTTCTTTGGGATTATGCTAGGAAAAAGCAAGATGATGGTGCAATTAGTGAAAGTGAGGTGACTGGAAATGTTACTAGTAGACTTGGTGGTCCAAAAATTTCCAGGGAAGTTGTTCCGGATGTTCAGAAACTACATCGTTTTAGTTTAAAAAATAGAAAGATGTAGTCTTTGAAGTTGATAGTAGTTGTCTGTGGCTACTTATATGTTCATTCTGTTTTAGATATGGATGTTTTTTTAAAGTTTTTTGGCTGCTTAGACTTATTTTGTCTTATTAACAATGTCATTACTCTTTTATAAGTATATTTTAGTGTTAAGTTTGATATCTTTATTTCGGATATTGTTTTGGTATCTACGTTGAAATTAACTTAATGCTATTATTGATATGTCTTTGCTATTCTATATAAATAGTATAGCATAGTATGTCTTGACTTAATTTTTAAATTTTATACACATTAAGTACTTCTATTTGCCTTTTACATATAAACATACATACACTTTGTAATGTTATGTAGCAATTACATATATATATCTTGTTCAAATCATTTAAGTTGTATGGATTAGCAAGTCCCTGTGGTGTTTTTATAAATTATTCTTTTGCAAGTTGTAAACGGTTCAACCAAATGTTCAACACTTTTAAGCAACTACTATGAGTAGTAGTTTGTATTGCTAGTTAAATATTTGAAATGTTTTACATATCATATTTTTGTAAATTATTCACCAGAATTAAGATATTCAAGAAAACATACTGACTTCATTGAATATAACGTTGCAATTGTTATTTATAAGACATACTTCAGAAACATAAAAAATCATCCCCAAAAACATACTAAAAGTTTTAACAATAAATCAAAATCTATAAATGTCTAATTATTTCTTAAACTTGATGTGCATGTTTGTGGCATGTCTTTTTGTTGTGTCCCTCTCGATGGCAGCTACTACATGTCACCTTGGCTCTTTTACACTTTTCTTCGTTTGGTGCTTTCCATCTTTCAGTGCATGGTCTTCCTGGTGGTCTTTTAGAATCAGGTGGTAAAACAATTTCATCCAACACTTCATGTGGAATTTTCCATGTACTCTCACAAGGAAGAGGTTCAACTGGTATTGCATAAGCATCCTTGAAGTTTTTATTGCTGTAGTACGGCGAGCAGTAGTCTTCTCCATGTTGGTTTCTATAAGTAATAGCAGCCATTGCATGAGAACAAGGTATCTCATCTAATTGAAACTGTCCACAACTACATCTTCTATTTCGAAGACATACAATAAATCTTTTTGCTCCATTTGTCACAGTATGCAAGAATTCGTTTGAAGCCCTTACCTACAACAAAATTTATTTCCTTACATATACCATTTACAATGATAATAGACTACCAAACAAAATATATTTCCTTACTTATACCATATACAATGAGAACAGACTACCATACTAAAAACATTAAATCAATCTAACTTAAAACATATGTTACAGATAAGTATATATGCATGAAAATAAGGGAAAATAACTATATATACCAAAGTTACTAACATAAAAAATAGTTTTTATATTTGAATTATGTAATCTAACGAATTTAAGTACTTACAGTCATTTTGTGGGATAAAGCACGATTATTCTTGAGAATTTTGTTGTATTTGTCTGTCAGGTCTGTCAATGTATTTGTTGCTTCCTCGTTTTGTTTTGCATTCCACGATTCAACTGTTAACCTCATAAAATCCATCACAGAAACCACAGGCAATCTGCGAGCTATCCTGTTTGTATTGTTTATGGATTCAGCTATGTTTGACGTCAGTGTCCAAGTCCTCTTAACAGTAGAATGAACCCTTGCCCATTTGTGATACCCAATTTCAAACAAATATCCCCTCACTCTCATATCTATTTCATCCACCCTCCCCATTAACTCTTCAAATTGTTGGAGAGTATACGCCTTTGCCATTGCAAAAAAAAGTTTCTGTAGCTCCTCAATATTTTTTCGGAAATTTTTTTTTACATTGCACCATAAATGCCAAATACATGCATGGTGTGAGATGTTGGGATAAACTGTTGATGTTGCTTTCCATATGCTATCATTCCTGTCCGATACGATACACATTCCATTTCTTTCTCCAAAAGCTTCTCTAAATTTCTCAAAAAACCATGTCCAAGATGCAATATTCTCAGAATCTACCACCGAATACGCGAGTGGTAATATATGACCTGCATTCAAACCATATTTATATGTAAAATGATAGTTCATTTACTTTCAAACTACACCAAATAAAATAACTTGTTAAACATTCCACATTTATACCAACAGGAAACACATAATTCTAACATTTCAATTAGAATACTATTATTGCATATACATTACAGATTTTGAAAGTATTTTTTCTTAAAAATAATCATAACAAATTGGTTACCTCCTGGGTCTAATGTGCTTGCAATTAGTATTGTTCCACCGTAGAGTGATTTTAGAGCAGCCCCATCAACAACCACAATTGGCCTGCAATATTCCCATCCCCGAATCGAAGCATCCAATGAAACAAAAGCATACAAAAAACGATTTTCCTCTGTTTTCTTCCAACTAATGACAGAACCAGGATAATGTTTCTCCAGTATATACAAATAACCTGGAATTTTCTGATACGATTCTGTAGGGTCACCACGCAACATCTTAACTGCTTTGTCTTTTGCACGCCATGCTTGGTTATAATTTAATTTCACACCATATTGTCTTAACATGTCGGCGGCAATATCATTTGGGGTGTATACCCTATTTGTGTCAACAAGATTACTCAATACCAATCCAGCAACCACCTTTGTAATTCCTTGACGCCTTGCATATACTTGATCTCTTACCGAGCATGTATGTATTTCACAATATTTCCTGATCTTGAACACATTTGACTTTTCTGAACTTGAAGATCTAAGAAACCATGTACAATCTTCAACCACACAAACTAGATAGTAGCTGTTTAGATATATAATCAATCATCAAAACAGCAAACATATCAAATTAATAGGAAAACACTTATATGTTAACTTTCCAGAAAACATTTAATTCATGATATATTACCTAGTAGCACTTGATCTTTCCGTGCGAAATGAGAATTGATTCACAAAAGCGTGAAGATTCATAACCTTGGCAAGTGTTTCTTTGTCCTTGTAAAGCTGTTTTACAACAATTTTTGAATTTGTTGCGTCACCAATTATTTCAACGCTTTCTTCATCAAATACTTCATCCCCTGGAGTTAATCCAATCAACCGAACAGAATCAGTTGTGTATAGATTCTGTCTCTCCACAATTTGTTCATTACATCTTTTTCTCCCAACACAAACAATAGAATCTTCATTTTGTTCTATCATATCCATTGACATATCAATCATTGTTATGTACAATGGATATTTAACAAAGAAATCGACAACATTCTTTTTTTGATCTAGATACACCATTACTCCTGTATTGTTGTGTATCATAATTGGTGGGCATCTATCACTTATAATGTACTTAATTTCAATTTGGATTGAAGTACTGTTGATCTTGAGTTGAGTTGCTATCGAATTTACCAATCCTTTATACTTGGTATTTGCATCATACATAATCCCATCTCCATGAAAATCTTTAGGTCTACCTGTTCAAATAATACAGATTTTTTAAATAAGTCATATTCAAGAATAGGCGGAGATATGTACTTTTAAAACAAAAAAATTCAAACCAAAAAAAAATACACATGAATACTAAAAAAAATGTTAACTTTTATACACAAAAAAAATTTACAGTTTTGTTTTTTAATGTTATACGATTGAAAACCCCCAAAAATCATTAGAGTTACGTTATACACTTTTATACGAATGAAAACTCCAATAAAACATTAGAGATCGTTTAAACCCCAAAATATACGAATGAAAGACCCAAAAAAAAATAGAAAATCTGTCAACTGTTATACACTCACAATTACTAAGATCAAAAACCCAAAATTTGTATTATTTTAATATCATAGAATACCTGTTACATCCCATCTTCCTCCATGCAATATCATTATTGAATGAAATCTATCACAATCCATTTTTCTGAAAACCCACCAGAAGATATTTGATTTTGTGAAGAAAAAAGATGAAGAAAGCAATTGTGGGAGAAGGGGAATTGTTGGAGAAGAAGATGCGGTTGACATTTAAAAGGATTGCGGGAACAGGAACCGTTTCGGAGAAAAAAAGGGGATGATTGATATCGATATTAACTGCTATCTATTTTTAAGGGTATAAAAACTATTTTTTCATTTTTAATACGTTTTTTTTTTTTAACTAAAAAGCAAATTATATTTTTCCTTATTTTTTTTAAAAAAATAATTTGCTATAACTTGCAATTTAATAAATATTGCTACAACTTACAATTAACAATCTAAAGATGTATATATAGTTACTTTTCCCTACTTAATCCTCAACTAATTTAAACATGCAATTTTAATCCCTAACAACACGTCTGCTCATTCCCAAATTGCTAAACACTAGGTGGGCACTCGGGAATCATCAGCCTTCTAGCGTAAAACATTGTTTAGTTAATTTACTTATATCGAAGTACTAACTCATTCCTTCGTCTCAAAATAAGTATTGCTTAGCAAAAAAAAATAAAAAATTCCCCCAAGATTAGTATCTATTTAGGAATTTAGGACAAAAATAGTAGTAATTATTTTCAACTATACCCTTAAATTAAAGAACTATTTCTTCTTAATAATGTCAATTCTCAAGAAACATCTAATAAATAGGATCGGAGAAACTTAGTACTCCCTTGGTTCACTTTTACTTATCATGTTTCTTTTTATGAGAGTCAATTTGATTAATCTTCAAAGCTAAATTGAATTAGATTAATTATATATTTAAATTTAAAATTTAAAAGTTTGAAAGCTGCTAGAACGTATAATTCATATATGCAGCGGAAGCATAAAGTCACGGATCATATACTTACATAACAACATAATAATGTAAATTGCAAACTGAAATTCTTGAAAAAACTGTACATACCTGTTGAAGCTTTTGCACAATTCTTTTATCACCTTGATCTCCAGGTCTGCTGCCTTCTACCACTACCTGATTAACCTTTTCTAAAACAACACTTGTGTGGACAAGTTCTCTGATTTTCTAAGGAGAAAATGAATGAAAAATCTTCTGAAAACCAAGCCCCTATTTAATCCTATAACCCCATTGAAGAAGGTAGAGGAAGAGGCAAAAACGTTTTCAGATTTTATGTCACCTTAATACCACTATTAAGTACAAAAACGTTTTTCAGCCTTAATAATCCATTAAGTACAAAACGTTTTCAACTCTTTATTTATTGTTATTAAGTCACATTCATTCCTTATAGAAGACTAGCAAAACAATATCACTTCTTCCACAAAATCCTTTTCTTTTCAAAATCGTTTAGTTAATCAGATGTAGCAGGGACCGCAAATTTATTAACTAAGGCTTCCAATTATGATACTAATTCGCAAATGAGTGAAATACCATATCATAATAAATTACAAATCATTCCACTAAAAAACTGTAATTGCACTCCCTCGCTATTAACTACGAAATCTACCATTACATCTTATTTAACTCCCCATGTTAGAATTACTGACACCAATCAATTAAATCACATTTTTTTGAAAATTTAATTTATTGACTAACTCAATCCTATATTACTATGCTCAACTTATTTCACGAGACGGATACTAAATCCACCTGCAGGGTTCACACGTGAAAACTTATAAGCAACAATATAGGGGTGTCCTCTATCTCAAATCCGAGACATGGTTCTATCAACTAATTATTATTTCACTAAGTGATTTGTCATTATCCAATCTATTAGGAATATATTGACTCGTAATAGAGTCTCACCTTTTAATAGATTAAAATAATAAATCAAACTACATAGATCATAATAATTATATTAAGATTAAGAGTATAAGTACATGTAATGGACTAGAGAAGTTGTTTATTAATATTCAGAACATAAACAAACATCTCTACTTGGTCCGTTCAATACATACGAAATGTACTAGCACAAGAAGTTGAAATACTACCACTCCCATAATTAAGATCAAATTATATGTTAATCTTGTGCTACAATCATCGAGATGTTTGTCCTACTTCATCTTTGATTGTGAACTTTAATTTATAACTTATAAGAACCGACAATTTTAATCTTCCGTGCATGAGTTAAATAACTCCATGCACAAAATTGCCTATTATATAAGTAAAGGACACCTATGTCAACATAATAATCTATTTAAACAAAGATTTTATTAAATTAATAAAATAAATAGTCTTTACATGGGATGTAAAAATAATACTTAAACCCAACATGGTTAATAGTATATCCTAACAAAAGCTATATGAAAAATATTATAAGTCCTGCAATCCTAACTTCTCATATTAATATGATGAAAAATACATCTCAAAATATTGATCAAAAGACTCAAAATCCACGTCATTTGACTCTCGACTCGAGAAGCGAAACATGACAAATAAATGTGAACAGGAGTAAACTATACCTTATATTTTTTTAACGAAAAATTATACAAAATTTCTATTGAGTTAAATTTTTACACAAAAAATAGCTCACTTATCATTATTTACCCAAAATAACCTTTCGGCTAACATTCTAACCAAATATGGTCATTCGGCCTAACTAATTACAATAAAATTGGCAGCCGCCATTTTGCCATATTTTGTTCATCCTGATATTGATCAAAAAGTGTTGTTTAGACCGTTGCACCGAATAGGAAGCTTATAACTATAACTCTAATTTATACTACTAATTATGAGTTAACTAATTAATTAATTCCTATTTTTAGAGTTGTTGGCAACCACAACTACTCATAATATAGCATAAATTTGAGAACTTAAAAGAAGATTCTACAAAGAAAAAGAATTAATTTACAAGTTGGATCTCATCATAACTAATTTATGATTAGTGGTGTATTGTGAAATCAATTTCTTAACAACTAACGTAACTACTGATAAATAACTACACGCTTATTTCTTTAAAATATAATAGCTACTCATATACTCCAATTCCCTCAATTTATTTGGCACTTACCAATTATTATCAGTTTCGGAAAAACTAACTAAACTAATAATAAATGCACACATCACGTCTCAATCACAAATATTGAAAAGATTACGATTTGCGAATCTTGATGATCACCATAAATTGTTATTAGGGCAACTATTCCTTGATCTCAAATAAGAAATTGTAGTGACTCATTAGAATGTTGCTCCTTGAAAGAAAAAAGTTATTTTTACACAAATAACATTGAAAAATTGTATTTGTACAAATCACCTATCTACAATGTGCAATGGTCGATCCCAATGAAATTTAAAGAGAGAAAAATCGTGAAATAGTTCCACACGAGTGTTATAAATTGGGAAAATTTCATTTATATAAATACACATTACGTGATTGTTTATATAATGATATATATCGGTACGCATTTGTATATCATTTATACAATATCTATACACGTTTATACACCATTTATACAATATCGATACATTACATAATTTTTATACAATATCGATACACATGTACACACTATTTATACAATATCGATAAACGTTTATATGCTATTTATACAATATCGATATATGTTTGTGCACTAGTTATACAATATCGATACATTACATATACACTACATAACTATTTATACAATATCGATACATTATATATACTCTACATAACTATTTGTACATTATATATGCATGTTTATACATCATTTATACAATATTGATACATGAAAAAAAGTTGCACAAAAAAAGTTTTATTTAAAAAAAAAAAAAAGAAAAAGGTTTTTGTTTTAATTAAAAAAAACAACATTTTTTTTTTAAAAAAAAAGAATCACAGCTGAAAAAAAGGGGGGAAATGGCCATTTTATGTAAGAAAAATGACCTAATGGCTATTTTAAGTAATAAAAAAAATCTTGGCTATTTTTGTTGTAAACTATTTACTTTTTTATATATAAATAAAAAATTTTCTTTTTTTAATAGACTTGAAATGAGCTAAAACGAATAATTATTTTGAATCGGAGGGAGTAGTAATTATGGTTGTCCTACAAGACCTCATTTTCCTGCCAAGATTGGACCGTGTTTCTCGCCTCAGTTATCTCCTAGGCCATTTTTCTCCTTATTTTTAATTTTACTAGTATATGTATCCGCGCGATGCGCGGATATTATTAAAATATATTTTTTTATTCATTTTATGTTGGGTTTGTCTTGTTTAAACCATGTTAAATCATATTACCTTATAAAAAGTTCAACTATCATATTATTTTTCAATGAAATGCAAAAATGAAATAAGAAAATTCTACCCCCACCCCACCCACCTCCAACCCCTACCCCCACCTCCACTTCCACACCCCATAAAATAAAACCTTTTTTTCTACCCTTGCTCCCCCCCCCCCCTCCTCTCAATCCACCTACCTAAAAAACTCTTATGCTTCATATTTTTCTTTATTCTATTATTTATAATTTAAAGCTATTAAATTGTTAATATTTTCGCCCTTCCCTCCTCCTAACAAAATCTATATAAGTAAAAGCAATCACGTGATTGTAAAAAAAAAAAAAATTTATGTTTCATAATTTTTTTTTATTGTATTATTTACAATTTATGTATATGAGTAAAGACAATCATGTAATTGTAAAAAAATTTTATGTTTCATATTTTTCTTTATTATATTATTTATAATTTAAAATTTTCAGATTGTTAATATTGATTGTTTTTACTGTTAATTTTTTGTTCTATTTCCCCCCACATCTTTCGTTTAAAATTTATAAATAGTAATATGTGTATTATCTAATACTTCATGATATCCTCAAAATTAGTTCAAATTCCCACCACCACCACCCCAATCCTTGGTGTATATTTCTTTCTACTGTATTTTAACTACTTTACTTTACTTTTCTTTAATTTGCATTTGAATTTGAATTTTTTTAAAAAATTGGTGTTACACGCATAAGTAGTTGGGTTTTCTTCTCTTTTAACTCATAATATAGAAATTAAAATAGATAAGTATTGTCACGCATAACAAAATAAATGAAATATAGATTAGAAGAAGACTCCAAAATAGTCTAATATGTTAGATAATTATCAAATCCGCTCATATTAAATGTGGGTAAAATATGAATTGGGTGATTCATGAATAGATTGGGTATGAGTTTACCTATACTTCACCCTTAGGAGTTATTTGGTGTAAGGTATAATGTATAATAATCTCGAGATAAAATTTAGGATTATTATATCTTGCATTTGGTTGGAGATATTAGTCAGTCAAGGGATTATTTATCTCGTCATTTATACCATAGTGATGGGATAAGCTATCTATATACATGGTGGGATAACTTATTCTGAAATAGCTAATCTCGGGATAACTTGTTTCCAACCAAACGACCCCTTAGAGAATTGAATAATTTTAAATTTCTAATCCAATTTTGTTTTTCTACCCACCACCACCTCTAGCCCACCCATCCCCCTAATTTATTTATTTTTAATTGCTTTCTACACACCACTCCCCTCCGAAAAAAGAAATTAAAGTTTGTTTCCAACCACCTCCCCCTCAATTGTATTTTTTTTTTATGTTTTCCAAAGAAAAAAAAAAATAGAATTTTTTCTGCCCCACCCCTAGTTTTTTTTTAAAATTTTTTTTTTTATTCCCTCCCCAACCCTGACCACCCGCCTACCCCCTCCACAACCCCCCCCCCTCTCCCCTCCTATTTTTTTTTTAAATTCAATTTCTTTTCTCACACACACGCCCCCAAAACCACCCACCCAACACCCCACCCCCACTTCCACCCAAGCACTCCTAATGTTTTAATATTGTTTCTTTTGAAATCTTTATTTTTAGTGTAATTTGGAATTTTGAATAGAAGTGGTCGATCAGTTATAGGTTTATATGGTTAGTCATATTTTACCCATTTTGTTCATATTTTGATGAATTTTTAAATAGGTTAACGTCCATATTTTCTAATTAAAGTAGAAGTTATCTAATTCATTAAATATGAGTTAAATGGACTCATTTCATTAATATATGCTGAAATTATCATCTCTTTTGTTTTATTAATTGTGTATTCATATACTTCTCTCTTTTAAAACTCTCAATAAAAGATAAATACAATTACATGTCAAATTTGTTATACAAAAATCATCATCTTCTTTGATCGCCTCATTTTGAAATCGAAAACCATTATTATGTCTCAATGTCCTTGTGTCTCTGCTTCAATTTTTATAACTGAGTATCAAATAGAATACATTTATAAAGTATTATAATATAGGATAAACATCATTTTCAACACTTTCAAACCAACAATTTAGAAAGAATATTTTAGACAAATCAAATATACATTTCAAAATAAATAGTTATATTCAGCATAATATTGAGTTTAAACTTTGAGTATATACTAAAATTACAATAAAATTCATAAATAATATAACATATATTTCTCCAATCTTTAAATATCACAGCACTTAGAAGTCTATATATTTTCAATTTATAACTTTCATACATTTCTTTTTTGAATAGTTGTTTTGATAAGGATAAAGTTAAAAGAGTTTTAACAACTTGTCCTCAGAAAAATACGGTTAACTATTTTAAATTCAAAATTTAATAATTAAAATTTATTCTCGAGTTTTTAAAGATCTGTAAAAATATAATAACATTATATCCATAAACTACACGTTGTATAATAATTTTATACACATTATACACTATATATATGTTTAGTAATAACAATTTAAAAATGAACAGTCACATTATATACTGCATATAGTTTGAACAGCAAAGTAGAGGTGAGGAGCTAACCTAAACAATAAAGAAAACAGTGAGAGTGAAATAACTTATTTCCTCCGTCCCATATTAGTTGGTCATCTTACTAAAAATAAATGTCTCAAATTAGTTGATTACTTATTAAATCAAGATAGAATTAATTAAAAAAAATTCATTTTACTCCTACAATTAATATACTCTTTGGAAGTTTAAATAAATTATCTTTATGTCCATTAATATGGATAAAGGGTATAGTAGTAAAATTGATCATTTCATTAATAATTTCTTAAGTACCGTGCAAAATGAAAAGTGTTCAACTAATATGGGATGGAGGGAGTATATAGTAATAAGCTTATACTATTAAACTATGTAAATAGATAAATAATAAAATCACTATAGAGGAAAAAAAGTAGAAGTTTAAATGGGGCTACGTTATCGGCTAAATTTTCTCAAGAAAATGGGCAAACAAATTCATCGGGTGGGTTTCGTAGATTCAAAGATAGGTTAAGAATATCAAAAGACTTGAATTCGAAGATTTCAATTCAAGTCTTTTAGGTCAGACAAACACCGGATGGCTTGATTGGCGGCTTCTAAAGAGTAATCATTGTTTTCAACTTAGAACTCATTGCTCTCTAAAACTTTCTTTTCAATTTATCCACCGCTTTAACCATCGACAATAGTCCTCCTCCGTCATTTTTGGCGGTTTTCGCCATTCGTGGCTCTTTTGATGAATAATATGGAATTAAAGGATTTTAACAATAAGAGACTACAAATAAACAATAAAGTTAAAAAGCATGCACCGATTAAATCAAAGTTAAAAAAAGAGGATGTAAACATATAGCCAAGCTTGGATAGTCACCTTGTCTAGATAGTTTGGCAACTTCTTAATACAAACCATTAATCCTAGTCTTCAATGCAAAGAGTTACAACCTTTGTCTTAGCACCAAAGACATCAAAATGAAGGGGACCTGAATTTCTGTTAATGTTATCCAACAAAAATTTTATTGCATTTTGACCCAATAATCTGATCAAAAGAAAAAGACAAATTAGATTCAATGGCAGGTCAAAAATATATCAATTAATTAGATGCAATAAATTAGTGATGTAAAAATATGATTGAGAGGATAAATAAGTATTTATATTCCTAAAATGTACAAAAAATACAATCTTCACAACATTAGTTGACTCTTCAAAACTCAGAAGCACATATTTGTATTCCTAAAATGCATAATAAATACAATCTTCACAACACTATTCTACCTTTCAAAACTCAAAAGCACAAATAATTAATGAAACAAATTTAAATAGCTAGATATATCTATATTGTTGGACAATCCAACTGATATTTATGTATCTAAATTAAATTTCCACAAAATTTGAGAAAAAAATGATTAGGGCAAAAAGAAATGGTCATGAATTTTTGGGCACACACTAAATATTTTCTGAGTAACTGTTTATTGATTTGTGAGAGTGATTGTATATGATAATGCATGAGAAAAATGGGGAATGAGAAATTTAAGCAACATAGGTATAAGTTTGGGGTAACTATTTATTTTTAAATTTTGAAAAATTGGATAACTCTATAAGAGAATAAAAAGAAACAAATATTTAGAAGCATTCACAATCAAACAACTTATTTTAAATTATTATAATTTTTATTTTCAAAAGGACTCCTACATGGAACAACTTCTTCAAATACGTAAATTTTAGTTAAAAAGTCTTTCAATTTTTGTGTTTTTTTTCTGATTTTATCCTTTGTGTTTTTTTTTTAAAAAAAGATCAATGTGCTTATCTTTTAAACAAATTTTAACGTGAAATGTATCTAATATTGGACTGAGTCAAACATAAATTTTGAAACATTTATATCTAAATTCAAATAAATAAATTTAACTCAATCACTCTTAATTCAAATGGACAATTATTTTAATTTAAATTCAAAAATATTAGTGTGACTAATTATTACTACTACTACTACCTATTACTACTGCTATTATTAATATTATTATTATTATACTATTACCACTACACGTACTACGTACTCCACTACTTCTACTATTATTATTTATTATTATTATTGTTGTTGTTATTCATTTAATATTTAAATAAATTATATTCAGATATGTTCTATAACATTTAAATTTTAAAAGAGATAAGTTTAAAATAGTAAAAGTCTATTAGAACTCTTCACTTATGGGTTTCTATTTTTAAGATAATGAAAATATTTTCTTTTCAAAAAAGGGATAATGTATTTCAAATTCAAGTATTTAATTTTTCAATTCAAAATTTTTATTACCATATTTATAACCTTGTCCTAAAACTGCCACATGGCTTTCTATTGTGCTGCCACTTGGCTTCTTTTGGTGCTTTTACTTTTGTTTTTATATATATATAGATTTCTGCATCAAACCCTGGACAATGGTTGTCAAGAACCGTCATGGGTCATTTTTTTTTTTTTTCATATGCTTATACCTTACACTACATATAAGTACTCTTATTCCTACGTATGATTAAGAATTGTCGTGGTCAAGTAAAATGAAATAGAGGAAGTAGCAGTAATCAGAGTTCCAAAGCATCATGATAAGATTAATTTAATAAAATATACATCTAATTAAAAAATTTCAAATAAAATAAAACGGGAGTCGAGCAAAGGGACAAATTAAAGAAAGAAAAAAAACTTTGCTGAATTAAGATAGGGAAGACGATAGTCAACCCCGTGGTTGACCAATTACTCAATTGTCATAAAACACGCACGATGTCAGAATTTATAATTAATGACGTAGAACTAGATTAAGTACTCACTCATAATTAATGACACACTTAATCCCCTCTATTCCTTTTTAGTTGTCACATTTTATTTTTTGAGAGCTAATTTAACTAATTTTTAAAGTTAAATTAGATTAGATTAATTTAATATTTTAAAATTAAAATTTAGATATTCAAAACCATACGAAAAATACTATAAATTGCAATGTTTCTCACATGCATCAATATGATAAAAAAACTACATTTTAAAATATTTATCAAAATTTATATTTTTTGGTTCTTAAAAAGGAAACTATGACAACTTAAAAAGAACAGAAGGAGTATTAACATTAAAGTGGATAGTTTACTTAAACTATTTGAAAACCCTAAATTTGGCTATTATCGTCCATCCGTTCATTTTTACGCGTTCATTATTCTAACAATCAACTTTCACTTTTATTAGACTAGATCAACTACTACTACTAAAGAGTTACATATATTTTTTTCAAGATATTTATTAAAGGTAGTAAAAATTTATTTTATTTCTTAGAAATGAGTAATTTTCTTAAAAATTGTGATTAAGCTAAAAACATCACTTATTTTGAAATGTTGGGAGTAATATTTAAACTATCAAGTCAAATTAAAGCAGAAAGTTCATTAGTTATGAAAGCTTATGAATAGAAATTGTCACTTATCCTATTCTTTTTAGTTCGTTTGAAAAAGTTTTTTTTTTAATATATTTTTTTAATTTTATCTTTTCGCAAAACATGTTTAAAAGTTAAAACCATAAGATTAAAAGAGATTTTGGTATATTTGAAAAATCTTTAATTTAAGATCATAATTTTATTTTATTTTCACTTTCTTAAACTCCATATCAAATCTAAATATGACAAACAAATTAAAATGGAGAATAGCATTTAATTTGCATATCACGTCATGATGATCATTGATCATTAGTGGAACTCATGTATGAGCATTAAAAAAATGGATTTGATGGACCATGGACCACTTTACAAAGAACGAAAATGAGGCAGGTTACGTTAACCTAAAAGAAAGAAAGAAAAAGCATATTCAACAATCATCAAACTTATTGCGTTGCAATTACGTTGATTCGTAATGATCATTTCTAGGATGTGTCGGTTTTTATCTTCCATTTTTGTTGAGGTGTTTCAGTGCAAATAGGTTCTAAAAAATAATTCTGTGCTTAAGGAAATAACCATGCAAATCCCTAAAAGTAATGTTACTCCCTCCATTCCTTTTATTTACTCCATTTGAGTTGTGCTTATATTCCTAAATATTTGCTCCTTTAATCTTTTAAGAATAGTTTGAACAAAATCTTTCTATTATGTCCTTGTTCAATAAATATAATTATTATTGATTTGAAAAGAGATATAAAATTTAATTAAGAGTATATTGATAAAATTATTTTTAATTTTATAAGAGTAAGAAATTTAATTAAAGGTATGTCCAACTCAAATGAAGCAAATAAAAAGAATGGAGGGAGTAACTTAGATAAAAATAGACTTAAAAACTTGCATGAGAAAAGTGTCTACCAATATTGCATGGAGTGTTAGTTTCATGAGATTTTTGTTGCCAAATAGTCGTCATAAGGAATTTAATTTCCATCTTACACTGCCAAGTGCCAACACGACTCCCAATTTTAACTTTTCTAACAATATTGACTCTTGGTAATGTAACATGTACTTAACTCCATTTAATATTACTTCCCCCCGTATCAAATTACTTGTGGTGTTTTCTGTAACATGCCTTTAAGAAAGAATACTATTTTCTCTGTCTCAAATTATTTGATATATTTAATTAAAAAAATTATTTTAAAATAGTTGACATATTTAAGAAGTCAAAAAATTATTAATTATTTTTTTCAACTATATTCTTATTAATTGAAGAAGATTCATTTAATTAAGATTAAATAAGGTCATATTAGTTAATTTGCACCCCTTATTAATTTCTTCTTAAGAGTTGTGTAAAAAGCAAACATGTCAAGTACTCCCTCCGTTTCAAATTAAATAGATGGCCTCTTTCTAAAAATATAGTAAAACTTACATAAATCCCAATAAGTTTATCCCTAATTACTTTCTATCCCTACTCTTTGCTAAATTATAAATAATCCCTTATTTTATAATTTCTGGATACATAATTAGCATCCGGATACATAATTTTAAAGTTTACTGAAATATATCCATTTCTGAAACTATTTGGTCGAGATATATAATACATTAACTAGACCAAAGGGAGATACATAATTAAAATTATGCATCCAAAAAATTGTGGGTTTGTGGATGTATCCGACTATTTTTTTTTTTAAAAAGGGATTTAGGTAATTAATAAAAAGGGTAGGGATTTTATGTAGTTTAGTAAAGATAAGTTGTGGTGTTATGTAATTTTTTCAAAAATATTTCTTTTAATTTAGTTGTCCCTTTTATGAAATCAAGAGAATTTTATTATGTTCTTCCAATATTATCCCTACCATTAAATGACTACACAAAGTGTATACACTCAAATTTATATTTTTAAAGCATAATTAATAAGGTTAATTTGGTAAAACAAACCAAATATATTTCTTAAGGGGAGTGTCAAGTCAACAAGGGCCAACTATTTTGAAACGGAGAGAGTAATTTGAGACAAGGAGAGTAATTAGAAAGAATTTTTGATCATTTTACTCTCATTAATGTCTTAATATGTAATTTTTCTCTTTATTAAATATTTACTCTATTGAAATATTTGTAATTTTTTAAAAACAATCACTACTAAGGATAAAATAATTAATATAACTTAAAATTTTAAAATGACAAATAATTTGAAATAACTATTTTAGAAATCAATATAGATAATTTGAGACGGAGAAAGTATTTCCTCCGTTCTTTTTAGTTGTCATAGTTTCTTTTTTAAGAGGCAAACGACACAAACTTTGACCAATATTTTAAAATGTAGTTTTCCATCATATTGATATGAGAAAAATTTCAATTTATAGTACCCTTCGTATAACTTTTGAATACCTAAATTTTAATTTTAAATGATTGAATTAATTTAATCTAAATTAACTTTGTAAATTAGCTAAATTGACTCTCAAAAAGCAAAATGTGACAACTAAAAAATAACGGAGGGAGTAGGAGATTGCGTCAAGAAATTTTTTTTTCCTGTCTTTCTTCCGTTCCAACTTCCAACAGATTAGTTTAACCATTTATGACGCTTCTTCACCAACCACCCCTGTTTGGAACTAATTATGAAGAAAATTAAAGAAGGGAATAGAAAAGGTACAAATCCAAAAGATACAAAGGACAACAGATTTCCACCTTTCTTCCACTTCACTTTGTTGATTTTTTTCTCGTATGGGTTTGACAAGGAAATGTTTTTTGAGAGGAAATGAATTCTTTATTCTCAAAAAATGCAAATTCAAGAAAAGCCTAGCCATTACTAAGATTAGGAGGAAAAACATTTGGTGAAATTGTGATATTATTATTGAGAAAATCAATTCAAAGTACTCTTAACATTGTGATATTATTTGCTTTGGATTAAGATCATACTTTTTTCTTCTTTTAAAAGATCTCATACCACTAAAAGATTGTTTGGTTTCGAAATAAGTTATGCATGACCTCGTAATTCAGAGATTCATTACGCAAAAAATAGTAATATATGAATTAGTGAATTAGTTATGTAGGAATTTAGTAATGCAATAATTAGTTAGACAAGAATTAATAATGCATGAATTATGTTTTATAAAATATTTAGTTTGATATATTACAAATTAAATTAGTACATGATGCATAATTAAAATATTTATTTACTATATAATAAAATAAAATGCACTTGCAGTATATTAAAATGATTGGTTTTGTAATTTTAAAATTTTAATCCATGTTTTTTTTTATTTTACATTCTATTTCACATAAAATATGCATAATATAACTTATGCATCTATGTTTATATATCAAAAAGAAAGGAATAACTAAACACGATATAAGTAATGCTAAAGTTTAATGCATGTAGACAATAGATACCATGACAATGGACTATAAATTACTAGGTATTAAACGTTAAAAACTTATTCATATAATATGCTTACACTTTACATCAAGCCAATGAATACATGACATATATAAATAAGTTTTTAATGTTTAATGCCCAATAATTTATAATGATTTTTTATTATAATAATCTGATTTTCTCTGAATCAATTGTTAGATGGCCGTTAGAATCATTACTATTAGGTACCATGACAATCAATTTAGCCTTTATTTGCACCTCTGATAATAAAACTTTTATAGAAACTTTACTTAAACATACCAAACGCATAATAATTAACCTCCTTGCAAAAAACATGGTAAAAGTTTAAAAGAGACAAAAGTGAAGTCAGAGGGTTGGCATGAACCTAACCTGAAGCATGCCAGAAAATTTGGCGTTTTTATTACGTTGCTACTGCCTTTATGAGTTGGACATGGACAATGACAAATAAGGAGAAACCACAACCTTAACATAAAAAAATAAACGTACCCCATATTTAGATTACGACATTAAACAGTTACGATGACAAAACAATCAATTACTCATATACACATTCGTGGTGTCATTAGTGGGAGTGTTCCCAAGAAGCACCCCACCAATAATTTCATGTTAGTTGTGTTTTGATTTTTTTTCTTTCTATATTTTGAAAATTCCTAATTTTTATTAGTGTAGGAAATTTATTGTCCTAATAAACTTGGAAAAGAATAATATATTGTCTTTGTAGATAGAAAAACTTTTTCTTTCTACATTTTAAAAAATTCATAGTAATTTCTTTTGATTTAGAAAGTTTATTGTCTTAGTAAATTTGGATGAGAAAAATATAAATTGGAGAACATTTCTCTTTTAGGTTTGAGACTACTCGCAATTTATATATAAAATTTGTGATTGAAAATTTATAAGCATTATACACTTTTTCCTTTTATGGTGAGAAATTCTCTCTATTTCTATTTGTGCGCGATGATTAAGCTTAGTCAAAGCTTGATCAAATAATTATATTATAGTATTTTTTTTATTTTACTTTTGTGAGTCATTGTGTACTATTCCCTCCCTCCAATAATATTCATCCACTATTAACTTAATATAGTATTTTTTTTATTTTACTTTTGTGAGTCATTGTGTACCATTTCCTCCCTCCAATAATATTCATCCACTATTAACTTAATTAAGACTGGGCATTCTACCGGAATGGAATGGCCGGACCGGAATGGACCGGAATAGACCGGTACCGGTATGAACCGGACCGGAATAGAACCGGTACCGGTATGAACCGGACCGGAATAACCGGTATGAAACCGCGGTTCCATTCCGGTCCGGTAGTAACCGGTATACTACCGGAATGGAACGGAATGGAATAACCGGTACGGGCAATTTTAATATTAATTTTTTTAAAAAATAATTTTTTATATTTTGAATAAATAAATTATTTTTTACATTTTTGTTAAAGAATAAAAGTTGTATTTTATATTATGTATTTTAAGTTTAAATTTGATTTTTAAATATTTTGAATTAAGTTTAAATATGTTTTTTTTCTAAGTTTTTAAATTTATAAGTTATAAGTTTTTAAGTTTATATTTTTTGAAGTTTATATATTTGAATTTTAAAGTTTATATAAAAGTATATAACTTTGTTAAAGTTTTTTTTCTAAGTTTTTCAATTTATGAGTTATATAAGTTTTTAAGTTTATAAGTTGCTAATTTAAACACTCAAACTAAACAAAAAGGAAATGCATTAAGAAAAAGTATGATAAAATTAAAAATCAATACAATTTATTCAAAATTTCAAATTTGTATTACAATTTACAACTATTAGTAGAGAGCGCCTAATTTACGCAGCCACCTTCTAGGAAGGGTTCTGTTTCAACTAAGCCTCGAATGTAAGCTAATAGTTGTATAATCCTATAAAGTTTTGTTCTAACTCTTGTAAATTTTGAGCAATAACCTCCGGTCTTGGTAAAACTTGTTGACGATCTTCAATTTCAATGCCATCGTCACTATTACATCCAATGACTGCATCTAAGTAATCTTCTTGTAATTTAGTTAACTTTGGAACTCCTTTATTTCTTCGTTCGGCGTTGATCCAATCTCTAAAAGTCACCGATACCTCCAAACTGTCTTCTGCTAATGAATATCTATGATCGCCGATTTGAAATCTTGCCGCACTGAAAGCTTGCTCCGAAGCTACGGATGATCCTTGAATAGCTAGCACGTCCTTCACCATCTTGCTAAGTTTTGGATATTGATGCTCACGAGCCCTCCACCAATTCAATAGCTGTGGTACGCCTTCTTGATTTGTAAGAGTGTCAGAACCCTGGTCAAGATATTTAACAAATTCACATTTATGAGAAGAATGAAGACCAAGTGATGATTGTGCTCTACCATGGGCATCTAGTCGAGGCATAGAAGTTTGAGGAACTTCAACATTATCGAATGTGCAATATTTGTCATACAATTCCTTAGCACAAGTGTGAATGATGTTTTGACAAGTTATCAAATCGGGACTTTCATACGGTTGAATATTTAAATTATGATAAATTCCTCTAACCAAAGCTTTTGCACCATGTTCTTTATATTCCGGGTTAAAAAGAATTGCAATTAAATAAATTTGGGGGATGGGAAAAAAATATTTTTTAAATTTTTCGACCATAGCTACAATAGCATTCTTAAAAAATTCATTATTTTTATACTCTGCAAAAAGGGATGAAATAGACCATATATGTATTAAAATTTTGAGAAATAGTGGGATAATACGATCCAGAAAAAACTTTTGTAGCATCATAAAATGATTTCAAAAAACCTTTAAGTGCTTCTATTTGATCCCAATCATTTTCATTGAGTTGATGACTAGGATAAGCGTTATGAGAATTAAACATCATAGTAATAGGTTGTCTATATTTATAAGCATCTTCAATCATTTCATAAAAAGAATTCCATCTAGTTTTAACTTGTTTTGGAATTTTTTTATACGGAAGTTGACACGATCGACAAAATTCTTTATATTGTCTAATTCTACTACTATTATGCATATGAAAAATCCAAAATACAGCATTTTCAACTTTATCACAAGTATTATCAAATAATTGAATACTATCCTTCACAACTAAATTTAATATATGTGCAGCACATTTAATATGAAAAGCATATTCACTAATTGGACAAATTCTAGAACGTAGATGAGAAATAGCATTTAAATTAGCAGAAGCATTATCTAAAGTAATGCTAATCACTTTATCAGAAAGAAAATAAAATTCTAAAATTTGACCTACAGTAGAAGCAATATAAACACCGGTCTTTTTATGTTCACAAATTTTATAAGCAATAATTCTTTTTTGCAAATTCCAATTATAATCAACCCAATGTGCAGTAACAGTTAAATAATCGTTACCGTTAGGACTACGACCCATATCAGTGGTAATAGCAGCCCTACAATCCATCATGTAAAAATAGCTACGAAGAAATTGCATATGTTTTTCTTGAAATTCAAAAATATCTCTTTTTACCATACTTCTTGAAAAACCTTCAAAACTGGGATTATATGTATCCCGAATATATGTTATAAAACCTTCATTTTCTCCAAAATTAAAAGGCAAACCACAAACAGCAATCATTTTTGCAAAATTTTCACGATCACGATCCTTATTATAGGGTCGTTGTGTAACAGGACCAGTCGGGTTTGAAGGGTTTAGTTCAGTTTGAAACATGTTTGACCCGGCAATAAAGGGTCCAGTGCTAGAACCGGCATTTTGACGGGAAGCCATAAATGCATTCCATTCTCTCGGATGTTTCTTAATCAAATGGGTTTTTAACCCCCCAGTAGAACCTCCAGACCCGCCAGATATATATTTCCACTGTTGTTTACAAATACCACACGTAGTAACAGTTTTTTCATCATTCAAATAACAAAATTTCCACACAGCTGATTTTAAAGGACGTTGTGTCTTGGTCTTACCCCTAACCGGAAAAATAGGGGGACGACTAGCTCCAACCTGAGGATTATCCTGAGTTGGAGCTTCGACACTAGCCGCGGCGGGAGTGAGACTAGTTGGTGTATCATCTAAACCATCATCCACATGTAATTCTACTTCTTCATCTAATTCATCTTCAAAATCATTTTGCAATCTTTCGAAAGCTTCATGGGGAATAGGGGTATTGCTATTAATTTCTATGATAGAGGGATGAGCAAAATCAGTTTCATTAACATGCGTAAAATCATCCGTATGAAATCTAACTTGAGGCAATTGAGAAGAACTAGAAGAACCTTGATTTTTTTTTTTACCAAATTTTATAAAATCTTTTGTTTTTTGTGCAATACTTTTTTTACCAAAATTTTTTTGAGAGGAATCCATAATATAATGAAATAAAATATGAAAGTAGCAAATTAAAACAAACAAAACACAACTAATAAATACGAAAAATAAATTAAAAGACTAGAGAGTGGAACGAATGTACCAAACGTCTGCCGTAAAAGAAGACGATTATAACCGAAATTTAAAACTTGAAAAAGATTGCTCCTCCAAAAGTCACCAAATTATTCTTCAATTGCAAAATAACAATAATAATTATAGATATTGAGACTTGAGAGTAGAAAATTGAGAGAGGATGAGAGTTGAAAAATTGAAATTGTGAATAAAATTTGAATGGGAAAGGGGTATTTATAAGATTTTGGAAGGAGGGGGGGGCTGGGGGGGCTGAGGGGGGCCTGGGGGGTGCTGGGGGCCTGGGGGGGGTCAAAATAGCCGTTTGGGGGGCCCACTAGCCGTTGGCAACGGTCCCCAACGGCTAGTTTCCGTTGGGTTCCGGAACGGACCGGACCGGACCGGTTCGGAACCGGTATGGACCGGTACCGGTTTCCCGGGATGAAACCGCGAAACCGGTCCGAACCGGATACCGGTACGTCCCATACCGTTCCGAACCGGTCCGGTCCGGAACGGTACGAACCGGTACCGGTACCGGAATGGACCGGAACGGTACCGGAATGTACCGGTCCGGCGGCCAGTCTTAAACTTAATATAGTATTTTTTTTATTTTACTTTTGTAAGTCATTGTGTACCATTTCCTCCCTCCAATAATATTCATCCACTATTAACTTAATATAGTATTTTTTTTATTTTACTTTTGTAAGTCATTGTGTACCATTTCCTCCCTCCAATAATATTCATTCACTATTAACTTAATATATAGATTAAAAAATAATAAATAATAAAGATAATTTTATTATATTATACTTTAAATATAACTAATTTATTATTTTAAAAAATATATTAAATAATATTTAATATTAAATATAAAATAAATAAATTATTTATTAATTTTTTAAATTAAATAAATATTATTAGATATCTATATTTTAATACAGTAAACAAATATTGTTGAAGGGAGTACATCGTTCCACAATATTGCCTTTTAGAAAATCTGAATTGAAAGAGACCAGCAAAACTAGAGAGGTGTTTCTTGAAGCTAGTACTTCCAGCTGTTGACCCTTTAAAGCCCCTTTGCTCAAACTCTCTGCTTGTACTACATACAGAACTGATAAACACACAGGCAGGCATTTGAATATCTATGTATACTGTGAAAAAGGGGATGAACAATACTTCAAGATTTTGAGTTTTTTATACACCCTTTTCATTTTTGTTTGTTTGTTTCTTGGCAAGTAGGAGCTAAGATGGTTGAGGAAATTTGTTTCTTTGCAAAGGTTTGTACTTTTAACTTTTCCATTCTTGTTCTTCATTCTAAGTATTTGTGTTTTCTTTTGCTTTTCTGTAGCCATTTTTGCCTATGTTAAGCTGAGATCCAGCTAAAAATTTGTTCTTTGGGTACATTTACATTCTTGTTTGAGCTGGAAACACAGCTCCACCTCTTCTTGTTGGGTTCTTTGGCGGTGCTACAGTGTATTTTTTGGTGGGTTCAAACTTAAAAGTTATCTTGGAGTATATTCTTCTAGACAAAAAAATAATTTCACTATTGTTTGTGCAGTACTTCGTGTGAAAATAGTGGAAAAACTTGTGCATTTTCTTGTATTTGTTCTTTCAATTTCTGATAAAAAGTTTTCAACTTCAGCAGAAATTTTGAGCTCTTCAGCAGAAATTTTGAGCTTTCAAACTGCAAGTAGATATAAATTTTAGTTTTTCAAATACTTTCAGAGACAACTAGCCTAGAATATTTTTGACCTGTGGAATGTAAATTGCAGATTATTTTGTATTAGGTTGACGTGTGTTTGATCTAATCTTATCTTGTAACAGATTGTTCATCTCTTTTTTCTATAAAGAAATTGCCTTTCTTTACAATTTGGTTATGGTTATATTCGTTCCGTATGTAGTAGCATTTTACTTGGCTTATTTATCTAAAGGAAACTTGTGTCCTACTTAATCTGTGGTATAAGGTTAAAATGATTAGTAACTTCGCGTTTGTCGTTTTCTTTCCACTTTCATATTGACTAGTGTCCTGTATGTGAATGACAGGATAGTATCATCATAAAACCTCCCAAGAAGTCTCCAGCATTGTTAAGGATGGTGGTTGTAGCATTTACGCTGATCTTTGGTATTTATATCTGTTCAATTTGTCTTAAACAAACTAGCATGGAGAAAACTAGAAAATACTTGAACATTGAAGTCATAGAAAGGCCTTGTCATAACCATGACATGGATCGGTCCCAAATTCCATATGTGCATTATCCAAAGCCAAAAACCTTTAGCCGGTATGTACTTGAGAAGTTTCAGTCTGGTTCTTAAGCTTCTGTTTACACGAATTTGCGTGAACTCATTTCATCTGCATTGTTAATTGATTTAGGGATGAATGTGGCTGTAATCCTGTACGGCTCTTTGCCATGCTCTCTATGCAGAGGTCTGGGAGTGGATGGTTTGAGACACTATTGAATAGTCATATGAATGTAAGCTCCAATGGTGAAATATTTTCTGTCAAAGATAGGAGAGAAAATGCTTCTTCAATCCTGAGGACATTGGACACAGTTTACAATTTGGACTTCTTTACGAGTGCTTCCAAAAATCACTGCTCAGCTGCAGTGGGCTTCAAATGGATGCTTAATCAGGTAATAACTTTTTGTAACCTTAAAAGTGTCCCTTGTCATGCTGCAGATTCTATATGTTGGAAAACTTGTAGGTAGAGATGAATATGGTGTAGACGTGTAGTTAAGGATAGGCATCTCTTGAACTTGAAGCCTGGGATTGAAGTTTAAGTTTTACTTGTAAGAATTAATTATTAAAGGGGAGCTTCTCTTAGGAGAATCCCTTGCTACACTCGACTTATAGGCACCTACAAACTCACTCATAAGGAAACTCATCAAATAGGTCTTTTGAGTCTTTCAAGTACTGGCGAAGCTTGCGGGGATAATTTACTGCTTGGGACAAAGAAGTGCATTCATATTTGTGCTACTAGAAGTAATTTTGACAAATTCAGTGTATTCAAATGCAAACATCTGGAGAGTATGCTTTCCCATGAAACTGGAAAGCTTCACCAAACTGTTAAGACTAGTTGTTGAGATGACACATTTTTGTTAATATTGATCTGAGAGATACAAAGGGCTTAAGAACATCTATACCTTTCATGATATTGCAATTAATAGGCGGTTTTGTCACATAAAACTGTTCATATATTGTTCTGGATATGGCTTGGATTGATGATAGTTGAACACTCACGCACTCACAGAGGTGTTGGCCTCTTTTTTTATTTTCCTTGTTAACGGGAAGCACTATACATAAGTAAAGCACAAGAATTCTTTAAGAAGGCTCTATTTCTTACAATGGTCATAAATAGTGTGATACTTAATGATTGTTTGAATCTTATAATCTCTTCCTCCTACTGCTAGTGGTTTTTGTTTTTATGTTTTAATTGAAGGAAGTATCTCTATTTACACGAAGCATTCTAGTTAATGAAGAGAGTTAGGGTGCGACTAAATTTCAATGTATTCATAGGATAGGATATGATTCATCATTTTGTGTTTCGTATATGGAGAGAGAAGTAAGTGGGTTGCTATTTGACTTGATTTATAATCTCAATTGCAGGGGTTAATAGCACACCATAAGGAAATTGTCGAATACTTCAATAAAAAGGGTGTTTCTGTGATATTTCTCTTTAGAAAGAATCTACTGCGACGTATGGTTTCCATGCTTTCAAATTCCTATGATCGATATGCCAAACTCTTGAATGGAACACACAAGTCTCATGTACACTCACCTGAAGAGGTATCTTCTTTCATCCTCCCCTCTCTATCACTGCAGGCACATCGACATAAAAGTATACAATCTAATCATTTTGCTGCTTTGCCTAGGCTGGTACTCTTGCAAAGTATAAACCAGCAATCAGTACAACATTGTTGATCACAGATTTGAAGAGAATGGAGGTAACAGCCACGGAGGCCCTGGAATACTTCAACAGCACTCGGCACATGATTCTGTATTACGAAGACATTGTCAGAAATCGAGCTGTAAGAATCTTCTTTAAGATTCTTAAACTTGTACTTACTTGTCCTGCATTTCTAAATCCACTAGAAATCCAGGGAGTTCCCCTACTTACTTAGTCACACTTTAAATTTAGTCGAGCTCCTTTTAACGTCCCCTTTCCAAAAAATGTAAATGCTTTTTCAGTAGTTTTTTGAATGATCAAGTTACATTGATATGCTGGAGAGATGAAATCCTAGTTTGCCTTGTCTAATGCAGTAATCTTTTTCAATCTTGTTTCATCTGTGTTGCTCATATTTCCTGCTTTTAATGCAGAAATTGGTAGATGTTCTTGAGTTCCTACGATTACCAGATATGAAACTAAGTAGCCGTCAAGTCAAGATACATAACGGGCCATTGTGGAAGCATATCAAGAACTGGGATGACGTCAACAAGACGTTGAGTGGAACAGCTTACGAGAAGTTCCTCCGAGCTGACTATTAATTATTTCTGACTTTGTCACTTTCATTGATCGATGAAGGAGGTGTAGATATCAACTGTTTTTCTTGCAAAGCTGACTGGTATACTCTCAACTTGGAAAAGCTTCCTGCTGCATTTGTCCGAAGATCATTCGAAATTCAGCACAGTACCAAGTTTCACTCTCATGTATCTGTAGTTTTTTTCTCTTTCTATTTTATTCCACTTTGAAGTGTGTATAGTGAAGTAGTTAAAGTTGGGCAGTGCCAAAGGCAAGTAGGCATAGATTTGCAGGCAATATTTCTCTCCTTGTTTTCCCCCCTTTTATCTGTAATTTAATAAAGTAGTGAAAGACTATTTTCTTAACATTGTACTCTACCATTTTGATCGCACTCTCTTTAAGGCTCCAACCAACTATTTTTGTAGTCCCTTGTTACAAAATAGTTGTCATGTTTCGCTTATCGAAAATTAATTTAATTATTTTTCAAAGATAAATTAGATTATGTTTTAAAATTAGAATTTGGATATTCAAAAACTATATTAAAAGTACTACAAGTTGTAATTTTTTTCATATTAATATGATGAAAAATACATATTTAAAATATTAATATTGGTAAAAGTTCATATGGTTTGACTTTCAAAAAGAAAATTGGAACAAGTAAAAGGAAACGGAGGGAGTATTAAACTAACAGCGGAAGAGAGGCTTAAATATAATTTAGCCCTTTAAGATTCTTGTTTTCCTTTCAGAAAATAAAAATTATTTTGTTGCATGCGTTTGTTTGAAGCTCTCATTTTTCATCAAATTTACTACACATTTTGGGAGACTACCCATCTTCAAGTTTAATTTCCTGCATTTTTCAGTTTGATTCTGGGCCAGGATTATACTTAGCCCAACGTCGTTACCCACATTCAGTTTGATTCTGGGCCGAGATTGTACTTAGCCCAATGTCTGTACCTTCCTTGGCCCAGTAAAGATTTGTAATTGGAGTAAGGGGGTGTTGATCTCCTCTATAGTGTGTGAACTTTGCACATTTTAGAAAATTCTAAAGAGCTTGTTAAACATTAACATATATTTCTTCTGTTTTATTTTACTTAATCCTTATTTAAAAATAATTATTTATAATTATCTGTTTTAACAAATCAAAAGACATTCAATAACTATATAAAATACTAGCAGTTAATTTAGATTTTTAAAATATAATTAATAAGATTAATTCAATAAAATAAACTTCTAATAAATATTTTTTTAAAGTAAGTGTCAAATCAATATGGGTCAAATAAAATAAAACGGAGGTAGTAATAGTAGGTAGGCCGCAAAGTACACCAGAATATTATGAGATTCTCCAGTTGGAAAGTGAGCATGCTTCACTGATAATATATAGTACGGAGTATAATATAAACTATAAAGAACTGAAAAGGAGGGCAGCCAGTGGAGCGCATACAAACAAACCATATACTATATAGTATTAAGGACAATAAGTCTAATTTAATTTGGTATGTCCTTAAAATACATAAAATTAAGGATTTCACCTTTCTCCATATGTTGTGATATTGCATCTCCGGGAAATAGTTATCTTAGTAAAGCGGGATATATAATCTTGCATGGCTCATAAAAACATGCCGCTACTTGTGGGATTACATTGTGTACGTCATTGTTGTTGCACCCATTCCATATATACACATTCTGCACCATTGGGGAGGTGTAATGGGATGGTCAAAATTCCCCACCCTTAGTCAATGGTCTCAAATTCGAGCCTTGTGAAAAGAAAACTTTTTGATAAAGACCTTTGCTTAGAACGCCTACCTGATGCAAATCTGGATTATTCAGTACCAATGAGCTACGAATATCATAATTTCAACAAAAAAGAAAAGAAAAATTAAAACTTTTATACACGTTTTCTGAACAAATAGAAAAAGGTTATTAGACATCTCCATTCTGTAGTGTAATGCATGTGAGAATATAATCTCAATAACCCTCATGTTGCTACCTTTCTTCTATAAATAGCTACAGGGAAAATAGAGTTTAAGCACACCTACAATATCAACTACATTAATCTCTCTATTATCACTCTCTTCATGGCTCAATTAATCAAATTGATCCTTGCTAACCTTTTCCTTGCCATGATCTTCTCCCACATTATTCAATCTATTGAGGGAAGACACTTGAAGTTCGAAAATACAAATGATCCCTCTAGAGTACCCTATGTTCACACAGTAAAATATGCCACAGAGAAGGCACAAATTCACAATGATGTGGACACACTTGCAACCCCAACACCGCCAATTAGTCCGGTTCAGACAGCGCCTCAGCCGCCACCCCCTGGTCACCCTGATGGCTTCGCTCCTTCAGGACCCGGTCATAGCCCTGGGATTGGTCACTCTCTTAAAGGGAAATAAGAAGATAAATAGTAGTATTTTGAATTTATGCATCAATGTAGTTCTTTTTTTTTTTATATGTACTATTCAATGAACGTATCATTAGTTGTTACACCACATTCTATGAATTCAGCCTGAAATTCTGTATCCTGTGGATATAAGTCAAATTGCCCCATTACTTTCTTAAGTTGGTCCAAATGAGCAATTTAGTTATCTACTCACACTATTCAAAATTTTAAAATAATACACGCCCATAATCTTCTAAAGTTCAAGTTAACAACATGTAGTGATCGTAGTTACAATATGATGCATGCCTTAGCTGTGACTATTTTTTAACATGCTATGAGCAAAGAGCACAGCGAAATTGCGTGAAGTGCAGACATGAAGCAAGTCTACTTAAATTTACATACGGACACATATATTATCTCAATTTATACTTAGTTTGACTATAATAATCCGCTTTTACTTGTCACATTTTGACTTGGCACACCCATTAAGAAAAACAATTATTGACATGGCTATTTTACCATTTTACCCCTATCAAATGATGTTTACTATTGTGTCTTGAGATTAATTTGGAGAAAAAACAATTAATGCTAAGGGTAAAATAGGAAAACAAAAGTTGTCTTTCTTGATATGTCAAAAATGACAAGTAAAATTAAAAATTCAATTAAAAAATAAGTTACAAGTAAACGAGTATTACATATTATTGTAAGAAATTTTCATCTTTTCTCCATAATGTATTATTCTACATCTCCTAATTTATTGTGTGGACTAACTCATGATGATCTCTAAAGAAATTACCCGAGGATGTTGGAAAAAATCTCTTGGTAATTAACTTTCTCATGAGCAGAAAACCAAGTCCACACATAGCTGAATAAATTTGCACTCTCTACAAAATTCTAAGAAAATGTGCCTTGGTGGTTGATGCTTTCTCTGAATATTCAACCAAAACTGCTAGACGTAACTAATATCAACCATATAACTTGAGAATAGGCAAAAGGAGGAAGAAATATTAATATTATGATGGTAATATATACTGCATGCTGGTGTAAAAGACTATCAGGCCAATAAAAGTGGGATAGTAACTTAAAAAATTATTCCATATCACCTTTATTTTCTTTTTAGACAATTCTTTAATTTAAACTTTTCGCATGACATGTTTAAGACTACAAGATTAAAGAATATTTGATACAAATTAAGACCACGAGGTTCATAAGTTTTCTTTACTTTTTAAACTCCATATTAAGTCAAAACTAGACAAACCAATTGAAATGGAGGAAGTAGTATAATAACCATTTGAGCTGCCAACAGCACTCATGTATCACAGCCTAGCAAAGCTGAAACGAAGTGCTTTCTGTTTTATAGTAGTATTATTGTCTATCTTTTATGTCTTGTGTGTGCAATTTGGTGGGCCACTTCTAAAGAGAGACTTCCAGGACTCGAGGAGCCAACTTGAAGATGTCCTTGTAGAAAGAATCTCCTCTCCTTTACTTCCAATTTCAGTCCATAAAGAGAAATGGAGAGTCAATGGAATTGCTTATTCCACTTCTGTGGCTTATTTTGACTTATTTGATACAACTAATAACCTATTTGAGACAAAGAGGAGTGCTAGGGCCCCTCACCAGTAGGTGGCTACCTTCTGTACACTCAGGGAAGGAGCTAGCATGCCGGCTATGGACTTGACAGAATTCTGTAGCTTTGTTGTAGACGTTTTATTTGCATTAAGAACCCCACTTAATATGTATAAATAACTTATCAAGAACTCTAAAAACTCTTATTTTTTTAGAATCAAGAATTATAAATTCAAAATTCTAGCTCCGCTTCTATATGTAGTTACCAAAATTTTAGTATCCACCCAAAAAATTAAAATCCACGATGTAACTCCTTATTAGAGAAAGCAAATTAAAGTATTCAACTGCCACAAACACAGAAAGCTAGTAAAAAAAAAAATCTCTTTTTTTTAAAAAATAAAAACTAATATAGTAGTAAGTAAAAGTATTAGAGAACAGAGATGTCACATCAATTTGAAAAATCCTAAAAAAGATGAAAGTGGGCATAATAGTTGAATTTATTTGGTACTAAAGGAAGACTCAAAGCATTACAGATATGGTAAATGAAAACGACCACAACAAATTAAAATAGAGAGTAATGATCACTTAGCTGATGGTCAGTCAACGATCATTAATTCATTAGCAGCTTATTTAAGCCATCCATTAGCAATATTAATTCAACTTTCTTATCGTTAGTGGTAGGTGCTCCTTTTAACGATAGTCATGTATATTTCTAAGGCACCCGTGCGGGCATATATCTGGGTGCTTTTACTTTTGAACCAAATATTATTTGATCACCAAGCTATCTGGATATCATGTCAATTTAGGTTTTGGGCCTATCTCACACCTCCAAAACTAGCTCAAAGGGAGCAAAACTATCCACACCTTATAAGGAGCTCAGGATTTCATTCATTCGCCGGTGTGTGACATTCATTCATCAATTGTAATTGCCAATAGAAGGGAAGAAGCTAGCAATTGAGATAAGTTAATTAACTCCCAAGAAAGGAAAATTAAAAGCAATGAGATATGGAATATATATGTATTAATTTAACATCAACATGGAGAGGTTCTTTCTCCAATGTGTAGTTATGATTGTGCATAAATAATATGCAGCAATAGGTGAAAGATATGTTCACTGATAGTGTAATTAACTTGTTATAACCCGTTATTTATTATTTACAATAGATTATCAATGAGTATTATTATACGAGAAATACTCTGCAATTTATAATTTCTCTTCTCCAGCTAAAAATACATCAGCCGGAGACAGTGGTGAAGCTACCTTATATCGAGGAGTGTTAAATGACACCCCTTCGCCGGAAAATTACATTGTTTAGCTAGGCTAAACTTTTAATTTTATCTTTTATTTTTATATATATATATATATATATATATATATATATATATATATTATGTTGACTTTCCTTATTCTTTTACGCGTGTTTGCTTTTTTTTATATTGAGATGTCTCTTAGTAAAATTCCTGGCTGCGCCACTAGCCGGAGAATAGCCTTGTATCACAAGGACTAATATAAGAATGAGCTCAAACAGAGGGAGTAAAGGAAGACTTTTTCATAGAAAGCAACTTTTAGGAGATTATAAGAAAGCGACCTTCTTAGCCTCCACAGACTTTTCTAACAGTTGAAAAATGAAATATATACGAATGATATAATGGCAATCATAGCTGGTTAGGAATCTTAACCTTTCAACAGCTAGCTAACTAATCATGAACTCCCTCAAAAACTACCCCTACTAAGTGCGTATTATACATTGGGTGGCAGAGTCAGAAATTTTACTAAGGAATGTCACGATATAAAATAAAGTAGACACATAAAAAATAAGGATAGTCAACATATAATATATATACATAAAACTAGAATTTTGGCCTAGCTAAACAGTGTAAACTTTTAGGTGAAGGGGTGTCATTGGACACTCCTCTGCATAAGGTATAGCTCCGCCACTGGTTCTATAAGCTCTTTTTTTTTTAAAAAAAGAAAGAACTAGAATAAGATGTGTTTTACTTGAATTTTATGTATCGAGCAAAGTCAGAAGTAGCATATGAACCACCCAGTTAAATAATTAAGGACAGACAAAGTGGGAAGTACTAAAGAATCTAATCTTCGAAGTTGGAATTTCGGTGGTGGGACGGCTAGCTGAAGAGATTTCTGTTATTATAAGCCTAAAGTCCAAAGATCTTTTGGTCTCTTTGCTATTTATTAGACACACAAAAATAAAGCTGCATGAACAAAAAGAGAGGCTACTGTACACCCCACTATTAGCCTTAGGACAAGTTTAAACACTTTATAATACAATACTACTTGCCAGCCAAACGACTGCATGACTCAAGCAGGTTAAGCATTAATATAACTCTATTTTTTTTTGCAAGTTGTGTGCACTAACCTAATATATAATTTTTTTACGCCATCATGTTAGATTGACTTACAACTTATAATCAGAGATATATTCAAAACTTAACTTTGATGAGTTCTTGAAATTCTTACAATAAAATTTATTGCACTTTTAAAATATAATTACGGGATCAATTAAACCCAATAAACTAAGCTTCTTCTCCTTCTTCCTACAATAACAAGTAACTCTTCATAGAAATTTTGATATGATACTAGAAAAATAAAGAAATAATCTACTATAACCGGCTATATTACAGTGTAGTGTAAAAAATATTTTCGTTATATATCACTGCACAAAATTAACTTAAATCCTATTCCTTTTATATGTTTTTTTAAAATTATGTATGGATTGCAGCAACTCAAGTAATATAAGAGGACAGAGAAATAAAAGAAGCATTGAAGGACCAAAAAAGGAACTAGGGAAGACAGAGTAACAAAGAAATGCACTATATAGGGCCCGTTTGGCCATGAATTTTTTCCAATTTTTTTTTCCGGAAATTTATTTCACTTTAGTGAAAAAAGTAAAATTTTGTAGTGTTTGGCCATAAAATTTATTTCACTAAAGTGAAATTTTTTTCCGAAAAAGTGAAAATAAGTTTTACTTGTTTTTATTTTTTTTCGGAAAAGTGAAAACAAGTTTTACTTGTTTTTACTTTTTTCACTCATACTTCTCTCACAAAAAGTCAAAAAGAACTCTAATTTTTTTCATGGCCAAACATAACTTCAACTCCAACTCCAACTCCAACTTCCACTCCAACTTCAACTTCAACTTCAACTCCAAAAAATTTAATTTTCATGGTCAAACGCCTACTTAGAATCCCAAACAAGTATTTTAAAAACACTCCAAACAAATTGAAGGACCACAGACCATCCAAATTTTAAATTAAAAAAAGATTACTCCGTACGTAATATAATACTTGTATTGATCATGACATTACATGCGTAGGGAAGTTCGGGTTCCTATAAATACCAAGCTAGCACAATAATGGAAAATATTCCTCACTCAAATCCCAAGCTTAGATAGCATCTCAATACAACACTTAAACCCCAATTGCCTTCAATTTAACTACATCTAGAGTAATTTTCTTGTGTCCTATATTTATCTAGATATGGCTTGTATCAAACGTATTTGTGTATTTAGTTTCCTTCTTGCAGTAATTGTTTTCCATCAAGTTATAATTGCTGAGGGAAGACAACTGAAAGAATTGAAAAAACCCGAGGTTGCTGATCACACGAGGGTAGGAGAAATTCTTGAAAGACAACATTTTAGTACTGGAGACGCTTCAAAAGTACTAAATCGAAAAATCAACTATTCACCAACAGCAACAGGAAATAGCCCAGGTATTGGACATTCATCTTCTGTGCCAAAAGCAAATTATCAACCAAAACATACTACTATTGAAGGAGGCATAGACGATCTCAAAGCAGGACACAGCCCGGGTATTGGTCATGCTTCTCAGAATGAAAAAATTGGTCCAAATGTCTAGACATGTCAATATTTAGATAAAGTTATTTCTCCTACTTAATTGTTTGTAATTATTCCAGTATTTAGTACTACAACAACAACAACAACAACAACATACCCAGTGTATTCCCACCAGGTGGGGTCTGGGGAGGGTAAAGTGTACGCAGTCCATACCACTACCTCAGATGAAGTAGAGAGACTGTTTCCGATAGACCCCGGCTTAGAACAGTATTTAGTACTATAGTATTATAATTTATATATCCAATTATGGTACGTCCGTTCTCCACAGCTTGAATATTAGAGCTTGAAAGTTGTATTTTGCAACGGAATATTGTATAAGTATTATGTATATCCAGAAATCGAAATTTTATAATATTAGCAATGTTATGTTGTAAAAGTAAAATTCTGTCTTAGCAATCATTTGTGCTCGTCCCCCTTGTGTTGGTTCACATATAACAATACTTGAAAAGATAATTAACAGAGGCTAAACGCATCTCTCTGCATGTTATTGTCCATGCAGATGAACAGTGGGAATTAAGAATGGAAGATACGAAGTTAAGCTATATATATTGTGAATCTTATAGGAAAAGATCTCATCTTTGTACTTAAAATCAAGAGGAACTTTAGTATTTAATGACATTTCCAGTTCCTACATGTAAAAAGGTATAATTCCCCAAGTAATTAAGAATATGACCTAGTACCTTGAGACCACCAAATTCAAATCGCAACAAAGACAAAGAACACTAGCGATTTTTATTTTTAAAAAAAATATATTTAAGCTTTAGTAAATAGGGTTACTAATGTTTGTATTGATGGGAGAGATGATATGTATTCAATAGAATAGTCGAAATATACAAAGATGGCTAGCGGACACCATAATAACTACTATAAGAAAAAGAAATACAATTCTCACAAGCATCACATTATATCTCAAACATTTTCATGTTAATTATGAACATGTGCTATTTTTGCCGCTCATGTATCATTTACCACTTGGATAACTTAATAGCCATAATCATCCTGATACTTAAACTCTGTTTTTCAGCTCTAGATTAGGTAGAAATTACTTGAAAACAACATACTAACTGATAATCTCATAAGTGAGGTCTGGGGAGGATATTGTGTACGGAGTCTTACCCCTGGTTTATGAAGTAAGCTAAGCAAACACAGTAGAAAAGCTACAAACACAGTCGAAAAGCCATGCTAAAAACAATGAAGAAAAGAACAACACATAGAAAATTGAAACCAGTGACAATAAACTCATTGAGAAATACAACCATTTTTTATACTTAGAAACCAACTAATCGAAGTTCTAAACTCTAAAGTAGAAAAAGATGGATGTCTCAATCTAACAATCCCCGCACCTAAAAAATAGAATTGATCGCAGTAGTGTTTTAGGTAATTAGATGTTCTAATTGTAAATAAACTATCACATATCCTCACATCGTATGATTTGAAAAGGTAAAACTTTCCAACCTGGCGCTAAATTGTTGATGATTTTCATGTTAACCCACTAAACTACAATTAAGTAGTATTTAATTAGTGGTACTATATACATAGACAAAAGAAGAGAACAAGTGGAGTTGACAGTGACAGCTGAACAACGAGGTTTCCTAATGGGGCAATGAACAACCATAACCTTTGATTTAAAAATATTTATATCAGTCAGGGAAGAGCTAATTAAGCACTTTTCAATTGCAAATTGCAGAGAAGAGATACGATTAAATAACGTAAAGGCACATGCGACCCACCATGATTCCCTGCTTTAATTTTCGTTCGATACATTTATTACTAATTACCTTAAAGAACTGAACTCTTACCCAAATAGATTGTTTTATTATTTAGATCTCGTAAATGCCAAGCTACATTTTGCAAATTGTGCGATAATGGTCAAAATCATATTATGAAGTATTACTTTTTAGCGAGTTTCTATTTGAACTATTAGGTGTTTATGTTATTTTTGGGTACAACTATCTGTATTTAAATAACAAGAACTTCAACTTTAAGTTCAAGGACAACCAATTAAGTTCAACAACTTCAAACACAAGTTCAACAACAATGAACTGTCAAAATGAAGTTTCTACTATTTTCAGGAAAATAGCAAAACCGTAAGAAAAAGAGATGAAACAGAAATGTAGAATCAAGTCCACCGAATTCACGGTGTGTCCTTAAGGAATTTATTCTCCTCAAGTACCCGAGGTTATGGAATCTTTCCTCCCAGGATAAAATGATTCACTTCAGTAGAATAGTGGTACCTCAAATTCTACAAAACTTCGAACGCACTCAATGATTTGTTGATCACACTTGAGTTTTTTCAAGAAGAAGAGAGTGTTTTTCTTTCACAAATTTAGTGCCAATACCTGAGGAATAAGTTAGGTATTTATAGCCAAAAGGTGGTGCTTCAGAAGAGAAACAAAGGTTCTTTACAGACACAACTTTTCTGAACCGATGTCAACCTGCGGACCCCACCTGCGGGCCCTGCACCCGCAGGTGGTCCATATGCCGCCGCAGGTCACATAATGTCAATTTCCAGAAAGTTCACTGTTTTCTGCGAAGGTCACCTGCGTCCGCAGGTGACGACCGCGCAGGTCGTCCGTTTTCGCGTGAAACAGTGTGTCGCTTCCTCGAAGGGTCGCGTCCCTTCTAGGTGCGTTGTGACATGCGTCCGCACATGCTATGTGAGTCCGCAAATGGAGAAGAATCATTTCTTATCGGATTTTTGGATTAACATATCACTAATCGATCATTTGCCAAATCCGAAGCCGAAGCCGTAGCCGAGCGAGCGACGACGACGACGCGAAGCTTGTCTTGTTCTTGCCTCACTATCCACATGAAGGTGAGTGTTCCAATATAAACACTAAGAAGTTTTTTTTTCCACCAATGTGGGAGAACTTTAATTTCTTAAAGTGAACTACACATTTCACTTTCCCTCCATTTTTCTTCCCTCCATTTTTCCATTCACAATACTTAGAACCCAACAGTTTATTGATCCCATCTGAACAATCATCAACTATTTATCAAAGCACTTCAACTATCAATTGTTATTTTTTTCCTATTTGAACGATGTTGATATTTCAGATAAGAAAAGGAAACAACTGATAATTGATGTGTGTTTTGATAAATAGTTGGTAATTAATCAGGTAAGAAAAGTCATGAATACTTGATAGTTCAAATAGCAAATATACAACAACGTAATACTTCTAATGTGTTTTTGTCCATTAACTCTTAACTTCAACATCATATAACCTCCGTTTCAATTTACTTGGTCTATTTTGACTTGACACAAAATTTAAGAAAATAAAGAAGATTGTTTAATCTTGTGGTCTTAAATTAAAGATATATCAAATATACTAAAATGTGTTTTAATCTCTTGTGATCTTAAAGAAAAATATGTCAAACAAGTTGAAACAAAGAAAGTATGATTAGTCAAAACTGCAGTCGAATTGGGAGAGAAATAGAGAAGGTGCTTTAGTCAAATTAAAGTCTCTTGTTTTCAGTTGAGCTCATACCACTAATTACTTCTATGATACCAATCGTGTATATATATATATATATATATAAGCCGCCACCAAGGAAAAGTCCAAAAAAAGCAGTGATGATATGTTAATATAAGGAATCTCTTATGGTAAGTTTGACTGGGCCAGCAGCCAGCAGATGAAAAATGAGCCGCAATAAAGTGAATCTAGCTTGGAGAATCTCACCGGCAGCTGAGCTGTTTAGATTCCTTAAAAGAATATGCTGTGTGCTTAGACACTCTGGGAGGTGTCTGATCTGTAATTAGACACCAAATTAACCAAGTAATTTAAAAAAGTGATTAATATGTATTATAATATATAGGTACATACACATATAGATAATTAGTTAACCCCATGTTACTTTGCCTAAATGTGCAAATGGCGGCTATCTAACATGAGTTGAATCCTTACCATGTGAGCAGAAGAGAGCAGACTTTCCAATTTCGAAAACTTTTTTAATGGGTACACTTGGTTTGAGTTGAAACTGAGACCGTTGTGTTAGAATAAAGTATTCGACCTAATGGGACAGTAAACAGGAAATAATTTTTTACGACTACTTATAAATTAAATAGCAGAAAATGAATTTTTCAGAATTTTTATGAGTAAAAATAAAATTATCATGTTAAAAGAGACGTAAAACTAAAATCAAATTTGTGAAAAGCTACAAAATTGAATCTCTCAAAAATTGACAGCAATTTCCGCTTCTTGATTCCTGGTCATATGTGTTGACATAGTTTTTCTATAAATTTAGGAAAAGGAAAAATAATTAAGACTGCCAATAATTTAAGTATACAACTTCTAATCCAGATTTTGAAGGGGGTTTAGGGTATTCTTCCTGATTAAAAGTTGTGGTCTTGCATGCATGTATTATTTCAATTCGTCCTAATTTATGTGATGGCGTTTGGATTCAAAAATTATTTTTAATCACAATTTTTTATATGCCATCTTAATTTTTTTAATTATTAATTATTTTTTTTAATTATTAAATATTCTAACTTATAGTACTTTTCACATAATTTTTAAATATGTAATTTTATGTAGGAAAACTAAAAGATTCTGTAAATGCCCAAATGTATATAGGGTGAAAATTAAGAAATTCGAATATCGAAAAGCAAAAAGTGTCACATAAATTGAGACCAAGGGAGTATAACATTCATTAACGGTAAGTGAGCTTAATATATAAGAAGTTTAAAATTAAATAACTTTCAAACATAAAAATATATCAATTTTTTAAAACTAATTAACAAAATAATAATGTCACATAAACTGAAACAGAGGGAACAGGTCCACCATTAGTTTTTTTCTTAACAAAATTGAAATTTGAGGGAGGAGGCAATGAGGTAGGCTTTGACACTCTTCCTATGGAATCTTTAGCTGTCATTTAACTCTTTAAATACCACCCCAAAGCCCTTTGCCAAACGGACTATCCTCTATTACTCTATTAAACTTTCAAAGTTCTAAGTTAGCTTTGCTTCCTCTTAATTAGTCTTAGCAAAGCACCAACACCCAATTTGCTCTCCCCTAGCCCTTTCTCCTCTCTACATTTTTCCAATATGGCCAACTTTTATACCTTAACTTCAGTACTCTTCATGTTGCTATTCGTATCTAACCTAGTTCTTTTCAGCCAAGGAAGAAATCTTGGGACAAAAGAAAATTTGAACGTTAATTTCGTGACGTTAGGCGTAAAGCTCGTCGAAAAAAAAGAAGCTAGCACTAAACAGTTTGGGAGAAGTGGATTTAGGTTTATGGAAGGAAGTGTGGATGCTTTTCAACCTAGTACCCCTGGCCACAGCCCTGGCATTGGTCACTCTAAACACGACTAGCAAGGTTTACCCTTATGTAATACTAGTAATTTGGTCATGACGAGATGGATCGTCCATTTGTAATGCTTTTTTTAAAAATTTGCGTGCGTGCATGTATTATGTAGTACTACTAGCTTCAATTTGATTGGCTTAGTTTCTAGGACTCGTGAATGATGTAAATTTATTCTTTACTTCAAAGTTAATTGTGAAAAAACTTTCATTTTATTGTACTCCTAAAGGTTTATAATTTCACTTCCTCCGTTCATTTTTACTTATCATATTTAGATTTGACAAATCTATTAAGAAAAACAATGATTGACATGACTATTTTACCATACTATTTATATTAATTGATGTTTAGTATTAGGTAAAATGATTTGAAAAATAAGTAAGTAATGCTAGGATAAAAGATGGAAAAAAATAATTGTCTTTTCCTTATGTGTTAAAATTGACATGTAAAGGTGAATATATATTTTTGAAATAGTGGACAAGTAAAAATGTACTGAAAGAGTAATAAAACAGGGATAATTACACAAAAGTACAACTAGCAAATATATTTTACATTTAAGTAGCCAGAAATATACTTTACACTTTATAGCCCAAAATCTGATTTGGCCATTCAATGTACACTAACTTTTCTTTCTAGTTATATAGGAACAACACTTCTCATACCAAATTCTCAGCTTCTTCTTCACGATTTTCACTTTAATTCTTTCCCAAAAAATTTCAAACAATTTAGTAAAAAATTAAGCATTGTTTCGAGTTTTTTCTACAATTCGAGGTTCCAATGTTTTCGTAAATAAGCTTGTTTCGAGTGGGTATGATTATAGAAGATCGGTTATGTATTGAGGAGCCCAAATCTGAAATTTTGGATGATTTGGTGTAGTTTTGAAGTGTTTTTGAATGAATTTGATGCTTGGATTCGAGGAAGAAGCTAAGACGAAGTCTGTTTTTTGGTACAGTAATGTATTTATTTGTATACTGTATTGTATATTGTTGTATATTATATTGTATATTGTTGTATATACAATACAGTCTTTTTATTTCGGTGATTTTTTTCTTCCTCTCCATTTTATATGCATTTATACAATGTAGATACATTCTTTAATATTATTATATATACATACATACATACATATATATATATATATATATATATTATTGTATAATTGTATATATATACAAAATTATAAAAAGTGTATGGTATACTGACATACAATATTATACAAATATTATGCACTCCTGCTTTCTTTGTATATTTATGAGATCTGTTATCTATTTGGTTTGATTTTTTATTTTAGTATTCTTCTATTTGTGTGACTATTGAATTTTGCATTTTGTAAGAAGTCCTCTGTTGTTGAGGTAATTGCCATACTATTTTAGCAATACGTCTTGTAACGTATTCGCTGTCCAATGGATTTCATGTTGATTGAGTCACTCGGATGTTTATGGGACGAGTATACTTAGAATGTTTATAGTTGAGCCTTTTATAGCTACGTAGTTCATAGAGTCCATTGCATTCATTTCCGGAAAGTATACAGCGGGCAAATTACAATGGTGTTCTGATGTTATTTTTTACATGTTGAATGAGACAAGGTATCCTCAGAATTCTAGTTGCACATATATTAAGTTTCTTATTTCAAAATTTTTTCATCTACCCTCTGTTTATTTGTTGCATCAAATTAATATGATTCACTTTTTTTCTTTTGATTCCAACTGCACATATTTTCTTATGTTGCACTTCTGAAAGTTGTTGGATGTTGACTTCTTTTGCTGCTCTTTATATCATACTTTAAATTTCGCAGATTTATTAGATGATGATATCGTCACTCTCCCAGCTTAATAAGTTTCTATTGTCACTTTCCCTACTTTGTAAGATGAAGATGGGAGATGTAAGAGAGAGAGAGTAATAATTTGACTAAGGAGGTAAATTAACTTTCTTTTTCTATACAATTGGGTCATATTTGATAATGTAACATATAATGAACTATATTTTATAATATAACATTACTAGTTGCATTTTTTTTTTTTAAATAATTTTTCCTTTATTAAATGAGTTGTTAATTACTATAAGCCAGGGAGTAGTAAGAGTAGAACTGGGGAAAAATTAAATTAACTTGGACAAATAGTTTGGACCAAATCATTTTGACTGAAGTAACATATAAAAAGAACATGAGAGAATAAATCCTACTATCGTAAATAGGTCATGTAATACTCGCGTGACGTATACTTTTTTGAAGTACAGCTTCATGTGTACAAATCATTTCTAGTGAGTCATCTAGTACGTCATCTCTTGTAATATATATTACTGCTGCTATTTTTTTTGTTTTAATTTATGTTGGTTTGATTCGAGAGTACAAGAGTTAAGCTAATTAAAGTTTAATGTGATTTTAAATATTAAATATTTATTTTTTAATTAAAATTATATAAAAAGTAATATAAATCACAATAATTAATAATCTAAAATATTTAAAAAATTATGATTAAATTAAATATCTTTTGGATATTCAAATTGTAATTAGGACAAATAAATTGAACCTAATGCAATACATCTCTCTTTACTACTACATCACAAATCAAGAAAAGGTCAAACCAACCGTAAATTGTGAGTTCACTTTGCATTATATGTAACTTACCACGACTAGACCGCCATACAGCACATTTTTCTTCCGTAAAAGATAGAAGGGAAATAAATAAAGCAATAATAACCCCTACCAGCCACTATAAAGTTATAAGTTTAACATTCACGGAAAAATAAGTAAGAATTAGCTACAATTTTTTTTTTTTTACCCCACACTTGGAGCTCTCACCCCTTTTTACTCCTTTGATGACATAAACTTACAATCTTCGGGTTGAAAGTAGGGGACGGAGCTACCCTTAGGTCAGGGGGTCATCCGAACCTCCTTCGACGGAAAATTATACTATTTTTTTTTTAAACATGAAAATTATACTATATATACATGATTAAAATTATTTTTTATATATATATAGTAGATGTTGAACCCCTTCGATTAGCTCGAATGCTTACTTGTGAACCCCCTTGGTGAAAATCCTAGCTCCGCCCCTGGTTGAAAGTGATGGGTGCTTACCATCCGAGCAACTCCCTCTTGTTACAAAATTCATTATTAATTTTCTGTTACTAATACTTTTGTTAAAAAATTTATACTATGATCAAGAACAAAACAACTTTAGATATTCAATTATACTAGCTAGTACCCAACATCCATGCGTCACAGTAGAGGAGAATTACTTTCTCCAGATGCAAATTAACGGTAGCTCCACATGAGATTTGGAAATCCATGAGAAAGCACCAAATCAAAAGAAATCTTCACCAACCCCATTGTGATCATAGAAGTGAAAGCAAAATGCACATGAAGTGCAATGGACTGGTACTTAGCTAATTAGGGTCCACTATTTTTTGTCTGGGACGCTGCCTTTAGAAATTTGTAAGTTACTAATATATAAGTACCTCATTATAAATTAGCTAGCTCCTTAGGCCATGGAGACCACCTTTTCATTGTTTACATTTCTTTTTTTGCCATTAACTGCAAAGGAAATCAAGAATCTTCCCATTTTTGTGCTCATAAAGAATCTTGCTTTTTTAGCCTCACATACACAAGTTGGAATTAGGCAACCGCAAAGGGTCACCTTAGGCCTTTGAGCTCTCTAAACTGTAAAGTTAGGTTCCTCTAATCTCTATATTACATGCAACAGTTGTTTAAGGACAAAAAATATACTTAGCAGGACAAGCACTAGTCCCTAATAAACAGTATACAAGTACAAAATGTGTAGGTCAGTGGGAAGGTGCATGGGTACCAGTGGACTCTCCTAAAATTGTTTAAAGGTTAAATTTTGTCTAACTGATGATTCATTCCAATTTATGTGACACTATTTAGCTAGACACATAATTTAAGAAAGAAAAGAGAATTTTTGATAGTTATGGTGTAAAATAAACCTTAGACATTTATGTAGTAGCGATAGATTATTTCATTAAGGGTGAAAAAAGAGATTTTAAGGTTAAGTTGTTGACATATTTTTGGGGGACAGACTAATTAAAAAGAAAAGTGTGTCACCAAAATTGGTATGAGAGATTACTTTTAAGTTCTTTACAAAATTAAGTACTAGTTCAATTTTTAGGTAGCTCTTGAGTTCTCGAAGGGTAGTATAAAGTTTTTATAATGAAAAGGAAATTGCTTAGACTGCCAATCCGATGCCCTTGGAAAGACTTTTTTTTAGAGGGTGGTACTGTTCTTTATGTGAAGCTTAGGGCTACTCATGAATTTTAATTTCTTATATCACAAAGGAAAAGGGCACCGCACGCATTCATGATTTATTATTTTAGAATTTTTGTAATATAATCTCATAACGTCATGGGTCGCTGAGTAATAAAAAAATTATTAAGTAAGACATACAAAAATATAGTAGAATGCAATTGCCAGGCTGGTATATATATATGGGATCAAACTCCCCTCCATTTCTAATCCGCTTCAATTCCTCAAGTTCCTATTAGATACCTTTCGGTCTAAAGCTTCTTTTGGCCGTATAATTATTTTTTCCTATTAAAAGAATACATGGATTATAGTATTAGACTATTAAAAATGAAGCTAGTTAGAATTTGTACTTAACTGTCTCCAAATATACTTGTATGAGTAGTAAACTAGAATAAAAAAGTCGGTCACATTCAATAATAATTAGAGTTGTAAAGTTGTGTTTTTAAGAAAAAATAAAAATAAAAATTAGTTATCTGATTTAATAATTACAAAGCTGCATACTGTAATGCAAAAGTTAAGATATTTATTCTTTGTTATTTCCTGAAATTAATTTCTGAGAGGGTTAATCCTGGTGACCAAAATTATTTGAATGGCACAAACTGCAAATAAAATAAATATGTTAATAAATATATTTAAACGTAAGAGTAACATCGGTGATATGGAGTAATTTGGAGCGTCTAAGTGAATGGATTGGCAAAGGAGGTGGTGCAGTTGATGGGACTGCTTCTTCTTTAATCAGAGTTCTCAGTTTTGAGCCTTGAGTATGAAATAATCCTTAATATAGAGTTTTGCCCCCTGAATGGGTCCTATCCAATGTAAATCCAGATTAGTCAGACTTTAGTACGGGTACGAGATGCCGTACCTGATGGAAACTAAAAATAACTAAGTGAATGGAAAGATCAAGATTCAGGACTATCGAACAATAAGCCAACAAGTGGCAACAAAAAAGTATTAAGTGCGCATATATATTTGGTTTGTAGTTAAGTTTTTCAAGAAAATCCAATGAAGGACATCACCCATCGTTGAAACCAATTCGATGGTGATTTTCTCTGGAATCAAATTCCTTGTTTATCATACCAAGCATATTTATGAAATGATAGGTTTTCAGTTCGATCTGGCTTCTTAATGTCCTTAGGCTCAACGATGCGTCTACATCATTTTGCACTTTTTCCTCTTGGGCTATTTCGATGATAAATTTAAAAGAGTTTAACATACGAACATTGTAAAAGATCATTTTTACACGGAGATCAATTAAGAAAAACATAGATAATCATCCGTAAAAATGGAACTGGTTACTAGAAAAATAATAGTAAGACATATTGCATGCTTATACGACATGTTGAAGTATTGGTTCCATTTAGTGACGGAAGTGAATTCGCAATCATATACCTATAAGAATAACTCCTTTTGTCTTAAATTATCTTTCATAATTTTTAAAAATAATTGTTTAAAATAATTTATCATTTTAGAAATTTAAGGTAAAATTAATTATTTCTCCCAATTTTATTCTTAGTATTAGTAATTATTTTTGAAGACTGTAAATATTTCAATAGAATAAATATTAATGAAGAAAGATCATATCTTAAGACATAAATAAATATAAATAGTCAAAATCTATCATAATTAATGTACCAGACATCAATAAGGATAAATAATCGAAATCTATCATAATTAATGTATCATCTTTCAAGGAATGTGTAAAAGAGAGACACCAACATACAATTTGAGACTAGAGGAAATATATGTAAGAAGAAGAAGAGCCTTTGTTTGTTTCTACGGAGTACTGATCTTCATTGGAGTAATAAAACTATTCAAATAAAACTATTCAAATTTCAATCTTCGTGGATGAAGATCGTAATAAATGTAAGAAAGAGATTATATTTTACACAAAAACACACAGGGGCGAATTTACACTTAAAAAATGAGGCAAAGGAATCCGTGGTTTCTTCATAAAATTAGGTATTTTATGTATATATATTTTTTAAAATAGTACTCCCTCCATTCGCTTTTACTTGTCACTAATTTCCTAATTGATTTTTTCATTTTAACTTATCATTTTTGACATATCAAGAAAAAACAACTTTTATTTTCCTATTTTACCCTTAGCATTAATTGTTTTTTCTCCAACTTAATTTCAAGACACAATAGTAAACATCATTTAATAGGAGGGGTACTATGGTAAAATAGCTATGTCATTAATTATTTTTCTTAGTGGGTGTGCAAATCAAATTGTGACAAGTAAAAGCGAACGGAGGGAGTATAATATTACCTTTAGGCACTGCAAGAAAACTAAATGGTGCACTTGGTTACAGGTTAAGTTATTATCTTGAGGATTGGAGATCAATTCCCACTAAATATAGTTTTCCCTTCTTTTTTTTTATGGTGCACCCATATTCTAGAAATTCTAGAATTGCCTTTGAAAACACGTATTCTTAACCAAGAATGATATCCTAAAAACATTAGCCTGTCAGTATATACATAAATCGAATCCAATTAATTAGAAAAAAAGGTCACGAATTTTTTAAGCAAGACATATATGGTATCCTTAATGTTACTCCAATAAATAAACTGCGGATCAAAGAAATTGTACAGACGGACATGCATTAAAGTACACTGAAAATAAATATAGTGATAGTATATGGTAATAATACACTTTGGAATTGCAGCTAAGTGTGGAGTGCCATGGGATGGGAGCATGGGGAATATAGACAAGTAGCAAGAGAAGATAGAATAGATGGTGTGCATGCCATGTGAGCAATATTTTGCTGCTTCTTCACTAGAGGCCACCCTTAATCACCCAAAACACACCATCCATTCTTACTTTACATATTCATTCTTCTTTCTTCTTTTTTTTTCTTTATCTCAAATCTCAATAGGAATCTTCCCGCTACTGAGGAGTGGCAGGACACAAGCACATGTTCCTCTGTTTCATGTTCAATGGAAAAGGGCAAATATTTAGGACAGCATTAATGAATGAAAATACATGTTGTCCTCTTTTTTCGTGCCTATATATACTACAGTTGTAAATGTGTTTTAACATACAAATTAAAACCTTATTGCTCCAAATTCCATAGTACTACTTCTCTTCTTTAATTTACTCTAACTTAAATAATACTCATATCATATACGTACACTATGATAGCAACAACCAATAAAGCCATTAGTTTGTGTATTTTCTTCATTGTATTGGTCTTGAGTCGTGAGATTTTACATGTAGAGGCCAGGCACCTCAAGTCTAAGCACTGCAAACACTGTTCAAAAACTTTGAAAGTGAAAAACAGGGGAAATTATGAGCCATCTTCTAATTTAGGGTCATCAACACAGGCAGCTGAAGGCACCACCAAGGCTGAGAACATTGATGATTTTCAACCTTCAGGGCCAGGGCATAGTCCGGGTGTGGGTCATTCGATTCATAATTAGAAGTCAAAAAAGAATAGTTGTGATCATTTCTCTCTGTGAATCAAGCAAAATGGCGTAGAGGTTATTATTTTAGCTGTATGCATGTATCATATGTAATTGCTTGTAAGCTCTGACTTTGTGTATATATTGTTGTTTTTAATTTGTGATATTTTGAGCTAATTGTTGAAATAGTAATACTAGCTAGTACATATACACAAAATAATACCAAACTTAAAGCCAAGGATAATCCTCGCTTGAAGTAAGAATATGCATACGGAACTCTTAAATCTAAACTCTAAACTTCCCAATCTAACTAGGAATAATTGACGGAGAACGCTGCACTCGGTACAAAAAAAAAATTAATTCTTTGATTTTTTGCAATGCAACAAAAAAATGATAGATAGTCAAAAGCCGTGCAAACTATTGTGACATTAAACTCATGAGTCATACCATCAAACTCTGGAAAAAAGTGACAGAGCGTAGATTTAGAAACACAACAGGCTAGAGTGATTCATATAGCCAGACCCAGCTTATTTAATTTGGTACGGAGAGGTAGTAATTGTTGTGTTTGTTGCAAAAAATGATAGACGGGTCATGGCCAACTACAAGCGCCTTTGTGTTTGTACATTAACGTCCTTTGAGATGTGCCTGTGTAGAATACTTGAAATACACCTTCAGAGTCCAATATAGCCCAATATTTTCACTTGAAGTTCAAATACTGAAGTTTAGTATTGCAAATACTCGTTATCAATAAATTAATATTTGAATTTCAATATTTACAAATAGTCAAGAATATAAACAAATAGGAGTATCACTTAACCTTTTACACTAAGAGCGATCGAGCTTGACGATTACTGTGATGAAGTAATTGTGCAGTCAATTGAGCAATCATCTTAATTACAGCGATTATTGAACGTCTATCAATCGGTCACTCAAAATGGAAGTTGATATTTTAGAATATATCTAACGCATGAGAGAGAAATTTTTCGTAATTTTAGACTAAACAACATTATGATTGCTTCTCAGGAAATAAGGCGGGAATAAAAATACTGTTTGAAAAGACTCTCTGAGCATTTTATTGACAAAAATAAAGTAAACTAGCAATAAAATCTTGACAAGAGGAATATGATTCATAGTGAATAAAGAAATGGAGAGTGTTGAGGGGCGTAGAACAGAACAAAATCTCTTTCAACAATAAAGGTGGTTAAGGAAGAAAATACCTTTCGGCAAGTTTGTTATATTTGGTGTCATATCGCAGCCATGCATAGACAACATAATAGTTACTCCCTCCGTTTCAAGTTATTTGGTTCAATTCGGAGTTCGAATGTGAAATTAATTGATGTTGGGGTGTGTATTCAAATAAAAAATCTTTAATTTTTTAAAAATAAAAGTATACATTTAAAAATTACATAAAAAATACTATAAGTCACAAATTAATAATACTGTAGTTAACAAGTCAAAATGTCGAATTGTATAACCTATGACCATTGCATGTACAAGTTTGATCATGCCATTAGACATGTCACATTTTTATTTGCCAAACTAGAAATTATATTTTCAATACGATCGCTCCTATGCAAATTTGATTCGTTTTTATGAATTAAAGCACGCAATGAATTCTTTTAAACAAAAGGTGATCATCAAATTTGAACTCAGGACTCTACCTGCCTTAATACAATATGAATTCAAATAAAAAATCTCTACCTGGTCTTGTAAAGAAAAAATGTAGCTGTACCCAACATTGAATGTACCTAGACGTTCTTTATGTCTTTGGAGGAGGGGTTGGAGGGAGGAAATTAAAGGGGTGCTTGACTAGTTTTTTTTTTTCTTTTTTTTTAATTAAATTAAACTTACAAGCTACAACACCCATGTGTTCAGAAGAGACTAATAACTAGCTCACAATGCATGACAGAGTTGCCAAGAATTAAGATATGACTATACAAAGATTTTTTTCTTTTGGGTTAAAATGATTAAGCAAATGCAAAGTAGCTAAACTCCAAAATCTTGACAGTAAATCTTAGAGAAAAGGACACCAAGACCACGAAGTTTTGACCAAAATAAGCCATTTTTTAAATCAATTCACCAAAGTAGTATGTTTTTTGAAAATTTTACAAAACTAGTATAAACGTTGTTGGCAGTAACGTATTAGCTTTTAAAAAAATTAAGGGACCACAAGAAACAATAGACGGCGTTAAAGTAGGAATCGTTACTGACAGTAACGTTTTTAGATTAAAACGTTACCAACAGTAACGTTTTTGGCTTAAAACGTTACCAAAAGTAACGAGACTCTGCGTCTCTGCCACATCTGTGGCAGAGTTGCAGAGTCTCGTTACCATTGGTAACGTTTTAAGCCAAAAACGTTACTCTCAGTAACGATTCCTATTTTAACACTGTTTTGATCCGTTAATTTTTTTAAAAGCTAATACGTTACTGCCAACAACGTTTATACTAGTTTTGTAAAATTTTTACAAAACATATTACTTTGGTGAATTGATTTTAAAAATGGCTTATTTTGGTCAAAAATTCCCAAGACCACACCATATACTATTACCATATTGTCCCTTTTTAAAATATCTTTTAAGGAATAAAATGAGTATTTTTTTTTTTGGTTTCCACCCGGTGTCCAGTACCCACATTGAAACCCGACTAAATCCGAATTCGCACCGAAAAATCCCACATTGAGAGATAAAATGCTCCCTAACAAAGGCGACTCCGTACTCGGACGAATAAAATGAATTGACATTTCCCAACTGTACGTCAGATGGAATCTTAAAGTTATTATTAATGAAAAAACAAAATTAGGTACAGTACTAGAACTGTAGTAGTATTTATTTCTAATAAAGAAAAGTACACATAAAGTTGAACTTCGAGTTCAATTTGGAGTTCTGACCCCACGATTTAAAAAAGAATTTAGAGATAGTGGTAGTTAAGTTAGTTTATGATTAAGGCATAAGCAGTCTTAAACCCCACATTGATACTTGAATTACGTTATTATTAACGATAAAGATACGCTTACTAAATTAATTGCCTAGGGTAGTAGGTTGTCCACGCCTAGATTCTCTAGGGGTCTTCTCATATTGGAGATAAGGAATAATAATTTCGAAATAAAATGCAGTATTATTTTACTTTACATTTGATTAGAGATAGTCTTTAATCTGAAAATTATTTACCTCTCTATATCAAATGATAGGATTAATTATCTCATAACTAATCTCATGAGATAACTTTGTTTATCCCATTCCGTATTTTCTTTTTTTAATTTTGGATCCATCTCACATGGAGACAGAGGTTCGTGGGTTGATTAACAAAATGAGCAAGTTGAAGCATGCGCATTAGAGAGTACGGCTTAGATTTCTGTTAGTCCTAACGTAGTTTAATACTAATTCTTTTTCAATTAGGGCTAATTGTAGTGAAATTAATTAAGAGATCCAGCTGGGACCCATCTACTAATTGGGAGGTTGAAAATGACAGCACACTATTAGTGGAGATTCTTGATTTTGACAAAGCTTAAAGAGGGAAGTGATTTCTAGTCAAAGGAAAATTAGTCAAAACTAAAGTAGTATAGTGAAACCATGGCCAGCAGAGCTAAAGTGTACTGTTTGGTTGTTTATCTCTTTCTAATTCTAATGATTTTTGGCATTGCTACTTTTTCAGGTTATGATAAACAAGAGATTAAGGGATGTTTAGCTGTAAAGCCCATTAAAGAAAGAAGTATGACCAGACAGCACAGAAAGAAGCTGCCTACTGTTAGTACTGAAGATGAAGGTCATAGTCCAGGTGTGGGACATAAGCCTCAAAATTAGCTAGTTAACTTTTTCTCCCTGTTTTGTTCAAATTTTTTTTTTTTTTTTGGTTGTTGTTGTTGTGTGTGTGTGTGAGTTTTATTCCTGAACAAGCATAAGCTACGGATTTGAGGGGATTGCTGTTTTTCGATGTTGATCACATCAGGGATCGATGGAGCTATGGTTCTGCTTGGGAGTTTTGCAAAACTCAATAATTTTGGCTTGGAGCCTTGTATTTGTGTTTAAAATTCGACTTTATATATATATATATATATTCAGAACCCACTAGACTGTCATTTCTAGAATTCAAAACTCATCAACTCAAAATCCTAGTTCCGCCTCATATTCCATTTGATTTAAAGTATAGTATTGTACTCGGTACTCAGCTTGATATATATAAAGATTGATTATCCTTCGAAAGGCGATGGCTTCATAATATACACATTTAAATTGTAAACATGTTCTTATCTATATTTTTGTCACTTCCGTTAAAATAGAATAGAGTAATATATAGAGGGGCAAACTTTGGCCTAAACATGCCGCAGTCTACAATGAGCTTCTAAATTTGTAATGAAAGAGTTCAGCCAACTATAAACTCAAGAGAATATGCCTCAAATCATAGTAGTGTAATAAAAATTTATACTCCGTCACGTTTGAATGAATGTGATATTATATTGAGGTTAAACTAATTTTTATTTTTATAAAACAATATAAATTATATAAATAACATCAAATATTTCATAATACCTATTACATATAAATTGAACGGGAGGAAGTACCTAATACATATATTGATATAATACAGTCCAATATCTTTCAGTGATCTTGGTAAATTTATATAATTTCAAAACGGTAAATTTTGCATATTTGAGTACAAATATACATATAATATACACATTATATATATTTTGACTAGCGGCCCGTAGTTAATTTCGGCTGACGGGCCAAAAATGAGAAAAAGCCCATAATAACATCAATAGGTCTCATACTTAGGGATAAACAGCACCTTTATTTTGAGATTTAGGGCCCTGTGGCCCATAGGCTTTTCCAAAGAAATGCTCGGAGTAGTAATGTTGTTGGAGTCCATGTGCTCCCTTTTTCGGCCCAATAAATGAAAAGGGCAAATTACCAGGTTCTCGCTGGTAGCCAAATAGACCCTTCTTCCCTTCAAATGCAATCCTTTATAACATGAACAAGTTTATTACAGTTTAGAATTGGCTAGGCGAGACACTATTTCTTGTCCCACCAGGCCCAAAGTGTAGTTGGTAACATTGGCCCATCTCAATTTCCCTAAAACCAAAATGTTAGGAAGTAGTAAGTTGTCACATGCACTACTTGGCGTGCTAAATTACTTATATACACAGGGCACATTTAGGCATAGCAAATACAAGTTAAAATCAGAAATTATCAGTCCATGGTGGTAATTGGATTGCAGTGACTTACATGCCACGCGTTGTCCCTAGCAGTTAGTTATTGATCGAAAATGAAAGGATATATTAATACAACAGCAGTAGATAAGGCAGATAGCCAAACCTTGATGTTTACCAGAGACAAGAGAGAGAAGTGCCGATGATGTTGTTTCCAAATAGCCGGCATTAAGGAAACACAGAGGGTAATTATTAGTAACCAACGTGGTAATAATGGTACTTTCAGAGAGGGCCATCCTATCCCGGGGTGTTAAAATGAATTTGATCGGATCAAAATAAATTGAGTTAATAAATGAATAGATTATTAAAATTGTCCAAAAATTTACTTGGGATGAAATGAGCTTAGTCAAGACAGGAAAAATAATGGGTTATAGCCTTTTTCTTCCAACTCTTACCAAATTTTATTTTTTATTATTTTCTTATAGTTTATTTAATTACCTAATAATATTCTACTATACAATATGACATATGAAGTAAGTCTTTTTGACGTCACCCATCTCGCTTGTAAATGTTTATATAATCATAGTGATTTAACTTGTTATTAAAAAAATCATTATTTTTATTTTTAGATAGTTAGTATAACGAATTATAAACAATTATTTAATATCTTAAAAATAATTTGATAGTACAAAAAAATTACACTAGTATATAAGTTAATGCGAAATACATATGTTGAGAAGAAGTTCTACATTGGCGATTATTAAGATGAGTAGTCTCCTAATGTAGTCTTGAACAATCCTTCTCTCATGATCTAGTTTTAGATATTGAGTTGGACCAATATCTATTGTTTTATATGGTATCAGAGCCGGACTCATCCTGGTTAACAGGATGGGTGGTCCTTGAATGGTCTTGGACAATCCTCTTGTCATTAGCTAATTTTTAGGGTTGAGTTAGACTGAAGATTCGTTCCTTCACAAAATATATTGACTATGACAATTAGGAGCTCGTAGGATGACTAGACCAATTACGACGGATTGATTCGCTTCCATACATCGGCTTGTTACGTTGGTTCCATTACCAAGTATCATATCACCTTGACAAATATGTGGTGATGTGCAGAATTTTCTGTGAGATTGGGCTAACGACTCATAATGTGTAACGCAAATCTTTTTGACTGGATGGAGGAAAAAACCCTTTTTAGGGATGCAACCCATTTGCAGTGGGTACCAATGCCATGCATGGCTGAGAGAAGGTGTGGTCCAATAATTACCAAAGGGCTTTATATATATATATATATATAATCCAGCCAAGTGAAGGCGACTAATCAGCTCCCTATAGGGGACCGCTCAAGCCAACCCATTGCAAAAAAGTGATGGTTGTTAGATGGGATTGGGAACAGTAAATGCCGTAAGGTAGCAGCTAGAATATGCATATAGCATCATTGGAACTTGGAAGAGTGTCCTTATATTTTCCAGGAAGGATTTGGTTGTGACAAATGCTCATCCTTTACAAGGGGTGGCAAAACTAGTCATAAGAATATGATCGCTCCAATTCAGTATGTCTAAAAGTTGGGTTGGTTTGGACTAAATAGATAATTCTGATTAACTCATGAAATTTTTTATCAAAATATTATTTAACTTTTTTAATATGTTATATATAGTTATAATAAAAAAAAAGAAAATTATTAGTTTTGTTTGTTAATTAAAAAAATTATAAGAAGACTGAAAGAAATTAAAATTTGGTATGAGTTGAGCGATGACTCAATGTTAACAACAATTCATGACCCCCTATCTCAGTCGAGTAATATTTGTTGTGGGTCATTGACCTTTTTATTTATTAATTCATTCATGTGGACTAATTCAAATCTAGACATCTGGTTCGGCTAATCTCTACTTTAGAGTTTAAATTGGCATATCAGAATTACTCCCTCCGTCAGTCTTTACTGGCCCACTTTTTTATTTTTGGATCCAATAATATTTATCCAATTTAGAAAATCAATACATAATTTATTATTTTTCCCATTTTACCCTTGATATTAAATACTATTCATCCCTCATTGCCTTTTCTCAAAACAAAAAATTTATTATATTCAAAGGGTGATATAGTAAAATCGTCCAATTTCTTAAGATATGTACAAAGTCAAAAATAGACAAATAAAAATAAACGGAGAAAGTATATTGAGATATGGGAAAAAATGCCTATTGTGTAAAACTAGAGAGGAGTTCAATATATTTAGGCAAAGTTGTTTAGGGGTAGAATGCGGCATTAAATGACACTCATAAGAAATTATTATCACTATTCTCCTCTCATTCATTTTCTTGAATCTTCAATGATCAATAGTCAATACCTTCTCTTTCTTCTTTCAATCCACAACATACTTCCTCCGTTTCTAAATACTTATCATATTTTTTGCTTGTTTATTTCTTAAGAAAAAATATTAACTAGAGGTTAATTTGACTAAATTATTCTTATTTATTATTCCTCTCGATTTAGTACTCCCTCCATTCCTAATTAGTTGTCACCATTTTTATTTGCACTCATATTAAGAAAGACATTAACTACATGCTAAATTGACTAAATTACCCTTACTTATTACTCTTCTCTACTTAATGGAGTACTTCTCTTTTTTGCATTATATTGATATCTCTCCATATTTATGACTAAGGATAAATGTGGGGAAAAAAAAAATTATGCTTTGGTTTTGTGAAATGACAAGTACCCCCTCCGTTTCAAAATAATTGGCCCCTCTTTCTAAAAATATTTGTTTTAATTTAGTTGTCCCTTTTATGAAATCAAGAGAATATTATTATGTTCTTCCAATACTACCCTTAACATTAAATGACTAAACAAAGTGTATATACTCAAATTTATATTTTCAAAGCATAATTAATAAGGCTAATTTGGTAAAATTAAACCCCTAATAAATTTTTTCTTAAGGGGAGTGTAAAGTCAACAAGGACCAACTATTTTGAAATGGGGGGAGTATTAAGCAATATCTACTTCTAGTAAGGATGACAACTAATTAGAAACGGAGGAAGTACTTCTCTTTTTTGCACTATATTAATATCTTTCTGTATTTATCACTAAGGGTAAAGGTGAAAACAAACAAGTGATTATGTCTTGATTTTCTAAATGATAAATATTATAAAATATTTATTTTTATTAAGTATGACAAGTATTTAAGAATGGAAGTACATAATGCAAGTATTTTTTGCAAGAGAGGGATGGAGCTAGCCCATAGCCTTCCTATCCTTTGTATGAAAACATTCTTTCATACTTAAAAGTCATTAACTCCTACCATTCAATAATTGAAGGACTTTCTTTAATGTCGTCCTTCCTCAATTATGAGTAGTGGTTACCTAATTACACCTACATCGATCAGACAACTAGTAACTAAAATTCCGTCCTGCCAATTAGGCAATTATTTTTCAAGAATTTATGAAGTTGCAGACTTTTAACTTATTAATTTAATTAGTGATGTTGAAATTCGATTAGGTTGTTAGCAAGTAGCTAGATAGACATCAACAAATACTGGGGCCCTGCTCAGACAAGGCAGCTTCATGTCTCTCCATTCCAAAATAAGTGTCACTTTGGCAAAAAAAAAAAAAACCGAAATAAGTTTCACCTTAGAAATTCAAGACACAAATTTATATGTTTTTCCAATTATGATCAGAAAAGAGAAGGCTGAGAATACTGTAGTAAATTACCCAATCTCAAAATCATATCTTGAGTTCTGAAGTTAAAAGTATATGTATTGGATGGTGCACGTCAATATATTAGGCAAATAGAGACACAGAGACCGGCCATCATTAATTATATTTTGTGCTCTTTCATTATTAACCAACCAAAAATATATATGAAGCATTACTATATAGTAATAGTTTGCATGATAACGTGACACAATATATTTTATAGAATTGACCAATAATATTACTAATTAATGTATTTGCTAGTAGATTCTTAGTTGGAGTTTGAAGTAAAATATTTCAAACAGGAAAGAAGAAGAAGAATACTTGCACATATATACATCTCAAACAGTAGAATCAAATTATCAAAACCAAATCTTTAATTGACAACTATCAAAATGAAATTTAAAACTAATATTTAGCACAGATGTTAACACCAAAAAAGTGATTTTACATTATTTTAGCATAGGATACAATAGGAATGAGTCATATGAACGAACATGTTGATCAAAAGCAGTTTTGGCTTTCTCCCAATCTTTTTGGAAGCTTTGTCCTTAAGAGGAAAAGTTCTGACAGCATTCTTGATTTCAACTACTAATTAAAGCACTAATGCATGCGCAAGTATGACAGAGAATGGCCAGCTGAGTGAAGTGGGAGCAATCTGGCGCTATAACAAATATTCATAGATCAATATTTTATTTCATACGGGCAATTAGCGAATCAATAGGTTAACTGAGGACAATAATAAACCAAATAAAATAGGTTGAAGACATTTTTAGTCCTTTCCCGTTTTTTAAAGAGCTGATAACCATACCATGGGTTAAGAAAAAAATTAAGATGACATTTTGAGATTTAATTATGTATGTTTTTATAATATGACATGGTTTATAAATTATGTCATGTCTAAAAGCGATCAGTAAAAGAAGATTCAGGATTGCAGAGGTACAAATATATATATATATACACTTATATATGATGGAACTGAAAGGGCACATGTGCACACTCAATATGTTTCAAAGCTGAAAATGAACCAAGCATGGGATATGGTTTCACGTGCTTTGCTCAAGTAGTATTTTTTCACTTAATTTTCACTTTTGTTTAGTACACGTTCTGCTATTTTTAATGCATCCGGAATGCCTTGAACCGGATCATTCTTTAAGAGGGAGGGAGTCCTACATTGAGAAAACTATTTTTAGTAAGAACGACAATTATTTTTGAGACAAAGATATAATAGACAAATAAAAGTAGATGAAGGTAATAGTTAGCATTTGAATTAAATCTAGTGAGTGTGCTGAATTATGAAAGAGGAGAGCATAACCCACGAGAAATGCCTTTTGGGGAATTATTATATTGGCACATATATATCCTCCATTAGAAGCAATGATCATTTTACTCTTAAATGAATTTTGTATACTTATCACACTGCTAATGCTTGAGAAGATTAGTACTTGGCACCTAATTTCTGTTACAAATCAATTGACAGACGTATAATGGTTAATTATCAAAAAGAATCCTAAATTAAAACTGGACTTCTACTACAAATATCCTTAGCTTAATTTAGTAGATGCACTGTATAATACCACACTGCTGCCTACTGGGGAACCCATGAACAATTTTTCACTTTCCTACGTAATTTTTGTAACTTATCGAACGTACAAATATTGAGATATTCAGGGCTCGAATCCGAAATCTCTGGTTAAGAGTGGAGTAGTCTCACCACTACACCACAACCTATGTTGGTGATTTAAGTAGTTGATTATGATGTGCAACAATTACCCAAAATAGTACCCACAATTAATCTAAGATTACATATATAAATTAAGCTGCTGTCTACTGTGGAATGCTTTAGTACTTTTTCTACCTTAATTTTTGTGACTAATCAAGAGGGCAAATCAATTCAAATACGTACAATAATTACCCAAAAAATATTCCCAGAGGCCAGAATCATTGTTGAAGGTCCATGTTGCAATTTGGCATTACTTGCTTACAAATGTACTTTATCTGCTACTTGGGACCAGGAGTCTTTAATTGGCCTTTTCTATTGTTATATTCGTATTATTTATCTTAAGACTTATTTGTAGCTAGCAGCATCATAAAAATTGGCTTTGCTACTTTATATTTGTGTTGAGCAAATCTTTAAGATTACAATTGCATTTGAGCATCAATTGAACTTCTTGAAGTACTGTCTTCTGAATCATGTTTGTTCAACTCCCCACCCCCCCAAAAAGTACTTTGACATACAAAAATAAATTCAATTGAAAACATTATCCAAAGATATGTCGTTTTCTTAATAATTAGAATTTTGCATTACTATTATTTAAGACCATATGGATGCAGTTTGTATATACACAAGAGAGCTGCCGTCACCTTACGTCCATGAAAACAGCCAAAAAGGAAAAAAGAAATTAACAATATGAGGGGGTGCAGTGCGGTCCATAGTGATAAGAGCTGGATAGCATATATGCAACTCAATGTTCCAGCTGAAAATAATTGATCTAGTGGCAATGGAATGTATGCCCACCAAATAATATGAAAGAAAAAAGACTCAAATAAAGTTTCTCATTCTCCTATTTTCTTTCGTACTAGCTAGTATTATTTTTTTTGATAATCATGGTGTTCGAGTCAGTTTACGCGCACCTCGACTAATTTCACGGGATACCTGTCACCTCCCACCAACAACACTACTATTCAGTCACCAAAAGATTCACATTTTTCTAAATTTATTGGCAACTTCTAATATTTATATTTAGACATGATTTGTATAGAGTATAATAAAGATATTTTAATATTTTATACTCCTCCATGTTAAACTTATGTGTTTCACCCTACCCAGAGGTCAAAATTTGACGCATGTGAAAGGAAAATTTCTAATGAAATGCCGTTATTTCTTTAATTGACTTATTTGACGTGAATTTAAATTTAGTCGATCATTAATTTCTTCGAATATCGGATCAATAGTAGTATTATGTTGGGAGTCATCGTAATTCATAACGTGTGACATAACTTTCACCACCGCCCAGTCCACCTGACCTTCACTGTCTTCGTCCATATTCATTTGTGCCTCATTTGCTACTGACCAAAGGACCTGTCTCCTCTTCTTGGACTCTCTGCTTTCTATTACTCATCCGTTTTATATTACTTAGCCTCTGTTGATTTGATAAAATTTTAATCAAAGATGTATTTTACTAAATTAATTTTATTAATAATGTTTTGAAATTTTAAATTTAAATATTATTATTTTATATAATTATTTAATACTAATGAAAAAATATAATAAAATTATCTTGATTTGTTAAAATGGTGAAGCATTTATTTTTGATAAAGAGACAAGGAAAAAAAATGAAACGAAGAGAGTATATTGTTAACTCTCACGTCCCCCAAAATATCATAGTAGCGTCTTCTTTTTAATTTTATACAATTGGTATTTAAAACTCATTTATATGGTAAGCTTTCATTATGAATTAATTAGGTTTTATGAGCCTCCATTTTTATTATGTTCTGCTAGGGAAAACTCATATAGCTAGCCGATTCGAATTTATTTTGAGAATGAGGTATAATTATTACGATTATTGTTTGGTAAAATTCATTAAAACCACTTAACTGTATGTGTGCTGAGTAAGTCCACGACAAAAGAAATCACAAAGTATTTTTTATTTCAAATACTGAAACTCAAGATTTTTAACTAAAAATAAAGGCACAGGTGAATACTGAATATGGCCTTTTAAAGAATAATTCAGCAAAGATTTTTAATGTTATTTTCAGAGTTCTTTTTTACATAAAAATGAAATTTTCTCGTGAAAAAAAAGCATAAAACTCATTGATGGTAACTATCATTACCACTATTAGTATATTACAGCTCAAGATATTTCCAGTCTAATAATTGGTGAATAAGAGAATATATCCCTCTCATTTACATACAAACAAAGATGCATTCTTTTCATTTCGAGCTCTAAATATAAATTAAAAAAAAAAAAATCTTGATAAAAAACTACTTTCTTTAAATTAATGCGCTGCAACTTATTAATCGAGCTCCCATTCAGACACCAAAATTATTAATCGAGCTCCATGCAGAAACCGAAAAAACAAAGATGCTTTCCACTGTTCTTTCCACTACTCCTTTTATCTCTCTTCTTCAGAGTTCAGACCCTCTTTTCTGTTTCACCCTTTAACCTTTCCCGCTCTCTCCATTTTCTTTCTTTCACTCTCTCTCTCTCTCTGATTCTTGTGTTTTTTTTTATATATATTTTATTCTTCCATCTCTGAATATTTTCTTCTCTTTTAACTCTTTTTCTTCAAAATCCTTGAACTGATCTTTGTCTGAAATTTACCTTAAAAACTTCCACACTTCCATTTTCTTAGCTTATTTTCAAGAAAACAGAAAGACATGAACAATAGATTCCGACAAACTCCACAACCCAAAAAAGTTCCTTTGAATCCTCAAAAAGTGAGTTGTTTCATCCATGCTTCATCTCTGCTATGCAACAACTTTGATATACATTACCTGATTATGCTAAATTATTGTGTTCATCTCTACTTTTTCTTTTTCTTTCTTTTTTTTTGTCCGTTGTCGTGAGATTGTTGTACACTATGTACTGTCCATCTCTACTGACAAAAGTTGTCTTCTTTGGATGCTTTACTCATATTCTCAATACCCCTTTTAATTATACATCAAATATTAACTTATTAAATTTACTCTGAATAAATTTGCTAAATCCAATTCTTGATAGGAGAAGAAGATGGAAATACAGCAAATCAAATTCTTGTCTGCAGAGAAGCCTAGAGTTAATCGGCGACAAGCAGCTAAAGAGAGAAAATTAACCTTACTTCAAGATGTAATTTATCTCAATTCTTTATATTCATAAGAGATAAAGCACTATTAGCCCCCTGAACTATACCCAAAGTTGCTACGACACACCTTGAGTCCTATTACTCCTAAACTCAATTTTACCGGATAATTGTCCACCTTTTGTGCTTAAGCGGCCTAAAAAAACTTGCAATTCAGGTGTGTCGTAAAGGTGTCACGTAAGCACAAAAGGTGTCACATATGCACACAAGGTGGACAGTAATACAGTAAAGTTGAGATAAGGGGGTTAATAGGACCCTATGAAGTTAAGGTGTATCGTAGCAACTTTGGTTTTAGTTAAGGGGATAATAGTGTCTTATCTCTATTCATAATATTAAATTTTTTCATTTTAATTCTGAAAAATAGTTTCCATTTTGGAGTTATAATTTTCAAAATTGGCAGGTTGATAAGCTAAAGAAGAAGTTGAGGCAGGAAGAAAATGTACACAGAGCTTTGGAAAGAGCTTTCTATAGGCCTTTAGGAACTCTACCTCGCCTTCCTCCTTATCTCCCCAAATATGTTAGTATTTAAATTTGATGAATTCCATCTTTAAGGTTTCTAGAATTAAATACATTAGTAACTTATGAAATTGTGGTTCAAGATTTAATATTTATTGGAAATTTTAATGATTTTTTTTCATGTATATCTATGTTCCGTTCTGAAAATATGGGGTTCGATTGAATCCACTGAGTGAGGGAGCCTTGGAGTAACCGGTAAAGTTACTAACATGTGACCTCAGGTTCAAGCCCGTGGAAACAGCCTCTTGCAGAAATGTAGGGGGGGTAAGACTAAGTACAATAGACCCTTGTGGTCCGACTCTTTCTCGGACCCCGCGCCTAGCAGGAACTTCGGTGCACCAGGATGCCCTTAATTGAAGCCATTGAGTATAAGTTGTCTTCGCCTTTGCGTAAAAGCATTTTAATTATGGTCTATGAATTGGCCTTTACTTTTTGTGTGATGACAATAATACAGACATTAGAGCTTCTTGCTGAGGTAGCTGTTTTGGAAGAAGAGGTGGTCCGGCTTGAGGTACAGGTTGTTAATTATAGACAAGGTCTCTTTCAAGAAGCAGTTTCCACATGCTCAAGGAGAAATGCGGACGATAACCATTTGGCTGATTTATGCCTTCAGTTACCGGGTAAAGGTCCTAAACAAAGGCATTCAAGATCATTGTCCATGAGTGAAGTCAATCTTGGGTCATCCGTGCCACAGTTTTCTCCTTCTCTAGATAGGAGTGCTTCAAGTAGAAAGTTGTTTTTAAAAGAATCAGTTTTCGATAGCTCGAGAATCAGCTATGATGTAACATCAAATAGCAGACAAGCTGTTATGAAGAATAGCAATGACTCGTCGATAGATGGCCTAGGAAAAGAGAATCACTCGGCTGATACTTCTACTAAGGATAAGCCATCTCCACAAAAGCAAGTCAACACAATAAAGACCTTGTTAAAAAGGCCTCCAGTTAAGCCTGAATCAATCAGCAAAATATCAGATATTAAGTTGCAGGTATATACCATTAGGCAACAAGCGGGAAAGTTGGCATTTGAAGTTTCACTTGCGAATTGATCTTATTATAATTCTATCTGTTCAGTGCAGGGTTGTAGAACAGGCACAAGAGACCTATTTAGCTTCTTCAGATGACGGGGCATTGGAAGCTGAAAGTACAGAAAACAAAATCTCTGAAGACATTTTAAAGTGCTTGTCTAGCATCTTATTAAGGTTGAGCACATCTAAAGGGAAGATAGCAAATCAAGAATCTTTTCGCTCTTTAGGAGAAAAAGTCTTCAGTGAAAGCAATGGGGAAAGGGAGTTGCAAGATCCATATTGCATCTGTTCAGAATTCAGGAAGCAAGATATTGGCGAATACAGATATATACTCAATATAGATGCTAACTCTGTTAATCTAAATCGGAAAATGAATGCTTCGTTTCTGATTCACAGACTCAAGTAAGTTCCAGGCCATCTATCATTTTCTAATAATTCTGATTAAGGCATCTATCATGTCCTTATTGTGTTCTTCCATTTTGAACATAGGATTCTCCTTGGCAAGCTATCATATGTGAAATTAGAAGGTTTGACTCATCAGCAGAAGCTAGCATTCTGGATAAACACATACAATTCCTGCGTAATGAATGTAAGGGACCTATGTTTTACCCAAAAATTCTAGTAATATTATACTCGACTAAAGAAATAACTCCTTTAGTCATGAATCTGTCAGGCGTTTATAGAGCATGGTATTCCAGAGACTGCTGAACAAGTTGTATCACTAATGCAAAAGGCAAGTTACTTGGTCTTCCTAGTCCATGCTTTGAATATTGCTGATGCTATGATAATTGCTCCGTAAATACATGTTTCTCCTTGTTGATGTTGTAAATGGAAATCTTTTGGACGGAATTTATGAAGTCTTCTCTATAGAGTTTTTGTAAAATTCATGGATCAGTGTGTAGGTTTTTCAGATACTGCGGCAACTGAACTCCGGAATCTATTAACCTTCTGAATGAATTTCATCAGGCAACAATAAATGTTGGAGGGCAATTTCTAAATGCAATCATGATTGAACACTTTATCTTGAGGCTACCGTACCACTTAAAATATGTAAGTTACCTTTCCATGTTCCTTAATATGTTCTGCAGTTGAGTGAGCTTAGAGCAGTTGTTTTTAAATTTTTCTTTCATTTAACAAATTATTAAGCTATTTTCCATCATTCGAAAAGACCTGTTCGAAGTCAACAAAAGACAATGAGCTGAAGGTTCGGAGTGTTTTTGGCTTGGATTGGTCTGAACCTCTTGTCACATTTGCACTCTCCTGTGGAAGTTGGTCCTCCCCTGCAGTAAGTTCATTGTCCATTTATATAACCTTCTCAGTTTTCGCAAAATCATCGCTTGATTATTCATTTTCCTGAGCTGAAACTTCAAACAGTATAGCTTTCTGCATGGCTACAAATAGAAATCAGGTAATTTCACTAATTAAGAAGTAAAAACAAGCATAATGGTCGAGAAAATAATTCTCACATCACCATAAGCAATAAGGTGTATAATGTGTCGGTCAATCATACATCTCCTGAAGTCTCTCGGAGCTTTAAACTCCCTGCAATTATAATGTTTCAAGTCTCGATACTATGTCCAGCAATTCTAATTGTATGTTGTGATCTTTTCCATACTGAAGGTGAGGGTGTACACTGCATCTCAAGTTGAGACTCAGTTGGAAACATCAAAAAGAGATTATTTACAAGCAGCAGTTGGTATTTCAGCAACAAATAAGCTCATTATCCCCAAGTTGTTGGACTGGTATCTTCTTGATTTTGCAAAGGACTTGGATGCATTGCTAGATTGGGTGTGCCTCCAGCTACCAGATGAACTTAGAAATCAAACTATGAAATGCCTCGAGAGACGAGGAAGAGAACCTCTTTCACAATTAGTACAAGTAATGCCTTACAATTTCAGCTTCAGATACCTCATACACCTATAAAATACAGCCTGCACAAGTTCCAGAGTTGTGGACAAATCTATACTAGCACAGAAGACAAAGTACCGAGTACGGGAACTGTATGAGAAGCATAACATTTCCGAGGGAAGTGTTTATGGAACAAGTGATGGTCATTGATATTGTTCCAGATAACAGTATAGGACTGTAGCAAATTCAATTTACGGAATTTTTTGTATCCCCTAGACACCTAGAGTTATTAAACTCAACGAGATCAATATCTCGAGAGTAAACCAAAAAGTTGCTTGCTGAAACTGGATGTGGAATCAGAGTATATGTAATGTGTGATTACTTGTAGAGTTAAATTCTGCAGCCAAGGTTGTGTCTCATTCTACCACACTATTCCGGGCAGAGCCATTGTATATTACTGTCTCAATTTGTTATCAACTTTTTCTTTGATTGTACAATTTCTCAAATATTTTACTGGAGTACAGAATTTGTGATCTCTACTCTAATATCACTTTTTTTTACAGTCTTGAAATATGCAAATTTTATTTCAAATAAAAATAGAGAAATTAGATGCATCAATGATTTTACTCTAAATCCAGTAATCTATCTTAGGATAAAGTACGGAGTCTATCTTGAAATGGTACTAGTTGATAATTTGGTTGTATCATATAAAGTCGGTTAATATAAAATCATGCGCATTAGACCCTTTTTGGTCTCCAATTTTTCGTTTGACTTGCTCTTTCTCCGTTATTGCTTTGATAAATTCAATTAGGCTAGATTATCTTCAACTTCACCCTAAATATTGACTATAAACAAACGGGTAAAATGAAAGGGATCACAAACGGGAAGACCGAAATTGGACTGGAAAACATTAAAGACAACGGAGTAGGGTTATCTACAAATAAATAATTTCGTTGTCTATAGTGGCATGTTCAACTAGGACACTGTATGTCATTTTAAACCTTTTGGACCATGTTCTAATGAAAACTGTGCTGCTGGTGGTCCAGATATACCAGTAACAGGACCAAGCAAAAAATAAAATAATGACAGTTTCATCAGGAAAGAGAACTATTTATGCGATCCATTGCAATGGCTACTTTTACATTTTTTGTTTATGATCTCTGTGCAGGGGTACTTTAGCAACCAAGACTCAAATGTGTTGCACTAGAAGGAACAAATTTGGCGAGAGAGGTAACTTAAAGAGGCCATCTTGTGCAGTTTATAACAAAACTAGGCGCCAGAATGACATCTAATGATACAATATTACACAGCGGGTATAAGGCCCATAGGAATCAGTGTTTACAATGAGTAACATCCGTGGGAAAAATAAACATGTTATGTATATCAAGATGCATTTAAGGAAAGAAAACAAAAAAACACCCTCTAATAGCAAAATTTTCGAAGAGAACTAAGGAATACACTGATTGCTCGAATTAGTCTCACACGGCCAAACCAGACAAGGGAAAACACGAGAGGGGAAAGGAGGAAAGGAAAAGATAATGTGGAGGAAACAAAAGAACAACAGATACAAAATGGATGATTACACTATGTACAAGCAATTGCACTATGCTAATACCACCACCACCAACCGCACAATTTCCAGAGGAAATTTTGTTACGAATGTTTCAGTAATCATGAAAGATATAAACTAGCTAGTGAAATCGACAGGTAATTTCAGCCAAATGGAGAGGGAACAGGAACCACAAGTGCATCCGATCTTTTAATGCTTCCCATACCACAAATAATGCAGCCAGGTGATGACAGAGCAGAGAATTTGGCCCCACATAGATCGCAGACATCATAACCAATGGTTGATAGACGGCTAAGCGTAGCAGCACAGAACTGGGATGGATCTTCTTGTGGATCAATTGACTTGTTGGACAGGCCCCTTTGAACACATATGTCAACCAAGCTCCTCAATTCGTCTTGCTTGCCTGGAGGTGCCTTAGATAATAGAAGTTCAAGCATTTGCTTGGAATAACCATAATTTTGGACATCCATGTTCCTTTTGATAGCAGTTCTAATACAATTTATCCTGTGCTTAGCGAGAAGAGGCAGTGAACCCAAGTGTCTAGACAATCGTGCCATTTCATCCTTCGCACTGATTGCACTTGGGCCCTGGACTCTCTGCAGTCGGCTGATTTCCTGCAGTGAAGTGACAAAGGACTTAAAGCCACCCATCCAAACAAAACAAGAACTTAAATTGAAACCAAGTGATATTTGCTCAATGTTGCTGTTGGCTAGTAAGCAGAAGGTTCTCTTCTGTAGTGAAGCTTAAATTTATACTTTAGTCACACATAAAGGGATAAATACATCTCCCTCCCCCTCCCTCTCTCTTTAATCATCCTATTGGTTTATAAAGGCTATCTGAAACTACCTCCTGCATATGCTGTAGGGACAAAACAAAAGTAGCCACTGGGTTTGCTGCATTAAATACTAATGCGGAAAATTCTCTTGAAAAGTTGAAATCAACAGCATTTTGGAATGAAACACAAGAACGGAGGGGAAGGGTTATAGCTAGACTCCTACTTTTCTTATAGGGTATTGTGTTACATGGCTAAACATATTTAACCTTCTAAGACTAAGGGTACAGTTGTGCACATTTGGTACTTCCACTTACAAATCTCTGTAAATTTATTGAATACAACAACACCAACAACATACCCAGTGCATTCCCACCAGGTGGGGTCTGGGGAGGGTAAAGTGTACGCAGTCCATACCACTACCTCAGATGAAGTAGAGAGGCTGTAAATTTATTGAATGTTTAAATATAAAAAATGTGAATATCTAGCAACTTGTATTAGGAGCTGTGTAGATTTGCTTGATAACTTCTAATGCCGTATATTACAAAAAAAAATATGCGACATCAACTAATAGGGATATAATCAGGAGTATGGTAAAGCAAAAAGTAGAGAACTGTTTCTCTCCCAACTGTGAGCCAAGTCACCCAAGATACACACATTCAAATAGTCCATTTGGCAATGTAAAAACTAAAAAGACTACCTATTAGGTAAAACGCTCAAGTACCTGAAGCAGAGTGACTGCAATTTTGTATTGTGCACATATTGTGGCTTGAGCTTTTATGTCAGCTCCACGAGATTGATCCTTAGCCAGGGCTAAGAAAGCTTCATCGAAACAGGATAATGCATCTGGCAGCTGATTTTGCTCAAGATGGGCAAGACCAGTCTTGAAGCAAAGTGGAGCAGCAGCTCCACGAGGAACCTATGACAAAGAAAAATGCAAATTGTAAGAAAATGATGAGGATTCTGACTTGGGAGTTGGGACATATTTGTATGTTCTAGTAGAAGGGATTTCCCTTCTCTAGGCCAAATTAATCATATCCAAAATTGGTCAACTTAGATGAATAAGGTAAGCTAATTGATTTTTCGAAAGCAGACAAATTCATATCAAGGTGTGCAGAATTACATTTTCTCTTACTAGAACGCTCAATATTCAACCATGAACTAATGAGTAATGACAACAGATCACTGAACATTAGCAATTGAGTAAGCGTCCTATCCTGAGGCCTCACTGTACCTCCTATACTCCAGTGAATCAGAAATATCAACTAAGCATTACATAACAGCTTCAGCCTTCACCAACTTGGTGAAGAATCTGATGACAGAACCCAACTCTTAGATATGTAAATAAGCCAGCTGTCTGTGCTGAATTTTACAGTTACCAGAAACGCAAAGCAGTCCTAGAAAATTCCTAATGCTACTATCAACATGTATACCATTCAAACGGCCAATTTTCATTCTTACGTGCCAGCATTTGCACATAGAAAAAACAAAAAATTTAATGCTTACCATCAATCTTCCAGTTATTACTAATGATCCAGACAAGTTATTACTAATAATCCAGATAAGTTCAACATGAAGCAGGAATTGGTCATAGTTTGGTACCATCAAATTCCTAACAATTTAAGAGAGTGGAATAGTACACTTACTTGTCCAGGACGCACAGCTTTTGGAGGAGAAGGTGGACGTGCAGAAGGTTGTCCTGAACCTGGACCTTCAAGAGAACTGAGATCAAGAGGTTGGTTGGACACGGGAGGTTTTGACATCTGAGCATGAGGTTGCAGGCCAGAAGGCTGAGTGAAGGGCTGCGGAGGAACACCACCATCAGGAAGACCCACCACCTCAAGTGCAACAGGTCGTTGAGTAGATTGAAGGGGGACACCACCATCAGGTAGACCAACATCAGCTACAGATGCACTACCCTGGTTAGGTTGCATTTTAGTGGCTTCGGCAACTTGAGAATTTTGATCCAGCTTAGACAGGTAGGTCCCAGGAGGAGGCAGTGATGCCGCAACCTGGACGGATGATATAGTATTCTGGAAGAAGTCCTCCGGGATGGGCCCTGCAGCAACTCCAGCACCCACTGCCTTAGGAGCAAGATTCGGCATAGATGCAGATTGTGTCAATGAAGTTGTTCCAAAAGGATCAGCAGATGCAGAAACCACTGGAGCTGTGACTGGTCCACTGGTTGCTGAAGAAGGTTGAGGTACAAGGAGGCCAAGATCTGGGGATGAACCAGTTAATGACTTTGTTCTACTGATTGGCAGGCCCAACTGTTTTGTGGCTTCTTTTATCTTGTTCACGTCCACTGTAGCAGATGTAACAGGTTTGTCTCGAATTCTTATGTGTAACTTTTTCGTTTTTGATGTTTCTTCTTCATCACTGCTGGTACCGTCAGCAGCAGGTCCATACAGTGATTTCTTGAATTCTTCTTCTGCTTTTGTTTGCTCATCTACCACACTAGAACTGGTGACTTTCTTGCCAAGGTTTTCTAGTCCCATTAACATTTCACCCTCAGGCAACCCTTTGGACTGGTTAGCTGTCGATGCAACTATAGATTTTTGAGGTCCATTTACCTTGTCTTCACCACTTTCAGCTTTAAATGCCTTCACCAAACTATCTTCTCTCACTTCCACAACGTTACCTCTTCCTTTTATCAAACCTAAATAAACACCTATGTGATCCGTGATAATTGATGGAATTGTACCATCATCAGTTCTCATGTATGGCATCACCTCAGCAGCAAGCTCCCACTGAGGAATGCTCTTCAGATTGGTTGGTGTCTTGATCTCCCAATTACCACCGCCCCATTCTGCTCCTTTGGGGACCATACTTTCAGCCGCAAAATTTGCAAAGATACCTTGTGTCCACCCAGTTGAGCGCACCCTAAGGATCCTTTCACAATATCGTCGTAATTCTGAATCTGCACTTTCATCTTCTAGTTTCTGTGCTAGTCTCCGCATTGCACTTGGGTTAAGGTGGCATATAAATAGGTCGAGCATGCTTTCATAGTCTGATATGACTTCAAAAGTTTCTTTAGCACTGTCAAACTGAGCATATCTGCAATCTCATATTATAATCCCATATAAGAATGAATACTAAAAGATGCTGAAACAAGATATGTGCATATCAATTTTGCATGAGTCTCCTTAAGAGTTATCTAAATGTTGGAAATGTGAAAGTATTGCAAATAATTAACTTAATCGATGATGTAGATATGCATGAGTCTCCCTGTGAGTTATCTAAATGTTGGACGTGTGAAAGTAATGCAAAATATTTAACTTAATCGACGACACAGATGAAAACAAACTGCAAACATCATCAAAATAGAAATTGCATCTTATCAATTCACAATAGACCACTTTTCCAAACATATTTTAAAGCGGCATAATCTCCACCATGGTCGATGCTAAACAGTTCTAATTGAACAACACTCGAAAGTAGCCATGAATTTTAAAAACCAACAAGTAGCTGCTGCTGTTGTCACATGGGCACATTACTTACACCCTGAACCTAGTCTCACATTTCTGTCATATTACCTATCCTACTGAATGTATACTGTTTTGTGTTCTGAGCCGGGGGTCTATCGGAAACAGCCTCTCTACTTCTTTTGATGTAGTGGTATGGACTGCGTACACTTTACCCTCCCCAGACCCCACTTTGTGGGAATACACTGGATATGTTGTTGTTGTTGTACCTATCCTACTGAACAAAAAGCTGTCACACTATAGGTCCTTCTCAAATATTTGGAATAAGCTATTCTCTACCGTCTATAAAGAACTTATATGTGTGGTTTCTCGCCACCACATTAGTAGATTTTTAATTTCATAAGAAAAAAAGAAGCAGACGTCACTAATTAATAGAAGTGATGGAAAAAAATCTACTCCATGTGCAAAACAATTATATATCTGAGAAAATATTTACTACATACAAAATAGTAATATTGCTGAGATAAATAAAAATAGAAATAACCAAGCAAGCAGAAAATCTCCAAGTATGATCTTCTAATTGGAACCACGATCACGTAGTCTAATTGATGTTTGATTATAGCTTGTCAATAAAGAGAACGTAAAGCTGCAAATTGTCGGAAAAGTCCAAGCAGGTCAAACACCGAAGCCAAAAAAAGGAAAGAAGAACAACAAATAGCAAAGACGGGATGAAATGAATTCAAGGTAAGTGCAAATAATTTTAGACATTTCAACCAGAATTATAAAATATTGCCACGATTACATACTTTATACAAGCATATCCCAACTGGCGAAAACGCTGGAACAAATGTGAAGTTGGGGGGCATCTTGGATAATCTCTTGAACGCAAAAATTCATCCTTTAAGACAGACAATGCAGTAGAAAATCGCAGCGCCTTGATTGCATAGGTACCTCTCAATACCTATTCAGGTTAGCAAATATTAACACAAAGACGATGCAAACTTAACGCTACATATGGTTCTGCATACAATTGGGTGTTGAGGGAAGGTGACGTACTGATGAGTTATTTCAAGTTTCATAGTACATCTAGAGAAAGCAAAAGTGATGCACGGCAACCTTCCCATCCACTTCTGGAGGGCTTCAAATGCTAGCTAACATGGTGTGGTACCTAACACTCCACATTAACTTCAACTTCTCTTTAACTTCCAAACCAAACAAGAGAAGTAATTCTTATCCTTAAATAACTTTTTCTTATCCATAATTAACTTTATCCACTTTTACATCCCTCCTCCAGTCTCTTCTCCCCACCCAAACGAGCAAAAGATGAAACACAAAGGAAGTTGCTAAAAATATTTTACCTGAGTGAATTGTGGGCCTGACTGGGATAATGACACGGCAAGATCACCACAAACTGGTGGACCTCTAGCAAGTATGTCAAGAGATCTTGGAGTTATTCGTAGACTGTCAAACCTTCATATACAAAAAACCACAAAACTGTCAAATATTCCCGTACCAACAAGCTTTTGTGCAAGCATTCGTAGTAAAATTACATTCAAAAACCAACAAGAAAACTGCCATCATGTCAATCAAGTACCTTCCCCTCTCCCATTTGTATTCAACTACTAAAGAAATCTGAAATATACACACCAAGATATCCGAAATATATACATCTTTCGAATCTCATTATAGAGCAAATTCCAAGAATCGAATGAAATGGGCACATTTAGAGATTGACTAGTTTAGGTTTGGGCATAATTGATTGATTTTTGATAGATTCCAAGTTCCAAGAAGATTTGTGACCCTTTTTTTTTTTTTTGAGAAAGAAGACTTAGACCTTTTTTAGCAATAACATGTGGATCAAGTTAAAATTGGGTTCTTCAGAATTGTCGCATACATCCAACAGATTGTCTCTTATCCTATTTATCAGATCTTTCACATTCAAAATCCACTGAAAATTTTCTAAATACACTTTAACTTATGAAATTTCCTAAATACACTTCTCTAGCCACTATTCAATTCTTGCATCTTTTGGCATTTGACAAGATACGCCATAAAAATTGGACCTCATAACCTCGAACAACAACTCATTTCCGCCACCAATATGGGACACTTTACACTCCCTCTGCCAGGACTGGATATCTGGAGTGTGGACAACATAACATGGGGTCAACATTGGGAAAACCAAAGAATAGGAATGGCCTAGCACTGATACCATGATAAGAAATTAGCTTGGGCCTAAATCAACCCAAACGTTAGCTCAAGAGGTGAGGATTGCTCAAAGACCATATAACAAGACAACAACCCATTTCCACACTGAAATATTCTAATAGCAGAAGTGAACCACAAAAAACTTAGCAGTTAATCTTTGTTAAAACCATGCTGATTAAGGCAGAAAATGAGCAAAAAATAATGTTCGAGGGTAAAATCTGATACAAATTGGAATTTGAAATATGTCACAAGTTACTTCTAGCTGTCTTTACATATTTATATAATACTACTAACTTAATTTATCAAATGTTCTAGAATCAATTTTGTTAGCTAAAACAAGGTGATGTTTGTTTGTTTGTTTTTTTGACAAGAAAACAAGGTGATTCATTCGACAAAACATCCAAAAACTAAAACTACTTGAGTCAATACATTTCCTGGTTTGCAATAAATTATAAATTTTAGCACCAAGAAAGAACTGAATAGTACAATCAGAACAAACACTTAAGTAGCATGAAAGAAACTAAAGATGCCACACTAAAGTGTCAACATTTTGTAGAACGAAAACCTTGAGGTTATCTGATATAGGATCTCTGAGAGGTCAAGCTTCTGCTCAAAATGTTGTTGCATTGTGGAAAACCCAACAAGGAGAGGTTCAAGAAGTCCAACAAGACAGTTTTTAATTTCAACTCCTTTCCTTTGCCTAGGATTTATATCTGTAGGGTTAGCAAGCAGCAGCCGATCATTCAAAGCTCCAAGCAGTACTGCACAAGGATGTCATGTAGGCAAAGAAGTTAAGCAACAAAGATTGCACGAAAAAAGATGTAGCCAACAGAAAAACAAATAAACCAGGATAGCCCCAAAGCATGGAAGAATGTTCATGCAGTTTGGAGCAAGACTTAAGTATCCACCTGCATTAGGCATACTAATTGAAAGTATAGTCCTCACTTTGCCATCCCATCCAAGCAGACTAACAGCAGTGGCAGTTGAAAAAAGAAGTGCAGGCCCAAGCCATAGAATAGATCTATAGTATCCAAAAAGTTAAGAATCCCAGCAAATATAAATAGCCTACAGAAAGATAGTAAAGAGGCAATAAAAATAACAAGAGCAATAAACGGAATGCATCCAAGGATATTGAAGGAAGTCCTTTGTCAAACTTTGTAGAACTGCATGCCAGTATATCTAGATCTGCTGAAACAATAAGCACCCTATGTGTGGTCAATACACCAGCAACATAGCCCCTGAGAGTTTCTTGCCATTGCATCTGGAATATATATCATACTTGAGAAGGAAGCAGTTCTTGGGAGAAAAACCATAACAAACAGGAACAGGACTCAATGTGTGCAGCTGCTAATTCTTGTATTGGAATTTTGTTAAACCAGACTTGATAGAGAGAAACATAACCTAAACCGTTTACCTGGAGGACAATCTCATTTACTTTCAATTTGATAAATTTTCTTCCTTCCGCTTTTGTTGATATGTAATGGCCATCAGCATTTGAGAGGCGGTAATTTTGAACCAGTTTTGCTAAGCCAATCTGATCACCATGGGAAGCAAATACCAAAGTTGATTCTACAAAATCAAAATATTTGGATCAGGAATGCCACAGCAGATTACATAATACATTTCATGAGACCCCTTCCTCACATACCTATTGGAGTTGAGAAGATGCGATGAACTTCAGTTTCGAACATAAACTGCATTGGACCCTTACGGGTACCATCAGCGTCAGTAGACTGGTTTTGATCAATCGCTTCATTCTTTTCATCTAACACTTGTAGAGCAGTTCCAGGCAAAATATACAAGGACAGCCCAGTCTTATCCTCATCAAGAATTGCATACTGATTCTCATTGGGCCCAATAAAGGCAGCGTCTAGACCTGGAACATGGCAAAGGAGAGTACACTCATTATTTGATCCCTTAGGGGTCGTTTGGTAGAGTGTATAAGAATAATGCAGAATATAGTGTATTAGTAATGCTGGTATTAATTATACTTGCATTAGTTATGTTGGCATTATTTCTTATACATTGTTTGGTTTGATGTATTAGAAATAATATTTCTTGTATAATTTTTACAAAAAAATATTTATTTACTAAAATACCCTTTACACTCTTTAGTTTTGTAAAACGAAATGAAAGTTAAATTCTTTCAGTATTTTTCATTCAATGGTTTTCAACTTTTTTTAAAGAAAAAAAGTAAAATTCTTTTTCATTTTAAATTGTAAAACGCACAATTTTTTCAAGGTTAATCCTTTTTTGTTTTTAATTTTAAAAAACTGTTCTTTTTTAAGGTAAATCTTTTCCGTGTTTAATTCCATAACGCACAATTTTCTTTTTTCTTTTCCAGTAAAATGAATGCTCCACTGTTTCATTTTTAATATATAAAAATTCAATATTCATTTTTTTGTTCAATTATCTTACATATTAATTTATTTTATTGAAAACCCACAAGTAAAGAACTTGGAAAATGTTGGAGTTGAGGGGCAAGGTTGTCATTATCAAGTTAATGCATGTGTTGAATCCCTTTGTATTACTAATACATAGGAAAATGGTGGTATTAGTAACACATAGCTCAATACACAATATAGTGTATAACTAATGCAAACATTAGTTATACATAGGGTGAAACAATATACCAAACAAGGTACTAGTAGTACATTAAATTAATGCATGCATTAACTTTTTCAATACACTCTACCAAACGACCCCTTAATGAGTTATGACAGAACTTGTTTACATGTTAAGAAGCCAAAACGAAAAGCTCTGATAGACGTGAAAACCTTTAATCGTAGTTCCTTTACTATTAGCAAGTTGGGAATCTGTATTTTCCCAATAAAGAACCACTTCATTTGTGGCGCCACTGAACTCATAAACGATGAGGAATAGGTGCTGCTTTTTACCATAAATAATGTACTTTGGATGAAATTCTACATTTCCAGGAATCTGGAAGAACAACTAATTTGTCAGTTACAAAAGTGCAATAGTAAGTAATGCTTCAACATACTAACTTAAAACAACAATTAAGTATTACCGATGCGTAAAGCTTCTTGTAAATATTTTCTACTCCAGAAGACAGATTGTATGCCATAAGTTTTGAGCCTTCTACATAGAAAGCCCTGACAGGATAGTGAAGAACTCTGTTCTCTTTATTGAAAAAATTTAGATCCAGATGAAATGGCTGCACAAGATAGCTTATTAGAGGCTATGTCAAGAAAAACCATGTGAAGAGGGTAGGAGCTTAAATCGTTGATAATAATTACCTGGCAAACTGGGACATCTTTCAAATAATGTTTAGTATCCAGGATTGTGATGAGAGGTAACCGAGAAATTGGAGCAGTCTTTGCATGACCTTCCATAAAATGCTGCCAAAATGAATTTATAAGGTGACTTTCTTATAATATGGACTTCTTTCCTCAAAAGGCAAGTTAGTGTTAATTTGACCTTAGAACTAATAATCCTTCTATTTCAAAATCAATATCTAGTTTTTTCCCTTTTATTTTGAAGGTAAGGTCTAGTTTTTTCCGCTATTATTTGCATAATGGTTTAAACTTAAGATCTTTTCCAAAGCTCTTTAATATTGGTCTTCAGTATTTTTAGGCAAACCATTTTCATCTAGTTATTATGCAGTTTCCCAAATATATTCTGCCTCTAGAGCTTTCTTTGGTTCAATAGTAAGGTGCAGAGTAAGATGTGTGAATTTGGGCGCACGTCACGGTTTGACAGTTGCCACTGACACGACACCTGGTTTAAGTGAGAGCAGGGTAGAGGACAGTGCCATTGTCCCCGACACGGGGTCTTTTGTGTGTGTATTTATTTTTTACAAAGGGTAAAGTATATCTTCTTCCAATCTCACTCAATTAGACAGGTGACGCTCAAAAACTGCAATAGAACATGTGGGTGGAGTATAGACTAATATTATTCACATCTTATCACATTTCACCTGATATCATTTCAATCAACTAGTCTATCTTTTTTGCATTCAAACTATTATTTCAATCTCTTCTTCAGCGCAGGTAGAGCAGTTTGGTAGCTTGCAAGGCTCTTAACCTTGAGGTCACGGGTTGGTCCCAGAAGTGCATGACAAATGCCGCCAAAGCCCCTCTGCCTAATTCAACTGGTAACAATTCAAATGTTCAATCTCAAACGCACACAGGTAAACATGGTCCATTTTTGGTAGTACATGGCTTAACAGCTATAGTGTATATTATTTTTTTGTGAAATAAGGTAACATTTTTTTATAAATATTCTAGATTTTAATATATATATAATGATAGGAGACACAAACTTCAATGGACTAAAATTGCATAAGGATCACAATCCATCACATTGTATGTAATTGGCTTTGCATCATTTAAGTACCTTACGCAATGAGAATAGTACTTGAATCACCATCTCGATGGTAAAAGATAATACAAAGCATTTAAAAAAAGAAAGAAAACAAAAACATAAAGTATACCTCATAGATTATATGCCAGTTAAGAGTCCAAATAGTTGGTTGAAGGTATGGATTGGAGTGTTTTTATATGGTTTTGATTCTAAACTCACGAATTAGCTTTTGGGTTAAAGTCCAAGGTCTATTTTTCTTGACAAGGTATTTCAGCAAGACCAACCTTGATGTTGGACCACCATGTTATGTTATCAATGCTCCAAATATCCATCCGGGGCTGTTAAGATCTCAAATTAGTCGAGGGAATCGGTTGTAGTCTCTTTATGTGGTATTAAACAATTATCACCTCATGAACTAATTTCACTGGTTAAGCTAGACAAGATTCATGTAATTAACAATGTCAAATAGTTAGTTAGATGACTGAAAAGTAACCAAAGACATCTAACCATCCCAAACAACACCTAATATACCCCTTTATCGCCAAAACCAAACAACCCTTTAAAAGCTTCACCGAGAGTAACTCTTACACAAAAATAAGAGTGCCTTAGAATATGCAGGTCTAAAGAGAACTACTATGAGGATCATTGGGATCCTATATTTAACACCATCTATGTCTACTATAGGGCTGCTTAAGCCAATGCCACTATAATTCATTGCTACATTGCTTAAAGAGAGAAAGCTGCATAAATCAAGGGTTATCATTTCATCAGTGAACTATGTGTTTCAGAGGAATCTACGCGTTGAACAATGAGGCCCAAAGTGACCCCGGTGAAACGTGAGTGGTTCTTTAATTTCATCTTTGGGAGTTCAATTAATGTCGTCATTATTTGCATATTGCATGCTGATTAGTTATTTAATTGCAATTTGGCTATGATAGTACTGATTGAATATGTGGTATTTTTTTGAAATTTTGTAAACTATGCACTTCATTTCTCGCTTTTTGCTTCAAGCCCCATAGACCTTGTAGCTTTTTTGTGCTTTCACATTTAAAAATAATTTCCTAAACAGCACACAATCATTTCATTTGTAACACAACAATTGGACTCAGCAACGCGATGAAGGCCAACTATTGAGTTGATATGATAAGACTGATTTGTATACTATGTGTATAATATAGCTTGCATGGAACTACCAGTCAAATCTAGTTTTAAAGTTCTTTTTTTGGTGAAATAAATCACTTCATTGATGACATTAAGTAGATGCTAAACTACAAAAGATGTTACATCCCACAATAAAACTGAGTTAGTTCCATAATATAAACAGTCTACTCTAGGATCAGGGAGCTAACAAAATGCAAAAAATTGTCATAATCTACGTGGTATACAAATTTCAACTTTCATTCACTAATTATTTATCAAAAAAGACAATTTATTTCCCTGGTTGATTGATGGTTAAAAACATAGTTAAAATGTAAATGTGTCACATCTCTCATGCTTAAACTTTTAAATCAGGAAACACATTCAACATGGTACTAGAGCGGGCACATCTTGTAAGTATCACTACTGCACGTCATAAAAATTCTCACATGATTGGCTCAAGAAAAAAGATAAACAGTACCAGAAGAGGCATTTTAAAGACATAATTACATAAAGAAATGTCTCATTTTAAGAACTTCAAAATGAGAAGGTACATAGTACACACAATTCAATAAAACTCATTTTTTTGCCTTAGAAACCTCATGAGAAGTGTTGAAAGGTGCAGAGGTCATTCTTATAACTTTCTACTTTTTACAAAGATTCGATAATAAAAAATAAAAAAAAGATATGGTGATGCTTCGAATACTTCTACCATAACAAAAGTAAGTGGACCTTCCCTCCTATCAGAATGTCCACATTGATTGGGGGAATACGTTGTCTCTTTATATGATTTTGATCAATCCTCACCTCATGAGCTAAATTTTGTGTTGAATTATACTCAAAGTCAAACCATCTTTTTCCTTGATTTACCCAATGTTGAACTCCCAAATTATATTGTCCAACGCTCCAGATGTCAAGCCTTTGGGCATGTGTGGGGTTAGCATGTCCACATTGGTTGAGGGAGTAAAGTAATATCTCCTAATAAGATAGATGTTCGGTAATCCTCACCTCATGAGCCAACTTTTGGAGTAGAGTTACATCTAACGATTATTTTCGTAGCAACTCCAATTCATAAATATGAAAGACCTTCCTATTACTTCAATATGTCATTACAAATGCCTCTAGTTGTAATAATTTACCATCCCTAAGAAGGCAGCAATAATGCCCTTCTTATTACTTGCCGCCGCCACACTGCATATCCCTAACCCACTATTAGCTAACAATGCAACTCCTCACACATTGTGAAGAAAGTTTGTTGGTTTCACGGTATGAAAATGATTCCATTATTTTCTATCGTAAAGAAGGCAAGTATTATTTTTCAAAGGATCAATTAATCTCCTCAATCCTTTCTTTGATAATTATGGTGTGGGTGTCAGCTTGAATGCACTTATATTATTCCACAAGGTACATGCTACGTCCCACCGATACATAAGGTAACTTTGTCAACCGAAGTTTAGGAAGTTAAGATGGATGGAAAGAAATCGCCTAGTATTTTTGTAGCCTCCTCAAATTCTAGGATAGATTTATATAAGATAGGCCATACTTTCCAAAGGAAAAAAAATGAGAAACAAAGAGAAAGTGGCTTACACTATAAAGAAAAGCTTTTCTTGCAATATCCGAAATTGTGAGCTGACTTTGTCTGACACAAGAAAATTAACCAAACATTAGTTGTAAAAACCTTGTGGCAACTCAAATAGCTAAGTAGTAAAATCTAACATTAAACAAGTAGACTATGTGAAAAAATAGTGAACCAACAAAAATTCTCAAAGAGAAGTAACACAACCTCGTAATATCACTATTTACTACCAAAGATCAAGTATTCAATTCAAAGTACTAGAGCTGCCAAAATGGATAAACATGACAAAAGGGCAGGCTACACCCTACAAATGATGAGTGATTAGTAGGTTACTAGTAAATGGCTGATAAACTGATTCGCAATATATAATTAATCAATGTATATTTATTAGATGCATAATATAGAATAAGACTACAGACATGAGGATAAGATGTCCTTAGGCTACAAGAAATAAATTAAGCATACTCTTCAACCTCACCAAAGATCAGTCAAGCAAATACGATGGAAGATGCCTTACAGCCTTACACCACCAAGAAGACAAGAAAACCACTCTACCAAATTAGGTATCATCTCTTCTGCAGTGTGGTTATCTAATGGTAACTAAAGCTTAGTTTAGTGACGAAAAGTGCAATTTAACCCTTTCAGCACCACTTAAACATAATGGAAGGTACACTTCCTTTACTGCAGTTTTGAAATCTTTTGAATTGAAAAACATTAGGGACGACAAGCATAATTGATTCGAACTGAATGAATGAAAAAAATACTGTAAGCAGGAACTACGGTTCGAAATTTTAATAGCTCTGTGATATTCTTTGGTTATGTCATCCCTTATCGCTTTTGAACACCAAATTACTAACCCACCCTTTATTCGAACTGAATGAATGAAAAAAATACTGTAAGCAGGAACTACGGTTCGAAATTTTAATAGCTCTGTGATATTCTTTGGTTATGTCATCCCTTATCGCTTTTGAACACCAAATTACTAACCCACCCTCCTTAGTTGAAAAACCGTGTAAAGATAAAATGTTCTTAACAGTTAGATAGCAACATTTTTTTTGGTTCACTTAAAATACCAAGTCCAAAAGAGAAGAAAACTAAAATGCAACAATGAGTAAGTAGCTTACAAGTCACGACTTGGGTATCCTGAATGTTACTATAGCAAGTGAACAATGCTAAAGCTTAACTCACCCTTTCAAATAATGTTCTTGCAGCTGCGACTTAAGTTGGTGATCAGCTAATATTCCGGATGAACCAAGGGCTGAGAGCTTTTCCTTCAAGACAGATGCTGTTCAGGACCATAAAGTTAGAACAACAAGATGAAGATACAGATCACTTAATACCACATCTATATTAGCGTGATCACAAGACCACCTATAACAACATTTAAAGTACATTTATACCAAAAACACCATGATTGGATTACAGATAGCTTCTTTTTTTCTTTTTTTTTTTTTTTGGGTAAAGTATTGATGCTCTCGGGCTCCCCTTCGACACACATGCTATAGAAAAGTAGAAAGATTACAGAAAAGCTTAATCCTCTACAAAAAGAAAACACTAATAAGGACCTTGTGTGGTCGCACTAAAAGTTAACCAAACTCAAAAAACTCAATTTTCTTTTGGTGCACGTTCCTAGTTGTATAGAACAGCGGCCAGCTTTGTGGCCATGTTTATAAATGAAATACTTTTACCTGATTAAAAAACCGATATGATAGTGAAATCTAATAACCTTAAGAAATAAAACACACAGCAAAATTCTTAGTTTAAAAATACCTGAAGAACCCCTTGCACCTTGCAGAACTGCAAATAATTGTTTCCTTCCATCCCTAGTAAAAGCAGCTCTATTTTTTCTATTTTCAGCACCATTCAGACTCTGTAAACAAACACAGATATGTCCTGAGTGTCAACACAAGTCACAGATGCGTGACATAAATCGAAACACTCACCATAAAAAGCAATGCAGACAGATTTAATTTCGGGTGAACTTCTAAAGCCCTGATCCGAGGAAGAGGGTAAACTGCTTCTCCTCCTTGCTGAGATAGAATTCTAGGGATGTCAATGGACTCAATTGCTGCAACATAGCAGTTGACTTATCAACATATAGCATCAACAGAAAGGATCACAAAGAAACAAGTAAAACAGGAAATAGGTACTCCTTCTGTCTTTACTGACATAGAGATTAAAGTTCTAATGTGAAATACATATGTTGTTAGCAGTAGAAAGAAAAAACACATACTCCCTCGATTTCAATTTATACAAATTTATTTGAATGGCACAGAGTTTAAGAAAGAAAAAAAAAGACTTTTGAGACTTGTGTTAACCGTGACATTTTCTAGTTATAAGACTTGAAACTTGTGGTCCTAAACATGCCATAACAATTTTGTGGCTATAAGCTTCTCAAAAAGGTAAAATGAAAAGTTTGAGTTAAATTGTTTCCAAGTTTAGATGGGATACTTCTTTTTTGGAACGAACGAATACGGAAATAGGGTCATATAAACCGGTAGTAGTTGGTTCAGTCCCGAAAATACAACATAATGTACTAAATATGACTTCACACATGAATTTTGTATCTTTAAAGTAATTGAAGTTATTTAAAATATTTGCAATTTATAAATGGATAATACTTTTTGTTCTTTGGGATGATCTCAAAATAGAAAAAATATCAAATAAAACAAAGAAAATGAGCACTATTTGAGAACAAGATCCATCATGCGCAATGTTAGTTCTAAATTTTGATCAATCAAAATTTGGACTATTTCACGATTTGTGCGCGTCATCCTTGCATAGGGGTCTCTCTATCATTTCAATTTGACGTCCCTGAAGGAATGGTAAAGGTCAGCCTGATGCATGAAGCATCCAACATTCACGTGGGGTTCGGAAAAGGACCACACCCGCGGGGGTGTAATTTAGGCGGTCTACCCTGACGCAAGCATCATTAGTTGATTCCACGGCTCAAATAGCTCACACGGGAACAACTTTACTGTTAGAATAGATTTGCTTATAACTCACCTCACCCAAAAAGAGCCTAAACTTTCACATACGAGCTTTTTGTTTTTCTATCAAGCAAAATGAGTTTGCTCTTTGTCCTACTACAAAAGGAATCCTTTAATCCAGCTTGAAACACCATAGAGGAACTTTCTCTATAAGTAAAAACACCTCAAAAGGAAAACTTAAAATTAAGAGCGACCTATATATTTACCACCAAATCTGAACGGTTCATTTAAAAATCTTTACCGCCTCTTAAAACAATTGATGTATATTAGAAGCTCCTCATTCATGTCAAACAACTTTACCAAGGTGATCTCATGACAAGTTCATCAGGGGATTCAAAGAAATTGAGTGTACCAGCAGGCTCAAAAAAGTTTGCTTGCATGGGTGGCTTGTTGGGATTCAGTACCACCCTTGTTTTCCACACTTGAATATTTCCATCCTTGGACAACGTGACCAGCAATCGCAGCATTGGCAGCCAAGCAACTGATGTGATTGGTTGAGAACCTACTTGTGTACTGTAATTGCAAGCAAAACATTAAAAATCATAATCCACCTATGAGAAAGAAATGTAAAATATCAAGATTTAACATCAGAAATTGGAACTTCAACAATTGGAATTATAGTTGTCAAGAGTTGGTTTTCCCAAGTTTAGTCAGCAAAATACATGATTCCAGAACCCATTCAGGTGTCGATTTTTACTCAACATTTCCTTCCAGAATTCAGGGGTTATTTATCATGCACATTTTTTTAATTAAGAAAACACACTTCAAAACGAAAACGAGATCTTAGTGAAAGCAATATAACTATTAAATAAGACTGAGCTGTCGGTTAGCTTTCAGAGAAGGAACCGCAACATTAGTCAGAAAATTCAGGAAGAAAGAACTGGCATATTGGTTGCAAAGGTCCTACATTGAGCTAGATATGATAAGACATCAGAAAATATTAAAATCGCGGAAATTGCGTAGTATGAAATGTAAAGTCAGCCAGCCAGAGCTGAATTGGACATCACTTACATTCCAATCATCATAGGCCTTTCGGTTGATACATCCCACGCAAGAAGAGTACCGCGTCTATCTCCAATAAAAAGCCATTCCAATGTTGGATGAAATGCAAATGCACCAGCACCAACCAGCTTGATAGTGTTATCCACTATATATGGCAAACAAATGGGCTTTCATGCAAGTTCCACTAAGTTCAAACTATCCAACTAAAGAGATAATATATTAAGGGACACTTTCAAATCTCACATTGTAAAGTGTAATGTACAGCATATGTATGGATGTTATAAGCTCGAATCAAGCCTTCCGCATAAGCTACATACTGAAATCAAAAGGGAGGGAGAAAAGGTCATATCAAATTGGCAGTCACAAACTTAACCGGTCAATCAAGAAATGGAAAACTTTAATTGCACTAAATGTGTTACCAGAACAGGGAGCCGAGGATGGCAAGCAAGATTGACGATAGGTTTCTTCAGGTCTGTCTTTATTTTTGTTGGCGCTTTCCCACCTTCCACAGTTCCAACAACTTCACAAGGAGAGAAATGGATCAGAAACACTTGCAATAAAATAGCTATTCAAGCACGAAAAATTGCTCTAAAACTAGCATTTGATCATAGAAACGTGCAAATGACAAAACTTTTTTAACAACTGTGGTGCCTAACCAGCTTGCGCACACCTTGACTATTCCACCAGCTATCTGCTACCTTCCAACATCACAAGTACCGTGTAACTTTGTCCACCAAGGCATAGATAAATGGGAAGCAATCACCTGGTGCTTTTTATCTCTGTTGGGGTTAAACCTAGTCTCCAAAGTTTTGCAAACGACAAGACATATTCACAAACTACCAGGTTTTAACTAAGTTTACCTGTGTGTTTTTCTTTTTTTTTAATGGGCTATGGGCATACAAAGAAAAGCATGATGTGGAAGGAAAGGAGGCTGACAAATTTCAGGGATAAAACGCTTGAAAGCATGACGGGGAATCCAGAAGGACAAAAGACCTCATCCTGAGTAAACCAGAACAGAGGGAGAAAAGAGAGATAAAGGCGAAAGTAGTAAAATGTTGCAGGCACTCGATTAAACCACATAAAACAAGATACTAACGCTCTTAAGGAAATATGGAGATAATGTGGTAGCACTGACAGGAAACAAGTATTGACTCGGCCATAATTGATGAATGACAAAGGACTCTTTTGAAATGCACATCAGCATAACAAGAAGCAGAAAAGCACAGGATAGTTAATGCAGCTCTCAGGACTAAAATTGCCAAGACTGCAATCCAACAACCACATTACACAAGAAACACCACCACCATACAACTCTGGCTTGTGTCCGCAACTCCCAATAGCTGGATGACATCTCTCATGTCCATAAAAACCATCACACAGATGGTGAAATATCTACAATCTATAAGTAAAATAATAACAACACTGGTGCTTTAGATAATGAGTAAATTTCTAACCAAGGACACATATCCTAGGAGCAGTTATCAGCTAGAATTAACTTTTAAAATCTAATAATGCAAGAAAAAAAAATTTCTATATATGAAAGAGGTGTGTACAGGCATGAGCTCCAACTAAAATTTTGACAGACCTGTTACACTCATCCTACGATGGAAACCAAAAAAGACAACCGGTTGAAGAGGGGTCAATGCAAGATGAACTTCAGTATCAGAAGAAATGCGTTCTGTCCTCTTCTCAGGTGAATGTAAAACACACGTTTGCTCTGCATCAAAATCACACGAACGCATTGTACAATCCTACAATAAGCAGCAAGCAACATGAGTACAATTTTCCTAAATGCAAGATTATAGCCGAACGAGTACTGATGACAGTAATATCAAAGTTCAAATACCCCAAATGCAGTACGAAGGAACAGGTGACATCATTGGAGCTTTAAACTCAACAGAAAGAAACCATTGAAATTCACACTGGAGAATTGCGACTATCAAATTTTTATTAGCAAAAATTTATACTACAGACAAAGAGGACAACAAAAGTGCATGCTAACTTTATCAAGGGGTTTAAGAACTCTTACGGGAATATATGAACTCCTAGAACTTATCCTTAAGCTTTGGTGACACGTTCTTATCACACAGGACCCCGAAAACGAGCCTCCATTTCACCGCCCTGCTCCAATATGATGCGCGACATGGACTCAAAAATACTTGAAACTTCTACTGAATATAGCTTGTGTGTCAATCTTCACTTCCACTTCCGCGTCATGCGCCATGTCATTGAACTTGCACTCCAGGTACTCAGTCTTAGTCATGCTTAACCTGAATTTTTTAGACTCTAAGGTTTATTTCCAAACTTCCAGCCTCTCATTAACTCCCTTGAGTGTCTCATCAATCAATACTATGCTGCAAATAACATACACTATGGATCCTACCCCTAGATATGCTGTGTAAATTAATCTATCACTAAGGCAAACAAAAATAGGCTAAGGATTGAACCATGGTGCAACCCAATCACGACCGGAAAGTGTTTTGAGTCACCTCCCATGTTCTTTCCAGGGTCTTGGCACCCTCGTACCTGTCCTAATTTCCCTAATATAAACCACAAGTACACCTCTAGACTCTAGACATCTCCATAGAACCTCCTTGGGACTTTGTCGTATGTTTTTTCTAGATCAATAAACACAATATGCAAGTCTCTGTTCCTATCCATGCACTGCTCTAACAGTCTCCTTACAAGGTGAATGACTTTTGTAGGTAACTGCCCCAGCATGAATCCAAATTGGTTCTCAAAGATGAACACACCTCTGCTCATCCTCATCTTTATCACTGTCTCAAACTTCCATAATGTGACTTAGCAGCTTGATACCCCTTAGTTATTGTAATTTTGAATATCATGTGCAACAGGATCATTATACTCCACCTCCAACCTTCTGGCATTCTAGTCGTCCTGAAATCACATTAAGCGACTCAGGCAGCCAGGTAATACCCGGTCGCTCTTCCCCTCGTCCTACAGATAGCCCCCTCAACCTCCACATACTTTATGCACCTAAAATACCCAAAATCTATATGAATCTCGGATTGCTCTAACTCTCCCAGCGCGATATCCCTGTCCCAATCTTCATCCAACACGATTCTACCAAAATCTTATTCAATTAAGTTTTTTTATAAAGGAAAAAAATTCTATTAAGTATAATCTGAGAAGCTTTTTCATTGATCTCAAGGTATCTACTTGCAAAGAGAAAAGGAACCTAGAGTATCATGAGCGATGTGAAGAACACTGGTTGCTATGTCCAGAATATAATATGTTGGATTGTTGTAACAAAATTATATAATTAAAAGAAAACCAAAAAAATTAAATGCACAAGAACATAAGATTACACAGAGTTGAAATTCAGAGACATGATCATTCAGGATTTAATAAATAACAAAAGGAACTTATCAAAAAACAATAAATAAAAAAACATACAGACAAAACACTGAATAACGTAGAGATTCAATGTGCTAAAGAATGAAGACATGCATTATATCATGCCTCAGTTCGATTATCCTTCTCTATTAAATTTTCGTCCTTGTGGGATATACTGGGTTTGTTGTTTTTGTTGTTGTATTAAATTTTCGTCCTTATGACTCTAGAAGCATGTCTTTTGTAGTTTCTTACTATGCCATATTATTTATTACCTCTCCAAATTGGCATCCTAACTTTAGCCAAGTAGATAATCCTTCTATGTGTAACAAACAGATTTTGGTATAAACTTTCGTAACTTATCGGAGCCAAACCACCAAAAAGAAAAGAGCCTTTTATAAGGTTTAAAAAAAAAAACAGCTAAGCGAATAATATCTGATACTTTCAGTGGAATGCTAGATGCCAGCAGCCTATCACCCAACCCTTGTCTCAAACAAAGAAAACTAAATGTAATCAATTGCTCAGTGCAAATGAATGTCTCTTGTGTTGTTGGATTTAATCAATGATCACCCTTCCTGGACAAACAAAATACCGATAAAACTTAAGCACTAAAACATTGCCAGTATATCACCATCTAAAGCATTTTCTCATGGTTTCTAAATAAATCAGAACTGAAAACCCATTAAACATCCTGGAAAGATGAAGTTTTTCAGTTAATTGCGTTTGGGGATTCAAAGTTAGCACATGAGCGCTTAAGTTCATCGCAACGCCACTAATTTCAAATGTAACAAGTATAATCACTTGCAGTTTTTAACAGAAATAATTGAAGATAATTTAATGAACTAACCTCAAGAATAGCAATTACACAATGTCCCGTTGTTGGACTATAAGCCATACGAACAACAGGCGAACCAATATCAATCGAAGCAATCTTACTTCCCGTATACGCATCGAATTCTGCCCAATTAAAATACATTCAGCATCATCAAACAGTTTATTAACAAAACATAAAGCATATGTGATTCAATTTGTACCGATTATATGGCTTCCAACGGCGACGGCGAGAAGCGACTGAGTGGGATGAAATGCGGCGGCGTGAGGCTGTAATGACTTTGAACTCCGACCAACATGCCGGAGATCTAAATGCTGTAGCGTCGCCCACTCCATTGATCCTCCTTCCCTAATTTAACTAACTGTGACCAATTTCAACTAATTTAGATTTATATAAACACAAATGATGAACGGTTCGTGATTGAGCTTTCAGATCCAGATCATGAAAATGAACGGATCAAATTTCAGATCAGATCCTTAAAAGCTTAAATTAGTCTCGATGTTAATTAACGTATAGAAAAAGGGTTGAACAGAGGATGAAAAATCTGATGCGAGATACTTGCAGGATTGTAAGAAGAAGAAGAAAAATAGAAATTCCTGCTAACAAGGTACACAGTTGTTCCTGCCTTGCTGGGGGTTTATTGGAAAAAAGGAAGAACTAGTAGTCATTTTTTATTTTTTTTTTCAAAATCTTTTGTATATATTGATTTGTTTAACAAAGTAAATTTGTCTTAGAAATTTTCTAGCCATTTTTATTTGCCATAGTGTATACGATAGCAAGTCAAAACAAAATTATCTAGCTATTTTTACTGCTCCACTAGTCAATATAGCCGCGCGGTCATAAAACGAACAAATTTTATATATATATATAATTTAATTAGCTTCAATACTCTTCATATTGTCATTCTAGGGATCGTTTGGTGTGAGGGATTGGGATAAAATATAGGATAATTTTATCCATCGTTTGGTGTGAGGGATTGAGATTATTTATCCCACCACTTTTGCCTTAGTGATGGGATAACTTATCCCGGGATAAGTTGTTCCCAACCAAACGACGCCAATCATTGTTGTTTCCTAATTCATTATGTACTTGATAATTTCCAAAATAAAATTGTTATTTGAAAAACATCAGGCTACACAATCTATATCTATATCTATATATAATATAAAGGAAGGTCATAAACAAGGTTATAATATGGCACCCCTCTATGGCCTCCATTTATATTTTTCTTTTTCTTTTTTCTCTTTTTCTTTTTTTGGGACTTTTCTTTTAAAAAAAATTTATCCTATTTCTTTTAATGTATTTCATGGTAATAACAATAAATGACTCTATAATTAATTAATACACTTCTTATTGATGAACTAATTTATTGAGTTAAATTCACAATGTCCACATACTAATGAATTAGTTTTTATTGTTCCAAGTTCAAACCACTCAAATTCCTTATTTATGGAGGAAAAAATATTAGAAAAGTCTTAAGCAATTAGAATAATATAAATATAACCACAATTTTTGATACCAACCGATGCAAAATCTATATATCTATATATCTATATATATAATATAAAGCTAGGTATAAAAAGAGTGATGTGGCACCTCTCTTTGGCCAAAAATCCTATTTATCTTTTTTTTTCTTCAAATTTTTGATAATTTTTCCTATTTATTTGTTTTATATTACTGTACAAAAATGAATGTGTCAATTACTACTCTTTCATTTATTCTTATTCTTTAATCTTTAATATAAAAACTTAATGGTCTTTATTTCCAAAACTCCCATGACTTTTCATGATCATAACTCCTAAATCTTTAATAGTCATGTTCATGATAACATTTGGTATTCCACATTATTGTCCTATAAATATAGGCATTACAAGATTTCATTGCAAAAAAGAATTGGTCAAATCTACATAGTATATGGTAAAGTTAGAAATTTTTGATTTTCTTCCGAGTCGGTTTTGTTTTGATTCTGCAAATGAAGTTGATGTGCTAAAGACAAAAAAAGTTCACTTTCTAATTGGTTAAGCACTTGAACAATGGGATGATAATGGAAGAATGGCCAATGGAAGATGCAATTTTGGTACCTGTGACTCCGAAACACTTAAAAATGTTGTAGAATGATTTTCCTGAAATATTTTTTTTTTTGGTAATTTTTTGGTCCTGGAATACTATTACTTAGCTGTAATTAATTCTATTTACCCTTTTTTCCTCATTTTGTTAATTCTTGATATGTTGTTTTTGCCCAATAATAATAGTTCAATTTTTTTGTGCTTGCCATACTTACAATTTTGTAGGATGAATTTCTGAAATCTTTTATATCTTTTTCTATTAAAAAGTTGGCCTAGAACATGGCTACTTTGTTTGTAATTATTTTATTTATTTTATTTTTATTTTTATTTTTTGGTATTTTATAGATGTGTTATTTTTGCCCAACGATAATAGTTTCAAATATTGCTTCTTCTGTTCTATTCTTTCTCTGACTTGATGTGTGTAATTTGATTTATTCCATCTTTGTGTTTTAGTGATCATTTATGTGTTATTTTTGACTAAATTATTATTTTAATTAGTGTAATGTATATAATTGTAATCATACAGCCTGTTTGGCCACCAAACATGCTAACAGTCAAGGTGACGTTTTTTTTTTCTTTTTTTCTTTGAGGTGTACAAACAGTTGAATTCAATTTCGTATGGTGAATGGGAAGGTGATGTTGTACCCATTTTTTTTCAAGAAACGTATTTATTTTTTGGTTTACTTTTTCGTAATTATCAAATGATAAAATTTTCTAATATTTTAAATTTTTTTTCTATTTAAGATCTTTTCAAAGAGTGCCTATTCATAAGTCATACCTCTTCAATTTCTATTTTTAATAACATTCATATTTAATATTTTGTGTCCATAATCCCTAAATATTTAGTTTTTAATTAAGTTTATAACAACTACTCATTTGGTCTATATAAATTCATAATTTTGTTTGATGAAGGCTCAAGATTATCACTTTTCAATGAATGTGTTTTATGATGACAGATGCTATAATCAAATTGTAAAAAAAAAAAGATTGTTAGTTTTGATTTTATTCAACAACCACACGAAGCATTCAGAAGTATTAATTATCATTATATTATTTTCATGTCTTATTTTATTGTTTGACAAATGAATATGTCTTGTACTACACAACTATCGATATCTTGATATTTTTGTTGTCAAAAAATTCTTCTCGAGTGATTTTATGATACTATATATGAGAAAACGACTTTGCCTCGCTCAATCTCCTATAATTCATACAGGAAAGATTTAAAAAAAAAAACATATGTAGTATTGATTTTCAAGAATTTCAAAAGAGAAAGAATATATCTAAAAATAACTCAAAAGATTGGGTGTGCAGAAGAATTGAGATGACAAGTATTTTTAGCTTAGATCAAAACATATTTATTTTTTCTTGGAAAAAAATTATCTCTCTTATTTATTTGTTTTTTTTTCTCTCGGTACATCTACTCAACCTTTTCATTTCCCATATTTTAATACTTGTTTATCGTTTATGAGAACGAATAGGAAATAAAAGAAAATTTTTTTTATTAGGAATAGAAGTTGGATATTAAAGTCTTATTATTAGTAGTACACTTGGATGAAATATTTATTAAAGTTAAACTTATAACTTAAAGTGAAAAATGAATAATTTATATTAATGCAAGATTGGTCTAAATTATGACATATTTATTTTTTTTCTCTCTCAAAAGAACATAAGTATTTTTTTATAAAATCTAACATATTTCAGGCCCGCGCAAAGAGCGATCAACTTTACTAGTAATAATTATATAAGAAGGGAGAAATCTTAACTAATTTAATTGAAATTATTGTAAGAAAATGATTATCATAAAATTGTATTTTGTTTTTGATTTGATGACTGGTATTCATATTGGTGCATAATTAAATTCGTATTTGTGTCGAAACGGTCAACATTAAGAAGTAAAATATTTTATTAAAGGTGATTTCATCTCAATGTTCGAACTTAAGAGCTCTGATTAAGGATGAAAGAGTAGTACCTACTACTCCACCACAACTCTTATCGATGATTATCATCTATTCTACAACTTATTGAAAAATATTAAAGTCATGAAAAGTTTTATTCCCGTAAAACATGGGTAGAAGTAATAATATATCATTTCCAATCGCTGTCATGTTAAGAAAAACTTTAAAAATTGAATAGAAATTGTGAAACACGATAAACTTATAGCATGAACGTATCAATGGAGAATTAACTCCATTTAAATCAAATTAGCTACCTACCTTATCCATTTCTCATATTTCACCTATGATAGAAATTAATAATGATTAAATAATGAAGTAGTTACGTCTCCTTCTGCTACTCCTCCCTTAAATATTGTACTATTTACTCTTGAATTTAATTTTTATCACTAATGGAGGTGAGAAATTAAAGATGAGAGAATAAAAAAGAAACGAAGAATATAATTCAGTTCACACTTTAAATTCATTACATTGTCTTAAGATTAATGACTACTTTCAAAAAAAGTTAGAAAAACAAATGAGTTACCTTGTTATGAATAAAACTAGATCCCTAGGACCACATATATATATATATATATATATATATATATATATATATATATATATATATATATATATATATATATTCTATTAAAGAAAATTAAGGAGAAAAAATATAAACAATTAAGGACAGTTAAAAATTAAAAGAATATTAAAATATGTGTAAAACATCAATCAAAATTCACGAAAATTTCTATAAATATATTCTTCTTTTTTTCCTTTTAACATGTTAAAATAATTTGCCTGACTTAATCAAAATATAAAAGATTCTACATTAGTATTTAAATAAAAATAAATAATATGAAAAACATTTTCTATATTTGGCTTAAAGGAAACTACGATTGGCAGATCATTTCTTTTTGACGTCTCCTGCCTTTGCTTTCTCCATCATAAATATTTTGGCTCTATTTTTCTGTTCCTTCATCTGCATCCAGGACTTTTCAAGAATATAATACATACATTTTGAGATCTTGTCGATATTCATTAATTTTCACAAATCAATCATTATTCAAGGCCTTCTTTTTCAAGCCAGACTAATGCATAATACTACAATGTATATAACAATATTACTACTTGAACTATTGTATGAAAGGAATAACTCTCATGAAACACAAAATCTATAAATTTATATAGGTGAAATTGAAGGAATATCATTAGGTATCTTAAAATTTTAAATTAATTATTTGGAGGTTATGAACATTATTATGAGTAGAAATTAAAGAGGTGTGAGTAATAAATGTGGTATTTCTTGAAAAAAAACATACATATAAAAAAAATGAAAATTGAGGGAATACAGTAAGGTATCTTAAAATTTTAAATTAATTATTTGGAGGTTATGAACATAAACAACATGAGAGTTATGGGCATTATTAAGAGTTGAAATTAAAGAGGTGTAAGTAATAAATATGGTATTTTAAAAATAACATAAATAAATATTTAATAAAATGAAAAAAAAGGCAAAAACAAAAAAAAAAGAAAAAAGGTAATTAAATTTGTTGGTCAAAGAGAGGTGCTACATCACTCTTTATTTGTTTAACTTTTCTAGATATAATATAGATATACTTTTACAAATATCTAATTTTAGTACTTTCATGACTTTCTTCTTCCTTAAAATCTAAAAGAAGTCTTAAGAAGAAATATAAATTAGAAAATATAAAATTGAGTATGTTTGCTCCAAATTTATAGAACAACATGCATAAATCATTTTGCAATATTTCCTTCTCCTTTTTTTTTAAAAAACAAAAACAAAATTGAGTATGTTTGCTCCAAATTCATAGAACAACATGCATGAATTTTTTTGTGTCATTATATTTTCTTATCCTTTCTTTTATCTTATATATATATATATATATGATCATGAGAAATTATAATTAAAAGGATTAATATGTCCATAGAAAATTATTATTAACAGGAAATATTACTTCTATTCTCCATAAATTATAGCATTGTCTGTCTCATACCTTTCTATTTTCATGTGCGAGTTCTCATGCTTCCTTTTTTTATCCTTCAAACGATTTTAATTTATCGTTGCTTTATTTTTGTTACGTGTAATATTTCATTTACAATTTATATTTAACATGAAAAATACCATTTCTTTTCATTTCCTCTACAATTTTGCTAAGTTACTATGTGGAAAGTAATAATTATGAGATCATTAAGATATTTGGGTAAATTAACTTACCTTGAAGCATGAGAAACTCCCGATAATTTTAAGCTCATATTAGTTTCTTGAAATGCTTGTTTTCACCTTCAACACCGAAAAATATTTGTTAATGGGTCCAAAATTAACAAATAAAAATAAAAATAAAAAATAGTCTCATAGTTTAAGTAATTATACCTTGATTGACATCGATTGATGGTCATGATTCAAAACTTTTTTATTAGACAATGAGTGTTTCTTGAAATTAATATTTTATGTATCGGCCAACCATCTACGTCTCACTATTCAAATTCAAAGCAATAATTCAAGCATAAACAATTCTACCAAAATAAAATAAAATGAATCACTTTCTTTTTATAATATCATATCCTATCATATCAAAGACATAAAAAGATAAAAATAGTACATATCAGAAATATTACATGATTTTGTGCTCAAAATCTCCTCCTCCCAAGTGGGTTGTATTGATCCGTAATCTTCAAGACCTCAGAAACATCTTAAGATAAAACAACTAAGATATTTTGCTCTTCTTCTTGGACTTTATTGGATTATTGAATGAAAGTAAAATAGTTGGGGTGTGTGGATCATGGTCTAAGAAATGTGTCATCTTTCATCTTTCATCTTTCATGTCTATTTTTATTATATAGATGAATTAGGAAGGGGAAAAGGTGGAAGAACACATAAATACACATTAAGATATCTAATAAAGAGATAATTATAGTGGAACACATAGTTTTTTGTTGTAAAAATGTGAAGTGGGTAGTTTTTAAGATGCCACTTGTCATAATTTTAAGCTAACTACTCTTCTTTATTATATATAGATTAATTAAATAGACAAATGAAGAAAAAGGAATGGAGGCAAGAGACATGTCACATCACCATTTCCATAACCTTTCTTTATATATATATATAGGCCAAATACATCGTCAGCCTCCTAGACTTGACACCAACTTTTATTTTGACACCTCAACTAGCCATTGTTTATTTTAAATACCTAAACTAGTATCGTACTGTGTCTTTTTGGCATTTTTTGCTGATATGACAAAGTGAGTGTCATACACTCATTGACAGTGTGTGAGGGACTTATTTTGGTCAATTTTTATTTTGTTTTCTTCATCTTCTTCCCCATTTCAAGCCATCATTTTTTATTTTTCAAAGCTTAAACTTCTTCTTCTTCTCTCTTTCTCCCTCCACCTACTTCACCTTCCACCACCACCACCATCCACTAAACCACCACCAATGATTTTAGAAAACTTATAAAAATATAGAAGGAAAAAACAAAAAAGCCATCACACACTAATTTTGAAGAACTTTATGAAAATATAAAAGAACTCAACTTGAAAAATTAAAAGATAAATGGGAGAAGATTTATGTCATCCCCGTCGGAATCTCGTCGGATAAATACTCTTACAAACTCTTCTCCTCCCTATATCCTTCTCTTAATCCGCCATGATTATAAGTAAAATCTTTAAAACAGGATTTAGGAAGAAAAGTTAAATTAATCAAAATGGTGATAAAGAAATTTGTTATACATCCTCCAAAATCATCACACCACAATTAAATTCACTGTCACCGTCGAATTCATCACCATCCGATTTTAGTATTCATCACCAAAATTCATGGTGCCACCATCGATTTCACCATCCTTAACTTGACCCAATATCAACTTTTGATAAGGAAGAATATATAATTTAAAATTAAAAGAAAATTAAACTTACAATAAAGAGAAATAATCAAAATTCTATGAAATCTAAAGAGAAAAAAAAAGAAGCAAGACAATGGGGGTGGGGTAACGTCGCCAGAAAAGTGGGAAGAAAGGATAGAAGGGTGGGTAGTTGTGGTGGGGTTTAAAAAATATGTATTTTTATTTTTTTACTGAAAAATAGTTTTTTCTTTTTCTTTTTCTTATAATTTATTTTTAAATTATTATTTTATACTCAAATGTCATATGTCCTCTTTTAATTAGTCATTATGCAATGTCATCCACGAGTGTATTACACTCTCTTTATAATTTTAGTTGATTCAGACTAAGGTGCCAAAATGACACAACAGAACACTAGGTTAGGTATTTAAAATGAACAATGGCTAGTTGAGGTGCCAAAATGAAAGTTAGTGTCAAATTTAGGAGGATGTCGATGTGTTTGGCCATATATATATGATGATTTGCCATAGTGTTAGTATTAAATTAGTAATTTCCAAGATGTAAATTTATTTTGTAAGTTTTTTTTTTTTTTTGAGTGAAAGGGAAATTTTATTTATTAATACAAAATTTTATTTCGTAAGGTTATTTGAACAATAACAATAAGAAGTACATCGTTAATTTAAAATTGAGGTTAATTATATAAAGTTTTACTATTAATTCAATTTTATTTATCGTGTCAGTTCAAATGTCCAGTAATATATAATTACAAATAATATTTTAGTCTAAATTTAAAAGAATAAAGAGGCAAAAAAATTATTGAATTTTAAAAAGTCTATTTTTCTAACTTTTCACAAATAATAAGTTCATAGAAGAAAATGACCACATTAATTAAAAGTTTGAAACTTTTAGGCACCTAAGTGGCAAAAACATAAGATTCGATAACATCTTCACAAGTGACTTACTATTTTTAGTATAAGTTTATAACTTGAGTCATATAATGTAGAGTAGTTGATACTTAGCTCCCGTTTAGCTTAAATTTTGTAATTGTAATTTAAAATTTTAAGTTATATTTATTTTAAAAAAATGTATAACTTGTACATCAGTATTATTGTATTAACTATTTTAAATAAAAATGTATTTGCTCTGATGCTGCTTCTACTTCTCCTCCCCCTTTTTCCACCTTGCATATCAGCTTCCAACAACGACTGTCGAGTTATAACCTTTCAACCATTGTAATTTTCATATTCTTCAATCTTGATGTAGTGAATATAAAATTCCACCACAATTAATTGATTAAAATAGAAAATACAATACAAACAAAATTAATAAATCTTTCTCTGTTATACTTTCATCCGCTAAATTTGGTAGAAAATGATGACCTGCAAAAGCATTTTGTAGCAGTAATTATCACAAATAACATCTAGAAGACTGCAACAATACGAAACTTTCTAATTGTTAAATGACAGATTAAAAATATACCTGGACATATTAAGAAAAATGTTTTCCTAAAATGCATTGGAAAAACAACTAACAACTAGGGTTTGAAGGTAGACTTTAATTCTTCATACTTCATACCCATATAAGTTCAAAGTTTGTAACTTCAAATTCTCTCCTCTCTCTCTCTCTCTCTCTCTATATATATATATATATATATAACGGTGCCATGGCCCCATGACCCCTTTGGTGCCCATGGGCACCAAAGGCGCCTTTGGCACCCAAGCGGAATTGAAACTGGATATAACTGAGGAAAGGCTATATAGGTACTATAGGAGGGTACGGTTAAGCAGGTAAGCGAAGGCTCTCTCTCGCTCTGTGATCTTGTGTAAAGCCTTTCCGCCTATCTATTCTTTTTTTTTTTTTTTTCTCTTTATTCAAAGTAAGCAGATTGAAAACACGAAAATGAATGTCTTAGCGTGCCCTTACTCTAATTCGAAATCTGTTTCTTTCTTTCTATTCTATTTCCTCTCCCTTCATTCCTCGATCCGCTTGTAAATTCTTGGTGTAATACTCACTCGTAAATGATTGGTGTCAGAATTTCTCACTAGATTAGTGTGATCAGTCTCATCCGTGCATACTAGTTTTTCTGCACGTTCGTTGCACATGTATGTCGAGTTATGTAGTACAACATTTATAAAACAATATCGATATTGTTAAAACAAGCATTGAATGAATAACTATATATACATGAATAAAATAAAGTACAAGCTTTTGTGAATACTAAAGTGGGTCGTCATATCATAACTTGTTTGTCGAGGTCAAGATGGTTTAGGAAGTTTGAACCTATAAAACTGAACAATCAAAATTTAATCAAATAACATAATTGATTTACTTATTTTGATTCAATGAGGTGTAAATATATAATGAAATGTATGTCACCTAATTTAAAGATGACATTTCAACGATTTCATGTTTATGCTCCTCTCATCCATTTTGATTGTTCTATAATGACCACGACTTTTGTTATTGATATTGATATCTCTGATTAAAGTGCAATATAAAGTTGTCTATGTGAGAAAACATTTTTCTGTCTCTTCCAACAATAGAAAATTGTTTGAAATTTTTTGGGTGCAAATGTCATTGCCTAATAATCCCTCTATATAATGGTGTTGATAGTAAACGTGCACCGTTTCAACTTCTGTTTACACCGAAGCATAGTTGAAGTTAACACAATTTCATTCAGCCACTCTTCGTTTAATATCATTAATAAAGATCATAAAAACAAGTAAATAATAAAATACAAATTAAAAATAGTATACCTTTTTGTCAATTTGATTATTCGCTTGAAAACACTTCGTATCTTGAATTTTTGTAGGATCGCATTGAACCTCTTCAGCGTACTGATATTTTTATCACTCAACCAAGTGAATATTTTTGTACCGTGTTAATATATTTTTGTAGTTACTCAACCAAGTGAATATTATGAGAATTTTACATAACCAAGAAACAACTAAATAGTTACATTTTTTTGAACGTATATTTTGAGGGCACGTTAGTAAAAACACTCTTTGTTTTCTAGGAATGAGTAATTTCTTAGGGGTGTGTTCAAACTAAAAATACCACTTATTTAGAAATGGATGGAGTAATATATATATATATATATATATATATATATGAAAGTGACATAGTGACTAAATAACCGAACTTACATATAACTTGACCGGTTATCATAAAAAAATCAATATAATCACAGTAAAGTCAAGTTATAACTTATAAGGAATGCAGAAAAATTACCTGATTGAAGATATATAAAGATGCAAACGTTCAGTTGAATATGTGTGATCTGCGAATATGAGAGCCGCTTCAGAACTTCTCTCTTAACATGTTGATGGATGGTGGAATATCAACATGAATTAGTAAAATGGGTTGTTAACCCTTATGAAAGTCATGTGTTTTGGATTAAATTACGTGAATTATGTATGCTTTGAAGTGCATAAGGTTACATTTCCTTTTCTTAATTATTTTAAAATTTACCATTTGATATCTAATGGAGATGGACTTTGTATAGTTGATGACTGATGATCATTCCAATGCATATCCCCTGATTGTCCGCCTTTCAATTTCAGTTTGCCTTTGGTCATTTAATTGAATTGGTTCTTATATGAAAAGGCGGCAACCGTACAAAGTAAACCGTTGTGAGGAATTATTCTGAATATTAGAAATCTCTACGAAAGATTGCATCCCTTCAAATTAATTGTTTTTTTTTTGTTTATTATTTTAAAACAAATTGTTTTAATTAAATGAAAGGGTATTTCCGTCATTTCACTTTAAGTTTAGGGGCCTCATGCTTTTAAGGTAGTATAGATAGATAGATATAGATGTGTGTGTGTGTGTGTGAGAGAGAGAGAGATGTCAAAAACAATTGATGTGTGTATGTAAGGCTACAATTATTAAATATGGGATGACATTTTTTCAACAAAAAGTAAAGATTTAAAATCTTAAAAGATGATCGGTTTGATGCAATTTGAAAATTAGTTCTCTACTTGAACAACAAAAAAGAATTTGGTGAATTTTACTAAAATACCGACAAATTTTGATTTACGTTACGATGATAATATGTTAAATATATTAACGTTCAATTAATTGAGATGTTTACTTTTGATCAATCTACTTATGAATCTTCATTCACAAATTCTATAAATTATTAACTGTTAAATTATTTAACTATTCACATGTATGTTATGTTAAATTTACGAAAAAGGGCCAGAACTACCCTTCAAGTATTGAAATTGGTTCAAAAATACCCTTTATTTACCTATTGGGCCAAAAATACCCTCCATCCACATTTATGACTCAAATATACTCTTACAACTAACGGACCTTTCTTAAACCATAATTAAATTTTTTATTTATTACGTGTCAGCTTTCTATTGTTTGCAAATTAAATTAATTAAAATGTTATTATCTTATAATCAAATCCGGACCCAACTAACTACCCGACCCAAACCCAACAAAATAGTACAATAGACGCGGAGGGTATTTTTGAACCAATTCTGATACTTGAAGGGTATTTTTGGCCCTTTTCCGTCTTATAGCACTGAGGTTAGTATAGTTTTAAAAACAATTATCTACTATGTAAAGGGAGCAAAAGAGCACACACTTAATGCTAAACACGCTTAGTGAAATATCACAATTACCAAAATTAGAATTCATTAACAATTGAGAGATCAAAATGCAAATATCCCTTTAACTTTTAATTTACAAAGAAATTACCGGTAAAACTAGATTTTCATTATGGAATTTATAATTATAAAGAGATTGGGTTATAACTTAATTAGTAAAGTCTAAATTATTCTTATATTCTGGAAAATACATTTAAAATAGGGAAAAGGCTCAAATATGCCATCAAACTATTGGAAATGACTCATTTATGCCATCCGTTAAAAGTTTGGCTCATTTATGCCATCGCCGTTACAAAAAAGGCTCATTCATGCCATTTTTTTTAACGGTGGTTTTTTAAAAAGGGAAAAGGCTCAAATATGCCATCGAACTATTGGAAATGGCTCATTTCTGCCATCCGTTAAAAGTTTGGCTCATTTATGCCATCGCCGTTACCAAAAAGGCTCATTCATGCTATTTTTTTAACAGTCCTGTTTGATGATTTTTTGCAAAACCATTTTGTACACGTGACCAACAATAATTCGTCCACATCATTAATTAAAGGAAAAAGACTCAAATATGTCATCGAACTTTGAAAAAAGGCTCATCTATGTCATCCGTTAAAAGTTTGGCTCATTCATGCCATTTTTTTTAACAGTCCAATTTGGGGGGTTTTGCAAAACCATTTTGTACATGTGGCCAACAATAATTCTTCCACATCATTAATTAAATCAACCAAAGAAATTTTAAAATTCCTAATAAGAAAATATCAATTTCTCCGGCCAAAATATTTCTATGCATTTTGTAACTCCTTTATAGGCACTGTAAAGAGTTCATCCATTTTCAATTTCTTCGGAATCGCCGAACACAATTCTGCAAATCTCAAGACCAATTCAAGCCCGAAACAGACATCAACTATTTCAAACAACGATCAATTAGTTACCGAAACACAATTTTTTAAATTCTTAAAAAATTGTACTTGAAGTAAAAATCAGAAAAATTCTATAATCGGTGAATTTTTTGTAACGACGATGGTATAAATGAGCCAAACTTTTAACGGATGGCATAAATGAGCCATTTTCAATAGTTCGATGGCATATTTGAGCCTTTTCCTTTTTAAAAAAATCACCGTTAAAAAAATTGGCATGAATGAGCCTTTTTTGTAACGGCAATGGCATAAATGAGCCAAACTTTTAACGGATGGCATAAATGAGCCATTTTCAATAGTTCGATGGCATATTTGAGCCTTTTCCCTTTAAAATATGCCAAAGACAGCCTACGAAATAGTATATACATGGGTATATTAGAATGCAAGAGAGCACTAACAAAACCTAAACATCTTTTATTTCTTCCCATTTCATTTCATTTCATTTCATTTCACACTATACCACTAAATGCTGAAGGCGTCACGCGTTTTCATCTCCTACAAAAAAAATTAAAGGGGGTATTGAACAAACCAATTGAAAAATCGTCCATACCGCGTTATAAAAATTGAAAAGTGTCAAAAGTTTTTTCAAATTGAACGTACACAACATCACTTGTTTTTCCTACTTTAATTAAAAAAGTCAATTTCTTTTCATTTTCAAGAGCTTACTTTTTTTAAAGAAAAAAACAAAAAAAAAAACCATATTTTTCAAAATTTTAACCAACCAAAAATGAGAAATATGAAAACATTAACCTGTTTGACTACTATACCATTATGTTACTATATTCTCCCCCCATCCCAATTTAAGTATCTAAATTTTGTACATAGAGTTTAAAAAAAATAGAAGAAGTGCTTTGTTTGTAGTTGTGTCAGTAGTCATAGTGTTATGCGTGTGTCTTGTAGTTTCTTGTTCGTAGTGTTTTGGTGATGTTTGTGATTTTGGATAGATAGCTTATAGTACTACTCTGTGGGTGTCTTGTTTCTGTTAATATCTATTGGTGTGTTATTCCATATTATTTTTTTTTGTTTTTATTATGTTTTTATACTGTTATTTGTCCTAGGCCAGGGGTCTATCGGAAACAACCTCTCCACTTCATCTTAGGTAGTGGTATGGACTACGTACACTTTACCCTTCTCAGACCCACTTTGTGGGAATACACTAATATGATGTTGTTGTTGTAGAGTTAAAAAAATAAATCTTATATTTTTTTAAATCTTGTGGTCTTAAACTTGTCAGGTAAAATATTAGAATTGAAAAAGTTACTAAACATAAAAAAAGAATTTTAGAGACAAACCAAAAAGGAAAGTAAGAAACTTAAATTAAATTGAGGGAGAGAGTATTGGATTTAACAAGTATTTCACTACTCAAAATTTTAACATAATCATAAAGTAACAATATCGGCAGATTAATTCAGCTCTGTCTTATAATAAAAGCAATAGTACTCCCTCCATTTTAAAACATTCGTCACAATTCCTTTTAAGAGTGAAACATTACAAAGTATTAGTAATATTTTAAGATTTATTTTTTCATTATATTGATATAAGAAAAATTATAATTTATAGTATTTTTCATATAGTTTTTGAATATTCAAAACTTTAATTTAACTTTAAAAATTAATCAAATTAACTTTCGAAAAAATAAAACGTGACTTGCAAATAAAGAGGCTCATGCAGATGCTTATTGAGGCTGCTAGCTAGCGTCACAAAGTACCAATATACTTTTAACTATATTGTCATCATGGTATGTCTGAAGGACTATCCAAAATGACTTATAAAAAATGTAGGTGTCAATGATGTTTGAAGGAGTAGATGGGAGTAGTAAACTGGTCGGTAGTTTCCTTTTTATTCCCTATTTATACGTGTAGCTTTATTACATCATTCACCATCAAATCTTTCTATCTGATTCTGTAAGTATCTTGATCATAGAAAAGTGCATGCTGTCATAGTATTATACTAGCTAGATCCAAAAAAAAACTAGCTAGTGTGCACGTACGACGACAGTATTGATCAAAAAACCAGGTAATTAGTACGTATAGCTGATCATGATGGGGGATATTCATGAAGAAAATGGATCGGAAACTGACCTTGAAGCAGCTCAGGGGACTTCGTTGCTGTTAATGAATGGTCAATTGGGTACTGATGCTAGTTTGATCATGAAGAGGTCGGTGCTCTTTCTCCGATCTGCTTACAAGTTCATTGAAGCTGGAGCAAGAACAGCGTCTCTTTCTCGTGTGTCGTCGTCGTCTTCATCTTCCACCACAAGATCATTTTATACCCCTCTTACCAGCTTTAATCTTAAACATGGAGTATGTATATATCCTTCTTCAAAGCTACAGTATCATATTATGCAGTAGCTATTAATGATATATTATTAATTATAGTTTATGCTCTGTGTCTAATTAGGGCTCGGAAGCTGGGGAAGATCAAATCCAGCTTGGTGAAATTGTGGTAGCTTCACCTGATGGTAACTGGCGTGTTAATACTGTACAATCAAACAACGATCATGTCGAGGTTGAGCTTCAGCTTCGTGATCAGAGTCATCAACAGTGCTTACAAATTACCAAGATTGTGAAGGAGAAGAACTTGGATTCACTTCACAATTTTGGAGGAGACAATGGGAGTAGTGATGTTGACAAAGGAATTCATGTTGGACACGTTTCTGTCTGCCGCAAGGCGACAGAGTTTTCTTGTCACATGATGATCTTCACAGGGTATGGCTCCTTCATACAACGATTAGTATGCAAGGAACCAACTGTATTGCTCCTAGCAATTGCTGCAATATTGTCTTTTGTCTTTGGAATCAAAGAAGAAGGTGTGCAGAATGGTTGGTTTGAAGGAGCACTTTTGGTTGTGATCATACTTGTGACAGTTTTGTTTAAGTTAGCACGAAATTGGTACGAAAGACGCCTTTGGAAGAAGCAAAAAGATCACAAAGCAATGAAGAAATCAATGGACTCCAGTTTTTGTGCCTACTTTGACAAATTGAACAAATACATGCATATTAGTGGGCTGTTGATTGGTATTTTGATCATTGTGGTGGTGTTCATTCGCTTTAAATTGGGCCATAAAGATGATGAGAACGGATATAGATTGGAAATCAAGGAAGAACCATCTGAAATTGCAAGGATGATGAATGCCGTGAAGAAGGTTTTGACAGAATCAAAGGGAACAGTAAGAGTTTGGATAACTTTACTTAGTGTCACAATGGTGGGGATGACCGAAGGAATACCATTTCTTATTTCAATAGCAGTGGCATATTGGTATCCGAATTTTGATGTCAAGATGGAATCAGTCAGCACCATCTGTATAGAAAATGTTGGATGGTTGAAAGAGCAAAAATTGGAAGTTACCCAGTTTTATCTTGACAAAAAAGATGTTACCAAGATACCGCCACATGTCTGCAGTGTTCTTTCAGATGGAATTGGAATTGGTGTGTCGACTTTGACTTCTCAAACAGCGTACCATAGAATAGATGAAGCAATACTCTGTTGGGCAGAGAAGAACATGGGTATTCAGAGAGAAACTTTGGATCAGCAGTTCACCATAGTGATGGACAATGATAATGAGATGAATCCTCTTGAAGGACCTTGTGGAATCGTCATAGAGAAAAATGGAGACAATGGCAAAGAGTACTATTCACATTTCAAGGGCCCGGTTTATTCAATATTGTCAATGTGTTCAAGTTACTATGACTTGAAGGGTGACGTGCAGGATTTGGATGACAAAACAAAGAGTCACTTTGCTCAAGTTAACAACAACGTGAACGTAGTTGCTTTTGCCTTCAAACGTACTCAGGTTGTTGAACTTGATGAAAATGGCCTAACGTTCATTGGTATGTTTGTCTTAAAAGAGACTTTCAATCAAAACGACATGAGGCAAGCAATTGCGATGCTGAAAGAAGGCGGGGTGAAGATCATAGTTGCCTCAGAAGAAGATGTTGAAATACTTCGTACCATTGGTGATGACACAGGATTGCTCAACTCACATGATGCTTTAGTGGCTACGGGCGAAGATTTCTGCAACTTCACTGTAGATGATAGGAAGGAAAAAATTGAGAAAATTTGCATTATGGAAAATTCCTCGCCGACACACAAGCTTCTTTTAATAGAGCAGTTGAAGAGAAGAGGTGAAGTGGTGGCTGTGGTAGGAGAACAGGCATCTGAAAGTAATGTGGTTCTTGAAGCAGCTCACTTTGGCCTGCCTGTGGTGACTAACTGGCCTGAAACTTTTACTTATGTGATTAACAGCATCAAGGGAGGAAGAATTGTTTGTGAGAATCTGAGGCAATTCATCCAAGTTGAGGTAATCTTGGCAATCACTAGCTTATCAATTAACTTCATACTGGTTATATTAGACGGAGATGCCCCGTTAACAACCATTCAATTGGTATGGGTTAACCTGCTTGTTACATTTATTGGAGGGCCAGCTTTGCTATTTACTCAGCAGGCACTAAGGGATGAGCTATCTGTCAGACCAAGAAAGCCGCCAATTACCAAGGCCATGTGGAGAAACATAATTTTTCAAGTTTCTTATCAGATTGGCATTTTTGTATCCCTTCAACACAGAGGAAGTGTAATACTGGGCATCAGTCCAAAAGTTAACAGGTCTACAGTCTTTAACGGGTTCGCTTTGTGCCAGCTTTTTAACATAGTCAGTGCAAGGGATTTGGAGAAGAAGAACTTTTTCAAAGGTCTTGATCGAAATTACTGGTTTTGGGCATTGTCTGGGCTCTATCTTGTGTTTCAGTTTGGATTCATTGAAGTAGAGCCTGTCTTTGTCTTTACCAACACGGCACGATTGAATTGGAAGCAATGGGCTGAATCCATTTTAATTGGAGCTGTTACATGGTTGCTTGATGTGATAGTAAAATGGGCATCACAATACATAAAGATAGACAAATGTGATTGTGGAGATCTTAGAAGATGGTTACAGAATTGGTTTACCAGAATCAACTGTTGTTACAGTGAACCAACAAGTACACCAAATTCAACTCTTGCTTCCTTGGATTCTCCAAGATCCACTAGTGGAAAGGTACTATACAATGAATCCATACTGCCTAATTACAAAGTCTCCTTCCTAAAATATTGGACTCAAGTTCTAGTTGTTGTTCTTTTGCAGGGATGGATAACAAACATCACACGTCGTGTGAAACCAACCAAGCATAGAGCTAATACTTTGACGGATTAATCATATTGCTATAGCTGCAATTTTGAGTACATATTTTCCACACAGTTGAGGCTAGTTACACTTGGAGCAACGATAAAATTCTCTCCGTGTGTTACGGGTTCAACCGTTCAAGCCGTGAAATCTACATTCACCCTTTAGGGCGGTGTACATCACTGAGCTGCCTTTTTTATTCTGTCAAGGCTAGTTAATTCATGTTATTTCTTTCATCAAATTTTTCGTTTTTTTTTTTCAAGTTATTTTTTCGGTTTCTAATATGTATAGATAAAAAGATGTGTTCTTGTTCTTTTCACTTTTAGCTAAATTCATGAATGCAGACTTATTATATACAGAAAACAAGTATTTTATGAATTTCAAACACAATGAAATTTGCTCAAAATCATAAAGGAAGCTAGTCAATATAAACACTACTAATTTAACTGGTACAAGAAGATCTATATCATATATGCAAGAATATAGCTTAATTACCTCGATCTCTCAAACTTGATGTAATGTATTAGAGCTCTTGTTGATGAAGAGAAATTGACAAGCCAACAATGCCACTGGAAGTGACTTTCTTCAGCAAAGTCAACTTGCTAGTGGTCGTTTCTTAATATATCCCAACATGGATTTTATAAAATTATTATTCTTCCAAGCATTAATTTTGGACACATTTATCTTTTATCCTACGTGTCTTCAAGTAAATTCATTCATACAATGGCGGACACAGAATTTAGGGGTTGTGGATGCTCGAGAGGTTCGAACACATATATTGATGCCCAAAGATTTAAGGTTCTGCTTGAAAATTAAAGCATTCAACTATCTTCTTGATTTACTGAGTGTTTTTCTAAGTCTTATACCAATTTTTATATATTTTTTATATAATTATATCTAATTTACCTCAAATTTAACGGGTGCCAAAGCACTAAAACAATGGTCATAGGTTCGCCCCTGCATTCATGTGTGAGTAGGTAATTTAGAAAATGTGTTACCATAAGCAATCTGTTACTCCATCAATTTCAATTTATTGGACGAACTTCTTTTTCTTGTTTTGTTTCGAAAATGATGATATTTTTCTGTAGCTATTTTGAAATAATTTAACTTTTAAAAATCTCGTTTGAGATAATTTATAATTATAAAAATATCAATGACTTATTTTAAATAGTAAGTTTCACAAGTATTCATAAATAAATTACTACTTTTTAGTGTATGGTCACTCAACTTTGGCTAATTGACTTAAATAGTCACTCAACTTTATTTTATATTTTAAAAGTCACTCAATTTTGATTATTTCGCCTCCATAGTCACTCAACTTTGTTTTATCTTTTAAAAGTCACTCAACTTTGATTATCTGGCTTCTATAGTCATTACTCATTATTTCCAAAAAAAATAATTTTTAGTACCTATTTAATGACTTGACAATTATAATTTTTTTTAAAGAATATTTTAATATATATATGTAACTGATTGATTTTTAAAATATTTTTTCAAAAAAATATGTAACTATTCAAAGATTTCACCTCTTGTTTGAATATAACTGATTAATTTGAAAATAAGGAATCTTTCTCCTCTTATTTTTTTTTCTTTTTCAGTTCTGTTTATCCAGTTATATAACTAATTTAAATGTAACTATTTTAAAATTAGTTATATTTTAAAACCTTTCTCCTCTTGATTTTAATAAATATACAATTGATTAATTTTAAAATATTTTTTATAAAAAATCTTTAAATCAATCAGTTATATTTAAAGGTTTTAATAAATATGTAACTGATTAATTTTAAAATATTTTTTTTAAAAATCTTTAAATCAATAAGTTATATTTAAAGATTTTAATAAATATGTAACTGATTGATTTTATCTTATCTTATACGAGCAATTTTCTAAAATTAAGTTTCATAACTATTTAAAATTTTTAATAAAAGTTATTTTTCTCAAGACAACATACTAAAAGTACAATATTGAATTTAAGAAGATAAATTCATTCATCACACAAAATTCTATAATAGAAAAGGAATCGAAAATGAACACATAAGATGCCGCCAATCAATATGGACTATTTTCTACTATAAAAAATCTAATTTGCATGCAAGAAAATCAAATTATTAGCTAATCTACACATAAACAGAAACAAAATTAAAAAAATACTAATGTTAAAAACTAACCAAAGAATAAACAGAATCGAAAAAGAAAAAAAAACAAGAGGAGAAAAATCATTTATTATCTATAAGAATAAAAAATTCGATTGAGTGATTTTAAAATTTTAAAATATTCTTTTAAAAAAATTACAATTGTCAAGTCATTAAATAGGTACCAATAATTATTTTAAAAAATAATGAGTAATGACCCTAGAAGCCAAATAATCAAAGTTGAGTGATTTTTGAAAGACAAAACAAAGTTGACTGACTATGTAGGCCAAATAATGAAAGCTGAGTGATTTTTAGAAGACAAAATAAAGTTGAGTGATTATTGAGGCCAATTAGTCAAAGTTGAGTGACCATTTAAGCTTTTAACTCCGAAATTAACACGAACGTACAATTTGGAAGTTAGAAGTTTTAGTTAATTAAAGAAAACTCAAATTGAGAAAAAAAATTGGGGTAAGGTCTAGGCCCCCTAGCTTGTACTTTCTCTTTGAGATTACCTTATTTATTATATATCAATAAAAAACTAGCTCTAGGCGAATTTGCTTTTTAAAAGAAAAAGTCTTGGGGAAATTGAAGATTTGAAATTTCGCTTCAAATTAACATATTCAAATCACTATTAATTCAACTTAATATAATAGTATTTCACTTGAAATTAAAATTCTAAATGTAAAATTTCACAGCCAAGTTACTCGTTTAGAATGGGGAAAAAGACATAAATGTTACTTCGCCCAAATTTTTTGGTCGAACGAACACATTTTATTGCAACCTCCAGATCAATTACATCAACTCAACTAGTCCAAAAAGCATAAAGAATCAAAAACCTGCTCCAGTCTCGACCACACCCGGCATCTTGTGTAATTTGCCCCTTCTTTTCCTATACAATCCGTCTAAGTATAAAGTTGTTCTATCCAATGTCTATCTTTGCACCTAGCCTTCCTACTTAGCACATCAAAAATTCTCACTTTGCTTTCCGTCTGTATTTGTTTGACCAGCACCTGCATCCTCGGTATTTTCTGGTTCCAGAGTGCATCATTCCTGGCACTCCAAATGTGATAAATCAATGCAGCCAAAATTGCCCAGATGAGCCCCCTACTAATTCTCCCTTTTGCTCTCCTAGCCAACCTTTTCCATAGTCCTTCCAAGTTAGCATTGCATCTACCTATTTGTAGCCATTCTAAAATATCTTGCAAGCATTTGCTTGAATAAGCACACTCAAAGAAGAGATGCTCCATGGTTTCAGGATAGCTGTCACATAGCAAGCAGGTCGTATCTTGGCATAATCCCATATGATCTAGCTTCACTCTCGTAAGTAATCTTCCGTGCATTGCAATCCAAGAGATAAAACTATGTTTTGGGATGTTTGTTGTGTTCCATACTGCTTTCCACCAGTGATTTTGTGGTCCCTCTCCGAGCCTCCATTTATAGCCATTACTAATAGTATACTGCCCATTTAGTTTGAGCCATCCGTTACCTCTGTATCCGGGCTCAAATTTTCCTTTAACAGTGCAAAACTTCTTCCAATACCAACAACTATCCTGGGGTGGGGAGTATTGCCACCAGTCCGCTCCCTTCAGGTACACATGATCTATCCATTTGACCCATAAGTTGTCAGCTTTGTTAGCTATGTTCCATATGTATTTCGCCACCGCAGCCTCATTCCAAATCATACAGTCAGTAACCCCCAATCCCCCTTCTCTCTTGGGTTTACATATAACATCCCATGCTATTAAAGGTGTCTTTGATGTGTGTACTTGACCACTCCATATAAAGTTTCGGCACACTGCTGTTATGTTTTTCAAGACTCTTTTTGGCATTACAAAAATAGACAACCAGTATGTATGCATATGCAAAAGTACAGAATTGACTAGTTGTACCCTACCCGCATAAGATAAATTTCGTGACCCCCACATTTTCACCTTGGCCACCATTTTTTCTACCAACATCTCGCAGTCAATAGTAGATAATCTTTTTGAGGTTATTGGCACTCCTAAGTAATGAAATGGGAGTTTACCTTTTATGTATCCTGTTAGCTCACAAAGATCCTCCACGACTTGGTTCTCCATATTTGCTGAAAAAATGTTGGATTTCTGGGCATTGGTCTGTAAACCCGAGGCATCAGAGAAGGTTCTCAGGCCTCGTAGCATTAGCAAAACTGACTTAAACTCGCCTTTACAGAAAATAAGCATGTCATCTGCGAAGCACATATGGTTCAATTGAAGTCCTTTGCATCTAGTGTGATACTCAAACCCCTCTAATTCAGAAACCCATTGCATCAGTCTTGTAAAATATTCCATGCACATGACAAATGATCAAGATGGTATACTTCGCCCAAATTGGACCCGGCCATATAAAAACTCTCTGAGAATACTTTAAAAGAAAACCATAAATTTCACAAACGTCACTCCTGAAATACCTTTGTAATACTAACCTATAGGACATAATTATGAAACTATAATTGCATATTTTTTGAAGTCACTCTGAAACTTATAAAACACAATAATATGTTAATTTGAACCTCCATAGGTCGGAAATAGAGCTTAATTAGAGCATCCGGTGTTAGTGCTTAATTATATTGTGATTCAAACGAGTGAATCACTTCAATATGTACATATGCTAATACCTTGGACTGATGCAACAACTTAGTATATGGACAAATTAATTACTCTACTATCTCATGATTTTCTTGTCTTGCTGAAATACACATTAAAAAGAAAGCCCTATTGTAGAGACAGTTTAGCCCATTTTACTAACTCGTCCATATTCAATCACTTGGGTCAATATTCCATCAAAATGAGCAGCTATTGTTTGCACATTTATCTCTTTTTATTATTTTATAGTAATAAAATAAGAATGGTAAATAATTATCCCCGTTGAATATTAGTATTATATATATATGATTTATCACTGATTAAATGATTTAATGTAGTGAAAATATCTACTAATAATCATGATTAAATAACAAAAGTGTATCTACTAACACATGTCATGCATCTATTTATTTGGTGTAAACTTTCAATACGAGTAAATTTTTATCATTAAGAACTTTACAATTACTCTTATGAGATCCGTTAACATTAAAAATAAATCTCCGTTATCTTCTCGATCATACAGAGTATATTCGAACAATTAAAAATTGTTGTCCTCAACAAATTAAAAGTGGACTTGAATTACATATATATCATCTCATCTTTTATATGAGTCATAATTTCATTTTATTTCTTACCGGGAGGGTTAAATTACGTTTGTGTTCTCTTTTAAAAAAGCTCGATTTCACATATAATCCAGTAAGAAATTTGGAGAAAAATAGCCTTCTTTCACACTATAAATTACAGCTTATGAGTCATGACTTGTTTTATTTGTTTGTGTGTTTTTTCTAACAGAAAATACTCTTAAGATAAATAAAAACTATATCACACACAAAACAATTGCTCACGAAACGGAAGTTATGTTTTATGTCCAAATTAAATGGATCTACACAATAAAGTTAGAAAACCTTCGGTAAATGAGAACATCAATATAACTATGGCCCTAAATATTTCGATCAGTTAGTTTACAAAATACGTACAAAGTATATAATAATGTATACTTTATACTAAATATATACTCTATACATATGATATACACTGATAGTATATATGTCACATATATTTCAGTCATATTGATAAATTAGTTTATGATATATAAGTGATAACTATGCTAATGCATCCTATGGGGGAGGGTTCTCTATAAAATATGAATACCCATATTATTCGCCACTCAACTCAATTTTAATCCGCCTTAGATATAGGCGAATTGAAATTAAACTCATTTTCGCTTGAATTTATTTTTAATCCGTTCAAATGCAATTCAATCCTATCATTTACCAGTAGTGACTATGTCCTACCGCGTGCAAATCGAAGGCGTGAACATTTCATTATTTGGAAATTGGCAGAAAATAAGTGGTGGAAAAGTGGGTGGCCTAACCCTTTCGATCTAGGGAGTTGGGTTCTTGTTTCTTAGCCTTTCATTTCTATGCATCTCTCTAGGGAGTATATAAGTATGTGAAGTGTTTATAACTTGTGAAATTCACATTTAATTTCTGACATCTATGTATTTTGTGGCCCAATCATCTATTCCTTTGGGTCAGAAGGTTTTCTAGTTTCCACTACTTTGACTTCGGAACGATAAGATTTACAGTAATTTTTTGTAAAAATATCCCATTTTTTGTAAGAAGTTGTGTCCAAGTTCATTACTCCCTTTCTTTCAAGGTTAAGTGATAGAGACCTTATAGTATTTCTGCAGCTTGTGCTTTGGACATACCATTACATGGGTGTGAGGGTTGCTCCCTCTCCAAAAGGAAAAAAAAAAAAAAAAAAAAAAAAAAAGAAGACACAAAATCACATTCGTGTGGTGATAAAAACTTAATAAAAATTAATCCAACGGAAAGTTTATAATTAGATATTTCCAAATATATAAATGTGTGATTTTTAAAAACAGATTTATAAGAAAATAGTATCACATAAACTAGATTAATAAATTTGCATAGTGTATCCTCCTCATTGACACACCCATTTTCTTGATAATGGATTTGAACTAATTAACCAAATTGAAGTTTAAACCCTGTGACCTGTGTATAGAATGCAAATCAAAATACAGGAGATGTGGGTTCACTATCGTTTATTTGTTTCAAAACAACTATTGGATGTATCCTAAGTTCGATAGAATCTATTAACTTTGATCAAAATTCTATGCTGGTATAAGAAAAACAGAATAATAGTCAAAACTTATAAACTTAAATCTTGAATTTGCTAATAGTTTTCGCAACCGACTACATATATACTCTAATCAGATTAGCTAGTATTTTCTGTCCAAAAAAAAAAAAGATTAGCTGGTATTTAACAGTTGTTTTATTATATCGTGCGTGTTAATTTGTTCTAATCTTCATTCCGTTTGTTGGACCAAAACTATGACGTGCGTATTCTAGTCGTTGGTAGATCTGTACACGTAGTTCAAACTTTTGGTTAGTTGAGCTCCTTCTAACTCTAATCAAAGAAGCAATTGTATGTCGGAGGAAACTTGGAATTTAGCCAAAGAAATTGGGCCTTTTGGCCTATCAATGAAGTGGATTCTAGTCAAGGACAACGTGGATTACATAAGCATGCAATGACATGAACAGGAGCATGAAAACTGAACACTTCATGCTTCTATCCGTATTAGTCTCTCATTCCATTTTCACTCGTTCATGTTATTGAAAATAGATATCCAACAATACTTGTCCAGTTTGAAAGATCAATGGAAAATTTATTTATTTATGTCCATTTTACCCTTAGTTATTAACTACAGTCATTACCCAATATATTTTCCAAAGTATTAAATTTATTATATTCAAAGGGTGATATAATAAACTTACCTCTATTATTTATTGTTTCTTAAGAGGTATGTCAGGTAAAGATAGGTAAAGATGGACAAAGGAAGTAAAATTCAATTAAATTCTAATTCACAAGAGAGAGTCGCATGTTGGAGTTAAAGGACTTCCTAACTACTCATTTCCAAAGTTCGATAAGAAATGAGTAGGAAAATCATATTTTATAACACAATTTTTTTATAATTTACGGTGACAAAAACCTTTGTTTCTAATAATGATAATTATCAACGAATAGAGTTTTGAGTATCAATACAGAAGTATGTGCTAGATCTAGCTAAAAAGTGAAAGAGATTACTAGAGGTTTTGAATTCGAACTTTTTTGGGTACTGAAAACATGTTGAAAAATAAATTCTCACTGAAATATTGAAAAACTTCCTATTTTTTCTATGTGAAAATACTATTATTTCTTTTTCATACTGCTTCAATTGAAATATATGTAGAAATAGCCTATCAATATTTTTGGTGGGAAATTTCAAAGAAAAGAGTGACTTTTTTAGCAGTGTAGTCATCCACACCTAAGCCCTTTCTCGATTTAAATGGTACAAGATGTTTCATTCTCAACCAATTATTTGGTTCATATTGTGGGCAAGTGGTACATAGGTGGGTGGGGTTCAGCTGAATGATAAGCGGACCCTGCGTGGGACGTACAGGCTTGTCTCTGTCATAGTTACTGCTGCACTGTATTAGTTTTGTTAAAAAAAGTGGTACTGCATCTGTTCTTTGGTCCTTACTATGGCAAGTTGTGCTCTGTACGTGGAATTCATATCCATAGTCAGCACTCAGATTCATACAAGCATTTTGTCATCCTTCCTGCTCTGTCTTTTCAAATTGCTTGTTCTAACAGCAATTAGTACTATATGTTTTTATCTCAAATTAGTTGAAATTGGAATAATTAAATTCGTCAAAAATCCAAGGATTAAAGGGAAAAGTGCCCGTCGGAAAGAGAATTACTTTGAATTATTACCCATAATGAAAAAAATTGATTCCAGGAATTTCTGCTAATTCTGAGCAATTTATATATTGTTTTAATGTGACAAAAGTACTTTTGCAATTTTTCTACTATAGTTGGTAAAATTCTACTTTAACGTGACATTTTTTTAAAAATAATTTTGATGTCATAATGAATAAGATCAGTGCCCATAGATGAACTTAAACCCAATATTTTATTGAGGCGACCAATCTTAATTTTCACAACATTACCACATGGAATGAAAAAGAGAGACTACAAAAAATAAATTTACTATAGTCTTTTTTTCACGGATAGTAAGCATCCTTTACTTTCAATCTTAAGATTGTGATTCAAGTCATCATTTATCAAGTATATTCTTCCTATGCATTTTACCCTTAGTAATAGTTATTCTTGAAAATAATAAATATTGACTAATTACTTTTAGAGAGAGACGTAAAAAGCATGTAAACACTCCAATATTGTGATTACTCAGATTAATTCACATCTATTATTATTATTATTATTATGGCTATAATAAATAAAAATATAATAACCAAAACACATAATTTCTTAATTGACATGCAAAAAAATAAAATGCGACGAGTATATAGGACCGGAGGGGAGTAGTTGACAGCAGCGCAATCATTCGGATGGAAGTGAGAGCGTCCTAGTCCATGCTTTCTAATTTCTTGACACGATTACCTAATTTGGAAAAGAAAGTTCGTCCAATTAAACTATAGTTTATTGCTTCTTCCTTAGCAGGCAGCAAAATTCAGAAAGCGACACAAAATTAATCCCCCCACCATATATATATGCGTATACACATACGGCTGGTTAAATTCCTTCAACACAAAGAAACTTTTTCAGCTCAAACGCACTTGCATTTGATTTCGGTTTCATTGATATGCACAAAGAAGATAAATAAATTAGAAGATGCGGTGCATGTCGAGTTCTGCCTCATCCAGAGGCATAGCCGCCATTGTGGGCGTTGGGCCTAGACTTGGCCGCTCCATCGCTCGTAAGTTCGCCCATGAAGGCTATACAGTTGCTATACTCGCCCGTGACTTAGGTAATTTTGTCTTATTTCCGTACTTCTTCTTTTTTAAAAGAAAATTTGAGGGTAGAGAGATGGACAATAGAACTCTCAACGGCAAGGTGAAAGTTCATGTAGCCAGCTACTAAGATTTTTTTTTCTTTCTTTACTTCCATTTTGGTCTCCCGGGATTTTTATTTTTGTGAAATCAAAGAAAAGAAATGGTGAGTGCACAGCTTATATATGGACATGCAAGTGGAGGTTTATGTATTTTGTGTTATGTACTGAAACAGATAGATTATCTAGATTTGCTGATGAGATAGCTAGAGAAGAGAAGGCGCAGGTATTTGCTATCCGAATCGATTGCTCCGATTTACGAAGCGTAAGAGAGGCATTTGAGGGAGTTCTATCACTGGGTTTTGTGGAAGTCTTGGTTTACAATGCATATCAGCTAGTATCTTGGAATCCCACAAATTTTACTGACATTAGAGTTGAACAATTTGAAAAATCTATCGCCGTCTCCTCCGTCGGCGCCTTCCACTGCGCTCAACAGGTCCCTAAATCTTACACTTATTACATACATTGACTGGCATAAATTTAATTGTTATAACAAATTAAAATTATGCTGATAGTGTCAAAAATCTTTATATTGATAATACCAAAGTTTGTTTATATATGGGGAAAAATTTTCAGGTACTACCAGGAATGGTGGAAAGAGGAAGAGGGACGGTTCTCTTTAGTGGTTGCTCAGCTTCTCTTAATGGCATTGCCGGCTACTCCGAATTATGTAAATTATTAACTACTCCCTCCATTCCAATTTTGCTTTTCTTACTTTCTTTTTTAATCCGTTTAAAATATAATATCTCTCTTCTTTTTGATAGTTTTTCAATTCCAGCTTTTCAAATGACATGTTTAAGAAGACGACATTTTAATACATTCTATGTATCTTTAATTTAAGATCACATGATGCCAAGTCAATACTAGACATGACAGTTTTTGGTTTGATAATGTTATTATGGAGGAAATAAGAAGAGTTAAAATTCACAGGCTGTGGGAAGTTTGCAATGAGAGCCTTATCGCAATGTTTGGCAAGAGAGTTCCAACCACTTGGAATACACGTTGCGCATGTCATCATCCACGGCATCGTCGGCACACCTCGGTAACATCTTTATATATCCTCTTTACTTATCCACTTGTACACTCATATATTCCCATCTTACCGGTTTTGGAATTTTTTTTTGTTTACTCAAACTTCTCTATCTAACTGCTTTTACTGTTAAATATATTCTTTTTATCCAACAAGATGCAGGAATCTTTATTGTATATATATTTTTTTTGCTGAGAATCTTTATTGTGTTTGCTTTTGCAACAATGACAACTCAGTTCCAAATGATTATGGATCGTCTTTTTTGTTGGACTTATTCCACGAGAGTGAAATTCATAAATATTACCAATCTAAAAATTCTTGTAGCAAGAATATACTCATGAATGAATCCATCAAGTGGTGAAAAAAAGTCAGCCTTAATAAAGATTGTGGACCTGAAAGATCTAGTGAAATTCTTTAGCAATAATGAGTAGAATGCTGCTCCTGCCTACTAAGGCTTTTGATGACTAAAAAAACAATTTTACTTATATGCCCTAGTGGGGCATGGAAAGGAATCATTCAGATAGGACTGCTGGAAAATTTGTATACCAGTGCCAGTTGCCCTGTAGATAAGACTAAATTTGGATTTGGACTCATTGCCTTGTTATTTATGTAAGGGATGAATCCAAGATTTAAGTTTCGTTTGGTAGCTGGTTAGAGTTATGCAGGTATTAATAATATATTGATTAGTTATAAGAAAATCTTTGTTTTATTTTATGCAGGGTTTAATTATTCATATATTAGTAATTCAACGTTCTATATATTCTACATAAACTAATACTCTATATATAGATTACCTCATAATTTTTATATGTATTAGTTATGCGAGTTTCTAAATTGCAAACCGAACATCGTATTAACTTACCTCTTAAACAGCTACCAAACGTGGTATTACTTATGCAGAATTTAATATATACTTGCATAACGGATCACCCCAGATACCAAGGGATCGTTTGATAGCTGATTAGAATTATGCAAGTACTAGTTATGTTGGTATTAGTTATTTCATCTTCTACCCCATATAAAATAATATACTATGCGGGTTTCTAAATTTGCAAACTAAATGTCATATTAGTTTACACAGAAATTACTTACTTCATAATTAGTTACCATACATTGTATAACTTATGTATTAATACATGAATATTGACTCTTCACCGTCTCTACCAAACGACTCCTTAGAATTAGTGGATTCAGAATGAATGTAATCTTATTACATGTATTATATTTTAAATTATTTGCCTGTGCATGCACTGTTTGAGCCGAAAACATGATTTTAACTGAACCCACGGAATCTGTCCTAAATCTGCTTCTGGGATCAACCTAATAATAGGTCTTCCCAAAAGCATGAATAAACATTAATAATGTTAGCATATGCGAAGGTGCTACTTGTTGGAGATTAGCCAACTGTCGTGAGTTGTGTATGCAGGGTGCCAATGTCATCGACTTCACAGCAAAGATCGTTGGTTGGGGAACAAGAAGAACAAAGTGGAGGAAGGGAGGGTTTGATGGACCCAGACGGGCTGGCGCAGACCTACTGGTACTTGCACATTCAAGATAGATGTGTTTGGACTCAAGAGATTGATCTTCATCCCTCCAACCAAAGATATATCTAGAAAGAAGAAACGAATGCCTACCTTTTTCTTGAATCATTTAGTCAAAAATGCCAACTTGGTTCTTTTACATAGTGTCGACCCATATGTACTAGAAATGGTTTGCTAAGTTAGACATTTCCAATTTAGTGTGGTATTGTGTGATTGATGTGTAAATTTGGTTTGGTTTGGAATGGTAACAAGTGATGATCAATTTGAAGGAATGTGAATGAGATCTTCTTATGATTTTTAAGCTTTAATGAAAAGTAAACGAGTTATTTGTGATAACGAGATATATATGTTCCGGTACAAATTACATATGTAAAAATTCTTCAACTGTAATTTATGTATAGTTATACAAATATTATAGTCTATTGAAGATTAAAAATATTTACAAGCTTCTTATTTTCTTTTTAAATTTCATGTACAGTTAAAATTCATCACATAAATTGAAATCAAGGAGAATGAATTAGGTAGGGGTACAGGCTGTCTGAATGGTTTAAAGTGGCATTCCTGTTCTAATTGAGAACACAAGCAGTTCTTGTACTTTGGATTACGTATTCTGCAGGTATAGTATTATATACTATACGACTCTTTTATGCAATCATAATGAGGCAAACAGTATATAGGGGGAGCAAAGCTTGCTGGCGGAAGATTCTGGCCAGCAAGAACAAAAGGCTTTATGACGTGTAACTTGAGATATGTGGACCAAAGAAAAAGATTAGTCGTCATCCATAAGTGTTATAGCTGACGCAAACCAAAATGATTAGTCTTATCATTGCGAGTGTTATCTCAAAGCCAACACCAAACCCATCCCTAACCTTTCATTTTCTTAGCTATCTTAGTCATAAATTTTAAAGTTGGAATTATAAAAATTTGAAGTTGTGACTTTTGAAATTTAAAATTGTGTTGAGCATATATTTTGCTGGGAAAAAAATGAAGTTTGTGAGTGAAACTCTCAAAAAATTGGTCCGAGCTAGTTTTTGAAAACTTGAACATATTTGAATAAAATTTGATCAAATTTCATCATCAACATATATTTAAAGATAAATTTTTAAAATTTGATCCAAAATCTATTGCAAATGTTAGCATGTTGTTGGCTGATGCTACCGTTGGTGAGGTGCTTCAAGGGTCTACGATGCTGTTTCAGAGTAAAAACTTTGCACATCATCATCATCCGAACAGATAATACCTAATTCCTTTAACAGTTCTAGTTTATTTCTATCCTACTCGCTGTGTCTTACATTATGTAATGTTGTCGTTTGGCTGGCCAAATAAGTCAAGAAAGACATCCCAAGTTTGTAGTTTAAAATAAGTTATGTGGCTATAAATTATATCAACAAGGATAAGTGAAAAGTTTATAGTTAATTTATTTTGGATGAGGTGTTTCAAGTGGTCCACGGTGCTGTTTCAGAGTAAAAACGTTGCATATCATCATCCTAATAGATATACCTAATTTATTAAACGGTTATAGTTTGTTTTTATACTACTTCCTGAGGCTTAATTTATGTGCTGTTGTCGATTGACTGACCAAATAGTTCAAGAAAGACATTTCAAGCTTGTGGTTTAAAATAAATTCTATGTCTACAAAAAGTCTCAACAAGGATAAAATGAGAAGTTCACAGTCAAATTATTTTCAAGTATAAAAATATTTTTGGGATAGACAAAAAAAATTGAATCACGTAAATTGAGAGATGGAAGGAGTCGTACGCAATACAAAAGGGAGAACTAAAACTAAAAAAGAGACCAAAACTTTAATATACCAATTAAAGACAAAACACTACTGCAAATCGCTGTACAGTTATTTGAAATTCTTACTACAAGGCAATGTTCCAAATGTCAGTTTAAGACTCATTGCACCATTTTGTTTATGTTAACACCTAGCTGCTCCTATGTGCAGAGCACAAGCCAGAGCAAGAGCGACAAAAAGCTAAGAGTTCCATCTACGTTCATAGTTTACAAACGGGATTGAACCAGATGATCTGTGAGTACCCACCATGCCAGGGGAATGCGGAAAATTACTAGACTGAGGTACATACCTAGTGTGTGAAGAACTTGGATAACTTCCATGACCATATTGTTGATATTCTGGAGCAGGCAAAGTATAAGAGGAGTAAGAGCTTAAATGTGATCTTGGTGCTGAACCCCAGTCAGATGAATACGGATATGGTATTCTTTGGCTGTAAGAATCTGATTCGAAATGGCGGAAATTACTCGCTGAAGGATAATTGAACTGCAATGAGGTCTCCCTAATGGCAGGCACAAAGTTTGGATTCCTCATAGGGGGTCTGCTGTTTCTAGACTCCGCCAAATTCAATCTTCCAGGTGGATGAGGCTTTCGCTTGTGGTGTTTCGTTCTTTTGCTTCCTGACATTGCTTTCCCACGTTCATCAATAGAATTATTATGTTTCTTTACATTGCTTGTCCGCATCATTTCGCTTGGCCTCCTATGATGATCAAGTTTCTGGCGCTTGTTACCTACATCAACATGTACCAAAAACAACATTAGAGTAAACATAATGTTTTAGTGTGTATCGAGTGAAAAACTGGTGATGCATCAATTTAATTTTCATAAAAGGCACCTTTGTTTTTAGAGGATGCTTTTGTCGGCTTTGTTGATTTTGATTTTCTTGTTGCTCTAATAAATCTTGCAGCTTCTCCACGTTTGTGCTTCTCTGCAAGCACTTCTAGTCTTTCCTCTTCATCCTTCCATCTCTGATATACCAGCAGCAAATACCGTCAAAATGATAGAATATCTGACAAGAACTACAGCTACTCCAGAATAGCTGCAGGTTCACCTGTCTGAAAGTCTTCAATTTATAAAGGTTCCGTCCCTTCACGAGCAACGGAAAAAGTGGAGGTAGTTGTTTAACCCCTTGGCTCCATAACACCTCAACCTTGTTAATCACAAAAAGTAGATGGAGAAGTATTTAGCAAAACTTTGCATATGAAATTGCACAAAAGGGTTATTAGATGATAGTGCTAGACTGCTAGGTGTTCAATCACTACAATTGGATGTCCCAAGTTGCAAGCTTATATCAAAAAACTGTCAGTCTCACCCAGAACAAGATTTCTACCCATATAATCAGACATCTCTGTGTGCTCAAAACTTCCTCTTAAGCCTTACCGTAAAGGTATGCTGCTGTTTGGCAGCACCATAACTCTCCTTGACAATCCTACCAGCGACGGTCCTCTTCCCTAATAGTTTTCCACCCCTTGTCATCTTGTCAAAACTTCAAAACATGACGTGGTTAATCCAAAAAGCAAAGACCACTCTACACTGACAAAATGCGAAACAAACAGGAGAATCGATTAGGTGAATACTTCTTGTACACTTTCTGTGTGAATAATACAACATCTCCTTTACATACGTCACCTGCACATAGAATCACCAGGCAAAATACTCACAGATAAAAAAACAGAAGGGAAAATACAAGAAGCATAGCGAAACAGAAAGATTCTGAAACGTAGTGATGCCAAATATTAACTACCGGTACAGTTTATGGTAAAAGATGATCTGGGATATTGTCTTTGACCATTTCCATCTTTCATCCTGTGTACAAATCAAGCAATAGGACTTCCCATTAGCAAAGAAGGAAAGAATAAAAGACTACTGAATACAGTTCAAAATAAGGAGTGGCAAGATCATATTTACAATTAATCCAAAAAACTAAGTCAAAATTGGTATAATATTTATCCTCAGACCATGAAAAATTAATGAGGTGTGGTGGAACTTCAATAACATATGCTGCCTTCTTTTACTTGTTTTTATTGAGTGGCAGGACCAAACTCACTGGACAATGAGCTATTGGAAGTAACAACAATGAATCATATTTCTCTGTATGCAATTTTTTTAGCACATTGATTGAGGCGTCAATAGAAGAATGAAGTTTATGATTCCAGAGTCACTGTGGAAATGTGCCTGGAACTAAAAGAACATAAAGAAAACATATAAACCTATAGATCAAATGTATTGGCATACTCAGCGGCATAGCTGACAATAAAGTGCATAACATTTAAAAGAGAAAAGCCATTTATACCCACATATTAGTCATGTGAGATTAATGTTCAGAGAGTAAAGGGGGACCAAAAAGATGAAATAACAACCGTGAAGATAAGTGTGGAACTTCAGCTTTTAGTAAGTACGAATAAGTGTAGCATATCCTCAAGACAATATCTTAACAAAACTATACTGCAAGTATCTGAAAAAGTTAAACTGCTCAAGGGGAGAAATTAATTTAGTTGGTTGAATCTTCAGAATGATTCAGAAATTAACTGTAGCACATAGAACAAAACTTTTGTTGTCAGTTGCAAAGTAGAATGATGAAGTAGGAACAAAATCATGGAGCATTTCTAGGTCTAACGAGCCAAATCAGGGGGTTTTAATTTGCTTAACTATATGCACCAGTAATTTGCTAACTGTTGGGTAATGCCCTACGGCAAGGCCCACGAGGGGGTTGGGGTAGCTCGGGTCGGAGTCATGATCGAACATGGCGCTTGCTTGCTGGACTTAGTTAAAAAACAAAGTTGCGCTATTGCTATCAGCTATATCTTTTGGCATGATGGTAAGTGCTTGACCCTAACACTAACTTTTCTCCCTTTTCTTAATATTTGTATGCGATCTTTAGCTGGTTGCTCATTATCAGCATCTGAATGCTTGAAACTCTAGCTATTAATGAAACCCTTACACCACAAAATAAAAAAAAAATAACAGGAAACAAAACTAAAAAACAACAATGAAAAAGAAAAATAATATAGAAATGGCTGATAGAATGCCACGAGAGCAACACTTCATTGGACATATGCATAAATTCTGGTGCTGCATTCAAATACATGAGGTTTACATCTTATACTCCAACGTACCTCCAGTGCTCTATGATCCTCTGTATACATTCTTCTTTTGTACCTGATAACCTCAACCCATTCGATCGCAAATAGGCTTTATAGTCCGTTAACGTCAACTTCCCCAATCCAGCCCTTAGCTTCCTCAATTCTCCACCACCTATATAACACACAAAAGGTTATATATTGATTAATTCATTTATTAGAGAGACCATAACTAGCCAATTTATTCTATTTGAAATTACTAGAGTCGAAATATGACAAAATTTGCTAATAGTTGGAAAATCTTTATGCATTTGCCTACTTCACCTTGAAAGAAGATCATGTTATGAACCCCTTTGAAAAATATAGAAGTGCATTGTGTATAAATGTCAGGATCCACAGTTTACATTATCTTGAGAATGCCCCAAATTGTCCATCTAATAATGAGTACATTTTCTTCACATCTCATTTTACTAGTGCTATCCTCACCAATGGCAGGACATAGGATCCATATCACTTTGCACCCCTCCTTTCCGTGTCCACAAAAGCTCGTATGGAGAACTTGCATCCACTGGACTTCCATATAAAAGTTTCTCCTGCTCACCTGGCTCAAAATTCCAATAACACAGGTGTTGCCTCACCGGAATAACCCTTTCCAGGTCATGCTGAAAAAACACCTAACAAGAAGAAAGCACGATCATGCATTTGTGCCAAACTCATGGACAAAGAGGTGCCCTTTATAACTGGTGATCAGCCAAGCTAGTTGTTGACTTGCTACTGCTGCTAACTCCAACAAACCAATGACACTGCCATCCTCTAACTTGTACTTCCGTAGGTTTTGATATCTCAGGTTGGTCTTGGGCAAATCAATATATACTTCAACATCTAAAACTTGCCACAACAACATCACAGGTACTATAGATGGCTATACACTCTCCTTGATGGGGAATGGAAAAAAAAAACAAAAAAAAACAAACACGACCTTCTCCCCAATTGAGCAGAAAGCAACTGAAAAATTACATAGGGATTTAATTGAAGAGTAATCAATGCTCCCCAAAATTGTTAAACTAATTACTGCTACTAACATTTTATTGTAGTAAACTTAGTTTTCTTTAGTTTATCCATAGCAGAAAATGGGCATACCTTGGAGAAGGCGAAGAACTCTATCCCTCCCCGACTCCTCACCTTCCTCTTCAATATCCTCAGAAGAAGCAGAAGAAGAAGATTCCTCCTCATCTTCGGAATCACCGTCGCTCTCGCTGACCGAATAACCCAAAATTGATCATCATTAAATTGGATACGAACATTAATCATTCAATTAGTTTGGAATTGAGGCGTAATATTGGAATACCTTGAGGCGGAGGAGTCAAAATCATCATCCGATTCTGATAATGCTTCTGATTCTTCTTCTGAGCTTCCTCCTTCTTCTTCTTCTTCTTCTTCTTGTTCGGAAGAAGAGGAAATCTCAATAACACTGAGCTCTGCTCTACTTCTCTTCCCCATCACTACCCATTTCATTCAAACATGACCCTATTATAGGCTCCCATTATTATTCACGAACCCACGCTTCCTTTCCTTTTCTGTTTTCTTTTTTTAAAATAAGAAGGAACCTGTAAAATCAAGATAGATTTATTCTAAAATATTTTTGGGTAGAGGTCTGCGTCGGATTAACGGGGAACGGGTAATTTAATAAAAATCTGATATTTTGAATGGAATTGGGGGATTACGTCCCTCGAGGGTATAAGTGATAAAATGATATGATGTGATGGGTATAATTGATCGTTATGTTACTAATAATATAACGAGAGATAAAGTTAATTGATAAATTAAAATAGGAAAAATATAGGGGTATTTTTTACACTTTTACTTTGAACTTGTTTTTAGTGCTAATTTTTCGGGAAATAATTTTAAATGGTTATAAATCAAGTCAAATAAAAAGTAATCTTAACATTTTAATGCTCAATATTTTAAAGGAGTTGAAATTTGATTTTTCTTTTGTCAAAATTAAGTTACTTTAGTTCCAATGAAGCATTATTTAGTGATGGAGGGAGTTAAGATATTATGAGTTTATGACCTTCGAACTTTCATTAACGTATGATGGACCTATCCAACTTGTATGCTATTCGTCCAATTTTTCAATGTTATGGTGCATTTCCCTACTTAAAATAAAGCTCGATAGAATATGATATTTAGGTAAACAATGGGACAGGTAGAAGTTAGAACTGTTTTTCTAAATTTTGGCTGGTCGACCACCATTTAAATTAAAGAAAATTACAAAATGTATTGTCCGTTAGAGGCTAATTCCATTTGGTCATCCCTGTGAAGACGGTTAATCAAGGAAAATAAGTCAATTTTGCAATAGCATAGCTTATAAGATCACTCAAACTATTGCTACATATGTTATTCAATGGCTATCTTCTAACAAAAAGTTCACTACTTTGAGCAGAAAACTAACTGAACAATTTGGTACATGCTTAAATCACTACTAAATCATCCTTCACTAAGGTGGTATCCAGGCCAGATTGTATGCACTCCCACCATTCCACGAGGTACAATGTAACTACCGACATATGGAAAAAATCACCTCGCATTCCATAGCCTTCACTAACTTTATCCTTAGCGGGCTATCAGCTAAAAAGTTGACGACTCTTGCTAGGATTGATCATTTCGAGTCATATATCCTCCAATCTAGTTGAGAAGCGAGAAAAGAAAGCGGTGGTAACATCTAAACTAGAAAGGCATGAAAAACAACATTATACAAGGCAATAGTAGACATCAGTGCATGTCCAGCAGGCTAAAATCATCTAATGTGTGACCAAAAAACCAGCTGAGAAGTACTCTCACCTGCGATCAAACATAAACTAGCTACAGATTTACAGTAAGAACTCTATATGCAGGATGCCACTGCTCAGATAACACACAGCCAATCCTCTCCTAGGAAGTTGTTCCCTGGAATCTCATACTAGTCCTGAGAAAATAATGAGATCTACGAAGCTCCAGAACGAGGGACATAAGTTGATCTTCATCATTTTTCACTGCTAGCTCATTTGCCTGCCAAACGATGCAATCAGAACGAGAACATGGATACACCAAAAGAATCATTGAACTTTTGTAATTGAACGGCTTGACACTCCATGCAACAACTTTGCAAAACCAAGAAAACTGAGCTTTCCATCAGTGTGCCTGAGCCAGTCATGTAGAACAGCATGGACAGGAACCGAAGGGCCAAGACCAAGTTCCTGGACCACCAATTTGAAATTACACTCAGTTAGATTCCTTCCCAATTACTTACACACTCCCCTCTCACGAAAACGATAACGAGACTGTTATGTAAGAGACTAAGATGGGGCAATCAGTATTCAGAACAAACAATGAACAATCATGATTACCGATGCTAATTCTTCTATCATAATGGCCCTATTGCCTTCTTTCTCAAAGATTTCATAGGCACAACGTGCATGTTGTTCCCACCGGTCAAGAGCCTCAAGCTGATGAACACTTGATGCAGCAGCACAAAATTCCTCGAAATCCATCCTCCGGTACTGCAGCGCATTAAGCTGCATGACAAGCACAAGGAGAGTTCATTAAACCCTTAATAATGACAACACCAGTTGAATATTTGAAGTCAATAGGTCTCAAAATTTACTGATGCAAGAAAATCATGGATGCGAGCTTCCTTCATTGCATCTGTTGCATGTTTCATCAGGGCCTGGTAAAAATCATGAAGGTCAGCAAAAACATGCAAAATACAACTAGAAACTATTAAATCGTTCTTTTTGCAAGAGACAAACCGTTTTAACATTGTTGAAGCTTATGGTGCCATTTTTGCTTGGTTCTAGCAGTGCGAACTGCTCCTTCAAGTAGAATAGCTCATCTACCGTCAATGTCTTTGACAAAGCCTGCGAAAATTGCAGAAGTGACGATTGGAGGCCATGAAGCCCAATGCAAAAGATAAGTAAGAAATATCAGCAAATACTATGAGCTACTAAGCAAAATGGGACTCAGAAGATAAAATGGGAACAGAAAAACTTTTCACAGTAACATCATACACACCCGTAGTGCAGCTTTCCTAAGAGCAGAGGACCTCATGTAAGCCTTCATTAGTTTGAATATTAAAATATCCAAAGGTACCTCTATGTTATGACTATTCTTTATCCATGGATGACCTGAGAGAGTAAGTTGTTCAGCAGTTTGGAGAAATTTAAAGAACGAAAAATCTCCTTTTCCAACATAACTCAAGAAACTCACCCAAAGCTTGAGCTGCAGTCATTCTTTTCCTGGGATCTTTATTCAACAGACGTTTCACAAAGTCTTTTGCCTCGGAAGATAATGTAGGCCAAGGTTGTTCTTCAAAACTTGGATCAGCTTTAAGGACAGACCTAAATATCCCAGATTCTGTTCGAGCCCAAAAGGGACGGCTTCCACACAATAGGATATATGCTATGACACCTATACTCCAAACATCAGCCTCTGTACTATAAGATCTATGTAGAACCTCGGGCGCAACATAATATGCACTACCAACAATATCATTAAGTCTTTCATCTGCAAAGCAGTTGAGCAAGGCACGTAAAAAGTTGGTGAGCTTCTTAAATTCTATGAAAGGTAGTTCCAGGGATGCAGTAATGGACTAACCTGGCTTCACAAAATCAGACAATCCAAAGTCTATTGCTTTAAGTTGTGCAGTTTCCTCCTTAGACGTGAATAAGAAGTTCTGGTCAATCAGAAAGCTAGAATTAGAAGAGGAAGAGTCTGATAGAAGAAGGGTTACTGAAACAAATGGCATAGCTTAGCTAACAAGTTATAGATTCAGCCACAGCAAAATGCCACGGCTGAAAATTTGAGCTTCTTTGTCACTTGTTAGCTAAATAAAGAAGATCCTAAACTCTAACACTAGAGGAAACAAATATGAAGTCTGCCTGAAGAATAATAAATCTACGCATCTTGAAAGTGACTGAAAAATCATTGCATTTGGAATATGAACATAATCCAAGATCCAGTAAAGAAAATAGTTTTTTTGTGCAAAAAGAATTTCCTCCTCTTCTACACAGGGTGAAGTAACTAGATATGCTGGAATGTTGTTAGCTCTAAGCAATCATAGAGTGAGAATTTTAGTCCTCCCACCTCTGGCTTAAGATCCCGGTGCACCACACCTTGAAGGTGGCAAAATGCAACAACTTTCAGTATTTGTATCATCACATCCTTTGCATCATCTTCTGTGTACTTTCCACCTCTGCAGGACAAGAACACTATATTTAGCACTCCCTTATCACGAATTCTTGATTCCATGAAAAAGATACGCTATCAATTAAAACACAAGGTTCAGATTCAAAGATATTGGAACATAGCAAAGATCAAGAACTACCTAGAGAGTATTCTATCCAAAAGCTCGCCTCCTTCACACAGCCTGAAATTTAACAATATTAATCAGCAGCATTTCAAAAGAGCGGTGTGATAAAGGAAATTAGCAGATCAAGCTCCTAATAAGAGCAAAATATGACAATCAAACACATATGTTACTGAGAAAATAAACAAACTGTCATGCTACTTGAAACTCTGGTTGATAACCAACAAAGTATCCTCTCAAGCTAAGTTTGAGACTGAACCCCATTGCAAATGTAAATGTGATGGGAGTTGAGTGACGAAGCTTACTCCATGACAATGTAGACATTGTTGTGGTCTTCATACGAATCATAAAATTTGACTAAATGGTTATGTCCTGTCAAAGCTCTTAATATCTTCACCTCCCTCCTCACGTCCTCAATGGCTATTGCAGTAGTCATCTGGAAAAGGAAAAATATATGATCATATATTTCAGATAAAACACCAGAAGAGGATTAAAAATCCCACTGATGCACATTCCGAACAAATATAGGCATACATCAACTTACATTAGGCAATACTCAAGCAAAATAGAAAGATCAAGCTAGAAACACCAGAATGCAGCTCACTGAACAGCTAGAAATTCCACAAAATTTGGATTTGGGGGGGGGGAGGACATGCCAAATAAGCTCTCATTAGCCCACCACCTATTAAGGAAGACAGATTTCCCAACTACAGATATGATAAAAATGTCCATCGACAAACTCTCAGCTGCCTTGATTAGACCGACTGAGCAACTGATAACACTATTCAAGAAGATTTTGCTGCAGTCATAAGATCCCTTAAACTCTACAAAATGTGAAAGGGAGGGGAGGGGGTTGCTGTAGGGAGTAAGTTCTTCCTCCTTTACTTGTACAACTAGAAGGCAAAGAAAACACATTTAGCGCTATCTCTCCATTTACTTTTTAAAAAAAAATAGAGCTACTTTAATCTAGATTTCGTTCCCATTCCTTTTTACTTCTAAACCAAATAAGGGACATGAACATCCGAACTTACCAGCCTTCAGGAACAAACAAACCAAGCCATCCACATCATATAAGGACCCACTTGAACCAGCTTTCATAGAGTTTGTGAATTCTTTGGGTACGACAAATACTGGTAGTCTCACCTCAATGATCATGTCGAAAATTTTGGGATTCCAAACTCATACCGTAACTTTTTGGACATCAATGATCAATGGCAGAAAAAGAGACAAGAACATCACCCCTTCCTCTTTGACTCTCCTTAGACCCTTAAACCCTTAAGCTGTTCTTCCTCTTTTCAACGCACCCAATTATAATATCGATACTCTAATACTCACAGTTAAGCCCAATTCAGTGCACACAGCCAACTGAACAAATTTCAGGTGGAAATTCAACAGATAATTTTCGCTAAAAACAGGTCAAGAAAAAATCAAGACTTTAGTTGAATAGTTTCCTTAAAACAGTCACCAGCATAACAAATATAATCACAAACACCATATAAAGTATGCAACTGCAACAGAAGCTGCAAAAAGCTTCCTCATTTCATCACTTCACATCCTTTAAACTTAATTACCAAAAAAATTAAGCTTTAAACTTAAATCATCAACTATAGCACCTAAGGAAATAGTAAATGATGGATCCATTAGAAAAACAAAAACTATAAATAGTACAAAAAAGACATTTGAAAATAGAAAGCCACAAAGTCAAACACTACAATTTTTAAGAGTAGATCTGACCACTATTACTCAAGTAGTAAAAAGGAGAAAAATCCAACTAACATAGCAGTTGAATCAAACTTGAAAATATCACAAAATGCCAAACCTTAGATTTAGGGATGACTTTTACAGCAACTTCTTGTCCTTTGACTTCACCTTTCTTGAACTTAGCTTTACAAGTATATCCAAAATGCCCTCTTCCAACTTCCTCTCCCAGCTCATACTTGTTCCCAAAATTCTTCGAAAATCCAAAACTCTTATCAAGTCCCGCGCCGCCACCGCCGCCGCCGCAAGTTTCTATTTCATTTACTTCAGGAATTACAGACTCATTCGGTTTAACAGTGCCGTGTCGCCGGGCTAATACAGCACGGATGTGTTTCGCCGGAGAAGGCGGAGGAAATGGCCGTTTAAAAAACCTCCGGGGAGTTGAATTTGAGCTGGCATTCGCCGGAGATCTCGCCGGAGATTTCTTAGAGAATAAATAATGCGCTGGACTTGGACTGTAGAAAGGGAAAAAAGGTGACTTTTTACCTACATTAAGCTCGTCCTTTTTTGTCATGTCTTGCTCATCATTATTGTTCGGAGTAGATTTCACCGGAAGTGTAGCTCCGTTTCCGGCGACAGTAATGTCATCGCCGGAGTAATTTGAGGGTTTAGAAGTACAAGCACCCATGGGATTTGTCTGTTTGTTTCCTTCAGAAACACAACGCAATGTACTTGAAGAAAAAAAGATTAGTACAAAATTAGTAGTTCGGCCTTTCCTCAAACTCTGCGATACTGAGATATAGCGAAAGCGTTAGAGCATCGAGTTAAATTAGTGGAAATTTGAAGTTTGAAATTGTGTTGCATGAGAGAAGAAGAAGATGGATCTGCAAAGTAGAGAAGGAGATAAAAAGAAAACGACGATATGCTCACTTTTTTGTCTGAAAATAAGTTGAGAGTAATTAATTGTTGCTTTTTTGTTTTTTTTAAAAAAAAATGAAAATAGAAACTACCTAGGCTATAAATCCTCTAATCAATTTAAAAGTAAATGAAATTTGGGAACAATTTTTATTTGTGTTTGTGGTGTAGAAGACTTTAATATGTTTAGTAATTTGACTATTTCTAATAATAACTTAATCTTTTTGTTAAGTTACAAATCAACATCTAGAAGCTTCATCTTTCCATATTGAGGAGATGAGTGTGTGTATATATCCATTAACTATTTTTGTAGAGAAAAATTCTCTTTAATTTAAGATCACATGACACATCTAAATTTATTTTTTTTAGAAGAAAAACTATTCAAGGTAAATGTTAATGGTTTTTGAATAGGTTAAACCTGTTAATTTCGGGTTAAACAAAAAAATCTGTATTTAAAATCAAGAACTTCAACAATAAGTTCACAACAATTTATAAACAATAATGAAGTTCAAACTATTTTCTGAAAAATAAAAAAATCAACAAGAAAGAGATGAAGATAGAATGAAGATTCAAGTCCATGAAATACACAGTGTGTTCTTAAGAAAATTATTACTCTCAAATACTCGAGGTTATGAAATATATACTTCCAAGATAAAATGAATTACTTCAGCGGAATAGCGGTATCTCAAATTTTTTGAATTTCAAACGCACCCAACGATAGCAAATCACACTTGAGTTTTTCAAGAAGAACAATGTTTTTAACTTCAAAACTTTATGTCGATACTTAAGGAAAAATCAGATATTAATAGCCAAAAGGTGTTGCTTCAGAAAAGAAGCAATGATTCGTGAAGAGTTGCACTTTTTTGGAACGACGGGTCCAAATGCACACCCATGTGCGTCTGCACAAACAGTGAACCGAAGGATCACGTCCCTTCGATGTGCGTTGTGACATGCGTTCGCACATGTGCGTCCGCAAGTGGAGAAGATTTTTGTATCAAATTTTGGGATTAAAAAACCATTAACACTCAAGTTTCAAATAAATTTTGTATCTCTCGATCGATCATTTGTAAATCAGAAGCCGAAGCCGAGCGAGCGACAACGACGACGACGCGATGCTTGTCTTCTTCTTGCCTCACTAACAACAAGGAGGAGTCCTTCTATATTTAAGCATTAGTCTTTTATAATATGAAAACACAATTCACTTTTCTCTTCATTTGTTCCCTCCATTTTCTATTCACATTTCATCACTAACCCAATAAAACCTTGATTCAAATGGACCTGTGACTAAGAGCTCGATCAAATCCTCAATATTTCACATTGATTGCAAGAGAGCATTTTTGTAGATATTTCATATATCTATATCTTGTGCCATCAGTAATGATTAGTTACATAAGTATCGTGTGTGTACATATGTTATACTTCCAATTAATACAAATTTTGAACTGATTAGACGGTAGAACTTTATTTGAACGTGTTGGTAAATATTTTTGTGATAGGAAATTTAATCTATTCTATAACATTACTATTCACTGAGAGTTGGTTTAATTAACTGACATTGAACGTAAAACTAATCATATGGTTTGTTTTTTGAAAATGACGAAAGCTATTTACTTGACAAATAATTAATGACTAAAGTATTGTTGTCCAGAAAATAATACCCCACTTAAAAAACAAATTGCTTATATTAGGACCGTCCAATCATAGGAACTTGAATATTTTAAAAGAAAAAATCAACTTATTTATTTAGTCAGTAGCGAATGATATAAACAGGCTTTTCTAATGGATAAAATAAGGATTAATAAATCAAAATTTAGCAAGTCATGGCTCGTACGTGTACAATAGTTTGTTTGTTTTATATATGATAAAAAATTTAGTAGGTGTGTTATTTTTTAGGTGTGTACGGGATAAATCTCAATTCAATGTATAGCATGTAAATTACACAAGAAATGTTTAAGGTAAACTTCACTCATATATAATAACTGATAAATCACATAACAGAAATAAAATATACTGTATTAAGCAAACTTCATGTGACGAACTTAACTAGAAAAATATACAAAAATTTTCAAACTTGAAAAATCCCTTGCTCAATCAATCCAAACACTCTTACAGGTAGTTTGTTTGTTTGGAATATTGATTTGAGAAAAGACAAGAAAAGTGAGATAAGATTGAGACAAAACTAACCTACGATTTTGTCTTTAAAAGGTTTTAAATTTTGTCAGTTAGTATTTGGGTAAAATGAAAGATGTGGAATAAAGGGACAATTCTTCTGTTTTGGCATTAAGCACTAAAGGAATCCACACCATCCAAGTTTTCAAAACTCTTTCTATACTGCTCGTTTTCACTACTACCATGGCCTCTCTTTATTTTTGAACTTATTCGTGGAACTTATCAATACCAATTTTACTCCTCTCTGTCTGAATTTGATATACCAAATACCAATAACAAATCAGAATTGCTCCTTTGCAGTAACTGCATATGGTATTGAATTCAAAAATTTTCGTTAAAACTATTCAAAATATACTACCCCTCTAGTCTATATTAACTTAAATTATTTTTTTTCTAGAAATCGATATACGAAATCAAGTCCGAAGCAAATTGCCATGCCAATAAAAAATCAGATAGCCAACAGAAGCATGCAATTCAATATTGATATACTAAAAAAATTACTACTCTCTCCGTCTCATTTTAGTTGGTCATCTTATTAAAAATAAATGTCTCATATTAGTTGATCACTTACTAAATGAAGATAGAATTAAGTAATTTTTTCTCATTTTACCCCTACAATTAATTACAATTTCAATGTTCATTCCTGTGCCCAATAGTAAAAGCATCACTCCATTTATAATTTTTTAATCACCGTGTAAAATAGAATGTACCCAACTAAAATGGGACGGAGGGAGTACTAGCTTAGATGTAAAGTGTTGCTAATTCTATATTGTCGAGCAATTTTGAAACTGTTTATCAGTAATTATCACTCTCTTAATTAATTAGAGAGCTTTTCTAGTTGAACTTTAGAAATGTATTGAAATCATTTTCCCTCTTACCTAAGCATTTGAATTTCATAAACAACTTTCTACTCCAATATAGTACTTTATTTTTGGCGTAATTATCTTGTTGTTGGCTTCATTATAATTATCAGGATCAATCTCATTTTATAATTAGAATTATCCCCTGAGGCGGCAAGGTGCGGATTAAATTGATAGACTTTTTCATGATCACTAACACGTGCTTAACTAGTTGTTGAGTTGTCCTAATTAGAACGCGTTGAGTCATGAATGATAGTGCACGGATACCTTAACAACACACACATGTATGTGCATTTGGGTGGAGTTAGTTTTTATAGGTTCCGCTGAACTCAATAACTTTAATTCAAACTTTATATTTGTCAATTAAGCAAACTGTATGCATAAAGAACTCAACAATCGAACTCAGCCTCTGTGTATGCATAACCGTTATGATTATCTGAAGTGTTGAAAGGGTTGACTACAATTTGCATAATTGTTCATGCCTTTTCATGGGTGCATATGATATTGATGTTCTATATTGTATTAGAGATGAAAAGGTAGGGATTTTCAATCAACACCCATTAGCTCTAAAGCCACCCTTATAAAAGTTGAAAACATTAAAAAATTGAAAAAAATAAATAAAATAAACATAAAGCATATAATTAAGTTAAAAAAATAACCTATAAGTAGGGCTTACAAAGAATAGCTAGCTAGGTGCAACAAAAAATAATCTACGTATTATTTAATTTTCGGAAAAGGACCTAAAATGCCCTTCACCTATTGAACTTATTTGCTCTATATTGCCCTTCACATTCACTTTTAAGCTCCAAAATGTCCTTCACATCTATTTTTGGGCTCCAAAATGCCCTTTATTTAATATACTCAATATTAAATAAACAAAAAATGTTTCATTAATAAAAAATGTTGTATTAGTATCGAATCCTCCATTTCAAGAAAAGAGAACGGCCTTTGACCCCCAAATTGGAGGAGTCTTATTTTTAGTAATAATGGAGTATATATATTTTATTAAAAAAATACTAAACACTATTTGTAGAGAAAATAAAATTTTTATATAAAAAAATTTTTGATAAAAAACAGATAAGCCCAAAGTGATTATAACTTTTAATAGCCTTAAAAACAAGTTTATAAAAAATAGCCATAGATTATTATGATTAGGTCATATTTATAAACCTTTTTTTATAGTGGTGCAAAAATTTATTTTATATAACTAAAATGTTATTTATCCTTTATAATTAGTGTATAAATATTATTCAATAACAAAAAATAATTATACATTAATTATATAATAATTAGACATGGAACCTTCTTAAAAAACCTACAAATATCAAAAGATCTTCTCTTCTCTAAAGCCCAAGCTCCCTCGGGGTTTTTAATTTTTTTAATTAATAAAATGCAGACCAATGGAAATGTGTCACTTCATTAATGAAACTTTTTTTATTTATTTAATATTTGAGATGTTAAATAAAGGGTATTTTGGAGTCCAAAGGTAGATGTGAATGACATTTTTAAGCCCAAAGGTAGATGTGAAGGATATTATTGTTCGCAACAAATTTTTGTAGTGCTGAAAATTAACTGCAAGCAAAATAAATATAAGAAAAAGATAATTTTATTGATGAATTTGGTGAGTACAATTCTGTTGTTCTCTTGATTCTTCTCTCCTAAGATTTTTCATGATTCGAGGGGCTTTCGTAGCGTGTTTCTCGAATGTAGGATGATTCAGACCTCCTTGAGATGTGTTTGATCTCCGGGGACGTCGTGCAGCACTTCGTTGTTTTGGATTGATCTCCGGGAAGAACTCCGTTGACAACTTCTTTGAAGAGCTGTGTAGTTGATGCTGTGGCTTTCTTCAATGCTTGCTGAATCCAGAAAATTATGTAAGCCCTCCTATTTATAGTTGTATGGGGTAGGCAGTTCAAGTGTAAATAACCTCTTCTACCTCATTCTCATTGGTCCATCAAGTTCCCAAGCTTATCACAAATGCTATTTGATAAGATTGCTTGTGATTGGTCAAAAACATGTCATTTGGGACACTTGGCAATGTTTCATTGGTTGTTGAACTTGACTTGGCTTGCCACGTATTTGAACGTGTGGCCTTGTCTTGTTGGTCTTTAATTTGACTGGGATGACTTCATAGATAGCCAACTTATACCCTTCTTAACTAACTTCTTAGTCTAAGTTTTAGTAATTACATGTTATAGATTTTAGTTAGTGATTAGATGTATTTAGGACTCTTGTATACAAATATTAACTAATAAATTTTATTACTATTTCATTTATGTTTAGAGATAAAAAAGAAAAGGGGAGTGATTCACTTCCTTTATTCTCTCCAACATATCTTTTTCAAATCTTTTATTTTTTCCTTTTTTATATGGACTATTATAGCTTACCTTTTAATTTTTGAAATACAAAAATAGAATTCAAACCAAATTCCTCTGATTTCTTTGTATGGTTTCAGAATTTAAAATATAATTTCAATATATTTATACATTCAATGTGTTTATCCACAAAAATTAGCTATGAATAAAAATACAAATGTAGAATTGATACAAATGAAAATTAGCTCTGAATTTAACATTCAAATATAAATACAAACTCTTACAACTCATATTTTCAAGATAAATATGAATTGATACAAATTCAAAAGTATAAAATGAATATAAATTCAGATTATATGTATAAATATACAAATTTAAATGTATAAATGTATATAAATTCAAAATGTATGTGAAAGAAACATAACAAAATAAATGCAAAAATACAAACGCATTGATAGAAATATACAAACAAATTCACTTTATAACTAAATATAATTTATACAAAATACCTTTGAGTTATATACAAACACATGATAGTTGTATACCTATATGTAATGTATAAAATATGAATCAAAGTATTTTATACGAACCAAAAACTGATTATACAACTTATATATATATATTTTATATATGTATATATATGCATATACCAACACATGTATACATTACAAAATTGACTTGGTATACATATTTGTATGAAACTAACAGAAAAAAGATATATAGACATACGTATATCTATTGTATATGCATTCATATAAATATACATTTGGATATGTACAAAATACTTTCAAATCATTCACAACCCCCCCCCCCCCCCAGAGTGAGAATCCTTGAAACTTTTTTCCTTTTCCTTTAGTTTATACAAAATACCGATAATAAATTATACAAACTGAGATATACCTAATGTCTAATAGAAGAACAAACATAGTTTATACAAATCAACTTAAAAAATATACAATTTAGTTATATACAAATACGTGATAGTTGTATACCTATATGTAATGTATAAAATATGAACCAACATATTTTGTACAAATCAAAAACTGATTATACAACTTATATGTATATTTTATATGTGTATATATATATGTATATGCCAACACATGACAACTGTCTAATTGTATATGACGGTTATTTGTATAAGTATATATACATAAAAAAATTGACATGATATACATACTTGTATGTAACTAACAGAAAAAGAAGATACATACATACATATATATATATATATATATATATGTATGTATGTATGTATGTATATATTGTATACATATTGAAACCTTTTTTTCGCATGAATTGAAAAAAAAATGAAGAATATTTTTTGATGTAATAAATCTTTGAAGAAATTACAAAAATATACTATTTAAGAGTCAATATAACAAAATCTACCAATTGTTTCTGCTTTTCAAGGAAAAAAATTAAAGAAGATAGTGAAAAATTTAAGAAGAGAGAGAAAAATCAAATAAATGAAAAATTTAAGAAGAGAGAGAAAAATCAAATAAAATGGCCAATTTTCAAAATTAAATCAAAAATAAAATTAAGTACTCAACTAAGTTAGTCAAAATTTAAGCTAATTAGATGAGATAGATTAATTGCATGATATACAAGCTATTATAATTGTATATAAGGACCCACTTAAATAATAGTTTTTTTAATTAACTTTTGACTATATCAAGTAATTATTTTAAACATTAACCATAATAGATAATTAAGGATCCTTTTTATATATGCTATGTAATTTTTCCTTGAATTTAATGGACCTATTAACTAAGCCCAAACTAATTCCAACCCAAACAAATATGGATTCAATCTAAATTTTGTATGAATTCGATCCAATAAACTTTATGTGTCTACAATTATATAGTCAAAAGGTGGATAGAAGACATTTTTGCATCATTTTCAATAGGTGAAGGACATTTTAAACCCTTTTTTCGTTTAATTTTTTATACAATAAAGACCAAGGCAATCATATTATTGTTGATTGCTGATGGTCAATATTGGCAGTCATCACATTATCCCTAGATTCGCGAAAGAGAAGCTTCTAACGGAAAGTGGAGAAACAACCAGAAAATGCATGTATAATAATAATAATAAAATTGACTCAAAGGAAAAGAAACGAACAGGATGAAATGTTATTGCCGGCTAAGTAGTTTGACTATTTTTCTTTAACATCATTGTATGGTTAGCACAAATATAAAATTGAACATAAAGTCATACTTCAATAGAGATTGCACATTTCATAACTCGTCAATTACTTAACTTTGATTAACTTCATTAACCTTTTGACAAGAAATGTGCTCCGATTACGACTAGGGACGGATATTGTCGTTAAACCCTTATGAATTTACAAGTTCAATAGTTTTGGTTCGATCTTCACATGCTTATTAAAAAATCCATTTAATAGATAAATTACTAAAGTTTGAATCCAACAAATTGAAGCAGCAAGATACTTTAGATTTTCAAACGTACGATGTTTTCAAATTCTGAATTCGTAAGTGAGACTAATTTCGTTCAGAACAAGGTCATTCCAATCATAATCTTACGATTTCTATATGGAATAAATAGTTTCATAATATTAATATAACTTTTATTTTGATTAAGGTGGTGGTGCTGACTTCTCTTTTTCCCTCAAAAAGAGGGACAAATTTATCTCCAAATAGCTATGATCACCGTCCTTCAACCTTCAGCCAATCCTCATCTATCAATATATCTTTCGGTCTTTCTATCCTTTTGAAGAAAACACTTCTTAATTGAGAGAGTGCTTTTTAATTATTGATATATAGGACAAGAAAAGGAGAGGGGTGAGACAACCTAATTAAACCTTAACATGGAAATTAATTAAGAGATGGAGTACTTAACAAGTATTGACACATTGCTTATATAAAACCTTATGTGCTGTTTATGATATGGCAAAGTGGTCCAGGGAGATTTTCTTTGCTTCTTTGTCTTTTTTCCATACTTTCTCATAGTTATATCTGCTTTTGTTTTTCTTCTTCTTCTTAAGAATCTCTTTTACTTTTCTTTTTCTTTTTCTGGATAGCATATAGTACTTTTTTCCCCATAAATATGCATGTCTAATTGGTAGGAAAAAGAAACTTTGCGATGGTGATTAAAACACATATAAATGTACTAATCAATGTATTGGGTTAAAAAGTTTAAGGATTCAAGAGCGGTTTTGATATTTGAAAATGGAATTTGGTTCTTTTAATTCATCTACCAAGTTCAATTGTCTGTGAATCTGTTGGGTGTCTCTTTAATCATTTGCATAAATTAAAGTGAAATCTTTGAAACTTTTCTTTAACCATTTAGTGGAATGATGGGGCGAAATATAGAATGGATGAAGCGTACTTTCCTATAAGGATTCTTTACCTTGGATTGCACAAGTTCCCTTATATATATGTGAGGCTTTGGTGAGTAATTTAATTCACTATTTTACTTTGAATGTTTAATTAAAATGGCACTATATATATTAATGAGGGTTTATTTGCGAGTATTGAGTAAATTATCTGACTTTGTGCTACAAAGAAAAATCTTGCCTGCTCACGTCTGGTACTCCATGCCATCACACTGAATATATACTAAAATAACATGTGTGTAATGTCATACTCCCTCCGTTTAAAAAGAATGACCTACTTTCCTTTTTAGTCCGTTTCAAAAAGAATGACCCTTTCCTTTTTTGGCAATACTCTAATTCCAACTTTCCACATGACATGTTTAAGATTACAAGATTAAAGAACATTTTGGTACATTTGTCATAACTTTAATTTAGGACCACAAGATTCAAAAGTCTTCTTTGTTTTTTTAAACTCCGTGTCAAGTCAAATTAGGTCATTCTTTTTTAAACGGAGGGAGTAACTTATATGATCTAATTAAGACTATGCTTGGAATTTGATCATGGTAATATGTTAATCAGTTGTAGTTGTGGTTGATAATCTGATAAATTACCTCACTTGTCACAGGATTGTACCTAAGAACGTACATGGGCAGTCTTCTAATGTTAAAGTACATTTATTTCAACTATATATAACGAGTATATGTTAGGAAGACTATGATCCATTAACTTCTATGATCCATTAACTTCTAATTATTAAGGGTTTCAAGTTTTAATGAAACTTTTGGTAAAAGGTATTTTCCTGTAATGACCTTTTATGCAATATGAATCTAAATTATAATCAACCTATAAATTATAGATACCAAGACATTAAAAAAACAAACAAACTAGTAGTACCATATATTTTAATTTCTCATCAAAAGTGAGCGTTGACCAAAGCAATTACATGATTGAATTCCAACAAGGAGGACGGCAATGATGTCCATTCCATGTCCCATATCCCAAATGCAAGTGAAAAGAGAAACAACTAGCTAATGTGGCCCACCATCTCGTACTCTTTTGCTCTTCACATCATACAAATCATGTCAATGTCATTACTTTTCTCATTGCAACTATAATAGGACAACTGAGATTTTACCTTGATACTAAGGTGATTTCAAATTCAAGCCATGATAACAGTAGCTTGCAGAAATATAAAGTAAGTCTATTTATAATAGATCCTGTGATTCGATTCTTTTTCAGACTTCGCACATAGCGAAAGTTGTAGTGAACAAGACAGGTCGTTACCAAGGTCATTCCAAGTATCTTTAGCCAAATTATCCGTCATATTTGGGGGTAGGTTTCATTTTATACTCTAATATATAATCTTGATTCTTGAGGACCATTTATCCTTTGAGTTTGCAAATTTGAGTACATTTAGTATGACTAATTACTAATACCTACTTCTGTTAGAATACTAACAGACACATACCACTTCTACCTAGCCTGGTTGATATTTCCACTGACATTTTCGATAAATATTCAGTTGCTTGTTCGTAGAAGCAGAGTCATAGTTTGACGATTACGTGTTGATAATTCTAGTCATTTTAAATTACTAAGTTCTGAAGTAATAATTTATGCATATCAAATTCAGGCATTCGATCAAGTGGGGTACCACACTTGTTGCAGCAAGCTCAGGCAACTGAGGACGGACCAAGTGGAATTCGATCCCTCATCTCCCTTATGGAATACTCTTTCTACACCAACACAGCCACCCTTTCGAGTTTAATGAAATAACGACATTGAAACAACAAATTAAAAGGGGGTTTTACGGACAAACAACATTTGGAGGCTGATGGTCATCTACAACTTAGATTAGAAACTTAGTATGATAGCGCAAAAAGAGAGATGCATTATGTTTCCATATCCAGGAAGGCAAGCTACATCATTCAGCATAAACAACACGAAATGTTAAAAATACAGCTATAGAAAACCTGAATTCTAGCATTTCTACAAAGTTTCTTTGCAACGGGGATAACGATAATATCAGTAAAACTCGATCGGGATAACTTTTTGGCTTTGGCATCTCCATCACACTCAGATTGCAGCAGAATCCTGTGCACATATGCAAACTTTCCAACTTAAGAGCATTAGATGCTAGAAAATCAACATTTTAGTATGACAGAGACTACTAACACATCAATTATTGAATTCCACCAAGGAGAACGGCAGTGATACTGATATCCACTCCATCATGTCCCATATCCCAAATGCAAGTGAAAAGAGAAACAACTAGCTAATGTGCCCCACCATATCATACTCTTTAGCTCTTCACATCATACAAATCATGTCAATGTCATCAATTAAAACCGAATATTTGTTTCGGTTAGAGAAGAGGAACCGAACCGCAGTTATCATATTAACATTCGGTTTGGTTAATTTATAATTATAACCGAACTGCACTATCTGTTTCGGTTAGAGAAGAAGAGGAACCAAACCGAACCAGAGTTATCATATTTAGGAATTCGGTTTGATTTGTCCTTAAAACCGAACTGAAATTATCTACTTCGGTTTGAAAGATGAAAAACCAAACCGAACCGCTCTTGTCATATTTAAGAACTCGGTTCGGTTTTGATTTCTCCTTAAAAAAACAAACCGAAATTACTCCATCGGTTTGAGAAGAGGGAAACTAAACCGAACCGAAATTACTCCCTTCGTTCAAAATTAGTTATTTTTTAATTGAATTTTTATTTTTATTCGTCATTTTTGATATATCAAGAAAATATATTTTTTTTTTCTATTTTATCCTTAACATTAATTATTTATTTTTCAATCTAATTTCAAGACCCAATAATAAATATTATTTAATAGGTATACTATGCTAAAATAGTTATATCAATAATTATTTTCTTTTAATGGATGTAGCAAGTAAAAATTAACGGAGGGAGTCTCTGCTTTGGTTTGAGAAGAGGAAAAACCAAACCGAACCATAGTTATCATATTAAATTTAAGAACTCAGTCTTGATTTCTCCTTGAAACCGCAATTAATTTTTGAGAAGACGAAAAACCAAACCGAACCAAAATTGTCTTCTTCGATGGAGAAGCGTAAAAACCAAACCAAATCAAACCGAAGTTATCATAATTCATCTCTAAGAGATCGGTTTTGATTTCTATGTAAAACCGAACCGAAATTATCTACTTTGGTTTGAAAATAAATAATCCAAACCGAACCGATCGTCACAGATTATATTTAAGTTCGGTTTTGGTGTGTCATCTAAAAATGCCGCAAACTTTTAAAAGGTAAAAATTCCAAATTGAACCGACTGATGACAATAATACCTCAAGCTAAGAATTCAATCAACAATTCAAGTATTGACATCCATGCAAAAGAAGAAAAAGAATGATCACAAATGTAATTGTTAACATAATAAATGAAGAATTAAACCAAACCGAACTAGAAAACTTGCGGATCGGTTATGGTTATTTGCTTGATTAATAAAAAAAAACTGAGAAAAGTTCAATTAAACAAAATCGAATCCAATGATCAAAACTCCCCACTTAAAATCAACACTAGTAGTCTAGCACTGAGTAAAACAGGAAAATGTTAACTAATTATCTATTGGCAAACTGTGAAAAGAGGAAGAACGAATCTATAAGTTCAATTTGGATTTTAGCCATTAGAAAACCAAAAATGAAAGCTAAAAAATTAAATCGAATCGATCGACTGATGAGTAATTCAACCTAGAATTTGAGTCAGCCATTGCATCTACGGTTGCAAATTCAGGGGCTCTCCGCATGTGTTTGTCAAGCTTATTGTGACTCTCTTTGAGCCATATGTGCTTAATGGTTCAATCATTTAGTTTCCTTTGAATGTGGATTTTATACTTTCAGTTATACAATTCGGTGATGAAGACTACTTGATTTGTTCAGCCCAATGTTACAGGGAAATGGATCGAAAACCTATTTGGGCTAAGCTCCACAAATCTCAACCAGGCCCTAAATATATGTTGTTGCTATTTGTTAACACTTCTATAAGTGGAAATGAATATAAATTAGCAGATTTCAGGGCCCTTGTTTCAGTCCTCAGTGTTTAAAAGTTGGATCCAAAGTTTGGGCTAAAAAGCGGACAAGAGATAGTCTTCCTCAAATTCGACGACATCATTCCCCGAAATTCAGTTCAAAACTTCAGGACATTATTTTTTAAGTGTTGGCTAAATTTTAAATAATCTGTGAACCCTTTTTAAGACTTACAATAAACAATAGCGCAAAATGGCTACTAGATTCTAGAGTCTAGAAAAGAATAAATAAAAAGAAAATAGAAAAAAAGAAAAGGACCCAAAAAAAAAGAAGGGAAAAGCGTCGAATGTTGATGACTTCGTTTGATAATTAATTGGATCAGCTAAGAATTATCCAAGTTGGTATCAAGTGGTCGATGTGGCGCGTTTGATCATTAATTTGGATATGTCCACCAATTATCTAATCCCTAAAGGAGACTTGACTATATTTGTTAGATATATCCATCAATGAATAAACAAACAGGCAGGGTCCAACATTTTCTCAACTTGTAATCAGTCAAAGCGTAAGATCTACTAATAGGTGTGATCTGGTAATGAAAATTCTTGGGTCTTTCCATATTAGTAGGCATTTGGCCATAAAAATTAAAATATTTTGGAGTTAAAGTTGGAGTTGTGTTTGATCATGAAAATGAATTAGAGTTCTTTTTGACTTTTTGTGAGAGAAATATGAGTGAAAAAATTGAAAACAAGTAAAAAAAATTCATGGCCAAACACCACAAAAATTTAAAAAAACTTGTTTTCACTTTTTCAAAAAAAAATAAATCACTAAAGTAAAAAAAGTTTTATGGCCAAACACTATAAATTTTTATTTTTTTCACTAAAGTGAAATAATTTTTTGGAAAAAAGTAAAAAAATTTTATGGCCAAACGGGACCTAAAGTGGACCATTCGTTTATTTCACATAGAGATATTTTGACTTTTTAAATAAAAAAGGACAGTCCGGTATATTAAATTAAAGCTTCCGTTATGTGCGAAATTTGATGTTTGGAGAAGGATTGTACATAAGAGTCTAACGTACGTAGCTTTATCTTGCGTTTCTATCAAAATTATTTTCATATCTTGAACCAATGACCTCTTAATCAAGTGATAACAACTTTTTAATCTCGGGTAAAAATCAAGTTTGGAGGCATTGCAACTTGTTTGGAACTTTCTGAGTTCCCATTTTCTTGTTTGACGCGTGTCGAGTTGGACCATTGGGTCGTTGTTCCACGATAACGAAAGTTAATCGAGTCAAACTAATTTATATTTTAAAAATGCTTATGGGTTAACAGGCTCTATATTTTAAGATGGATATAATTAACTTATACGAAATTTATTACCCTTCCTGACCACGTTATAATGTTAAAATACGTTGAAGGTTCAAAAAGTGAAAAAAATGTATTTAGTGGGTTATATATGTGAACTTCAACTAGCACAATTCACATCAAAATAAAAACTAAAAAGTAAGTGGGATATGTGAACTCCAACTAACTTTCTAAAAGAGATTCGTCCTTAGCACTAAAAATAATACTGTTTGATACTCTACTGGAATAATGTTTAATTAAGCACTACTCCCTCGGTTGAAGCTGAACCGAAAATATATATTATATTTTTTATTTGCACGCATTTTAAGAAAAATATTAATTAGAGAATAGTTTGATTAAATTATTTTTATTTATTATTCATTTCTAATTACTCAATTCGTCTATTTTTACTTGTCCACTTTTGACTTGACACATACTTTAAGAAACAATAAATAAAGGGATGATTTTACTATATCTTCATTTGAATATAATAAATTGTTTGCTTTGAAAAGTGCAATGAGAGATGAATAGTATTTAATGTCAATAGTAAAGTAGGAAAAAAAGGGTAAATTATGTATTGGTTTTCCAAACTGGACAAATATTATTGGACATCTCAAAATAAAAAAGTGGACAAGTAAAGATGGACGGAGGGAGTAATACTTTTATTTTTTTGCACCATATTAATATCTTTCCATATTTATAATTAAGAGTAAAAGTGGAAACAAACAACTAATTATGTCTTGATTTTTTAAAATGACAGTTATTATGGAATATCTATTTTTAGTAAGGATAACAAGTATTTGGAAATGGAGGGAGTAGTAGTAATTGATAGAATTAACCAAAACATATGTTAAGCTACGACTTTATAGTGATTTGAGCTTGCTAAATTAGCTTAATTATATGCTTACCACTTAATACATTTGATGACTTCTGTTGTCTTTTGCACCATGATAAAATCATACCATAAATACACATCCATCCGTTTACTATAAATAACCTATGAAAGTAAGTTTTTTAACGGTCAGAATGATGATATAAAAATCGTAAAAGTAACTACCACACATATATGTATACGAGGATGAGATTACACTTATGAAATTCCCCAAAATCCAAATACAAGAGATAAAAGCTACATAAAGACTCATATTAGTCATTACGATAAAGCCAAAAACACGGATGATAAAATAACATGTGAACTAAAATTCGCCAATATGTATTCATTCAAAGTCAGGACAAGAAAAAAGACTTTTGATAGTCATTTAGCTATATTATATTGATAGATGGGCAATGGACTAATATTATAAATACTTGCCTCCTACAAAGAGACGAGTCACCAAGTTTTATCTTTCTTTTAACATAACAATACACCTTTCTCCCCTCTCTTTCAAATATCAAAAACATAAAACCTTTTTTTTTGGTTGTTAGGTAACTCAACATGGGGAGAATGGTTCTTATAGCTGCAGCAATGACTCTGTTTGTGACCCTTCAAATTTTACAACCTCCATTAATGGTTTCTGCCGCTACCAAAGGAAAGATGGTAACCGTTTTGAGTATCGATGGAGGTGGTATTAGAGGCATTATTCCTGGCACCCTTCTTGCCTTCCTTGAATCCAAACTTCAGGTACCTATGCATATAGATGTCTGTTTATTTTATATGACGATATTTGACTACACACTACAAGAAAAAAAGAAAGATGTTTGCCACATACTAATAAAAATGTTCTTGAAACTTGTTATTTTAATCATGTTGTGACATATCTATACAAAAACATGTCATTAAAAAAAACTTATATGTATATGCTAGGAACTTGATGGACCAAAAGCAAGACTTGCAGATTATTTTGATGTAGTAGCAGGAACAAGCACAGGTGGATTAGTAACAACTATGCTTACTGCTCCTAACAAGGATAACCGCCCATTATATCAAGCTAAAGAAATTTCCAGTTTCTACATGGAGCATGGCCCTCAAATTTTTCCTCAAAGCAGGTTAAAACAGTGAATTAATTACTCAGAGAGTTCTTTTTTCTTTCTAATTTTATGCTTAATGCTGAAGTCAAGTGTTTGATTATCTATGATTCAGGCGTAACAGCTTCGTGAGAAGGGTCACAAATTTATTTGGAGGGCCAAAGTATGATGGAAAGTACTTGAGAACAATTATTAATTCAATATTAGGCAATCTTACTATGAAGCAAACGTTGACTAATACAGTCGTACCAACTTTTGATATCAAACGTCTTCAACCAATTATCTTCAGTACTGCTGATGTAAACTTCTATCCTAACAACATTCTTTATCTTAATTCTTAATAGTATATTATATATATTTTCTTCCTATATAATTTAATTATTCAAATTAATTTGTCTACAGGCAAAAGCAAATGTCTCTAAGAATGCTCAACTGTCAGACGTTTGTCTTAGTACCTCGGCTGCACCTACTTATTTCCCAGTGCACTATTTTGAGACTAAGGATGCTCAAGGGAAAACACGTACATTTGATCTTGTCGATGGAGGTGTAGCTGCAAATAATCCCGTAAGTAGCCGTTCTATTTACCAAATTAATATATTGTTAGTGTACAAAAGTTAAATTTTAGAAATATCCGTATTGATACAGAACATCTTTGACTCTATCTTAGACCTTAATGGCGATAACACACGTTTCAAAACAAATCATGACGGGCAACTTTCAATATGAGGATATGGAACATATGGACTGCAAGAAAATGTTGGTTTTGTCATTGGGCACGGGTGTAGGCAAGCACGAAGAGAAGTACAACACAACGGTGGCTTCCAGGTGGGGTATGCTAGGCTGGGTGTACAACAATGGTGCCACCCCTTTGATAGATATTTATGGTGATGCTAGTGCTGATATGGTAGATATACATGTTTCCACCATGTTTCAGACCTTTGGCAATGAGAAGAACTATGTCAGGATTCAGGTAACAATGACTCAAGACTTTTCTTAGTCTTTGACTATTCAGTACGCTGCAAAATTACCAAAACACGTAATGAAAAAAAAAATTACCTAACCCTTTTTTTGTTTGATTGGTACAGGACGACAATTTGACCGGGGAGGCTGCATCGATGGATATTGCAACCACAGAAAACATGGAGAGACTTATACAAATTGGTAATGATCTATTGAAGAAGCCAATTTCAAGGGTCAACTTAGAAACAGGACGATATGAACCAGTTGTTGGGCAAGGCACCAACGAAGCTGCTATGGTCCGCTTTGCTCAGTTGCTTTCAGAGGAAAGGAAGCTCCGAATAGCCAACTAAGAAATGCACATCACAGTTCACCCTGACTTGGGATATACTCTTAGAATTTATCACACAATTTTTTGGATTAATTTGTATTCTTTTACCTTCAATAGTTAAGCGCCTAAATAGTACTAGGCCATGTTGTCATATCAAAATAAATATCCCACGAGGAAAATAAAATATATGTAATAGTTCTTTTTGTTTCCATAAGCTCGTATCAATTGTTGTTTTAATAAGGTGTCATAATATACTTGATCTGTTCTGGCACGCGCATAACAAGAGCCTAGTGCACCATGCTGCACTTTTATAGAGTAAGGTGACAATTATTGCATAACCTCAAGGAAGAACAGATTCATGCCCAATTGAATTGCAGTTCCGAGTAAATCCATAGGAAGAAAAATGAATCCAGGAAACTGACTTTGTTGCTAGATATATTGCGCATCAAGAGGTTAAAAATATTCAAGTAAGTTGAAACAAAGGGCTTTCGCTGAAGCCATAGCTAACTAAGTTAAGGGCATCCAAACATCCATATCGCTGTATTAAAATGGAAAGATACTTTTCTGTACAAAACACGTTGAGGTATATTCGGTGCTATATATTTTGTATTCAACAGAACAATTCCCGAAATCAGCTCCAACTTTGATGCACCGCAGTTAGTTTTTACTCCGTGAGAAGTTGAGAACAAACCCACAGTTTTTGTACCCCATGAGAAACAAATCCTGCAAGTACTCAAAATTTAGAAAGAGACAAAAAGATCAATGAGATTGAAGGATATATAAAAAATGGATGTACCAAAGTTTCTGCTACTCCTATAAGAAAAGAAATGACAGACTGATGTGATAGGCTAAATTAGAGAGAGAAGATATGATGGGCTAGCATGTAGCACATCAGAGCGAAATACCTGATTCTAGCTGTTTTTGAGGCCCGTAAGTTAACCTGCATCACTATACGTCTATTGTGAACTGTGCCAAAAGATTCAACTAACAAGTATTACTAGCAGCCTGCATTTGAGATATCTCAGAGCATCATAAATTTGGATAATGATTGAAAAATGATTGCAGGTTGACGTTTGAGGAAAGAATTCAGTATACCACTGGAAATTTTACTGAAACATTTTAGCATAACCCTTCTTCTCCTGCTCTAGTTTATAAGCAACCTGTCATAATTGTTAACAAATTAGAAAACGTGTATTTTTTGAGAAAGAAAATTAGAAAACATGTATTATGTTCATATACTTGAAATTGCAAAAGGAAGTGAAGATGTTCTCAAATATTTTGATCTGATAATGACTAACCTTCTTCATTGCAGCAGCCAGCTCCTTCTTTATCCCCCCTGAAAGTAAAATGTAAGCAATAAGGATGACACTTTCTCGGGGTTGATACTCAAGGACATCTACCAATTAGTACCAAGACTAGAGGTGAATGATATTTATTTCCTTCATTCATACAAAATATAACCAGTCAAAGAGAGTTTAATCATTAATGTGAAAACGTTTTATGAGGTAGGGAGTTTGGGTTGGTGTGAAGTGTACTGCACTTTGGGTACAAGATCGGAAATTCCAGTGGAAACTCTATGATTAAAAAGTTCGGGTTGGTGTGAAGTTTACTGCACTTTGGGTATCTCTGAGGCTTTTATATAGTCAGTTTAGGCAAAACATAATGAACACACTTTTTCAACTGCTACTTCTCCTTTTTTTTTTTTATGGATTAAAAGTTCCATTGCCGCATGTAAAGGAGTTTTATATGCAAGTTTGGATATCCAAGTTACCAAGCCTGAGATTCACAGCTAAAGACTGCAACCTTGTTTGGCTCCAAGAGAATCATCTAATACAACTTAAGAGTACACAGGTAGCCAGGAAATAATACAGAAGAAAGTAAAAAAAGGAACGGCAGCACATGCATTAATCAATTTAGCAAAATATACTCTTTATACTTCAAAGTTTGCGAGAGGTTCTTCCTTAAAATGTCAAAGATGAAATTGTACATCACTAACCATTGTTTGGCTCTAACTGCAGGGCCTTCTTAAAACTTTCAGCAGCTGCATCTACAGCATTCATTGCCATATAGGCCTGAAATAGAGAAAATGATGGTTCAAAGTTTTGGATATGTATAATACCCGCACAGCGAAGTATGAAGACATTTAGGTACAAATGAATCAGTAATCAAAAAACCATCAAGTAAATATTTTAGACCCGTGGTGTCCAGCTGGCTTGATACAACATGAAGGTTTAGCACAATGGTTAATGGGTTGCTAAATACCCCCGAGGTCGTGTTCCACCCCCACCGGCAGCATACATAGTACTTTTACCCAGACCCCACTTTGAGGGAATACACTGGGTATGTTTGATTGCTGGTGTCCAGCTGGCTTGAGCGCCCTCGACTAATCAACAGGGTACCAGCTACCTCCCAGCGCACGTACCGGGTAACTTTGTCGACCAATGCTTGGACAAATGAGAAGAAATCACCTAGTGTTTTTGCCTCCGCTAGGATTTGAAGAATATAAGAGATATATGTATATGGCCTAACGCTCCTGAATATAATAGTACAAAGGGCTGTTTAATGAGGATTGATATGCCAAATTTGGAGTAAAATTAAAGTTTGACAGTAAGCCTAAGCTCTGGTCAATGGATTAGAAGAGGATGCAGAACATGCAGTGTACTTGTGTTTATCTAACTGTATTAAATTACATAGCAAAGTGATATTCCAACACTAAAAAAGGACAGCCCGGTGCACTAAAGCTACCGCTATGCGCGGTGTCCGGGGAAGGGCCCCACCACAAGGGAGTATTGTACGCAGTCTTACCTTACATTTCTGCCAGAGGCTGTTTCCAAGGCTACTAATAAAATGTGAGACAAGCTTGAGAAAGGAACTTATGGTGGAAAGGTCGTATCCTAGTGAAGCCTAATCACCTTCATCGTGAAGGAAAAAGTTCATTCCCCACTAGGAAGAAACAAAAAGTCGGTAAACAATCTCAATGCAAAAGAAATAGAAGTTTGTTTAGCCCTGTGGAAGATGAAGATTGGAATGTTGTAAGTTATTCTTTACATTAAGACCTCTAAGTCCAAGAACACTGAGAAGAATGATGTTACAGGCGCTTTTTATCATAATATTGGGTTTGTGCATTAGATCATGTTATATGCTATTCACTGTTCTCTGTCCTTTCACAAATCAAGTCAGGCTTTCTGTTGTTCAGGAAATCTAGCCACTTGAACTATCTTTTATAGGTCAACACACCAACCTGGCCTTGGCGGTAAAAGGCTTTGACATTGTCTTCTCCATCATAAATTGCTTCATTAGCATCCAACAATGCTCCAGTTAGATCTCCTAACTTCAGTTTACAGGCCTGAACAAGAATGTGAACATGATTTTACTGAGCAAGAGAAAAGGATATGTTACATAGTCCAGAATCAAGAACAAAGTCTAAATATTTATATGCAATCAGTCTGATATCCACGGTAAATGGAAAATCAAGAAGTTAAAAAGACCATAGTACTTAAAATGAACAATGTAGAAGTTCAAGGCATCTCGTAATGAAAAAAAGAAGAAGATTTTGAGTGTTCTTCAATGTATGTAGACATTGACGGCCAAAATGTACAGACTAAAACAAAGTTGTTATTTATTTAAATAGAAGTAACATTAACAAAGCTGATTTCTTCAGGAAAGCTACATATTCAGGATATGCTCTTACCATAAAGCTCAGAAAGGGGACTAGTTCTTATTTTATGTAACTGAAAGTCCTACTAAGGCCTACATGATTCTGACAGCAAGAAAATCATTACGCAACACCAAATGGTTGCAAGAGAATTTAGGAGAACTTACAGAACTATTTGCAAGTATCTGGGACCTTGTCTTCCTCAAATACTCGCTTTTTACTGTATAAGGAGGCAAATAATTCCTTCAGACAGATGTCCTAGTTATGAGAAGCTCTAAATGGTAGAAGCAAAGCAAATCAGACAGTCATTTATAGCTGCAATTAGAAAGTTCACCTTCATCAATGTCTTCTTTATCCCAGCATAAGTCGGTATAACGAACAGCCTTCCTGTACTTTTTGATAGACATCTTATAGTCTTCCTTCTGTCGATGACAAATACAAAGGTGACACACAATCATTTTGAAATAGACAAAATTAGCATCTAAGTCTAAGCCCATGGATAAAAATTACACAAAAGTGGAGAAGAAATGGTGTTACATTGAGTTTGCTCTCTCTCTCTCATTTTGTTTATTTCGTTATTTTTGCAGTAGATCTTATTTCGTGTTAAGAACAAGCTACTTTTGGAAACATATCTGTGTGAACTTATACAACACAAGGTATACTTGAAACAAACAGGAAATATCCATTAATCTAGTACCTTGAAATGTTCATTGCCAAAGGCCTTGATACAGTCAACAGCATTTGTCCACCAAGCAACTTCATCTGGTTTCACATCAAGATCTATTGGCCAATCAGGGTAAGTGTCACCATCTTTAAAGAAGTTAGTTGTCCCATCATCTGCTCCCTCGGGAATTTCTCCACAGTCCTCTATTATCACAGGAAGATCAGGAAAACCATTTTCACTTGTTTTAACATGTTCAATTACACGAATCAACCCCAAACCCCTGATTACTCGTCCAAATACAACATTCTTTCCATCCAGAACATGTGCTTGAGAAGCAGTGATAAAAAATTGAGACCCATTTGTATTTGGACCAGAATTAGCCATAGAAAGCATCCCTTTTCTTTCATGTTTGAGTTTAAAATTTTCATCTTCGAATGTCAACCCATAAATTGATTCCCCGCCAGTGCCGTTTCCAGCAGAAATATCCCCGCCTTGTAACATAAAGCCTCTGACGACATTATGAAAACAAGAACCCTGCATAAGAAGCAAACAATATTACAATGGATGGAACATAAAGCTAAAGCACAAGGTTAAAATGGACAATCACATTCAGACAATCAATTTATTTGGGTCACTGAAAAAAATAGATTTAAATAGGACAGAGCATGAAGTAACAGAGACGGTTGCTTTAAAAGTTCAGATAATTCCAGTACATCCACCCAAAATTCGTGCTGTAATCAAACTGTTAAGTGTTATTCTCAGCAATCATCCTCATTCTCCCCTATTATATCATCACTGGCACTAGAGTGTTTGACTATTCCAGAATACCACGTCGTATAACCAAACTGAACTGACGGACAATGATCCATTCCCCACCCAAGGTGAGAATTGTTTCCATATGTGCAACCAGACTTACTTTCCTCCTTTTCATATACATATTTATATTTGTAGGGTGGTTGAGAATCTTGATTAACAATCCATGAAGTTGTGGGAATAGCCACATTCTCCTTTATTCTTTCCCTAAGCTTAATAGTAAATTCATATACACTACTTCCTTGTACAACTGTAAAATAACAAGGAGAAACAAAAGAACAGCAAAAAAAGTTCCACCCCCCGACTATGTTGCTTGAACTTTTCAAAAAATGTCACAGGTGCGTGTCAAATACTCCAAAAGTAGTGCATTTTGGAGAACCGACAATGGTGTGGTGACAACTTTTGAATGTCCGAGCAACATAGCCCCCTACTGGCACGAGAAAATTAGAGTGATTCATAAACACCAAACAGAATGATGCATACTACTATTTTCAAGTAAAATAGTATTGAAGTCTTCAACTCGTACAATATTATCACATGCAGCATGCCATAATCTGACTCATCAACATATACGCCATAAAAATAGATCACAAATAGGAAACTGAAAGAATAGGCACTAAACGAAACTAAAATACACCTAACAACAACAAGTCTACAAATAAGCCTCAATTCCAAACTAGTTCGGATTTGGCTGCATGAATCATCTATATGACTATATACATTCCGGTATTAGATCCATTTCATTCAAAAACTCAATTAATTAGTTCCAACAAATGCTTAAACATTTTGTATCATGTGTTACAGGGGCGACTCAATAGAATGGATAAACTATTTACCTTGAAATGGAGGGGAACACCGGTGTTCGGACCAATGCCTTTCTCTCCAGTACAAAGAGCCCTGAAATTTTCAGCAGTTTTAGGTACAACATCTTTGTAAACCTCAATCACCATTCTTCCTTCAAGTTCTCCACCAAGACTAATGTCCAAATAGCACCTTGGATTCACCATTTTTACTTAATGGAAAAAACCAAAACCCTTTTGAGTGAGTTTTTGAAGGAGGAGGGGTTTATGCTATAGTACGCAGTGGACAGCATGCGCTTTTCCTGCTACTGTCAAATAACTGTGGACTGATGGTGGAGTGTGGAGAAACTGTTTGGATCATTTTGGAATGTCGTTTGTGGGCCTGATGAAATGAGCCCATGGGCCCACTGTAACCTAATAAGCCCAGTTGGCCTGTATAGTGACAGCTGTAATCTTTGTCAGTATAATAACGCCAAATGCATGCCTGCTTTTTGTTGTATTCTGTTGATGAATAGTATTTCGCATCCTATGTCAAAAAATGATTTGATGAAAACAATTATTTTTTGTAAATTTTATTTGTTTGTGCTAATGCTAATAAAGATTAATTGAAAATCATGAAAATAATTTCATTTCTCTGCTACTGCAAAAAAAAAAAAAAAAAACATGCATAAACTCACAAAAAATCTGGAAATTATTCACTTTTTTCGAAATAATTTTTTATTTTATTTAAATAACAATTATAATCTATTTTCCATTTCCATCTTCATAATTTTTTAGAAAAATGCTCTCCTCTCTCCTTTGTAAAAAAAATATAATCAAACATAATTTTATCTTCAAAAATTTAAATAAAATGAAAAATATTTGACTTCTACGGCCAAAAGCCTATTCATCTTCTTAAAAGTCTCAAAACGGTAAATGATGCAGCTAATTCAATTCAAAGTTCATTAACTTTCGCTATTTCATCCCGCCCTATTTCACCCTTCATAATATTTTGCTAAATTAAATATAAATATTAATGAGATAATATTTTACTTATTTACCAAACATTAAAAAATATGTGACAAACTTACTTGTTTTTCAAACATTTTCTAGGGCAAAGATAGAAACAACATTTAATAAGGGATGTTATCTAATCTGGACACTAAACACAATATTTGATTTTTAATGTGTAAAACATTAATCCCTCTAAAAAGGCTCTCCCTTTTTCTTCTTTTCAGAGCCTACAACACTTGAAATTAATACGAAATAAATATTAATTTGGACATAAAAAGAATCCTATAAACTATCACAATATTTAACTCAAATAACTTAGAAATTGAATTGCAACAATAGATCAAATATCTTTCGGGAAAATTCGATGTACAGCACAAAAAAGGGGATGAACTCAAGTAAGGTTCCATATTTGTTATTAGGGTAACAAAATCGAACCGCAAGTCACATCAAAATGCAAATTGAGTCAAATCGAAAAAAACAACAACTAGTAGTATGGTTTGACTTGGTTTGGTGTTGGCAAAAAAAAAAAATCTAACTATAATTGATTTGGTTTTAACTAAAAAAAGTCAATCAGAACCGAACCAATCCAATGTTATATTTATATAATTTTTTAAAATATTTAATACATAAAAATATTTACTATGATGTAATTTATAAATATTTCTTAAAATTTTTCATTGTTTTTATCTTTCAATATATTATTTCAAGTTTAAACTTAGAATTTTGAATAGTCCAATAAGTTTTATAGCTCATAGATATTAGTAACTCAAATAAAGTTCAAATCATTACTAGCACTAACAAAAATATTCAATTAAATACTAGGAATGATAATATGTTGAATATTTATTCTTTAGTTTTGTATAAATACATAACCTAAATTTATGTTTCTATTTAATATTTAATCATGTAATTAATACTTACTAGATTTATTTTAGCATGACTTAATATTTTTAAATTATGATTATATTTATTATAACTTATTAATATGCAATATTTATTTTATACTATATTATTATTATTTTTCGTTGAATATTTTATTGTCATCACTCATTTCATATTTTGTGTTATTACACCTAAGATAGTTGTATCTTGCTAGGAGTAAAGAAATATTTGAAGCACAAGTTAATTATAAGTTCCGAGAAAACCCGAAAAAATTGAGGTTGAAAAACCCGAATTATATTTGTTTGGTTTGATTTATAGATTTAAAAATCCGACGTAAATGGTTTGGTTTGATATTTAAAAAATTCGAACCAACCCGGTACATGTACACCCTATTTGTAATGATCATTTTAGGCTGATTCTTTTGTCATTAATGCTCTTATTACACTCTTACTCTTTGAAGGATGAGAATCAATTATGTAATATCTATATCGAGAATTCAAGTATCGTATGCGTTATTAGTCCGATCCTTTGTAGGAACTATCCGTAATAACGAACATATAAAATGGATCTACTTATCATAAAGAGATTCATTGTTCGTGAGCATGCTTCATTTAATTTGTTATTTGAACCAGTAAAAATTCTTTCTTAGTCCGAGTGGGGATAGCTCTGTTCATGTATTCTGTAACTATTTTGGTCAAAGACAAGGAAAAGTATTTGCTGCAATCCTTGCATCTGGTAAGTTTATTCTCATTTCATGTGTTATGTATTGCACATTTGTCCATATCTGAATTCCAGGTTTCCAACTCGACCAGTTTTAGTTTCAAGCTTTGTATTATTAAGGTAATTGATTGGACAAACTTTGTGGAAGTCATAACTAACATTTTTAATACTCCCTCTATTTTAATTTGTTTGTCTGATTTTGACTTAGCACGAAATTTATGAAAGTAAAAAGTGTTGGCACTATCTAAAAGTTGTTCGTAACTTCCATATTGAGTTGTAACTCTCTTTCTCTCCCATTAAGAAACTGACACGGATTTTGAATTTCAAACTATCCATAACTGCTGCCCGTATATGTTCTTGATGGGGGAACATTATAAATATGAGCAAATCTGGTTCTATGGTCCCTAAGCATAACCTTCTTCACAATCTCCACACCATCTAAAGAGTGAGGGTTGAGTGCTTAGAAGACTCATCGGAAGACACTATTGCCGCCGTCGATTCCAACTACTCTGTAACAATGGCTGGAGGTATGTCAATCTTATATTTCCGTTGCGTTATTGCTCTGTAATGTCTTACAAAAAGGACATTTGAATTTTGTCGTCTTAAATTAAATATATTACATACCAAAATGTTATTTAATCTTATGGTTTTTAACATGTCACGTGGAAAGTTAGAATTGAAGAGCTGCTTACAAAAAATACATTCTTTTGTGAAGGAATAAAACGGAAAGTAACACAAGCGGACGGAGTATTAGACAATAAGAAACTTTTCTTTGTTGATCAACTTAATTCCAAATTAGAGCAATGGAAATGTGACAGTGAGTTACTTTCTACTAGATCCAAGATGGTTTCTTATACTACATAAAACATACATAGATATTATGTTATTAGCTAGCAAAGCTAATTATCTCACAATCCGAAAATTCTAATTCACCACCCTACAGTTCTTTCTGATCTCTCCATCTTTTCCTGTTAACACACCTATATTGGTTAGCTTTACCATCGATGCCGCGAACTCCTTGGAGAAAAGATAGGGATACTTGCTATAGTTTGACACCAGTACAGCAGTCGTATTGTCATTCATGAGAGCTTGGTCCGACTGAAGAAGCCCAGAATTGTTCATTAGGTTCTTGAAATATACATTGTCAAACTTGTTGGTTGTGACTGCATCTAGAGGGGCCAAGTTGGTATCTGAATCATTCTGGTTGGGGCATACGCTCCGCAGACTGCTTAGCAATGATGAATCCAGTGTTGGATCAGGATTGCCTGATCCATCAAAATCAAATAGCCTTCGCTTGAACGTGGAACATTGAGCAAATCCAATGGTGTGGGCACCTGCATCAAACGTATGACAAATAATTTTGACTTTACTGTTATAATGGATAAAGTTTACTGATTATACGTGAAATTAGCCCGAATGGAAAACCAAGGCGCTTTTAGTAGGAATTAGTAATAAAAAGAAAGTTGCATCTTGGTTTAGGTTCAGTACCTGAAAGCACCACAACATCTTTTACATCAAGACCCTTGGAAACAAATTTTGCAGTAATGTTTTCCAAGGGCTCGAAAGGTGATGGAATCTGTTCATTAGCTGCACTCTGACTTGCAGTAAGACTATCTCGACGTCCCAAAGACACTGCCCAATAGGGTCCTCTAGTCTGAAAACATTTGTACAAATACAAGGTTAGATCAATTACATCGTAGTATCAAACAATTTGATAGTGTAAATGTTTTAAGGCAAAATATATTCTATATTTCAGGAATCATAGAGCCCTTTGTTAAGAAAAAAAATTTCTTACAAGATAAATAGCTTCTCTAGCTGCTAGAGTCAATATATCAGTACATGAAACTGTAGATGGGCAAGCTTTCTCCACATTAGCCTTTATTGCATCAATGACTTCATATCCTCTGGCTGAATTTCGATTAGCAAATGCATTCTTCTCTCCTGTGAATGTACTGGTATCATCAAGTAGCACAGACCCGTCACATCCCTACATAACAAATAAACGGTATAAAAATCAGTAACCAATCTGATCAATTGGCATTAGCTATGCTCTTAATATGTTGTTACTGTTTCATGTGTATACATTGACAAAACAGTCATGGAAGTGCAAGCGCAAAAGAGAAGCAGGCATTCTGGTGTCATTAGAAATAGCAGACCAGATGCCATATCTAACGATTCTTGTGAGGTTGGGACAAGTGTTATCGTAGAATTTGTAATCAAGCTGGCCATACACAAAGCAACTGAGAAACAAGAAGCAAAGCAAAGGGTTAGTTAAAAGCATATGGCTTTTCATATTCATGATTGCAGATGCAGTAAACACTACTCTTTTCACTATAACATCAGGAGAAAGTAGTAGGTGCTATTTATAAGCAAACACAAACTCATGCCCAACACAGAGTAGAGAGTGGCAGGGCCACTAAGAAGATGTCTCTTTCAGTTAAATTTGGTACTAATCCATGATTCTTTAAAAAATATCAGCTGCTCTTTACAAAAATAAAGTAGTTTATGTGAGTGCAGGATGAGACATCCCTTTGAAACTGAGCAAACTGATAGATATAAAATACTTCACAAGTTGACTGCCTACCTCCAGTTGTTTAGGATTTTGGCATAAAATTAAGAAAATCATTTAATAGCATTAAATCATATGAAGTATTTGACGAAAGATGCACCTCTAGTCAGTGGCGGAGCCACATGTAACTAAGGGGAGTCGACCAACACCCCTTCGTCGGAAAATTACACTGTGTAGCTAGGTAAAAATATATATTTTTTTATGTATATATATATTACATATTGACACCTCTTGGTTTCTTCATGAATCTACTTCTTTATATCCTGACAATCCTTAGTGAACATTCTGGCTCCGCCACTGCCTCTAGTGTACCAGTTATCGTGCCCACGGTAATAAACATTGGGTAGCCAAGTAACTGCTGAAAGCATCTAAGTCATAAGCCCACCCCAAGATAAGTGCGCAACGAATAGTTCTCATTACCTTTTTGTAGTAATGAGGCTCTACTGCAAAGAGATAATTAATTCCTTCTTGGTTTTTTAGAGTGACGAATATTTTGGACCAATTTAATTTTTTCAAAGTGATAGACAAAAAGCATCAGGAGTATTATTAGACCATGCTCCGGGACTTTGATCAAGTTCCTTCTAGTATTGACTCGGTATAAACACTCAATGCATGTAAACTTTCATCGAATAGAGTACAATCTTGTAATAAGTGCTCTATCTGAGAGGACTTGTTCAATAAATGTTTGGCTTGGAAAGGGAAAAAAAGGAAAGATGGTGGAAGAACCTAAAAAGGAAACACCGTCAAACGTGCAATAGTATAAAACATTTGTGCACATTAAGAAACTCATCTATAGCAGGCTTGCACTACACTAGCTAGTGGGAACTATACATGAGGAGTGACGAATGACAGCAATAAGGAGCTGCTAGTGCCCAAATTGAACAATCGATACTACTTGCTGAAAGTGGAATTGTATAAAATTGGTATTTCCCTACCTAGACTTCTGTCCAGATTCAATTGGTATCAGCCTTTTTAACTCAACTTGGATAATTTATGCATAAGTTGGACTTGCATGACATGTCAATCACTATGAGAAATAACAAATATATTGTGTACTAGTAGTAACAGCATTGCTGTCATCTGTATACAGATATTGACCTTGTATACAACAACAAAAAGAAAGGCAAGTAACTAGTTCGGAGAACCTCTTGTTTTACAGAACTTCTTATAAATTGTCCTAAAAAAACACAAATGATCATTGAGTACTGTAACCAGAGGCAGAGCCAAGATTTGAAGTTTATGGGTTATGAATTCTTATTTCTTTTAAGTTATTGGGTTCTAAATTAATAATCTATACATATTCAATTGATTTTTAAAATAAATATAGAGTTTGAACCAAAGCTACTGAGTTTAGCTAAACCCGTAGCCGATACTCTGTCTCTGCCTGATTGAAACTATACAAGTCTGAATACAACAAAACAAATACAGATTTTGAATATTCTGATAGGCAAACTCGACTTATTTGGGATTGAGACATAATCAATTAATTGACTGATTTATCCTCGACTAGCTATAACTTGACTACACTTGGATAAAGCTAAGAATATATATATATATATAATATTAAAAGTGTGAAGAAACTTAGAAAAGTGATTCGAACTTTTTACCCTTCATTAAAAGATTCTGCTTTAGACAAAATCGTCTTTTTACATTTTTTATCCAATTATTATATCATTATATTTATATTATTGACTCCTAAAATATAGGGTCAAAACCCTGATAAAATAAAGACTTCTAAAATATATGATAAGAAGTATTAAGAGAATTAATTTCGGTAGATTTCTTTTCCCTTGTACGTGAAAAAGACTTCTAAAATATTGCAAGAGAAACCTAGGGAGATATGGCAGGTGTATTGCAGACAATGGCAAGGAGGTACTTGAATTAATAATCCTCTTATATTAATAATAACATTATATTCCAATAAGAACTGCAATTGCTTTTTTTTTTTTCGAAAACTTTTTACCTTGTATATTTATTTAAACTGTGTAACACAATTAAAAACTTTTTATTTCAATCACTTCGCAGAGGTTATGAGATTTGCTCTCCATAATAGGTTACTCCTTAAGCTTTTCTTACTTTTCTCATCTATTTTGTTCTTTAGATAATTGTTGTTGCACGACTTTACTTTTCTTACATTGTATATATCCAATATGAAAGTACTTTATTGTTAATTTCAGAGATAAATATTCTCAACGTAAAGTAACAATCTCAAAAGAGTTATTGATTTTGTACATAATACGATATGCACTATGTCTTAAATAGTGATATAACTTTTGATTACTCTTTAAAATTGATTATCATTATACCTTTTGATTTCTCTTGAAAATTGATTATCGTTAGTAACAAATGCAAGATTTAGACACAGTAGCTATATACGGGTCAAACGCTATCATAGACGGTTGAGAATACACAAAAGAAAGAAATATTTTATCATGTGTTCATCTGTTTAATTGAGATATGTCGTTGTCCGAGTGTCCACTGGCAAGTTTAAGGGGTTGTCCATGTATTCCACCTAACATATTTGTATCTTAATATAATAAACATCTATAATGACAAATACTATATAACTAATTCAACTAATCCATCATATGTACGCGTTCAAAAGATATTGAATTCAATCAATATATCAATATAATATTAATATTTATTTTCATTATTTAAACACACTAATTTTTTTTAAAAAAACACAAATTGTTATTGACTCAATACACATGTGCAAAACACGTACACTGAACTAGTATATAAAAAGATCACACACTGTTTCAAATAGTGCAATTCTAGTCATCATCTGTGAACAATGAATTTGGTCCGTGCTATGATAATCCAATGAACGACGTGTGTGTAACAATATTAACCGTCTACTCTATTGGCAACAATTAATTAAATTACAATTGTTGTCTCTATATCTTATTTTAGGGGATTAAAGTGCATTAATCCATATCGTCTTTGCTTGCAAGTCAACTACAATCTGATAGTCCACTGCCAAGCCTAGAAACCACATATACTATTGCGTATTGACGTGCCGACAGACGATTAGATACTGCTTCCAGAGTAGAGGTTTTACTTTCGAGATTTGAAAATGACCAACTTTTTGGAATGGAGTGCATTAGCCTTTTACTGATAATAACCCGCGCAAATCCGGTTAAATCGAGCCAATGGGAGGCGATTACGAGATGGATAAAAAAAAAATTAACCTTGTGGATATAAAATCAGAAAACTCGTACTTATTGATACTCGAAGTAAAAGGAGAAGTAACACCTTTATTTGCCCCCTGATTAGTTGCTGACTTGCTGTTATCTCTTTTAAAACTGCAGTTTTCGGTTCCTCTTTTTTACCTTCGATTTCACCGTCACAGTTGTTGTAATGTGTTTCTTTTTGCATTTTTGTGCAGTGTGGCAGTAATTATTTTTGACTATATATAATATTTTAAAACATATACTATGTCCCTATAATTCGTAGAACTTTATTTTGTACATTCATGTCCGTATCCGACCTTCGTGCTACATAGACTGTCCACAACCCCAAGCCTCTTGCCTTGCCGTCGGTCCTAAAATGTATGCATGCAAAAAAAATATTATCATAAGACTACAGCAGATTAATTTTCCTCTTTTCCAAGTACGACATTAAGTGGAGTACTATTTATCCATGGAATTTTGGAACATTTCTGAGGACTTCTTGCGCTGAATAAAAGCGGCTTTACTGGTAGGCTACTACTGTTTTATATGTTCAACCACTAGTAACACCAGCATAAATAAAGGTATTTCCACTCAAAGATATGAAAATTTACTTGAAAGGGAGATTTAACCCCGATCTTTTCTACGTGAATTCAAATTAATCAAATCAACAGATTTTGATACAGATGCCTAAATTATATATAGAAGAATACTATAATACTATAGTAATCAACTTTAAGTCTTGAAGATACGGATTCACTTGATCAAGCAAAGTGGTCTATAGGGCTCCACAAACAGTGGGAGAGAACCCACTTTAGGCCAAAATGCCAATGGATAATTTTCCATCCATTATTTATCAATGACATAATACATAAACTGTCCTTTAACTTGGCCCAATGACATTTATGCCCTCTAACTTTGGATATACACTAGTAGATATTTAAAATTATATAAAGTTGAACACATTAACACATACATCCGACGTGGCATAATACAAATCAGTTTGTAGAACGCGTATGTCCACTTGTTCTACTTTATACAAGTTCAAATGTCTAATTATCATACCCAAAATTTTAAGGGCATAGATGCAGATTTATGTATTATGTGCCTTTATCTCTACTGGTCTTATCAGAAAAGTGCTAAAAGAACCAATGCCTCTTTATTTATCAAAGTTGGTTATACCAGATAAATTGGGGTTCAAATTTAACACACTTATCTTATGGACCTAGGCATATTATAATTAATTGGAAAAAGACAACAATAAAGTAGACAACGACCATCTCATATTCTCATTAGAAATTTAATTACAATATAAGACGGATAAATAACTTTGATCTAAATCGACTAATGCAGTTCAAAACCATGCTAACCAAAAGTGAAAGAACATAGTATATTAGTTCATTAAACGAATTCCCGACTACAGAGCACTTATAATAATGTGTATCCCTAAGAACACCAGAAATCATAGCAGCACAAGTACTCCAACAAGCTATCAGTACAGTCATAAAACCATGAACAACTGCACAAACAAAACCAAAACATCAAATAGGTAAACCAAATGGTTCTAATCAAAACAGTACGAAAGTTTATACTAACAGAAATAGTTGTACTTAACTAGAAAGAGAAAACAGGGTAAATTCTCGCAACAACGGAAAAAAAGTTACCAGTGGTTAACTATTTTGTCTTGCTCATCTTCAATTGGTGGATAGCTTTTGCTGGAGATGTCCATGGACTCTACCTGTGGTGGATCCATCCCTATGTGTGTGTGTCTCTCTCTCAAGATGGAGGTTTTGTTTATGGAATTTTTTGGATTACTGTAAGGAGATGCAGGGGCTAAAGGAAAGGGTACTTTGATTGGGGGACGTTTGTTTGGTTGGATGAGGGAAAAATCGATATTTATGGAAAGAAGATCAAAGTCTTTCAACTTTATTCTATCATATATTTTTTAATCTTTTTCATTGACGTTTCTTCCTTTTCTGTTGACCCAACTTTCCATCTCAGTTATACGTAAGGTTCTAGAAAGTGGCTCAATAATTTGGGCTTATTTGTGTCAAAGTCACTATATAATGTTCAATTTGTACTCACGTAATACTCTTCAATCTACTTAATGAACTTATACACCAAATAAAGAATACTACTATTTATCATCGATTAAAGACTTCTTTCAAGATTCCAGTACAAGTACATAGAATATGTTAAACCTCATTCATCAATTCAATTTTCTTCTTTTTAGCTGAAAATGTCAAATTTGTCAGAGACCATGATGAAATTTAACACCATGGTCTTCAGGTTCTTTTTTAAATTTTAAATAATGATAGAAACCATGATGAAATTTAACATATTTAAAAAATCTACCCATTACAGACACGAGTGGTAGTGCTTAGTCAAACTAGCTTTAGCTGCCGCAATTTGTACAATACAATAAAAACACTAGACATGAATAATGATTGTGGAAATTTAAAAAGAAGATAAAATAGATACGAGATTCAATAATGAATTGTATAATTGTCAAAGAATTTCATTTTCTTTTGATTGTTGTTGAATCTCCTGCTTTGGAAAATTACAGAAAAACTACTTCTAAACTCCAAAGTCTGCAGGAAAAAAACTTCCCTAGTTGATAAAAACCTATGTTCCTCTCGAGGTGTTAATATTGACAAGAAGCAAGAGTACCTACTGGCTCCAACTCAGTTTTCGCCTTCAAGCTATCTACACAGCGTATATATAGTAGAGGTCTCCATTGTATTCACAAGTTCAGCTCTCATTGAAAGAGAAACCAAAAATTATGTCTGCTACTTATATCCCAAAATCAGTTGAGGTTTTGTAGTTGCACCCGGTTTATGCAATGGCTTTACATTTGCAATAGTGCTAACAACAATACACCGAGAAGGGTGGGAATTAACTGTAGACATGGCCATAGGAGTTGAACGAGCGAAATGATGGGCTCCAATAGTAAGTTGGAAATTCAATGATGCACAGCTGGCCTGTCCTAATTGTACAGAAGATTAAATGTCCATGCATGAAGAAATGCCCATCTCATGAATGTGTTCGCGTAAGCAGTCCATCATTTGGAATCATCTAATTTTCACTTCACTGACAGTTCTTTTGAGAGCTACCTCTCTAGTGATAAACGCCCTTGGTCAAGATTGTATGTTGTCTGCTCTTTTTGAGAATTCAACCTTTCCTGTTAAAGTTATATTATTGCATTAATAATCACAACTCAAAAGAGAGAAGGAAGAAAAAGAGCTGGAGCGGAGAGGAATTGAAGGTACTTACTTTGGCTCGTAGTCCACCAACTGGTTTGAGAGAAGAAGGTACATCTGGCTGATGAGAGATTTTCATAAAGCGATGTTCTAATAACATGCTGGCCGAGGGCCTCTCTGCTGGGTTCCTACAGAAACAACAGCGCAAGAAATCTTTCCCTTCAGGTGATAATGTTTCCGGTATTGGAGGCGTATCTTTTAGAACCTTGAACATGGCCGCAGCCTGCAAAAATGGATATGGTTAATGTGGGGCTGCTCTTTATAGACGGTCTGACAAGTTGCTTTACAAATTAAGCCTGGAAAAAAGGGGATAAACTAACATTCCACTGACTCAAGTGTCGTAAGATTTTGTGTCCATTTATGAGATTACATTTGCAAGATAACTAAGTGTTGATTTCTGAATGGAGGAAGGAAATACTGGAACTCTATGCATTAGAGCAAAAACACAGGAGGGGCGACAAGACAAGTTGCGTGACTTCGTTGGTTCTATGCAGAGTCAGTAATGTATCTCTGCACCGATGTGCTTATGTAATCACTACACTGCCTTTACTGCAGACTTCAATAATGAAATGAAATAACATACGACAAGAGGGAGTTGTTGGGATGGTAAGCACCCCTCACTTCCAACCCGAAGGTTGGGATTTCGAGTCACCAAGGGAGCAAAAGGGGTGGGAGCTCCTAGGGAGGGGTAAAAAAAAAAAGGAAATGAAATAACATACTGATCCAGGAACCCATTTAATACAAACCACATCAACTTAAGAGTAGTGAAATCAAAAGATTCCCTAGACACAATGCAAAATATAACATCAGTCTTGTTTAGCGTAATTACTACCACAAGAAAACGTCCACTTCACTCTAAGAGATAGGGTTGCAAGAAAAAATTAATCATAAAAAGGGCCAGACTACTTGAAGACCCCAAGAATCTAAGGGAGCATGGCAGCATGCAAAAGAAACGTATCTCCAACAACTAAGATTACATGTGAGCTAAGCATGAGGAAGAAAAAAGATTATGTGTGAGTTAAGCATGAGCAAATCAAAGTCCTTACTGCTTCATATTCACTCCAAGGTGGTTTCCCGTTCAGCATTTCAATTACAGTACAACCCAAACTCCATATGTCAGTAGCAAACGCAATATCAGTGGTAGTATCCGTCTGCATAACTGACTGCAAGAGCTGTCAAGCAACAAAAGGTATAAGCATGACTGCATGAGGTAAGAGAACATAAGAACGAAGTGAATGTTTCAAAGAAAGTACCTCAGGAGCCATCCAGTAAGGACTTCCCTTTAAGGAGAGATTAGCTGCTTGACCATTGAGCTGCATAGAAAGAGTAAAGGTTCAAGATCAACTATAAGACTAGCAAAAGTCGGCCCACAACAGCCGGTGTAAGTTATAAAGATTAAAAAAACTGCAAGCTTTACGACTAAACAGATTAAGTATCCTTGTTATTCTTGTCATTGATACTGTAGTCAAAGTGAAAGGTTATGCTACATGTACTGGCATCCAGGAAAAGGGAATCTCCTAAAGACATTTTTACTACTGTTATAGTAACAAAAATGAGTATACTCCATATTTTGAGTTGAGAACTCACATGCTTAGCCATCCCAAAATCTGCAAGCTTTACAACCCCATAAGCATCCACAAGCAAATTAGCCCCTTTTATGTCCCTATACATGTACAAATTTCAAATTTGTTCTTCAGAAGGTTCTGTATAATCCTCTATCATAAGTGAAATCTCAGACTTTTACCTGTGAATGGTTTTTTTGCTATGCAAGTAAGCCAATCCACAAAGAATATGGCGAGTAAAATTCCGTACTATGGATTCTGTAATTGTTTCACAATGGTCATGGATGAATTTATTGAGAGAACCAGGATGAACATATTCCAGATAAATGTAAAATCGGTCACCAACCTGCATAATCAAAGAAGTAAAGACTCTCATTGAGGACAAGATGCACTAATAAATCAAGTCCATAACTTAATTGGAAAATAACAATTACTTACTATTTCGCTGCCGTAATATTGGACAATATTTGGGTGCTTGAGATGACTGAGAACATTGATTTCCTATACCAACATAAAAGTTGGAGACAGTTAGAAGTTGAAACCATTTGACAACAAAGATGTCATCATGTGCCCATTACAGTGGCTTGGCGATTGCTAATTTTACGTGTATTCACATTCAACATTTCATACTCAATATGCTTGGTACTGCTGCTTTAAATGGTCAATATGATCCAGTTCATCAATCACGATGCAAATTTAATACTCCTTCTGTCCGAACTTATGTGGCATGTTTCGCTTTTCGAGATTCAAATAATGTAAACTTTGGCTGAAGTTTTAAAATATATTTTTTTTATCGTATTGACATGAGAAGAAATTTGTTTTTTCGAATCAGAGGTCTATCGGAAACAGCCTCTCTACCTCACCTTTGAGGTAGTGGTATGAATTGAGCACATTCTACCCTCCCCAGACCCAGACCCTACGTTGTGGGAATATACTGGGTATGTTGTTGTTTGTTGACATGAGAAGAAATGCAACTTATAGAATTTTTCATATAGTTTTTGAATATCTAAATTTTATAAAAAAAAAATAATTGAATATCTAGATTTTGAACAAGTGCTATTGACTATGAACAATCAAAATCAAGACACAAAATATAAGTGTTGAAGGACTAAGAAACAAAGAGAATGAGGTAAATATAACCTGTTGTAATTGCCTTATGCTCTCAGCAGATTTTGGGTCATCTGGTAACAATTCGACTTCTTTCATCGCACATAAAGCTCCAGTTTCCCTGATTAAAAATAAAAACATTGGGCTACATTAGAAACTTAACGGTGTATGCAAGAGGAGAAACATATACATATGCAATGAGATCTATTTGAAAATCGTACCTGTTTGATGCAACATATACACTTCCAAATGTCCCGCGCCCAATAAGCTTCCCCTTTTGCCATTGACCTTTGATTGGTGTCAGCTCTGTGTTAGCGGAAACTGGTGGAATGGAAGTAGGTTGTGAAGGAGTAGCACTTAAAGGAGGAAGTGGTAGTGGATAGACATTGCTCTGAGCATTACTCTCACGGCGAGCTGCTAAGCTTTCATTTGATAATAAGGGATGCAGAGGTGATGCAGGTCCGCTTGCAATCTTTCTACTCCTCTGTGGACTTACTCTTGGACTGTGATGAGGAGAATTATCAACACTAAAAGCATTTTTCTCCGGGAGAACATGGTAAGAGAAACCTGGATATTGAGGGGTGTCCGATGGAGGCATCTCCGGTGCAGAATAAACTTGAAAAGCACCAGGGAATGCAATGTAATTAGGACTTAAAAGATCTTCAGCTTTTAGTGGGCTGAGTCCAGGACTTGCATAAGGAGTTGTAGGAGCACTAATGGGTGCACTGATCCTGATATCAGAGACTCTATCACCAACATGCAGCTTCTGAGGCGTCTTCCTAGACAACCGACTTCCCAAGTGCTCTTTTTTCTTTTTTCGAGCATCTTGGCCGGATAATCTGCTGAAACAGGATAAGAGAAGAACACAAATACAGGGTCAGTATAATCCGAAATCTACACGAGCCCATTGGAACATCCTTGCAAGTTTACTATGAACCTCCATCATATTTTTTATGGTGAATGAGTCAACAGTAGCCCATTTTGCTGAGTCGAACCCCCAATCTCATTATTAGAGGTCGAGGGTCCTTTCATTCCAGCACTGGTTTCTTTTCCTTTTATTGGAAGAATTGAGATCTATCCATAAACCAGACAATTTTCTCTAATTCATGAGTTAATATCAATGAATTTCAACTCTCTCCTCCAAATGTGGAAAACTATTAACCCAAAACTAGCTATGTTGCTCGGACTCTACAAAAATGTCACTAGGTGAGTGTAGGATCCTCCAAAAATAGTGCATTTTTGGAGAGTCCGATCAACATAGGCCAAAAGAACAAATAATAATGCAATTGAAGAAAAACTGTGGTAGAGCCTAGAATAAAAGGCTAAATTTTACAAGGAAAACCAAATACATATTAATGTAGCCTGAATTATTTTTTTGAAAAAAGAAACCCAAACATTCAATTCAGAAATCACAATTAAAATAAAATAAATTGGAAAGAAACAAGTATTCATCTAATCCTATATGAAAACTAGAACAAAACTCAAAAAAGAGTTCATACGTTGCAGGTATGTCAAATTAGTGGAGTAGCACGCAAGCTGGCCCGGACACCATTGTTATAAAAAAAAAAAAAAGTTCCCAAAAGGTTACATACCTCCCATGAGACGCTACACCATCCTTACGGGTATCACCGTTGGAAGAATCTTCTCCAGTTCTATTATGCGAATGCGCGTCTGAGGGCGATGGCAATGGTACATTAGGTTCATTCGAACCCGCATCGGATTCATGGCGGAGAAGAAGACGCAGTTCCGGCAAAGGCAAAGGTTGCGGAGGCGGACGATCAGAGGAGGAGGAACATTTGGACGGCAAATTATCATTCGAACAGTTAGAACGGCAGTCATCAACGTCATTTTCCGCAAGATTTTGAAGCTTTTTGGCTCGAGCGTGACGACGCCTGCGAGAGAAGAAAAAAACCGATTTGATTGAATAACGAATGCCTCCACCGGAGGCAATGAGGCTATCGTCTGAGTGTACTTTGGAGCAAGATGTGGCGGACGATGAAGAGGAAGACGAACCGGAGGAAGATGAAAAGGTGCTCTGCCACCAACGCATTGCCTCACAATAGCGGAGCCAGGATTTTTAATACAGAAAGAAATCAAGGTGATTTAACATCTATTATACATGTATACATGCATGCATGAAATATATTTAGTATAATTTTTCGATAAAAGGATTCGAATGAACACCCTTACTATACCCTGGCTCCGCCCCCTCTCGTAATTATGGTTACAAAATGCATGGTCCGTCTAAGGCCTGTACAAAACCTGGGGTAAGGAGCATAGTGGGGTAGGGGGGGAACGGAAACCGAGGGACGTCGGAGAAGGGGGAAACTCACCGGCGTCGAGTTGATCGGCGTCGGAGGGTTCCCGGGAAAGTTCAAAAAGGAGGGAAGGAAAAGAGAGTTAGAAGGAAAAATGATAGGAAAAAGACAAGAAAAATATCTCCATCGTGAGGTCAGAATGAACTCTCCTTTCTTCCTCCTTTTATTCTTCATCTAGTACATTTCTTTTATTCCAATTTGTTATTAAAAAAATATTTTAATATTAATAAACATTTTAAAATATAAAATTGATACGTGCTACTCCACCTTTTTTTCAAATTTTCTTTGACGGTGATAAGACCAAAATATTGGACCCACCTCTCGTCAATTGTTTTTATTATTTGGTCTTCTCCTTTTCTTTAGAGTTTATTTAGACTTTAGGTTTTGATCGTGAAAATCAAGGATTTAAAATTTAAAATTTACTTTTTAAAATATAGTTTAGATTTCTTAATTTCTTAAAATTATTAATTTGATTACTTTATCTCAAAAATATAGCTAAATTTAGCTTTAAAAGTAACATCTCAAAAATATGAAGTTAGACCCCATATACGAGTCACTGTAATAGTCCTTGCTAAATTATACTCGACCGATTTTTCTACTTGTGTTCTTAATTTTAAGATATTAAAACTTTAAAATGCTGGTCATTCTTTATGTGCATTATTCATGCCCCTTTGCTTAAAATGAAAAACATTTTTATGAGATTGTCTTTTGATCTCACGAAAAAAAGCAAACTCAACATTTTGAACATATAAGTGTAAGATTGAATCGAAATTTTTGCGGAGATAAAATAAGCCACACACAACTAATGTCAACTATGTGATACACATAAGATCTAAGTATTAAAAAGATATTTCATTCAGAAAAACCAACCAAGAAGAAGAAATAACGCACTACCACTTCATTGAAAAAGAACAACCAAGAAGAAATAATGTGTATCTCGTTTTTGAAAAAGACCAAACAAGAAAAAGAAATAACGTGTTTCCCTTTTTTTTTCTGCATAAAGTAAAGAACGTGTTTCTCATTTTTACTGATCTAAGTAATCCCCCGACAATCCATTTCATTATGATTGCAATATTGTACGGAGCAATCCTAAGAAGTAAAATATTTTCCACCAATAAATAATGCTCTAAATGCCTTTTTGATATTTAATAATTAGACATAAAAGTATATCAACAACATTTATACAAAAAAACAAACAATATTAGGAGGGTGAAGGTAAGAACGATGGATACAATCAACCTAGAACAAAAGGTCATGCACTTTTGGTTCTTTTAGTGGTACCTCATCTGGAGGTAGGAGATCATTTAGGAGGGGGTTTTGTCCTCAGTCTAGTAAACCTATTCATGCAGCTATTCAAGCGTCCGAGGAAGGTTATTCTGAATGAGAATCCTAAAGTCCAGGTCAAGGTTCCCAGAGTCGCTCACTCTCAGAGGTTTTCAGGCCATAGTTACCGTTCAGGTTATTCAGGTCCAGTATTTTAAAAGACAGTTTTGAGGTCGCCTCAGGGTAAGGCACTGGTAAAATGTCTCGAGGCATAGGTGTGAGGCTTAATTAAGTCCTGTAAGGCTTACGCCTTAAGCGTCCGACTGTACGCCCTAAGCACGCCTAACTCCCAACTCTCGGGGCTGGCCTAACAAATCTTAGGAAAATTATGTGTCGAATTCCTTAATTGACATTATTGACCCTTATAATTCTCTAATAAGTAAATAATGCTTGATAGTTTTTTCATCTATAGAAATTAGAAGATTGAGAATAACTCAAATAACAAGTCATTGTATTACATATTTATTATTTGAAAGCATCAGAGGGTGAATATCATTTAACATTTCTTTAAAAATAATTCTTAATTAACCGATTTTTACATCGTCACTTATCAATATTGATCCTCATATTATTTTCATATATCTCAAAATAATCATTATTTGAAAGTAAATTATTATGTTTTATTATCTCAAAATTACCGTGAGGGTACTAATAAAGTTTATTGATTATTTTCTTTTAGGGATTTAAATTGCATAATATGATCATAGTATATTTTACAAAAATGGGATTCTTTTATTATTTGAAAGTTAAGATGTTAAAGTTGATTTGCATCTCATAGTAGCTATTATAGCATTTCTTTCCTTACACTTGTAAAATTATATTAGAAGTTTTATTTTCTATGAGTTTGTTCGATCATGTTTTTAATTGTTTTAATTATTAATTTATTGTTTATAATTTTTGCTTTATAACACTATTTTATTATATTATAAATTAAAAATTTTAAAATCCATGAGGCTTACGCCCCATCACCTTGAGGCTTAAGCATCGCCCTGCGCTAAGTAAAACGCCCCGCCTTACGCCTCAGCCTTTTAAAATACTGTTCAGGCCCTTCTCAAGAAATGGTGGCTAACGAAATTATTAGGGTTTATTTTACTTGTTTTTTCCTTGCTTCACCACGGAAGTTTTCTTGACTTTTCAGATAATATATTTTGGAGATCAATCAATCATGAAAAAATAAATATAATATTTTCCTCCGTCATCTCTCTCTTTTGACCAACTCATTTCAATGCATTAAAGCTTGTTAGTTGCCACATTCCAGGTCTTCCGGTGTTTACATGAACGGAAATTGACTTGACTAGTTAGAATAAGTCATATAGGATTATCAAAAACTTCAACATAGTACATTACTCTCAAGTCTTAACAATAAAAATATCCTCGAGAGGATTCCTGCTTAATAATAAAACATTTTAATGACGCAGCCACAGGTGACCCAAAGCTGCATTTGTGTGCATTCCTAAAAACTTGAAAAGACTGCAGTTGCATTTTCCATTTACTCATTAATGCACAGGTTTATTCATCTAGAACAAGTCCCCAAAATAGCATTTTTACTACAACTACAGTATGGCAAAAGCTTCTAATGTCTTTTGACCGTGTCCTTATACACCACTCAACCAACAAAGCCTGGTCAAATTAGAATAGACAATGTCGAGTTAATGGACTTCAGATGCATCTGGCAGTTGCAAAATTAGCTATCGAGTGTTGTTGCCTTAATCTTACAAACTGGGATGGCCTCGTTCTTGCTTAAGAGCTTGCACGTCGGATGGACATTGATGTCATAAAGGGACACTCTGTCTTCAACATCTAGCTGACTTATGTCGATCTCAATTTTTTGAGGTATATGCTCGGCTGGGCACAAGAACTTTAGGGTAGGTCTGATCTTGTTTAGATAACCACCTGTTTTCATATTAAAAGCTAATAATCATTATCATTGAATATTTATTTTTAAACAAATATTGCATTTTGGATTTTCACATGGAATAATTAATTGCAAAGAAAGCAAAAAACAGTCTCAAAGCATATCAATAAGCAGTAGTGTGATTACTCCAAGCCAATCTATGCATTAAAGTTTTCTTTCCATCCACATTTCTAACACTTGACAGGATAACCAATAAGCACGCCATTAGTTTAAGGTGTCAAGACTATTAGTAGCCACTTTTTTTTTTTACAAGGAACTAGTAGCCACTATTTTGTTCAACTTAAAAAGGCAGTTACTTCACATAATTTGAACAGAAACTAAATCCCATTAAACAAGATAACCCTTCCGTGTGCTGATATTGAGAAGGCATTTTTTCTGAAGCCTATACAAAAAGGGCTTTGGTGACCTATCTAGGTTTAAACCAAATTTAGTTTATCATGGGACCCATTAGAGGAAGTATCAGGCCTCGCAGCATCTTAAGTGAACTACTTGAAAACAACTACTTCAAATATTAGTTCCTCTTATTATGCTCCAAGGATACAAACACAGGAGCTTACTGGTGCTGGAACTGGAATTCGAAACTAGACAAAGACAGAAGATTGTTAAACTTGTAGAGCCTAGACCATCTGCTTCTTTCAATAATTAAGTTAATTGTTTCAAGCTGCTTAATGCAGTTAAATCTCAAAAGATTAAATGATAGTTTGCCTGAACTAATTTGACAAGCAAAAATAGTAGGCTGGAAGCTAGGACAGACAGAGGCCAATAAAAATCCTTTGAATCACCATCCACTCAAAGCATATATCTAAGAAAGCGCGAAGGGACATAGCGTAGGCTCAAACTGGAATTCTCACTAAAAAGTTATTGAGAGGGAGATCTCCATTGAAAGCAGTATTCTATCAAAGGTACTTGGTTTAATTTTTCAGACAATGCTAGAGTTGAACTTGCATATTGAGCCGATAAGTTAATACGTTCAAAAAAAATCTCAGCATACCAAGTCTATGACGATTTGATTCAGACTAAAAGTATAGGTCAAAACATCTTATTTCTTATCTTGCAGCCAGCTGGTGTTAGCAAATGTATGCTCCTATAGTCCTTTCATAAATGAAGGTGAGTATAATAACTACGGCGCAGGCAATCTCTTGAATATTGATATGTGGAGTTCTACTCACTATGCAACTTCAATCAGTGTCCTGAAAGTAAGATGGTGCTGGAAGGATAATCCAGAGAACTGGATAAAGGAAGTGGTACTTCTTTATAGTTGCCATGCAAATGTAGAATGCATAAATTCTGGGAATTTCAGCAATAAAAGTATTTTCCTTGATACCCTCAAGACAGCATATATACCATGGTGTTGCAGAGTAATTAAATTCCAAAATATACATGAGTATTCTCTTACAGTAATATCACCTCACAAGGGTATTAACAAAGAAAATATAAAACTTCCTCTCTTTCAAATGATTTTTATTGGTCAGAAAAGGAAATAAGAAATTTTAAGTATTTGGACTTTCTGGCTTTGAAAGTTCAGTCCCTTTACTATTTCTTTTCTAGATTGTTGTATCTTGGGGCGAATCAGAAACAGCCTCTCTATCTCACATCTGAGGTAGTGGTATGGACTGCGTACACTTACCCTCCCCAGACCCCACTTGGTGGGAATATACTGGGTATTATGTTGTTGTTGTTGTTGGCTTTGAAAGTTCAAATCAGCCTATATGGTGTTTCTGACAATATTTTTCTGTCAGAGGTATGTATGGTTATACTTTTATAAGTCGCTAGTCATATTTCTGTGTTTAATTTCAGAACCACAACTAATTAACAGAAATTACTCGGAAGGTTTGTAATTTCACTTTAATAGCATACTTTCAAGAGGAAAATCAGCCAGCAATGGAAAGGATTATAAGTGACAAATGCATAGTATGTTATGTGAGCAGTACATAACCCAGAGTCCCAGATCGGCCTATGCTGAAGCTATTGGGCTTACATGGTTCACCTGTTTGGGTAAACTACATTTCCTACTTCAGCTACGAGACCAACCCTAACTACGGCAATACACAGTGTAAGCTACTGATACTCTTATAAGCCATACTTCACAAAGACTACCATATATGTACAGAAGCTCATAATTATTTTGATAAGTTACAGCAGCTCACAAATTATAGTATAATGTTACAATATGAAACTCTTGTTCAGTAATAATCATAACAGACAAAAAAGACCTACCTCAGTTAGATGCTTGACATTACAACAAATTTGAGATTGAATTGTAATTGATTAATCGGTTTCCCAAACACAAACGGCAACAACTAAATATATCAATAGTAGTGCTCTGAAATAGTGAGAAAAAGCATGCTTCACCATTTTTCTCATTGAAACACTCTATTACAAATGATACACTGGAGTATTTTCAAAAACAGGTTCCAAAAAGAGATGGGTCTTATTAATTGCAAATGATAAACCATTCTCTGAAAAATATGCTTGTCCATAAACAATGTGAAAAGAAATTACAGAAAAAAATAAAAATAGAGACAAAAAGAAGAAGAAAAGCCTTTACCTTTCTTTAGACCAGGGCACTCGTCCTCCCCTTTGAACACAACAGGCACATCGACCTTTAATTTTGTTCCGTCTTCTGCCCATACAAAGACCAAATTCAATATCTTCCCACTCTCTTCATCCCTATGAATCTATACAAGTACCAAAGTGAAAACATGAGTTTAAACTACCACTGAATCTATTTGCAACTGTCCAAAATGTTCCATATAATTCAAATTCAAATTCATTAATCTATTAAAATGTAAACCTTTAACCTACTTCTCTTCTATCAAACTAATTCTTCAACCATTCTATAACATTTCAGTATCACTGATAAAACATATAAATCAAATACAGTCATTTTAGATAGTGGAAACAGCCTCTTGCAGAGCGCATAGCAGGAGCTTTAGTGCACGGGGTTGCCCTTTACAGTCATTTTAAGGGTCCATTTGGATTGACTTATTTTAGGTGCTTTTAAGCTAAAAATAACTTTTAAGCACTTTTAAAGTGTTTGGGTAAATTTAAAAAGTATTGATAAGCACTTGGTTTTTGGCTAAAATACTTAAAATGAGCCAAAAGCCATAAGTTAGAACTCATAACTTATGACTTTTGGCTTAAAATGCTAAAAAATTAAGTCGAAAGCCATAAGTTAGGATTTCTAACTTATGGCAAAAGCCAAAAGCCCATCCAAACGGGCACTAAATATAACAATAGAAATTAGAATATTAACAGAATAAACAAGAACAAGCATCACTTGCCTTAATGGGAAGTACATTTCCAGATTCCAGTAAAGTAGACGAGCCCGAACCAGCTCTAATCTGAAGAGGAAATGTTGTAGAATAGAAGAAAGGGAGATCAATCGAATCAATGATCGTTTTAATCTGCTTCCTTTCAGTAGTAAGGAGGAACTTTCTAGAAACAGAACTTCCGGCGACAAAGGAAGTCGGATCATTAGGTTTAGATTGTACGTAGTTCTGTGAGAAGACGACGGCCGGAATACGACCTTGTGCTCGGTCTCTGCTGGAAACTCTGCTTCCCGTAACCTCCCTAGGGATAGCTTGAATTGTAAAATACGATCTCCCGCTAGTTGCCGCCGTCGACCTCTGAACTCCGGCGGTGGTTGCCACCACTCGCCACCATTTCGACATGTTGCTCCGCTGAAAGTGTCAGTTGGAGAAATGAGTAAAGAGGGAAATTCGGGTTTAGGGTTCTACTGCAAGGAACAATTTGGAGGGTTTAAGCTTTCTGGGCTTTTAAATGGGCTTATTCTTGGCCCATTGTGTAGTGATAATGGACTATGACTTTGACTTGGGCCTACTGAATACATAGAAAAGGAATTGACATATATATACCACTCTCTAATATAATTGGCAAAAAAATAGCCACATAAAGATTAGCAATAAAGGAGCCTAAATTTATTGGCATTAAAGGTTATCTTCTTTTAATGGATAATTAATTTTAAAAAACATAAATTTAAATAAATAAATTATACAACTACAAAACACAATTTCAAAAAAATCAAACGTATTGAGCAAAAATATGGAGAAATTTACCATAAAACATCTTGTCCCTAAGAAATTTCATTGTCTTTGAAAACAAGAATTCCCCATGGAAAGTTATGATATTCTCCACTATCAACTAATTGAAAGTCCTGATTCTTTATGTTTGTCCTGTTGCTTCCAGAAAGTAGGAAAGTGTAAATAAAATACAAAATAGCAATTCTAACAGGTCTTCCATGTCAACGACCTTCCTCTTCTTTGCATGTCTACAAGATCTGCGATGAAATTGAAAGTTTTGGAGGATAATCCTTAAAATCAAAATCACTAGACAAACTATTATCAACTGTTTTCAATAATTTTTTCTTTTCCATTAATTTTTAAGCAGATAAACAGTAACACGTGACCAATCTTCAATCAAATCGTGCAACAATCTAGATCTTGAATTGCGTGAAAACCATAAAAATTGATGAGTTTCTTTTTGAAACTATGAAAACTGAGAAACACTTGAAAGGAATTAAAGTTTTTTGTGGGTTAGTAATTGATTATAGGAAGATAATGTAAAAGAAAATGGAGAAAACAGATATGGAGATAGGAGAAGAAGAGACTACACTTGTTAAGTTGAAAGTGGAAAAGAGATATGGAGATTGAAAAAAAAGGGAAAAACACGGTTAATTCTTAAAGTGGAAAAACCACGTTTACTTGTGGAAGTGTTTTGGGAAACTGTTAAAGAAAGAGAGATAAAAATATTTACTAATTAAATATATAATCAAAAAAGATAAAATACTTTTTTGGCTACTAAAATGGCCAATAAAATGACGTTTGGCCATTTAATGCCAATTTTATGATATTTGGCTATACTTTGCCAATGTTAACACTATGTTGTTATAGCATGCCATTTTTTCATAGAGAAACCCAAAACTGGCGCCCTTGCATTAGACCGAGCACAACCCAATATCGTAAATAGCGTTATTTGCGTACAGATTTGTGAAATTTTGCTTAATTATGAAAAGTAAAAGGCATTTAGATTTCAAAATGTAGCGGAACACACTTTATTCATATAAATAATAATAGTGAAATATATTGTATTTGTACGCATGTGTATCTGTTATAAAATTCAAACCATCGGTATCTTATGTGTTTTTAGAAAAACAATCGTTATAAAGGATAGTTAGAGGGCTTACTGTTGAGTTAGATAAGCCACTTGTAGCCTGTTTGACCAAGATTCTAAAATCAGCTTATTTTCAGAAATATTTTTTTTCAAAAGTGTTTTTCAAAAAAGTACTTTTGGTGAGAAGCAGCTTGTGTTTGACCAATAAAATTAAAAAACACTTTTGAGCAGCAATTAGTGTTTGACAAAACTTTTAAAAGTGTTTTTAAGTGTATTTTCTCATAAGTGCTTTTTTGAAAAGTGCTTTTGGAGAGAAACTACTTTTTTTTAGCTTATGAAAAACTGTTTTTTTTACTCCCCAGAAACTCTTATTTTCTTCCATAATCTTGGCCAAACACCTTAATTTTTCAAAATAAGTAATTTTGAGAAAAAAATAAGCACTTTTGGGGAAAAATAAGTTTCTCCAAACATGCTGTTAATTATCTCTTTTTTCAATCAGTTCAAACTTTAGTGATTAGGGTAAACTTTCATTGTACGGAGAAAAAAAAAGGGTAAACATTCATTTTAGGGTCCTTTGTTCCCTTTGAAAATAAAAAACAATCTTGCACGTTCGTATTATCAAGGTTAAGTCTGTTGAAGGAATAGCGTAGGAGTTGCAGCAGTCAAAAGACGGATTATCCCATAAAAGGAGTTGGGTAGAATGCATGCAGATATTATTCCTATCTTCGTGGAGTGAAGAGGTTGATTTTGATAAATTCTTGACTAAAAAAATTGTGTTTCAGAACATGTTTGCAAAATATGCACTAGTAAAAAGTTATGATAAAATATTAAACAAAGAAAAGTATTAACAGTAAATTTTTACTAACCAAAGTAAAAAGAACAACGTATTAATAAATTTGAAGAATAAACTAAGTAGGCGTTTGGTCATGAATATTATTCACAATATTTTGGAATACGTTTTCACAATATTTGAATTTTTGAAAAACTCACAATATGTTTTCACAATATTTGGATTTTTGACTATTTTTGGATTCACTTTTTGCACTTTTTAATTAACTAGTTTAGTATACGTGCTTTTGCACGTGTTTCTCGCTCCAATTAATAAAATTATATATATATAAAAAATGAAATTATTAAAAAATATAAATTGAAGTTAACATAAATGTTATATATATCTATTTAAATGATATGAATAAATATTGAACAAAGACAATAAATTATATGAAATTAAATAGCAATTGACACTAAAACAAATGCAGGATTCATTTAAATAATAAAAATAAATGTTACAAAGCGATAAATGTTACAACATATATCTCAATAAACTAAATTCTTGATGTATGTACCTTTTGTCACTTTGATTGCTCTATCATGACCAAAACATGTCACATAATATATTTTCATAGACGAAATTGTTAGTGTAGGTACCATTTATAGCTTTGGTTGCTCTATCATAATCAAAATTCTTCTTGTTGATATAGATAATAAACATGGTACTACAATTACTATTTGAAAAATCACTGAAGAAAAATAAAAATATATGACAAACTTACAAATATAATAATGCAATAGTTATGCCTTCAATCTCAAGATAATTTTCAATATAATCTTATATGTGGAGTCTATGGAGGATAGAATACATACCTTATACCTTTGTAGTTGGTAGGGCAGAGAGATTGTTTTCGATAGACGCTCGGCTAACTTTCAAAAATATGATTCAATAGTTATGCCTTCAATCTCAAGATAATTTTCAATATAATTTCATATGTGAAGCACCTGTGGAGGATAGAATACATACCTTATCACTATCTTTGTAGGGTAGAGAGACTGTTTTTGATAGACCCTCGGCTAACTTATAAAATTGAAGCTTCAGAAACATGATTTTTCATAACCCACCAGAGTTGTATGTGCGTGATCAACATTGAAAACAACTTTCAGAAACGTCTAAATTTCTGTTGTGGAGGGTATCCCGACATTCTCGTTCCTGAATCTTTCCTTCTCATCTACTGCTACTGTGCCTGAGCAACACCACCAATGATCAAGTTATTCGAGTTATATGAGTTATTGCTGCTACTGTTGTTGTATATCTATATCTATAGTTGCTTTCATGGTTAATATCAAAACACACAGAAAAAAGCAAATCAATAATTCACAAATAGAAGCTAAGTTACCTGTTTCTTATGTCAAAACTACAGAACAGGCAGAGATTAAAAGAAAATATTAACGAACTTTTTACAAAGTGATTTGTTTAAAAAAAACACAAGAACCATAACTAACCCGAGGTATTCAAAAACAAACCCTTCTGTTGCTTGGAATTTTTTTTTTTAAGAAAACAACTAAAAACTATACCAATAATAAAAAGAGAAGCTGGACCTCTATTTTGGATCACCTGGCTTTCAAAAAATTTATTAACCAAAATTTAGTATATTTATTTTATTAGGGTTCCATATATACCCTACCGATTATTTCTTCCTATATGTTTTAAAAGTCTTTAATTTTTATCCCATATATTTTAGGATTGCTTAATTTCTATCCATATATTTTTAGGAGTCCTTAATTTGATTAAATAATAATGTAACACCCCGTACGTTTCTGAGTATCGTTGGCTACCGTAACATTCATGGAAATATGGGAACATGAGAGATTTGATGAATTATACATTAATTTGTGAGCATTAATAAGTCTTGTACAATTGGGCCCTAAATGAAGCCCAAAAACCATAGAAAGACATGGCCCAAATGAAGGGAAATGACCCATTCTTCCAAGACCAAGTCAATATATCATTATTGGACCAAGTGGTTGGCTAAGACAACCATTAATGGACTATAAAAGGCAATCAAAAATCAGATTTTTATTCATGTTGGACACACAAGCATTTTCTAGATTTTTCCACAATTCTCTTTACACTCAAACCCTAAGGCATCACTTTCTTGGCTAAATTATCCTCTTGCAAGCTTTGGTAAGTTTATATTATTATGGTTAAATATATTTTATGCATGAGATATGGTGTATATTATGTTGGTTATGTTGGTGGAATATTGAGAAGTTCACAATGTGTGAAATATAACATGTTTGCTAAATCGGAGGATGGTTTTGTCTTGTAGACTTGAATATGTACTTGTGGTCTTGGAGGAAGTGAACTTGATGGATCCAATATTGTCATGTGAGATGTGATTATAGTCTTGCCTTGTTTTGTCCTTGTGTATAATGATTGAAATTGTTGTTGTGAAATCGATTATGGATTTGGTGACGTATTGACCGTAAAGTGTGGTTTTGGGTGTGGTTTATGTGTGTTGTGAGATCATGACTGATTGTTGGCATTCAAGATGGTCAAAAATATGTCAAAATAAGTTGGGTTATGATCATGGACCATTCATTGCATTAAAAGACCCAAAATAGACCAATTCGGACCAAAACGGGCATTCGCCCCCGCAGACGGAGGCATCTGCGGGCGCAGATACCAACGCAGGTGCCTCTGGCTGCTGCCAAAGGTCACCTGCGGGCGCACCTCAGGTCAGCCCCGGGTCCGGTTTTATATGTTTTCGTCTCCCTTTGATGCCCGAAGGCCCCTATACCCTTTTTGGATGTAATTATCAACTTGTGATGCCGATTTAATGACTTTAAAGTGTCGTATGAAGGTATTTTGGACTATGTGAAGTATGGATTGTTGTTTATATGTTGTTATAAGGCAAATTGATATGAGAAAATGAGACGGAATGATAATGAGAAAGCATAAAGGGTTAGTGTGGTGCGAAATGCTATTGTTGTATGAAATCTTGGTCAATGTGTGGAATGTTATAGTGTTGTTGATATGAGAATGCAGTGGATTGTATTGTAAGGAGTGAAATGACGTTCTATGGCAAGTCATATAGCTCGTTGTCATTTTGTACGCTTGTATAGTAACTAGTTGCTAATGTAAGCTCCGATATGTACTTGTATTGTAGAGTAAGACGTAAAGGAGAAGCTGGGTTATTGTATTCACGTATAGGAGTGAGTGTTCATATTGAGAGAACAAGGTATGTAAGGTTCCTCTTTCCGTATCCTTCTGTAGCAAATAGTGTATACCTTGTTATGGTACTTACTCATTCCCAAAATGTCCTAAGGCATCCCATTTCATGTTATCATCTAGTGTTGATCATATATGCCTTATTCTTGACCTATTGTAATTCATGTATTGAATAGTTATGGATATGATTCCAAGTTCCAATAATGTTGTGTTCCAAAGCTTCCAATAATGTTACAATTCCAAAAGTATCAATCTCAAGAACGTAAAGGCATAAAGTAAGCATCTATGTGTTTCCAATAATAAGATACTCATCGAATGAACTTTTCCTAAGATTAAGAGAAGTAATGTTGTGAAGAGAAGGGATGAGAGTATGGGTGGTATCCCATGGGGTTAAAACACCTCGCATGGGTCGATCCCAGTATTTACGGATGGTATCCCAGGGGTGAGAAGAACACCTAGCATGGGTCGATTCTGCTACGGGTGGTATCCCAGGGGCAAAGGAAAAGCCTAGCATGGGTCGATCCCGATTACTAGTGATTACCCACTGATCAGCTTGGGGCCCGGGCATTATATGAATGGATGGATGAGTAACGAATGAAGGAGTGAGTGAATGAACGAAGGAGCATAAAAGTAAAGAAAGTAACTCACTTAAAGTACATATTTCCATATACACAGAATGGTGACGTATCCATATTGAGTACTCATTTATATATTTGATTTCATTGAAGTCTTTATGTATCATACAGTTTCTTATGGCCTTACATACTCAGTACATTCTTTGTACTGACCCCTCTTGGGGGATTTACCTTACTTGCTACAGGCACAGGTACTGGTAGACCTCCACGGTAGGCTACGAGTCATCCACGGATTATTGGTGAGCTCTAGTTGGTTCGGAGCTTTCCGAGTGGTTATGTATATTCATTTTGGTATTGTATATGTGTATAGAGCGGGGTGTTATCCCGACTCTAGGTTGGCTATGTTTATGTATTGTAGAGGCTTTGTAGACAGAGGTGGGAAGACAAATATAAGAGACGTATGTTGTTGTCTTGACGGCCCTAACGGCCCAGTTTCGTATATGTATAGATATCATGTCCCATGTTTTTCGCTATTAGCATTTTCTGTCCTTACGTGGTGACAGATGTTTCTTATGGCATGCGTATGATTGGACGGGAGTGAAGATTGGTTCTCTCGGGCCATATCGGCTTCGGGTGTCAGTCCGCCCCGTTGGGATACGGGGCGTGACAAATAAATTGAGAAAAAAGGTGAAAAGACGATTCTGTCTATTGTGGAGACTTTTAATGAAGGGTAAAAAGTTCAAATCACTTTTCTAAGGGTCTTCACACTTTTAATATATTATAGATATAGATTTTTTTCAACTTTAAAAATACCAAATAAAGTGAATAAGTTTTTGGTTTCATAGACAAACGGATCCTTATGCATATTAATAATACTCCCTCCGTTTCAAAAAGATTGACCTACTTTTCTTTTTAGTCTGTTTCAAAAAGAATGATCCTTTTCTTTTTTGGCAACACTTTAATTCCAACTTTCCACATGACTTGTTTAAGACCACAAGATTAAAGGGCATTTTGGTACATTTGTCATAACTTTAATTTAGGACCACAAAATTCAAAAGTCTTCTTTATTTTCTTAAACTCCGTGCCAAGTCAAACTAGGTCATTTTTTTTTAAACGGAAGGAGTAGTATTGATAAGGGAGCAAAATAGTTGATTCAGACTAGGACACTACTCTATCACTAGGGAATAGAAAATTGTTCAACTGCCTACTAACCATTTATCTTAATCTTCGACCTTCATAATTTTCTATTATTCACACGATTTTTGGATATTTTTAGTTATAATAACCAACTAAGATTTTAAAATAGAATATAGCTTTACGTGTTTGACTGTCGTCTCCGTCAAGATTTTCACTAAAAATAAAAAAAGTCAAAAATATTTAACATATTGTTTACATATATTCACTACAATATATATTTTAGATTGACAAAGGTTTTCAAGGAAACTTCACATCAACGTAAAAGGCCCCGTTTGATCAGTCACTACTTCAAAGGCAGGCAGCTGCATTAACTTTTTATACCGCAAATGCATGGGGGATTTTGATGGGATATGATAGGGGATATATATTTTCCCACACATTTACGTAACACTGCCTACCCTGCTTTCTGTTTCAGTTATGCATGGACAAGCTTCTACTTTTTCTGAATATACAGTATAGCATTAATTAAACAGTAACCAAAACTATGTAGTGATCAGTGCAAGGGGTTTATAAAACATTATTCCTTCCATTCATCTTTACGTATTCACTATAATAAAAATAAATGTTCAATAATATTTGTTCGGTTTGAAAAATTAATACATAATTGATCTTTCTATGTCCAGTTTACCCTTGTCATTAAATATCATTCATTACTCAATGCATTTTCTAAAATATTAAGTTCACTATAGTTAAATGGTGATATAATCATATTATTTATTGTTTCTTAAGATGTTGCCAAGTCGATATTGGACAGGTAAAGGTGGACGGAGGCACTATATTGCTATGGAGTAGCTGAAGCTAAAAAAAATACTCTCTCCGTTTCAAAAAGAATGACCTACTTTCTTTTTTAGTCCGTTTCAAAAAGAATGACCCTTTCCTTTTTTAGCAACATTTTAATTTCAACTTTTCACATGACATATTTAAGACCGCAAGATTAAAGGGCATTTTGGTACATTTGTCATAACTTTAATTTAGGACCACAAGATTCAAAAGTCGTCTTTATTTTCTTAAATTTCGTATTAAGTCAAACTAGGTCATTCTTTTTGAAACAGAGGGAGTAGTTTTTTTTCTTCTAAAAGTACTTTTTTGAGAAAATACATTTAGAAATAATTCTTAAAATTTTGACGAAACATTAATTATTGCTCGAAATATTTTTTGAATTGACTAGTCAAACATTCTCACCAAACCAAATTGTACACATGGCACTTTCTGATTTTAAAAAAATAGTCCAAACATTATTCACTGATCAATTTCTACGAAAAATCTTAATAACTAAGTGGATTGACTATCTGAACTATCATAGAAATTAATCCCCTTACCAATTTTTCCGTCCCTGCCCCAATTTGAAAAAGAAAAAAAAATGAATTTCTCTTTCTTTATCAATAAAGGAGCAAAAAGTTGTGCACGCTCACGTTATCATAGTCAAAACTCCTCCTGGAGAAAGGGGCACTTTATCTTACACCAAAGCAACGTAAGAATTGCAACAACCAAATGGTTGATTAATTTTTTCCAGGGATGACCGAAGCAATATTTGATTTTGAATGCAAGTCAATAATCTCGACCCCTTTGATTGATCTCTTCCACCCAAAAGAAAAAAAATTTGAATTTTTTGAAATTATAAATAAGGCAAATCTCTCAATAACATCATCTTTAATTTCGATATTTTCTTAAATAATATAGAAAATTATTGTTATAAAAACACACAATATAACATATAATATGATGAATTCCACCCAAAACATGATTATTATAGTGCATTGTTAGTGTAGAAAGATCTAATTGTATTAGAAATAGGCTACTTCTCTCAACCAAAAGATAATGATTGACATGTTAAGTACTTTGTCGGAGGGATCTTTACTAACAAATTAGACCTTTCGTGACATCAATTTTTTTTAATCTGAATTTTATGCATTATATTGATAATATCAATATTCTTCACAATCTGGCTGTTGGTGGGATGGTTATAAATTATAATTTGGGCTTTCACCTTCTCCCATTAATTTCATGTGTGCATGCCTGTAGACAACAGTAATAATAAGGAAAAGATATGGGAGTACTATCAATAAGTACATGAAATATTGACTAGATGCATGGCAGATCGATGAAAAAAATGATGATTCAAGTATGTATTCTCTGAACCAACCTGCACATTTATTCATTCATTCACTGAAATATCTTGTAGATTATATATTGATTGACAACGAAACTTCACATCAACTATATATGTATAATCTCAGTCTGCTCATCTTTCTCGTCTCTATCTATCCCCCATACGTGCAGCTAGCTAGCTTCTAGTTTTCGTTGCCAACTGCCCTAACCCGCTAGCTACTCCCTCCGTTCGCTTTTACTTGTCGCAATTTAACTTGCACACCCATTAAGAAAAACAATTAATAACGTAGCTATTTTACCATAATACCCCTATTAAATGATGTTTACTATTGTGTCTTGAAATTAATTTGGAGAAAGAACAATTATGTCAAAAAAGACAAGTAAGAATGAAAATCCAATTAGAAAATTAGTACTCCCTCTGTCCCAATTTATATGACACACTTTCCTTTTTAGTCAGTCCCAAAAAGAATGACACATTTCTATATTTGGTAACAATTTAACTTTGAAATACCCACTTTACCCTTAATGAAATGATTTACAACCATACAAATATCTATAACTCATTTTAGACCACAAGTTTCAAAAGTCTTCCTTTATTTCTTAAACTCCGTGCCAAGTCAAAGTATATCACATAAATTGGGACGGAGGGAGTAACAAGTAAAAGTAAACGGAGGGAGTATAAATTTAATTTTGATGGGATAGAGGATGATTGTCCTCATATTTATAGTTCTATTATAACACTGTCTGGCCTCTTTAATTTCTGTTTCAATTACTCCGGTCCAGACTAAAAATAATTCTTTCAATTTACTTGTCCAATTATTGAAATTAAGAAAATTTTATTGTATTATATTTTTTTCATTTCTATTCTTAATATTAAATAACTATATAAAGTAGTAATAGTAAAATTTAGAATTGGAAAACATCATTTCATTAATAAAATTAACTTAGTAAAATACGCCTCTAATTAAAATTTTTTTTAAGGAGTGTGTCAAATTAACATGTGTTAAATAATATAAAATGGAGAGAGCATATAGACAGGCTTTAACTTTTTTGGATCAGTAAATGCTCCAACAATGTTAGGGTTCGTTTGGTAGGGTGTATTGAAAAAGTTAATGCATGCATTAGTTTAATGTACAATTTATATCTTGTTTGGTTTACTTTTTCACCCTATTTATAACTAATTATACACTCTATTGTGTATTGATGTATGCATTACTAATGCCACCCTTTTCCTATGTATTAGTAATACAAGGGAACTCAACACATGCATTAGCTTGAGTAATGACATAAGTACCCCTCAAATCCCTTTAAAATATTTTCCAATTCCTTCTTTGTCTCTATCGCTGGAACAACAGGGATATTTGAGATGGCAAAATTCAACTAAGAAGCGATCCCCATCTGTGTGTGTTGGTGAAGAGTTCAACTAGTCACACAATTGCCTTGTTCCTATTTTCAGATTTAAACACAAACTTGATATCTGGGAGCATAATTTGATAGTGTTGATAACTAAGAGCAGATTAATTTATTTTTTTAAAGAAAAAAACATGTTGTAACCCAAAAGCTGGTTCTAGTCCAAGAAAAACATGAAGATGGACGAAACATTTTATCAATTTTCCTCGAGAAATTTGAAGCAATGCTAATAGGCAACAACTATTTACATCCATTTGGGGGGGAAAAGAAAGAGAAGTTTTCAGGTAAAGAACTACCTTGCTCCAAAAAAAAAGTGTACAAGGTTAAAGAGTGCAAGAGGGTATTTTTGTAAACAAATATTTTTTTATAAAAATTATATAAGACATATTATTTCTAATACGTCAAACCAAATAGTGTATAAGAAATAATGTCAGCATACCTAATAGCTGCATTACTAATGCAAGTATTACTATTACACCATATTCAATATTATTCTTATACACTCTACCAAACGACCCTTACAGTAACCAAATATAAGCCTTCTTGTCCGTGATGCAGGAGGTTTATACATCGTAGATATAGTTCTCCTTGTTTTCATCGGAAACAACCTCTCTAATTCATCTGAGGTAGTGATATAAACTGCGTACATTTTATCCTCCCTAGACCCCACCTTTGGCTATGTTGTTGTTGTCGTCGTCATTAATGCAAAGGGAGAAAAGCAGAGAAGGTGTAGGAGCAGCAAGCAGAAGGGGTTGAAATATTGTGATAATTAGATAAATTGATTTTGGCAACAATATCATAACGTCAAATTGAACTATTAATTACAAGATGACTATATGGTGACAAGTAGTTACGTTAGTCTCTGCAGAAAAGGACAAAGTGGAGGACAATAGAATATGTGGCAAAGCATTTCAGAAAGTACTAAGTTGGAAATTAAAGGCCTTCATTATAGATGCAACAAATTTTATGATTAGTCTTTTTCATCTAATTTAATAAGAGAACAGTGTTAGAATCTTGAAAATGTTTTTTTTTTTTGCTGAATTATTTAGCCCTGAATTAGTAGGTTAATTTGTTGACATAAATCTGAATTAATCGGCCAATATAATCTGAATACAGAATGGTTAAAACTTAAAATTACAAAAAATAAAAATTCCCCATCACATGAGGATTAATTGTCAAGCTTAATTCTTCTCTCTAGCTAGCGTGTGTTCTCCCCAACCAACTACTATACCACCAACCCCGCAAGTTTTCTTTCCTTATGAGAAAATGAATAAAAGGAACCTAATTAAGTTGATTTGACAAATGAAAACATGTCAATTACTACATAATTAGTAAATAAATTCTTTAACAAAAGAGAAGGTCCCAAACTATATATACCCTTTTGGGATAACAATGTTATTCCCTCCGTCTCATATTACTTAGTCCTCATAGTAAAAATAGTGATTTTAATTTAACTTATTCAATTTATGAAATTCAGAAAATTTTCTTACGTATATTTTTCCATTTCTACCTATAACTACATAGAGTAATAGTTGTCAAATTTTCAATTCCAAAATACTATTAATAAAGTTAGCTTAGTAAATATACATATAATTAACATTTTTCTACGAGATATATCAATTTAATAAGGACCAAGTACTATGAAATTTACAGAATATATACGTGTGCATGAGAAATTTTTTACAAGTAAGATAAAAGAGAATCAGTGTACCTGCAGAGAGAAGGAGAGGTATTGTGCAGAGTCCATAGTGATTCAGAAATGTTACCTGTAACTGCAAAGGACAAAAGAGCAGGAGCATGTATTGTATTGTATTTAATGGGAATAGTAGGGAGAGTTCTGCACGCAATTGCTCACCAACACACTGCCACCGCCATCAGTATTACTCTCTAGTCCAAAATTGTAAGTAAACTTTTGCTTAAGGAAAAGAAATTAGGACATAAATTATATTTTATTTATTTATTTATTTTTTTAAAATATTATCAGATTATTTTTGAAATTTTAGTCATATTAAAATAAAGTTAATTAAGTCTTTTGGAATTCATAACTTCGAAAGTGTAAATAAAGGGTAAAATTGGAAGAAATTTTCAATATGTTTCTTGAAGAATGAACAATTCAATTATTTTGAACATTAAAAAATAACTCAAAAATTCACTTATTTTGGACTAGAGAAAGTCCGTATTCTTATATTTTGGCCTCATTCTCAGTGACCATTTAATGAACTTGAAAACTTTTATACAATTAATTAGTGAAAAACAAAAATAACTAAATACTCTTTCCGTCCAATTTTAGTTGGTCATCTTACTAAAAATAAATGTTTCATATTAGTTGATCACTTACTAAATCAAGATAAAATTAATTCATTTTTTTCCATTTTAACCCTATAATTAATTACAATTCTAATGTTCATTCCTATGCCCAAGAATATCATTAAAATGGGTAAAGGGTAAAATAGTAAAATCCATCATTTTATTTAAAATTTCTTAATCACCGTGTAAAATGGAATGTGTCCAACTAAAATGGGATGGAGAGAGTAATCACTAAGCAATTCTTAACCTTTAAAATGTGGTCCAAAAATAAGGGATTTTATAATGTTTTCCTGAATATAACCTTGTGTTTTAAATGGTCCAATAAATATTCTAAAAAATTTCAATCCTTATTTACATATTGTTATAAGTAGATTAGAGTAATTTAGTCAAATAGTTCTTTTGATAAATCTTTTAAGTGTTTATTTAAATATGTGTGGTAAAACTTTGAAAATCACTTATTGTGAACCAAATAGAGAGTATAATTGCCCATAATACGTGAAACTATAATCTGGAAAATAAAGAAGAAAAATGCTTCAATAAATTAAATTAATCTAATACTTTGAAAAACATTTACTCCCCCGTTTCAAAGAACATTATTTTTTAGTAGATTTCAAAAAGAATGATTTTTTTTACAATACTTTAATTCTAACTTTCCACGTGGCATATGTAGTACCACAAAATTAAATGATATTTTAATACATTTAAAATAATTTTAATTTAAATCATTAAATTAAAAAAAAAATTATTTCTTAAACTACAAGTCAAAACAGGTAATTCCTTAATCAATTCATATTGAAAAATTGTGATCAGTAAACGAGCATCCCATATATGTAGCTCATTGTCTCATGCACTCACTCACAAGTCAATCCTTTCCTTCCTTTTTGTCACCCAAAACACCAACGTACATTAGGTCCCCACTTAATTTTTCCATTGACACAATTGGTGCAAAAGGTAAAAAGGGGACCTCAAAGTTTTTTTTCCCTTCTTAACCTCTATGATATTTTGATGGATATTTTAAGCATTAATCATCATTTTGATCAATTTACTTAATACTCCATATTCCTAATTAGTTATCGTCCTTATTAAAAATAGATATTTTTTAATACTTCCTCCGTTTAAAAAAGAATGACCTACTTTCCTTTTTAGTCAGTTTAAAAAAAAATGACCTCTTTCCTTTTTTGGAATCACTTTAATTTTAACTTTCCAAGTGGCATGTTTAACACCACAAGATTCAAGGGCATTTTGGTACATTTATCATAACTTTAATTTAGGACCACAAAATTCAAAAGTCTTCTTTATTTTCTTAAATTCCGTGTCAAGTCAAACTAGGTCATTCTTTTTTAAACGGAGGGAGTAATTATTATTTCACAAAATCAAGACATAATTAATTTTTTATTTTCACTTTTATACTTAGTAATAAATATGGAGAGATACTATTATAGTGTAAAAAAGAAAAAACATTAAATAAAAATGAGTAATAAATAAAAGTAATTTAGTCAAATTATCTTCTAGTTGATGCTTCTTTTAAGGGATGTGCAACTTAAAAAGGTGACAAGTAAATATAAACAGGAGGGAGTAGTAAATCATAGAGTAATGAATAGTTGAGATTGATGTGTAGTTGATTAATTATAGCTCTTCATTTTTCCCCCAAATAATTGAAGGATTAAAACTAAATAAACATTTTTTTTATTACTAATAAACAAAACAAAATATCAAAGAGCAAATGAACCCATAATAAAGGAATTTTCGGCTCCACCTTTTGAATTTCAAACCCAAGAATATGGATTCTTGATATAATCCAAACTAATATGGTTAAGATAATTTATATGGTACATATCTAGATAAGTTATGTGAATTCAAAATGTAATCAACTTCATCTCCAATAACTGTTTAGTTTAATAATTTTATGTACTTAATACTTTTATATATAAAGTAACATTGAAAAATGTTATCGGACAATATAAATAATGTGTAAATTCTCATATAAACATTCCATAATTAGTTGTGCTATTAATGGAAAACTTTTATAATGACCTTATGTAATTCTATCGTGTTGGAATTCTATAATGAAGCATTACGCGAAGTACTTAACAAAATAAATAATGTGTAAATACCAATAGAAGTGCATATCATTTTTTTACTCGAAGTAAAAAATAAAGCATTACGCATGGACGGAGGGAGTATAAGGTTAACTTAAAAACTTACCAAAAATATATTGTTATTATTGACTCTTTGATGAGTAATTTGATTTGTTTTAATCTCTCAACAACTCAACTAACAGTTCTTATTTCAAAAAGTTAGTACTAATTAATAATAATTATCTTAGAAATTCATTCAATTTTATTTTGTAACAGAAAAGTTAGATAACTATTGTCATTTCACCTACAAAGGTCACTCAATTATTATTATATCACCTATAAGGTCACTCGACTTATAATTATGTATACCCAAATTTTGAAAAAATCAAAAAGCTATTTATTTTAATTAATCATTAAATTGACCCAATTTTTATTTTATCGGAATGAATCATTTTTTATTTTTCTTAAAATTTGGATTACAATTTTTTTTAAAGTCAGAAATATCTACTAGAAATATAGCTTAAATTGGTCAAGAAACTTTGTAGATGAAATAATAATAGTTGAATGACTTTGTAAGTAAAATAAAATGAGTTGAGTGACTTTTTTGTTATAAAGATGAATTGAGAGATTTTTTAATATAAAAATATTAGTTGAGTTACTTTCTGAGATATAATTTTTTTAGGTGAGTGACCGTTTGAGAAATCTAACTTCTTAAGAAATCCTATTATATAGATTTGAGAAATTAAACCTACAAAAAGTACTTACTACTAATTAAATACGAGGGTAGTTTTGTCAATATGAAAGTTAGAATCGTCTCTTGAAAGCACCTCACAGTCCATACTCATGAAAGGGGTAGTTTAGGAAATCCATCAAATTTGTACAGGGACAAAAAGGTAACTCAGAGTCGAATTTATTCATCACTCAGAGAAATTGATTCTCTCTAATACGTGTCAAATCGAGACAAAGTTCTAATCGGACGGTCAATACAGAATACCTGATCCTATCGACGGTCCTGAATAAACGAGAAGCCGTGTAAGGGTTTCTCCATTAATTAACCCTAGTAAATGCATTTATTTACAAACACGAACACTCATGAAAATCCTTCTATATAAATCACCTTTCTTTATCAATTTTTTTTTCCTTTTCATTTGCACTCCTCTCTATATATCGATGATGAAACTATAGAAAACTAGCTGTGTTTTCTTCTTTTTGATTCTTTCTGTGGGATCGTGAAAGTTGAAAATCGGATCAAGAGCTTTTGAAATTCCAAATCTTAGACCTCCATTCTCTTCTATGAACCAAGGTTTAGTTTAGTTTTTTTTTTTTTTTTTTTTGATTTTATAGGGTTGTTTCATGTCAATTATTGTACTAAAAAAACTTTTACAAGCAACATTCTTTGTTCATTCCATTTTTTTTTTGTGACTTTGCAGATGAAATGAGTTGAAAAAAAGGAGAGAGAGAAGGTTAAAGACTGATCTGAATATATAGGGCTTGTTACATAAGAAGGTGAATGAGTTTTCAGATTTCATGTTTTTTTGTATTCTTTTCGTTTATTTTATGGCTTTTTTTTTTAAAACTGTTTTGAACTCGTTTTTTATTTTTGATTTTGTGTTTGATTTGTTTCTTTTGTGTATTCATTGGTTCGATAAGAAAGGATTTTCGCGTTTGGATTTCTCTGAGAAGGAACCAGTACCACCAGCATATGATTTTGATATAAATTGATATTCTCAGAGAGATATCATTGGTGTAGATAGATCTGTAAAACAAATGATTTCTTGCATTCCAAGTTTATCAACTTAGAGAGAGAAAAGATATAGTGATCGGTGAAATTTTGTTTTCATTCAAGTTTCATGATGAAACTCGGCATCTCTCTTCATCACTGCAAGTTTAGCCTGCTCGTAACTTTTTCTTCTCTTTTTTTTTTTTTTCTTTTTTTTCTTTTAATACTACTATGGGTTTCTTTGAAAAATTTGTTCAAATCCTGGATAGTATATGATTGTAAATCACCCTACAGTTGCTATATTTATGCTTTCTGACTTGCTTTAATTATAACAATGAATGAAGGTTAAAAGAAAAAGTCCTACTGTATAAATATGATTTTATTAACTGACCATGTTTGCTTCGATGTGCTAAGCCATTAATGGTTTACTGTTTCCCTAATATTGTTAAATGAAACTTCATTGAATGCCACAAATCATTTCTGATTTATTTATGCTCAATTTGTGTCTAAATATATTTGGAGTGCGAACAGCTAGATATTCTCTTCCATTTATTAGTATTAATAATTCTTTGAGATCTCTTATGTGTTTTGTGAGACTGATGTGTATAGTTTTTAGGAACGGAAGAATGTCATCGTCCAGTTCTCCATGCGCAGCTTGCAAATTCTTACGCAGAAAATGCACCCAGGAGTGTGTCTTCGCACCTTATTTTCCACCAGATCAGCCGCAGAAATTTTCCAATGTCCACAAAGTCTTTGGTGCCAGTAATGTGGCGAAACTCCTCAACGAACTCAATGCTGCTCAAAGGGAAGATGCTGTGAATTCCCTTGCTTATGAGGCTGAGTATCGTCTTCGAGACCCAGTCTATGGGTGTGTTGGCCTTATTTCATTACTTCAACATAAGCTGAAGCAAGTTCAGGATGATTTGTTGACTGCTAAAAAGGAACTAACTAACTACATTGGTCCGTCAGCAATGCTACCGATTAATCTTCAACCTTCGGGGTTTATGCAACAGCATCATATGAATGTTCCCTCTTCTAGCACCATGATGCCTTTCAATATGAACCCAATTTTAGGAATGCCAACAGGAGTCCCACATGGTGGTCAATTGATGATTCGAGACCCTCAGCAACAGCAGCAGCACGCAATTGAAGCTCAACAATTTGCAGCAGCATTGGCTGCAAGGGAACAAAGGGAGCAACAGGAGATGCTTAGGAACTATGAACAGCAACAGCAACAACAACAGCAGCATCCTTCTCAGCAAGAAGATATTGTAAGGTTTCACAGTGGGTTGGATTCTACGGGCTCGGTAACAGCTACTGGATTTCATCAGATGAGTTCACCCATATCAGCTTCGTTGGTTTTGGCTGGAACACCTGAAAATCCTCATAATCTGTTTCCGCCGCAGCAGACCCAACAGGGGCATTCTTATCCTAGTCACCAAGAGATGCAACTACAGTCTCAGCTATTGCTGCAGCAGCAGCCACCGCAGCAACCAGAGACTCCGAGGCAGCAACAAAGAGCCAAAAGTGAAGAGGAGGGAAGGAGCACTGGGCCTTCATGTTGATGTATTCAGTATCTAAATTTTTGATCTTGGTAAGTCTCTTTTTCATTATATGCTTTGCATTTTCTTTATGGATATATGCTTTATTAAGTCCTTGAGTTTAGCTTGCATTTATTTGTGAAAAGTTTTCTTCCCTTGTCTAGCATTAAATGGGTGATTTCTTTTTCTGTGCAATTAAAGCAAATATTACTCTTTGTTAGACACTGCATATTCTTTCATAGCCAAACAAGTGAAATGGCTTCTATATAGTTTTTGCTTATTATTTTACTTCATATTTGCATTGTGCCTGTGTGACTTTGTCATTCCCGAATAACATGATATATTGAGTTGTTATTATTATACCAAGTTATGGGTATCCCCAAATAACATGACTTTGGATTGCTGACGTTGATAAAGAAATATGAGTTCCTTCTCAATCACAAAAATATTTTGAAGAAATTATTGCATTCCAATGGAAGATTTATGAAAAGCAAATGTAGAAGAACCAATTCTGGAGGGGTAGTAGTTCTAATCTTTTTATTGTACAGTAGCTAATTTTTGTTTAAAAGTAATTCTATGAAGCTATTATTACAATTAGACATTGCAAGTTTTGTTTAACTAGGTCTTGCATTTTCTGTTTGACATATACATAAATTTGTGTTAGGAGGAAACCTTCATAGTTTTATAGTCTCTTACTAACAAATTAGAGTTCAATTTTGTTGGCAACAAAGTCTCTTACTTTTGTCTTTCTCCTAGTGTGGGCATATGTAATTATTTTTTCCAACAATTCTCCTAGTAATATATACTTGCAGCTAAGCAAACATCTCCGCTAACTTTTCTTTTTTAACTGCAGCAAGTTGATGGTGGGTATACAAGCGTACAAAGAGACATCCGATAGAAGAAGAGATATTTATGATGTACAAAGAGACATGAGAGATAGTCCGAGAGAGATATGAATAGTTTCATCTTGAACATTAAAGTTCTTAGGTATAAGGTCTTTCTTAGATTTGTCTCCTTCTCCAAATTTTCAATTGATCAAGAACCTTTTAGAGTTTTAAAGGTACATTTTCTCAAAATGTAGGTGCAGTATTATTAATTTCAAATTAAAACGACAGTACTGTTGTCTTTCTTTACCTGTGTAGATGCTTACTTTTTCTCGCTACATATAGAGTTTAAAATGTATACCGTTTATAGTATGTGGAATTTTGTTCCTTATTAATAAATGGTACCAGTTTCATAAACTCAATTATTTTCACTCGAAAAGATAAATAATTGAAGAGGAAACTGTCAACAGTATAGTATAAACAATGCAATCGACGTAGAGTCTCAAATACAATTATCTTTATTCTAGATAAATGATCAACAGAAAGAATGATAGCATTATATGAGTATATGATGCATCAGCGTCAAGTCATTCAATTTATGTGATAGATTCAGATGCACCACGGGATCTTAGATCGTTGACCACGATTTCTTTATATTGTTACTACTGTTTATTGAAATTTAATACTATTTCTCTTATAGATTTCAGAGCTTCGGTGGAATATAGAAGTATTATGGAATTTTTTTTATCTTCAATACAGTTGGGCTCATAGATTTCATGAAATGCTTTGATGGCCATGTGCTATTTGACTTATAATATATGTTGATTCGAGTGTTAGACAAGTGGGAAAAAAATATAGTGATTGAATTCCTTTGGTAATCACCTGCACATGGCCACTTTCATATATGGAAGAAAAAGGTGCTAGGTACCTACCTACCTGTCATGTACTATTTGGTGATGTGAGATTTTATTGGTGATGTTTATTGGTTGAGGAAGATTTTCCAAGGTATTTGGCCACCTAGGACCTTACCTAACCAACCAGGGCTTTACTCAACCCCTTGGGGAAGCCTGCCCTACCTTATTTGGGAACTGAGCAAACTGTTGTTTTAATGGTCCTCTTGAATGACATATGAGGGCCACCAAACGAATAACCTTCTTAGGATTTGACGTGCTGTGATTTTCTTGATAGCGAGGGGTTGTCTTCAAGAATGCAAACACAAAGTGTGGTAAATGAATGTCCCCGGATCGTCACATAAGTTTTAAGGATAAGTCTCATAACGAGCGTAATATATATGTTTGAAACTTTGAAGAGACTCTATGTGATAAGTCAACAAAAATTAAGAGCATATGTCAAGTTATCAGACCAGTAACATTGTGGGAGACGCGTGCTACGTTGGCTAGGACAAAGGGTCACAATCTCGTGAGGATAAACTATAGTTATACGTACAATTTTGCCCATATATATTGACAAAATAAAAGCATATTCTATGATTCTGTCATTTATTTTGACAAAATTCCACCTAACATCATGAGCCAATTTTCAAACAACCCTCTCATAGGACAAATAAGGCTTACTGTGTTATAGAAAATCTATCATGTCACTCCACCTTGGAGGATGGGCTATCAGTTTCAACAAGAAAAGAAAACCTGCTTCAATGACATTCCTGTTACATTAAACCCCACTAGACACTAGTAACCTACCATTTATTCCTGGTGAAGGTAGCCAAACATGGCTGGTGCGTACTTCAATTTTCTTTGAAGATTGCTTTCTCTTGATAAAGGGCATGTAGTGGCAGCTTTTATTTGTTCCTAGTCATGGCCTTATTTTGGGTAGCATTTCCTGTTGGAGTACTGTTAGTTTATGTTGTCACCAAAGTATTGAAAATCAGGTTCTTCAATCAAAATAAAAAGTCAAGAGTGGAAAATAATCAGCATAAAACACTTTTACTTGGAAAATTCTTTGTTCAAAGAAGTAAAAATCTTTTAGTTACGCTAGAAGGATTTTGCTTCACATTTCCACTAAAATTGGAGCGGTTTTTTAGGTTGCATCTCTATAGCCAAAGGGGCTATAACTCTACTACTCTAGCACATTTCCCTTTTTAGTTGCAATTGCTCCTTTACTTAATTCAATCTTGAAAGCCTTTACAATTTAAGAATCAAACACTTATTACAAATCTTCCATAAAAATAAATACGTTACAATTTAAGATCAATCAACTAAGCAACTCGAGAACTTATAAAGCAGTAGCTTCGTAGGAATAGGTTCTCATTGTTGCTGATAGTTGACTCTCACAAACACTCCTCACAATGAAACTATTTGTTAATAATGAATCTTGATATGTACAAATAGCCTTCTGTAATAGCATCAATGTGGTGTTCTATATAGGAGTGGTGATGGTCGAATTTTCTTTGCATCAGTCTCCATATCCCATGAGAATTTGGTCAAGAAATTCAATCCCAATTGGACTTACTTTTCATATTTGTTTCGATCGACCTTCACGTGGATTCTCCTATATCCGAATTAAAGCTCTTTCCAAATATGCAAATATGATAATGTTTCCTTCTTGAGTTCTTGTTCATTGAACCTGCATGCGCTTAGTCTAAACCTAATTCCTCAATGAATCCTTTTTGCACTTGAAATCTGCTTTGCGTCAGCTGATCATTAACCGTCTCCAGTCTACGGCGGAGGACCTGATTCCATAACTTTGTGCGTAGTATTTCTATAATCTAGTTTTCAGGTAGACATGATAAGGGTCTAGATTCTTCAGTAGTTGTTTGTCTATCATAAACACTATCAGTCCTTATTTGAAATACATCTGTTATGTTTGTCCATGAGCAAAATTTCATATTTAATATGGCTCAACAAGTGCATTAATTGATCACATATTAGGCTATGGCCTAGAAATAGGAAAGATTATTGGGCTGGAGCTTGGTCATATTACCCTCACCCCCCCCCCCCAAATCCCCATGCGTTTAGTTCTAATTTAGCTTAGCTAGAACATTTCCCGGAGGTAAGGTTTATGTTCCTCCTTGTTGTACTAACTTTTTGGTTATCAAACACCCGCCAATATAGAAGGTGAAAGTCTTTGTGGATGATCTTAATTAAAAAATACAAAAACAAAAAACAATTGCACATTTGCAATTCAGTGCATAGAACTTAAATTCTGGCAATGCAATGTGTGAGGAATGGCAATGGGGCGGGGCAAACTCGCACGAATTTCACCCCGCCCCGCCTCGCATAATTTGTTTTTTCTTTTTTTCAACCCGCACGAATGAAAAGGAGAAGTAATTTCAACCCGAAGTAATTTCAACCCGCACGAATGTTACATCAGCTAAGCAGAAGTAAGAAATGGAATTTGATTTGTTACTCTTACCAATGAAAAGGATAGTTTTGTCTTCTTTACCACAGTGATTGACTATCCGAATAACTTCGCACTCTAAAGTTAGAAAAAAGGTATCTTAATTATTAGGAAAAGTGAAAATAGAGAAAAGGGAAAAGCAATTGTGATGTCAACAGGTGGGCAGTGGAGTATATTAGTAGAACGACTCATCATGACCGCTAAAGGACGTGTCGGAGGAATGGGGTTGTTCCTCCCTTAATTGGAGATCATGGTTTCGAGTCATGGATATGAAAAAATTATAGGTAGAGAGCGGTTTCTCCAAAAAAAATAAGACAACTCTTTTTTCAACTATATCATAAATAAATCTTCTCCTCCACACCAATCACGAGGCCCCCCTCTGAGGTGCGAATGTGGATTAGTCGGGCTCCCCTCTACACTAATCACGAGTCCTCCGAGGTGTGAATTCGGATTAGTCGGACTTCAATACGAGTACGTGCACCGAATGAGAGAAAAGAGAAAGAACATTCACCATCAATTACAATTCGAAAATAAAAATAAACTGTCCAAACAAATAAATATGAGATATTTGCTTGTTGCAGCACCAATTTTGAATTGTTTCATATTTTCTGTTTTGCCTCTGGCTAGCCTTTTTCTTCTTTTTTTTTTTTCCCAACCTCTAGCTATAGTCTAATGCCCTATTGAAATTGCGGCTCTAGGAAATATAATATTTACTCCAGGTAGGTATTCTTAGTTTTTTCTTTTTTCTCTATATTTTTACTCTATTAAAGTATAGGGGAATGTGGAGGACACATTTCTGTTCATTGAAGTTACAATTTATTTGCGTCAATTTATTACATTGTTTAATTCTGGAAAGTTGTTAGGGAAGCACAAATCATGGCGTCGTATTCGTAACCTTTAGTAGTCAACTCCTACTAAAAGTAAAGAAATACTAAAACACACAAAAGAATTGCACTTAATTGTGCAATAGAGAGATTATAGTAAGAAAAGGGAAAAGTGAAGAGCAAGGAGTCTGTTAAAAAAAAAAAAAAAAAAAAAAAGCAAGGAGGACTTTCTATGTCCTTTATGTACGTGTTTAGTTTCTCATAAATATTTTTAACAATTTAAAAAATAATTGATACCCTGATTTATACGTGGAAATAATCACTTATGACCACTTATAAATTGAATAAAAGAAATGACATTTTCAGATGAAGATTTATTGAAAATAGGACATAAAACTAAAAATAAATCTATAAATGATTACAAAATCAAATCTCCATCGGCTAGTTGAATAAGTTGTTATCCTGTTACAATATATAACAAGTTGACATGACATATGTGAATTACGATAAATGAGTTGACTGTGTGCAAGTGTAACTATAGCTTCCTTCTCAGTGGAAATTGTGATTTGGGCTTAAATAGGTAAGGGTGGGCTATTCTAGGCTAGATTTGGGTTGTTAAAACTGAACCCACGGATTTTGCTTGCTATTACTCGTCAAAGGCTATGACTTATTTGGGCTTTAACCCATCTAAAAACAAATTGACATAAATATACACCATACATAAACAATTGGCATCTGTATAGCCAAAACAAATTAGCAAATTTTAAGCCTAAAAATATTGGCAAATCTTAGCCAAAACTTTTTACCCCTTATATTTAGGAATAAAATAGACACAAGTTACCCCCTCTCCTTCTACCAACCCTCCCGCCAACTTCCGTCTCCCTCCTCCCTCCACACACTCTCTCTTCTTTATTCATTTTGTAAATTCAACTACATATAAAATATATACCAAGTAATAAGTGTATACATGAATTAAAATGTTTACGTCATTTTTGTCTATATCATACTAAATTCATTTAAATTGAACACCTAATTAAATATATTTAAAAAATTACTTTAATCATGTGTTATCACTTCTTTTCTCATTTATCAAACCTACAATTATTGCCATCATTATAGTGCAACTTCCTCTTTTATTATTTAAATTTTAAAATATGAAATCAGATTTTTTTTCCTCATTCTACTTTGATTTTGTTCTGAGAAGATCATGCATGTGATGAACTTGAAATTTTAGATGGAAAAACTTCAAAATCAAAATTATTAGCCTAAATTTTATTAATTTTTTTCAGAGGACTTCTTTTACTCATCAATCTACAAGCAAAATCACATAATAAATGCATCAAATTGTCGCTCAAAATATGCACAACTAACACACTAGCATTGTTTTGCATGTAAACCTATTTTTTTAATTTTTTTTTTGTAAAATATGGCGGATAAAAATAGAGAAGGATCCTATTAGAGAGAATCATGGTATAAATTAAAAATAGAGAGAACATGGGAAGAAAGAGGAAAAAGAAGGTATAAAAGAAACATGAGAAATACGGATTATATTTGAAGAGGAGAGTCAGAAATTGAAAACTACATTTTAGGAAGATAGAGAAAATGTTTGTGGGTTGCTATTTAGCCAAAAAACATTAAGTATGGCCATTTACTGCCAACTTTTGGATATTTGGCTATTACATGCCAATTAGACTTCTTAGGTGACATTCCGTGCCAATTTTTCCGAATGAATTTTGAGTATAGTAGCCCAATTAGACCCATCAGAGAATTCATCAACACTTAGGAAAATAAGTTTGGATAAACAACATAAATCCTGATAGTTTGGTGTATAATTACACAAAATTCCGATATTTTACATATTTACAGAAAATCTAATTTCTTGGACTGTCGAGATACATAATTTGTTCCCGATACATTCCGTTGAGATACATAATTACCCACACTGTAATCATTCAAAGATACATAATATATGTATCTTTTAAACAAAACTCAAACTGATATATATAGATATATATAATTCGTTCCCGATACATTCTACTGAGATACATAACTGATAGATGAGATTTTTATAATTACTTTGTAATGGTGAAAATTTGTGTAAATATTATAAGTTAAGGTGTACATTTATGTTATTTTTCCAATAAGTTTTCCTTTTTGTTGTATTTGGTTTGTTTAATCATGATAATGATTAAAAAAATGTAAATCTTTATTAGTTTAATATAATTGTTTGTGAATTGTCATAAGACCAAACAAACATATGAAAATGAACATGAGTTGGCCAAGGTGACTTATGACCCATTGATCAGCCCAAATTGACTCTTCCCACATTTTCAACCTAGCAAACATTGAGAAGGTTATAATCCCAACATGTTTACTGGTTGGAACACATTTTAATCTGACTCGCTCATTTGACACCCATAACTCAGAAGTGCAATGATATGACAATGAAAGGAAAATAGAAAACACTTGTTCGCTAACGGAGCAAACCAGTAGGCCCGTTGATAAAAATTGTTCTACTCTGGACCAAAAGCCTCCAATTTGAAATGTTCTCAAGTTCCATCAACACAATTTGGATATGTGGCTGAACTGGACCTTCAGCAGGCACAAGGAATGGGCACAAATAAAAGTTACAGAGTAATTGGACAACCACAACATCATACCCAGTGTAATCCCACAAGTGGGGTCTGGAGAGGACGGTGTCTACGCAACTTTGCACCTACCTTGTGAAGGTTGAGAGACAGTTTCCGATAGATCGTCGGCTCAAGTGAAGCCTACCAAAAACAAGTATGAAAAACAAATACAGTAGTAAAGAAACATTTCGAACAGTATACATAACTTTAATATAATTTGTAAATTGATATTCCTTTCTAGTTTCACTGGACCCTACCAGCTTGTATTAGTATCAGACTATCCAAATCATTAGTCCCACTCACAATGGACTGTAAATCAAACATGTCAAAGTTAATCAAACCTGATTCACAACAAGCATGTAAAAATCAGTAGATTCCTATTTCCCTATTGTTTTCTGTCTTCATAATAACTCAGCATAACTTGTGAGTCATTTGTCATGTTTTATCTATCCTATTTCTGTAGCTGCAAAATTTATGGCTACTTGATCTTATACACGAGCTTCAATATTGCTCTTTTGATGCTGTCCATTCCAAGTATAGCTTTCTGATTTATTATCCTCTTCTTCATTCATAGACACCCCTTTGGCTGAACCTGAACCAGTAAAATGAAGAGGACCTTCAGGGGAACCAGATTGTGTACCATTTGTCTTTGAAGACTCCCCTATTTCATCCATGTTAGACCATGAACATCCCGGTACTGGGACTCGTCTCACATGAAGTCTATATTTCTGCAAATAACGGAATAAATCTTTAGAGCAACATGTAAGGGAAATGGACTCAGGCCTAATGCAACAAAGAGACAAACACTCGATACATTAATGTGGGACATTCAACTGTTGAGCTACATGTTGATAAAGGACGTTCAATTGAGTCTTCTTAGTCGAAAAATTATTCTAGACAAAAAGGATAAAAACAAACTTTTTATTATATATATGAATTGTTGAATCCATTTGATAGTTAAGTGTATTAAAATTGTTGGCTCCTCCACTGGACATTATAATTTCTAACAAGTGTCATGGGAACAAAATATGAAGCTCTTATTTATTGAAAGAGCACAAATGGATACCTGTAAATGGCTTTTCACTTCGTCATTGGTCAGGCCATCAACTTGCATGATATCCCTGATCTGTTTTGGTGTAGCCACTGCAGAATATTATTTCATAATTATTGTTAATGTTTTGTAGCATGTGACATATATAATAATCAAAAAAGAAAAAATAAAAGGAAATAGTAGCATGTTGTTGATGTCATATTAAATATTTTCAGCAATTCAACAAGACTAAATATTGAAATTAACATATACTACCATAATAATCACACTTTATATGAATAAATTTAAACACAAAATCAAGATCTACCCTTTATCTAATATCATGACACTGTTTTCACTTTATCTATGGACAAAACCAAAACTTGTATTTGTCTCTTTAATCTTTATCCACCTTTTCCATATTATTTTGTTTCAATGTCAAGTTTCTAAATGCTATACACCAACAAAAGGTCTCCTTTACCCTTTCCTAGCGTAAAAAAGGGAAAAACAAAGGAAGGGCAAAATAAATAAGGCTATAAAGCATCATATAAACAAAGGGGCGGATGAAAACTATAGGAGATCCGTGTGCGACATGATATTCTCGCTCCGTTCCAAAATAAGTGTCGCTTTTACTCATTTCAAAATAATGAATACAAATATAGTTTGTTTAAGTTACTACTACTATTATTAGAGCACTATTTAGAAGGGTATAATTGAAAGCAATTACTATTTTTTATCATGAATTTCTAAAGCTAAACTTATTTTGAGATAAAAAAATTTCTAAAGTGATATTTATTTTGGGACAAAAAAAGTAATTGATATTCTATGAATAATTAATGTAAATGCAAATTGATCTGAACACGACGGTTACCTTGGGGACCTCCAAGTTGACGAAGAGCATCAACAAATCTACGATGCAATTCTGGCGACCAACAACGCCTCTGTTTCCTTTGTTGTGATTTATCCTGTAAAAAACTACACCCATTTGATGGGCCATTATCTCTTTTTACACTCAAATCAATTGGATTTTGACCTTTTTGCCCTTCACCCACTGTCACTGCCATACGTAAAGATAAATCCTTTGGCAAACCACTTTTTCCTTCCTTCGAATTTTGTCCTTGAAATGGCAAAAATGCCCCTCTATCACTCTTCAATTTATGTAAACCTAACTGGTACTCCTTCTCTTTGTTTTTCTCTTCTGCACCACTCTGATTAATCAACAATATGAAAAAAGAATGTCAAAAAAATTATTCTGAGAATTTTTTTTTTTTAAAAAAAAAAAAAACTTACAGAATTTAGGTGTAATAAAGGTCCTTGCTTTTCAAGATCAGAGCTTTGTTCATACTGAACTGGAGTGCTCCACAGCTGAGCAGAACTCATCCAGTTTTTCTTCTCATTAAAATCATTTGACTTTTTTACCCTTCCACTTTCATCAGAATTACCTTTCTTCAATGGGATGAATTCCTCCATCACGGGCCTTTTATCTTTCCCCTTATACTGTAAAGCTTCCACCTTTAATCTTTCAATAGCTGTAACAACAATTAAAAACAATAAATAAATAAATAACCCCTAAAAAAAAGATTCAGAAAATTGAAAAAAAGAGAGGAAAAAAAAAATTGACCATCTTTTAGAAGAACCAAACAAAAGGGCAGTTCACGTTTGAAAGCTTCGATTTTTCTGAGTTCTTCTTCTAAAGAAACAATAAACTGATTAAGTTTTGTTAATTTCTTGGAGATGTCATCCATGGCAGAAACTTCTGTTAAAACATCTGAAATAATTTTGGGCACAAAAACAAAGTTCAAATCTATGTCCATTTCTTTAGAATTTGAACCCATAATTATTTTTTTCAATTCCTCTATCACTTTCTCACATTGGCTATAGAGAAAAGATAGATAGAATGAATAAATAAGAGGGTTGAACAAGTCTTGTATTTATATAGCACAGTTGCACTTTACAATGAAAAGGAGGGTAAAAGTGGAAAGTTGGATTCTTAAAGCTTGAAAAAGATTCTATATTGTTTTTCACATTCGGGTCGTCGCATATTTGAGTTATTAACTAGAAAACGCGGGTTAGTCATATCTCATGTGGTATAATCAAGGAATCTTTTGACCCGAGAAAATACGATTTCCCTTAAATTAATTTACTCGCTCGTTTACTTAGCCCTTGTTGATCGGTATGTATGTTGAAATTTTAATTTTGACTATTGTTATTATTATGTCATGTAGTTATTTAATGTTTATTTTTACGTGTTATGTTTCGGAAAGTTAATTTGATTCAATTTTAAAAAAAAATTAAAGTAAATCAATTTAATATTTAGTTATTAAAAAATTATATGAAAAATGCTATAAATTGTAATCTTTTTCATAAAAATATATCTTAAAATGTTGGTCAGAGTTCATATAGTTTGACTTTCGAGAAACAAACATGATAAGTAAAAATGAGCGGAGAGAATATTGAATAGTAATATTGTATGAAAAAAATAATAAAATTCTCTTGATTCGTTAAAGTGGAATGAGAGTACATTTTCTCGTACTTTCTTCGTCTCAATTAATTTATGTAACATTTTTTGTTTCTCGAAATTTAAATTATGTAGTTGATTAATATTTTAATTTTTTTAATATATTAATAGAAAAAAATTATAATTTATAGTACTTATCGTAAAATTTTAAATAATAAATTTTAATTTTAAAATATCAAATTAATTTAATTTAATTTTAAATAATTTTAAAATTAACTCTCACAAAAAGGAAAAGTGCTACCTAAAATTGATGGTCGGATTAAAAAATTATTTATTCGATTATTTATTCTATTTTTACTTTTCAAGATTCTGAGTCTTGAGGCGGTCGGCTACGTTTGTTGACTTAAATTCTATTTTCTTGAAATAAGAACGGAATGGAATATTTAATTAGTATATGGACTAAATTGCCCTTGCTGTGTGACTTTTTTTAACATGTTAATTAAAGAGATTAATGCGATGGGATTCTATGTTTTATGAGGTTCATTTTCAACTAATGCCTTAAATGCTAAATCAGTTTCAAAAAAGGGTTCACAAAATATAGCCAAAAAAAGAACAGTTTTGGATTCTACTTCCACTCCATTAATTTTCCTCTTTTGGAATTTAAACATCTATTCTTTGTAGGCCATGTTTGGTGTATATTTGAATATCACAATTCTTATAATTTTTTATTATGTTTACTGTCTCAATTAAAATATATTTCTGATTTCTCACTCCTTACTTTTACTGTTTCAAATGGACATAAAATTGAATCCTTAGGGTTTTTTTGATTTGCGCACAAATTTATTCCGGGATAATGGTCTTGAGATAATCCTAAGATTAATTTATTTTACCGTTTAAGTGGGATAAAGTAACATTAAATTTAAGAAGTAAATTTTTTTTTGAGATCGGTTATACTTTCAACCAAACAAAATATAAATTTAATTTCAAATTTAATTCTGAGATATCGCACCTTATCCTTGAATCAAATGATCCCTTAATGAAAAATTACTATTGACCTTGTAAGATTAAAGTCAAGGAAAGAGTGCTTGAATTCTTCATTTATTAGTCATGCTATTTTTGTAAATATGGCATAAACTAATTACAGTAATATTTATGAGAAGTATTAACCATAAAATAAAAAGTTTGCTCAAATGAAAAAATGGGGCCAGAAATAATAATATTATCCCCCCTTCAAAAATGGCACCAGCCTGATAACATGCTTATCTAAGTTCATAGAACAGTCAACTTTTTAGATTTACGGATCTTGGGATAGTGATTGAAATCCTTTTTTAAAAAATAAATACTTAACTTTTTTTTGTATATATCATTAAATATTTAAATTTTTTTTTTGAAATCAATTATATTTATTTAGAAGTCACATAAATTTATGTCGCTAATAATTCAATACTTAAAAGTATTGTAATTTTCGAGCACATACATTGCACGTAAAAATCATATAAATCAATATAATATTTTAAAACGGTATAAACATTAGTAAAATATGTGTTTGATGTATAACATATAATTTGGAAAATGAGTCTATTCGATTGACTCGGTGGATACATGAAAAATTCTTAGAAATGACATGCAGTAATGGTATTGCTCTACCCTTAATCAAATGTCTTAGTTTTAGCACTAAATATGTAGAAAATCTTGTTGGGAGTGCCACCCCCAGAATAGATTTTGCAGTGCGCGACCTGGATTAGTCGAGGCGCCAATATAAACACCAAACACAGGATGGGAAACTTTTTTTTAAAATTTTTTGCAAAAGTGAACAACTATTTATGAAAGAAAGGACGTTCATCAGAATAATTGCTCCTTATTAAATGAGATCATTAATCAAAGATAGGTTAAATGATGTCTGATGAACTATTAATATTTAAAAACAATTTATGAATGACAAAAATGAGACCAATCATGGTAGTATCATCCAACCTTTAAAAATGATGTTTGCGGGAGAACATTGTCACTTAGCAAATTGGCATTGTATATTTGAAGTAGTGAACAGTTAGGTCTAAATAAAAGAGCAATATATGTCATATTTTAACTGACAAATTCTTTTAAAAAAAAAAACTCCCTTTGTTAAACTCCATAACCAATCAAATAAAGGATTAGAAAGAATATTTTTCTTTTGTTATTCTCAAAAACATGATAAATAAGAAAGGGTCACACAGTGTGTGTGTGTTATTCGACCTTTGTGGATCTTCAAAGTACAAGAATCACTAAAGACAACTTTAAATTAATTATTTTTTTTTAAAAAAAAGGAACGGCAAATAATCACCCTATAACAGAAGCAATATATTGTGAGGTCGTACGGTCCAATAAGGTTCCAAGAGAATCATTCTCCTCTGTTTATTCCGTTACATAAACGAATCGTCTCTTCCACAATTTCTGTTCTATTATTCTATTCCGGATAAAGTTTAGTACTCTCTCGGATCATTTTTATTTATCTAATATATTAAAAATATATGATTTTTATTTTTATTTGTTTAGTTTAGTACATAATTTAAAGTTATATTATCATTTGTCAATATATTTTTATATGAAAATTTACTAATATTTAAAAATAATATAATTAAATTATTATTTTATTTATTTAAAAAGAATATGTCAAATTAATAATGCAGACAAATAAAAATGAATGAAGGGTGTATTATTATTCGGAGCAATGATTCGAAGCCTGAGGATCCAAAAATCGGCTGGGACCACAAAGTATATGATTCTATTTTATTTTATTTTTGAAATTAATTGCTTTAAATTCATGAATGGTGACACCTCAAAGAAACTTGGTGTGTTGATTTAATGGATAGCTCCTTTTCTTGATTAATAAAATGTTTTTCCTATTACAATTGATTTTGACATGTTTTTTTTTTTTTTTTTAATTTTGACATGGTTATTTTTCATATTTACAATTTTTTTCCAAAAAAATAATAATCAATAAATAAAAAGCAAGGCTTTTGAAATGTGTGGTCCAAAATAAGTCATAAATATTTGTGTGGTTGTAAATTATTTTATTAAGGGTAAATTGAATATTTTAAAGTTAAATTGTTACTAAAATATAAAAACGTGTCATTCTTTTTAGAACTGACTAAAAAAGAAAGTATATCATATAATTTGAGACAAAGAAATATATTATATAGAATCAGTAATTTCTAACAAGTCAGCAAGGGCCTGATTGAGTGGTTAAGAGGTGGATCTCTCGTGTGAGAGACTTGAGATCAAATCCAACTTCTATTGTGGTTGCCATAGAGTATTTACTCGAAGGGCAAAGCCGTGATTGCGGATTTCCTTGGGTTTCAAAAAAAATACAATTTCCACTCAATTCAGATTTCAGATAACGTTACACTTTACTCATGACCATTATAACATACTTTTATCATTTAGTTTGAAGGCAGTAGCTAAATTTTCAAGTGGACTTTCCTTAATGCTAGTATTTAATTTTATATCTTGGTCTAATCCACAATTTTATGGAGTATTTTATTTTTTTCGAGATAAGGACGATTCTTTATCTGATGGTTCTAGTGGATGGACAGTGACTCTGAATTAAACAATGCGGCCACCCTATAAAATAAAATAAAAATATTTCTTCTAATGTATTCTCATGGCTTGTATACTTTTCTTCTTTTTCTCTATTTGCTTTTTTTTTTTTTTTTTTTTTTTTTTTTCTCTGTGTGGAAGCGATAAGAGTTTCGATTCATTTCATCAGCCCCTACATCAAATTCCATGAAGGAATCTTTCTCCTTTTCCATAGAAAAAGTGCAAATTGGGAAACTTGTCCAGGTCGTATTCAAGGCATTTTCAATCTGATATTTATCGACAAACTATATACATACTCTCTTCGTTTATTTTTATATGTTATTAACTTAAAAATATATTTTTACTTGACTTGTCACATTTAATATATGAAAAAGCATATGTCCTTAATAAATTAATTATCTGACGTAGTGGGTGTGGTATTCATAGAAATGTCATGGGATTTTCTTTACCTGGTCCCTTCTTGATCGAGTTTGTCACGCAAAATTTGTCTAGTGCGGCTCACATTTATTGTGTGGTTTTGAGAACTATCGCATAGGAGCATGTTTATCGCTAGCACACCTAAAGAATAGCGATTGTAGATTTTGAGATTTAAAAAAAATTATTATTTATTTTCAAATCATTTTGTAAAACCTAAGTCTACATCAACTAATATAAATATTATGAAAAAATATCCATATTAATTACTATTTTTTAAAAGTCATGTAAAGTTTAACTGTTTAAGAAGCATTTATTTAGTACTATCAACGATGATATTGATGACAAGTAAATCATTACCAAAAAAGAAGTTTTATCAAAATGGCTCCTTCATCCAACTCAAAAGATTTTATAAAATGTTTGGCAAAAGTTTTCCAGAAGTCAAAAGTATTTTTTTTTAAAAAAAATACTCATTATATTCTTTCTACTTATATATAAATGCGGAAGAGGGACGAACACATCTTCTATATAGTTATACTAAAAGAAATATAGGTTGTACAAGTTGGGCTCATTTCTATATATTACTTTGTCTTCTCCTTTTACCACGTGTATCTGTCATTTGCTTCACTTCCATTCCGCTGCTTCTAAATTTGTCATTCCTAATCAATGTTCTTATGCTAATTCTAAGGTGCTTACTTATTTGTCTTAATTTTTTAATCTTTCATATATTTAAAAATTACAAAATGATACTATAAATCATAATAATTAACAATTTAAAATATGAATTCTCGAAATTCTATTTATACAACATAAATTATGACAAAAATAGTAACATAAATTATGTGAATATTAGATAAAACTACTATAAATCAACAACTTAAAATATCTAAGAATAAAACATATAAAAAATTTAGTTGACCCTTAAATTTTCATATGTTCAACATAAATTGGGATAAAAAGAGTAATATATGTGTCAAAATTATGTAAAAATACTATAAATCACAATAATTCATAATTTGTAATATTTTTAATACATACGAAAATTTGATTTACTCCAAATTCCATCTGTCACATAAATTGAGTTACAAAAAGTAATATAAAACGCATGGCCTCCGGTATCTAATACAACATAAGTTATTTGGCTAAACTTCTACCTAAAAATAAATATTACTGTGTAATTTTGAAAGTTTAGTCAAACAAGTTATTATTATTCGCTTTTTGGTTAATATATTCTACACATGTGCCTTCGACTCTTAAATTTCTTTTGAAATTGTCACTCTCTCTCTCTCTCTCTCTCTCTCTCTCCCCCAGCCTTTTGACTAGTTGGTTAACAAGTGCATATGATCAAAACAATGGGTTATGGTCCACAAGTTGTGAAGACCTTAATTCCTAATTACGTTCAGATGACAATTATATATTTGGATCAAATTGGCAGATAAACATTTGATTTTCACCTGAAATTAAAGAAGAGAACATATGTAGATATACTGCAGGGTTGCGTAACGCAGTCTTTGATGAAGCTTTAAAATTAATTGAAAAAAATGAAAGAACTTTGTTATCACTTTCAAAACTTTAGTCATGTGGAGTACTACGCAGTTCAAGACTCCTATAAATTCTTCTGAAAATCCTTATACAAGAAATGTTATATTGTGACAATATTACTCACCAACATAAGTTGGGGTGGAATGGTTCGGATCCATTCACCCTTAACCAAATATCTCGGGTGTGAACCCCTGAGAATGGAAAAGGAATTCTATTGTCAGCGCTGCACCGATGAAGTAACCGTATTTCCTTCTAGTGAATCAAAGTTTTATCCAATTAAGAAGTTACAAATATTTACATGCTTAGAGTTGTTTCACCTGCTCCAACTAATTTAAAACCAACTTTTTCTTTGGGTACAAGTACCAATTACTTTGTTAAGAATGGACAGCACTTACATGTAAAATTAGTTTTTAAGTGTGGAATAACTTTACAAATTAACAATTCGTTGGTTACTTATACCTGTGTAGAAAATTCTGCAAGACTTGACCTGATCTACGCAAGACAAAGTGGACACAATGTTTTAAAAATGATGTAATCCACAATATTAGAACACAAGGTTTGAAGTCAAATATGAAAAGTTATTAATTAGCAATAATTTCCTGTTTGACAAAGTGCCCAAATATGGGATAAAGTAGTTGCTATAATGGGAGCCAAAGAGACAAAGAATATAGTTGAGTGGTTTATTACATAGTATTATATTTTGCACAAGTTTAGGATAAACAAGCAAGTTTTATATATCTCAGCCAATTTATAAAAAGAACTTTTTGGCTTTTTGAAAAGACGATTCTATTCTTAGAGTTAGAGTTGTAATGGTTGAATTTGATTCATAATGTAAAGTAGGAGTATCAAGCTGATTCAGAGCCAACTAGCCATTTATTTTTATATAACTACATAGTTTTATATTCTCCTTTCTCACTTAAAGAAAAATATAAAAATAAAGATGAAGAAGAATAGTTCTGATTCTCTATAGTTTGTACTTTGTACACTCATGTGATGATTTTGAGCACTACCATTTTTATGGAATCTTCAAAGACATTTATTCTTAAATGACAGCAGTTGAAATAGTACACAAAAACAATTACTCATGAGGTAGATTTAACTTATATACATGATATATAGTTGTGAGAAAATTTTAATGTCGGAACATGAGTGTCAGATCACGAGATTATCTATTAAACGTCCAATAACACCTTGCTCCGACCTGATCTATGTAATAACGAGAACTCTCTTGATCCTTGTCGTTTATGCTTAACGCCCGCATAAAACCGGCCGCTCGCTATTGGATTTGAATATTTTATATAAAAACTATAACTCATTGATGGAAAAATGATTTTTATAAGATAGAAGATATAGCTTTTATGTGACAAACTTAAAAATCAAACTACTTAAACAGGAAAAGGTGGGGTTTATAAGCACTATGCAAAAATATGCGGCAAACGCGAAACAGCACCAATTTTGTTATCTATTTGTCCTTTTTCTGGTAAAGAAATGGAGGATGGATGAGACACGACATTAAACATTAATTCATTCATTCTCTATTTGTCCTTTTTCTGGGAAAGAAATGAATGGATGAGACACAACATTAAACATTAATTCATTAATTCTCCTACGATAGCCCTATACTCCTATCTATTCTATCTCAACCAACAGTGGCAGTAACTAGGAATAACTTGTGCATCCAACCAATGAAGGGTCCATAATTTCTTCCTTTTCCATCTAGTTGTTTCCTAAGGATTTCCAATAATCATTCAACTTTTGTTTTTAAAATTAATTTAAGTACAAAAGGTCCATGGCATTGCACTACCCGAAATTGATCAATTATGCACTTCATTGTTCACTTGGTCTATTCGGGATTATTTGAAACGCGGAATAATGTGGGATATTCCTGAACTAAATTTGGATAAGATTTATTCTGCATTTGCTAGACAGTATAAATTTATCATAAGATCAAAAAAAAAAAAAAAGAGAGAGAAGAATAAACATACTTCTTTTATTTGCACTATCTAATTGGAAGTTTGTTTGTTTTTTCTTGCTTATCAAGAAAAATGGAAGTCCGCTATAAGTGTGCATTTTACATTATTAATTGTCGCTTTCTAATAGTAATATACGAATATCAAATAAAGAAAAAGGAGTAATTTCATGAGGAATTTTACTTTCGTTTCTGCTACACCGTCCAAATTATTAAGCAAAATGATTCGCTCGTACATCTTTTGGAAAAGAAATGCAAATGGATTCAGATGAAAGATATCTATTGTTGAGACTAATATAATTGGGTAACTAAAATGTGTTCATGCTCAACGGAGGAGATCACAATTCTTTTTGCTTACTGAGTTTTTGGTAGATTATCTATACATATTCAATGAATTTTTTTAATACAAATATAAGATTGAAGCCAAAGTTACTGGTTCGGCCGAGCAGTTAGTTAGCATTGTTTGCTCATCCTAACAATTTAAGCTATCTAACTTTTAGATGAAATTGATCGCAGGTTTCAATATAGTATCAGACTAGAAAGATATTTCTAGTTTGATTCTCATTATTGCCACCAGAAAAGCAAAAAATATTTTCACATAGTGTACAAATGAAGCTAAGAACATCTAAGTTGAACATAAATCTCAAACTTCGATGGAATCTGAACTTGAGATGATAAGTCAAGTTCTACATATATTTGGTTTGTCGAAACGTGGAATTTTGACAAATATGACATCCTCGTGCCTAAATTTCAAACACTCCAACTCGTAATTAGTTGGCTTCGACGAAGCATGTTATCCAAAAATATTTCTTACATCCAAATTCCTCATTATTCATTTTAGTAGAAACAGATAATAAGGCTCATATATTTGGGAATGATTCTGATTCTTGTTATTATTATCATAAGGCATCAAACATCCAAATGTGAGGTAGTTGAAGAACGGCACCTCCTGGAAAAGCTAAGAAGCAACAACCATTCACTATTTACCAAAATCCTTAAAAAGAAAATGATAATTATTCGTTCAGGATTTCTTCATATATACTCTCAATTTGGAGAACCTTGAATTAACTGATAAAGTTGTTGTCATGTCACCTAGAGGTCACGGGTTCAAGCTGTGGAAACAGCCTCTTGCAGAAACTCAAAGTAAGACTGCGTACAATAAATTTGTGTAGTCCGACCATTCCAGACCCCGCACATAGCAGGGCGAGAGCTTTAGTGCACCGAACTGCCCTTTATACTCTCAATTTGGGATTTTGTTCTGTTGTATCTGAACTTTGGGCCAAATCCCATGTGTTTCCAACTATGTATGTTCAATGTGGTTCGCTCTTTTTTCACACCTTTTTTGTCAAAATTGCACACTGCCATAAGGGGAATTATGATTCCCATATTCTTGTTTCTTTCTTGTGAACGTTACCTTGCGGTTTTGGCAACTTTTTCTTTGTATCATATGCACCAATTTTCAATGGCCATCACTGATTCATTAAATGTGTGAAAGATTTGATTCCTACGTATGTACCATTCCTTTAATATCTACTTGACTTTCTTGGCAAACAACTCTGCCTCACCACACCATTCCAACCGGACCTTTTACTCCCCCACCCCCCGACTGTCACAACCCCACAACAAACATCATTCTGCTATGAAATACCTGTTAAAAATAAATTAAGAAACTCGAAAATCAGTTGGCACATAGTTTGAAACTCTGCGGATAATGAACTTGCCTCTCTATTCTTCTTAACTTTTCATACTTGTGACGTGTGCGCGCCTAAATCACATTTCTCGCATTGCGCTCGTACGATTGAACCAAGGCGGGGACAACTCAACAACGAAATTCTTCATAAGAGATTTATACCTTTTCTTGTAGCCAACAGTGCGCTCATATCTCTTCTCTTAAACCCCTAAATGTGTAGATGCAATACAAAAAAATTGACCAGTGTAAATTTGCACTTGGTTGGACTCGATCTGAAACACCAATTTGACTCTAGGCAAGGAACAAATAGACTGAAATTTCAACTAAATACTGCGTTCAAGGGCATATAATAGTTGCACCTACTCAAGCAATTGGCGTTCAATAGTTAAAACTTCACTTTGCATTTGTTAGCTGCAAATTTTTAAACCTCTCGGATTGTATACGGGAGTAACCAAAGCCAAAAATAAATTGTATCAAATTACAACTGGATATCTTTCTAACTAGAACAGCATAAACATGACACTTAAATGTAAATCGGGACTGCAAATATTCACATTCTTCCCGGATGATATACAAGTCCCAACTTTGCTAGATAGTAGGACAAAAAGGAGCTCGTTTCTCATATTAAAATACCCGGTACAAGCCAGAGCATAGACTTGTTCTACATTATTCAAAGAAACTTTAAACCCTATGCAACACGAAGGACAACCAAAGAAGTTTGTATCTAGCTTAGAGCTCAACCCATAATTTCAAAATCCATTGAGGTTAGATGCTTATGATGCACAACCAATCATTGTTCCGCCTTTTTAAACTGTGTGGTAAGTAGTTATTCTACTACGAATCACGTGAAGCTGTCAACCTGAAACAGTTTTTTCAACTTCCCATCACATGTTTGTTTACCACTTATCAGATGAATCCTTCAAGATGAATAAAGAAAACAGTGACTTTGCCCACATACAGGTATCACACACAACCAACATGGCTACCAACTCTTGCCCACATAACAATGCCTATTATATAGTGCGCCTAAAAATGATAGGCATAAATAGATGTCAATGTCATTCGGTTCTACAGAGAGCTTATCCAGGAATGTGCTCGTCTTCAATTTCTTGTTGGCCTAGCTGGGAAGTGATGCACTTAAATATTAACTGAAATAACCTAGTTGAAGGGTCTGGCCTAGGAGAAGGACTAGAGCTTTCACTTCTTTCAACTTTTCTGGGATGCAAGAAAATGAACTATTTCATCATTTAACCTGCTATCAGGAAAACTCCAGTCCGAAACAATGCCTTTTTCTCCTAGGAAAGAATAGCATGCTCATGTACCTGATGGTACTCCAGCAGACCAACATAGTTTCTCACAGAATCAATAGCTAATGCAAGCCAAGCATAAACAAAGTACCCAAGCAACTATTGGCTTGATGACTACAGTACTGAATGGTACTGCAGAATTCTGAAAATGAATTTTACCAGTAAATCTGAACTGCTTGACAGAAGGATAACGAGTTAGTAATGTGAGGGACTACAAGCAAGCATGTCTGATTTCACTGTTTAGAATTTTGCACTTTCTATACCTACTCTTTCGAATGAAAGATGGATTTTTTTTAATGAAACAAAGGGAAACAACCTTCATCTGTACTTTAGCCCGTGTTACCTTCACTCTTATATTAAAAGATGGACAAAAATCTTCTTGCAGGAAACTGTCTTTGGTTTTGGACTTGTAGTAATAAGAGGGAAGGTAGCAGGAGCTGAAGTAAAGAATAATTTCCGCAGTTGGTCAGGAAGGACGAAAAAGGTAACCAAAATTGGACAGAAATCATAAAGCAAAGTTTTTTGCTTTCCCCTACATTCTTACCAAGTAAATTACGTGAGAAGATAAACACCATCCTTCAGTACACTTAAAAATATAACTTCTCAAAAGTCTTCATCATAATTTTGAATTACGCGAGAACTGTTTCTTCGAAAACTTCCTTGGATGGACTGATTGCTCTGCAGTTATGAGCCTTCGCACATTTGTATATTGGCCTCATGTAATTCGAAGCCACAGTCTGTAGTGTAGAAGTCCCATGTGTAGCAATGTATAGCTAGTGAAAACCTTAAAAGAACCGCTCAGAAATTACCTGCCTAAACCAAGCAGAATTCAAGAATTAATACATTGGCCAATGGAATGGGATACGGTTCAGACTAGAAAGATCCAACTGTAATGAGAATGCCATAGCTAACAAGAAATCTTTCATAACCAAGAAGCTTAAGATTGGCTGTTATAGACAGGCTATATCGTCAGACCTTGGATTCAAAGTCCTGTCCCAAGAAACTTCACTAGATCATCAGAAAGCTGTCCGGGGAGCAAGAATTCCTGAATTGTGCCGCTTTTCCTTTCTCTTTGGTTCATCTGAATTTATAGTGAGAAAAGGAAAATTTAAGAAGTGTAGCCAATTTTGTTGACAAATAATCTGATTTGACAAGAACTTCTGGAAACATAAGAGCAGACAAATAACAACCCTTTACAATTTGAATTGTGAATAGCTCATCGTGGAACACAATCAAAATAAAGCAGCAAGAACAAACACTATCACGGATATCCAACAGATTAAGCAAGTTCATAGCATTTTGGGGAGGCAATAAACAGAAGCAAACAGCTGCAATAGACACAGCATTGTCCAAGAATACTTTACGTAGTTACCGTGGAAAACATTTGTAGTTAAGTATGTTGTTTTCGGGTACAAATATCTGTATTTAATCAATAAGAACTTCAACTTTAAGTTCAAGAACAACTTCAAACACAAGTTCAACAATAATGAACTATCAAAATGAAGTTTCTACTATTTTCTGAAAAATAGCAAAACCGTAAGAAAGAAAATGAAGCAGAAAATTTAGAATCAAGTCCACCGAATTCACGCTGTGTCCTTAAGAAATTTATTCCCCTCAAGTACTCGAGGTTATGGAATCTTTCCTCCCAGGATAAAATGATTCACTTCAGTAGAATAGTGGTACCTCAAATTCTACCGAACTTCGAACGCACTCAATGATTAGTTGATCACACTTGAGTTTTTCAAGAAGAAAAAGATGTTTTTCTTTCAATAATTTCGTACCAATACCTAAGAAATAAGTCAGGTATTTATAGCCAAAAGGTGTTGCTTCAGAAGAGAAACAATGGTTCACGGAAAAACGCACTGTTTCAGACCGTCGCTACCACCTGCGCCCGTAGGTGGTCAACCTGCGTCCGCAGGTGACATAAGGCCCGACGCAGAAGCATCTGCGTTGGCCACTTGCGTCCGCAGGTGACGACCTGCGCGCGCAGGTCGTCTTTTTCGCGTGAAACAGTGTGTCGTCTGCCTCGAAGGGTCGCGTTCCTTCGAGGTGCGTTGTGCCATGCGTCCGCACTTGCCATGTGTGTCCGCAAATGGAGAAGAATCATTTCTTATTGGATTTTTGGATTAACATATCACTATATTTCAAGTTTCAAATGAATTTTGTCCAAAAAATTAATCTCTCGATCATTTGCCAAATCCGAAGCCGAAGCCGAGCGAGCGCATCTCAATATATGCATAAGAATGTTTCTTTCTCCCACCAATGTGGGAGAACTTTACATCTTAAAAGTGAACTACACATTTCACTTTTCCTCCATTTTCCATTCACAATACACTTAGGGGTCGTTTGGTAGAGTGTATAAGAATAATGCAAAATATGGTGTATTAGTAATGCTTGTGTTAGTTATGCTTGCATTTTTTTTTATGCAGTGTTTGGTTTGGTGTATTAAAAATACATAAATTGCATAATTTTTTTTAAAAAAATATTTTTTTTATAAAAATACCCTCAATATATATTGAAAAAAATGTGGAAAAGATTTTGAGGAATAATTGTGTCTTTAATCATGCTAATGCATGCATTAGAATCCATTGCATTACTAATACCATAGATTTTGAGGTATTAGTAATACACACTTCAATACACAATAGAGTGTAGGTTAAAAAAGATAACAAACAAGGTACTAGTAGTACACATTAACTAATGCATGCATTATTTTTCCCAATACACTCTACCAAACGACCCCTTAGAACCCAACAAAGTATACTGGACAAGTACAGAAATGCATGACCTATAAATAACGTCAAGAAGTCAGCAGTTACGCAGATGTTAATTATTAAAGCATAAGAAGAGAAGAGTTACCAGTACCATCATAGGAATTTAAAGGCAAGATATGTTTAGCTAGAGCTTTATTAATTTGGAACATGTCTATTTCGATTCATCCATACCAAAAAGCTCACAGAGTGTGTCATCACAGTTTATATTACATAGCTTCTTCACTACCTTTGTTAAAACAAATGAAAGTCTACAGTGCACTCCATAATACCAAAGGCAACGGGGGTTTAGAAAAGGATATTAAAAAGAGAAGGAAGAAACATGAAATTGTGAACCTCTGTCCTTGCCAATTCTGCTTCCCCAGTAAACTTCTGAAGTTGTGGAGAAAGGATGCATATTTTGTCTCCACCACTCTTTTTACAACTTTCATTTTTCATACCAAACCTAATAGCGTAAAGAAACGTAAACTCAACCAGGATAGCCTAGTCTAAGATATTTTGGTATGTGAGAACACGACTCATAAGGCATCTGTTAGATATGTGATGTCTACGCACGAAAGAAATAAGCAGTGTTATTACCAGCAATTAAGATTACCAAGAATTGTGGAGCACTGACAAGAGAAACACGTCGCTCAACCATCACGATTAATACTATGATGCCTCAGCTCCCCACTACCTTAAAATGAATTCTGCCAGATAGAAGGAGAGGACATTCCCTCAGAAAACTAGCAGATGATCAACCATAATAAAGTAGCAAAGTTAAGAAAGGAGAATTTTTGCATATCGACTGCTTAACGGAATTTGATTGACACCATTCATCAAAGACTATAAAAGCTTTTCCTTTTTTTTTTTTTTTTTTTCTGTCATGTCAACTTTAGCTAGTATCCACAGCTGCAACTCCTCTTATTTTAGTGTCACTCAAAATAATATTGGAGATTGTAAAAAAGAAAATAGAAGGTACAAAATTTAAATAATAAAAAAAAGAACTATTTAGTTTTCATTAAAAAATTTTTTTAGAACTTTGAATTAATCAACTCAAAAAATTCATATTAATAAAACAAAGTTTCTACAACCTGTAAGGTAATACATTGCAAACAAATGACTAACATTATCTTATTAACCGAAACTAATTCTTACTTTTATAAGTAATAATAATACTATGTGAAGTTAAATCTTTAATGTCTTTTAAGAATACTACACTAAAAACAAGTAGTATGTAAGAATAAAAAAAATAATCTAAATTATATTATTATTATTAGTATGTGTATGTGTATATATTTAAGACCTCTTATTATAATTTGACTTTAGACCACTAATTTTATTGAGATGTCCTTTGTGAGTTCATTTTATCCTGTTTCGAAGTTACGTGCTTTCATTCTGAGATTGAATTGGTTCTTGTTTGTTTGAAGTTAACCTTTGCTTTCTTTTTTAGTTATGGTGCTGAATTAAGTGGTGTGCCGAGTGCGAAGGCTCAATTCACTGACTACTTATATGGTTGCCTTTTTGTTTTATTATTTTGGATCAATTTTTGTTCAAAAATTATTTTTTTTCTTGTAGACATGTTTAAACGTTTAGGTAAATTTAACGCTTTAATTATCAATTACACAACTCTGTCAACGAGACATATTTTTTTTTAAAAAAATTTTGTGCATTTATCCTCAGTCTATTTTCTTTCCTTTGGCATGAGGAATTAGTTGATTTATTGGTGTAGCTTATAACAATGTAAATTTTGAAATTTTAAGCATAAAGTTTTATGAATAGCACATTTGTGACTACGGTCGTCTTCCCAAGGAGATTTTTATGAAACGCTTCTCGGCGACCACCATCTTAGATGCTATAATATTTCTGATCTTTTGCCTTTTTTCAAGAGAAATGATTATTTATATACCAATCCAAAAGCCACTTACTACATCGAGCATTTTTAGATGCAAAATTTTCGATATCAAGTCATATTTTTTTTTATTTTGATAACTAAGAAATCTGAGGAAAAAAAAATCATTATGTGTCTCACACAATTGACACTAATTACTTAATGCATTTCTCTGTCACACAAAAAAGAAATGAACCCAAATTTATAGATCCACGAACTTTGGATTCAATTTTTTGTTAGACAGAAAGAAGCTCACACAACTGATTTGTGAGGCACCTAATAAAGCTTTTTGAAAAAATTATTTTCAACTCAAAATTTGGTGGATTATGGGAATGTCCCTCTACCTTTTTCCTCTTAAACACTATCTCTGTTCTGAACCATACTCTCTTTTTTTTTAAAAAAAAAAAAAAGAGCAGATATGTATAATGTATCTTATTATTTAACAAATTTCAATAACAAAGAATCATAGTTTAGACTTCATTAAATAATCAACCAAACTGTGTCTCAATTCCAAATTAGTTGGATAGACAAATTTTCAAATAAAGGAAGAACAACAATATAAAAGTTTACTCAAATGTATGAATTAACAAATAGGAAATCCCGAAACTTTGGCATCCAAATATACGCACAAAGTTAGATGTACATAAAGTCAATTTCACTATTTCGGTTACCAGCTATTTATAAATTATGAAATTAACATAAAAATAGTAGATTATTTTTCAGCAAAAAAAAAAAATGTAGATGAAGCTAGTGAAAAAATCCACAACTTCAAAGCTTATAAACCCTTTGGTATAGAAGACTTCTAGTAGATTGACAAATATTAAGACAGAGTTCTAGGTGACCTAACCTTGCTGTTATAATAAGTCCCCAATAATCTTCTTACTTTTCATTGTTCAAATCAGATTTGAAAAATGAAAAATCAATCCAAATAGATTTAAATCAAGTCCTGACTTTTTTAAAGCTACTATTACGTTGTAAGAAATGCATTACACTTTTTAACAGTACATATATAAATTCTATCTTGGAAACTAAAAGTTGTTATTTAAAGTCATCTAATAATAAAATGATTTCACTTTTATACATCAGATCAATAATTCATGGTGCTGAGGGTGTTTTATTCAAGAAAAGAATTCAAATATATCAGCAATTTCATCTCTTCCCATATAACAACGTCAAAAAAAAGAAAAAAGGTTTCTCATTCTATAAACTAAGTCATCCGAGACTTCCCTTGAGAGAGAATTTTAAAAATTTAATTTGCTTTCAGATTCGAATAATAGATTTACGGTAAGATGCACTTTTTCTTTGATTATATCCATTTGAATTGAAGGTTCATAAATAATTTTTTTAACCCATAAAAGTAGATAAGGACGCGGTCTGCCTACATTCTATTCTCTCCGGATATTATTTGTGAACTACTTTCTTCGTCCATTTTACTTGTCCAATAAATTAAAAATAATTATCCAATATTACTTGTTCAATTTGAAAAATTAAGAGATAATTTTTCATTTGTATCTATTTTATTTTTATTATTAAATATTATTCATTTCTCCAACATTTAGATTACTTATATAATTAATAGAAATAATATGATAAAATTATTCTTGTATTTTTTGTTTCCTAAGGGCTAAGGGGGTATCAAGTCCAAATAAACAAATAAAGATGGACAAAGGGAGTACATCACAAGATAGAAAAAAGATGGCTTACCTTCTAACTTCTCAATCCCCACCTCCCCAAATACCACTTAGGGCCTGTTTGAAAAGTCACTCTGCTAATTGAATTTGGTGTAATTAGTATAATTACACTGTCTGACATATTTGGTTGGCAGATAATTACTTGGTCAGCAGGTAATTGGGTGTAATTGGTAGGGGTAATTACACTCTCCAATTCACAGGGCGAGCTGTGAATTGCTGGTAATTACATGGTATAATTACAAGCTGGTTACTTTTTAATTTCTTCCTTTTATTTCTATTTTAATTTTTTTCGTTTTCATTTAGTTTTTAGTTTCTATTATTTTAAATTCTTTTTATTTTTATTAGTCTAATATTTTAATATATATATATATATATATAAATAATATTATTTATATATCATTTCCTTCTCATTTTCCAACTTTTATTTCTTGTGATTCCATGCAATTTTTCGTATTATCTGTTTTTTATTTATTTTATGTTTATTTTTTCATTTAGCATAATTTAGTTAGTATTCTAATTTTTAAATTAAGTAGAATTCATTGTTGAATAATGTTATAGACTTAGGTTTTCTTTTTCTTTTGAATCATATTTATGCACATTATGTTGAAATTTGACATGAGAGTATTATTTATTTTTTTAAATTTTGAATTTATATTATATTTTCAGTTCTAATTTATTTGTTTTATACTAATATTGACTTGATATTTCACATTGTAAGTCATTCATTTTTTAGTTAGAATTAATAGATTATCTTTTTGTCAAATCTTTAAATAATTTTATGACATTATATTTATAATATTAATCTTTTTGTCAAACATGCATTTCATAATAATTTTTAAAATCATGTATTTTTAGTTTTTATGATTAATTTAATTAAAATATACTAGTTTGAAAAATATAAATCAATTATTTTTTTTATAAGAACATATATTTATTAATTAATATATTTTAAAAGATAATATATATATATATATATATATATATATATATATATAATATTTAATTTAATATCATTGTAAAGGCTCTTATTTGTCTAATATAAATTTTTAGTTTTTGATAATTAATTTTTATTTTAAAAATTTGATATAACCATATAATTATAATTGTGCAACCAAATAGTATATTTGTAATTACACTGTATTTACTTTATAAGCTAACAAACAGGTCATCATAATTACTTGACTGTGTAATTATTAGGCTGATAATTACTATCCTAGTAATTACACCAATTTCAATTACTAGATGACTTTCCAAAAAGACCCTTATAAAACTACTTCACAAAAATAGAGATAAAATCTCTCAACATTCTATCCTCCTCAATCCCATTTATAAAACTAAATTAAATATTAAATATATTATTGTTATTAAAAAGTTCACTTCTAAAATCTTTAATTAATAATTAATAATAAAAAAATACTTATTACTTCACAATAATTTTGCGCGGGTTACATCAACAAATGCAGAGAGTGAGCAGAATATCCCTTCCCTCAAATTGAGGGTCACGCCAAAATGCACCAGATCCATTTGGCGCTCATATAAAACCATAGTCCCTATTAGACAAAACTGACCAACAGAAAGGGCAAAAAATAATACAAATAGCTAAGTACTAAAATTTTAAAAAAGTAAAGAAAGAGACAAAGCCAAAAGTGGGGTAAACACAAGGAACATCTATTTCAGTTGCTATCACAACTAGCAAATAAAAGCAATTTTAAAAGGATAAGATTTTCCCAAAACGCCGTCGTCTACAACGTCCAACTTATCAAAACGACACCGTCGCTTTCTTCTCTTACCAACTTCTCGTCACTTTCTTCTTCCTCAATCCATTTCAACTGTTGCAGAGAGAGAAATTAATAATTAATTAATCAACTAATTAAATAAACAGAAGATATTTTCATTACTTTGCCGACCATACATAAAAATATCTTTCTCCCAAAATCTTCATTACCGGAAGAAGGTCAAAACGTACCAAAAAACCACCGCCTTTGTCCCTTATTTCCTCCATTTTCTTCACTAATAGCTTCCTATCCGAGGGTAAAACCGACTTATCACTTCGGTCAACCGATAATCTTCAGCTCTGGTAACTGGAAGCTTCTGGAATGTAAATCGAGCTTTGAGCTGAATCTGAGGTAGCGAACGAGAATGGATCGAGGTCCGGGTCCGTGTATGGATATGCCGATCATGCACGACAGTGACCGGTATGATTTTGTTAAAGATATTGGGTCGGGTAACTTTGGTGTTGCCAGGTTGATGACTGATAAGCAAACGAAAGAGTTAGTTGCTGTTAAGTATATTGAAAGAGGCGATAAGGTTAGTATTCTCTTTTTTTTGTAGGAATTTTTTATGCAATTAAATTTGGCTGATTTGATTATATAATAAAGTTTTTAATTATAGCATAGTTTGTACGAAGTTCAGATGAACAATGGGAATAGTGTTACTTTGTAGTTATAATTTTAGATCTGATTTTGATAAATTGCGAATGTTAAATGAGGTGATTCATTGGTGGGAGTTTCTGGAACTATTTTTTAGTTGATTTAGTTGATAAGTTTGTTGAGCTGTTAACACATTAAGAACATTGACTTGATTTAGTGCTGTTTCGGGAAACTTTCGAAAAGGGACTGATTTTGCTTCTACTTTGTTCTAATAGGTGTAGTAACATGTACCACTTGGTAATTTTTCGTACTGTTTGCTAATCAGTTAACTGCTCTAACTGGCTGGGGAAGGTTCTGCTTTGAGAAATCTCCTGGCTGGTTTGTTAAGAAAAGTGAATTTGGACTTAACTCGATTCCGGTAGCTAGCTCAAGAGGTGAAAATTGTGTAAGATGATATAAAGAATTTTCACAAGATGATATGAAAGACTGCAAAAAAAATAAAAATACTAGGTGATTTCTTCCTATACATGTGTTTGTAGGAGGTATCACGTGGAGTTAGTCGAGATGCGCGCAAACTGACATGGACAATCATGGTTATAAAAGAAAGAAGACTACAACTCATACCCTCAAGTTCTCAACAAACGTGAGACTTTACGGCACCCGTCCTCACGCCTAGGACTAGATATTTGGAGCACAAATAATGTAATGTCAGTCCAACAGTGAATATCCAACATCATGGATGAGTCTGGCACTGATGCACTGTTCAAAAGTTGGACTTAAATTGAAAAGGTAGTTTAAGAGATGAGGATGGAACAAAATCATATAGAGAGAATATAACTCGCACCCGCAAACGGTTGGGCCTCTAGCATGGTTTGAGCATATTTTGACCATTAGTGCATATGAAACCCTCATACTCATATTTGTGATTATATTAGACATTCTCATATCTAGATAGTCTGAGGAATGGAGAGTATTACAGTAAATAAGTTATTCCAGTGGGTTTTTAGTTACAAAATGTATTAATTGTAATCGTGACATATGGTCTTTCAGTCTGTATGCATGCATTTCTATTTAGGTATTACTGGTTAACTGTAATCATGTGTAATATGTGTTTCTACAACTAAAAGGATCTACTTGATATTTCTAATCATATGCTGTGCTCTTTATCCAAAATAATAGGAATAAAATAACAACAGTGAAATAAATAAAAAAATTACACCATAATCTGTGCTTAATATTGATGAAGCTTTGTATTGGATTGTATGCCAATGCTTAAATGTGACCTGGTCTACTGCTTGTAATTGTAGACCTTTTAATGGAGCCACTCCTAGTTTCTCCCTTCGACACATTAGATGAAAGGGTCTGTTCAACAGTATGATGACAAGTTAGTAGTGTGAATTATGTCAGCTCAATATGACACTGCTCATTTCTTCTCCCGTCTTCTGGCTTGCAGATAGATGAAAACGTTCAGCGGGAGATAATCAATCACAGGTCCCTGAGGCATCCTAACATAATTAGATTCAAAGAGGTTTGCCATTGTCTTCCCCTCTAGATCCTATATAGGAGGTTATACATGTATGACTGGTTACTTAAAATTTTACTCTAGGTCATTCTGACGCCAACTCATCTCGCTATTGTGATGGAATATGCATCTGGTGGGGAGCTTTTTGAGAGAATTTCTAATGCAGGGCGCTTCAGTGAGGATGAGGTATTTAATCTGATAACTATAGAACACTGTGGTTATTGCTGTGCGAGATTTATGAGGTCACATAATGTCTTCCTGCACAGGCTCGCTTCTTTTTCCAGCAACTTATATCTGGCGTCAGCTACTGTCACTCCATGGTAATGATTTCCCAGAAATATTTACCCAATTTCTTTCAGTTTATTAAATGTGGAGATCTTGGAAATCTATTCAGCCTGTTTGTGTTCTATTTCTTCTTGAAGCAAGTATGTCATCGGGACTTGAAGCTGGAAAATACATTGCTTGATGGAAGCCCTGCTCCTCGGCTAAAAATTTGTGATTTTGGGTATTCCAAGGTAATAGGTCTGCCCCATCATTAGCCACTGACAGGGCCATCTAGGTGGTCTGAATTTTATACAAAGATACATATACAGCTGTATACATATGTGTTCCCCGGTTTCTTAATCATGACTTGCACTTTTTGCAGTCTGCTCTGCTGCATTCACAGCCAAAATCAACAGTGGGAACTCCTGCTTATATTGCACCAGAAGTTTTGTTGAGGCAAGAATATGATGGCAAGGTAAAATGGTTTAATACCTCAGTACTGTTACTTCATGTAAAAAAGTAATAACAGCAAGTAACAATAATTTTTGTTGTGGAATTTCCTTTTGTGATGCATAAGAATCCTTCCTGCACTTCCGAATTGGGCTTTTCTTTGACTGACATTTACTTATTGTCATCTGGAATGTCCAGCTGAGCATACTTCTTGTCCACCAAAATAGGGTAAAGAAGGCAGATGGTTTTCCTGATGAACAGATGCATAAGTAGATTCAGTAGATTACTTGATCAGTAGATGTGAAATTTAGGCCATCTTAAAGGTGCCTAAGGGAACTTATAATACTACATATCTGGGTGACTGAAATATAAAGAAGGTGAAACTAATTAGAGGAGCATTTGTGGCCCATTTTACTTGAGGGGTAAGCTATCTTGTATGTCCAGATATCTTGTTGTTGTTGACTTCTTCATCTCCACACAATAGCTAGTCTAGTCCTGTTATTTGTAGTTGTGTTGTAATAGTGAGGTTCAAGAAGTTGGGAAATATGTTCAGGAAAAAACGAATCACAATTATAAATTCAGAAACAAAACCTTGCTATTTCTGAACTTAAGTTCCTAGGGACTAGATTCTGATAGCGCTGGCCATTTGGACAAGCTCTAATGTTGATTCGTGTCAACCAACCTAATCAAAATCTAATAAAAATTAGACCTTGTATGTGTTTATATAGTGAAGGATTCTAGGTTTCTGATGGAGGAGAAGTGGGAAGGACGCACACTTTTATTGCAGAGAAGTCTCAAAACAAAGTATTGTTACTAGCTTGATCCAAAAAAAAAATAACTTGATCAAAAAAGTATTGTTACTAGAATATACCTCAACTTTCTCTGTAACTAGCTTATGTAGGTTTGTGGTGGTTTATATAGTAAAGGGTATTGCTGTTGCTGGATTTAAGGTATCTGGTGGGTTTTACTTAAAAGCAAGTTGCACGGAAAGTCGTGGATATCTTAATTGTGTGGCTTCTGGCTATAAAATATCAGTTTGGTTACCATCCGTGAATTTTACCCTCAACCATGGCCTTGTAACATATGTTTCAGTCTTTTTTCTTTCGAGGATGTATAACATGGTAATACCTCATTCTGAGTATATGTTAATTTGTATTTTGATGTGTTGAGTATTTACTATTTATCAATTATGGTCGCTTAGTTTGGTGCTATTTTAACATGAACTTCAATCAACAGGAGAATGTCACAGATTGTTTTTATTTCAGATTGCAGATGTGTGGTCGTGTGGAGTGACGTTGTATGTCATGTTAGTGGGTGCTTACCCTTTTGAGGATCCCGATGAACCAAAAGATTTTCGGAAGACGATCAATGTACATCTTAATCATTGTAATGATTTTGTTCTAATTTCTTTTGGATGTTTTATCACAAAAAGTTTAATCAGCCTTTTTGCTACGCAGAGAATCCTGAGCGTGCTGTATTCTATGCCTGAGAACATTCAGATATCTGAGGAATGTCGCCACTTAATCTCAAGGATCTTTGTTGGAGATCCGGCACAGGTTAGTGGGGTTTTAGAGTAATCTGTACGCAGAAGTGGGTAGATGGATTTTTGGGATGTTTCTGTTGTGTGATTGCATTGGGACTTTAATTATGATTTGATCCATGCTTGCCTATTGTAGTAGTTGCTGACCACCATCCAATAACATTGTGTTTAGGTATCTAATATGTTGTCCCAAGTTCCTTCGTATACAGACCTGTTTGATTGGCATGAAGTTGAATATAATTTGACTTGTGAATTATACTTCTAATAGTTGCTGCCATGTGACCAGGAGGTCACGGGTTCAAGCCTTGGAAACAGCTCCTTGCAGAAATGTAAGGTGAGGCTGCGTACAATAGATCCTTGTGGTCGGGCCCTTCCCCGGACCCTGCGCATAGCGGGAGCTTAGTGCACCGGGCTGCCCTTTTTTTTAATTATACTTCTAATAAATTCATACACTAGTTATAGGAATTTAATCTGGAAAACGAAGAGAACATTAACCAGAATTTTATAGTTTCTTTACATGTGAAAAACATTGAGATATTGCAAAAAGGGTGTTACATAGTAGTCTTGAAGATGATATCGCTTGTAGTTGTCACTTATGCTTAAGTCATCTTTTGCACATGGCACAGAGGATCACAATGCCTGAAATCAGAAACCATGTATGGTTTTTGAAGAATCTTCCTGCGGACTTAATGGACGATAAGATGATTAGCGACCAGTTTGAAGAGCCCGATCAGCCAATGCAGAGCATTGATACGATCATGCAAATAATCTCAGAGGCAACAGTACCACCAGTTGGCTTGTATAACTTGGAAATGATGGATGATGACATGGATGACTTGGATTCAGATCCTGATCTTGATATTGATAGCAGCGGGGAGATCATATATGCAATGTGAGTGCATGCCATGCTTGTGAAAAGAAAGTTGTATCTGCAATCTTACGAGAACATTTCTGGACTTGTTTGTGCGTGAGGCTTAGAGATTATTTGAATGCTCAGCAGCAAGAACATGGGGGTATTTTCAATGCTTGTAATTAGTCAAGTACTTCCTGGAAGGGGCTTTTAGTGTGCCCATGAATTATTTCTCCTATCACCATAGGAGGAATTGGCTGAAAAAGTATTGGAGTTTTTATACTCGAGTTCATAATTTTATAGTATCATACAGTGAGTTCTTTTGTAGCTCTTGTACTTGCTTATTTGCATTTGTGTCAAAACAAACCATGTGTTCTTTGTGGTATTTGTAAGTTGAGATGCTTGTAGTTTTAGGGCTTGTGTATTACGATGTTCGCAGATTTTCCTTGCTGTATAGTTTAACTAGTCCTTCTGGTAGATGCTATGCTTTACTTAATAGCGCAGTGTGTTTTCTTATAATGGTCAAGTGATATCGATGTCTTAGACAACTTTCGTCTACCATGAGATGCGTTGGTAAATCTTTTTGCAAGAAATCAGTAAGGTAGTGATCCTTGAGGAACGCTACAGCAAAAAGCCTCAGTTCCAAAAGTTAGGGTTGGTTATATGAATCCTCAGACGATGCTTCATCTAATCTGGTCCCTGTCCAGTATGATATAAAATCACCAAGTTCTCTTGGCAAACAATCAAATACAGCAAGAAATCAGCCCCGTAGAAGGTTCTTGCTAATGAAATCTATCTTCGTTTTAACAAACAAGCATCTATATCACAGGCTGTTTGGATTAACTTTTTTTAAGTGACTTGTAGCCTGTTTGGCCAATAAATTTAAAAAAACACTTCTGAGCAGCAATTAGTGTTTGGTCAAAACTTTTAAAAATGTTTTTAAGTGTATTTTTCTCAAAAATGCTTTTTAGAAAAGTGTTTTTCGGGAGAAGTTATTTTTTTTAACTTATGAAAAGCTGTTTTTGTTACTTCCCAGAAGCACTTATTTTCTCTCAAAAGCTTGGTCAAACATCTCAATTTTTTAAAATAAGCACTTTTGAATAAAAATAAGCTTAGTCAAACGGGTTATTATAAGCTAAAAGCCAAAAGTTGGTACCAACCTACTTTTGGCTTTTGACTTTTTTTTTTAAAAAAAAAATACTTTTTAAGCCCTAAAGTAAAGTACTTAAAAGCACTGTGTCTTTGCCAAACACCAATAAAAATTAAAAAGTGCTTAAAAGTCAACAACACCTAAAAATAATTAAAATCCAAACACCCTCTACAACGGATTGCAGAGAATGGCATTTTACATGCATAAACAGGAATACATCAGAGTCTAATGACCTATCCAAATTAAAGGATACATAGGGATGGCCCTTCGATAAAATCAATATACTAAGTTACTTATTGAGCTTATCAAAATGAATACTTACACCAGACTGTTTGAGCTACTAGCTTTTCTCCGTTCCAACTCTTAATGAAAGCTCCGAATAGGATGTCAATTCCTGACAGTGATATGAACCTCATGAAGTCGCCACAAGAAACTTCCCTCGATTGTTGCGGTTGACCAAGTTATTCCAGTGTTTGCTTTGCACTATCCATCCATATTCAAGTTGAGGAATGTGAGAATCACTGTGATAAAGGAAGATATCAATCTGAATTTGCTGCATATTCAAGTTCCACCAAGGTAAGTGCTCCTAGAGCATCTTACTTCAAATCAGATAAATAATGACTTATGCAGCAAATTCAGATTGATATCTTCCTTTATCACAGTGATTCTCACATTCCTCAGATATTCCTTAAAAGTTTCCCATAAAGAGGCTGTTTCTTCATCACATACAACATCTTCCAACTTTACTAGTTTTAGCACAGAATAGGGCAGCTCAGAAAACCCCAGGCGGCTACCCATGCAGACGGTCTGTAAAGAACAAAGTTGATCCATTTCCATTGGCAAGTAATCCATCTCCACACAATCATATACATCAAGAAATTCCAATTTATTGAGTTTTACTATTGACTCTGGCAACTCAGCCAATTTTGTGCAAGAATGAAGCCTTAATACTTCCAAATTTGTCAACTTCCCAAGCTCTTCGGGAAGGGCAACCAGTTCGTGACAATAACAGATGCTGAGCTTTTTAAGATCAACAAGATCACATATTTCAGCTGGCACTTCTACTAGATCATTGCAGTGCTCGATATTCATCTCTACGAGTTTTGGCCACATGTGAGGGATCTTTGCAGCAGAGTTTTCAAATGCCTCCCCGACTTCACACATGATCAGGGAGATTTTGAGCAAATTAGGTAGTTGTAGATTGGCTGTGAAAATGGATGTAACAGAGATGCGTTCCAGGTTGATTCTCTTAAGATTGAGCAGAGAAGAAAGCTGAAAGTTATTCAATGTGGCTGGGGAGAAACTATTGTTTGTCACAACCAGTGTCTTCAATTGGCTCATTTGCTCTACAAAAGGGGGTAAGTTGTAGGTCCTTGTTTCAAAGTTCAACACAAGTACTTCAACTTTAGGAAATTGCATGTCACAGTCAGACCAGTCAGAGGAGAATTTTTCATCTGCAATTCAGATTAATGATGTGGTAACTATATAGCAGAGACAAGATGAAGCAAATTTGCAGAAGACATTTCCAATTTTGACCCAAAGGAGGAGAAGGGATGGATAAGGATAACAAACCTGTGATTATAGACAAAATCTCAGCTTGAAGTGGTTCAAGTCTTTGCTTAAACCACCTCAAGTCATTCCCCTTGATGTTGATATATATTCTCATTCTCTCTTCTACCGGCTTCTCATCACACTGGTGGATGACCAGTTCTCTAAGCATATCATGCTGCTGTATGTAATGCAAGTTATGTAAGCCAAGAACTGCTGGTGCATCCTGTCTGTGAATTAGCATGAACTAAGTTTATTCAGATATTTGAAAAGGGATTTATTCAAGGATATCAGTTAACTTGATAAGTTGTTGAAAAAAAAAGTTTAATTTGATAAGTTGAACTATCTGATGCACAGAAGAAGCTGGGTATACACCTAAAAGGTGGAACCAGGATAAAATGAAGCCAGCCACTGGAATGTTACACTGGCAGAGCTCTATGAGTTCCAATTATTCTTATCTCGTGAAATTTGATAATTTTCTCCAAAATAATTTAGAAGATGGAAAAGAATATTCATGGCTTCAGCATATTAAATATTGATGCATAGAAACAGATAATCAGCAAGGGTGTACATGTGACCATCTAACTCTGTTGCTTCTTTCTTTCTCCCGGCCTTTTCCCCTTTAACTAATATTTTTCTACTTTGGTTCCATGTACTGATTACATGTATGAAGTAGCAAACACAGTACAGTTTGAAGAAAAAATTGAAGCCAGTTATACCTTGCAAGGGCGACATTAACAAGGTTTTGCAAAGAAAGTTCAAAGAAGATGGCCATTGCATTCATGCCATCTTCATCTAGATTGTATCGTTCCACCCACATATCCAAAAGAGCAGCAGGATGAATTCTTTGATCTTCAGGAAATGATCCTAAATCCAGGTAACAGTCTCTCAATGTAGTTGTTTCTCTGCTGTAAAGGACTTTTTCATCTAAGGCATCGATGCTGGCTTGCAAAGTACGAAGCAAATCATTCTCAGTAGGGAAGAGAATTTGTCTTTTAGACTGCTTCATTACTCTGTCAAACCAGATCCCCTCAGGCTGGCCACACAATGAACGGCCTACAACTCTAAGAGCCAGTGGAAAACCGCCACAACTTCTCACCACCTGCCAATGAATGCCATCATTTAGATCCACAAAGCAGAGAACTTATAAGTTATATGAAGTTGGGGAGGTCGTACTTCCCCTAAGAATGTATCATCTTTAACCCCATAACAAGAGAAGGGGATCGGGTGAAGGAGGCAGCTTCCCTATTTTACTCTAGTATTATAGTTGGTGTTTGATGGATTTGCTCCTTTATTTTTTTGTGTGTTATCTTTACATTTTGTTTATATTCATAACCAAATAATTAGTCAAAAGATCTTTGTAAACGAAGATAGCCTTTTACCTTATGAACAAGATCAAGTCGCACATTAGGGCTGCTATCTTTAAAAGCTGAAGTGCAGAAGAGAGCATTTGCATCCTTCTCACTCAAAAGCTTTAATTTATATGTATCAAATCTTGGAAACATAAATCTTGAAGTGACCAAAATCTTAAATCCAGGTAACTGTAATATAAGATTCTCAATGATGAAATCTGAGTCAGACCAAACATCATCCAGCACCAGCAATACAGGCTGAGATGTACTTCTCCTTAGGAGGTTATTGAGTTGGCGGATTGCATCTTGCTCAGTAGAAAACTCTGGGACCTTGCAGGCTTTCTTCTCAAAAATTTCCCCAACAATGCGTTTGATGTTCGGTGTTTTGGTAACAGTGACAAAAAAGATGTCCTTGTATTTGGCTGTTAAGAGACAATAAGATCAAATATGCTGAAAGTTCAGCAAGTAGCTTAGTAGAAAATGATGTAACATTACATGTCAATAGGCTTGCCAGAATTTCGGTATTATGTATAGCTATAAGTAGATTTACAATAAAAGAAGCTATATTTCTTATTTTATGGGATAAAAAACAAGCTAGTCTTTAGGTACAAGGGGCTTTCTTTCACACCATCAAAAGGATATTGTGACACCAGAGGAAGAGGAAAAGCTATACATACAGTAAATCACAACCCTGAACACAATTTCTCTTTTCTCTTTCCTTTGCCTAACAAGTAAACAGAACTTCACGGTCGTGTGAAGTATTCAAGTGGTTCCTATGCAATCATAAAACTATAACACATACACATCAGAATTCAACTGATAAACCGACAGAGTAAGAAGCTAGCCTTCAAGATCATGCCATTCGAAGACAGAGGGGAGACTGAGCTAATTGAACTTTCTTCCTGAGGAGATCATGTAATTATTACAACAGCAAACTAAAACAACATACTCAGTTTAATACAAAGTGGGGTGTGCGGAGGATAGAGTGTATGCAGATCATACCCCTACCTCAAAGATAGAGAGGTTGTTTCGGACAGAGCCTCGACTCAAGGGAAAATAGTCCAAAGCAGTCCTGATAAAGAAGTAACAGAAATAGCAAACAGTAACAGGACAAAAACTAACAATAACAGAAATCGAAGGACCAGAAACTACAAGAGTAGTACTACGACTACTGGTAAGGATGGATAAACAATTATTGAATTATATGACATGCATATCACAGACTAGGAAGAATTTAACAGAAATAACAGTGTAAGATACTAACATTTTATTTGACAAAAAAATACAATTGTATGCAATACCTTTGATATCATCGTCTTTACAAACCATTGCTGCCAAAGTAGTCTTTCCACAGCCAGGAGGAGCAGAAAGAACCAACACTTGATCTCTCTCCTGAACCAGCACTTGATCTATCTCCCGAAGCAACTTCAATTTCACTTCTTGAAGTGGCACTTGAAATCCAACAACAGAATCAGGAACTTGAGGCACATCAGACCATCCTGAAAATCCATTTGAACTGCCAAAACTAGAACCATTCGCCCACCCTGATGACCCAATCGAATTCGTAAATCCAACACTACTCCCCGACCCGTACCCCGTCAACGAAACATTCCTCATCATTGAATGAATCTCATCCAACTTCTTACAATTTTCATTAACCTTAACCAGAATCATTTTGCTATCCCTACACACCTGAATTAACCCGTGTATCTGACAGAATTTCACTAGTGAATTTTCCAACTTGGTGAGTTTCCTTGAGTAATTGCATCTCTTAAACGCGTCGTAGCGTTTAATCTTGGAACACTTGAGAACTAGCTCTTCACCTTCCATCAGCTTCTTCTTGAACATTTCTGTTTCTTCGTCTCGGCCGTCTAGTGCCTTATTGAGCTTCCCAATGTCGGCGAATACTGGTTCGATGTCAATTAGTGTTTGTTTCAAGCTGAGGAATTTGGAACGGAAAGTGACGATGTTAATGCCAACATTAACAACTGCTTTCAGGAGTAGGTCGAATACTGGACCTAAAGCAGCTCCTCCCAAGAGAGCTCCGGCCATTGCTACCTAATCAGCAAAACATGGGGTGATTTGGGAAAGTCTTTGGCGAAACGAGTGAAATATAGTACAGGATCGCCTTTGTAGAGAAAGATTCTTGGAAAAAGAGGTAACAATTGGTCGGAAGTTTCCTGATCAACTGTTCACTGTTGGAGCAACAATATACTCACTGTATTCGCACAAAGTGTATACAACTAACTTAAATGAAATATAGAGTCTGTTTCCGATATACACCGGCCTTAGTTTGAGGGTGAGCTAATGATTTGAAGTAGTCGACCAAGTAGGCGTTTGGACATGCTTTTTTCATGTCAGTGATATCAAATCAGGGCATGAAATCAGCGTTTGGTCACATAATTTCATCTCATAATTTTATATTATGACATGAAATCTTAAATTCTCCAAAAAAAAAAATACTCCCTCCATTTCAAAAAAAATAACCTACTTTTCTTTTTAGTCTGTTTCAAAAAGAATGATCCTTTTCTTTTTTGGCAATACTTTAATTCTAACTTTCCACATGATATGTTTAAAATCACAAGATTAAAAGACATTTTGGTACATTTGCCATAACTTTAATTTAGGACCACAAAATTCAAAAGTCTTCTTCATTTTCTTAAACTCTATGCCAATTCAAACTAAGTCATTCTTTTTAAAACGGAGGGAGTAAATGATTTGGGAACTTCAAATCATAATTTGAGATTTTTCAAATACAAAAGTTGACTCATAAGTTTATATTCTATAAAAATAATACTCTATCATTTATATCTAACAACCATTTATTTATATATAAATAAATTTTATAGTTCATATTATTACTCTTTAAACTATTTATATCTCATATAAATATTACTCTCATAAATATAAAATTTATTATTACTTCAAATCAACTCCTACTTTACCATTAAAAAATTCATTCATTAAAAAATATAATTTTCCCAAATATATTCATTAAAAAACTATAGCTTGTACGGTGTTACATAATTTTTTGCAAGAATATCAAAGGAGTGATGAAATATTCACAGTACATGAATATGAAGATATAATTACTAATGATATTGACCAACAAACGATTCAAAGTAACAATGTTGGTTCGTCTTCTCAGTTATCTGATCGAAAAATACAAGTTTAACGTGAGGAGATTGTCCGTACTATGTGGGAGGATTATACTAAAGAGTAGTACACTATAATTCATGTTCAATTTTACTTTTTTGTTGAACTAAAGTTTAATTAATAAATGTTGTATTTTTTTATAATAGTTTATGATAGTGCATTATACTTTGTTATAAACTTTTGCTTATTTGATAAGATTGTATAAAGAATTGGGGTAATTTTGATAGTTTTCACAACTTATAAGTTTTTTATGTTCATGAAAAAACATACAACATAAAAAAGTCAAATTGCATGTTTAAAAAAACTTCAACTTCATCTTATAATGTCATATCATGACTTCATCTCGCATGGCGAAACAAGGCCTAAAAGTCTTCTTCCTTGTCCCATTTGCTCCATCATTAAAACAATATACTCCCCCCTTTTAAAAAAGAATGACCTACTTTTCTTTTTAGTCTATTTGAAAAAGAATGACCTCTTTCCTTTTTTGGCAAAACTTTACTTTCAACTTTCCACATGTCATATTTAACACCACAAGATTAAAGAACATTTTGATACATTTGACATAACTTTAATTTAGGACCACAAGATTCAAAAGTCTTCTTTATTTTATTAAATTTCGTGTCAAGTCAAAATAGATCATTCTTTTTTAAACGGAGGAAGTAGTACGGAACTACGAATACAATACGATATATTCTTAGTTTCTTTTTAGTTGTCATATTTCGCTTATCGAGAATTAATTTGACTAGTTGTCAAAGCTAAATTAAATTAGATTAATTTAATATTTTAAAATTAAAATTTGGATATTTTAAAAAATTATATGGAAAATGTTATAAGTTATAATTTTTTTCATATTAATATGATTAAAAATAGTATATCTTAAATGTTGATCAAAATTCATATCATTTGATACGTACAAAGAAAATTATGACAAATAAAAAATAACAGAGGAGTACCATACATGAAAGTTGAAACAATACCTAACAACCATCCAAACTGAAACGGTTACTGACTAGTTTCGAGGGATGTATGTGTACATGATACTCCCTCCTATCATTGGATGTGTTTTGGTTTGAGTTGGGAAGAAGATATTCTAAATATGTTCGTGATTCTTAAAAATGAGTTTAGTTGATCAAAATGTTTCAATTAATGTGAAAGTGTTTGAGAATTGACTGAACGGAGATAAAATTTAAGAGAAAAATAAAATTTTTAAATTTGTGATCTAAAATAAGTCGTAAAAATATTTGTAGATATAAATTATTTCATTAAAATTAAAACGAAAAGTTTGATTAAATTGTTACCATACTTAATATGAAAATATGTCCCTTTTTTTTAAGGCAAATAAAAGGAAAGTGTGTTTTGGAGTATTTGAGTTTTGCTTCCTTAAACATGCTACTCCCTCCGTCTCAATTTATGTGATGTACTTTGACTTGACACAGAGTTTAAGAAAGAAAGGAAAATTTTTGAAACTTGTGGTCTAAAATGAGTCATAGATATTTGTGTGGTTGTAAATCATTTCATTAAGGGTAAAATGGATATTTTAAAGTTAAATTGTTACCAAATATACAAATGTGTCATTTTTTTTGGGACTGACTAAAAAAAAAAGTGTGTCATATAAATTGGGACAGAGGGAGTATATCATTATTGTAAGGGAGTATCATTACGATAAACTAGAGATGTTAGGATTATAAAAAAATATTAATATGTTTTTAAAAATAAACAAAAGAGAAAAGTGGCAGGAAAGAGTTGTTCAGATGGTCAGCACCCCTTACTTCCAACTCGAAGATTGTGAGTTCGACCCTTCGAGTCACGAAGGGACTTCAAAAGGGGTAGAAGTTCCTAGAAAGGGGTAAAAAGAAAAAAAGAAGAGAAAAGTAGGACACGAAATTGATAAAGTACTTAATAACCTCGCGATTGGAGTATAAGAATTTGTACCAAACCACTTAAATTTTTTTTGCTAAAGCCTAAGGGTCCAAGAGCAATTTGAACAATTAAACCAAAACAGAAAGTAATTTGAAGGGTTATTTAATAAGTAAACAAGGACTTGCTATTTTTACGTGGTACCTACTTTAGATTGATTGTGATATTCACCAACAAAGCCTAACACTTGTGTCAAGTTCAAGCTAAATTTAAGGATAAAAGAGTTGATTTATCTTCCATTATTCGTCTCATAAATGGCCTTAGTAATGGAATCATAAAACTAGTAACCTCTGAACCTTTCGAAGTATCCAATAACATAAAAACTTCAGTCACAACTCTGTTGAGTATATATATTGCGGTTTCAAAAAGTCATATATGAACTCTACGAAATGTTATTACCACTCAAAGAAACCGTAGGAAATAACCCACAATTTTTGTTGTATATAAGTTTTAGGACGTCTAACAACTTGTTGGCTTCAAATCTTCTCAAGTTGGTTAGTTTCCCCTTAATACAATTTACGCATGTATCAACAACATACCCAGTATATTCCCACCACGTGGGGTCTGGAATTTACGCATGTATCAAAAACTAAAAAAACTTTCTGACACAAGTCTCTCAATTCTCTTTTTTCGAGATATGACCTAATCTCGTGCCAGATGAAGTCAAATTCTCGTCGGTTAATTTGTGCTTATTACCAGTTATATAAACATATATGGATTCACTGAACGAAACAATCATATCAAGTAAATATTGATTATAGTAACCTAATAAAGAACCAGAATCAACCAATTTTGAGTTATGGAAAAGACAAAATGTTTCATTTCCGAATGAACAAAAAATAACCAAACTTGTCCAATACTGAAACGAAAATCATATTCCGTCCAAAAGACGGTGCAACATATGTCTCATTCGAATTCAATTTATTTTAAAAATAAACTTGACAATAATCTAAAAGTTCCAATTGCTTCGACTTGCCTTCACCAACATAGATGTATCTTACTTCAAATCAGATGAATAATGACTTATGCAGCAAATTCAAATTGACCTTTATCACAGTGATTCTCAGATTCCTCAGATATTCCTTAACAATTTCCCATGAAGAAGCTGTTAATTCATCACATACAACATCTTCCAACTTCACTAGTTTTAGCACAGAATTGGGCAACTTACTAAACCCCAGGAGGCTTCCCATGCAGATGGTCCGTAAAGAACAGAGTTGATCCATTTCCATTGGCAAGCATTCCATATCCACACAATCATATACATCAAGAAATCTCAATCTATTAAGTTTCACTACTGACTCTGGCAACTCAGCCAATTTTGTGCAAGAATGAAGCCTTAATACTTCCAATTTTGTCAACTTTCCAAGCTCTTCGGGAAGGGCAACCAGTTCGTGGCAAAAACAGATGCTGAGTTTTTTAAGATCAACGAGATCACATATTTCAGCTGGCACTTCTACTAGATCGTTGCAGTGCTCGATATTCATCTCTACGAGTTTTGGCCACATGTAAGGCATCTTGGCTGCAGAGTTTTCAAATGCTTCACCGATTTCACACATGATCAGGGAGATTTTGCGCAAATTTGGTAGATGCAGATTGGCTGTGAAAATGGACATAACAGAGATGCGTTCGAGGTTGATTCTCTTAAGATTGAGCATAGAACAAAGCTGAAACTTATTCAATTTGGCTGGGAAAAAACCATTGTTTGTCACAATCAGTGTCTTCAATTGGCTCATTTGCTCTACAAAAGGAGGTAAGTTGTAGGTCCTTGTTTCAAAGTTCAACACTAGTACTTCAACTTTAGGAAATTGCACGTCGTACCAGTCAGAGGAGAAATCTTCATCTGCAATTCAGATTCATGATATGATAATTAAATAGCAGATACAAGATGAAGCAAATTTGGAGAAGACATTTCTAATTTTGACCAAAAAGGAGGAGAAGGGATGGATAAGGATAACAAACCTGTGATTATAGACAAAACCTCCGCTTGAAGAGGTTGAAGTCTTTGCTCAAACCACCACCCAGGAAAGTCATTCCCCTTGATGTTGATATATATTCTCACTCTCTCTTCTACCAGCTTCTCTTCACACTGGTAGATGACCAGTTCTCTCAGCATATCATGCTGCTGTATGTAATGCAAGTTATGTAAGCCAAGATTTCCTGGTGCATTCTGTCTGTGAATTAGCATGAACTAAGTTAAAGGAATCTACAGAAGGATATCAACTGACTTGATAAGTTCAACAATCCGATGCACAGACGAAGTTGAGTGTACACTTTAAAAAGGTGGAACCAGGATAAAATGAAGCCTGCCACTGGAATGTTCTATTGGCGGAACTCTATGAGTTCCAATTATTCTTATCTCATGAAATTTAATAATTTTCTCCAAAATAATTTAGAAGGTGGAAAAGAAATTTCATGGCTTCAGCACATTAAATATTGATGCGCACAACCAGATAGTCAACGCGTTACATGTGACCATCTAACTCTGTTGCTTCTTCGCTTCTCCCGGCCTTTTCCCCTTTAACAAACATTTTTCTACTTTGGTTCCACGTACTGATTACATGTATGAAGTAGCAAATACAATGCAGTTTCAAGACAAAATTGAAGCCAGTTATACCTTGCAAGGGCTAGATTAACCAGGTTTTGTGAAGAAAGTCTAGAGAAGTAGGCCATTGCAGTTATGCCATCTTCATCTAGATTGTATCGTTCCACCCACATATCCAAAACAGCAGCGGGATGAATTCTTTGATCTTCAGGAAATGATCCTAAATCCAGATAGCAGTCTCTTAATGTAGTTGTTTTTCTGCTGTAAAGAACTTTTTCATCCAAGGCATCGATGCTGGCTTGCAAAGAACGAAGCAAATCATTCTCAGTAGGGAAGAGAATTTGTCTTTTAGACTGCATCATTAATCTTTCAACCCAAATCACCTCAGGCTCGCCACACAATGAACGGCCTAGAACTCTAAGAGCCAGTGGAAAACCGCCACAACTTCTCACCACCTGCCATTTCATGCCATCATTTAGATCCACAAAGTAGAGAACTTTATAAGTTATATGAATTTGGGGAGGTCCTATTTCCCCAAAGAATGTATCATCTTTAACCCCATAACAAGAGGACAGAGGTGGGTGCAGGAGGCAGCTGCCCTATTTTGCTCTTGTATTATACTCCCTTCTTTTCATTTTACTTGGCTCCTATACCAAAAATAAATGTTTTATTTTACTTGTCTATTTGAGTAAATCAAGGGAGTTTTATTACTTTTTCCCCATACTATCCTTTACTATTAAATAACTATAACAGGGTAATAGCCAAATTTAGAGTTTCAAAATATCATTAATAAGGTTAGTTTAGTAAAATACATCTCTAATTAAAACTTGTTAAGGGTTTTGCCATATCAACAAGAGCCAAGTACATATGAAACGGAGGGAGTAGTTAGTGTTTGATAGATTTGCTCCTTTATTTTTTTTGTGTGTCATCGTCACAGTTTGTTTAAATTCATAACCAAATAATTAGTGAAAAGAAGCTTTGTAAACGAAGATAGCCTTTTACCTTATCAACAAGATCAGGTTGCACACTAGGGCTGCCATCTTTAAAAGCTGAAGTGCAGAAGAGAGCCTTTGCATCCTTCTCGCTCAAAAGCTTTAATTTATATGTATCAAATTTTGAGAACACAAATCTCGAAGTGACCAAAATCTTCAATCCAGGTAACTGTAATTTAAGATCCTCGATGATGAAATGTGATTCAGACCAAACATCATCCAGCACCAGCAATGCAGGCTGAGATGTACTTCTTGTAAGGAGGCTATCGAGTTGGTAGATTGCATCTTCCTCAGAGGCAAAATTTGGCACCTGGTAGCCTTTCTTCTTAAAAATTTTCCCGACAATGCGTTTGATATTTGGTGTTCTGGTAACAGTGACAAAAAAGATGTCCCTATATTTGGCTATTACGAGACAATTGGATTAAATATGCGGAAAATCAGCAAGAAGCTTAATATAACATAAGAACACGATGCAACACTAACATCTACTACTAGTCTTGCCATAACTTCAATAATCTATGTACTATTACTTCTTCTTTTATGGGATCAGCAAGCTAGTCTTAGGTACGAGGGGCTTTCTTCTTCTTCTTCTTTTATGAGATTAGCAAGGTAGTCTTTAGGTACGAGGGGACACATATTAGAAGGATATTATAACACCAGAGAAAAAGGAAAAGCTATACAACTGCATATAGATACAGTAAATCGCAACCCATAACCTAATTTATTTTTTCGTTGCCTAACAATAAAACACAACATTATGTTCGTGTGAAGTAGTTGTGGTTCCTACGCGGTCACATAAGTAAAACTACATACATCAAAATTCAACTACAGAGTAAGAATAGATAAAGTCATAAGGAAATTGATCCAGGTAGCCTTTCAGTTCATGTGCTTCAAAGACAAACGGGTGAATTAGCTAACTGTACTTACAAAGGAATGCAAGTAGTTTCTAAAAAGCCAATTCCACAGTTATTGAAATACATGGAATGCATCTTACAAACTAGAAAGGACTAATTTAACAGCAATAACGGTATTTTAAATGGCAAAAACTAAATATGCAATACCTTTGATATCATCATCTTGACAAACCATTGTTGCCAAAGTAGTCTTTCCACAGCCAGGAGGAGCAGAAATAACCAGCACTTGATCTTTCTCCTGAAGCAGCTTCAGTTTCAATTCTTGAAGTGGCACTTGAAATCCAACCACAGAATCAGGAACTTGAGGCACATCAGACCATCCTGAAAACCCATTTGAGCTGCCAAAACTAGAATCATCATTCATCTTCCCTGAATACCCAATCGAATTTGTAATTCCAATACTACTCCCCGACCTCTTCAAGGAAAAATCTCTCACCATAGAGCAAACGTTTTCTAATTTCTTATCATGTTCATTACCCATGACCAGAAGCCTTTTATTATCCCTACAAGCCAGAATTGAACCGTGTATCTGCCAGAACTTCACCAGTGAATTTTCCAACTTGGTCAGTTTCCTGGAGTAACTGCACCTCTTAAACGGGTCGTAGCGTTTAATGTTGGAACACTTGCGGACTAGCTCTTCACCGTCCGTCAACAACTTCTTCAACATCTCTATTTCCTCGTCTCGGTCGGCTAAGGCCTTGTTTAGCCTCTCAATGTCATCGAATACTGGCTGGATGGAACCTAATGTCTTCTCCAAGCTGCGGAATTTGGAACGTAAAGTGGCGATGTTTTTGATAGCATCGATAACGGCAGTGGTGAGTTTTTCAAAGACTACACCCAGAGCAGCTTCTCCCAAGAGACTTGGGTCCATTGCTACATACCTACACCGGAAAAATGGCTTAATTTGGGCAAAGTCTTAGTGAAGCGAGGGAAGTGTAGCAGCAGATCAGGGTCGTCTTGTAGATTGTGGAGCCGAGAAAAGAGATGGCAATTGGTTGGAAGTTTCGTCGTCAACTAACTATTGACTTTTGCATTCATGTGAAGTAGTCGAGCGAGAGTCTTCTTTTCCCATTTGCTCTCTTTAGTAGTTTCGGGGAATGTGCACATGATACTCCCTCCCATCGTTGGATGTATTTTAGACTTTAGTTTGAGATGGCAAAATTTTAGTCACTCACTCTCAATTTAATTGTCTAAAATTAATTATTTATATCTATATCTATATCTACATCTATAATATATTAAAAGTGTAAAGATCTTGACCATGTACGACTTAGACTTTGAATTCAAATTAGAATTGGATTCTCATTCAAGTTCAAAGTCCTATTTGGATTGATTTACATGCACGGCTTAGAGACGATAGTGTCTATTGAAAAACTTTATTTTCAGTTAAAAATTTCCATAAAAGTTTTATTATGAAGTTAAATTTTTACCTTAATCAAATGAAAAAAGGTTTATAGGTGAATTCCATAGAATAAGTTTTTCATGGAAACAGTTCTTATTATGAGAAAAGTTTTTTTCATGAAAAAAGTTCTTATGAAAAAAATACTAAATCAAGAGAGAAGTACCGTTGACAAGAAAATTATGTTTTTGCCTGTTTAGTGTGTGTTAGATTTTTAAGAAAAATTTCAATAAAATATTTTGTTCGTGAGTTTCGTTCATCAAGAAGTTGATAGCAAAAATAGATCTCAATATGGATACAGATGGAGTCGCCTGATCTAAAATTGATTTCTGAGGTACTTATTTCTTCATAAGTTCATATTGCTTGTATTAATACTCCTATTACATGTGATACCAACTTGAATGCTTTTGACTAGATTCTTTACGTTCAGTTTAAGTTCATTGCTTTTAAAATAGTTTTTATTTTATCCTTTACTTATTTGTGTGATTCGTTATGTGTGTTTTGTGGTATTTTAAATTTTATCCTTAATTTTTGTTTAAATTGAATATTTTTTTGATTGACATAATTTATGTTCGCTAGATTCCGACCTCACTCAGAAGAATAGAGAAACTTCAAGTCAGATTCTAAGCTCCATAAAAACACTAATCATTGAGGTATATCTTCTACCGGTTTTACTTAACATATGCTTTTACTATTTTTGAAAGTCAGATGGTCTACAACTCTACATAAATCTGTGCATCGTTGTTAATGAAATTGACCAATGTTTCTTTTGTTTTAATCTAAATTATGATATCACTATTATAATAGTTTGGTCAAAGTTTATATCGCTTGACTCTAAAACAGAAAATTATGATAAGTAAAAGGAATGAAGGGAATATGAACCTTTTAGACATATCTCAAAGAAGTTTCAAACTCCTTGGTCTGTTGACCAATTCTACTATCAAATTATATGTAGGTGAATCTTTGATATGTTATGTTAGGTTATAATTAATAGTGTAGTTTAGTGAAGTAAATAAGGACATCGGGGATATAATACTACATATTAACTATATAGATATATGAAAAACCTGTTTGTTGTGTCCTACAGCAAATATTGGCAGTGTTATAATCAATTAAAGTAGACAAGAATCTGGTTCAGCAATCAAAGTTGATAGTTCTGCTGCCGAAGGTAATGGTTGTGTGATTTCAATTTCTGCGAAAAAGGTATTTTTTTGTTTCTTTTAATATTTTGTATTGAAGTGTACAAGTCAAGAATGTTTGTCTAAGGTAAGCAAAACATCAAGAACAAATTATCAAATTCACATAAGAAATCAATGGATTAATTAGACAAGAGAAAGACTTGGACCTTTGGGGTCAGAATTTTCAATCAGAGAAGCATTATTTTCATCAGAGACCGGAGCTTTGCGATCATTATCGTATTATTTTGTTGCTGTAGTTTATAGGTAGTAGATGAATGTCGGTCGGCTTTGAGAAAATTTTTGTGTACAAGTTAGGTTTAATTGTATTATTTTGATATTTCTATTATCGTATTGTTTTGTTGCAGGTTGTAGATGAATGTCGGGCGGCTTTGAGAATTTTTTTTGGTAATGGTTAGATTTAATTAAATAAATTCTCCATCTTTACATATTCAAAAATGTTGAATTTAATTATTGTATTCATCTTTATTATTTAAACAAATATCTTATTTAGTGTAACGTTTGAACTCATTAAAGTGAGGTATGCGCGCGAGGCGCGTACACCTAAACTAGTCGTTTCAAAAAGAATGATCTACTTTTCTTTTTGATCCGTTTTAAAAAGAATGATCCTTTCATTTTTTAGTAATACTTAATTTTAATTTTCCACGTGACATGTTTAAGACGACAAGATTGAAGGACATTTTTGTACATTTGACAATAACTTTAATTTAAGACCACAAATTTAAAAAATCTTCTTTATTTTCTTAAACTCCGTGTCAAGTCAAAATAAGTCATTCTTTTTTTAAACGGAGAAAGTAATTTTTATGGAGTATTTCGTAAATTGAAGGGGCAAAAATAGATCATATAAATGGATAGTGATGAAGTAATTAATAATTTCAATGATTAGAGTACAAGAATTTATGCCAAACCACCTAAAAAAATTCCTAAAGCATAGGGGTTCAAGAGCAATTTGAACAGTTAAACCAAAATAGAAAGCAATTTAAAGGGTTATTTAATAGGCAATACCCAGTTTAGATTGACTCTGATGATCGCCAACGCGCGTATGTACTATTAGTGGTAGTATGTGGATATTGGAAAAAGCTCAAATCTGTTATAGAACTATTAGAAATGACTCATTTATGTCATCTGTTAAAAATTTGACTCATTTATGTCATCGCCGTTACAAAATAGGCTCATCCATGCCATTGCTTCTTAACGGTAGTTTTTTAAAACAGCTTTGCCACGTGATCTCTTACTAGAGGTCCACGTTATTAATTAAATATGTCATCGAATTTTGAGAAAAGGTTCAGCTATGACATCCGTTAAAAGTTTGGCTTATTTATGTCATTGCTGTTACAAAAAAGGCTCATTCATGCCATTTTTTTTAACAGTCCGATTTGGTGATTTTTTGCAAAACTATTTTGTACACGTAGCCAATAATGATTAGTCCACATCATTAATTAAATCAGCCAAATAAAAAATCTAAAAAATTAAACTTTCTTCTAAAAGGTAAAATTAAAATTTTGTTTTCCACGACTCACAAACTTCTGGTACATCAGAATCTTCAAGTTTTGATTTTAATTTGATTTTGCTGAAATATTCTTCTTTTCTTCTCTGTAATTTCACTGATTATAGAATTCTTCTGATTTTTGTTTCAAGTACAATTTTTTATGAATTTGAAAAATTATGTTTCGGTAACTAATTGATTCGTTGTTTGAAATAGTTGATGTCTGTTTCGGGCTTGAATTGACCTTGAGATTTGCAGAATTGTGTTCGGCGATTCCGAAGAAATTGAAAATCGATTAACTCTTTACAGTGCCTATAAAGGAGTTACAAAATGCATAAAAATATTTTGGCCGGAGAAGTCGATATTTTCTTATTAGGAATTTTAAAATTTCTTTGGCTGATTTAATTTATGATGTGGACGAATTATTATTGGTCACGTGTACAAAATAATTTTGCAAAAAATCATTAAACCTGACTGTTAAAAAAAATGGTATTAATGAGCCAAACTTTTAACGGATGACGTAGATGAACCTTTTCTTAAAGTTCGATAGCATATTTGAGTCTTTTCTCTTTAATTAATGATGTGGACGAATTATTTTTGGCCACGTGTACAAAATGATTTTGCAAAAAACCACCAAATCGGACTGTTAAAAAAAATAGCATGAATGAGCCTTTTTTGTAACAACAATGACATGAATGAGCCAAACTTTTAATGGATGACATAAATGAGCCTTTTCTCAAAGTTCGATGAAATATTTGAGCCTTTTCCGTGGATATTTGTCAATGACGAGATTAACAGAAGATGATGAGAATTGTGATGGCAGCGGAAGGTTGATCGTTATGGCTTAATTGGGAAGAAAGAAAGCGGGATCCACACAAAAAGGATAATAACTTCCTATTTTAATTTATGTGATATCATCGTGCTTTGACACAAAAATGATTTAAAACTTTTAGAAGCCTTCAGCATGTCTATATCGGCACTGTCACATATAACAAAACCAAGAATTGAACCCGAAACATTCTGATCTGGAGTCGGAAGCTCTACCATTGCCCCCCAGATCCACCATGTAGACAACTTGCAAATTAATATATACAGCTAGTATTATTACATAAGAGTGTGTTTTAGTACATTCAGATCGAGCGAGGATTATACTGGTGTAGTATCAAATTTACATGTGAAAATGGAGATACAAGAGTAAACATACAAACTCCATCCTATTTCTTGGTGCATTTGTAGAAACCTTCAAATCAATTTATTACTACTAATGATCAAATAAAAACAAACTAAAATCACTCGACTACTCGGTTTTCCTTTTCTTGTCCTGCAGCTTGCTCTTCATTTTCGTCATCCTCTCCGCTATAGCACTGTAATACGTGTGACATCTCTCCATCAAGTAGCTATAATACATGTGGCATCGGACCCTTACTCGCAGCCCCCAGTCCTTAATTTTGTCTTCATATTTCACATATACCACTGGTACAGTCAGCCCGATCACAACCCCTGCATTACCATGTATATACTCTTAAACACAATTAATATACGGGAACATAGAGAAAATTAGTAGAGGTCTGATCTATATAAGCACTACTAGTAATTACCAATGTAGAGAAGTGTAAGTAAATCAAAGTGGCTGGCCACAACCGAAAGCAACCCCAAAGAAGCTACCGTCCCCGCAAAGACGAACCACTCTCTCTCGGTACTCACGATAAACAGAAACCTTACGCTTTTCTCAATCAATTCACGAAATTTGGTGCCCACTTCCACAACTGATTCGTCGTTTATGTACATCCTTGACATGTCCAGGGGCTCTCTGCAAAAATATGTCACCGCTCTGATGCTATCGTGATCAAAGGAGGAAAAGGACAATACTTTTTGGTCCGTCAGCACTTGCAGCAACAAGAAACTAACGGAAGTAAAAAAGTGATCAAATGCTAGAGTTAATGTCACAGTGTCCAAGTTAGACCAGATAAACAAAAAAGCTACCAACAGACAAGTCGGACAACTACACTTGAATTAATAAGATCACAAAATTATATCGTAAATTCTGTGACACCACAGTAATTAACAGTAAAATCTCTAAATTTTAGCCTCTACGGATATAAGGTTTGGGATTTCATTATTTTCTGTTGGATAAAGTCCAATTATTTTAATATGATAAAAATAATTCTTTTACTTCTATTGTTACAGAGTATCACATTGTTGTTATAAAGTGGGTAAAGTGCAGCTATTTTAAGGAACATTACAAAAACTAATTCTGAACGTGAAGTTAATAAACAAAACACCAAATGACATGAAGTAAACGCGAAAAGAAAAAAATAATTAAAGAAAAACTTTGGGGCAGTAGCTTACTTTCCCAAGAGCATATGTATGTTTCCCAAAAGAAATATGGAAGCAATGGTGAACATGGCGATCCAGGAAGCCAGCGTTATAAAGGTCAATCCATAGACATCAACTGCCAGCCATATCGCTGTAGCTGCTAATAGTGCAATAACACTATAACTCTTCCTCTTCCATAAAATTACATCTCTGACTATATCTGAAAAAACGTAAAACATAACATTCACGCATTAGCAACGTAGCTTTATACTAGCCGAGGTGAGGAAGGGAGAAGACGAGAGGGCCGTGAAGGACTAATGGATAAATTAGGATCAGGGGTGAAGGTAAGCTTTAGCATATGTTTTCGGCCCTTAGCTCCAACCGAAGTGTGAATTCACTATACATCTACAAACATTAAATTCAGAACCAAACTATTAACATTAAAATGATATACTAGAGTAAAGATGAGTTAATTTCTCAGATGATCGCTCAACTCAACTAATAGTTACCGTCTCGGAGAGTCAATTTCTTTGTTCAAGAAAATTGGAACAAAAAAGAAAGGTACCTGTTTTAGATTTGCCTGATCATCTGAGTAATCAACACGTGTAAAGATAATTCAACCTAGCTAGCTAGGTATGTTGATTATCAATTTGATCAGGCTATTACAATAGTTACTGTTTTTATCAGGCTAAGGACTAAAGCTTTATTAACATAGAAATTTACTTGAAATCACATTATTATAATTAACCTGAATATGTAAAAAACATTTTACACTAGTCCTGATGTACCGATTGAATGGGAATGAATGAAACAATATTTAATCATCCCATATTAAATCTGGAAATTTGGTTCTTCCCAGCATTTCTACTACTTTATAATGCATATAAAATGAAACATTAGATTATACCAAGCAAATCACATCTTTTAAATTTGAATACTAATGAAAATGTTAACTCATGGATTAAACCTGTATTGTTGGCAACATCCCGAGCTTGTGAAGCTATTGGAGAGTCTGTTGAAGTCTGCTGTTTGGATTCTGTAAACAAAGCAAAAATTTACACTGTCGACAAAAAGGAACTTAAAAAAGAGGGAATGAACATAGATTTCATTGTGGCATGTGAAAGAGTTATATTTGGACAAACCTGAGTTGTTGCCAAGTTCACGAATTGGTGAAGGTGGCGGAGATTCTGTTGAAGCACTCTGCATATTGAATGAAAGCTGCAAATCCAAAAAAGCAAAAATGATGAACACGAAAATAAAGGGAACTTTGTAGTATAATTTTTAAGAGGAATTGTGTTGAAGGACAAAGGGTAAGGAGAAATGTGAAGGGAACAGTAAAGAGTTGGAGAATAGAGAAGGTCATTCGAAGATAAACACATTACACATGGCGCTCAAGTGAGTGAAACGTGGAGGCCATGCAGGGTTACGCCACGAAGCAATTCATCGTTATCTCAATGGGCTCCGTCTAATTGAAAAAACCCACTGCCCAAAAATGTATAATTGTATATGCTGGGTATGTATAATTTAACGGGTCGTTTGGTAGAGTGTATTAAAAAAAATAATGTATGCATTAATTTTGTGTATTATTAATACCTTATTTGATATACTTTTTTATTCTATGTATTACTAATGTTTGCATTAGTTATACACTCTATTGTGTATTAAGGAGTGTATTACTAATGCATCAAAATCCTTGATATTAGTAATGCAATAGATTCTAATGCATGCATTAGTATGGTTAAAGTCGCAATTGTCCCTCAAAATCTTTTCTACATCATTTCCATCATATTTATAGAGGGTATTTTTGTAAAAAGTAATTTATTTTTAGAAATTATGCAATTCATATTATTTTTAATATACCAAATCAAACACTGCATAAGAAAAAAGCAAGCATAACTTATGTAGGGGTCGTTTGGTAGAGTGTATAAGAATAATGCTGATAAGGTGTATTAGTAATGCTTGCATTATTAATGCTGGTATTAGTTATACTTGCATTAGTTATGCTGACATTCTTTTTTATACACTGTTTGGTTTGATGTATAAGAAATAGAATATCTTATATAATTTTTATAAAAAAATGTTAACTTACAAAAATACCCTCCACACTATAACTTCACTGATTGGTACAGAAAGCTACTTGGAGGAAAATTGAATTTACTCGATAAAAACTTGTCTCTTTTTCTTAATTCTATCTACTTTCCCACTCCCCCAATCGCCAGATCAGAACAGAAAAATCAACGTGAAAATGGAGTCGCCAACTTCAGAATTTCAAGTTGAAGTGAAAGCAAGTGATAAAGTATGGGGGGCACTGTACACAAAGATCGGTGTGCGGTGAGTACTGAAATACTAAGCCATATGAAGGAAATTGGGGTTCTTCCTGACAACCTAAGTTATGGAGTTTGTATCAATTTGTATGGAGCAAGATCAAATATTGAGGGGATGGAAAAGAGGGATTTGAGGGGTAATAATGTCATTAATCACTTTAATGCATGTGTTGAGACCCTTTGTATTACTAATACATGGAAAAGGATGGTATTAGTAATACCTACATCAATACACAATAGAGTGTATAACTAATGCAAGTGTTAGTTATACATAGACCAAAAAAGCATACCAAACAAGGTATTACTACTACACCATATTTTGCACTATTTTTATACACTCTATCAAACGACCCCTAAGAGTGATATACAAGCTAGCTAATACATGTTGTGTATATTTGTCATATGATATATCTATGTATGTTTGTGTTTATGTCTTGTGTCGTATTTCAAATATATATGATGGCTAGAGTCAGTGGCGGAGCCAGGAATTTAACAAAGGATGTGCAAATTTTATTCTCAGCTATGTTAAGGATGTGCAAAATTAAATATACATTCATAATAGCTAACATTTAACCTCTATTCACCACATAATTTTCCGGCGAAGGGTGTGCATCTGACCACCCTTCGCTAAAGGTGGCTCCGCCCCTGGCTAGAGTATGTGCGTATATATGTGTGTATAATGCAGATTGCATTCATTTTATACGCTTTGCAATAAATTATTCCTATGTTTGAAAATAAAAATATCGATACTATTAGCAAAAAAGATCACTAATATTGTTACTTATAAAATTATTGTGCTCTAACATGTCCACAAATTACAAGAGAAATAAAAGAAACAGAAACAATCCAAAATGAAAAAAGACAATCGGCTAAAATTTGCAAGAGTATTTTGGGCCTGACATTATTTGATATTTGACAACTAAAAGCCCAGGCCCTAGCTAGAATGGCTTTCAACTCCCAAAAGGTCTGTTCAAGGCTTAGATCCCAAAGCTGCATCACGTTGTATTAAATGTATAATTGTGTGCATGAGCCATTTGAATTATTTAACTGGAATTGTCTTAAGAAAGACAAGTGGGTTCCTTTTTGCAAGTATGTTAATACTTCTATTCCACCATTTCAATTTGTTTGTCTTATGTTCTTTTTCAGTTTGTCTAAAAAGGAATATCTTTTTCACAATTTGATAACACTTAAACTTCAACATTCCACATAACATATTTAAAGCCACAAGATTAAAAAATATTATGATACACTATATATATCTTTAAGTTAAGACCGTAAAATTCATAAATCTTTTTATTTTTAAAATTTCGTGTCTAGTCAAACTAAAACAAACAAATTAAAACGAAAAAAATAGTAAAAAACATGAATGCAATTTTATTTATTTATTTATTTTGGAGCCATTGTAATTTTTGCACCAAAGTGGTACAATGCAAAATTCCACGGTTTTGTTTCTTCGTGGAAATGGATGGTATGCCCACTAGGCACTAGGCACTAGGCACATGAGACCTTTCCAATTGCCACACAAAAATGTCCTACTTGTGATTGCCAGTAGCCCAGTACAGTTTGTGGGGAAAAAAAATAGCAAAAGGAGAAAGGGAAAATAGATGTCACACGTTCAAATGCATATACGTTTTTCTTTTTTCCTTTTCATCAGTTTAGGAATAACGACTACGCTGTATTTGTATCAGGGGCGGATCTATTAAGGCTCCGTGTCACGCCACTCGCAAACTTCGATATATATATAAATAATGAATGTGCCACCCAAAGAACCAAAATGCTCTGTAGTGCCAGTGGCAAAGTGTCATATAATCTCATCGAAGGGCGCAGGTTTGAATCCTGCTGTCAAGATTTTTTGGTAAGTTTAATTCAATTAAAAAAAAACATCCATGTTAAGTTATTATGAGAGGGAGTTTTTAAAATTCATTGACTTGTCATCTCTAACATAAATAAGATTTAAGTTTCGTGCAAAGTATATAGATTAATTTGTCTATTATCAGATTAAGTTGATCTATAAGAATAACTCGATCTTATAATTGAAAAATTCCTTTTTCTTTCTCTTCACAGAGATTAAAAGTCCAATACTAATAAATAAATTTCTTTCACTTGCTTTTAATTATTGTTGACTTATATTAATTCATTTATTTTTGACTGAAATAGCAAGTTTAGGGAGAAGAAAGGACATGGATTAGTTCTTTATATGTCACTAAGCTTGCTGTTTAATTTATTTTTTTTTAAAAGGGACTAACTCTATTTCCACTTTAATGTCTGAGTTCTGACTATTTCAAAATACTAAATTGTAATTTTTTGAATATATAGTGAATTTTAATTCTTGATAATTATAAAAAAATAATTGTATACAAAATTGAGGTCAAATTGCAAAATTCTTTTTTAAGAAAAATAAATAGGTAAAAAATTGAAGCATTCCTCCTTTTAACCACTTCGTATCTTGTTGAGAGACAGTAGTGGAATTAGAATTTTTCATTAAGGGGGTTCAAAATCGAAAGAAGAAAATACACGAACTAATTGAAGGGGGTTCGACATCTACTATATATACATAAAAAATATTTTTTACCATATATAAATAGTATAGTTTTCCTCCGAAGGGGGTTAAGATGAACCCCTTGGCCATATAAATTGGCTCCGCCCCTGAAGGCGGATCCAGAATTTAGAGTCTCTAGTTAATTTAAACGATGAGTCTATTTGGCATCCGAAAACTCTAAATTTTGGATCCGCCTCTGATTTGCATGTGCCATATTGCTAGTAAAGTATTTAGATTTCCACGTGGTTTCTTATTCTCAAGGTCCACTTTTTATCTCATGAGCCTTTGGTGATACTCTTGTTTTAGAAGTTAGACGATTGAATTCAATTTTTTTAGACATTATTTTTAGTACTAAAAATTCACTAGGATAATTTCTGTGATTCTAATATGCATAATACATACATTGTTGAAGTGTGCAACTATATCATATGATTTAAAATAGTAATTAGTTTATAGATATATATCACACCATCTTGAACATGCAAAAAAAAAATAAAAAATTATAGCACACTAACACATAATATTATTTTCACATTTTACCTTTTAAACTTGCACAGAGATCAAATGTCAAAAACAGAGATTTGAAGACAAAAAAAAAAAAAAAAAAAAAAAAAAAAAAAAAAAGTTGAAACACAGGATTATAAGGATAATAACTTTCACTATTTTCGGGCTTTCTGCTAATTTCAATACTAACTAAAATAAGTAAAAGCAACATAAATTCCAACTCTTTACAATTTTACTAAAAATCTGATTAAGTCCACACGGATACATCAAATTCTTTCGGATACATCACTTAATTTTATACGGATATTATTGTATCCGAACTTTTAAGTAACATCAGGGAATTATGTAATTATTTAAAAGAATTGAAATTTTAAATAGTTATGATAAATTAAGTAGTGATATGATGTAATTTTTTCCATAAAATTATCATCCCATAAATAAAAAAAGTTCAGCTACAAAGGATAAAGAAAGCTGCGGACAAGAATTTTAATAATTCTCTTCTTTTCAATCTTCGAGCATCCCGTCTTTTCTTAATTACTTGAATAAAGTATACATAGAATCCACTAATTAAGCTACTTTTGGTTCATTGGGGACTCGAAAGATGACAAGTAACCTTGACGTAAAGGAGCAATAAAACCGAAAGATGTCATTTGTTGTTTTTCATTTATATACGCTAAACTTTTTGTAATTCGATCAATACTTAATTCGATGCATAAAGGAAATGAAGAGGGGTATGATATACATTATCCCCATGCTTGCAAGTTGCAACAATACCCAATAATGAGCATTTTAATGCATAACCCTATTAATAGATGTCACTACATGTTAATATTGCATTGATTTGTTGGTACGTGAAATGGATCGATCAGAGGTAAAAGAGCAATTACAAATAAATTATAATAAAAAAAGTAAGTATAATATAGTAAATTATAGGAAAAAGCCGAAATATTGATTGCCATGAGATAAAATTTAAGAGGAGATCTCTAATTATTATTATCCTTGTAAATGAAATTAAAGAGAATAGTTTTTAACAAAAAAGTACTCCTCCTTTCCAACTTATATTAGTTAATTTTTATTACATTAGTTTAATTTTTTCTCTTTCCCCTTGATTTCTCAACCTTTTCTTGCCTATTTTTTAAACATTATTTTTGGGAAAAGGAACTTGGGGTGTCCCCTAAATTGGAAGCATGGCCGGTGGCCCTACTCCCCCTATAATTTCCGATCAATTAAACACATATGTACATACAAATCAACCACCCACATCACATGGCTCCCCATCATATATTCCTTCTTTCTCTGTTGACTATTCAACTAGTAATATTCATTTTAGTGTTATACTTACTGAATCATGATTTTTTGGCAACCAATATACTCCCTCCGTTTAAAAAAAATAATCTACTTTTTTTTTTAATTTATTTTTAAAAAAAATGATTTTTTTTTTTTGATAATATTTTAATTTAAACTTTTCACGTGGCATATTTAAGACTACAAGATTAAAGAGTATTTTGGTATATTTGATACAAATATAATTTATGAACAAATAGTTCAAAAGTCTTCTTTATTTTTTTTAAATTTTATGTCAAATCAAACTAAGTCATTCATTTTTAAACGGAGGAAGTAGTTATGTAACTTCTTATCTTCCTTGTTATTCAAGATTCCACGAATCTGTTTATACCTGTTTAGGCCCACTTTATCATTGCAAATGATTGTCACTTGCCAGTAATGATATTTGAGTTAAAAGCAATAGTATATTCAAAAGCACAAGAGTTGATTGAGCTAAATTTAGGCCGTGGATTGAAAAAGTCAAGACTTCATAGTGATTTGTTTGATATTTATTAAATAAGGATAATTTTGATAAAAAGAATTAATATATTCTTGATTTCTAAAAAGGTCACTTATTTTGAAATAAATAAGTAAAAAGATTAGAAAATCATTTAAAAGGAAATGAAGGGAGTAGTATTTGCTAGTGTCAGCTTGTTATGAGAGACTACAATTCAAGTTGTTATTTCCCTAGAGAGAGAAAAATACGTCCATCATGTGTATTTAAATATATCCATTAAAATAAATGCTTGGTGTATTCAAACTAATTTATTTTATTAAGAAAGTTGACAATTGTTCAAATAAAAAATGGAACCTATACATGGTTATTTAGTCGATAATTAAATAAGGAAACTAGTGGTTAGGGAGCACAATTATTTTTTGATTTTAAGTGGACATTTTTAAATAACAAAAGTAGAAAGTACTAGGTTACTCGCATTTAGAAATTGTTATTTAACTTGCATTATAATCCTCATGCCAGTTCATTAGTACTGTGGAATTGAAGGACATTTATTGCTTTGACTTTATTGCGTTCAACTTCTTACTTCCTAATTTCAAATTAATTGACCCTTATTAACTTAAAACTCTCCTTAAAAAAATATTTATTAGAGATTTATTTTACTAAATTAATTTTATTAGTTATATATTAAAAATATAAATTTGAGTATATACATTTTGTTTAGTCATTTATCTATAAGGATAATATTAAAAAACTATAATAAAATTTTCTTGATTTCATAAAAAAAAATATTAAATTAAAACAAATGTTTTTTAAAAAATAATCAACTACTCCCTTCGTTTCAAAAAGAATGACCTACTTTTTTTTAGCCCGACTAAAAACAAAAATTAGCACTACTTGATGAAGTAGATTCTTTTAAAAACAATTTTAAATCATCTGCTAGAGGTTGTAACCATCCAAACGATCCTCAATATATCAGGGTCCTTTCGATGTTATACAAAAGTTATTACTTTTGTTTAATTAACATTAAAAAGGCTACTTTTCTATATATTAGAAGAGTTGGTTTCAACATGTGTGCTTTTTATCAAAAAATTAATACTAAGGGCATTTTTGTCATTTCATCTACCAACATTAGTCATTTTACAAAATTGGGGCAAGTGACGTGTGCTGCCTTGCTTCTTAAATGTTTTTTAGTACTTTGACATTTTTATCCTTTACACACGGATAGTATTGGCAATTCAAATGTTCATTCTGTCATAGTGGGACTCATTTTCCTAATTTGTCATTTGAACTTGATGAAGGATAAATAATTTTTTGGGTAAATACGAGTCTTATTTGTACTTAGATTTTAATCAAATTATTTAAATTTAATATAATTAAGTAATTTTCAAAAATAATAACTTATATTAATGGATTAGAATTAAATATTAAAAATAAATAAAATTCATATAAAATACTCCATTCATTTATTTTTACTTGTCACTTTTTACTTTATGAAAGTCAATTTAACTAAACTTTGAAATTAAATTTAAGTAGTTTAATATAATATTTTAAATTTTAAATTTAAATAGTTAAAAACTATGCAAAAAATGTTATAAGTTGCAATATTTCTTATATTAATAATGTTATTAAAAAATATATTTTAAAATATTAGTCAAATTTCATGCGATTTGACTCTCAAAAAATATAAATTGATAAATAAAAATAAACAAAGAGAAAATATTAATAATTTCACTTTTCACAATATTGGAACTGTACTAACACGGGCCATTTCCCCTGGTCTAATAGAAGCGGTAGGTTATTTCAAATATTTCAGCTGAAATAGAAATGTACATTTTTTTCCCTATTCACTCATGATGTCATCAGGTATGCCCAATCAAAAAGACATCAAGCCCTTTGGACTCTGAATTCTGGCCATACAATATACATGTGAAAGCTGACATCGATCTCTTGAAAATAACTGACTATACATTTTGTTCAAATTTAAAATGTTCAGCGCACTAAAGGGAGAGTGAAAAAAAAATTTAGCAGCAATAAAAGGTTTTCTTGAAAAGGAAAAAAAAAAAGTGGGGAAGGGTGGGTGGGTGGGTGGGTGCGCATGAAAGTAGCAAGTGGTAATGTTGTGGTTGCTACCCCTTTGTAATTAAGAAAATAGCATGCTGGATTGGTTACTGGTTTTAAATATTTTCAGATGGCTCACGTCTCTCTATTCAAATCTCACAACACTCAACAGTTCCAATTAAACAGATCATCCAACTCAACCCCCACTATCTTTACACTTCATATATTAATGGCAAGAAGAAGTAGTATATTTATATAGAAAAAAAGGGGTTGATTTTTCTGAGAAATCGACTTAAAAAAAGAGTAAAATAAAATCTATAACATTTACTTAATATTGACATTCAAACTGCAACATTACGACTTTAAATTCTAGTTAAGATATATTGATCGACATGCTTCATCAATTTGAATTCTCTTTTTTCTTACTCCCTCCGTCTCGTGACCTACTTTCCTTTTTGGTCCGTCCCAAAAAGAATATCCTATTTCCTTATTTGGTAACTTTTTGAAGGCACAATTACTCTTTTACCCTAATTGGTCCCACTTAATTAAAAAGTAAATGCATTACCTTTTATTTTTTAAAGGATAATATGGTAAACATTATCAAGTCAAAGCTTATTTCTTAAACTCCGTTTTCAGTCAAATTAGGTCACATAAAATGGGACGGAGGGAGTACTATTTATTGTTTAAACCAATTTAAGTTTTATCTACTAACGACAAATAAAACTTTACTTTTAAAATCTTCTCGTTGGTTGGGAACAACTTATCCCGGGATTAGTTATTTCGGGATAAGTTATCCCACCATAAGGCAAAAGTGATGTGATAAATAATTTCAATCTCTCACATCAAATGACGAATAAAATTATCCTATATTTTATCCCGAGATTATTTATCCCAATCCCGGGATAAAATTATTTAAAAACGTAAATGCAAGCGCTATTTACATAAACTATACTACTCCATTGCACTTACCATGGTTAAGTGAAAAAAATAAGGCAAAAAATGCATAGAAATTTCTACCATGTTAAAATATGAGACTGTTGAACATTTTTATATTCAATCCTTAAAAGAAAAAGTCTAATATTTGACAGGATGGACGCCGAGATTTATGGGGGGTTTTAACTTTCAAGTTTCAACAACTATACTAAACTTGTTTTTCCAATCTTCTTTACAACTAGCCAAAAAAAAAAGTGAAGCAAAAAGAGGGTAATTAATATCCAGTAATAATAACGCGGAACCGCGTGAAGTGCGCCGAATATGTGAGTAGGCACCAACTATAAGCCCCATCCAGTGAAGCTCTTTTTTGGCAACAGTCTCACACTATTTATATGCTGATTACACAATCTTTGCTAGATCTATAACACACTCAATACTATTTGTTCATTCTTTCTATTTTTACAAGTATACTTAGATCATACCAACTCAAACCTGGTATTATTTCCATTTCTCTTCTCTGTTTACTGAAATATGTAAATGTACATTTGGTCTTTACATATAGTCTGTGTTAATGAACTAAATATATTTTCATTGGTAATTTGCAGGTTTAAGAGGTTTGGGTTTTTATTCTTTAAGCATTGCTGCAATGGGGAAAGTTACACTTTTTCATTTGATTTGTGGAATCTTAATTTTTTGGAGTGTCTCTGTGGTGAAAGCAGAGGATGCTTATAAATATTTCACATGGACTGTTACTTATGGAACTGCTTCTCCACTTGGTGTTCCTCAACAGGTTGTTATTTTTATTTTTATTTTTGTATTTTCTACTGCTAGCTGGTTTTGTTGATAAAGAACTTGAATTTCTAATGGAGTTTTTGCGTTTGAACTTACAGGTGATCCTCATTAATGGTCAATTTCCTGGTCCAAGACTTGATCTTGTCACAAATGACAATGTAATCCTCAACCTTTTTAATAAGTTGGATGAGCCACTTCTGTTGACATGGTGAGTCTCTTTTCAAATCTGTTCCCAAAATGTATGCTTGCTTATATAATGTTGCTTTTGCTTGAATTTGGTCTCAACAACAACATGTTGAGAGTACAATTAAATAATAGACATGTGCTTTCTCTAATAGCTTAAGTTTTTAGATGAGGTGGTCACACACTTCAATATGTTGTTGGAATAGGCAGAGGTCTTGAGATCGAATCTGACCACCACCCATTATCAAAAGAAAATTTCCATGTGCTTGACAATCAATTTTGTACGTTTAAGTCTTGACATTCGAAAGAGTAGTATTTTGTTGACATATTTGTTTTTATGAGCCGAGGGATATACTGTTTTTCCTATCTCATTTACAATGTGGGAATCAACGTGGGACTAATCGAACTATTGGATTAAGAAGTTGATTTTCTTGATTTTTCTGTTGCTTTTGTAGTCATAGAAATGTTGGGAAAGAGTTGAAACTGTAGTCTTACATGTCTGTCCTGTTTAGGAATGGAATCAAACAAAGGAAGAATTCTTGGCAAGATGGAGTTTTGGGAACTAATTGTCCCATTCCTCCAAATTCAAATTACACATACAAGTTCCAAACGAAAGACCAGATTGGAAGCTACACATACTTCCCTTCAACTCAATTGCACAGAGCTGTTGGAGGTTTCGGAGCACTTAACGTGTATGCAAGATCCGTAATCGCAGTTCCATATGCAAAACCTGCTGGAGACTTCAGTTTACTTATTGGTGATTGGTACAAGAGCAGCCATAAGGTGAGCCTCTTGCCTGTTTTCTTGCATTCTAAAGTCCATTCCTCTAGTTTCTTCCTAGTACAGTCAAACCTCTCTATAACTGCGTCTTTTGTCTGGTTATTATTTGGCTGCTATAGTAACATGCTGTTATAGAGAACATATAATATAATATAACATGGAAACCGTTTGACAAAAGCCTTGTCCATTAAAGTGAAATGTTGTTATAGATGATGACTATTATAAAAAGGTCTGTCTGTAGAAGAGATTATTGTCTCAATATGTTCTCTTTGGTACTTTCAGGTATTGAGGCAAATACTGGACTCAGGGAAATCTCTTCCTTACCCAAATGGCCTCCTCATAAATGGACAGAAGCAGTCTACCTTCAGTGGTGATCAAGGTCATTCTCAGCATTTGTGGAAATTTTCTGCTATAGTCTTTGATTTACTGAATTGTCACTAATTCTCAAATGGAACAACTCATTAACACCGCGTGTTTCTTAATCTTCAGGAAAGACATATATGTTCAGAATTTCAAATGTAGGTTTGAAAGATTCCATTAACTTCAGAATTCAGGGCCACAAGATGAGGGTTGTCGAGGTTGAAGGATCCCACGTTTTGCAGAACATATATGATTCTCTTGACGTCCATGTTGGTCAATCTATGTCTGTCCTTGTTACATTGGACCAACCTCCAAAGGACTACTACATTGTTGCTTCTACAAGGTTCTCCAGGATAGCTTTTACTGCCACTTCAATTCTCCACTACACTAACTCTCAGACACCTGTTTCTGGACCTGTGCCATCTGCTCCAGCCGGTCAATTGCACTGGTCTATGTTGCAAGCCAGAACATTAAGGTACCTTTAATCCAAAAGGAGTCTCACGTGCACTCACTGCTTGCTTGCACTACTACATTATATTGAACTACACTTCATGTATCTATAGATTCTTGGTCAAGTGTAAGATTAGGAACCAGCTGCATATGATAAGGAAGCATTTCAAGAATAGTTGATACTAGGTAGCTAGGATTGATTTTACTTCTCCATGGCCTAATTCATTTTTTTTTTTCTGAATTGAAGGTGGAATCTGACATCAAATGCAGCTAGGCCAAACCCTCAGGGTTCTTTCCATTATGGAAAAATTCCAATATCAAGGACATTTGTGATGGCTAATTCAGCACCGCTTATCAATGGAAAGCTGAGATATGCTGTCAATAGTGTCTCTTATGTTAATCCTGATACTCCACTAAAGCTTGCTGATCACTTCAACATCCCCGGAGTTTTCAGCTTGAACTCCATTCAAGATTATCCCTCTGGTGGTTCTCCTTACTTAGGCACAGCTGTATTTCCAGTTTCTCACCATGATTTCATCGAAATTGTTTTCCAAAACAATGAGGCCGCCATGCAGTCCTGGCATCTTGATGGCTATGATTTCTGGGTTGTAGGGTATGTCATAATGCTTCAACGTTTCTCATTTCTCCTAGTGATAAGAAGGGGAAATTGTTCTAATCCTTACCAATTGCTAATAATCTGCAGTTTCGGATCTGGCACATGGACACAAACAAGTAGAAATAAGTACAATCTTGTTGATGCTCTGACTAGACATACTACACAGGTAAATGCAACAATTCCATAAATCTGATTAGCGTTTTAAGTATGTACTATTATTTGCACAATTGTGTCACTCAAGGACATCGATTGGATATATGGTACAAATGGCAACTGACTTGTTATAATAGGTTAAACTACATTGGTCGTGTAAAAAACTCTTTATACTAACGTGTCTCTGACTTGAAGTTATAGTTTTAAGCATGAGTTGAAATGGTTCTTGCAGGTATATCCAAAATCTTGGACTGCCATATTGGTGTCCTTGGACAACCAAGGAATGTGGAATTTGAGATCAGCTATGTGGGATAAACAATATCTTGGACAACAAGTGTACCTCAGAGTCTACAACCCAACCCCAAGCCTAGCTAATGAATATAACATACCAACTAATGCTCTTCTCTGTGGCAAAGCTGCTGGTCGACATCCTTAATTTGATGAGTCCTATATATTTAGGCTTTTGTTTTACTGGTCATGAGAGGTTGGCTAGGACAGATTGCGGCAAAAGATCATACTTGGCTGCTTATGTTGTAATCACATACCTTTGTATTTTATTAGTTGTTGGCTACACTAGTTTTTTGAAATGCAGCTAATACGAAGTTCATTGTCAGTTACATCCCTATGCAAGTTCTAACGAGCGAACGATTGTGTTCAAAATTATTGTGTATACTTGAAGGGGTAAAGCATTAAGTGTCTAGTTTAGAGAATCCTTTATCTGCATTAAAAATTTATGATCTATCAATAATGAATATGATGAATTTGAGCATGGCTAAATGAATAGTAGAGGATTCATATATTCGATCCAGCACTCACTTCTAATCAAACGGAGTTTCCAAACAATCCTTTTTTTTTTTTCCTTTCTCCTTACCGAGTCTTCCACCTTAAGAACGATTAAGTTATGTATACCATCAGTTTAAGCAATCTTCTTACATTGTTATTTACCTCCGTCGGATATAATAGGTAAAGGTGACATGATAGTATAGAAGTGCCATTGGTATTTTTCCTCATTTTTAAATTGGGGGATTAATAAGTGGGCCTACTAGCCCGAGTGCAGTAGACTAAATTGGTAATTTGGGCGAACTGCTTTTACTTAGTAAGCCAAGAAACAGTATTTGGGAAATTTGGGCTAGGTAGACTACAATTACAAGGAAAAATAACATAAATATATACCTTAGCTAACTATATTTACACAAATTCCTACCCTTACAAAGTAATTACAAAAATCTCAACTATTAGTTATGTATCTCAATGGAATGTATCGGGAACGAATTATGTATCGTTGTGTAGATCAGTGTGAGTTTTGTTTAAAAGATACATACACTATGTATCTTTGAATGATTACAGTGTGGGTAATTATTTATCTCAAACGGAATGTATCGGGAACAAATTATGTATCTCGACAACCCAAAAAATGAGATTTTCTGTAAATATACAAAATGTCGGGATTTTCTATAATTAGGCACCAAACTGTCGGGATTTATATTGTTTTCCCCAATTACAAAGATGACAGTATTAGAGTAAGCCCACTGCTATAGTTACGTTGTCTTTGTTGTCTAACACCGACAGGCCATTTGATTTCTAATCCCAATCTCACATTAGCTCTTTGTTTCTTGATAATGGTTTTATTTATTCGAAAAGGGATCTGTGATTAAAACTTGAGATGGACGTCAATAGTACTCGTAGCATTGTTGTTTCAATAAGCAGGGGATTCCAAGGTGCACGCACACACACATAAAGGAGCTACCATATGTTTCCTCAATATTGTATCTTTTGAGATTTTGTTTTCGTTTTCTTCTTTGGTTTTCCATATTACTAATTTACTCCTAAATAAGAGAGTAAAATGAATCTCTAGTACCCTCTCAGTTCCTAAATAAGTGGTCTTTTTAATTTGGGCAATATCCCTTAATAAATTATTCATTTTCAGAAAATAAAGAGTATTTTTTGCTAACTTATCCTTAATAATCAAAAGGCTAAAACATAGCTTATTTAAAAACGGAGGGAGTATGTCAATAGTAATTCAGATTCTAGCTACTGCTATGATTGGAATTTAATAATTGCCTCATTATTATTACCCATTTAGTTAGATCTCCATATTTTCATGTTTGGAGTATTATCTAATGAATGCTAGAGCAAGTATAAAGTATTCCCTCCCTCTCATTTTACTTGTTTCTTATATCAAAAAATAAATGTTTCATTTTACTTATCTATTTTAGTAAATTAAGAGAGCTTTACTACTTTTTTTATCATACTAGTATTAAATAACTACATAAAATAATACTCCCTCCGTCTCATTTTAGTTGGTCATCTTACTAAAAATAAATGTCTCATATTGGTTGATCACTAACTAAATCAAGATAGAATTAATTAATTTTTTTCCATTTTACCCCTACAATTAATTACAATTTCAATGTTCATTCCTATGCCCAATGAATATTATTAATATGGGTAAACGGTAAAATAGTAAAAACAATCACTCCATTTATGATTTCTTAATCACCGTGTAAAATGAAATGTGCCCGACTAAAATGGGACGGAAGGAGTAGTAGTCAAATTTAAAATTTCAAAATATCATTAATAATTAAAGTTTTGGTAATAAATATGTCATATCAATAGAGGCCAACTAATATGAAACAAGGGAATACTCAAAATGAGTTTTCCCGCCAGATCAGTCACGAAACTCTATAAAATTTAGTACTCCTACTAGTATTAATATAGATGTTTAAAGTTTTCAGAGATTTTATAAGAATTTGCTTTTTCTGGATCCAAAGAAACCTCCCACAATCTTCGTTTATTGCTTGCATTGCATGTGAATACTTTTAAAGTTAAAATCTTAAGCAAGAGCCTTGCGTCCTTAATTAGCGATCGATGGGGTGGTACTTTATAGCTATATATATATTAATTCAAGCAATAAGTACTTACACCAAAAAGTAATTAATTCAACATACTAAAGTACTACTTACACTTCTTGCAAAATAAATCAACTATATAATCTTCAATAATGATGATCCGTTCTTGGCTGCGTCGTTCTCGTTTTTTCGTAACTCTTCCCTTTTAATTATCTTCTCACCATCGATGCTTTCTAATTCGAAAAACAAACACATGCATACGTTTTCAACAAGTCAAGTGCAAAAATTATAGAGTAATAGAATCACGCTAGATACGCCGTTGGTGTGCTTCCTCCTCGCGTGGAAAGAAAAAAGAGCGACAACGTATTCTAACAACTATAACTGAGAGAGTACTCGGCTGGAAAGTATCCATGAGTTCAAAATGAGTCTCCAGCACTAAATACTACTAGTAATTTTATCAAAGTAAATTTAATTATTTCAAACTATTGACATTTTAAAAAAAGAAAGTGTCAATTATTACTAAGGGATGTTTGTCAGTTCCACGATGTTGTCACTTGATAAAATTTATAAGCAAATTTCTGAAGAATCAATAATGTGTGAAGCATTGACAAGTTTTTGAAACTTGTTCATAATCCTTATATGGAGTAAATCAAGTGAGGTAGGTGTGACTTAAATCACCTTAGCGAAATATTAAGGGTAAAAACATGATTCTTCTTACCTTTATGTTTTTATGAAAATAAAAATCTTTCATATTGCCACTTAAGTTGATGACTTGAATTGAAACTTTTGAAGAGTTTTCAAAATAATGCAGTAAATTATCTGTTGAAAGAAGTTGAAATAAAATCAATTGCATTTACAAATGAAAGACTGAGATAAATTTGTTCATCCTAACAATCGTTGTTGAGTTTCTTGGATATACCGGGCATTCATCTGATCAATATAAGGATTCGATCGAGATATATTATCTATTTTCATGAAGGGTTACTATCATACTAGGTTGCTTTACACGACAGTTAACTAATACAAAAGATAGTAACACTTTATGAAGCAAGGCAGGAATGTGGCGTGATTCCAACAACACTATATGACGATGATGCAATTCTATCAAGAGGATGAAGATGCAAATAATCAATTAGTTCATCAAATGATAATTTGATTGATCTAATCATAAGGGCACTGTTCCGTCCTTTCGCACACGCAAGTGTACGTGGTCGTTCAAGTAATAAAGGATTTAAGTCCAGATATCGTTCCCACAGGGATTTGATGAATTGATTTCTAGTTCGAATTCTTATATGAGTTATTCAGTCGGTAACCAATAATAAGAGTGATATGTGTGTTTTGAAAGTAAATAAAAACAATTGTAAATAAATCGTAGATTGGTTGTGTTGTAATTCAGATTTGAGAAAAGATCTAGGGTTGCGGTGTTTCGACAATCTAGTTGCGCTATCCAATCGTTCTTCTAATTTGCTTTCCTGAGTTACTAGTTGCTGGTTAATTGTAGCTATATTGAGCGTCTTTCCAACAACTCTAAGCCTACTCGACTATTCCTAACGCCTATATTTCTATGGTCGTCGGTTAATAGTGAAGTGCATAAAGATATCGTCTGTATCAACTAAGCTAGGTCACAGGGTATATTTCTATCCTCAGTGACAAATCGATTCCCTTTCCCTATAAGGTTCACAATCTAGCCCTATTTCCTCTTTTTACACTTGTCGTTCCCTTTTTCAAGTCCAACAAACAAGCCCTAGATAATATTCGTAAGGTGATCAATCAAACGAATAATTGAAAGCAAGAAGAAATAAATAACTCAATAGATGGAAATCAAAATAGACAATATGATGTTCAAGCCACAACTTTCATGTTCAACCACAACCCTAGAAACTAAGAGGTTTAGCTACTCATGAGTCTCTTTAGAAGAAGAGATTTCATGAGTTTACAAGGCAAAAATCCAAAATAAAATAAAAGAAATAAAATTGACCTTGTTCTTGAGCTTTGCCCTAGCTTTTGGCTTCCCCAAATCAGTTCTCTCCTATTAAAAACGTGGATGGGGGGTTTATATAGAGTTTAGGAACCCTTAGAATGTCTAAAACCAATCCCAATCGGGTTAGGATAAGTCCTGAGTCGCGCCACAGCTCAGAAACGGGGCTGTGGCGCAGAGAACAGCCGAAAGTTCAGAGAAGTGTCATTTCTCGCGCCACTAGCTTGTTCTGGGGTGTGTGGCGCGAGATGCTGATTCAGACAGCAGGAAAAATCTGCGCCACTGCTTGCGTTTCAGCAGTGGCGCAAGTCACAACTCCTTTGGCTTTTCCGCGCTTGTTTTGCAACGCATCGCAACGTTGCTTTTTCCTTGGTTCCTTTTAGTTCCTTGGTGATCTTTTCCTTCTCTTTTAAGCTCCAATTACATCAAGAAACACCTACATACACATGACATGAAACACAAGTGTAAATCACATCATTTAAGCACAAGACAACATCAAAAAGAGAACAAATGTGAGGCGAAAGACGGTGAAATTAGGTGGTTTTTAGCCTCGCATCAGGCACCAGTACAACCAACCCCAACATATAATCTGATATATAAGATTGCAGTACATCATCTTTAAGAATTATGTTATGCTTTAATCAGGGAAATAAAATACGCATTGTACTCTTTTTTTCTTAATCAAGGTTATGTCCCATTAAATTTTTTTGTAAGATTTTTAATAAGGCAACTAACGAATGTGTATTACTAGATACATGAACTCTTTCCCTTTATTAGGATTTTTTTCTCCATTAAGATTTTTCCTAGTAAGATTTTAACGAGACACATTATCTCACATTATCAATTAATGGACATTCAAGGAAGACTTATAAATACATCATATTGTGGATGCCCACTACATAATTTCTTTGATAAACTTCCAATTGGATAGACTTGCAATCGGATAAGCATGCACAAGCAGGTTGCAAGGGGAAGCTATAAATACACCATATTGTGGATGTCCATTACACAATTTCCTAATAAGATTTTAACGAAGCTCATTATCTCACATTATCAATTAATGGACATTCAAGGGAGAGTTAGAAATACGCTATATTGTGGATGTCCATTACAAAATTTCTTGAATAAGCTTACAATTGGATAAGCTTGCACAAACAGACAACTTGTGTAGCAACTTTTATTCTTTAAATATAAAATTAATTCAGTTCATTTGTACATCAATGTGAAAAGAAATAAAAATCTCTTTCTTCTCCCTCATCCCCCGGCCAGTTTCTTTGACTAGATCTTTTGTTTTCTTGACATTTTACTTCATAACAAGCCAAAAGTTAAGGAGGAGGTATTACTTAGCATAAAGTTTGCCGTAGATGAGTTTAAATTTCTTCTTGAAAAGTGCGTGCATGCATGTCAACACTCTCATGGCTTTGGCATAGGCAACTTTAGTTTCCCGCAATCACCTCTCTGTTGTTATATACATACTCTTTCAAGAATTAACCTTGCATTTTCCATCTATAATATTCTTACTTTGTGTAATTTCTTTCTTATATATCTCCTCCCTCATTTTGAGGAGATTCATATTTTTTTTTTTCTTGATCTACCTATAATATTAGTAGTAAGTGATGTTTTGACTACATTCTCTGTACTTTTTCTCTCTTTTCTCATTGTTCCCTCCATACTAGTTTAAAATTTCACAATCATAGTATAGTCCATCATATTATTAATGATGTACTAGCAAGTTCACTGCAATTAGTTTATTTTCGTTTTGCTGAATAAAAGTAGAGAGAAAGATCAAATAACTTATAAGTTTAGCGCAATTGCTGTGAGACTACTTTCTTGAAGAAAAAAAAAAAAGAAGATAACCTATAGTAATTATTTTGTGGTTGTATGTGCAGAAATGAGAGGGGTCATTTTCCTGCAAATTTTACTTGGAGTTTTGGTCTTGTTGAGTGATTCCAGCGTTAGGGCTGAAGACCCATACGTATATCAAACTTGGGTTGTTACCTATGGTCAAATTGCTCCTCTTGGAGTCAAGCAAAGGGTAACACCTTTACCATCTTAATTAGTAATCATATTTTTGAAAACCTTCATTTATATATAATGTGGTAATGATCGATATAGTATAGTCTAAGTTTAATAATTTTATTTTTTTTTCAAAATCATGCAGGGAATCCTTATTAATGGGCAGTTTCCTGGTCCTACCCTCAACGTTGTAACTAATGACAACGTTATTGTCACAGTCATTAACAAGCTGGATGATCCATTGCTAATAACATGGTACGCAATTTATGTCCACGTTAAAATTGTTATACATATAGAGAACCAAAAAATAAAAAAGTATGCGATCTGTTTGTGTAAAAGTTCATTTTGCAATTGTCAGTGTATAAAAATTGAAGTGTGAATTAATCAACAGGAACGGTGTGAAACAGAGAAAAAGCTCATGGCAAGATGGAGTTCTTGGTACAAATTGTCCAATACCACCAAATAGTCAATGGACATACAAAATGCAAATGAAAGATCAAATTGGGACATTCACATATTTCCCATCAACTTTAATACACAGAGCTGCTGGTGGTTTTGGAGGATTTAATATATTAGCTAGGTCTGTTATTCCAATCCCATATCCAAAACCTTTTGAGCAATTCACTCTGCTTGTTAGTGACTGGTGGAAGACTGATAACAAGGTTCAATTAATTATCTCCTCCTTTAAATAATTTTTGTTACTCTATAAACAATTAATTTGATTGCAAATAAATTCATACAAATGTATAACATTCTGGCCTACGACTATAGGTATTGCAACAAATGCTAGACCAGGGGAAAGATTTTCCTTTTCCAGATGCTCTACTCATTAATGGACGCCCTAATTCATTTAAATTCACCGGCATGAAAGGTGCGTGTCAAATGTCTCACATTGGTTAATTAAAGAGTGTGATGTTAACTTCTAGCTGTATGATTTTGAACAATTCTCAGCATATATTGGTATTAGATAATTAGGCCCAAGATTCGTTTTTAATTCATTGAAGTAGCGACTAGTGTAGACTGTAGAGTATCACCTGAATACGGTAGCTTAGGATCATACATCATATATATGTTAATAAAGCTAAAATCCTCAATCTGCCCCTCTATAACTAAATTGTTAGGACATTCTGTTGTCTTGTTGTGTATTTCAGGGTATACATACTTATTTAGGGTGTCGAATGTGGGATTAACAACATCAATAAACGTTAGGACCCAAGGTCACACATTAAAGTTGGTGGAAGTAGAAGGATCTCACACAATGCAAGAAGTGTATGAATCCTTGGACATTCATGTTGGCCAATCCATGGCTTTTCTGGTTACTTTACATGCCAACCCAAAAGATTATTACATTGTGGCCTCCACTCGTTTCACCAAGCCAATTCTCACAGCAACTGCCATCCTTCACTATCAAGGTTCTAATATCCCTGCTTCAAAACCTTTGCCGATTGGTCCTACTCATCAAGTTCATTGGTCAATGAAGCAAGCCAGAACCATTAGGTATATATATATATATACACATTCATAGTATATTATTTTTTCTCTTTTATTACTTGATTTTTTGTTCTGAATATATACTTGACGGCTATAATATTTTTATACCATCGGGTTAAATTATATGTAATACATACAGTACTTTCATTTTATTTTGTGTGTCCTCGTTTGATTGCGCATAAAATTTAAGGAGTAAACTATTAACCTGTCTTTGGAACGAAACTGAAACAGAAGGAGTAACTTTTCATAATAAACATGATCTATTAACCTGAACAATAGAATATATATAATCTACTATAGCATGTTAAATAAACTAACAGTATAAAAATTCATTTACATTATCGATCAACATATATATTGCTCTGACATTTTTTTATTTTTTTCAGCCCTGTTGTGAAGATGGAACTTGACGGCAAATGCTGCGAGGCCGAACCCACAAGGAGCATTCCATTATGGGACAATCCCAGTGACGAGGACACTAGTACTCGCAAATTCTGCTAGCAAAATCAATGGAAAGATGCGTTACGCTATAAATAAGATCTCTTACATCAATCCAGACACTCCATTGAAGCTTGCTGATTATTTCAACATTCCTGGAGTGTTTCAGCTTAACAAAATTAAGGACAATCCTCCACGAGGCCCAATGGTTCTTGATACTTCTGTATTTAACTTCACTCTACATGACTTCGTTGAAATCGTCTTCCAGAACAATGAGAACTACATTCAGTCTTATCACCTTGATGGCAATGATTTTTGGGCTGTCGGGTATGTCCAATTTTTCCAACCACAGATAGCCGTTTTTGGGACCTTTATTTAAAGAATAGTCAAAATTGAGAAAGTTTTTGTTATTTAGTTGTGTCAAAATCGATAAGATATGTAGGTATGAGGTTTTAAATCACGAATTTAAATTGAAAATCAAACTATCAGGTCTGAAGTTGGGATCTACTTGAAGGAAGTAGATCGTTAGTCTAAATTTGAATTTTGATTTTTCAAACTTGATAGAGTCCAACTTCAGATATTCAAGAAGAGAAAAGGAGGTAGCAAATGTAGGAGGTTGAGTCTGCACTTGGTTAAAACTGGCTAAATTTTAAATAGTTTTAAAAATTGAATTTTTCCAAATATGGGTGCTCAAGCGACTCCTTGATGTCCATTTCTCAAGATCTATTAATACTACAAGCATTTTGTTTTCGTCATTTTATTAACGATTATCTCTAGTTATCTTGATCGCATTAATATTTTATCGTTTGACTAATCTTTGTTTATAAAGGTATGGTTTTGGCCTGTGGAACACAACAATGAGGAGAAAGTACAATCTAGTAGATGCAACAACTAGATGTACAATTCAGGTGTATCCAAATTCATGGACTACAATATTGACAGCATTGGACAACAAAGGGATGTGGAATTTAAGGTCAGCAGGTTGGCCAAGGCGATACTTAGGACAGGAAACATATTTCAGAGTGTGGAATACCGAACATAGCCTTTACACCGAATATGAAATTCCATCAAATGCCCTTCTATGTGGCAAGGCCAAACACAAGTAATTGGAGACTTTTAAGGCAATTCACTCATTTGATGTAAAACCTCTTTTTTTTTTCCTTTTCTTTTTGAGTTTTTGTTTTGTTCAAAGTTTACAATTGTTCTCCTTTATTAGTTTCCTCAATTTCGAATTCAGTTACGAGGGTGTAACTGTGATAGAAGTAAATTTAAGAAGAGGGGGATTTCTTATAAAATAAGTAAATGATTATATTGTGGGATGTGCTTATATTTCTCCTAGTTATAATGCCAAAACAATAGTAGTCCCATCAGTTATGCCTATGTCTCCCCACTCTTGTCTTTTTCGATTTTGTTTTAATTTCTACAAAGCTGATAAGGAAAAGACCAGAGACACAATCCAAACAATATCTTCTCAAACAGTATATGCAGGAGTTAGCTAGGGATCTCAAATAAGCAGGTTGAGTTATATTTAAATGAGTTAAACCAGATTGAATTAGGTTAAAAAGTGGGTAAAAGTGGTGGGTCATCACTAGTCCAACTTGATGCACATGATTTGATGGGTACACTATTAAAACGATAGAGTATAAGGTTATAGTTGGAAAAGTATATTAATTTTTGTCTTGAAATCTTATGGTAACACTTATTTTGAGACAAAAACTTTTGCTAAGTTGACATTATTTTAAAACAAAAAACTTTTGCTAAAAAATGACATTTTTTTTAGAATGGAGTGTATACTCCCTCCGTTTAGTTTTAGTTGACTCTCTTGCTAAAAATATTTGTTTTAATTTAGTTGTTTCATTTATGAAATCAAGAGAATTTTAATATGTTCTTTCAATACTATCTTTATTATTAAATGACTAAATAAAATGTATATATTCAAATTTATATTTTCAAAGCATAATTAATAAGGCTAATTTGGTAAAATAAGCTCCTAATAAATATTTTTTTAAGGAATGTACCAAATCAACAAGGGCCAATTATTTTAAATCGGAGGAATTATAATTTTTCAAAGTTTTCTTGTTCCAATAAATTTGCAAGCCTTTCTATCAAGGTAACGAGGTTTTACCCAGGTGCACCAATAGTGCATTCTACTGTACCAAAGGAAGTGAAACGTACTCCCCACAAATTAAATGGAACTCGCGATTAAAATGAGTCATGATATGGCAAAGTGACCAAAATAAGCCATTATTTTATTTTGTTACCAAAATAGGCTAGACGTCATTTTTTCCAGCGTTTTGTATCAATTTTTTGACGGAACCGTTAACTCCCAAACTGTTCGCAAAGATGACGTAAAGCGCCGAAAAAAATAACACTTTACAAAACGCTACTTTTACCGGCGTTTTATCTAAAAAATAATGTAAAACGCCGAAAAAAATAGCACTTTATAAAACGCTACTTTTTCCGGCATTTTGTAAAAAGCCATTAATTATGGCATTTTGTAATCCACTTCATCTTAACTTGTGATATTGCATTGCTTATCCTTAAAACACATTTGATTCTCCAACAAAGGTTAACATTAACAATAATTATTAAGACAAAACATAACAAAATAATAATTAAAATAAAGAAAATAAATTAAACCTCCGAGTCGACGGGATGTCCTGTACATCCAGCCAAAGTATCAACAATCAGTGTGTCCTAGTTAGGATCCACGTAGAAACATCAAAAAGCTCGTCAGATTCATCAATTAGAGACTCAATTATTTTTGTAAAATCCGTACAATCTTGCACGGCTGCTTCCCCAACATTTTGTGTACCAGACGGTCCCTACAAGAAGACATATCTATTATGGAATGATACTAATACATAATTATTTAGTTAATGAAAAGGAGATTATTAATTACCAACATATCCGACATACAACCATCAACGCCTATAACCGATCCGTAGCTCAGACGTACTCCCTCCACATCTCGCGTAGGTCTCCCGCCTGCAGTCCTAGATGGTAATGGCAAATCCATTCTATAAAGACAATCAATGTCCGGAATAGGCTCAACAAATGGACCTGTGGGAGTGCTCGGTGATGGCTCATCAAGCAAAACATGTGCTGCGGAGTCGCGGGCATTGGATATGGTCAATTGGAAAAGCTGGATAGCAAGTGGATTACAAAATGCCATAATTAATGGTTTTTTATAAAATGCCGGAAAAAGTAGTGTTTTGTAAAGTAGCGTTTTGTAAAGTGCTACTTTTTCTAGCGTTTTACATTATTTTTTAGATATAACGTCGGTAAAAGTAGCGTTTTGTAAAGTGCTACTTTTTCTGGCGTTTTACGTCATCTTTTCGAACAGTTTGGGAGTTAACGGTTCCGTCAAAAAATTGGTACAAAATGCTGAAAAAAATGGCGTCTAGCCTATTTCGATAACAAAATAAAATAGTGGCTTATTTTGATCACTTTAATCATATCATGGCTCATTTTGGTCGTGAGTTCAATTAAATGTCAAGCCCCTAGCAAATGAGTCATTTCTGAGGACCAACTGGTAGAAGCCGGTGGACATGACGTGGTGAATATGAATATCAACAGATCAAAATTTTTAATTTTTGATATTGTGATTTTAATATTAACGTATTTGATATGTATTTTTTTTTTTTCTTTTAATAGACATGTTATAAAATTTTATTATAGTACAATGTTAACCGAGTTCGGCATCAAAAAGTCATGTTTCCCAACCCCTTGCACATGGCTTGTTCGCCAGACTTTGGGAGAACTTTATGTTTCGTGAACGTCAGAAAAATATGAACTTTATGTTTATGGGCAACTGCATCCGATCTCAGTTTTTTTCTTTTGACAAATATTATAAGTATTCACATTATGACAATTAGAGGTCGTTTGATTGGGAATAAGTTATTTTGGAATAATTAATTTTGAGATTAATTTGTAATGAACTTTCAGGTCTTTTTTTTGATTTTGCACGTTTTCGACATTTCGTGTCTTCCCATAGCAGCTACAGGTCATTTATGACTTGCTGGAACTGTCGATTTAATTTTCGGACAGTTCGTTTGAATTTTAAGCCCATTTCCCTATATTGTAGTTTTTGAAGTTGAGAATTTGGTCTTGGACCTAAACTCCTAGTATATAAAATAGTGTTTATATAGAACTAATTATTTAGATGATGGAATTTTTAGTTACTTTATTTTGATTGAAATATTATTTTTGTGTAATTGATTAATGAAGGAAATTGTTGGTACTTTTTTTTTTAGTATCTCTACGTACAAAAAAATGTTACTCCCTCTATTCCAATTAATATGACATAAATTTGATTTCGAGAGTCATACAAGAAAATCTTTAATCGTGATTCATTAGTATGCCTTTTAAATATTTAAATTATTAATTTTCTGTAACTTATAAGTAGTAATACTTTTTTCGTAGTTTCTATATATGTAAATTATAATTCAAAAACATTAAAGATTGTATGTATAAATGCAATCAAAATAATGAAGTTTACCTCTTAAAATTCAAACTCTGTCATATAAATTAGGATAAAGAAAGTAGTATAATATAATTGAGATGTTCCTTGAAAAGTCGAATCATAATTTTCTATTATATGAGTCAAACAAACTGTGTTTTATGAATCCATTGTATTGCAAAATACTAAAACCAAACTTTAAAATACCTAACTATATAAATAGTATTTTAAAAAATCGGAAACTGTAATAACTGAACTGAAATTGCCAATAGTGGGGCCATGAACGTGTTACACATGGTCAAAACTATTAGAGTACATTATTTAATTTGTTAGGTAAGCATGTTATGAAATTTCTACATTCTACTGTATATATACCCTTATGGGTCGTTTGGTTTGAACACAAATTATGATAAGATTAATTATGCTGATTATTTTTTATTAAGTGTTTGGTTTGACATATTTTAAATAATATGCATTACATAATCTCTAAGAATAAGTTGTTTGTTTACAAAAATATCCTCCATCTTATTTTGTTTTTTTTGTTTTTATATTTTCTTTGCAAATTTTAGTTATTCATTCTTAAAAATAAAATTTTCATCTGATTTAGCTTAAATATTTTTATATGTGCATTCTCATGATTGTGCCATATGTTTCTAAAAATAAAACTTCCATCTTAAGTAGGCTTTTAGCCATAAAAATTAAAATAATAGATTCTTTAGGACTGAGGCGATATAATTCTCATTTCGGGAAGCTACTAAAGTTATTTGATGGATTGATAAGTGAGAGACTGGAGCTAAGGAAGTCCCAAAATGATCAAAAGACTGATGTTATAGAAGCCTTAATCACAGCCGGTGAACATGATCCCCAACAGATTGATCGCAAGCATATAGCAACAATATGTTTGGTGAGCTATCTTTAATTCTCCCTGGTAGGGGATTACAAGATCGAACCTTCACACTAACAAGGATATAGTTCTATAGTAGCCAATCAACATGAGCAACTAAGATTTCCATCTTTAATTCTCCTAGCATATGTATATAAGGTCAAGAATAAGAGGAAATGATCTTTTATGGCCACTCACAAATTGAATGGAAGAAAATAAAATTTCAGATCTGTTATGTGTAAATATGAAGATCTCTTATAAACATAAACTAAAAAAAAGTTTGTAAGGGGCTACAAAACCAAATCTTCCAATTACCTATGTTTCGAATCGAAAATACTGAATTCAAGTGAACCCTTTAAATATGCATGCGTTGGTGAATTACCTAGACTGGGTTTGCATAATTAATTTCTTGAGTAATTTTCATCTTAAAAGTCTTGGTGTATTTCAGGACCTATTTTTAGCTCCAGCGTGGGTCTTGTGGTGGCTGCCGGAGTTGGAGCTTTGGCATGGATGGTTGCGATCTTGTGGAGAGGACATTAGAGAAGGAGGATGATATTAAGGGTAAAAGTAGGCTATTATTCGTAATAAAATAAAAGTAATACTATATTGGGTAATAATGCCTTTATATTAATCCTTTTATGTGATTACCCCTTTGGCTTTCATTATTACTAGTTATGTAATGGAGTATTTATTTTAAGTTTTATATTTAATCAAATGGTGTTAAAACTAAGATAGTATTTAATTTGAAAAAAAACAAAACGAATTTGACTAATCAATTTGATCTAAAGCAAACATATCACAAATACTATTTTAAAAAAAATAAAAAGTAAAAGTCACCTTGATCTATAACTGTATGGAAAACTACCTTATTCTAAGAAGCAATTTAGCTTAATTTTTTTTAGTAAAATTCTTATTTATATAGAAAACTCAAAATATTTTTACACTTCTATAGTCGCATAATTTTCTTCCATATTAGCGTATAATCATGAATCCAACTAAGCATAAAAATAAAGCACGATTATGCAAAAATTGTATCCTTAATATATGTTTTACCTAGATTGATGTAGAAAAGTTTTCTTTGTATTTTTTTTCACCGTCGGGTTTAAAATTTAATTGGGTTAAATAGGTTAATAAATGTATTATTAAAAAAATAACGTTTAATGTGATATGACATCCAACTAGAAGAGAAGATGGTTTGTATTGTGTCAAATATATTTTGAGAAAAATAGAAAAACTGGATAATATTATAGTCCTTAAAAAAAGAAGAAGTAATTTTAGAAGACAATTTCTCAAACATAGATAACCATTCAAGGAATTTACTCCTTGTTATCATCATAGTGACGAGGCGCTCATGAATAAGAACATAAACGAGCCAAGAGGGTTTACCCATGTGCAGTGGCGGAGCCACATGCAGTTCAGGTGTGTCGACCGACACCTCTTCGTTGAAAAGTTATACTAGGTAGTTAGGCAAAAATATTTTTTTATATATATATATTACATATTGACACCTCTTGACTTCTTCGTAAATATACTTCTTTATATTGTGATACTCCTGAGTAAAAATTCTGATTTCGCCCCTGTCCATGTGCACCAATAATGCACTCTACTGTATCAAGGACGAAAAAGAGGTGAAACGTACTCTTCACAAATTAAATGTCAACCCCCCAGCAAATGAATCACTTTTCAGGACCAACTGGTAGAGGTGGACATGACATAGTAAATACGGAATATCGAAATTAAAATTTTTAATAGTGTGATCTTGATATAATTGAGATGTTTCTTGAAAAATCTAAGTCATAATACTTTATTATATATGTATATGTAAGTCGAAGTCGAATAAATTATGATTATCGATTTACTATACCACAAAATATTAAAATCAACTTTAAAATATCAAATTAATATATTACTTCCTTCGTTTAAAAAAGAATGACCTACTTTCCTTTTTAGTCCGTTTCAAAAAGAATGATCCTTTTCTTTTTTGACAACACTTTAATTCCAACTTTACACATGACATATTTAAGACCACAAGATTCAAGGGCATTTTAGTACATTTGCCATAACTTTAATTTAGGACCACAAGATTCAAAAGTCTTCTTTATTTTCTTAAACTTCGTGCTATGTCAAATTAGGTCATTCTTTTTTAAACGAAGGGAGTATGATAATGATATAATATTGACAAAAATCAAAAACTAAAATTACTGAATCGAAGTTGTCAATACACCCTTACCAGCCGCTCCCATTTGTTTGTGGGCCCATGAACGTGTAACACAAAAAATGTTACAAGTATTTAATTTATTTTATTAGGTCTGCATGTTATGAAATTTCTAGATTCTACTACTATATATACCCCTATAATTATATGACTAGAACTCATGTTCTCGATCATAAAGCTCCAGTGATTAGTTAAATTTGCATGCACTATGGACTATTATTTTACCACTCCTCTAGCTCTCTTGCTTGCCTGGACTTTGGTCCAAGGCTTCAATTTATTACTAGCATTAACAACAAATAGAAGCAGAAGAAAGCTTCCTCCAGGACCCTTCCCATTACCCATAATCGGAAACCTTCACTTGCTAGGCAATCAACCCCATAGATCCCTTGCAAAACTGGCCAATTTTCATGGCCCAATCATGCGTCTGAAGTTGGGCCAAACAACCAATGTGGTTATTTCTTCTTCAGACATGGCCAAACAAGTGCTCCAAAAGCAAGACTCAGCCTTCTCTAGCAGGTCAATTCCTGATATAGCCCAAATAGACAATTTTCACATGTTCTCCGTTGCTTGGCTTCCCGCATCCGTGCCTCAATGGAGAAATCTCCGAAAAATCTTGAATTCCCACATCTTCTCCGTTAATAAGCTTGACGCCAGCCAGCACCTTAGGTACGTTAACTTAGTGTATCATAATGCCATTTAAAAGTTTAAACGGTTAGAGATAACACATTTTTAATTATTTACTGAATCATGTTTTCAATAAGGTACAATAAGATCCAAGAACTTGTAGTTTACTGTCAAAGGAGTAGCGAAATGGGCGAGGCGGTAGATATTGGTGCTGCAATTTTCAGGACTTTGTTGAATTTACTTTCCAACACCCTCTTCTCAAAAGACTTGGCGGATCCGTATGAAAATTCCGGTAAAGAATTTAAGGAAATGGTGGAGGGAATAATGTTGGAGTTGGGTAAACCAAACTTGGTAGATTTCTTTCCAGTGCTAAAAATAATAGATCCTCTAGGGCTGAGGAGATATAACTCTCGTCTTGGGAAGCTACTAAAGTTTTTTGATAGATTGATAAATGAGAGGCTGGAACTAAGGAAGTTCCAAAATGATCAAAAGACTGATGTTTTAGAAGCCTTAATCACAGCAAGTGAACAAAGTCCCCAAGAGATTGATCGCAAGCATATAGCAACGATATGTTTGGTGAGCTATATATCTTTAGTTCTCCTTTTTTTTGTTTTTTGAAAATGAGGGCATGGGAAAGGGATTACAAGGTGGGGAATCGAACCTTCACCAACAAGATGAAAGTTTTGGTAGCCTATAAACGTGAGCTACTAAGATTCCCATTTTTAATTCTCCTAGCTCATATATACATATGAGGCAAAAAATATGAGGAAATGATCTTTTATGGCCACTTATAAATTGAATAGAAGAAAATGGCATTTCAGATATCCTATGTGTAAAAATGAAGATCTCTTGTAAAAGGATATAACCTAAAAATAAGTTTGTAAGGGGCTACAAAACCAAATCTCCCTACCTATATGTTTCATATCGAAAATACTGAATTCAATTGAATACTTAAAATATGCATTCGTTGGTGAATTATCAATACGTGGTTTGCATAATTAATTTCTTGAGTAATTTTCATCTCAAGTTCTGAGTGTATTTCAGGACCTATTTGTCGCCGGAACTGACACAAGTTCGAACGTAGTGGAATGGGCTATGGCTGAGATTCTTAAAGCTCCAGAGATTATGAAGAAAGCCCAAGCCGAGCTTGTAGAAGTCATTGGAGAAGGCAAGGCAATAGAGGAAGCTGACGTTGCCCGACTCCCTTACTTGCAGTGCATTATTAAAGAAACTTTCAGGCTGCACCCTCCAGGTCCTCTTTTAGTTCCTCGAAAAGTAGAGCAAGATGTTGAGGTGTGCGGCTACACTGTCCCTAAAGATTCAAAAGTGATGATTAATGTGTGGGCAATTGGTCGAGACTCAACCCTTTGGGAAGACCCTTTGGCGTTTAATCCTGATAGGTTTAAAAATTCAAAATTGGATGTGCGAGGTCAAGATTTTGAGTTAATTCCATTCGGTGCTGGTCGAAAAATTTGCCCTGGTTTGCCCTTGGCAATAAGGATGGTTCCTGTTATGCTAGGCACATTGTTAAATACATTTAAATGGATGTTAGAGGGTGACATTGCACCAAAAGACTTGGACATGCAGGAGAAATTTGGCCTCACCTTGGCCAAACTTCGTCCTCTCCGAGCTGTCCCACTTCCCCTCTGAAATCCAAAATTAGATGGCCTAGCTCCTAGAAAAGGCAATGGATGAGGAACATTGTAACTAATATTTCATTTCCAAGAAAGTGAAAAAGAAATAAAGAATTTAGTTCAAAAAATGCAAGGCAATTTGAAGATATAATTCTTTCCTTTCATAATTACCTCATGTTTAATTTCAGTTGAAATGATTACGTCTCATTGTACCTTGATCCTTTAATTTGCCTCGCAGAATTATAGTTAGGTCTTCAGAATTATATGAAAAAGTAAGCTAAATACTTACTACTGCGCTTGGTAACTCGAAATGTTACCATTAAATTGTAAACAACAACAACAATATATTCGGTGTAATTCACAAGTGAGCTTTTAGGAGAATAGTGTGTATTCAACTTTATCCGTACCTTATGCAAAGGTGAACCCACGATTTGAAGTCAGTGGGTGCACCAGTGTTGTCAAAGGCGTGCTTAAGCCCTGAAGCGAGGCTCAAAATGTGTTGAGCGCTTCGCCTCGCTTAATGTGCAGTTTAGTGTCTTCATCAAGTTTCTAAGACATACTTTTCCCTTGCCAATGAGGCTTTTCTCAAAAGATGAACACTAAACAATTGATATTTCACTTTAATTTTTTTTTTTTTCCAATTTATTTATTCATATATTTGTCATTCATGCTTATAATTATTAGTCTTGGACAAGACATATATATTTATATTTTTTCTCCCTTTATGCTTTAAAAAAGCCCACACTTTATTTGCACTTTGAGCTTAAAGCCCCAATGGACCTTAGAGTTTTTTTGCGCGATTTGCTTTTGATAATACTGGGGTGCACCAATATTATCTTAACGTAGACGTTAGCTAAACTTTCAGGGTCGATTAAGGGTTAATGTCATATTCTATTGGTCACTAATGACATGAACAATACTGAAAATACAGTATATAGAACAAATATGAGTTCTAAGCTAATACGCTTTACTTTCTTATAATATGAATTTTAACTAATATGTTGACTTTTAACTTTTTTTAAACATTGACTGTGATAGCTTAATGGTCAAGGTGGGTTTACCGTACAATATGGTCGTGGGTTCGAATCCCCAATCCAACAATTTTGATGTTATGAACTTAGTAATAAGCCCTTTAAATCTAGAAGTATAAAACATAATAGTGAAATTGTGTGATGCAGGGATCGATCCCTGGTTGCTCAGCTGGAAGCATCAGCTTCAATTAGCACACCAAGGTGCACCTCCATTCTTCTACGGGTGCACTATTAGCTATATCCAAATTTCTCGAGGTATACACACATATATACACATGATATTTTTCGAAGTTAACAGGTGCACGTGCACCCCCACCTACACATGTGGGTCCGCCTCTGACTTTATGAAGGTAGAGAGGTTGTTTCCGATAGACCATCGGCTCAAGAAAAGCACATCCAAATCAGTAAGAAAAGGAAATACATTAGTGAAACCGTCATGTAGAAAATAACGGAAAAAGAACAGTAGCAACAACCGATAATACAATACCAAAGCAAGTGAAACAAGAAGTAGAAGTTGAGGGCGACATTGCACCAACAAATTTGGACATGCAGGAGAAATTTGGAAAATTGAGGGAGATATTGAACAAAGAGATTTGGACATGCAGGAGAAATTTGGAAAATTGAGGGCGACATTGAACAAATAGATTTGGACATGCAGGAGAAATTTGGCCTAACATTGGCCACAAACTCTGAATACACTCTAGATAACCTCAAATCAAAGGATGGATTACTAGAAAAGGCTATGAATGAATGGTTGAATAGCTACTAATATTCCCTTTCCAAAAATAGTGTTTATGCATGTGCTGGAGGAACATTCCAGACACGTTAATGAAATTGACAGCGGATCAAATTGAGAAAATTGTATACAGAAACTGTAGATGTAGCATTCACTCCCATGCAATTTTTGTGGCCTTGTTCTCAGCACGACTTTGTGACCAAGAATTTGAGGGGTACTCATGTCTGAGATCATGTCGATTGAACAGGAGTGAATGTCATGTGTTCTTTTAAAGTGAATACAATTACAATTTACAAATCCATTTAATCATGCCATAGCAGCAGGATGAATGAAGTAGATACATTGGGCTTATCAATCTTTTCCAAATATGCACTCTTTGTTACACTGGTCCCGTAGGTTGGCTATGTCAAGCACTATGTATAGCAAATGATATGCATTTGAAATGAATCACAAATCTGGACTCCGATTCGGCCGTGCACCAAAGCAATGACATATATTATTCATGTAAGGTTTATCACTTAACCATGAAATAAGTGATATGATTTGATTTTGGAGAGGTGAGAGCAGACAAATGACTGCGATGAGCAGCTCTAGAAGACCTTAGTGGATTTCATTATACTGGACCCAAACGGTAATTTATGGAGTAGAAGTTCAGGAGCAGACTGAGAGCAAATCAGCAAGGCTCTTCCATAGCAGTTAATAACGCGCATTAAAGATCCACAAAACATCAGACAATAACCAAACACAAAACAATGACCAAGAGGGAGAGGAGCCCATGGCTACTGCAGATGGCCGTGTCCATTTTGCATTTCGAACACAGAGCAATTATAATAGGAAAAACAAACAATATAAAAAAATAAGCAAACTAGAAACACTAGAAAGGAAGAATAGAGTGTTTCGCAACGTTAACAAAACGTGATTAAAGTTTGATCATGTGTTGATTTCCTTTCTCCATAGCTGATCTAAGAGCAAGTTCATATAGCGAAATGGCAAGTAACATGAGAAAGGAGCACAATTGTAGTTTCGAAAAGTATGATAAGTATACATATGGTTTTTATTTCATTCAGCTGTGCAAGTCATTTGCTAGAAGCCTCCCCATTTACAACTAATATTCACCATTTTCAGACATCGGATTGCAATAATTGTACCTCACCAACCAAGAAGATAAAGAGAATCAGGTCCCTTTAGGTCACAGCAAGTCAGAGCATGGTTGGACGCCCTGTCTGGAGCATTCTCTTGAGCACTTCCATCCCAAAAGCAGATTGTGATGAACTAAAAGAAAGCAAGACATAACTTACTTAGCTGGATCAATACCATCTTCAAATTTCTTTAAAAAGAAAGCCTTCACTTATGCATATGCTTCAATTGAATTCGATTTTCCATTAGTTTGTCACCAGCACACAAACTGTATCTAGCGTCCAAAAGTACTTTTGACTTCCCATTAGTAGCTTAAATCAGTGTCTTGATAAGATGTCACATTTTAATTGTATTATTAACTAAGGCGATCTTCTAATTTCTGTTTCACACCAACATTATCAAGGAATGAGGATAATAAAACTTCTTGATTATAATTGAGGACATTGGCAGGAGATGATACACAACAGTTTCGTCAACTAGATAAGTTGTCTTTGTATTGTGGCAAACACAAAGTTAAAGATAGTTTCAACATGCATATAAACATGAAGTACCACCATATCATACTATTCACAGAATTGAGTTATGAGCCTAATTCCAAACCTCAGTAATCATTGATCACTAATTTCCAAATGTTTTGTAAAGTAATTTGTGATGTAACTTTAGAATCAGTTAAAATAGGAAAAAGGAAGAAGTATCTAAAATATTTGGGTCTTCACAAAAATTCAAAACTGAGGCAAGAGGAAATAAGTCTATAAAAAGTATTCATTAAGTGGAAGGAAGAAAACTGAACCCTGGATATTGATATTGAACATATAAATCTTTTTGTCCCCGTGAAACTATCCTAATTAAGGGACTACTAGATTTTCAGAGAAAAGATCAAGGATATTCAACTTAGCTAATAACCTTTCCCAATACCTAAAAGTAGAGCGAAGAAAACATATTGCAAATATCATTGCAGCAAACGGCAAATTATGTCTTCTCGCTTCTGGAAGAAATATTCATGCTAGTAACATCCATGTCATAGTCATAATTCCTATTGATGCTAATTAGAAACAAACAGACGTAAGAAAACAGAAGCGACACAACAATGAACTGGAGAAGCGACAGCTTTATGTATAGCCTGCATAATACTCCCTCCATTCCTTTATAAGTGCTCCTTTTGGGTTGTGATTTTGTTCCTAAATAAGTGTATGTTTAAGCCTTCAAGAATACTTTGATCATAATCTTCCTAATATGCCCTTGAGTTTAAATATAGTAATCAATGTCAACTTGGAAAGAGATAAAATTTAATTTGGGGTAAGTACCTGTAATTTTGTAGGAGTGAGTAGTTTATTAAAGGGTGTGCCCAAGCAAAAAGGAGCACTTATTTAGGCTTATTAGACTACACTGTAAAATTTGCAAAACCATTTTCACTGTCCAGAATAACTACCAAAAGTTTGTAACATGTTGATAACTTAGCCAAAGGAGGGAAATTACCCTGAGATAGTGATCTGAAAGGGAAATGAGGCACCCTGAAGATTTGGTAATGGGGGAATATGGTCTTTTTTCTCACTTCCAAAGTTGATTATCTGAAACAGAACTTCACGCAGAGATAATTCCAGTCCTGAGTGCAGAGCATCCCTCTCCTTGGGTGAACTCTCAGTGATAACTGATAGACAAAAAGGGAATACTTGCTCTCTTCAAAATGTAAAAAGTGGAGCATTTGTAAAACTAGAAAGTAAAGAAATATAGTAAAAAAGTGGATTTCATTATACTGGACCCAAACGGTAATTTATGGAGTAGAAGTTCAGGAGCAGACTGAGAGCAAATCAGCAAGGCTCTTCCATAGCAGTTAATAACGCGCATTAAAGATCCACAAAACATCAGACAATAACCAAACACAAAACAATGACCAAGAGGGAGAGGAGCCCATGGCTACTGCAGATGGCCGTGTCCATTTTGCATTTCGAACACAGAGCAATTATAATAGGAAAAACAAACAATATAAAAAAATAAGCAAACTAGAAACACTAGAAAGGAAGAATAGAGTGTTTCGCAACGTTAACAAAACGTGATTAAAGTTTGATCATGTGTTGATTTCCTTTCTCCATAGCTGATCTAAGAGCAAGTTCATATAGCGAAATGGCAAGTAACATGAGAAAGGAGCACAATTGTAGTTTCGAAAAGTATGATAAGTATACATATGGTTTTTATTTCATTCAGCTGTGCAAGTCATTTGCTAGAAGCCTCCCCATTTACAACTAATATTCACCATTTTCAGACATCGGATTGCAATAATTGTACCTCACCAACCAAGAAGATAAAGAGAATCAGGTCCCTTTAGGTCACAGCAAGTCAGAGCATGGTTGGACGCCCTGTCTGGAGCATTCTCTTGAGCACTTCCATCCCAAAAGCAGATTGTGATGAACTAAAAGAAAGCAAGACATAACTTACTTAGCTGGATCAATACCATCTTCAAATTTCTTTAAAAAGAAAGCCTTCACTTATGCATATGCTTCAATTGAATTCGATTTTCCATTAGTTTGTCACCAGCACACAAACTGTATCTAGCGTCCAAAAGTACTTTTGACTTCCCATTAGTAGCTTAAATCAGTGTCTTGATAAGATGTCACATTTTAATTGTATTATTAACTAAGGCGATCTTCTAATTTCTGTTTCACACCAACATTATCAAGGAATGAGGATAATAAAACTTCTTGATTATAATTGAGGACATTGGCAGGAGATGATACACAACAGTTTCGTCAACTAGATAAGTTGTCTTTGTATTGTGGCAAACACAAAGTTAAAGATAGTTTCAACATGCATATAAACATGAAGTACCACCATATCATACTATTCACAGAATTGAGTTATGAGCCTAATTCCAAACCTCAGTAATCATTGATCACTAATTTCCAAATGTTTTGTAAAGTAATTTGTGATGTAACTTTAGAATCAGTTAAAATAGGAAAAAGGAAGAAGTATCTAAAATATTTGGGTCTTCACAAAAATTCAAAACTGAGGCAAGAGGAAATAAGTCTATAAAAAGTATTCATTAAGTGGAAGGAAGAAAACTGAACCCTGGATATTGATATTGAACATATAAATCTTTTTGTCCCCGTGAAACTATCCTAATTAAGGGACTACTAGATTTTCAGAGAAAAGATCAAGGATATTCAACTTAGCTAATAACCTTTCCCAATACCTAAAAGTAGAGCGAAGAAAACATATTGCAAATATCATTGCAGCAAACGGCAAATTATGTCTTCTCGCTTCTGGAAGAAATATTCATGCTAGTAACATCCATGTCATAGTCATAATTCCTATTGATGCTAATTAGAAACAAACAGACGTAAGAAAACAGAAGCGACACAACAATGAACTGGAGAAGCGACAGCTTTATGTATAGCCTGCATAATACTCCCTCCATTCCTTTATAAGTGCTCCTTTTGGGTTGTGATTTTGTTCCTAAATAAGTGTATGTTTAAGCCTTCAAGAATACTTTGATCATAATCTTCCTAATATGCCCTTGAGTTTAAATATAGTAATCAATGTCAACTTGGAAAGAGATAAAATTTAATTTGGGGTAAGTACCTGTAATTTTGTAGGAGTGAGTAGTTTATTAAAGGGTGTGCCCAAGCAAAAAGGAGCACTTATTTAGGCTTATTAGACTACACTGTAAAATTTGCAAAACCATTTTCACTGTCCAGAATAACTACCAAAAGTTTGTAACATGTTGATAACTTAGCCAAAGGAGGGAAATTACCCTGAGATAGTGATCTGAAAGGGAAATGAGGCACCCTGAAGATTTGGTAATGGGGGAATATGGTCTTTTTTCTCACTTCCAAAGTTGATTATCTGAAACAGAACTTCACGCAGAGATAATTCCAGTCCTGAGTGCAGAGCATCCCTCTCCTTGGGTGAACTCTCAGTGATAACTGATAGACAAAAAGGGAATACTTGCTCTCTTCAAAATGTAAAAAGTGGAGCATTTGTAAAACTAGAAAGTAAAGAAATATAGTAAAAAAGTGGATTTCATTATACTGGACCCAAACGGTAATTTATGGAGTAGAAGTTCAGGAGCAGACTGAGAGCAAATCAGCAAGGCTCTTCCATAGCAGTTAATAACGCGCATTAAAGATCCACAAAACATCAGACAATAACCAAACACAAAACAATGACCAAGAGGGAGAGGAGCCCATGGCTACTGCAGATGGCCGTGTCCATTTTGCATTTCGAACACAGAGCAATTATAATAGGAAAAACAAACAATATAAAAAAATAAGCAAACTAGAAACACTAGAAAGGAAGAATAGAGTGTTTCGCAACGTTAACAAAACGTGATTAAAGTTTGATCATGTGTTGATTTCCTTTCTCCATAGCTGATCTAAGAGCAAGTTCATATAGCGAAATGGCAAGTAACATGAGAAAGGAGCACAATTGTAGTTTCGAAAAGTATGATAAGTATACATATGGTTTTTATTTCATTCAGCTGTGCAAGTCATTTGCTAGAAGCCTCCCCATTTACAACTAATATTCACCATTTTCAGACATCGGATTGCAATAATTGTACCTCACCAACCAAGAAGATAAAGAGAATCAGGTCCCTTTAGGTCACAGCAAGTCAGAGCATGGTTGGACGCCCTGTCTGGAGCATTCTCTTGAGCACTTCCATCCCAAAAGCAGATTGTGATGAACTAAAAGAAAGCAAGACATAACTTACTTAGCTGGATCAATACCATCTTCAAATTTCTTTAAAAAGAAAGCCTTCACTTATGCATATGCTTCAATTGAATTCGATTTTCCATTAGTTTGTCACCAGCACACAAACTGTATCTAGCGTCCAAAAGTACTTTTGACTTCCCATTAGTAGCTTAAATCAGTGTCTTGATAAGATGTCACATTTTAATTGTATTATTAACTAAGGCGATCTTCTAATTTCTGTTTCACACCAACATTATCAAGGAATGAGGATAATAAAACTTCTTGATTATAATTGAGGACATTGGCAGGAGATGATACACAACAGTTTCGTCAACTAGATAAGTTGTCTTTGTATTGTGGCAAACACAAAGTTAAAGATAGTTTCAACATGCATATAAACATGAAGTACCACCATATCATACTATTCACAGAATTGAGTTATGAGCCTAATTCCAAACCTCAGTAATCATTGATCACTAATTTCCAAATGTTTTGTAAAGTAATTTGTGATGTAACTTTAGAATCAGTTAAAATAGGAAAAAGGAAGAAGTATCTAAAATATTTGGGTCTTCACAAAAATTCAAAACTGAGGCAAGAGGAAATAAGTCTATAAAAAGTATTCATTAAGTGGAAGGAAGAAAACTGAACCCTGGATATTGATATTGAACATATAAATCTTTTTGTCCCCGTGAAACTATCCTAATTAAGGGACTACTAGATTTTCAGAGAAAAGATCAAGGATATTCAACTTAGCTAATAACCTTTCCCAATACCTAAAAGTAGAGCGAAGAAAACATATTGCAAATATCATTGCAGCAAACGGCAAATTATGTCTTCTCGCTTCTGGAAGAAATATTCATGCTAGTAACATCCATGTCATAGTCATAATTCCTATTGATGCTAATTAGAAACAAACAGACGTAAGAAAACAGAAGCGACACAACAATGAACTGGAGAAGCGACAGCTTTATGTATAGCCTGCATAATACTCCCTCCATTCCTTTATAAGTGCTCCTTTTGGGTTGTGATTTTGTTCCTAAATAAGTGTATGTTTAAGCCTTCAAGAATACTTTGATCATAATCTTCCTAATATGCCCTTGAGTTTAAATATAGTAATCAATGTCAACTTGGAAAGAGATAAAATTTAATTTGGGGTAAGTACCTGTAATTTTGTAGGAGTGAGTAGTTTATTAAAGGGTGTGCCCAAGCAAAAAGGAGCACTTATTTAGGCTTATTAGACTACACTGTAAAATTTGCAAAACCATTTTCACTGTCCAGAATAACTACCAAAAGTTTGTAACATGTTGATAACTTAGCCAAAGGAGGGAAATTACCCTGAGATAGTGATCTGAAAGGGAAATGAGGCACCCTGAAGATTTGGTAATGGGGGAATATGGTCTTTTTTCTCACTTCCAAAGTTGATTATCTGAAACAGAACTTCACGCAGAGATAATTCCAGTCCTGAGTGCAGAGCATCCCTCTCCTTGGGTGAACTCTCAGTGATAACTGATAGACAAAAAGGGAATACTTGCTCTCTTCAAAATGTAAAAAGTGGAGCATTTGTAAAACTAGAAAGTAAAGAAATATAGTAAAAAAGTGGATTTCATTATACTGGACCCAAACGGTAATTTATGGAGTAGAAGTTCAGGAGCAGACTGAGAGCAAATCAGCAAGGCTCTTCCATAGCAGTTAATAACGCGCATTAAAGATCCACAAAACATCAGACAATAACCAAACACAAAACAATGACCAAGAGGGAGAGGAGCCCATGGCTACTGCAGATGGCCGTGTCCATTTTGCATTTCGAACACAGAGCAATTATAATAGGAAAAACAAACAATATAAAAAAATAAGCAAACTAGAAACACTAGAAAGGAAGAATAGAGTGTTTCGCAACGTTAACAAAACGTGATTAAAGTTTGATCATGTGTTGATTTCCTTTCTCCATAGCTGATCTAAGAGCAAGTTCATATAGCGAAATGGCAAGTAACATGAGAAAGGAGCACAATTGTAGTTTCGAAAAGTATGATAAGTATACATATGGTTTTTATTTCATTCAGCTGTGCAAGTCATTTGCTAGAAGCCTCCCCATTTACAACTAATATTCACCATTTTCAGACATCGGATTGCAATAATTGTACCTCACCAACCAAGAAGATAAAGAGAATCAGGTCCCTTTAGGTCACAGCAAGTCAGAGCATGGTTGGACGCCCTGTCTGGAGCATTCTCTTGAGCACTTCCATCCCAAAAGCAGATTGTGATGAACTAAAAGAAAGCAAGACATAACTTACTTAGCTGGATCAATACCATCTTCAAATTTCTTTAAAAAGAAAGCCTTCACTTATGCATATGCTTCAATTGAATTCGATTTTCCATTAGTTTGTCACCAGCACACAAACTGTATCTAGCGTCCAAAAGTACTTTTGACTTCCCATTAGTAGCTTAAATCAGTGTCTTGATAAGATGTCACATTTTAATTGTATTATTAACTAAGGCGATCTTCTAATTTCTGTTTCACACCAACATTATCAAGGAATGAGGATAATAAAACTTCTTGATTATAATTGAGGACATTGGCAGGAGATGATACACAACAGTTTCGTCAACTAGATAAGTTGTCTTTGTATTGTGGCAAACACAAAGTTAAAGATAGTTTCAACATGCATATAAACATGAAGTACCACCATATCATACTATTCACAGAATTGAGTTATGAGCCTAATTCCAAACCTCAGTAATCATTGATCACTAATTTCCAAATGTTTTGTAAAGTAATTTGTGATGTAACTTTAGAATCAGTTAAAATAGGAAAAAGGAAGAAGTATCTAAAATATTTGGGTCTTCACAAAAATTCAAAACTGAGGCAAGAGGAAATAAGTCTATAAAAAGTATTCATTAAGTGGAAGGAAGAAAACTGAACCCTGGATATTGATATTGAACATATAAATCTTTTTGTCCCCGTGAAACTATCCTAATTAAGGGACTACTAGATTTTCAGAGAAAAGATCAAGGATATTCAACTTAGCTAATAACCTTTCCCAATACCTAAAAGTAGAGCGAAGAAAACATATTGCAAATATCATTGCAGCAAACGGCAAATTATGTCTTCTCGCTTCTGGAAGAAATATTCATGCTAGTAACATCCATGTCATAGTCATAATTCCTATTGATGCTAATTAGAAACAAACAGACGTAAGAAAACAGAAGCGACACAACAATGAACTGGAGAAGCGACAGCTTTATGTATAGCCTGCATAATACTCCCTCCATTCCTTTATAAGTGCTCCTTTTGGGTTGTGATTTTGTTCCTAAATAAGTGTATGTTTAAGCCTTCAAGAATACTTTGATCATAATCTTCCTAATATGCCCTTGAGTTTAAATATAGTAATCAATGTCAACTTGGAAAGAGATAAAATTTAATTTGGGGTAAGTACCTGTAATTTTGTAGGAGTGAGTAGTTTATTAAAGGGTGTGCCCAAGCAAAAAGGAGCACTTATTTAGGCTTATTAGACTACACTGTAAAATTTGCAAAACCATTTTCACTGTCCAGAATAACTACCAAAAGTTTGTAACATGTTGATAACTTAGCCAAAGGAGGGAAATTACCCTGAGATAGTGATCTGAAAGGGAAATGAGGCACCCTGAAGATTTGGTAATGGGGGAATATGGTCTTTTTTCTCACTTCCAAAGTTGATTATCTGAAACAGAACTTCACGCAGAGATAATTCCAGTCCTGAGTGCAGAGCATCCCTCTCCTTGGGTGAACTCTCAGTGATAACTGATAGACAAAAAGGGAATACTTGCTCTCTTCAAAATGTAAAAAGTGGAGCATTTGTAAAACTAGAAAGTAAAGAAATATAGTAAGTTAGTACCTTGTGGGTTAAGAATTTTGGAGCGAAGAGACTTGCCAGAATCTGCTTTTGGATGGTGAGCCACACTCAAAGTTACATACCAGTGTTCCCAGTAGTGACGTTCAACTTTGTTTGTGAACCATGGGGTCTGTTTGTTTTTGACTTCATAAAAGGATAAAGAGATCTGCATCATTTTGACATTCCAACAGAAAGTTTTGTTAGCCACTACTAAATCCAACAGCAATTAAGTTGCAAAAAAGTCTTTTGAGTAAGAAGGTATTAACAAAGATCATTTCTTAAGTAATATACAGCCTCTTTTGGAAGTAAAGAGTACGAAACAAAAGACTCCAAGATAACATGAGAAAAATCTCAGGAGGAATGTGCACATTTAAAGATAAACAGAGATTACTAGTTAAAAAGGTAAAAGGAACAAAAGTAACAATGAATATTGAGCAAGTAAACTACATGACCACATAGACAAGCACAGATCATGAACCTGGTGTTTCCGGCTGGGATGCTTCTTCACCCTATCAATGAATTGGGGAATCTTCTCATCAATTTTCCTCTCAACTTCAGCATCACCACACTGCACCTGCTTAATTTAACATGAAAACAAGTTTGCGTCAGTAAATATTGGCAACATCTTGGAATAGACTCACCAGAAAACCAAATCCCCTCCAACCAAGGGAAAGAAAAGGAGTCTTACAATCAGAAAAAATCACTTATTACACTGATCTCACCTCAGATTGACATAATTTAAAACACCAACTTCTTGTTGTGGTTTAATGCGTTATAATTGACATTGTCCATATTGGCCGGTAGTTTGTTTAACTTCACTTTAAGTTTGTACCATCTTAATTCTCATCCAGTCTTTGTTAACTTCAACTTTCTTTAGAAACTTATTGACGTGCGGTTTCAATTGAATATGGTCCACACACAGTTCATAAAATCTTATAGTTGCAAATAAAGATTCTAATGAAAAAGTGAACTAACAAAAATGGATTAACATTTCTTAATTCTGTTGATTCTTGTCTATATAAGATTTATGAGAATAGAAAATTCAAATGGATTGACATTTCTTAATTCTGTTGATTCTTGTCTATATAAGATTTATGAGAATAGAAAATTCATTATGACATTTTTTTAGCATCAAAACATTAACTTAAAAAACAGCAGTAGATGATTTATTTTGGCACTCCATCAAATGAAAATTTCAGGGGGCAAAATACGGAAGATTTCAAACAAGAATTTTCAGAAAATAATAATAAGGAAAGACTACAGAAATAAAAATGCAGATATATGTAGAATTGTTAACAGATAGCACGTCAACTAACTATGCTGGGTTAGCCCTATGTCCTGATTAAATTAAGCATAACTTAGATTTCACTTCTTGCAATGGAGATGCTTACAACCTGCCATTTGATTCTACAATAAGATTATAATAACTAGGGAATCTCAGGGGAAAGAGAAAAGTAAACATTTTAAACATTTTATCGGAAACACAACTGAAATTCTTTTTGCACTGACTCAAGTATCAGCAACATAAAGCAACATTATACAAATAACCTAGTGTACCAAGCATAGAATTAGTCTAATCCTTTTCAAAGTGCATTACTTCATTTGACAGATCTTTCAATCAATCAAGACTCATTGGTAAAAACACATGTTCCAGATTCTTTGTTACTACAAACAATTGATTCATACACCACTAATGGGGAAGAAGAGGTGTGGAGGGATCAAAATGCCAACCTAATACTAAGAAACAGACAGAGATAAATACATTATCAACCTAATACTTTAACAGTTCAGAAATTACTTACATATGTAATGTCAAAGAGTTCCATATCTATCTCCTTTGGCTGCATCAGACCTAATGCTCTATGGAACACGATTGTATGAAAAATACCTGCAGCCATTTTCACCTTTCTACTTTTTAGGACAAAGCTACACAAGGTATCCTTAGTACAATAAAGAGCATTAGGAATCCTATGATAGCACTATGAAAGAATATGATAAAACTTATCAGAAACTGAAATCCGTTCCCCCCAAATTTGGTCCACAAAGTTATCATGTAAATGATGAACTATACAAAAATGTAGATACTCTCTCCCGTCATAACCTAAAGTTACACATCAAATTAAGCAAAAATCCTTTTGCATTTAAGTTTAGAATTTGTACTGTTAAAAGATCTTACCTAAGGCATCTTGTGGTATATGATTCACAAGTACTGTATCCATTTTAGCCTTAATTAAGAATTCTTTCAAAGTACTCATATTTTCTATTAAGCCAGTCTAGGGAACAAAAATATTGGAATTCATAACGTTTGTTGTTAATGATTTCCTTCAGAGTAATAATTTTTTTATAGCCATCTAACGAAAACTAATGCAGTTATATGTCAAATCCTCCAGAGTTGTAATAATGCAACATTTTCATAATTTAGTCAAAATATGTATATCTAATCACTTTCCTTAAGAGTTTAATTATCAAGAGTAGTACTTTTCTCTCATCTAGTCTCGGCTCTCTTTCACAGCCACAAAGCAAACAATCACGGCGTGGTTCAATATTTTTAATTCATCAGTATACAAAAACTAATTAATGCAACATAAATCTGTGATGATATCACAAATGCAATTTCTTCGTCAAACACTACGTGACCTGACCTTAAATCGAAATTTATGCATACTAGTTTCCTAATTACACAGATAATCACTCGAAAACACCACAAATCGCTGAAATACGGATCTATTTACGTAAAATACAAAAATAGTTACAAATGGAACAGCAAATTTAAATAGCTAACTCACATTGGAGAACTTCTTGTATCTCAAACAGCTCCACTTCCTACAGTAGAAACCATTAAAAGCATAAAATTACATTGAAGTTTGAATTCTCGCTACTGACAGTGGCGGACCCAGGATTTAGGGGTCGTAGATGCTAGGGAGGTTCAAACACGTATATTGATGCCCAAAGTTTTAAATTTCTGCTTGAAAATTAAAGCATTCAGCTATCTTCTTGGTTTACTGGTGCTTTTCTAAGTCTTATACCAATTTTTATATATTTTTTATATAATTATACCTAGTCTGCCTCAAATTAACGAGTGCCGGAGCACAAAAGAAATGTTCATAGGTCCGCCCTTGTCGCTACATAAACAAACTCAGAGGAAGACAAAATTAAAGAGATGCTTACAAGTTCTTTCAGTTGAAAAACTTCAAAGTTCATGATTAATCCACTCGTAGTATTTCGATTTTGCAATGTGGAATTTGATTAACCCTAATGCATGTGGCTCTTGCTTGGCAGCTGAAAGTGATCAGTTCCATTCTGTTTTATAATAATCCAGTAAGTAGTGGCGGTTTTGTCGATTAATGCAAAATTCGCCGGATCGTTTCAACTTCCGTCTACTAATGAGGGACTAGTGAGTAGTGATCATCACATTTCCCTGCTTTTCCCAACTATATACCAGGATTATAATGCAAAATTATTAAAAGAATTTTTTAGCTTTTAATGGTTTAATTTATCCATTGTTAATAGGGCCTTGTTAATATATGTATTTTATTTTGTATAAAATAATATATAATAGTTCAATTATACTTTAAAATAATTTCACAACATAAAACTACTTCTAAGTATGTAGCAATTTCCCCCTATTTGTATCACTCCATAATTTAATAGTAAAGTTAGGTCAAACACATTGTCAACTTCCTAAACTTGACACCAACTTTTATTTTGGTACCTCAATTAGTCATTGTTCATTTTAAACACCTAAACTAGTGTTTCGTTGTGTCATTTTGACACCTTTTGTTGACATGGCAAAGTGAATGTGATACACACACCTTAAGCTTGTGAGGAGGCTTTTTTCTGTAAAATTTTCTTTTTCTTCATCTGCTTCGCTCTTTCTCCCTCCACCTTTATCTATCAAATTCACAACTTGAAATAAATAATTAAAGACTTAAGAAATAATTTTTAAGGTAAAATATTGAAATTTTAAAATTGTGAGTAGGGAATTGATTCCTCTGTTAATGGGTGTTTATTTATTGAATGAATCCCGCTGGATTGACGGAGGTGGAAAGTTTTTCGGTAAAGGAGGGTTTGTTTCGATGCTAATGGGGGTGAAGATGATGGCTTGAAGATAGTGGCTTGAAGATGGTTCTTTGTTAAAAATAAAAATGGAGAAGAGGAGACCCACTAACAGACGTCACACCATAGAGATCCTCCACTCTCTCCAGTCTCCACCTCCATAAACCCATCTGAAAACACCCTTTTTATCCACTCTCTTTCTCCTCCATTATCACCATCGAACACTTCTCCATTCACAACACTACCTCAACCTACATTGACAACCGTCGGTCAAGCTCCTCTACTGGCAAACCACCGATAACGCATCATCAAAACAGACCCAACCTTCAATTCCAGTAACACACCCAATAATTGAGCACCACAAGCCCTCTTGTGAAACACCCTTCACAAGCCTCGAGCTGCACGTTTTCCTTTTCTTTTTTAAATAATTAACTAAATAGCTTAAACATAGGTTTTTCTCACAATACATTTTTTAATAATTATTTTTTGTATATATGCCACATGTCTTCATTTAATTTGCTATTTTGACACGTCATCAACAAGTGTGTTACACACACCTTATATATTTGGCTGATTATTAAAAAAGTGTCAAAATGACACAATAGGGAACAATAGCTAGTTGAGGTGTCAAAATGAAAGTTAGGGTCACCGATGTATTTGGGCCTAAAATTAATATTGTATCATAAACACAACTCCCTCTCTCACCCAATTACCTTGTTTCTCTCCCTCTCACCTCCTTAATTCTCTCCACCAATCTCCCCTTAATTCTCTCCACCAATCTCCCCTTAATTCTCTCCACCAATGTCTATGATTTCCTCTTCTGTTTTAATTCCTCCCAAAATTTCGTCATTGTGATTATATATTTTGATTTACCACATTATGGGTGAGTGTATCAAATGTCAAATATATTTAGTTTTTATCAAATAATACAATGCAAATACTAATCACAAATCTATAATTGTATCAAATATCTTATAATATACTTATCTAATTGTATCATAGTTTTGTAATAGTAGCATGTATTAGAATAACATGTAACAAAGAAGATGTCTAAGTGTATCTGATAATATATTTATCTAATTGCTCTTCTATAATTGCATTACAATTTTCTAATTGTATAGTTCTACATATTTTTTGAGCAGTAACATGTAACATACATCTCTAGTTGTCCCGGTGCAATTAAAAGCCATAAGAAAATTGTATCTAAGATACCACTTTTAGAAGTTTGATTTCCAAAAAATGGTTTCAGCTGCGGTAGTGGGATGGACTGCGTACACTTTACCCTCCCCAGACCCCACCTGGTGGGAATACACTGGATATGTTGTTGTTGTTGTTGGTTTCAGCTACGTAAATAAAAAAAACTATAGCTCCGCTATAGTTTGTATAATTTAAGTTTATCTGTTTAAAACTAATTTTGATATATCATAATCCTAGTTTAAGAAGAATAACGGAAAATTAAGTGAGAATATGTATTCTTTTTCCTCCATTCTTTTTTAATTATCATGATAAGATTTTGCATAGTTATTAGAAAAATTAATTAGGACTGTAACGTGATTTATATAACCCCGTTTTCAATTTTAAAAAAAGACACATATACCCCCTATTAATCTTTGTTTGTTTACGTGTCGATTAATTTTAGAATAGTTAATGTTAATGGCAAAGTTGAAAAAAAAATTAATTTTCTCTTGATTTTTTAAATTGACAAGTATTTGAAAATAGCTAATTTTAATATACATGACAACTAAAAAAAAAATAGAGAAATAAAAAGGACCGGGGAGGTAACAGAACAAGAGATCTCATTTCCTGGTATTTAAGTGGATATTGTAGTCAAACCAATATTGGAAGAGTCAATCGATCGAGGCATCTGGTCATCTTGTCCGTAATTGACATGGGACCCATTTATCCTCCTTTTTTTTGTGGAAAAAGGGATCTATGGTAGCTTACCACCACTAAGTTTTGTCCATTCAACTGCAGATTGATGTTCATCATGCTACAGAGCTGTGACCTGTGTTGATCAAGAATCTATTCAGTCTCACAGAAGACCAACCTTTTTTTTATTTGACTGTTTTGCTAATATGCAGATGAGTCAAGCCAGGTATGATCAAGCCATTGTACCCACAAAAACTGATCATTTCAATTTCTAAGGTTATTTGAGATTGAGATTGAGTCAACACAATGCATGGAAGCATTATTTATTAATCGCCGGATTGGGATTACAATTTATATTCCGTGAGACTTATTTAAGTGGTTGAACATCTGCATCATTAATCGATAGGTTGAGAATTCAAGTCAAATAGAAGGAAGTGTGTTGATCTTCCTGATTGGGTTGGGTGGAAAAAAGAAAAAAAAATTTATATTCCTTCAAAGCAATGCGTCTAGATTTTTTTTTATTGAGGCAAAGCATTACACCAATGATTAGGTTAAAATATGTTGAATGAATAAGCATATCGAGTTATAATTCATTTAAAGTAAGATTCGATAAAGACGGATGGATCAAATTGAGTTATATCAATATATCATAAGTCAACTCGTCCAACTCATAAGCATTTTTCCATTTGCTTGTTTGATATTTTATAATTTTTTTAGTTACTATGTTATACTAATTAATAAAAGCTTTTCTATTTTTCATGTTGGATTACTATACGAACTGGAGTAAAAAAATATTAGTTTCCTATGTTTTCATAAGTTTCTTGTATGAGTTAATTATTTGGGTTGCATGGGGCTACACGTTCGATGCAAATTGACCCAATTTTTAGATGGACTAATTTGTTACATGGCCTAATGACATGCAAATGAATGCGTGCCCAGCCCAATGTGCACAAATTTGGACGAATAGGCAAGTTAGTTTTCCTGAGCTAAATTTGATACTCCTGATTTGGAGAGGTTTTCCTAAAAAGAGTGGCTTTTACATTTTAGCTCAGCTTCTAATGTTTCAAGGTATGTGGATTAGAATTAATTTCTGTATAACCTTACTAAAGCCTCAGCCAATTGGGTTAATTTATGGGAAAATTATACAAAATGTCCATTGAAATAAACTTTTTACACAAAAAATAACCCACTTATTTTTTATTACTTAAAATAGCCTTTTAGCTAAAGTTATTACTTGAAATGGCCTTTCGGCCAAATTATTTACAAATGGTATGGCCAGTCCGCCAATTGCCCCATTTTCTTGTGCGCCATTTTAACTTTTTTTTTGTCTTTGTTCCCTGCAAAATCTTGTTGCAACGTTTAACTTTTTTTTTTTTTTTTTGCATGACTATATTTCTAAAAAAAATCTTGTTTTTTTTGAACTTTTTTTGCTGCAACATTATACATATTTATATATTATTTATACAATATTGATACACACTTGAACATCATTTATACAATGTTGATACATTACATAACTATTTATACAACATTGATATATTACATATACACTATATAACTATTTGTACATCATATATACATATTTATACATCATTTATACAATATCGATACACATTTATACATCATTTATACAATATCGATACACATTTATACATTATTTATACATTATCGATACATTAAATAGACAGTAAATAACTATTTATACAATATCGATACATTATATATACACTACATAACTATTTGTATATCATATATACATGTTTATACACTATTTATACAATATTGATACATGAAAAAATTGCATGGAGAAAGTTTTGAAAAAAAAAGGGGAAAAGTTTTTTTTTTATATATAAAAAAAAACAGCAAAAAAAAAAAAAATTAATGCTGAAAAAAAAAAAAAAAGAAGAAGCAAACATGGTCTAATGGTCTTGGGCCGAATTGAGCTCTGTTGAGCCCATGACCCTTTTTGGCTATTTTTTCTGTAAATGAAAAGTCGGTTACTTTTTTTGTAAATATTTTATTTTTCTGTATATAATTGAAATTTTCCCTTAATTTATTGTCTCAAGATGTTATCTGTTCTTTTTTAGTTGTCATATTTTATTTTTCGAGAGTCAATTTGACTAATTTTTAAAATTAAATTTGATTAGATTAATTCGATATTTTAAAATTAAAATTTAGATATTCAAAAACTATACCAAAAATATTATAAATTGCAATTTTTCTCATATCAATATGATGATAAACTACTTTTTAAAATGTTGGTCAAAGTTTATATGATTTGATTCCTAAAAAGAAAACTATGACAACTAAAAAGGAAAGAAGAGGGATCGGAGTACTCTATTGATCTCAAATTATTTGTCATGTTTCTCTTTTACACACTCTTTAAGAAAATATAAATTGAAGTATCCATAGTCTTCAATACTACTAAGAGAAAATTGGGGAAAAAAAATTTATCTTGAACTTTTAAAATAACAAATAATTTGAGACAAATATTTTTAGAATTCACAACAAATAATTTAAAACACAGGGAGTACAACCAAATCTAATCTACACAAATAATTTAAAACAGTAGGGAGTATAACCAAATCTAATCTAGGCAAATTAGAGCAAATTGGATGGTAGTAAGTGGAACATTGTGGCTTCCTAGGGGTATGTCGGCAGGAAATTCTCTTTGGCTAGCCTTGTCATATTTTCAACATTCTTATCAACATTCTCCAGAGACGTGATCTGTTGTATTCCTGCTAATAGGATCTTGTCCTTGCATCGGGATTCCAATCATAGGTTTAGTGGAATTGGGGACCCTCCAATATAATATAGTACCCTCCAATATGCAAAATGTGCCTGTAGGGTCACTAAAGTACCACCAGATGGGAGTAGTTTTTATATTAGAGTGATTTGTTGAGTTCAATTGTAATCCTCATTCCTTTAATTCCTTAAAAGTGTACGTAGTAGCATACAATATAGAACTTTATGCATAATGATAAACAAAATGTATTAGTTGCTACCATGTGCTTTTCTTATGCTTAGATTATGCACTCATAATTTTGACACTATGAACAAACGACCGCATTTGCAACTCCATTACAGTGGAATAATTTCCTGTTGTCACAAGATTCGAGGAAGATCTAGTGCATCAATTATGGTATCGTCCGAACCCAATAACTTTAACTTATATGTGTTATTAGTATCAAAAACATATTTCATATCCAGTCTCGAAGTCATAAAGTTCAACTCCTCCCTTTCTTCCACCCCGCTTCCAGGAGGGTCAATTTTATTCTTATTTATACTCCAACATTACTCGAACCCTCAAACCTTAAATGCTTCAACTCCTAGATGGGCATCTGACAAGATTTGGCTGGTTTTTACACTAAACTCAGATAATAATGACCCTGTTGTCAATATATGGTCGAAAAGTCTTTTGTTTGCGAGTGTTTATCGATTAATACAGAATGTCATCCCGCCTACTTTTAAAGACAAATAGACAATGTAACGTCAATGAGAATGGTCATAAAAATGGAATAGGTTATATTTTGTGGTCCTTGACATAAAAATGAGAAACAGACCAGTGAATTATTGTCCGATTGAATTGTTCGTAAACTTAATCGTACACCTTGATGGATTTGAAAGAATATAATAGGGTTAGTGGGAGGGAGGCCCAGTGAAAAGTGAAGTGTTGGATAATTGGGAAGCATTTTTTGGGATCCAAACATAAAGCAGGATTCCATATAGACTTTGAACGACACATTTTCCTCTAATACTACGCTGCTTGCGTGGCTTTTCCTATCTAATAAAGCATGCATGATGTAAAGCTTGTTTTGGAATAAAAACTTCTTTTGAAAATGTTTGCTGTTTTTTAACAAAAGATAATTCTGTACTTAAAAAGGCTCTGAGAAAATAAAATAAAAGGCTTCTTTGGGTAAAAAGAATTATTGTGACTTTTACCTGAAAAAAAACTACTATCCAGATGCAATATGGATGGTGCTTTAATTATATTAGAGAAAAAAAAAACTAGAACTTAGTCATGTAATGAATGCTGGAGCAATGTTCTTGAGAATTCCTGAAACTAATATGGCATTAAAGTGGTCATAATGTAATGGTTAAGATGTTTCATTTTGAAATAAATTTTTTGCTACTTTGTCATATGTGTTTAATAAATTAAAGGGTATTCCATGAAAGATTGTCTATATTACATGAGACTTGTCATGTTTTAAATGTCTCAATGGGTTAATGCATAAGAATCCTATGTAACTTGTCCCGCATTTCAAGATGAACACTTATATTTGTGGGATTAATTCTATAACCCTCATATATTTGCTCAACAAAGTGGTATAAAATGAAAATGGAAAGAGTAATCACCAAAGAATGTAATTGAGCAGATGAGTTCCTTCGCTCTCAACCAAAGATCCAGGCTTCAAGTTATAAAAATGAAAAACTTCTTGACAAAGGATGATTTATAATGACTATGAACCTGCCTGACATGAATCTTGATTAGTCAGATTAAGTGGATGAATCTACTTGACGTGAATCTTGATTATTCAGATCAAGTAAAATTCGAATATTGAATCGTTAAATAAACCAAAAACGAATGAAAATGAGAAATAATCTAAAAGAGTAGTCTACTCGTATCTGGATTGATGATAAGACGTCATATTCGAATAAGTAGTGAGTGGTGTCCTTGCAATAATGGACGAACCAACATATATACTGAATTCACTGCTGTTCCGGACGGCACGCGCGGTCAGGTTAAGACTACGTAAAGTACACATCTCCCCTTCTGCTTTCTGTCATTCTTACCCTCTTCCATTTACTAATGTTCTTTCTTCTTCTCCATCGGGAATTCCTTCTCCTTTTTAGTGCATATGGAAAATTGTACTATTTTCCCGTTTCAATTTGTTTGTCTTAGTTTAACTTAATAGAATTTTTGTTGAATTTTGTGATCTGAACTTAAAGATATGCATACTGTACTAATATGATATTTAATCTTTTGATCTTAAATATGACATATGAAATATTGAAATTAAAGAACTGTCAAATTAGGAAAGAAACATTATATTTTAAATAGACTACTAGCCTGTTTGGTCAAGCTAATTTTTTTTTTCTTCAAAAGTGTTTATTTTTTTCTGAAAAGTGTTTGTTCTTAAAAAATAAAGTGTTTGGCTAAGGTTTTGGGAGAAAATAAGTGCTTCTAGAGAGTAGAAGAAACTATTTTTCAGTAGCTAAAGAAAGTAGTTTCTTCCTAAAAGTATTTTTTTAAAAAAAATACACTTAAAAACACTTTTAAAAAGTTCGGCCAAACACCAATTGTTGTTCAAAAATGCTTTTTATATTTATATATCAAACACAAAATGCTTCTCACTAAAAGTGTTTTTTAGAAAAGCTCCGTTGAAATACGTGTTTTTCAAAATAAGCTGGTTTTAGAAGTTTGGCCAAACATGATAAAAAAAGATCGAAAGTAAGACAAACAAACTGAAATAGAGGCAGCAATACTCATGCACACTGGGTCTCTTTTTTGGCTTCCCCTACTGTTTATATTCGCATTGAGGCCTCTATTAATCCGGATTTATGCCATTTAAGGCCCCTTTATGGGGTGTCCCTAACAAGATTTTTTCTTATTTTGGACTTGAACCGAGACCTCTAATCAAGGAAATACGACCAGCTTTGGTTTGGGTCTCTCTCTATTTATGGTCCGATACCTCCAAAGTCCCAAACAGACAAATATCGAACAGTGACAACTCCTAGTGTAGTAAAGGCAAGCTGAAACAGACTGTATCTATACAGGTTTCTTTTTCCAAAACCAATGTGTGGCATATTTGCCTTTGTGACGTTCCTAAAAAGCATGAAAACCTTCTTTCTGAAACGTTAAATTTATCAACCAAAACTTTATTAACCTGTCGCTCAATCATTATCTAATTTCCTGACCTGTCTTTAAAATTGGCCAAACACATTTGTTATTACAGTAAACCATTTGGATAGTATAATTGTAGTCTGTAGAATCATGATTTAAATTTGACGGGACGAACACTTAATTTTGTTAGTTGTGAGTACTTTTCAAATATGCCAAAATCTTAAGTAATGTTTAAGTAAAAAAGACTTGATGGAGTATTTGAGTAATTTTTGGAAGGCTCATAAACTCAATGAACACTAAAGTGCTGTCGTGAAATGTCAAGAGAGTGTTGGAGTTAGAATTATTCACAGGCAACGAGAATTAACATATAAGTCGTATATAATTTTTTTTAAAAATAAATTATATTCACATGTTAGTTCAGATAACACTTTTAGGTAAAAGAACAAACTTGGCAGATGGTCGAGAGACCGTAGAGCCGGCTAGAGGGTGAAGCCTCCGCTTTAAGCCTTCAAGTATTTGGGAGCCCCATTTTTTAATAATAGTATGTGTATATGTCTTTTTTTTTTTAAAAAAAAAGTATAATGTAGAAGCTACAATATATTTATTTCTTCTATTCAAAATAATTGTTACGTTTTACTTTTTGAAAGTTAATTAGATTATCTTTCGAAGCTAAATTGGACTAGATTAATGCAATATACTAACATTAAACGTCAGATATTCATAAACTATACCAAAGGTCTGTAAATTACAACTTTTTAGGTTTATACAATTTAGCTCTCTAAAACTTGAACGTGAAAAGTATTTTGTTATGAAGCAAGTATAATAAAAAAGAAGACTTTTGAAATTATGAATGATAGTATCGTTGAGTTTGTATTAGGTAATATGAATAACTTATTTAGATCCTTAAGTTCTTTGAATATAAATCTTTTTAGACCATTTAAATTTGACATTTGAAATAGATGAGGCAAATTATGCCTTCTCATTTTTTTACTCCATCTAAGTAAGCAACGACATTGCATAATATGTATGGGGTGAGAGGAGCGGGAGCGAAAAGTTTTTCTCGTTTTTTTTTTAAAAAAAATTAAAGCCTCATATTAAAGTTTGGCTTTAGGCCACCAAATTTGTTGAGCCGCCCCTATCTGTTTTTTTTTTTTTTTTTTTTTTTTTTGCTTTTATGTCTTTTAAGGTACTTCAAATCTTCAAAGTGGTGTTCACATCAGATGTGAACTCAATTTTTAGTGATCAAAGGTTCCGTCTTACCATGAATTTCTTGCAAGTTGCATGACTTAATTGCAGTGAAATAATTAACAAATCTGTACCAGTGCTTTGTTGTTATCTTTTTTAGAGATATAAAAGTTGAAAAATAAGAAGTAATGTTAAAAAGTAATGCACTATACATCTCTAGAAATAAACATATTTATATCTTTTGAGCGCGAGTTATCGTAACGAACCAACATTTTGCTTCCACATATGTAAAAGAAAGAAACATTTGAATGTTCAGAGTGGTTATTGCATCGGTTTATAACCGATTACTCTCTTTATTCGCTTTTACTTGTCACTATTTTTCTAATTGAATTTTTATTTTTACTTGTCATTTTTGACATATCAAAAAAAGACAAAAGATTTTTTTCTATTTTACCCTTAACATTAATTGCTTATTCTCCAACTCATTTTCAAGACATATTATTCTAAACATCAATTAATAGGGGTAGTATGGTAAAATAATCATATCAATAATTGTTTTTTTAATGGATGTACCATATTAAATAATAACAAGTAAAAATGAACGGAGGGAGTAACATACATATACATTGATTAATCATAATTGTGAAAACGCAGTACAAATTCATGGCATGCTCATTATGCAGATGATTCGATATCATGAAGCCACTAAGGATCGAGTAACTCGTGTGAACATTTGTCATAAATATCATTTAAGGATTATTAATCATTTCTACACAAATTACTCTCTCCGTCCACTAATACTTGTTCAGACTTGATACGCATGTTAAAAATAATAATAGGAATAATTTTACTATATTATTCTTTTAATATAATAAATTTAATGTCTTAGAAAAATAATTAAGTGATAAATAATATTTAATAATAAGGATAAAATAGATAGAAAAAGATAAATTATTCATTGACTTTTGAAACAAGATATTGGACAGAGGAGTAATTAATTAAGAAAAACAAAGATTATATGGAGGATTAGGGCAGAATTAATGCCCAAAGTTTCGGGCGGGCGGGGGGGGGGGGGGGACACTTAGGAAGCTGGGCCATCTACTTTACACGTATTACAAGGCCATAAGTGCTTTGAACTTGTAATGATGATTATTGTTTCTGAATAATTGCAAAAAGGGCACAAAAACCTAAATAAGGTTATGTTCTTTTAGAAAAACTTGATTGATATCATCATTTTAAATTTTTGGCTCTTCCCACTTTAATTTCACATTCTGCAATCGATTGAAATAATAAATACCTGTCTCCATAATGAAGATAGATTAAGGTGCTAATCTTAGCTATACTTGAAGATCTTTCAACTTTTCTTAATTGCTCCCAACTAGGCAATAAGTCGAAACATAATCTATGAAGTGGTTAAACTTAATTCTTGCCTTCTTGGTATAAAAACTTTGCCTTTCTACCTGAAGTAAATTTGAATTAATAGTCATGAATATTTGATAACTTTGCCTTTCTACTTGAAGTAAATTTGAATTAATAGTCATGAACAAACTTTCCATATATTTGCTAATTAAATCCATAAAAGATAAGTAATAAGGCTAGCTACAATAATAATAACTTACTCGGTGACATTTCACAAGTAGGGTCCGAAAATAATCGGACAGAATTGCTAGCTCTGTTACAAGCTAAGGCTTCAAACTTATGGTCGAGAGCAATTCCGTACCTATTGAGATCAACATGGATTCAAAAGAGGTAATTACAATGCTGAAAATAGAACATGGTAGTTGATGCTCTCACTAAAGGAGCAAAGATGAAGTTTTTGACAGGGCCAAAAATTGTTTTGTAGTTTCTCCAATGTATGTGTAGATCTAGTATGAATAGACATCCCATAAACTAGTTATGAAAGAACAATAAACTTATGTAATAATAATCAGGACAGGCATAGTCCAAAACTAATTGACAGAAGCCATACTCATGAGACTATGTAAATTTTATAATCGTTAACAACCACAAAAATATATAGAGAGAATAATAATTTTCTGTTAGTTTTTTTCTTTTTTCCTACAATCAATCATTCACTAAAGGTCCATTTTCGCTTTCCTTCAAAACGCACTAGCGCTACATTCCAAAATCTAAAAAAACACAAGTTGTTTTCAAGTATAGTGCCTCCTCTCTTTATAGAGTTCCTATATATATATATCATTCCATTCTCCATCCTTTCACACCATCAAAAAGATACTACTTATTCTCTCATTCTCTACAAATCTCTCTTTCAATATTCTTAGCTTTCCCATTTCGACAAAAGAGTAAAAAGATCAACCAATCTTATTTGCTTTTCTCTTTTGCTTTGTTCTTTCAAAAAGCAAATTTAAGATGATTCAAGAACTCTTTGCAGGAAACACTACACTTATAGGAGGAGATAATAACATTTCAAAATTATCTAATACTACTCCTTCCTCCTCTCCTCTTTCTTGTACTACTACTTCTAATACCAATATTGCCCCTGCAGCTGGTGCTAGTGCAACCGCAAATGCAAATGCAAGTTCCCCTTCGAACGTGGAAAATCTTAGATGCCCACGTTGTGATTCTCCAAACACTAAGTTTTGTTACTACAACAACTACAATTTAACTCAGCCTCGTCATTTCTGCAAGACTTGTCGCCGTTATTGGACTAAAGGAGGCGCGTTACGCAACGTTCCTATAGGCGGTGGCTGTAGAAAAAACAAGACCATCACTACAGCAAAGTCAAGCGCTGCAAAATTGAAAAATTCACTTCCGTTTGAGTTAATGGGTAAATCAAGCATTTTTGGAGGGTTCGAGCAGGAAATAATACCTTCCAACAATAACCCTTTTCTTTTCTCCTCACCTCATCAAAATCATAATCCTATTCTTTCCTTACTTAGAGGAAATCATCATAACCTTAATTTTGTTAAGGAAGAGCAAAAATCAATTGGAGTGAATTCTTATAATCAGTTTCCTTCTAATGGTCTATCCAATTTGTGGAAAAATAACGACCAAAATGGAACTATAGTTGGTGAAGTTCAATGTAGCACAGGATTTCAAGAACTATATCAAAGGCTTAAAGCGTCAACAAGTCGTTGCTATCCGGATATTCATGGATCATCATCGTCCTCAATGATTTTGGAGTCTGCTCCGGTGGCCGGAGGAGAATTGGGTTTCTGGAACCCTAGCTTTTCGACATGGTCGGATCTGCCCACAGCAAATGGTGCATATCTCTAAGGGGCTTCTAATTGTTCAAATGTAATAGTATTACTACTACTACTAGTAGTAGTAGTAGTAGTTTTCTCATTTTTATTAGTACTACATTAGGGTCAAGGGTGGGTTTCTATATTAATGTGGCATCTTGTGGTATACTAGCATATAGTCTTGGGATACTTAGCTTGGACATGGTGTGGGTTAGAGGGATTACATTTTATTTTATTTTTTGTCTCTTTTATGTTTGTGTGTGATGTGGCTTGTTTCATCTCTGAGGATCAATGTACTAAAATCCAAGAGCTAGCTTCTACCACATTCTGATAGAATTTAGCTTTGGTTTTTCCTTTTTCCTTTGCAATGAATTGGCCTACTTTTTTGAGATTTTAATTTTCAAACCTAAAGTCTGAATTAACATTTGAAGTTTATGGATTCTGAATTTTGAAAAGGATAGCATAACACATATTACATTAGTGTTAGGATATAATTTTGTTGAAATTTGATAGAAGAAAAAGTATTTGAATTAATTGAAGTTGAAAAAGAGTATTTGGAAATACATGAATTTTATTTGAAAAAATTTAAAACTAAAAGTTGTGATTGAAAACTTGAAATACTTGTCAAACTTATTTTTGAAACTTTACCTTCTTTAATTCAAGTTTGAAATTCAACTTTACCGAATTGTAAAATAAACACTTATTGAAACTAAATTATGACAATTTTTTCTCCGATTTGTGATCAGAAACTGCGAATTGTAATGTTTGCTTTCCCCTTTTCTACTATTTATTTCACTCTCGAAATTAAATAAGCCGACATGAAAATTAATTTTTTTTTTTTTTTTTTTTTTTAAAAAAAGGGATAAACTCCTAAAGATGTTTCGGGAGAATGAGTGAATTAGTGGGAAGAATATATATATCTTCTCGATTGATTCAAAAGTTTGTGGTACTACTGTTGTGGACTGCATGTGTCGAGACAGATTGATGAGTAACTGTGAAGATTCTAATTCCCTTTGAATGATAAGTGATGATCCAACGAGAGGACTCCTCATGTTTTAAAACAGCAATTTGAATAGCAAAGGAGATTCCATATGCAGCTTTTATCACTTTATGTAAGACAGTGCCATTGCTTACCACTACCTAGACAACCATGTTTATTACTCTATCCCTTTCTCACGTCATCACATAATTTTTGGCCTATTCAGGTTACAAACTTAAGCTTCTTTTTTTGAATATAAATTAATTTAATTGGGGCATTCATTAATTTGAATATTATATATAAAACCGTAAATTATGATACACTACACTAAAAATGATCTTTAGCGGCAATTAATTAACGATAATAGCTTAATTGTCGCTAAATATATGTTTTAGTGGCATTTACTAGTGACAATTACATTGTAGCTTTCTTTGTAAATGCCCCTAAAGCCTATAGCGACATTGGATCCAATGACATTTAACTAATGCCGGTAAAAAATTTAACACTCTTGTTTAAGTACATATTTATTGCCACTAAAAATTATTTTTGTTGTAGTGATAGGTGTATGATACAACCTTAGAAAAATCACACCATAAAAGTTAGCTATTAAGATAAGAGAGCGCAAGGTTATATAAGCCCCACATCACCCCATGTAACCACGTGGGACTTTTTGCAATAGGATCATAATAGTGTAGCTTCGAAAGAAGTCTTTATTAGTTCCGTTCTGGTAAGAATTAAGGAGTCACAAAATTCAAAATAATAAATTTCGTTCATTTCATTTCATATAGGTTAAAGTCACATTATATATAAATATTGTTGGTGTGATTTCTCGTACATTATGTTATATTGGCCTGAGATGAGTTTAAATGAAATAACATGGTGAATAGGAATTTATATAGCCGTTCTCAATTTGTTAGGGACTGAGACATACTTTGTCCATTGCCTGAAGAAGAAATGACCACAGTTGCTCTTGACCCAACTTCAGACGCATAATTGGGCCATGAAAATTGGTCAGTTTGGCAAGGGATTTATGGGGTTAATTGCCTAACAAGTGAAGGTTTCCGATAATGTATAATGGTAAGGGTCCTGGAGGAATCTTTCCTAGTAATAAAGTGAAGCAATGGACTAAAGTCCAGGCAAACAGGAGAGCTAATGCAGTTATCAGGCAATCCAGGTTTCCAGATTCATTTTGTTTGGACATTCAAAACTTAATGGGCCGGGGCCTGTTTTGTGGAATGACAAATACCATATAAATCAGGCTTATTTCTCTGTTTCTTTATAAATTTTTTCTCCAACTTCTTTTGTTATTTAATTATGTGAATTATCCGAGAGTAAATATCTCAAAAGATCATTGAAATTAGTTAGTAAAGTCACTCAACTTCTAGTTTTGTATCAATAAAGTCACTCAACTTCTAGTTTTGTATCAATAAAGTTACTCAACTTGTGACTTTTCTCTTGCAAAATCACTCTACAAAATTTGTAAAAAAAATAAAATCATAATGACAAAATAATTGATTTGTAATCAAATTTCAGTTAATTCCACAGTTTTAAATATTAGGGAAGCGAACAATATAAATAAAATCTTACTAAGGTTTTAACTTACTAAATATTTAAAGCTTTACCCAATTCAAATAAAAAACACTTAATGTCAAAATATTTTTTGGCAAAAAATTTACGACATGTCATTTCAAACTAAAACATGTTACGAATATTGATATTATTTTATTGATGTAATTTTTAAGTCATGGAGTATAGAAATTGATATAGGAAAAAAACGTGATGGAGTATTATTTTATTGAAGATAGTCGTTAAATTACTATTTTTTAAACAGAAAACACAAGCTAAGCTCTATTTCTAGGCAATATATGGTGCACAATTTAATTTACTATAGCATATTCAAATAGTAATAAAAAATGATAATTTTTTAAAATATTTGCCTAAAATCTGCTGCATAATTGATTTTCTCGAATATTTATTGTTATGAAAGTTTAATTATTTGATATGTTAGACTTGTGGGTGGGTCGGATTTTTGATATCTTTTAATATTTTATTATTTATGGGTTCAAGCTTATATGACATGAAAAATCAATTTATTTGTCAAATTAAGAATTTTTTTTATGACAAATCTTTTAGAATGATTTTGTAAGAGAAACGTCATAAGTAGAGTGACTTTATTGATACAAAACTAAGTTCAGTGGCTTGCCACATAATTTCACCAACTTGAGTGACTCTTTAAGATATTTACTCATTATCCGGCTATCTATCTTCGAATGAGTAGGATAAGTAGATTTGAAGTAAGTTTTTTCACACGAGCTTTGTTTTCAATTATGTTTAATGACTATATCAAGTGAAAAGAAAAAAGAGGAAGAGAATAACATAGTATAGATCAAGAATTGTCTAAGTGGAAGGTGGGTAAGCAGGACAAGTGAGAGTTATACCCCAAGCTCCCAAAAGATGTAAGAGAAAGCAAACAAACTGAACTATTCGCTGATAACTTTCAGCAACAAGTTCGGATATCCGTGATTATAATTATGTAACGTGTACCATGTTGACTTGTCAATAATAAGATTATTACATGCACAATTTGGAGCCAATGTTTAAACCGAAATAGGGACAGCTCGTAAAGGACGCGATCTCGCTAGTGTAATCCCAAACTTTTCTTCCACATCCAAATCTTCTGGTTTAATATCCCCTTCAGGTTTCCAATCAAATGAATTCAACAACGAACCCAACATTACAGAAAGTGTCCTGGTTGCCAAAGGTAAACCCGGGCAAATTCTTCTACCAGCACCAAATGGAATGAGTTCAAAATCTTGGCCACGAAAGTCTATTTTTGAACCCCAAAATCTCTCAGGCTTAAATGCCAGAGGATCCTCCCATATAGCTGGATCACGGGCTATTGACCATACGTGCACCAACACTTGAGAGTCTTTCGGAACAAAATAGCCACACGCCTCAACGTCTTGATCTACCTTCCGAAGCAAAAATGGTACTGGTGGGTGCATCCGCAAGGTTTCTTTCACTATGCATTGCAAATAAGGGAGACGGGTAACATCGGTTTCTTCTATTGTTTTGCCTTGGCCAATAACTTCAGCAAGTTCCGCTTTAGTTTTTCTCATTATGTATGGTTTTCTCATGACCTCTACCATTGCCCTTCTAATGTATTTGAAGTTGTATCAGTTCCCGCAATGAAAAGGTCCTGCAATATAACTAAATCAAAGGAATGCCAAAATTGATAAATTGGAAAGCTTTACTTACAATGTGATAAATCATTGTGACATTCTCAGGTAAACTGGTGGTTATTGTAGCTCTTTTCTTTGTAAATTAGCTTTCTCTTATAAGGTAGCAAGTATGTAATGGACTAATGGATCCTTTTATAATTCTGACGCAGCAAGTAATGTGTATTCTTTTCAACATAAATAGAACAATGTACAGGGCAATACAATAATAGTCCATCCCCTAATATCTCTGTTACACTAAGGGGTCGTTTGGTAGAGTGTATTAGCAAAAATAATACATGTATTAGCCTTGTGTATTATTAATACCTTGTTTGGTACACTTTTTCATCATATGTATAACTAATGCTTGTATTAGTTATACACTCTATTGTGTATTGAGGTGTGTATTACTAATACTACCCATTTTCCATGTATTAGTAATACAAAGGGTTTAACACATGCATTAACTTGATGAATTACAAAATTACCCCTCAAATATTTCGTCTCTCTCTGTTCACTGCACTTTGCTATGGAAAAGCAACAGTGCCGAACTTCTCCACCTCTTCTTCTTCCTTTTCATAGCAAAGTGTCGCTTTTTCCACCTCTTCTTCTTCCTTCCATTTAATCAAATAATGGTTGCTTTTTCCATCAAAATGTTATGCTTTATTATTTTGTTCGTCAGATTCTAGTTTTAATTTGATGAACAAATCGGAAATCAGATTCTAGTTGGAGGATGAAGATGAAGAATTGGAGTTGACGATTCCTCTACGGGAAGTGGATTTGTAGGCGAATGTTGCCATTTTTCCGAATTGTCACAAGATATCTGTGAAGCTTTTAATGGAAAGAAGGGTATTTTGGTAAACAAACATCTTTTTATAAAAATTATGTAAATATATATTATTTTTAATACATCAAACCAAACACTGTATAAGAAATAATGTCTGCATAACTAATACAAGCATTGCTAATACTTGCATTAGTAATGCAAGCATTACTAATACACCCTATTTAGCATTATTCTTATACACTCTACCAAACGACCCCTAAATGTGATGAATAATACAACTCTTTGCAACTTGGCCAAAGAGTAAAATGATTGCAGATCCTAAAGGAAGGATTTAAAAGAATTCTAATGATACCAACTAAAGCAGCATACGGTAACAAAATAAGGAACTACGGAAGATAAAAGAAGTTGAAAGTACCAGACATAACCGTTCTATGTGATTTCTGTCGATTGCCTCAGGATCTTCTTGGCTGGTATGTAACAGGACGTCAAGAACGTCAGTGCTACCGCTAGTTGCTGATCTCGTCCTTTGGTCCAATCGTTCATCGATCAATCCCTCAATCTGCCGAAGCAACTTACCAAAATGCTTGCCTATTCGTCGCCTTATCCCTTGAGGATCTATCCTTTTCAAGATGGGGAAATAATCAGCCAAATTGGGCTTACCGGCTTCTTCCATGATTTTCCAGACCACATCCTTGAATTCTTTACCTGAATTTGCATAAGGGTCCACAACATCCTTGGAAAAAATTGTATTCGAGAGTAAATTCATAGAAGTCTCGAAAGCAGCTTGGCCTATATTCACTGCCTTTCCAGTTTGGCTACACCAACGGCAATAAGCAATAAGATCTTGGATCTTGCCGGACCTACGAACAAAGATGATAAAATGAACTTTATCTTTTAGTTTTAATTGGTCATAATAGTATAACTGTACGGGTCAAAATGCAACTCAAAATCAAACAAATAAAATCAGATTTGGAGAATGAAATTTTTTATGAATTTGACTTGACCAAATAAAACCTGAGATGATGATTGGCGTCAAGCCTACTGCCAGAGAAGATATAGGAATTCAAGATTTTCCTTAGGCTTCTCCATTGATTAACGACTGGTAGCCATACAACAGAGAATTGGTAGACATTTTGTGCATAGATTGCATCTGGAATTGGTCTACTGGAAAAGGCCAGATCTTGCTTTTGAAGTACTTCTTTAGCAACGGCTGATGAAGATATAATGACTGTTGTTACTTGGCCCAACCTGAGACTGATTATCGGGCCATACTTTTCGGCAAGCTTGGCAAGACACTGGTGAGGTTGACCACCAAGAATGTTGTGAAGATTTCCAATCAAGGGCAGGGGATTTGGTCCTGGTGGGAGGTTCTTGTTACATCTTTTGCTTATTGCCAGCCAACGAATGCACTGAAACAAAGTCCAGGCAAGCAGTAATCCACCTACAATGGCTACATAATCCATTGTTTTTTTCTCTGAACAAGCTAGAGGTCACTGATGCATACAAGATTCGGGAAAAAAGATACTCCACCAAGCAATCATTATTCAAATATTCATTTTTTAAAAAGGGGGATTAGGGAGCTAATTACAAAAACCTCCCTTGAAATTTAGGATTATAGTACGAGTACTATTTTTAACATAGTTTATAAACTTTAAAGATGGGAACTTTTTCAAAAATATACAGCGGAAAACAAAATATTATATCCACTCTGTTATATTGTTAGTTTATACTAAATCTGCATAGCCAACTTTTATTTTTGTAACTATGTCTTTACACACGATATACATTATACATTTACTTTACACAATGTATCAACCCCGTAACACCACAGAGAATTGATGATAATTATGGGCATGGATTGCATCTTTACTTAAAAGAAAGAAGAATACAACAACATACCCAGTGTAGTGTTTCTTGGTAAAGAGAGAAAAATACAACAAATGATAAATTGATTCATGACTGACTGAGGTGCACATAACATCTATATACCCCCAAGACTTAAATTTTGGGTACTGTTTTGTTACCTATTGTATTGTATCGTATTATTAGTTTAAATTTAATATTTGTTTTGATTGTTATTTAAATTATATTGGATCGTAGAGTTAAATCCATTGTTAGATAACGATGAAAATTTGGTGTGATCACATATCTACCTTTTTTTCTCATTTAATTTTATTTATTATTTACAATAATCGTATTTTATTTTTTACCCTACTTTTTATAGTAGCTCCACCCCGTATCCTACTCTTCTTGTAATTTTATTCTTCAAATTGTTAGTGTGTGACGTTATGTAACGATGGAAAACGATACAATCTATTCAAACATTGTATTTATTAAAACAATACAGTACAGTACGATACCATACAATACAACACAATATGATACATTATAAGACAATACGGAACTGCCATCCAAACAAGGTGTAATAAGTAAGATTACGACGTGCTCAATTTAGAGGCGGCATTTATAGTGGAATAGGAACAGCTCGCAAAGGATGCGATCTCGCTAGAGTAATTCCAAACTTTTCTTCCATATCCAAATCCTCTAGTGCAATATTGCCTTCAGGTTTCCAATCAAATGAATTCAACAATGAACCCAACATTACAGAAAGTGTCCTGGTTGCCAAAGGTAAACCCGGGCAAATTCTTCTACCAGCACCAAATGGAATGAGTTCAAAATCTTGACCACGAAAGTCCATTTTCGAACCCCAAAATCTCTCGGGCTTAAATGTCAGAGGATCCTCCCATATAGCTGGATCACGGCCTATTGACCATACGTTCACTAACACTTGAGAATTTTTCGGGACAAAATAGCCACACGCCTCAACGTCTTGATCTACCTTTCGGAGCAAAAAGGGTACTGGTGGGTGCATCCGCAAGGTTTCTTTCACTATGCACTGCAAATAAGGGAGGCGGGCGATATCAGCTTCTTCTATTATCTTGCCTTTGCCAATAACATCTGCAAGCTCGCTTTTAGCTTTTCTCATTATGCATGGTTTTCTCATGACCTCTACCATTGCCCATTCTAATGTATTTGAAGTTGTATCTGTTCCTGCAGTGAACAGGTCCTGCAATATAAATAACTCTCAGGGATGCAATAATTAATACGTAATACGTTTAAACTTGTTATGTGATAAATCATCGTGACGTTCTCGTGTAATTTGATGGTGTTGTTAACTCGTTTCTTCATTAAAAATATTATGTCCGCTTATAAGGTAGTATGTAATGGATCCTTTTGTAATTCTGATGTTACATAAATAGAACAATGTAGCGTACGCCTATAGCCTCTTCCCTAATATCCATTACACTAACTGTGAGGAATAAATATATGGAATTTGGCCAAATTAGAAATAGGATAGATAAATTAAATCCAGTAACATATACCAACAAAGGGTAAAAAAGATACTAAAGGAAAAAGTTAAAAGGAAACTAATGAAGCATAACAGAGCACCAAATGTCAAATAAGCAGACGGAAATTCAGGATTTAGATCTAAAGCGTTCATAGCACTAAATTCATTGTACAATTGAATTGCCGGTTCATAATTAATATATTCTGAATTAGTAGTCTCACTGGTCGAAAATAATTGTTCAAAAGGTCTATCCAGCTGTGCAAATAAGGAATTTACCAAGGTAAAGAAGCTTAAATTACCTGGCACAAGTGTTCTATATGATTTCTGTCGATTGCCTGTGGATCTTCTTGGCTAGTATTTAACATAACTTCAAGAAAATCTGTTGTACCGCCATTTGGCAAGTTCCTCCTTTGCTCCAATCGTTCATCAATCAATCCCTGAATCTGCTGAAACAACTTATCAGCATGCTTGCTTATGCGTCGCCTTATTCCTTGGGGATCTATCCTTTTCAACAGGGGGAAATAATCGGCCAAATTGGGCTTACCAGCTTCTTCCATGATGTTCCAGACCACATCCTTAAATTCTTTACCTGTATTTGCATAAGGGTCCACTACATCCTTGGAAAAAATGGTATTCGAGAGTAAATTCATAGAGGTCTCGAAAGCAGCTTGGCCTATATTCACTGCCACTCCAGTTTGGCTACATTTGCGGCAATAAGCAATAAAATCTTGAATCTTTTGGGACCTGACATGCATTAGAAGTGATAAAATCAATTTTTGTTAGTAAGTCAAACTTTGATCTTTTTGTATAAACCAGTAAATTTTAAATTCTGAATTTGTCACTCAATTACCCAAGGGATGCAACACAAACTCAAACATATAAAACCAAATAAAAAATAAAGTCGGAGACTATAATTTGGGAGAATTCAAGCTTCTGATTTAAGAAAAAATGCATTGTTTTCACTTTTTTTTAAAGCAAAATAAAAAAGTATGACAAGCTATGTCACGTTGGTCGGGTTATGTTATGACCGGTTATTTGCCTAACCTATATATTTTGACCCAAATAAACTTTGGGAGGGTTGAGTCATGACCTGTTATTAGTTTGACTTATTTTGATTCAACCCACCCATTTCCGACCTTTACCTGAGATGCTGACTTGCGTCAAGCTTGTTTCCAGAGAACATATTATAATTCAATATCTTCCTTAGGCTTCTCCAGCGAGAGGCAACTGGTAGAAACACCACGGAGAACTGATGGTGATTTAGTGCATGGATTGCATCTGGGATTGTTCTGCTGGAGAAGGCCAAATCTTGATTTTGTAGGACTTGTTTGGCCACGGCTGATGAAGATATTACCACTGTCGTTATTTGGCCCAATCTGAGGCTGATCATTGGGCCATATTTTTGGGCAAGCCTCGCAAGTGACTTGTGAGGTTGATCGCCAAGAATGTTATGCAAATTTCCAATCAATGGCAGGGGAATTGGCCCTGGTGGAAGTTTTTTGTTACCTCTGTTGCATGTTGCTAGCCAACGAATGTATTGAAACAAAATCCAGGCAAGTAGTAATCCACCTACAATAGCTACATAATCCATTGTTAATTAATAATCAATTCAGAGTATATATGTGGCTTACACTAGTTACATTATCTAGTGGTTATATATATATATATATATATACTGCATCATCCATTTATCCTAAATGTAGAAGGTACTAATCAGGCAGAATCTCTGGGTTAGTAATTGAGTACTGTTTTTCAAAGTTTGAAAAAAATACTAGTATCATTAAGTCAACAGTAAATTCGTATTCGAAATATGAAAGCTACCAAACTGCGAATAACAAATACGGCGCTGCTCTGGAAGTCAAGAACAACTGCTAGCACCATTAATTAAAACATCCTTTAGGATTGTTGTAGACTTTTATTATAGTACTTACGTACTACTTTTCACATGGCTTTCAGATATAACAACTTTTGCTTTGTCGTTTGAGATAAGGCACAAATACCCTCAAACTATACCCGAAATTGCTATAACACACTAAACTTTATGGAAATTCTATTACCCACCCACCCCCTAAACTCATTTTTCCTATATTTTTGTGCTCCTTTTGTGCTGACTGCCAAGTCAGCGCAAAAAAAGCATAAAAATATTCTGTTACTTGACAGTCACATCAACAAAAAGGTGTACAAAATACAGAAAAAATGAGTTTAGAGGTAATAAGACCCCCGTAAAGTTTAGGTGTGTCATAACAACTTCGGCTATAATTTAGGGGGTTACTTATGCCTTATCTCTTGTCGTTTCATTCTCTGTATAACAAATCTTTTAGCAAATAAGGGCACTTACACTTTCTGTTGATTTATTAGCAAATTTCGTATCCTTTATGTTTTACTACATAGGCTTGAAGTCATGTATAGGGTTAATTTCACCTATGGTCACTAAACAGGCGTTTGGACGTACGATATAAAATCATGATTTTAAATTAGCTTTTGGATATGCTATTTGGGATTCCATCTGATGGTTTCATAATCCATTGTTAATTAATAATCATCGATTTATCCTAAATGTAGAAGGTGTTAATCACGCAGAACCTCTGGGTCAGTTGGGTGTTTTTCAAAGTTTGTAAAACAAATTGTCTACTACATCATTTAGTCAACAATATAGAAACTGTCAAGAAGCTCTGGAAGTCAAGAACAACTGTGTGTGTTCCCTGCAAAATCCTTCCTTGAGGTGTAGGGTTGTTGTAGCACGTAGTACATACCACTAATGTTCAAATATAACAACTTCTGCTTTGTCGTTTCATTTCTATTTAACAAATCTTTAGAAAATATACGCTTTATATACATTTTTTAGCAAATTACTATGTAGGCTTGAAGGCATGTAGGGTTAATTGATGTTACTGAATTTCTTACCAGTTTTATGAAGCATCTAATCATTAACTCGATCTCCCAATTTCGCAAAATTCATAATTGAAAAATTGTCTTAAGAGTATCTAATGGATTACTCTAGCAAATTAATTTGACCAAAAACATCATAATTCTTTGAATTTTTTTATTTGCCTTGATAAATGGTACGTCACTAAAGCTTGTAACTGCTTCAAGGCTCAAGCTTAATTTAGACAATATTTTTAAGTATTTGCATCTATCGTAGGATTCAAATATAAAACACAAAACATGTTGATTATTTGTGTTTATACCTTTAGAAATTGTTGAAAAGATAAAGTGTGTTTTTTGCTTTGGTTCTTGTTTGACTCAAATTGGTCACTGAGGATTGCTTGTGCTGGTATTTGGAATTTTTGTGTGTTTCACATTTGAGATCACTTGAACCAGATTTGAGGTGGTTAAATCAAAATTGGAATTTTCTAATTCAAAGAATACCTTCTTGTTTCTATGCAAACAAAGTGTTTAGCATTTTAGGTTGAGGGTATTTCTAACCAAATATATTTAATTAAACTTAATAGGTCAATTCCACACAAATATTAAGGGGAAAGTACATCAATGCCCCATAGAAACAAACTATTTATAACTAAATGTCCCTTTACATAAAATGTCCCTCTAACTAATTACATGTCTCATTCCCTTGTAGTTTTAGTTATTTATCTCCCTTTTAATTGTTTTCCTTTTTATTTCTCTACTTCTTTTCTTTTCTTTTCTTTTTTCTTTTTTCTTTTTTCTTTCTCGTTTCCTTTTTTTTTAACGGTTCTTTCTTCATTTAATTTTTTCGTAAAATTATTTTCTTCTTTATTTTATTTTTACACCATAATCCAATTTACACTCAATTTTTATTTTATATACTCCTTTTTTTCTTCTTCTTTTTTTCTTTCTTTTTTCTGGTTTATTTCTTTATTCATTTATTTTTTTTCTCTACTTTTTTTTTCCTTTTTTCCTGCTTTTATTTTTATCTTTTTTTCTTTATTGGTTTCTTTTATTTTATTTTTATTTTCTCTTTGTAGTTCAATTTCTTTATTTCTTATTCCTTTCCTCTTTTTTTTTCTTTTATTTCTTTATTCTTTATTTTTTTTCTTTACTTTTTTTCTTTTTTCCTGCTTTTATTTTTTTATTTTTTTCTTTATTGGTTCCTTTTATTTTTGCGAATTTTATTTTTTATTTTCTCTTTGTTTTTCAATTTCTTTATTTCTTGTTCTGTTTCTTTTCTTTTTTTTCTTTTCTTTTTTTTGTTTATTTCTTTATTCTTTAATTTTTTTCTCCATTTTCATTCCTTTTTTCTCAAATTATAATACTCTTATTTTTTCACCATAAACTAATTTCATATTTTTGGTCCTTTTTTATTTTTATTTTTTTGTTTTATTTATTTTTTTATTTTGTCATTTTATTTTATTTTATTTTATTTTATTTGCTTCAGTTCATAATGATACCATCACAGTATATTTATATTGTCATGGTATCATTGATGTCTGCTTCAATTCTTAGTGGGACCTGCATGATACCATCACAGTATATCTATATACCGTCATGATATCATTGATGTCTGCTTCAATCCTTCAATCAGACCTTCATGATATCATCACAGTATATATATACTGACATGATATCATTGGGGTTTGTTTCAGTCTGTAATGATATCATATAACAGTATATCTATATACAGTTATGGTATCATTAAATGTTCGCTTCAATCCTTAGTAGGACCTCCATGATACCATCACATTATATCTATGTACGGTCATGATATCATTGATGTCTGTTTCAATCCTTCAATCAGACCTCCATGATACCATCACAGTATTTAATATTGACAGGCTATCATTGAGGTTTGCTTCACTCTGTAATGATACCATAAAAGTATATTTATATAATGTCATAGTATCATTGATGTCTACTTCAATTTTTAGTGGGACCTCCATGATACCATCACGGTATATTTATATACTGGTATGGTATCATTAATGTCTGCTTCAATCCCTCAGTCAAACCTTCCTAATATCATCACAGTATATCTATATATTAATATGGCATCATTGATGTGTGCTTCAATCCTTTAGTCAGACCTCCTTGATACCATCACAGTATATATATACTGATATAGTATCATTGACATCTGCTTCAATCCTTCAGTGAGACCTCCATGATACCATCACAGTATATCTATATATTGTTATGGTATCATTGATGTTTACTTTAATCCCTTAGGCAGACCTCCGTGATACCATCAAGGTATATATATCTACTGACATGGTATCACTCAAATTTGCTTCAGTCCGTGATGATACCATCATAGTATATCTATATACTATCATGGTATCATTGATGTCTGCTTCAATCCTTCATTGAGGCCTCCATGATACCATCACAGTATATCTATATATTGTCATGGTATCATGGATGACTACATTAGTCCTTAAATGAGACAATACTCCATATACTATCACAGTATATAGCTATATACGATATGGTATCATGGAGGACTACTTCAGTCCTTCAATAAGACACTTTTCAATTCTCCATGATACCATTACGGTATATCCATATACTGCCACATTGAGATCTGCTTTAGTCCTCAATGATACAATCACAGTATATTATATACTGTGATGAATGTTGTGATTTATTTATTATTATTTTTTAATTTTTATCAGTCTAAAAACAGTTAGTTAATATCTTTTTTATATTCTTTTAATTTTAAAAAGAAATGCTACAAAAGAAAATAATCTAATCAAAAATAAAAAAATATATCTCTATTAATTTAAATTTTATTAAATAAATTAGTAAATTTAATATTTTTTTTAGTTACTTCTTCTTGTAATCTAATTATGTATTTTTATATATTTCTTTAGTTAAAAAATATTAGCCACTATAATTATTTTTATATTTAAATAAAGAATGATAAATAACATAAAAAGTAAAGTAAAAAATCTAGAGAAATTAAAAAAGAGAATGTAGAGCTAAAAATGTTGAATTGGAAAGAAAAAAAAAGAGCGCAGCCTTTTTTGACTTAGTTTATGGCACAAACGAATGTTGCCCGCTTTTTCTCTTTTGGGGGGTATCGCGCGTAAATTTTTTTAAGCCGCACGGGTAGTTAGGAAATTAGTATGGGAGGGGACACTTGGATGTAAATACTTTAATTTTTTGATCTATTTAGTGTACTTTTTCCAAATATTAAAACCAGGAACAAAATTTAAATAGCATTCACATTTGAGATGACTTGAGCCAAATTGGAGGTGGTTAAATCAAAATTGGAATTGCAGATTTAAAGAATACCTTCTTATTTCGTGCAAACAAAGTGTTTGGCAATTTAGGTTGAGGGTATTTCTAGCCAAATATATTTTATTAAACTAGATAGGTCAGTTCCACACAAATATCAAAACCAGAAACAAATTTAAATAGTATTCACATTTGAGATAACTTGAGCCAAATTGGAGGTGGTTAGCTCAAAATTGGAATTGCAGATTCAAAGAATACCTTCTTGTTTCTGTGCAAATAAAGTGTTTGGCATTTTAGGTTGAGGGTATTTCGAACCAAATATATTTCATTAAACTTGATAGATCAAGTTCCGCACAAGTATCAAAACCAGGAACAAAATTTAAATAATAGCGCGAAACTCTCACTTTCGTACAAATCTCCCATGAATAAAAAGTAAATAAAGGATCCTTCGTGCTCTTTGCTCGTATCAGTTAACTACTGTAAAGAATTTTGATTGTTTTCTGCAACTACTGCTATTGGAACACCAACAGTTTTTCCAGTTTATCACAAAACTTCTTCCTTGAAGTAGCAGGAATTGATACAAAACAATATTATGCAGAAGCTTTTCTTAAGAGAAGCGCACACTGAAAAATTGCCAACTCGTCTTTTACAAGTATAAGGTGTCTAGGCTCCAATGGAATGATCATGACTCATTCTGAAATGGGCAAGCCTAACAAATGTAACTTCTTCCACAGTGATTATCATTTTGGACTTGTAGCTTAAGTATTCACCAAATGTCATAATCTCACAGCAAGAGACTAGCTACTAATGTCATCTGTGCAAGATCCATGAATCCTTTGACCTTGGCTTCCCTGGAGGCACTTGCTGAGAAATTGTAAAAATTACCTGTCGACATCTGAAGAATATTGATCCTTTCAGTCCAGAAATGTGTTGCGCGTTTCCATAGTCAAAGTCAGAAAACTCGCCTCAAAAGTCAAGAATGCTAGCTCTGTTCATATCCAAGCCATATTTTGCTCTAATGAGTCCAGAGACATCGTCCCTTTCAAGTTGCGGTAATTCTCAGCTAGCTGATGTCAAGTTGGTATGGAGGAGCACGATCGAACATGGATTTCAAGGTGATAGGACAATGGTGATCTTTTATGATCCGTCATCTCTGCAGAGCTCCTGAAATCGCATCAAACTGCAATGAAGAGCATTAGTTAATTTCTGGTAGTAACAGTTGCCTCCCCATCCCTCCGTTCCCGAAAAGGCTTAGCCCTGCATGAAGTAATGTCTGGCTAGTGCCACTGTGGGGGAGAATGGGCTTATACTGTACATAGCAATCCCCTCGCATTTATGTATAGGGGTTGCCGCCACACCTTGGACCTTGACCCCTGGGTCACCGAAAGAGCAACTTTACTGTAGCACCAAGGCTTTGTCCCCGTCCCCCAAATAGAAAAGGTATCTTTTTCTTTAACCAACCACTAATTCATGAATAAGAAATTCTTAAACTATCAAAGATCATTTACAACAGTAGCAAATATGTGTTCAAACTTCAGAAAAACCATGAACAAAGAACAGCTAAGGAACACGAACATGATGAATGAGATAGTAATCCTCAAAAAAATTGGCTTGAATATTAGAAGGATGGCAACCTTACTTCCTGCCTCATAGTTTAGAGTTTTATAAAAAGTCGAAATTCTTTCACAAAAACAACTCAAACAAAAAGAGAGTGCAAAACTATTCTTTCGTGAACTGTGTTTTGAAAAATTTCAAACAAATGCGTCCTCATTAAGGACTTGTTGATAGATTCTCTGCAAATTAAGAACAAAACACCAACCAGCAAAATAACATAAATAGTAGCTTGAAGAATAAAAATAAATGTCACTGAATTTTGACCTATAAAAAGGGAGGGAAAAACACTTCCCCCACTTGCATTCGACAGCACATTCACCTCAGATATTTCAAAACACCAGACATCATTAATGATCTAAGTAATATTTTGAATCTTGATTACAAGCCATAATGAGTGCAATGCACTTTCCCTCCAGTTTCCGTCCTACAACTTGATACTACTCACTGAACATCACATGAATGTTCATGAAATGCATGCATGATTCAAACAAAATAGTCTTGAAGCAATTGCAAATATAAGATTAAATATCGAAGTAAGAATTGCTTAACTTAACTGTGAAGAACATTCAATGAACCCAATCTAAACATCCAACAAACATTTCGTTTACTTTAAGCAAATTACAGCTTATCATAAGAACTACTATTACTAGGAAACTTGAAGTAGAAAGGATAAGTATATTATGGAGTTCCATAATCTGATGCAACTCTCAAGAATACAATAGACACTAACGAAAAAGTCCGCAAATGTGCCAAAGAAACATACCGTCGTAGTAGCACTTGTGGATTATAAGGAAACAGATTCTTTTGGTGAAGGCTTTCAATAGATGCTTTAAGTTGAAAAAGGCAGTTCCTTGCACACTCAAACGGCGACGTCTGAGTTACATAATCTTCATTGCGACATTCATAGGGTTTCTTGCTTTTGCTGTCAAGTGGTAAAATATCTCCACTAACACAACTTGGCACAACCGATATCTCTACCCTAGAGTTATAATCATTTGTTGAAAACTTCTTTCTCTTTCTGCTTCGACATTTTCCGCTCCATGAAAATTCGACAAATATTTTCCATGAATCACATACCTTACGCAGACACCTATGAGGATGCAGGTACAAATTAAATTGCAACAGCAGACATGGAAAAAAATCAACATATTTTGTTTAGGAGGGGCTAATGTTGCCCCCTTTCTCTGAAATTGAATATGCAATTTAAATTTGGCGCAATTATCAGAGATATCAATATGCAATGTTTAATGTAAATGGAGGAACATGTGGTTATTTTTTTGTTTTTTAGGAATATATTAAGAAAAGACAAATTAATTCATAAGAGGATTTGCGGAACTTTTGAAGGATCAAAGATATATACACCCTCTATCCCAATTTATGTGGCACACTTTCCTTTTTAGTCCGTCTCAAAAAGAATGACACCTTTCGATCTCTAGAAATAATTTAAGTTTAAAATTCTCACTTTACCTTTATGAGATGATTTATAACCACACAAATGTCTATGACTTGTTCTAGAGAACAAGTTTCAAAAGTTCTTTCCTAAACTCCATGCCTAGTCAAACAAGACAACATAAAATGGGACGGAGGGAGTAGTGTTTTACGAAGAGCTTACAACTCTTGTAATTCTGAATATGCTACATGGTACAGCTGGAACTCTTTGCATGGACTATGATTAGTCATGACTCTATGTCGAATCATTTTACGTTCATTACATTTAAATACTGGGAGAAAAAGATGGTTTGCAAATTGGGAACTAATATGCTTTACTCATATAAAGGTAGAGCCTGTCAAAACACCATAATTAGTATGCATATCTGATACTTGTAGATCTTATAGCCATATCCAAAGACTACAGAAGAAAATACAATACAAAGTCTGGGGACAAACCTCAACAGATATTCAGCAGAACTAGTTCCTGTGTCTTTTGAGATAAGAAAATCAAGAAGAACTTGATGATCATAGTGTATCTGTTAGGAAGGTAACGTAGCAAAACTACTCAGCTTGGGTAATTATACAGTATTTCAGTCTTGACATCAGAAGTAAAGAAAACAAAGAAGTGCACAAGGGAATGGTACTTACTCCAGCCAGGAATAGGTGAAAAAAATGTATTGGGTGAAAAAGGTGTGAGATCAGAGAAAACTCTCTCATTTCATCATCTGACAAAGCCATTTCATTAGTAAACCTACACACAACATGAAGCACTAAAACAACTGCACATACAACTTCACGTCATCTCTAAAATTAACAAATATACGTTCGACTCACTTTTCAGAGTAAAATGGCAAGCATAACATTTGCAAGAGCATTTCAAAGAGAATATCATCCTACAATTAACAGTAGCAAACGAAAGTCAGAAAAGTGAAGACAGCTAGACCAGTAAACACTTAGTAAGACATCCACGGGTACTTCATCATACAAGGACAGACAGCAAGCTTTGTGTCACAAACAGCTTCCGAAATGTAACATCAGACTAATCAAATAAACCAAATATGAAGCTTTAACAGAGCTCTATGTCCTGGACGCCATATTATAGTAGGAAGTACATTAAAACCTAGAAGCAAGCCAGAAACCATTTTGTAAGAAATAGGCAATTCTCAATCATTATTTTTTTTATTTTTGTCGAAAAATAATAACAATTTAATAGATAAAGCTTGGAAGCCAAGTGTAGGCAATTCTCAATCATTGGTAGTCCAAAGATAACAATTGAATCTCTAATGCTTAGACAACAAACACACACATTTCATGGATTTGGGTCAGGCTAATCAATAAGGAATAAACATGAAAATCACACAAGGTGTAAGGATCAGTTCTCTAGATATAGTTATGTGGTTCATCCAAAATTGTCGAGGAAAGAATTAACAGAAGGGGGAGGGGGTAAAAAGAAAGAGATGTGGAGTACTATAGCAACTGCATATACAAGGTTTTGTACCCCATTCTTGGTCAATCGAAGTACCATAGGGAGAATTTAAACACACTCTAGTAACTAAGACTTAAAATATTCCCGCTTCTCTCCTTATTATTGTCCAGCTTATCTCATACTGACAGTTCTAGAACTTATCAAACATTGAAGATCAGATATAATCATGAATTTATAAAAGTCAATTCAAACATTTTATTTAGAGGTCCTGAAACAAATGAACAAGTCAAAACAAAACAGTCATTGTGAGCAAGAGCACAAACCTCCTGCATATATAGCTGCAAGAAGGATGAGACAAAGTCTATGCATTTCTCAGAGTACATATCATGGTCAATAAAACTATCACCAGGTAGAAGCTCTCTGAGCCACTGATGAAGCTCTAGCAAAGCTTTCCTTCTACTGCAACACTTTGGATTCATGTCAAAGCTTGAGCAAGACTTGAGGTTTTTACATCCATAATGTTGATCAGCCGTCTCTTTCATGTTCAGCAAACTAGAGGAACATTTGAGGAAAAGGAAAATAGACAGCCTTTGTAAATGCTTTGATGAAATCCATTTTTTCCCCATATCAGATGTCATTACCCCAAATGGAGAACCCTCGAGATATTTATCTAGACCAAAGTCCTTCCCCTCCATAGGTTGGGATAATACATCTTGAAAGTGTGTGTGGATAAGATCCAACCACGAAATTACAATCGAGTGGTCCCAATGGATTTGTTTACTAAGTCGAATCATGAGTATCTGCAAAATGGACAGTTAGTGCAACCACAAACTCAACTCAGTTAATGATTACATTTGTGCATGCTATTTCAAATAAAACTTTAAACTACCTATCACCCCACTGTAAATAACATAAGGAGCATATATGGAAGAGAGGATTATTAGAGAAAAATCAAAGAACAAGAACCCCTCATCACATCCACCTAATGGTAACACTTTAGACTGACCTGTAGCACTTAGCATATTAAACTTTCCCATCCGACTTCTTTTCCTCTGCTAGATCAAGAATTGTTGCATTCAGGGCACCAAGGAGGTGCTATGCACATACAAATGCAACATCTAAGAAGGGTAAAAACTTCACAAACTTAAATAAAGCACGATTAGATGTGAGATTTAGAGAACCTCTAGGTCTAGGGAACCCCCTAATTTGCCTCTAAAGACAAATTATCTAGTATTAGAAAGAAATGGACTTGAATTGAGCGGAATGGTTACAGATATAGATAGAGCGACTTTTTAATCTTTCTCAATGTCCTTAAAGGTATTTTGTTAATTGATTTCATATAGGCCAAATGGGATAAAGGGTCATTCTGGAGACTCTTTCCTGCCTTTGCTTGAATATTTGATGAACCAACTCCCAGGAGCAATTTAAAATCAACAGCGACACCGGCTGAGGGAAAACCATCAACTCACGATATACCTTCACTGTCCCCATAAGAATGTTTACATCCCATCGTAAAGTTTGTGCTTATTGGATAAGACTAAACCATACAACAACAACAACATACCCAGTATATTCCCACAAAGTGTATTCTCAAAATATATATATATATTCTCAAAAAAAATATTCCCACAAAATGGGGTTTGGGGAGGGTAAAGCAGAAAGAACAATAGCGCAATGAAAAAGCGAAATCAGTACCTAAACTGTGTCTCCACTGATGGGAGAAAAATAACGATAAGCTCCAACAGAAAGCATAACAAGAAATGGGGAGGGGAGTTGGAAATAAACATAATGACTAGCAGCACATGATTAGGGACTTTTTAATCCAAAGTCACATAGATAGAGCGACTGTCTCATATTGCTCTCATAATGGTTTCTTTGGATTAAATGTTTGAGAGCAATATGAGACATCCAAATTAGATATATTATCATGGAAAATACCCATGTATTTCCAGTGAAAGTCACCAAATTTTACCTATTTTATAGCAGCACGACCATTTTATAAAAGATGCTAATGAATAAGAATGAGCTGAGAAAAAATTCATACCAACATCTTATGTTTAAGATATGGACAGATCGCAACATTATCAGGGCATTGTCCATTACTAAGGCATGATGACAGAAGTCTTGGAAGTAAGTTTTTTATTTCAAAAATAAATGGGTGTTCTGCTGAAGCAATGACAGCAGCGTCTGTCCAACCACCTTTAACCGAGGAACAGAGTAACCGGAGAAGATATCCCTGAAATATTAATATTGACTTCGGTTTTGCTTCTTGCATTTGAAGCAAATGGTCTGAATTGGAGTCTCCTTGAACATGGTAAACCTCTGACAGAAAATTCCACGGCATATTTGAGATAAAAGAAGTGGTAGCCTCCAAGTAAATGTTGAAACATTGATCAATAAGATCCCGATTCAACTGTTTCAGTACATTGTGTAGAACTCTCATGATAACAGCTGCCGTTGACCAACTTGCACGTTTCAGGCTGAGCTTCAATAAAGGAGAAGGTGATGGATCCCCACTCAAGTCTTTAACCTCCATTGTATGTCCCATAGAAGAAAGACCCTTATAAATTGAAACTTTCACGCAAAGATAAAGTAAATTGATATATTCACCCCAGCAGCTTTCCTGCAAGATAGAACTTGTAAAGAAACACAAAATATCGAAACGAAGAACTGCCTATGTAGGGATTACGGAGCCACCATCTTATCACGTACAGATTCAACCAAAAAATCAGAAACAGCCACCAGGATATTGCCAACTAGGTAATGGATATATGGATTCTCCGTTGCAACCACGACCATCTGCAGATAGGAAATCATAAGAGAGTTGCAAGATTGAATAAGAAGTAATTTCTAACAAAAACCAACAAATGCACCATTAAAAGAGGGGGGGAACTGGGGGGGGAACTGAACTTGAAACTGATCAAAATAATACGAAATCTTAGTTTACTAGAACCTGAGCAACTGGGCTCCATATCAGATTATTCTTCATTAGAATTGTGGTAAAATTTCAGCACTGGTCACATGAGCTTAAATTCTTGATCTTAATTAGTGTCCAGGAAGTAAACTCCAAACTGAGCAGGAGATCAAATAACATCAGGATGCTAATAGCAAAACATAATAATGCAGGGAGCAACATGTTACAGCATTGGTACTTAAGCTTCAGAGTAGTATTTGATACACATAACTGTACAACAGAATATGGTCCAATTAACCATTTTGTGAATCAACCCAAAAGTCATAAAAAAGATTGGAACCCATGTAAACTACCCATCGCATAATGGGGTATTCAAAATGAAAAAACTTACCAATACCTCAATAACATTAGTTAAACAATGATGATTATCAGCATGTGACTCATGAATAATTCGACCACAATTTCCCGCCATGTCCTGCTAACAAACAATGTACCCTAAGATAATTAATTCCAAGCAACACCATATTCCAAACCAGGAGATAGATACAGAGAGAAAGATTCTTACAAAGCTGTCATCGGACTCATATTCCTTGATCCACCCCTTAATTTCTGTATAAACCTAAATGTTGGGACTTTTCAATCAACCAACTCTAAAAATTCAAAACAGTAGAGGAATTTGTATTAAAGGAACAACCTGTGAGAGACCAATTAAGATTTCTTTTGTTAACGAAGCAGACCCAATTTCCTGCAGAGGAGTAAGAGTTAAAATTAAAAATTTAAAAAAAAAAAAAAAAAAAAAAGCAAGTAAGAATGAGTTGACGGGGGAAAGGATAGAGTGAGGTTTACAGTATAAGGACGGAGGTAATGCTCAATTAGAGAACACAAGCGTGTCTCTTCATTCGCCATAACTTCGCTTCTTCAGCAAAAAACAGTTTCAGCCTTTAAATTTCAACTTCACAATGAACCCACCTCCATAGCAATACTCCGCGATGATCTCTTTTCTTTTATTTGACATATTAAACTATTAAATTAAATGTAACATTAATTTTCTCAAATAAAAAAAAAAAATCCAGGAAAATAAAAATCCCTCCAACAATACTTATCCACTGTATTAAAAATACATATCCAATAATATTTATTCAATTTAAAAAATTAATAAATAATTTACCCATTTCGCCCTTGCTATTAATTCAGAAGGTGATATTGTAAAATTACTCTTATTATTTATTATTTCTTAATATATATGTCAAATCAATAATGAATAAATATTATTGAATGGAGAAAATAAATATAAAGTTTTTATGTCTTGATTTATCAGAAACAACTTCTTTATTTTAGGAAAGAAGAATAAAAAATGCACACAAAAAAAAAAGGTTGAGAAAAGAAAAAAAAAATAAAGATTGGGACAGATGAATTAAAAAAAAAAAAAAAGAAATAAAAAATAAATAATTTTTGAGGAAAAAAATAAAAAATAAAAGAAAATAAAGATTGAGATAAATAAATTAAAACAAGAAAAAGAAAATAGAAAGGAAAAATAAAAAAGAGAAAAAAAAAAGATTTTGAGAGACAAATGAGCATGAAAAGTGTAAAAATATTTGAGGTGTAGAAAAATTAAAAAGTACTTATTCTATACATAAAAAAAAAAAAAAAGACTTATCTAATCCCTGCTCCAAATGACTTCAATGGAGTGAAGAGAGCTACCAACTTGTGCCACCATTGAATGAAAGCCTTTGCCATAGCAGCACTTCTCCTCAATAAGTGCACCTCCATTAACTTAATAACCAAAGCACGCCAGCTCCATGCCCTCATATTCACTTCCATACCCGCCACCTCCAAATCCCCTTATGTATTCAACAACATTCTATCCATGTACGCACGCTGTGGGTCTATCCAAGACGCACATATCCTGTTCGACAAAATGCCTGAAAGAAACATCGTCTCTTTCAACGCCCTCATTTCTGCCTATTCTCGATACCACCACCTTGCTCATTTGGCTTTCTATTTATTTGCTAAATTGCTAAGTGAAAGCCTTAAGCCAAATGGGTTAACTTTTACTTCCCTTTTACATGCGTGTTCGGTCATCAAGAATCATGTATTAGGCTCTATGCTTCACTCCCAGTGTATAAAGTTTGGATTTTTGAACGATGTTTGTATTCAAACTTCTATTCTTGGGATGTACTCAAACTGTGGAGTCTTGAATTGTGCAGAGAAAGTTTTTTGTTCCATCCATGATAAAGATTCTGTGGCTTGGAATACTCTATTTTTCGGATATTTGGAAAACGGTAAGACCATCGATGGCCTTCAACTGTTCGGCACCATGTTGACGACCGGAGTTTTTCCTACGAATTTCACTTATACAACAATGTTGAGTGCTTGTGGCAGGTTAAGATATCGTCCTGCTGGGGTATTAGCTCACTCTAAAGTAATTGTTTCAGGGACTGCACCTGATTTGCCCTTGTATAATGCCCTGATTGATATGTATTCTAGTTGTGGTGATAATGAAACAGCTTTGAAAATCTTCAGAAAAATCAAGAAGCCAGATTTGGTTTCTTGGAATTCAATGATATTGGGGTATGCAATCAATGGAGATGGAGAGATGGCAATGAGGATCTTCATCCAGTTTGGACAATCTTCTCGTTTCACCCCTGATGAATATACATTTGCTGCTGTTATTTCTGCTATAGGAGCATTTCCAGCAGCTGATTATGGGAAACCACTCCACGGCCAAGTTGAGAAGGTGGGGCTCGGTATAGGTGTATTTGTTGCAAGCCCACTTATATCAATGTACTTTTGCAATGGGGAAGTTGAGTCTGCTCATAAGGTTTTCATTAACGTCCTTGATAAGGATGTTGTCCTTTGGACTGAGATGATTGCTGGACATTGTAGGATTGGTAATGCTGAGAGCTCTATTAGATTTTTCCATGGGATGTTAAAGGAAGGTCACAAGGCTGATGATTTTACTCTTACCAGTGCCTTAAGTGTGTGTGCTGAAGTGGCAACCATGAGGCAGGGTGAGATGATTCATTCCCTGGCTGCCAAAACCGGCTATACTGCTGAGATGACTGTTTGTGGGAGTCTGGTTAATATGTATGCTAAAATTGGAAACCTTGCAGCTGCAGAGCTTATGTTTTCCAGTGTCGCCATGCCTAATCTAATATGCTGGAACTCAATGCTTGGAGCATATGGTTACCATGGGAAGGCAGAGGAGGCATTTAAGGTATTCAATAATATTTTACAACATGGCCTGACACCAGATGATGTAACATTTATCTCCCTGCTTGCAGCATGTAGCCACTGCGGTTTGGTCAACCATTGTTTATATTTCTGGAGTTACATGAAAGAAAATGGTTTAAAACCAAGCCTGAAGCATTATTCTTGCATGATCACTTTGTTGAGTCGAGCTGGATTGCTTGAGGAGGCTGAGAATGTTATAATGGAATCACCCTTTGGTGTTGAATGTCTTCAACTATGGAGAATTTTACTGAGCTCCTGTGTAAGTAAAGGAAACCGGATAATAGGAATACGTGTGGCTAAGCAGGTTTTAGGAATGGATGCAGAAGACGGTGCAACAAATGTATTGCTTTCGAACTTTTTTGCTTCAACTGGTAAGTGGGGTGGTGTTTCAGAAATTAGGAGAAAGATAAGGAGACTTATGTTGGAAAAAGATCCTGGTTTAAGCTGGTTAGAGGTTATGAACAACACTCATGTGTTCTCTTCTAGTGATCATTCACATCCACAGTGTGATGAAATAAGAGCTGAGTTGCATAGGTTGCAAGAAAACTTAATAGAGTCAGAAGCTGATAATTTATGCTAGATGCAGAGGCTGTGGAAGTAGGCTGAACCTCCATTCTAACAGTTCGGAAGCATATGTTTCAAATGGTACTAACAGATAATTGAAAAAAAAGTTGATTTTTGTTATTTTTATTTAAAATATTTAATTGATTTGTAATTACTAAAGTAATACAGGATTAGTCTTGAATGTCTGTAAAAGAAGAAAAAAAATTAATGTAATAAAAGTTTTCTATGTCAGGATTCAGAAATTATGCCAGGTGGAAGTTAAATCCAGATTATCATAAATATAACCTGTTTCATTTCTACAAAGGGTAACTGAAATCATCTAGAATAGACTCGAGGACAAAATCAAGCTTGAAAAACTAGATCAGGAGAATTAAGCAAATGAAAAATAGTATGACATTACATTGCCGCAACATCCATATGATAGTACATCTCTGCAGAAATAGCGATCCACAATAATGAAACAAGTCAATGAAACTGGAGGCAGATAAACTGCATTATTTCATGATTTGTCGAAATGCTTTAGCTTGCCAGGCTACTGTCAGGTAACTAGTGTTGCTGCAGCAAAGAGATTTCCATCCATTAAGAATCTCAGATTGATGGCAGTAGATGTCTGAATTACCAAACGCATTCTCTAGCGTCTGCCTGTACGACTTTTTGCTCTAGTTTTCTGCAAAATAGAATGATACACAACAAAGATATCAGGCATAAGCACAGTGAGCATGGATGGCCTACAGCAGCAAAGATCATCAGGTATAAGCATAATGATGAGCAATAGGCATCAGAACTAGGAGCATTTTTAGAAAATAGTAATAAGCACCTACCGTTGTTAGGGTTTTATTAAATAATACCATAATGAAGTAGGTACAAATTGATAAACAAAAACATACATCTTTCTTTTTATCAAATATTATGAAAGAAACAACCTTCTATTAATTTACATAGACATTATTTAAGAGTATAAATCTATCCTTGCCAAAGTGTTGGTACAACATATAGCAGACAGATGATGAAACAATTTGAACCAAAGATTTGTAAACCAATTTCAGTAACCATGAGGCAGTACAAAAAAGGTCTATGCCCATTGTGACTGCACCATTTCTATGAGTTGTGATGTTCTCATCATCAACAACAACAACAACATACCCAGTATATTCCCACAAACTGGGGTCTAAGGAGGGTAAGTGTACGCAGTCCGTACCACTACCTCTGAGGTGAGATAGAGAGGTTGTTTCCGAAAGACGAGTTGTGATGTTCTCATCAATTTTTTTTGAAGCTGATGTTTTCATCAAATTTTAAATTTTTAAAAAATTGTTTATAGAGATTCAAACAATTCGTTGTTTTTGTTTTTCTTTCTTTTATAAAAAAAAAATAACCATGGTGATTCTAAAAATATCACATACAAGCTAAAAGCAGCAAGATGTGAAAAAGCACTCCAACAGTCAACAAAGGAATTTTTCAGGATTGGATTCCCACAGAGCTGGTAATAAACAAGCTACGCTTTCTAAAAAAACTGCAGATAAATTCACCAACATAGCCAAATAAAATGAGTCCTCTACTCCACTTAGATTTCCATTTTCTTTATGCCTCATGCATGAGGTGAGAAGTATTTTTCTTTTTCTGAAGGCATAAATAAGGAAAGCCAATATAGGAGAACATGTGTACTCACAGATTGAGTCCCAAAGCTAGCCCCTGATGCTAGTGCAGCCCCTTCAAGAACATAAGAACAACAATTAGGCACAAATCAGCAACCAAAACTTACTGTTACCAGATTCAAAAAGGATCTGCAGGTTCTGGGGATAGAAGAAAAACAGAATGAAAAGAAGAACCCCCTTCCGTTCAAAAATACGGCAGTGTCAAGAATACCTCACTACTGAGAATATTCTAAAGATATCTGACAATTCTAACATTAAAAGAACTAACAAATTGCAGCTTATAAAAGAAAGGAGTGAATTTTTAGGTTGAACACGGCAGCTAACCAAGAAATTCCTTGAAACCCTTTTATACAGTAGGCTACATCAACAAAAAGTGAATCATCAAAGGACATTGACTTATTGGTTAAAGGCAAAAGTATTCTGAACAAGTGACATGACACTGCACTCTTAGAATCATTAGGCTTTTCATCAAAAGAAAAAGAGAATCTTAAGAAAACTGCATTAGCCGCAAACCTAAAATCACCAACAAAAGCTGTTGTTATACATAAGTGTTTAGTATATTAGTAATCCATCCGGTTTATCTACTATGACGGTGTTTGACTAGACTAATCAAGAACTCTCACGATAAAAAAAATGAAGGTAGCAAAAATGAGGATGCTTAGATGGATGTGTGGGCATACTAGGAGGGACAAGATTAGGAACGAAGATATACGGGGCAAGGAGGAAGTAGCCTCCGTGGTGGACAAGATACAGGAGGCGAGGTTGAAATGATTCGGGCATATGAAGAGGAGCACAAATGCCCCAATGAGGAGGTGCAAGAGGTTGGCGATGATAGGTCTAAGAAGAGGTAAAGGTAAACCACGGAAGAATTGGAGAGGTGATTAGACAGGACAGGACACAGCTTGCGCTCACCGAAGGGCATGACCCTATATAGGAAAGCGTGGACATCGAGAATTGGGGTAGACGGCTAGTAGGTAGTCAAGCAATTTCTCTCTCCCCAGTGGTAGAGCAGGGTCATAGTCTGGAGCAACTATCTGCTCCCTTACGGTATTATTATTATGCTAGCATTAGCTTATTCTTCAATTCTATTAATACTGTAGTTTCCTTTACTTTGTTTATCTGTGCTGTTTTTATTGTCAGCACTTCTCTTTTATCAGTATTTTCGTCGTAACTTTTTACTTATGCAGTTTTTCAAACCTGTTCTGAAAACACGAGTTTTCTTGAGTCGCGAGGGTCTATCACAAACAACCTCTCTACCCCACAAAGGTAAGGGGTAAGGTCTGCATACACCCCACCCTCCCCAGACCCCACTTGCGGGATGTACACTAAGTATATGTTGTTGAATTTGAGTTGTGCATTATATTAGCCGTAGTTGAAGAACATTATGAGGTAATGATCCAAAAATTAGTTTAATAAAGCAAACATTGCATCAAAGTTCAATATTTGAATAATAGATGGATTCGAATTCTTAAAAATTATGAAAGCTGTATAGAATTATCTTAGTAAAGGAGTGATGTCATACATTTGGGAATGTCCCTAAAGAAAAGAGTGTCACATTAAAACCAAGGGAGTATATAATTGATCCAATAAACTGAAGATCAAGTTATAGATGCATGTTACATCAATTATCTTTATGGAGGCTATAATACAAAATTATGGAGGGGTGATAATCAAAATAGATTATATAGAAATTTAACTTTTGTAAAAGCTAATCTAGCAGAGGGCGAAACTATGTCATTATTGATGTTGGCGGAAACATACCTGAAGCAAAAGGTGTTGATAAACTTGAAACTCCAGAAGTGGGGGTAGAACCAAATAATGGAGTACTAAAGGTTGGAGTTGAAGTAGACAAGGTCCCAAAGAGTGAAGTTTGGGGGGTAGCACCAGACGTTCCGAACAAAGAGGAGCCTGGAGCTGACATTGTTGGAGTAGTGAACAGGGAAGAAGATGAAGCAGCAACTGATGGGGTAGCAAAGAGTGAGGATCCACTTCCAGCTGAGGCAGAAGAAACTGTAGATGATGTTTGTGGTGTACTGGATGCCCCAGGTGCTGCTGAGCTGGAAATAAATCCTGCTACTTGAGTTGATGGTTGTGAAATTGCGGGCAAATGCAAAGTTGGATGTACCCTTTTAGCAGCTGCCTCCTGCTTAGCTGTTTCCCGCCGATCAGCCTCAAGAAAAGGATCGCTCTCATCCCCTCGACGGCGCTGATCAGCCAGGTATGCTGTTTTCATCGATTCAATGTACTGATGAATGCTCTCTACCTGATTTACGAAAAGAACACAAATATTTTCCTATAAAATCACAGCAACCAAAATAAGGCATAAGCTAGAAATTATGACAATAAGGTACACAAAACATTTCACATGCAACTCTCCTAAAATTCTAGAACACATGGTGATCGCATGCAGAGTTATAATTTTTTTCTGCCTCAAAAGTATATCAGAAATCAACTAATACTCTGATGCTCTCCGATACTACTATAAGTGGCACAATCTGCGCCAGAATCTACAAGTATATATATAATGCATATTTGTTTGGTCAAAATAAACGTAACAACGAAGGAAAAGTACTCCTAGTCATTTTTACTCTTTTACTCCCTTCTGACTAAGCATGATACTTTCATCAAATCTTAAGAAGCCCTCACCATGACAAAAAAGTTCCACTTCCCATTATCTTCCTCACCATTACAAAAGTTTCCACTGTCCAATACCTTTACGGCAACAAAAATGCCAGAGCCAGAATCTTCAAGTATATATATAAGCATATTTAAAGAAGGCAAAGTACTCCTAGTCATTTTTATTCTTTTACTCCCTTCTGACTAAGCATGATACTTTTATCAAATCTTAAGAAGCCCTCACCATTACAAAAAGTTCCACTTCCCATTACCTTTGCGGCAACATGAACAAAAAAGTCATGCACATTTGACATGACTTTGGGAAGAGACTGCAACAAAGATGAACTGGAATTCATAGAATTCCTGTCAGAATCTAAAACCATCAACTGCTCCAATTCTTCAACCCATTGCCGGCATTCTACAAGATATTTCTCAAATCTTGCTACTGTTTGCTGCAAAAAGGGAGAGGGCTTTTTTGGTATCCCACTGTAAAAATCAAAAATTCGCGCATTGGGGGTAGACTGTGCTTGACTAGATGCTGTTGGAGCTACAGTTGCACCTGATGCCTGCGATGGAGCAGCAGCAGGTGCACTTTGATGAAGGAACCTTGGGCGTAACATCATAAAAGAGCGCACCGCAACCTCTGTATTGCGCAGCATATCTTTAACAACGCTCATTAGCTCTTGCAAGATAGCCTTTTGTCTTTCCATTGATGTACAAACTCCACCAAGTTCCTGAAAAGCAACTTAACATTAGCACATGCAACAAAGTAAAACATGAAGTTTAGAAACATTAATTAGAAAGAAAGGAAGAGAACTTGTTCAGACTCTAAAATGTTTCCTACCGCTGGCAAATATTATCCTCGATCAGAATAAGAAATGCAGGAACCTTCACTCTGATGAACAGAAAATATGACGAGAATTGTTTACTGATATGAAAATCTAAATAATGCAAACAACAGCTCTAGACAATACCTCTAATCCATGCTAAGAACAAATACACACAAGGAGTGTAACTATACATAAAATGCATGCTAGAAGAATAAATCAGCTTTCACAAAAATGAAAAAAACCAGACATTGATAGAAATACTCTGATTTTCGTACACTTCCTATATTATTTTCACACAAAGAAACACTTCTGCAACCCAGAACGCGACTATTTTAACATTCGATAACTAGTCCAGACTATGAAAACAACCTTTATTTTTGGTAATTGAGCCGAGAATTTTACTGAAGACTTATATTCCAGCGGAATAGTGATTAAAATACAGAGGAATCATAAGATACAACCTGAATGCTGCGGCTTGCATCCAACTCGAAACCATCATTTGACACTGATGAATCATAAAGTCGGCTACACTGGTCAAGCCTTTGGCTTTCGTCCCTGTATTCCAGTATCCTCTCCCTACATCCACATACACAGAACTATCAATCAACAAACTTCTCTAAAAAAAAAAAAAGAATAGGAAACTAAACAACTTACTCAATTTGCAACAGGAGTTTCTGCGAGTCCGGGTGGAGGTCTGCCCATTTGGTACTGTAGGTGGCAGGAGTCTTATCGTTGGTGAAAAGGTACAACTGTTGTTGCTGCTGCTGCTGAGACTGCTGTTGCTGCAGCAGTTGTTGTTGCTGCTGCTGCAATTGCAATTGCAGTTGCTGTTGTTGCTGTTGAAATTGAAGCTGTTGTTGCTGTTGCTGCTGTTGCTGCGGAAAGGGATTGATCGAGAATGGCGACGATTGTTGTTGTCCTAGAGTTTGGAATGGGGACGACTGTTGCTGGGCCGGAGTTTGGAATAGCGATGGTTGTTGTTGGCCGGGAGTTTGGAATAGCGAAGGTTGTTGCTGGCCGGGAGTTTGGAATGGCGACGGTTGTTGCTGGCCGGGAGTTTGGAATGGCGACGGCTGTTGCTGGCCGGGAGTTTGGAATAGCGACGGCTGCTGTGTCTGTGGAGTGAAAGAGAACGCCATTGACTATTGCAGTGCTTACCTCATTATTAAATTTACACGATAATTGAATTAGGGCAAGTCGAAGAATGCTCAAAAGCACTCAACTCCTCAAAAACCTACTCTTCGAAAACCCTAGAATATGAATGAATTGGGGGATAATGAAAAAGGCGCCATCTTTCTGTTTCATTATGAAAAATAAAGTATAAATAACATAAATCCCATTAGTTTCCCAGCTAATTACACTCTCTTTCGATATTTTTCATAATTATACTACATCTCAAATATTTCTACCGCTGATACATAACTAGAAAACCTAATACATAACTAACATATATATAAAGACATAATTGCTTAACAATATAGAAGGAAAAACACGGCTAAAGCGTTAATGCAGAGCAATTAATGGGATATTGATTGTCTGTTGAATCCCTTGAATTTAGTAACGACTTCAAATCTTCAAATTTTGAATTACCAAATCAACCTCATTTGTTCATATATTCCCAATTTCTTCGATCAAATATTCTCAATTTCCAGAAGCTCTATTATTTTCTTTCCTTTTTCCAAGTTTCGATACAAGATGAATATCTCGATTTTATTGAGGCATTCTGGTGTCTGCAATCCCAAATTGGGTATGAACGATACCAAAATGATGAAATTGTTGTTGCAAAAAATATTACGTATGTAAGATTGATTTCGACAATTACGGCAGAATTAGAGATTAAGGAATCTAGGGAAAAAATTGACGTTCGATACATAGTTGAAGGAAATTCATCACCAATGGTGATTCGGAATGACAATGGAGTGAAGCTTTATGTTGAATTGAAGAAAAGTTCTCCAGGATTTGTAGTGTATCCTTTATACATAACAACTACGGGTAAATCTACGTAAGAGGTAATGTTCGATGGTGAAACTGGAGCAATAGTTTGTGTAGAAAGAATCGAATCGGATGCACTAGCACTCTCTGTTGTTGAGTCAAAAAATGAGTACCCATTATATGTACCTAAATTGAAACTCGTAAATTTCATAAGTGATTGTAAGAATAAACAAGTGAAGGAGAAGCAGCTTTACAAGGATAAAGCTACCCTTATAAAAGTAATGGCAAAGTATGCATTAGATCATTGCTTTAATGTTAGAGCTAAGCGATCCGATATAAGAGGTATGATTAGAATGTATAAATCTTTAATATAGTTTCATATTTGTGTATGTTGTTTATAATTTTTAAAAACGATTTGTTGTAGCATATTTTGATAAGATACATTACTATTTATGTATCTTGTATGTAGCTGTTTGATTAATGGTGCATAAATGTAAAGACTGGTTTCAAAAATATATTGTTGGTAATCCGATACATTATATGTTAATGTGTTTAAATGTAACTTGATTTGCTTTAGATACACTGCAAAGTTGGGAGTTGTCTCTCTATAAGACGTTGTCATTTATGTTGAATACACTTTACTTTTTTTCAGGTATGTCCTGATTTGTTATAATGAAGATTGTAATTGGATCATGAAAGCATTTTGCCTGGATAGTTTTGATGTGTTTATGGTTCGTACATTCAACGACGCCACATACATGTCTAATGAATGATAGGGTTCTAAAACAATTGCAAGCTTCGACAGCTTTCGTTAGTGACTTTACAGCACCGAAGTTGGTTAATCATAAGAGAAAACACACTCCGGGAGACATAATTGAAGAAATGAAAGATATTTATAGAGTGGATATTAATTATATGAAGGCATGGGGAGCTAAGGAATGTGCTATTGAGATGCTAAGGGGTGGACCGACGGATGATTATAGAAAAATGCCAAGATACATTCATATGCTAAACACTGTGTATCCCAACTCACATATTAGGATGCATAAGTCAGCAGAAAATGAATTCATGTATTCGTTTATAGCACTACATCGATGATAAATGGTTTCCAGTTTTGCAGTTTGGCGAAATAACTCGAGTACTTCTTCACCCACAGAAGTCTTAATATCATCTCCAAAATTCCAATTACATGAACTGCCAATATGCAAAAGGTGTGGTAGAATGTCTTTGATTATATACTTCATACCCTAAAATCATATACATAGGTAGCAAAATATTAGTGTAATCTAATACATAACACAAAAATAAGCATCATTCTGTTGTATATATATGTACTCCCTATGTTATTCATATACATAAGTTTAATCCGATACATTACTTAACACACTTATGATTTTTTTATCTTGTATGTATCTGTCATATTATTGTTGTAATCATATACATATGTAGCAAAATATTAGTCTAATCTAATACATAACTTAACACAAACACAAGCATCATTCGGTTGTATGTATTTGTACTGCCTATGTTGTTCATATACATAAGTTTAATCCAATACATTACTTAACACACTAATGGGTTTATTATCTTGTATGTATCTGTCATATGTATAGTCTTCCTATACACAAGTATTCTATGTATCAACGATATGAATAATCAACAGTTAAATTAGATCTATGTATCAGTAATCTCAAAATCCACAACAATATGTTGTTTTCCGAAGCATATACATCACCAAAGCAATATAACTTGTGAGATACAAAGCAATATACCTTTGGTAGATGGGGGCGTGATGTATCTTTAGATTTCTTCCTCTTCGAAAATGACGCAACAGGCTTTTGTTTCTTGTAGCAACAACCTCCTGTGACTTCTTCATCATAGCGGGGTTGTTTCAATGTTTAGATTTATTTTTATGGAAACTGGGGTCATCCTCATGAAAATTCCTAGGAACAAACCCAACAATAATAGTTGTTGTTTGGGGATTATCATCTAATTGAGTAAGTCCAATACTAAATGAAGGACCGGACTCCATTAATATGCTTATTTTGCTCAATGAACACTAAGTCAACGATATTGATTTTAGATTTAGTAAAGTGAAAAAAGTTATGAAATTATACTAACCTCCAAAAGAAACTCAAGAAGAAAGATAATGGAGTTTGTCAGTTGATGTTAAGGAATTGGAGATGAAGACGACATTAATTCAAAATTGGCAAACCGCTAGATAGTTGCCTTGACAATAGGCGTTGTTTGAGGAGAATTAGGCTTTAAAAGTGGGTGGATTGAGAAAGTTGAGTAATGTATCAGCTATATGGAGAGAGAAAGTGTTGAGATGGGATATTTGTAATTAATTTGGGAATTTGGGATTTTAAGTAATATAAGTAGGTTAAGTTGTAGTTTTTTGTAATTTTCGTAAAAATAAAACAACAAGACGGACCTATTTTTCATTTCTGTCCAAATTCCAGCCCGCTACCAGCCCCACCTGACTTTACTCGACATTGACCTCTGATTTTTTCATTTTAATTTGTCTGTTTTGATTTAATTTGACATGAAATTAAAAAATATAAATTTTAAATTTTATACTCTTTAAAGATATATAAAATATATTGAAATACTTTTTAATCTCGTAATCTTAAAACTAACAGATGGAAAGTTATAATTGAAGAGTTACAAAAAAAAATATTTTTTTCAATGAATTAAAATGAAAAATAAGACAAATAAAGTAAAATGAAATTATTAATAACTTATAAATTTTCCTTTATAATAGAAAAAATAGGTGTTTATAAGTTTTATGTTTTGTAAAAAAGATTTTAAAAAAAATCTGCATAGTTTTTTTAAGAGTAGAAGACGCCTTTCTTTTTTCTTTTTTTTTTTTTTAAAAAAAAACTTTTTTCAGTTACAAGCTTTATGTTTTTTTAAAAAGTTTAAAGAAAATCTAATGGTTTTGTTGTAGTAGAAGACATTGCTTTTTTACTTTTTTGCAATTATAGCTTTTATGTTTTTTTAAAAAATATATAAGTTCAAAAAATCTTTATATTAAGAAAAGGAAAAAAACTTGAGAGAAAGAGAAACCGATGGAAAGTGAGGCAAAAAGTAAAAGCAAAAAGATACTTAAAAAGGGGTCATAGGTGAGATTTGAACCCAAATTCTCAAGAAAACAAGGACTTGAAATCCGCGCATACACCACTGCTCCATCAACTTGTCTTTGGATGGGGGTTCGCATGTATATAAAATAAGGTTTTTCTTGATTTTTTCAGTACTATTACATCTACGCAAAAGCTACTAGGTTCACCCGAGTCCCCCGTATTACATTGTAGCTCCATCTCAGCCTGTTGCGAGAAGTTGTTGATGCAGGAATTGACCTGACATTGTATGTGCATGTTGTATCCTTGTTAAGACAGTAAAGATTGAGGAAGAGGATTAAATTGAAAAAATAAGACAAACAAATTAAAACGAAATTAGTTATGTTTATGAATTTTCTTTTATAATAAAAAGAATTAATATAGTTAAACTGAGAATTGAATTCACATATATCACGCTCGACTCTCACTAGTAACATCACTAGATCATTAGTCTTAGTACACATCTTACCCATTAGATTGTTTGTCTTCTATGCGTTACAACATTTTATTTTTGGACAAGTTATATATTTAATCTGCTAAAATAATTACATTAGCAAGCTAAATCTATCTATATCTATATCTATATTTATATCTATATCTATATCTATATCTATACTATATTAAAAGTGTGAAGGGTCTTATAAATATTGTTTGAACTTTTTGCCCTTCATTAAAAGTATCTGCAATAGACAAAACTGTCTTTTTACTATTTTCCTAATATTAAAAACTTAAAATTCATTTAAATTTAGTCCTTAAACCTTTCCTTGTTTGAATTATATAGCTTAAAAGGACGTTGACATCAATTAAAATACTACATTAACTAAATCTTTATTAAAGTCAATTCAAGTACTTGAAACGTTAGTACTACAAATTTTTTATAATTTTTTCTGGTATTTATTTTATGTTAAATTGTTATCAGTTTTTTTCAATAATTTATATAAATTTGTGGCTTGATTAGTTGATAGCATGTATCGGGTTATACTCAAAATAATCACATGAACGATTTGTGGCTTGATTCTCTCTTCAAAAAGCTATTAAAATCACATAATTGCTTTTCTTCTGTATTTGGACGAATTCATCAGGATCATGAAAGCAAATTTGATGTAAGTTTATTTAAGTTACCATCGACATGGGTTACTTACCAATACTCCAATACATTATTCTTTTTAGTTTGATAGTTTGATTTTGATTCAAGTTATCTTTTTGTGTTCATTATCATCATCCTGTTTGTCTTTCTTTATTTCTTTTAGTTAATATATTAAAAATTATATATGAATTATATATAATCAATAATTGACAATGAGTTCTCTCCTTTTAATATTTTCGCTTGTTTCTCTTTCACTTGACAATTTTTGACAAAAAAAATTGAACGAAATAAGCATGTCGCCTAATGAAATAACCAAAAATATTACAACTTATCTCTATCCTTTTTTCTTTCTTTGTTTAATTATGACTTAGTTTTTATTATGTTATTTAAATATATTTTGGTATATTATCCATTGAATTAGAAATATAATAAGGTTATAATTAAGTGTTGAATCTCGATATGCAGAGCTTTTATTTAAATGATGTACCTATAAGTATGATTAAAGTCAAGTTCGAAGTTATCATATTTAAAAAAATTTATAACTTCAAGTTGCTAAGCTTTTAAAGAAAGTTCAATTATGTATAACATTTAAAACTTATCATTACGAGATTAATTTATACCAAATATTTTGGGACAAACGTGCAAAGCACGTTCGCATAGACTAGTATATAAAAATATATATACTATTATACAGTGGCGGACCCAGGATTTTTTTTAACGTAAAGTTACTATTAATCATATAGTATAAATTTATTAGAACACAAGTTACACAACAAAAAATTCAATTAGAATTATTCATGTTTTGTATTATAGACGTCATGGATCGTTGATGAAAAAGTTAACTGGCGAGAAAAAAATTAGGGAGGAAAAAAAAAAAGAAAGTAAAATAAGAAGAAGGTAATACAAAAGCAGTGAAAAAGGATCAAAACAGTGGGTGTCAAAAAGAACTTAAAACATGACCTAAGCTTTATGGCCTTAAAGGGGAACAATAATTACTATTAAGTGGGCAAAAGTAATTATTCCGATGAAAAACATAGCCTCGAGAGAGATTCAAACCTGCGCCACCTCACATTCGCGAGCCTTCAACATCCTTCCTTAACCAAAGCAGCCAATCAATCTTATTGTTACTGGGTGCTTGCTAGCATAAATATATGTTTCTTTCAATTTTTTGTATAACTGCACGTACTCTGAGCCGAGTTCAATGGGTGCTCGAGCACCTAATTTTATACATAGGTCCGCCCCTGCTATTATATATCATGTATAACATACAATAATATATTTAAATCAAAAAAAATATAGCACCCAAGGGTGTGGGTTATGGCCTAGTGGTTCAATGAAGTTGGGTTGAGCACCATGAGGTTTCAACTTCAATTACCAACAGAGACAAACACTAGTTAATTTCTTCCTATCTATTTTAGCCTTAGTAGATAGACTTACCTGGTACCTATTGTTGGTGCATGCAAGCTGGCCCGGATCATAATAACTTATATAATATCTTGTTTTGTATTAGTAGTAATTGAAATAATTTAAGAAATCTTCCTTATGATTGATTTTGTAATAGTAACACTAATCTTTCTTATGATTTTCTATTTTCACGTACTTTTTATTTTAATAATTTGTACATTACTTTTTAGCTATTTATCTTGAATTTTTTAAAAATAATTATATGATTATTATGTCCTATCTAATATACTTTTTTGGTTTAATCAATTATGCAAACATTCTTTTGGTTTGTGATTTTCACACTAATTTTAGTCAAGTAGGTTTTGGGATGAGTTAGATTTATGAGCTCTATAGAAATCTTTGGATCTCTCCCTAGTAAAAAAAACTAAAAAATCTTTGGAATTCTTGAACACATGAGACTATAATTGGGGTTGAGTCAGAGGCGTATCCAGAATTTCGAAAGAATGGGTGCACAATTATAAAAATACTTTGAGCGTGCGTTCATATATCTGTATTTAAATATTTTTAAAAAAATATAAGACTATTATATATGATTTAGAGAAGGGAACATGGGTTCGCATGTACCCGATGACCCCCACCTAGATACGTCCCTGGGTTTGTATCGTTTGTATATACGTTGTTGATTGGATAAACAATGACTATAAGTATAGTTGAATTAATCTACATCAACGGGTCAACACTTAGTGGCCATAGTTATACACCTCATGTCGACCATCAGGATAGACCAAGGTTTAGCGCAAATATGATTTTTACTTAAATAATATATTTGTATTAAAATTTCATTAAACATGTATACACATTAAATTTAAAACTCAATTACTAATAGTACTTAGGAAAACCACTTTTCATTTGGTAGTCCTCAAAATGAAAGCATATTCAAAAGTAGAAAACAAGAGGCAAGGTTAAACAGGGACATTTTTGTAGCAAAAAACAAAATACAACCATTTCAAACGCTTTCTCCATCAAACTACCACTGATGATCGAGGGAACTGCAGTCCTAAATTCTAAGACCAACACTTCATATGCCAAGAAGGTGCAAAGCAAAACCAAAAATATACAAAAGTTTTGATTTTTCTAGGATTTGGCATTTTCTTTGATATAGCTAACATCATGTAAACTCTAAAAAAAGAAAAAAAGACACGAGTACCCCTAAAGTAACAAAATCCAATTAACTCCCCTAACAATCATTTCATACCATTTCCATGTGTAGAAATAGCAAGATCTGGGAAATTAAAAATTTCTCCTCCTGCTCCGCCAACGAAGCCACCCTCTCCACCACTAGCAAGCTGCCACGTGCTTCCCAACATACTGGCTCCAGCACCATTACTGTTGTTGTTATCAACACTGTTATGTGAAACTCCAGGGAATGGCCAAATGGGCCTACCAAGACCAAAGCCCATATCTTCAATTCCAGACCCAACTCCAAGCCCAAATCCACCAAGTGCTAAAAGCCCACCAGGCCCTTGAGCACTGCTCAACAACGAAGTGAAACTCCCACACATGTTCACATTCGGCTTCACGTCAAAGGGTAGTGAACCGCCATGATCGACAGTTAGAGGAACCAAAAAAGGAGACGGGTTAGGCGCGTGATGGTAGTCGCGAGGAGAGAGCGTGGAGGACATGTTAGTGGAGTTGGTGGTGATTGTACGTGACCGCTTGGCATTTTTGCGACTTCCACCACCAATGGGGATGTCACGAAGAGTGCCGCCGTGTGTCCAATAACGGCGGCACGCTTTGCAGAAATGACGTGGCTGAGAGAAATTGTAGTTGTTGTAGTAACAAAATTTGGTGTTGATGGAATCGCAACGTGGACAAGGAAGATGCTCCGGCTCTGGAGCCGGTGCACCTCCTTGCTGTTGTTTGGTAACTCTTCGCTCACTCACATCAGAAGGCATTTTGCTCAGTTTTTGTTTATCTGTTGAGAAGTTAGTAGATGAAGAAGGACAAAGAGTTCTACTAGTAATGTTAAATGAAGTGAAAAGATAGATGTTGTGGGGTTTATGGAAGCATGTGGTGGGGTTTATATGGGAGATTGGTAGTACTCTGAGAGAAAGAGAATCTGTGTTGTGCTGAGTGGAACATGGGCCTGAAGAATTCTGAGGGTTTTGTGCTAAAGAACAGAGAGCAGCTTTAGCAGGGGGCTATTTTTTTTTTTACTCTATGCTAGCTATGGATATATATATTCAGACGGCTCGAAAACGGCTTTTGTTATGGGGTTGGTTTATAAATGGAGGCTTTTGTTGCCCAATTACTCTACATGTACATACAAAAACCATACACATTGAACCACATGTACAACAGTAACTGTCCCATTATTTTGCAAGTTAATTAAGCACGATTTAGTGTGCAGTTCTGCATTTACTTTGTTGTCTAATTATAAAATTACGCTGCCATTACAACTCACGAGGTAATAGATACGGCTATAGTCACCTATTTGCTACTCCATTATGTGTAAGTGTAATCTTCCTTGAAGTACTATAACGAGGGGTGAAGCTCCTTGTAGGTTGTGACTAGCAACATTTACTGTTATGCCTCAACTTGTATACACCATTTTGATTTTAATAATGATAAAAATAAAATAAACGTGTCTAGTTTATTAATATTCATTAATACAGACCAATCCATCATTGAGGAGGATCAGTGCTGATAATATTTTATACTTCACTTTCATTTAGAAAATAATTATAAACCTCCACGTAGTTACATGATTACATGACAAATGATATAAATATGTTGCAAGTGCTAAGTTACTATTACGTTGCATGATTGTTCGTTTAGATAAATATATAACTTTTTCACATAATCATATCCCAGTCAAACCAAATTCAAAATGAATATGTATACTTTTTTTTAAATAAAATAAAATGAATATGTATACTTTTTTTGTGTGGGATCAACTTGGGAGTATTATTTTAGGTAAATAAACGTTTGGGAGTGCAAAAGCGGACATCATTTACTTTTTTTCCTTTTTCACTTCGGACAAAGAAGAGTTTCTATATTTGCCTCTTCTTTTATTACTAATCATCATCATCAGTGTAACAAGCTACGAGATTCGGATGTTACGTTCTGCGAAGGTGTAGTAGCGATAACGTAAAAACTTGTAGTCAAAAATGAGAAAAAAACCTCAGCATAAATGAGTCAAAAGTTGAATGAAACAAGTGAAATTTATCAGAAAAAAACCACCAAATGAAGAAATGATGTAAATGGGGAGAAAAGTGGAAAACTAACCAAAAATTTGAAAGAGATGAGCGGGACACTGTGAGCGTGTAGGAACAGGAAAAAGATATCGACGAGAAAACGTGGACTGATAGATGCATTGATTTATTAGTACCGACAATATTATGAATGTCGGATTAGCGTGGCTATTCAATTATTGGACTGTTCCCAAATCCCCCCACCCCCCCTCAAGTCTCAACCCAACTTTGATCTCAAGTACTATCTCATCTCAAATTATTCTTTGTGGCATTAAATATGCTACGGTATATAATACTTCGTTTGATTATAAACAATTTAAAATATGTAGATTTAAATATGTCAAAATATATTCGTATGATTTTAAATCTTGCCACTAAGGAAAATTAAATGAAATATGAAGTTAAATTTTTCGTTTTTGGAAAAGATAATTAGTAGTAAGATCACGTAGTTAAATTGAAGGGAGTACTCCTTTCGTTTCAATTTAATTTACGTTATTTGATGGAATATAAAATTTATAAAAAGGAAAAAAATGCTTTAAGAAAAATATTATTTAAAATAAGATTTATATAATTGTATGATTGTAAAGTGACTTCATTAGGCATAAAATTGAAAGTTTTAAATTTAAATAATGTTTAAATATAAAAAAGATAATATTCTTTTTTTAAAAAAATATTATAACCCCCTCCATGTGAAGGTATTTTAGTGGACATAAAATTTAAGAAATAAAGAAAGATTTTTGACTATTATTTGTGTGGCTATAAATTACACCTTCTTACCCACTTTATATGGTACCGTTTTTCTTTTTAGTCTGTCCGAGTGTTTTAGACCACAAATTTCAAAATACTTTTCGAATTTCTCATTAAGGTAACATGGGTATTAAATGAATCAATACTAAATGTAAGAAAAAATGTGATTTAAAAAGAAAAGATTATAACATGAATCGAAAATTAGCTTGGTATGAAAAAAGTTGGTGCTATAATTTGAGTCGTTAAGAGGCCCTTATATGTTAGAATTGTCATTTTCTTGAGATTCCCAAAAATCAGAGTACTATTGATTTGTTTCACATCCGTACCCCTCCCCAATATTCTCAGCCGGATTTCTCGCTCATCTGTGACTCTGAGTCTATTGAGTATTGACCACCTCTCACATCCTCTTTTAATCCCACGGTAACTTCTATTTCACCTCCACCTGCAACCACTAGGGTTTATAACAGGCCTCTCTTAGATTATTATAGAATGAAACAACAACTGGTCATTTTGTATCTAATGTTTGTTTAGGTTAAAATGGTTTGATTGTTGACATGATCACCAAACACATATCACAATACAACTTCAAATTCTAAGACCGCTTCATTTTAACTTTTTTCTATTTGGCACCATACAATATAATGGAGTTGTTATATGTTTTTCCAATCATTCTCCCTCCACCTCAACCAACAAAAAATATTGGTTATTTGTTCCTTATTTGCTTTGCGGTGTTGGTCAATAAGGAATATCAAAGTATTAAGTGTGTGTTAACCTAAATCTTTTGAATGAATGAATTCATATTATAGCCAATTAATCTATTCATAAATACATATTCTTCCTCCAATTAATTTGTTAAGACAATCCTTCCTTTTTAAATACTAAAAAAGATTGATGCTCATCCCTGTGTGTGAATGTTCACATCAACTCCAATCTTACTAATTTACCATGAAAATATGCATTAATTAAATATGATTCAGTAATGAAATGTATGTTTGAGTTTATGTGTCATGCATTTATATGCGAAGGGGTAAAATGGTGCTAAGTTGGAAGAATTACACCGTTAAAGCTAATGTAAATGTAACAACACCGCCAGATAGCAATATGCCAAAATCCAAATTCTAGGTGTAGGAGATGGAAGGCAGACAAGTGTGTGGATGATAAGAGACAATAAGGTCAGTAAGGTAGTCAAAGCGGTCGGAGATTTGTTGAGGATTCTGAGTGGCATGCGCGCGGCGTCATCCCTCACCTGTTGCTATCGCCAAATGCATGCATACGAATGAATGCTATGCCCCTATATATATAAATTCTCTCCGGTCCTCCCAAATCTAATCGTGAATTCGGACATAAAAGTTTTAAGTTTTTATCTGAAATAAAATTTATATATTTAAAAACTACGTAAGAAGTAATATAAACTACAATAGTTAGCAACTTAGAATATTTAAAAAAAGAAGTAAAGAAATTTTGATGAAAGAAAAAATTGATTGATTCTCAAAATTCTAAATGTGTCATATAAATTGGGAGGGAGGGATTATTTATTAAGACTGTTGTACCCTTTGACTGTGTTGCACTCCTTTCATCTCTAGTCGTTTTCCGCGGCAGAATAGTACACACGCGATCTGTGTGTGTTTGTCTTCCTAATGAGACGACGACTGCCATCTCTTGATTGGAGTTTGCCAATAATAGCTCGACAATCTCCACATCATGTAGATCTCCCTTCTCACCTTCTGTTTTTACCATCCCTTTATTTTTGTCATTTTCTTCTGGGAATATGATTCCTTCTTACCTCCCCCTCTGTTTGATAACCTTTTCTTTCAAAATACTATGTACAAAATAGTTTTTTTTGTTTGAGGACTTGGACCAGCTCAATTTTATTTTCTCTCTGTCTAACGTACATGAACTAATATTTTACAAGGAAAAGACAATTAAATTGTCTTGCTAATTCTCTTGTAAAGCATCCTGTTCTTTTACTTGTGTTTCCCCACTAAAATGTTAGGAATTAGTTATCTCATGAATTTCAATGCATCATGTCCCGCGTAAGTTAATGAACATCAAATTAAATTTAACCACAAAAGTTAATTCATATGACGAAAAATTAACATCAACTAGTGTAGATATTCCAATACTTCAGGACGCTCGTGGTCGGAAAATTGAAGCATAAACAATATAACAGGTGGATTCATTAAATTTGTTTCTGATATCATAAAGAAATAGGCCATATGAACTTATTTTTACTAAATACGCAAAAAACTAACTCCTCAAGTGAAAATGATTGAAGATCGTATAAAAAGACTAATAGTATTCTTTCCGTCAATATGAAAGATTCTAACCGTCCTTAAACTGATTTCAGTCACGGATTGAATTCACTAGGTACTAATTTGATAGAAGAATAGTGGAAACGCGTGTGGGAAATTTAAAAACTGTGTCTATGTGGTGTAAATGGATATATGTACCTCTCTTTTTTTTCTTTTGGCTGTATTGGAACGGTTAACGACAATGGGCCAAATATGTTGACTAGTTCATTCACTGAATCACTGCCATAACAAATTCTGTATAACAATAACACGCAGCCTATATTTTCGTGGAGCACCGTTCAACTAGCTTATCTAAATTCCAGTATTTGGCAACTTTAATTTTGTCCACACGTCAATGGTTACCAAAGGAATAATATTAACACATTGGATAACTCAGCAGTCACCTACCTTATTCCTTCTAATGGGAAATTTATGCCGTATATATACACAATTTAAAGCATTTGAATTATAAAAAATTAACTTTTGATGGGAATTCAAAGAGAAAATACGGGTATAGACTGATATAGGTTAATCATTAATCTGTTAGATTAAGCACATGCACTGATTTGGAGTACCACATAATTCAGGAAGTAATTTTAAGAAAATCCGACCAGACTTATATATATATATATATATATATATATATATATATATATATATATAATAATGAACTTTTTTCCCAATTAAGACTAGGCTTCAAGCTAAGCGAATTGAAGTTGGTCATAGATAATTGATTTACATTATTAATTAACTTTTGAGATAACAACTTGTTATGAATATTACAATTAACTTCTTTTGTAAGACACAGATATATTTGTTGCGATTATAATTCCATTCCGTGCTTTAATTTGTTTTTCTGATGTTAACAAATAATTGGTGTGTTTCGTGGTTAAGAGTTTTACGCCAACTCAAATTCTAAGTTGTTAACCTATAAACATACATTCTAGATCAAGGTCAAACCTACTTACTTACAAATATTTTTTCTTTTAATTTGTCAGGTTCATATTTTCCACAAGATTTTCTTCCTGCTTTTTAATTAGTAAGGGTTCGCTATCTCATTAATTAGGATTGGTAAGATAAGATTTAGATCGACCCCCTTGTTTGTACTTATTCATGTTGAAGATTTTTATTCAATTATTATTAATAAAAGGTCGCTAGATACTCTATATAGTGGTATAAATTCTCCCAAAAAAAAAAAAAAAATTCCATCAGACCAAATAGTGGAATTTAGTTAACGAGAAACAATTGGAAGACAAAGAACTTTCCTTCACAATTGTCTTCCACAATATATTTAATTAATCAAAAGAAACATCGTACAGTAAAACAATCATGTAAATAAAAGAAACTAAGGATAATTTGACAGAATACAAGATAATAATGTGTGGAGAAAAGACAAAAAATACATCTAGAGATTTCGAAGTTGTTTAAGATTCATGGGAGATATATATTTTGGGTCACCCTCCAGCAATTGCTTTGCAATTATAAGATTAGCAGCTTCACTTGGATGATAAGGATCCCAGAATACATGTTTGTCACGATCTGAACACATACTAGATGTTGGTCCACATGGAATTATCCCAGCAAATTGTCCTCCATTTCCACAACAAGCTTTCGTCGCTGTTACAAATCCTAAACATTTGAAAATTATTAGACTTTATTTTCCATAAGTTGCTAATAGGAACAAGTTATCATGTGTGAATTGGAACATGATGTAGTCCGAGTGTATAATGAAATTTACTGTCAAGTTTAAAGGGTTGTTGATGTGTTCGGTCTAAAACTATGTATGCATGCATTAGCATTTACTTACCATATTTGTCATAATTGGTGATGAGTTCCATGACAAGATCGTAAACATTAGCATGTACAAACGTTGCTCCGTCGAATTGTTTATTCATTTGAGCCAGCATATCTTTCAATCGAGCGTTGTATTGAAGTGCTAACTTGTTTGCTAATTCCACACATTCGTTTTCCTTCAACTGGTTAATTGTCTTTTGGTAAGGGATGCAACCAATTGGCCCAACGTTACCAATGATAAATTTCCTTGCATCCAGTTTGTACAGTCTCTGCCATACCATAATTCAAACCGTCACCAATTGTACTATCAGATTAAGTTTATCTACAATAACGTGTAACTCTTTGAAGGAAATACTGTTATTACCGTAAGTTGTGCTCTTAAGTGACTGAGAAGATCATCGATGAAGGCATCGGGGGATTCGGTAATTCTTGTACCAATAGAGAGTACAGGGAGAAGGTAATTGTTGAGAAAATCGTTGGACCCTATCGTTATTGAGAAAATGGACTTTTTCATGACATAATCCCTGGCCTTAGATTGACCCAACAGCTTGTCGATCTCTTTCCTTGTTATGTTGAAATAATCAACTTGGATGTCCATTGATAGCCTGTTTACCTGCATGGTAAATACCAATGTGACACGTGAATTGTTACTCTATGATTATGTTTTTTATATACTTGTCCTAATTCAATAATTTGACCTATTAAATAATTAAATTGGTGACTTACAAATACTCTTCCGGTACCATTCATAATTCCACCTCCTCCTGACGCATAATTCACTCCGTATAATATAGTTCTTCCTGTGCAATTTGGAGCTAAATATGGTGTGGCATAATGGGGCTGTCCCAACCCCTCTCCTGATTAATTGATAATAATATATTTAATAATCAATAAAAAGAACACCAATATTTTTAAAAAAAAAATAAAGCAAAAGTATATGAGTATTAAAGTCGATAAATTAAAAAGAATAAAAAAGCAGAAAAATGTATTAATTTGTCTTACCAACAATGTCGCCTATGGTTCTTCCATTAGTGTAACGACCAGTGGGGTTCCCTCCAGAAGCTTTAAAATCTATGCCATTAGGTGCAATATTAGCCTTTGATAAAGTTTGTAAATAATTATTATTTCCTGCATCTACTAAAGAATCTCCAAAAATATAGGAAGCTCCAAATCCCAAATCATCATCAACAGCACAATTTGATAAAGCCATAAGGTTAATGATCAAAAGTAGCACGACCAAGCCATAGTAAGTTTTCATGGCCATAGCTTTGAGTTATTACAAAACAAATATTTTTTGTTAGCTTGAGAAATGAAATGAATGGAATGAGGATATAAGAAGAACAAAAAGATGAAGTGTTTGAGAGAAAAAATGGGGTAGAAAAAGCACTATAGTTAGGAAACTTGTAAAAGGGAATGATCGTCTAAATGGAGACGTGAGTTGGTATGACTCTCTTAATAATAATAATCTTGAGAAAGATGGAAAGAACAAATGTATATAAATGGTCATGGCAGCTAGAAATTTCAAGAATTAGGTGGACTACATATGTATAGAATCTCAACAACGTGCATGGACCTCATGCAATTTACTTTAAATTTCATGCCAAACAGTCAAATACTGGTAATAAACTTAGGTACGTGTGTTTATATTTTAAGGTGGAAGCAGAATTTTTTGGCAATAAACTTAGGTGTGTGTTTGGTTAGGGGTTGAAACCCACCCAGAAGGTTCTGCACCTTATATAGTACTCCATTTTTTGATCTAGATGTCTTATTAGGGGTTGTTTGGTTTGAGCCTTTAGGGGTTTGTTTGGTAGCTGGTTAAGATCAGTTAAGATATTCATGTATTAAATCCCCCATAAGTAACATGAATAATTCACATAACATATAATACATATATAAGTTATGACGGAATTTATGTACTTATTTTAGACATAATGAAAGGTGGAATAACTTATACAGAAATAACCAAATCATACGTAAAATACTGAATAGATTTCTTCATAATTAATCTTTGTATTACTAATACACCATCTACCTCCCAAAAGACTCCTAGCTCAAGGTATAGGAGAGAGAACAATTTTATGTGTAAAGCTTAGGTCACTAGTCTGCCATTATTGGTCACCATCTAAATGAGGAATTCAAGATACAATTATTTAGTCATCTACTTAAATATCCTTTAATATTTTGAAGTGATCGAAGTGATGATTGTTGATTGAATATGACAATAAACGACTATGTACTGCATATGCATATGAAATAAAATATATATTTATATTAAGAAAAGGTTGTGACTATGTATTAATATAACCCGAGTATTTGAAATTATTTGGGTCTCTAGCTCTTTTTTTAACCCCTCCTTAGGAGCTTCCATCTTTTCGCTCCATTGGTGACTCGAACTCATAACCTCATGGTTGGAAGTGGAGGTTGCTTATTATCCGAACAACCCCCTCTTGTCAAAACTTAATTGGATCTCTATGTAACTGTTTAAGTAATCTAGTATTTTGAAAACAATATAATCAAAATGTATGGAAAATAGAAAATATTTTAAGAAAAATAGAATTTATATATGATTTCAAAAAAGAAATTACTTTGGGATATATAATTTATTATATTAGTGATGAATATTCATAATGTGTGTACATGTTAATATTTTTACTATTAAAATCTTATTACTAATATTCACTGATATCAAATGTAACTTTTAGCCTTTTAAGTTTTCATAATTCGATTTTACAAAATAGAAGACAAAATTACACAAATACACATTTTTGGGGTCATGATTTTAATCCACACTCGAAGCTGAAATTCTCTCGCAAGTTTACCTACTTTGGAACAATTTTAGAGCGTACGCGAGTGAAGTTAAATGTTTCGTGTATCTAAAGGCCAAACGTAAGATATTTTTGTCTGAAGTTTGAATGGCTTGTCAATGCCAACTTCAAACATTTTTCCTGAAATTGTTCACTTGAAACGATCAAATAAAGTGTCTTCTGTGAAATGTTTACAAATTTATCGTGCACTGGCAGTTTTCCTGTAGACTCAAATTTAGCAAGTTCGGCCCGTCTATCAAAAGGAAAAGAACCAGCTAGGCCCAATCAGACAAGACTTCCTTTGATAAAGGTGAATTAGACTAGACTCATAGTATAAGCCCATAGGATATGATAATAACCAATTTGGATGGCATAATCAAGTAAAAATTAGTTGAATGGCCAGTGTTATTTTCTGACATACTCCAACAAATTTTTGAACCCCATGAATTTGAACTTATAAAGATGTGAACCCCATAGATTATTGCTTGAGTGAAACTCTTAACAATTTTTTTAATGCCTTTAATCATTCCTTGAGTTTACACTTACAAAAGTTTGAACCTTTAGACTTGTTTAATGAATTTGAAACTATAGTAAATTTCTAAACTCCAAGAATTGTTCATTAGATTTGAACTTATAAAGGTATGAGCCCCATAAATTATTCATGGGGTTTAAAACTTTGACAAGTGATGGGATAGCATTTTAATATTTACTTATAATATTAATTTGCTTCATTATGTTTTTGCCAAATGTAATGGCTGTTACTTCTGCTTTTTTATTAGTGCCTTCATTTGACATGCAGTAAGTGGCATTAAGGAATTAAGTGCTTTAAGTTACAATTTGTCATTTGGTTCGTTTGGCTTAAGAAACAGAACGTCGTTGATGTTAATTGCCACTTTGTGCTGCTCATTTACCCAAAGAAACGTTAGTGGCAGTGAATGCCTTTACTCTCATTTAGTGTCATTCTTTATGTGAGTAATATTGGCTCACTTTGCTGCTTTGGTTTTCAACTAGGGATCGCAATGGGACGGTGCGGGTGCGATGCAGTGCGGGTTTTAGGTTATGCAGGTTTTAGACTATGCGAGTGTGGGGTGGATTGAAATAAGTTTTTCCTAAATTATGCAAGGCGGGGCGGGTTGCAGATCTATGCGAGTTTATGCGGGTTTAAACAAAAATAAATAAAAATTAGTATTATTCTCGTGAATTATATGTATTCTTCACTTAAAATTATATGATACTTAAAACGACATCTATAACACTACAAATTAACAATTTTATAACTCAAAAATATCAAAATAAGAGTTTAAAGTTTTTTCATTCAATTAAATAAGCTACGTACGACAAAGTGATTTAATATTTGTATCAAGAACTTAAACAATCATTTGATTTGTGTAAGATGAAATATATACTATAGCTTTACTAGCATTATAAATTTTAGAGGAGTTACAATTTTATTTTATTTTAAAAAAAAATGCGGTGCGGTGCGGGTATGTGCTGTTGTGGTGTGGGGCGGGTTTATGTGGGTTTAAAGGTCATGCGGGGCGGTTTTTAAATTTGCGGGTTTAGAAAAAAACTCACACCGCCCCATTGCCACCCCTATTCAACGTTTGGTGGCTATTATAGCCTTTGAGTAACTGGTAGAATGGTTATATTTTTTTCTGGCCAAACACTTCGCCAGATCCCTAAACTTGGTACGAACTTTTATTTTGGCATCTCAACTGACCATTGTTCATTTTAAACATCTAAACTAGTGTCTCACTGTGTCATTTTGACACCTTTTGCTGACATGACACATTGTGTGTGTTGCACTCACCTTAAAGCGGGTGAGTAGTTTTTTTTGTTTTTTGTTTTTTTTTGTAAAAACATTTTTTTCCCTTCTTCTTCTTCGCTCTTTCTCCCACCATCTACTCCACCTTCCACCACCATCCAACAAACCATCACCAATAATTTTAGAAAACTTATAAAAACATGGAAGAGAAAAACAAAACAAAACATTACACACTAATTTTGAAGAACTTTATGAAAAAATGAAAGAACCCAACTTGAAAAATTAAAAGATAAAGAGGAGAAGAATTTTATCATCTCCATCAAAATTTCGCCGGAAAATTGCTACCGAAAAAATACTCTTCCAAACTCTTCTCCTTCCTAAATCCTTCTCTTAAACCCTCCATGTTTATTAGATAAAATCTTTACAATAATAAAAGAGGATTTAGGAAGAATAATTAAATTAATCAAAATGGTGATAACGAAATTTATCACACAACCTCTAAAATTATCACACCACAATTGAATTCACTATCACCGTCAGATTCACCACCACCCGATTTTAATATTCATCACCAAAATTCATGGTGCCACCATCAATTTCATCATCCTTAACTTGACCCAATATCAACTTTTGAGAAGGAAGATCATATAATTTAAAATTAATAGAAAATTAAACCTACAACAAAGAAAAAGAATCAAAATTCAATGAAATCTATATAAAAAAAAAAAAAAAAGTAAGATAGTGGGGGTGGGTAACGCCGCCGAAAAAGTGGGAAGAAAGGATAGAGGGGTGGGTAGTTGTGGTGGGGTTTAAAAAATATGTACTTTTATTTATTAATTTTTTTGCTGAAAATTAGTTTTTCTTTTCTTTTTCTTATAATTTATTTTTAAATTATTATTTTACACTCAAATACCACATGCCCTTTTTTAATTTATCATTGTGCCATGTCATCCACGGGTGTATTACACTCTCTTTGTAATTTTAGCTGACTATTAAAATGGTGACAAAATGACACAGTGGAAGCTTAATTTAGGTGTTTAAAATGAACAATGGCCAGTTGAAGTGCCAAAATGAAAGTTTGTATCAAGTTTAGGGGTCTGACGATGTGTTTGACCTTTCTTTCTTAAAGTCTTTGTAACCACCATCTCTTTATCCATCCACATCCTACCACTTTATGACTTGAAACTCTTGTAACTTCCAAGTCATTGATCTTTCCTCTTTACTACCCCTCATTCACTTTTATTCATTTCAAGGAAGACTTTCTCTACTATAAAAGAGGCAGTCTTACATTATTTTTTTTGAGTACAAGATAATATAGAGTTCACAAAAGTTAGTAAAAAAGAGAGTTTATTAGTTGAAGGGAGGTGTTCTTTTTGTGGAGCTTTGAACGCAACTCTTGTCCTGAGTTTGTTGAGTTGTACTTTGTGAGAAAATTGTTGTATCCTGGAGGGGACAAGTCAAGAAGATTACTGCTGGACCGAAGAAAATATTTGTTGCAGTGCGCTTGAATCTTCTTAAAGAGAGCGAGATATCCACGCCTCAGCCCAAAAAAAGTTATTTTATTTTCTTCATTTTTTGTATTTCCAAATTGTAATTGTTTTAATATTTCACCAACAACAAGTTTTTGAATCCCATAAGTTGTTCATTGGATTTCACTTGTCAATCCTTTCAATTCCAACATCGCTCGTTAGAGTTCGTTCATATTTTATATGGGTGTATCTTTGTCCAAAGCCATTTTTGGGTATTATGATTATTAGAAGAGTTCAATAAATTTTCTTTAATCACTCAAGCGAAAGCTCAACTAGCTAGCTAGCTTAAATCGTAGGTGAATCAATGTCAAATCCAATTACACTAAGGGCCCGTTTGGAAAGCCACCCTGGTAATTGGATTTAATGTAATTGGGTGTAATTACATTGTCTGACATATTTGGTTGGCCAGGTAATTACTTGGTCAGCAGGTAATTAAGTGTAATTGACAGGGGTAATTACACTCGACAATTCACAGGGGGAGCTGTGAATTGCTGATAATTACATGGTGTAATTACAAGCTAATTACTTTTTAATTTCTTTCTTTTATTTTTATTTTTATTTTTTTCATTTTAATTTATTTTAAATTCTTTCTATTTTTATTATTCTAATATTTTTTTTAAAATATTTTTTATTTTAGATTATTTATAATTCATTTTCTTCTCATTTCCCAACCTTTACTTCATGTGATTCCATGTAATTTTTCGTGTTATCTATTTTTTTTATTTATTTTATGTTTATTTTTTTCATTTAGCATAATTTAGTTAGTATTCTAATTTTTAAATTAAGTAGAATTCATTGTTGAATTATAGACTTAGGTTTTTCTTTTCTTTTGAATCATATTTACGTTATGTTGAAATTTAACATAAGAGTATTATTTATTTATTTTGAATTTTAAACTTATGTTATATTTTCACTTTCAATTGATTTGTTTTACTAGTATTGACATGATATTTCACAGTTCAAACCATTCATTTTTTAGTTAGAATTGATATATTATCTTTTTGTCAAATATTTTAATAATTTTATGATATTATATTTATAATATTAATCCTTTTGTCAAACATGCATTTCATGATATTTTTAAAAATCATGTACTTTATGTTTTTATGATTAATTTAATTAAAATATACTAGTTTAAAAAATATAAATCCATTATTTTTTTATAAGAACATATATTTATTAATTAATATATTTCAAAAGACATATATTTATTTGTCTAATATAAATTTTTAGTTCTTGATAATTAACTTTTATTTTTAAAAAATTGAATATAACCATGTAATTATACTTGTGGCAAACAAACAGGTTGACGTAATTACTAGGCTGTGTAATTACTATCTTAGTAATTACATCAATTTCAATTACCAGATGACTTTCCAAACAGACCCTAAGGAAGTTAAAATCATGATACAAAAGAGATTTTCAAATATCAACTTTGTAATCTCCAATGATTTTATTTTTTTAACTAAAAAATGATGACTTCTAGTACTACATTTTATGTACTTTCTTAAAACGCGATTTCATTTTAAAAATTACAACAATTTAAATTTAATTCCAACGGAAAATTAAGTAGTAATGGTGCGTAGTTCTAGTTAGTGCGGCTCGTGCTAACCAAACTTATGTGTCCACTACATAGGGACAAAACGGTCATTTACCATCAACAGTGCTTGAAGTTCCCTCCTCCCTAATATACCCACTCCCATCTCGGCGCATATCACGAAGCCTGGCTGTACATTGTAATTTGTACATCCTTTTTATCTCTCCTACATATACATTTTCGACCGTTGGGGTTTTCTCACACACACACGCACGCACAGAGAGAAGCTGCGAAAAATGGGTTTACGCGGGAGGAAGAGAGCTGCTCCGGTGAACATTGATGATGTTGATGGAAATACACAGAAGAATTCAGAGTATGAACAGTTGAGGGAAAAAAGAATCAAAGAAAATCTTGAAAGGATGGAAAAGTTAGGGATTTTTGATATGTCACTTAAACTTAAGCCTGTTAGGGCACCTACAGTTCGTAGAACTCCTCAGCGTCTCTCTCTTTTGCAGCCTGCTGGACCTGCTCGCCGGTCTTCTAGGTATACTCTACTATTTTAGTGTATTTATTTATTTATTTTTTTTCTTCTGGTGAAATGTTGGAGTGTAAATTATTGTGGAATCATGCTGTGGATTAGTTTTGTTGTTTAAGTGGAGAAGGGTAGGAAGGGTGTGTTGATGGGGTTGACTTAGGTTCAAGGTTCATTTCATATCATGGTATGAGAGTCCGGCCCATCCAATTCGTTGTTTACCTGATGTTGGGCCGCTGTCTTATATGGTCAAAACTCGAGATGTCGTGCGGGTGTGTTGGGTGCCCACATTGGTTAGGGATGAGGTCTTTGGTTTCCTTATATGGTATTGGATGATTCTGCCCTCGTGAGCTAGCTTTTGCTGTTGAGTTAGGTCCAAGATTCATTTCTTTATCAGGTATAGAGTCAGACCCATCCAATTCGTTGTTTACCCGATGTTGGGTTCCCGTCTTATATTGTCCATGCTCTAGATGTTCAGTCCTAGGCATGCGGGTATGTTGGGTGCCCACATTGGTTTGGGGTGAGGTTTTGGTCTCCTTACATGGACTTGGACAATCCTCTCCTCATGAGTTTTGCTTTTGAGGTTAAGTCCAAGATTCATTTATTATCCATCAAGTTTGAAACTTAAAACAGGAATTTCTCTGTTGTGAAGAAATGATCTTTCATAAATATACATTTTCACTAAATGAATATATTGTCTCAGAGGTGTAGTGGAAAAGAAGAATAATGGATGTAGATTTACGCCACACCTACTGACTGTAGATCCGTATTTCTTCTCCAAGGTAAAGGATCTAAGGGGAGCATGTTCAACATTTGCTCCTAGGTTTTCCGTGTCTATTGATTGTTGTGCAAGCTAATATGGCCATTTAATACTTGCATATAAATGAAGAAGAATATGGGCATGCTGTATTTTCTAATGCCTTATTTCTTGTTTGCTTGGGAATTTTAGGCTGCAGAATGCGACACCAATTAGCTATTCAGAGGTGCATATGTCGAACTCTTTGGATGATGAGCATCACTTGTTGAGGGAGGAAGGGTCAAAGCCAGAGATTTACACAGAAGAACATGAGAAATTATTGGGTACCAGTGATTTGAGCTGGACTTTTTTCGTGGATGGATATGGAAAAGATGGGAAGAGAATTTATGATCCACTCAAGGGGAAAACTTGTCATCAATGCCGGTAAGGAGATATGTTTGTTCTTATTAATATGCATTTTTTGTGCTTTGTATAAACTGATTTTCATCAGCCTGGCTGCCGACATTGCCTCCAGTAGGGGTGGATTTAGGAGCTTTTAAGTAAATTCTTGCTTCACATTATACTTATAAAGCTGTATGTCAGTTACATTAGCCCACATTGCCCTAGTTGATTGGACCTACATCTGAACCCTTGGAAAAGACCAACTTTTTTAGTGGTTTTGGTTAATTCTTAGAAGCTGTCTATTCTGCATGATATTGAAGTTAATAACGTTAACAAGTTGAAATGTCCCACTAGAAAAATAATGAACAATTGGGGAAAACAAATGGGTAAATGAGGTGAATTTCCTCAGTTGCTGTCAAATTGCCTACTTGCATAGACACTAAGATAGTACTTGATATCTTTGCAAACCTTGGGTGACATTGGCAAAATAATGAAAAATGAGGAGACAATATGAATGGAGTTGAAATTATCTATGAAATTACTTCAATCAAATTTCTCGTTATCTTAATATTGGAATCTGTGTAAATTTTTATTTTGAGGGTACATTATTGGTTTTATCAGCCCATCTCAAAATGGTGCCAGTGCCAGTTATTCTATCTGAGCCTAGATATTTTCAAATATGCAAGGAGTCATTAGTGCTTTCTCTAGTGTGATGAGTCAAGTAATGTTTGCAACAAATACTTTCTTTGAAGGATGAAGGAAATCATGACATATTTTCCTGCCCCTTTCTGGTCATTATGTAATGCTACTTAAATGTCGATTTTATTTTGGCACTCTCTCTCTCTCTCACACACACACACAGACACACACACACAGAGATTTTCCAGACAGTCTTATTGCTTTGTTTCTCATGTATGTCCTCATTCAATACAGTTTCCCCTGTATGAATATATTATGTTAACCATGTTGTTCTTCACCTTCTTTATGCAGACAGAAAACTCTTGGTCATCGTACTCATTGCTGCAAATGTCAAATGGTTCAAGGACAATTTTGTGGAGATTGCTTGTATATGAGGTATAACATCATGTATATCAAAAATCTTCTCAAAAGAACATCATGTATATCAAAATTTAGATATCTTCTAATATTAACCCTTTTATGCTCTCAATATGCCAAACTTCTCAAATAAACAAAGCGTCTATAACCGATACAATTTCATCGGGTAATGTATTTTATTTGTATGCTCATGTTTGTCTTTCTGACCCAATTTACGTGGCACTCTTTCCTTTTTAGTTAGTCCCAAAAGAATGACATCTTTCTATAGTTCGTAACAATTTGATTTTAAACTTCCCATTTTACCCCCATGAACTGATTTATAGCCACATACACTTCTCAGTCATGTTTTAGACCACAAGTTTCAAAAGTCTCTTTTTTTCCTTTTAAACTTCATGCCAGTCAAACACCTTAACATAAATTGAGACAGAGGAATTAAATGTTTATTAGTTAAGTTCTTCCTTTAGCACGCAGCCTGGAGTTTACTAAGACAGGATACAAGATCAACTTTTGCACTTCGTATTTTTTTAATTCCTTTATAATGCAGCTCATGTTGTGCATCTGGGTGCAAAAAACTTACTGTGGCCATCTTTTATTTTAGTTGTGTTACTAGCAAAAAATTGCAAGATAGATTCTCAGATACTGGTTGGAGAATCTCCCTTTATACATGACCTGCAGGATGATTCTTATGTATTCTGATTAGGGGGAACTTCAGAACTTCTTAGTTGTTTTATCATATTGTTTTGGATGTCTCCATTTACAAGATCCGCTTGACGATGCATATGTATTTTCATTAGAAAGGTTCTTCATAACTTGTTAGTTGTTTTGTCTTGTTGGTCTGGATATCCCCCTTTACCCAGTCCACCTGTGTAGCAGGGTGCAACAAATGGCTTCAAGTCACATTTCCTCTGTCAATTATTTAATTTTACTCAATGCAGATATGGAGAACATGTACTTGAAGCGAACAAGAATCCAAACTGGATTTGCCCTGTTTGTCGAGGAATTTGCAACTGCAGCTTGTGCCGGCAAGCAAAAGGTTGGGCTCCTACTGGTGCTCTTTATAGGAAGGTAATAATCTTTATAAGAATTTCATTCTGCCATACATTTGTTTGTTCTTTCAAACACTTAATCATATCATTTCCTTTTGTACTTTCTTTTCCATTCCCAAACTCTTGACTAGATTGCAGGACTGGGTTATAAGTCAGTTGCACATTATCTAATTCAAACCCATCGAGCTACTGTCAGTACCGAGAACAACTCGGCACCAGTCTCTGCAAAAAGATCACTACCTTTCTCAGATACAGAAGGTACAATGGTGATGACTACTCAAACCGAGGTGAACCCAGTGGAGTATGATGCCAATGAGCCCAACTTAGCTCCAGAATGTAGCACAGAGCCCTTGCTGATGTCCATTGTTGAACCCTTATTACTACTGAAACATGACTCTGAAAACAGCGGTGCAAATCTTGTGCTCTCATGCGACAATGTAGGAAATTTCTCAGCAGACAACAAATCCGGAAATGAAAATGCCGTGCTGGTAGGCAAAGGCAACTCAGTGACTTCTCAAACAGAGGTGAAACCAGTGGAATATGATGGTCATGAGCCCAACTTGGCAGCAGAAAGTAGCACAGAGCCTTTGCAGAAGTCCATTGTTGAACCCTTATTACTACTGAAACATGACTCTGAAAACAGTGGTAAACATCTTGTGATCTCATGCGACAATGTAGGAAACTTCTCAGCAGACAACAAATCAGGAAATGAAAATTCCGTGCTGGTAGGCAGTGCATTGACTTCAAGTGCACCTGCGCTTACTGAATTGAATGATGGTTACAAAGGCGAGTCACAACTTGATCATGAATCTGATATTGGAAAAGTGCCATCAAACGAAGAAAAAGAGGAAGGCATTTGTGTCTCGGATGACAAAAACTGTGATGTGGTTCCACCAGAAGCAAGTCCAACGTCAAAGAAGAAGCCTTGTCGAGCTGCTGCACAAGTCGTTGATTCTATTGCTGGAAGACTAAGGCAGAGACATGGAAGAACCAATGTGGAAGCATGACAACATCTCAGAAAACAAATGGTGGGATACTCTTTTGCACATGAAACAGGTTATGACGTCAAATGGTAAAGCATATTCGCTGTGACAGTGAACAATGGTCTAGTTGGCTGGTAGTTTTTGCTAAATGTAAAAATAACCTGTTTAAGGGTTTCTTTTTGCACAACTTTTTTACCGACTTAACTGAAGTAATGGAACCAATTGAAATCTGCTTTTGAGGTGAGTCAAATTCATAGTATTCTTCTAACAGATTTTTTGTAGTTGATAGAAAATTAAAAAGGAGCATGTAGAAGCTCTAAATCGAGGCAATATTTAGCCAGCTCTTGTGCTGTGCTTGCATGATGACTAAACAGCTTTATACAATAAATCATACGAGACAAACTTGTTACTATAACTTGTTCAACTCCCAGGCGACAAAAGTTTTTGGTTAAGCCCAGAATGTAGGCAGCAGCTTCAGGAACAGGTCCACTTAACAAACAACGGAAGGCATATCAACTCATTATCACTTCTCTATGGGTGATTTACAAGAATGGCTTAGGAAGTGACCGTCTTGAACTTTTGACCCTCACTTGGTCCAATGGCAAAACTTCAAGTTTAACAAATTTTGCTTCATGGGCGATGCTTTTGACCTTGAGTAAACGAGGGTTAAAAAATTCAAGACCACCCACTTTTCAAAGACATTGGGTGTGATTTCCTGCTTCTTTAAATTGCCAAATTGGTTTTCTAAAAGAATACATGTTTATTCTAACCGAGGCAGGTTATCCGTTAACACATTAGAATACACAGATAATGTAAAAGAATTTTGCACTGTCATGGTATACAAGTTAAATCATTTTTTTCCCCAAGTAAAATCATTTCTAACAAGGATAAATTGCAATCACATCTCTATCCTATCCATTCTTGTTTCATTTTCCAATCTATGACACTATTTTTTCATTTCATTGAGAACATGTGACTTGCATACACCCTTTATGAATTTCACACACAAAATTTACTTGGTTCATGTGATGAGAGGCAATTTCCCTTCTAAAACGCCTGCTCAAATTTACTCCATCCATCTCCATAATTCCTCAATAAATTATGTTAGTTTACAAAAACAAAGCACAGTAGAAATGATATTTAGAAGTCAAAAGAGGAAAGGTAATGCTAAAAAGAATTAGGGATTAAAGAAACACCGTAAAGGAATTCCTTTCATTCAAAAGTATCATGATATCTGCTCATGCATATTGTTCTTAGTAAAACTTACATAAATCCCAACAAGTTTATCCCTAATTATTACTCTCTATCCCTACTCTTTGCTAAATTACAAATAATCCCTTATTTTACAATTTTCAGATACATAATTAACATCCGGATACATAATTTTGAAGTTGAAATACATAATTTGATTACTGAGATACATCCATTTCTGAAACTATTTGATCGAGATACATAATATATTAACTAGACCAAAAGGAGATACATAATTAAAATTATGTATCCGAGAATTTATGGATTTGTGGATGTATCCGGTTGTTTTTAAAAAAAAAAAAGGATTTAGGTAATTAATAAAAAGGGTAGAAATTTTATGTAATTTAGTAAAGATAAGTTGTGGTGTTATATAATTTTTCCTTGTTCTTAGTCAATCTTTATAAAAAGTTTTGAGTGTTCTTTCAATTAATGATTACTTACGTAAAAGCAGCCCCTACATTAGTAGTAATTCATGAAAGGACAGCTTTTAATTGAGTAAAAAAATTTAACTTCTACACACTCACAGGACAATAGAACAGACAACTTGTTACAACAATTTAGCATTTATTTAGGTATCAAAGTACATATGCTAATTATTTGTCCTAAAGTTTAAACTACACTACATTCCTAGTTTCCTAACGGCTCATTAAATTAGTATTCTTCATTAGTACTAAATATATTTCATGAATATCTACAAACAAATAACAAATGAGTTTTGAATGTTTATTTTATTGATCTAAATGACCAGGAAGTAAACTCACAAAGTTGGAATCCATATTTCTCAAGTAGACTTATTAAGGACCAGTTTGGCCATGAAAACCAAAAGCATATTCACTTTATTCGGTATTTTTGAAGTTGAAAATAGAGTTGAAGTTGTATGTGGCCATAATATTTAAGAAATGGGGTATTTTTGAAGTTAAAAAAATATAAAAAGTGAAAATAAATTTAAATTTTTTTAGAGTTTTATGAAAATTGGGTTATTTTATGAAAATAAAATTTTTAGATTTTTTTTGAAAAAAAAAAAAAGAAATTAAAAAGTGCAAAAAGTGAATCCAAAAATAGTGAAAACACCTCTTGAAGTGTGAGGTGTTTTTCAAAAATCTAAATATTGTGAAAACGTATTCGGGAATATTTATGGCCAAACAAGTATTCCGAAATAAAATGAAAACGTATTCCGGAATATTGTGAATAATATTCATGAAACACCTACTAAGATTTTCTACACTCTTTTTCACCATTATGGTTTGAGGAACGTGTTATGGCCCTTTGTTTGTTAACAAAAGAAAAAATAAAATACTAATCCCATATTAAACTTTTTAATCATGTTTTTGTTGACTCGTTGATCAGTAACATCCTTAAGTTTCTCAACAGGTTTATTGCTTAATTAATATTATTATTTATTACTCACAAGTCTAACAAAGAATTAAAAAAAAAATCTCAAATGCATGACTAAAAAAAAACAAACAAAAAAACTACTCATATTTCAAAATCTATGGTTGTGAAAATTTTGAAATGTATTCTACCAAAAAAAAAAAAAAAAAATTGAAATGTAGGAGTGACAATAGCTTGTATTTCCCCAAGAAATAAAGTGAAAGAGAAAAGGGGAAAAGAAAATAAAAGGTTAAAATTTGTTGGTAGTGGAAATTAAATTGGCAAAGCAAAGTGAGGAAGTTGCGGGAAAAAAAGAAGCTCTTGATGATAATAATAATAATAATAATAATAATAATAATCACTTTAAAGAGCACTATAACTTTTAAAAGGGTAAAATTAGGAATAGAAAGAGACATAAGCTCTACGTCCCTCTCCCAAGAATAAGAAAAGGAAATCATTTCCTTTCAAACATAGCTTTTCAAATGTAATTATGAAATATGAAAATAATTGTTTTCTCGATTGAAAATAATGTAAAGGTTTCCGAGGGGGTAGGTTTTAAGATGACTTTTTTTTTTTTTTCCACTTGGTGTCGGATATTTTTATTGGGGCCTGATTAAATTCTAATTCACGTCAGAAAGTTTCACGTTGGAGGGTAAAGTCTGATAAATGCGACTCTGTATTCAGAGGGAATCGAACCCGAAATCTCTAATTAAAGATAAAAAAAGTTTTAACACTCAATTACTGCATTTACTGATTGTTTTAAGATGACTTCGATCAGAGGGTTACCAAATTGTTCATGAGCAAATACTTAAAAATAGCTTCTTCTTTTTTTCACTTAGTATTGTTTATAAACTCGACATTTAATTATTTTATGATCCTATCAGCTGAGATAAAGAGGCAGATAAAATAGTTTTTTTATTTACCTAACACCCTTTATCACTACTTATTAGTCTCCTCACATTTGTCTAAGAACCATCAATATCTCCTCCAGTAACGAAGACGGGGCGAATTTAAAATTTAAAGTTTATAAGTTTTTATAACGATCTCGAATTAATTTGTAATAATGACTGAATCCAAATAAAAAAAACTTATAAATATTTTATGGATTCTTAAGTCAAATATGAAATTTGAACAAAAACTATTAAATCTACGTAATCAGCACTACATAAGTTAAATCTTCCCCGTAGAAGGGGTGTGAAGAAGAAAAATTAAAATTGCCAACAACAATTCAACAAAATGCAAAGACTTCTTCTAGTATATTTTTTTGTTTTGGTTTTAAATACGCAATAAATCCATATTTGTAAATGTTGATTCATTTATAGATATTTATTAGTTTGGCCTGAGCTTTCTTGAGATTGAGTTGAGGAAATAAGAATTGATTTAAATCAAAGTGTTTACGATTAGTTTACCTTTTTTTTTTTTTGGGTGTAGAGTTTACTTTTTACATAACTTAACTAGAACATTGTTTACAGTTGCAATCACAAAATGAAATTCCACTTTATTATTAATTAATAAGTTAAAAATGGCATGCGCATAAATATAGTCAACTGTATCACGTTTAATTAAATTTAATTAATTTATTAGATGTAAATTAGTGACCTCTTTTTGCCCTACAATATCAAAACATATGTATTATATACAGAAAGAGACTGCATTGTCAAAAGACAACGATACATTATTTGCCTCACATCAGTTTTCATGTCGCTCTCCCATTATTTAGACAAAACATACTTCTAATTTCATGGTGGTGGTCCTGTCTCTTTCTTAGAAAAATGCTTTCCAGCTCTGATTTTATATAACTTCAATTACTAAAATTTTGCATATATATATATATATATATATAATATGTATATGTTCCGGCCAATTCTTGCATTTAAATATTTACACCAAGCTTTTGATCGTGAAAGAAATAATCGGTAAAAGGTTACCGAGTGCTTTATTTCCTTCCTTGGGTAGATGGTTAGTAAAAATTGCTAAGAGAAACACACAACACTAACTATGATAAAAAGAGGTTCGTGACTTTCAATATGTCAACATGGTTTCATCTTGTTTTCGGAAACCAAACATTTGCATTAAATGTTTTGCCTCTACGAAAACTTTACAATAACAAGGTACTCCCTCGGCCCTCCGTTCGGATTTACTTTTTACTGCCTCCGTTCATTTTTATTTGTTCATTTTTGATTTGACATATATCTTAAGAAACAATAAATAGAGGGTGATTTTACTATATCACTATTTGAATATAATAAATTTTTTATTTTGAAAAATACAATGAGTGATGTATTGTATTTAATACCAAGGGTAAAATGGGTAAAAATAGGTAAATTATCCATTGATTTTATAAACTGGACTTGGACATCCTAAAATAGAAAACTGGACAAGTAAAGATAGACGGAGGGAGTACCATTTTCCTAATTTGATTTTCATTTTTACTTGTCACTTTTGACAAATCAAGAAAACACAAACAAAAAAAATTTCATATTTTACCCTTAGCTTTAATTACTTATTCTCCAAATTATTTTTCAATACTTATTACTAAACATCAATTACCATGTGCAATATAGTAAAGTCACTATACCAATCATTGTTTTACTAAAGGGTGTGTCATGTCAAAAGGTGACAAGTAAAAACGAACGGAGGGAATAACTTCAAAATACTCCATTTGTTCACTTTTACTTGTCCACTGTTTCAAAAGTAGATTTTTTATTTTACTTGTCACTTTAACGTATCAAGAAAATACAATTATTTTTTTTCCATGTTTTACCCTTAATATTTATTACTTATTCTCCAAATCATTTTTCAATACATAATATTAATCATCAATTGATATAGATAGTATGATAAAATAAACATCTCAAGTCTAAATGTGATAAGTAAAAGTGAACGGAGGGAGTACTTGGAGAATTACAATCCCTTTGTTTAATTTAATTAAATAAATAAACACGAAATCAAAGACAAAAAGTATATGAAGGAAAAAGAAAGAGAGAAGAGCACTAGGATTACCACATAAAAAAAGTTCATGCATATCAAGAAAATGGGATTCACTTTTAACAAAAGCTTGATGGCTTTTTTTTGAACTAATTGACTTGTGAGGAGCTAAAAACTAAATGGAGATTCCACACAAGTAAAAAAAAGGAGAAAAACAAATTTAATTTATTATTCATTCCAACAACTCCAACAACTAAGAAGGACAGGTTGGGAAAACGATTGTGTCTTACATTAAATGTGTCTGTCATTGTGTAATGAATCCAAAAATTTTGTAGCCTACCCCCTAGGCCCCTAGTTATTGCCATTGCACATTTGTTAGTTGGAGCACACATTCCTCCATCCCACTTTCATTTTGTACTCCCAAATTTGAGCTAATAGAACCATTTAAAATTTCAAATGTTTAGCTAAAAAGATTAAGGGAGACAAAAAAAAAAGTATAGGATAAGTATTGGCTCAAAAAGATGAAATAGATGGAAGGAAGTCATGAGGTAAATTTGGAATGGGCAAGTCAAACTCAAAGGCATGTAAAGACAGACATATAGGAAGTTTAAAGGCAAATACCTAACAACATGTGGAGCATTTTGTTTGAAGTTGTACCAAATAATTGACTGGGTTGATAAAGTCAAAAGAAAGTAATGGCAATTGTGGTCCATTTAAAAAAAAGAAGTTAAAAATGTACTCGTCAATTGTGTTGTTTTAATCTTTGTTGGTGCCTAATTTTTGGGTAACGTGCACCCAAATTCCGACTATCCAGGACAAGGGAATCCAAAGGCCATGCAGTTGAATTTTCTCATTGCAGTTAATTAGCCAGTTTGATCAGGATAACCTTTTCTATTTATTCACTATTACTTATAGGTCAACTTAATATGACAGTACAAGAATTATTCAAATTAGCAATCAATGAAAAAGAGGGTTTAAAATTTGAAATTTGTGGATTCCTGATAATCTTAAATCATAAAAGAAAAACAAGGACTAGCTATGCTAAAAAAGATTTTGTTATTACCGTTGGACCACAAGACTGTTTTATTAGTGAGTTTCTAATAATTATTTATTATATACTCCTATCTAATAGATTTCTTAATATAAACATATGATCACAGTAAAAGTTAGTACTAGATTTTCAGGAATCCCCTCTAAACGGACATAACATAAAATAACATAAAAAGTTACTCTCTATGTTCGCTTTTACTTGTTTATAATTGATTTTTTACTTTCATTAAGAAATACTCCATAAACAAAGTGTATAACTTATCATAGTATTCATATTAATTTATGTATATTCTCAATAAATTTGAAAATGAAATTTGCAAATAATTTGGAACGAGTAGTTATTGTTAAAGGTAAAATATAAAAAAAATATTATTTTATTATACTTATTAAAGTAGACTAGTAAAAATAAAAAATATTTTTAAAATGAGGAATAAATAAAAGTGAACTGAGTATATTTTCTTACGAGACCCATTTGGATACAGAAATAGATTGAAAGTACTCTCTCCAGAAAAATTTATCATATTCTTTCAATATTATCCATATTATTAAATGACTAAATAAAGTATATAATACTCAAATTTATATTTTAAAGTATAATTAATAAGATTAATTTAATAAATTAGACCCCTAATAAATATTTTTCTTAAGAAAAGTATCTAGTCAACGGTCAACTAAAATAAAACGGAGAAAATATTGAGTAATTAATTTTGACGATGACTTGGTTTATGACCACGTGTTACAGTGCCTTTGACCGAAAGCACAGAAATCATTATCTCTACATGTTTTGACAATATGAGGATGCTTCCATGATTGAAATATTAGTCAGTTTTTTCTTTTTATTTCTTCTGTTTAAGGAGTAATATACCTCGAAAACCCTGAGGGTTAGCTCAGCTAGTAAAAGCTGGAGGATAAAGTCTTCTTGGTCGTCAGTTCGAGGCCATTGAGGGCATTACAAATTGGCCGTGTCTCCAGGGCCTCATGGAACTAATTGGGAGGCTGCTATGAAATAGTGGGACTTGGTGGATACAGCTAGTCAGATGCAAAGCTCCCGAAAACCACGGTAAAAAAAAAAAAAAAAAAAAAAAAAAAAAAGTAATATACCTCGAACATATCTTAGGTTATTTATTGGTGTTTCAAATTGAGCATCCTTCAAATGATAAACATATGACAATCTATTTATATTACCTTCACCATTTTGTCTCAACTATTTAAAGTATTCCTAAATAGTGGCGTATTTTTTTTTTTCTTTCTCATTTGATGTTCAATATTTGTAATGGAATTCGATTAATTCGAATTCGTATTACGAAGTGCTCATTTGAGTTAAGCATTTTTTATCAAGAATTTTTTCATATTCAAGACTCAAAATCGATTACACATGAATAAGGGAGAAGCAACTCTATTCGCTACATCACATCTTTCGATAATTTCTAAATAATGTTAATTACCTCCAGCTGCCTTTGATTAAAATGTAACTATACTAGATCTTAACTTTATTTTAATATGAAATATTGGATGTAAATGGAATCCGTTAATTTCAATATATGTGACATTATTTGATTGATCAACACATAGTTTAAGAGGGAAATAAGGGCTTTTTAAACTCGTGGTGTACAACCAGACATAATGTGAATAAATCATCTTATTAAAAATAAAATAAAAAATTTAAAATTAAATTATTTTAAATATTAAAAAGATATATACTAATTCTTTTGGGATTATTAAAAAGAGAAATATGTCACTAATAAATTTGGACAAAGAGTATCCAACAAAAATGGTAAACTCAATCAGTTCCTGAATAAAAGAAGCCTATGAATATTTATTAAATAATAAATGTATTAAGTACTACTCTAACTTTTAAAGGCTCCACGTGAATCTTATTCACCTTTCTTTTTGTAAGACAAAAACTTATCATCTAAAAATCCAGTAATTTCCAATACAGCTCAACTTAGCTTTATTTAGTTCGACATGCTAATCAACACTTTGAAAAGCCTGCTGCAACAACTTGTAAGTTGTGATATAATATTGAAATTAATTAATTAATCACTTTGAGTAAACTAATTAAAGATTGTCCCTTGAGATACTATACTTGTCTAAAGTCTTTTTGGTGTTACCCCAAAAAAAAAAAAAAAAAAAAAAAAAAAGTCTTTTTGGTAAAGTGAAAGTAGCTGAGACAACATTTCAACCGAAAGAACCTAAGTATGATTTGATTTCATTATGGTAAATACTTTACCAACGAACACCCTTATCTTTTCCCTTTTTCACTCTAACGTTGAATGACACTCACACTATACTCCCCCGATTCGCATTACTTGTCTTCTGTTGATCTGACACCCTTTTTTTTTTTAAAAAAGATTCAGTTGGAGGCTATTTTATTAAATTAACCTTTTAAACAATGTTTTGGTATTCTAAATTCGATTGTTTCTGCTTTATGTAGCTATTTAAGATATTTAAGGATAGTATGAAAAAAACGCTATATGAAAAAAAAATGCTCTTGATTTGTTAAAAAGAAATATTTATTTTTAGTATAAGAGCCAAGTAAAATAAAATAGAGGGAGTATATTTGATTCCTTTTTCAGTAACAAGTGATATTTGGATCACTTTGTACATGTTTAAATTGTTATTTTTCACCAGCACAATCATAAATTGAGAAATCGTATGTTTAGGGGTCGTTTGATACATGAGATAATAACACTATTTTTGAGATTAATTTTATCACATGTTTAGTTTGAAGTATTAACTAATTTTAGGATTATTTAATCCCACTATTTATACTAAAATAATGAGATTACTATCTCATACGAAAGATGAGATAAAATAACTCCATGAAATATTCTAAATCATGAGATATCCTTGCTTATCGATCTTATCCCGCCTACCAAACGCCCTCTTACAGGTTCTTAATTTGACCAAGCATACCATTGGAAGATGCACAAAACCAACCACAAAACATAAAAATGAAACATATATTGGCATCTAAACTGTCGTATTTGCATCAGGAACAACAGTTTTCTGAGTTGAAAAAACCAAAACAAGGATGCTTCAAGGGTTGACCAAAATACTGATTCGATTCGATCAGATAAAAAAAAATTAGATTAGATCTATATAAACTAGCAAAAAGGTGGAACAATCCAGCACTCCACTTGGTGTTGCCCAAATATTTAATAGTAATGATTTTGTACGATTTCATTTTGTTTTCTTCTTGTTAAACAAATGCACATAATTTCAGTCTCCTATACTTTATTTGTTCTTATCATTTTGCTTTGAAGCTGTCACGTCTTTGTGCATCTGTTTTTTTTTTTTCTTTCTAAGTATGGATATTTTTAAGACTATAGGTCCTGCAAAAAAATTGGAAGACATGATTAAAACTTATAAGCTGTCTTTAATGTAAAAGTCCTCTAAATTATCTTATAATGTGATTAATGTAGAGTAAGAAAGATGAATAAACAGTATTATATCTCAAGAAAAAATAATAGCACGAACGCTTTATTTTCCTTTTCCTATTTTGCATTATGCTGCAGTTATGGTCAAATTTCCACTTTTTAACCTTAAGAAGCAACTTTAGTGGCCAGCCTTAAAAAAAAGTAAAAACTACTCAATGCAAACTTTAAAAAACAAAAACAAAATTTCTATCTTTTATTTGTTTAAACCAAAGGGAAGAATAAACTTTAAGAAAGAGAAATGACTTCAATTCCTGAATTTTTCGTTTTTTGTCTTACCAAAGAACTACGAACAAATACATTCAATCCACTTCAATTGCTTCTCTTTTTATCGTTTATTTATATTAATTGTATTAGATTTCAAATTTAATGAATATAAGTTTCTGATTTTTTTGAAGAAAATTAGTTCATTTTTTTATATAATTCAATATTCAAAATCCAATAACTCAACTAATGTGGAATTCTGGATCTATATAAGCCAATTCAACACATGTAAATGTAATAATGCAAGCCAAATATGACTATAGTTCAAAACAAAAACAAAACAAAAAATCGTGTTAAAAATATTTTATTACATATTTAAGTATTTAGTTAAAATATATTATAATTTAAATATCTAAATAAAATTTACAATTTATTTTACATAACTAGGGGTCGTTTGGTAGAGTGTATTGAAAAAAATAATGCATGCATTAACTTTGTGTATTGGTAATACCTTGTTTGGTACACGTTTTTATCCTATGTATTATCAGTGCTTGCATTAGTTATACACTCTATTATGTATTAAGGAATGTATTATTAATGCATGAAAATTATTGGTATTTGTAATGCAATGGATTCTAATGCATGCATTAGTATAGTTAAAGTCACAATTGTTTCTCAAAATCTTTTTTACATCCTTTCTATCATATTTATGGAGAGTATTTTTATAAAAAATAATTTATTTTTAAAAATTATATAATTCATGTTATTTTTAATATACCTAAATGTTATGGCTAATGTCGATGCAGAAGGTTAGGACTGAAGATTTGGTGGAGTAGACAGAAAACAGCTTTTACAAGCTAAGCTGATTGTTTGACTTCATCCATCACCGTTGAAACCCAATGTCTATTTGTGTAGACCCCACGTTGCCATAACAAAACCAAGATTTTATATTATCCCACTTGATTAACTTAATTAATTAATTAATTCAGAAAAGATAATACTACTCCCTCGTTTCAATTTATCTATTATTCATTTCATTTCAATTTATTTATTTGATTTTAATTTGATATAAAATGTAAGAAAATAAAAATATTTTTTAAATTTTATAATTTTAAGGATACAAAAAATATATTAAAATAATCTTTAATCTTATGATCTTAAACATTCTAGGTGCAAAATTAGAACAAAAAGTTTGCCAATTTTTTTTGTTTTTTTGTTAAGTTAGCAAGTGGTATTAAACATGTTAGGTGAAAATTTAGAATAACAGAATTGCCAAAATCTTTTGAAACAACTAAGTAATAAAATAAGATAAATAAATTAAAATGGACTGACTACCTTTTTTATAATTCTTTAATTTTAACTTTTTAAATTAAAAAATATTTTGATATATTCTATATAAAATTAATTGAAAATTATAAATTTTTTTAATTATTATTTTTTTTAAAAATTTCTTATCGAATCAAAATCAAATCAAATAAATAAAAATAGAGTGTAGTAGTACAATAACAGCACAACTTATCTATGTATGGTGGGGTTATGTGTTGTGTGAAAGTCAATATCACTACTCACTGTTTTAAGAAAGGGAAAAGTTTGTAAATTACAACATGCAATATGTGTATATACAGCCAAGCCCCATATTATAGAAGAGTCAATCAAGAGAGAGAGAAACATAGCATTGGTGTAATAATCAATAGAGGTATGCTTTTAGGCTCAGAACTGCAATTAATGCGCCTTTCATTTTGAGACTCTTGCTTTTACTTCTCTTTAACCCAAACCCAAACAAAAATAATAGGAAAAAATATAATACTATAACCCTACTGAGAGAGAGAACAATAATAATAATAATAATAATATGTGAGTGTTCATTTTTTTCTTTTTTCTCAACTCTATTTTCAGGTGTCTTTGATTGAGGAGTAGCTGGAGTTTGTGTAGATTTTTGTTGGGCATAATTTTTCTCATTTTTGCTCTTTGGTGTCTTTATTTTGTGGCCATTTGTTGGGGATCTTGCTTTTGGGTTTTGGGTGTTGGGGTTTCTTACAATTTCATTCAACTGGGTTGACTTTCGATTTGGAAGTTGTGGGGTTTTACTGAAGTTCGAGTCTTTGAGTATTTTGGATCTTAACTTCTTTCTGGGTTTTCTTTCTTACCCTAAAATGTCAACATGAATTTTCTTGATTTTCTTCTTCTTTGAATTTCTCACTTCAAGAAGCTGAAATTGATTGAGGGAGTTTTCAGTCAAAGATTATTGGGTTGTTGGTTACAATTTTGGAGTGTGAATCTTGAAAAAAGGGAGAGATTAGGGTTTGTTTGGTCCATTCTATATTTTTTTAAAATCAATTCTTTTGGTATCAGTATCTGGTCTTTGTGTTTGAAAGGGTTTTGTTAAAGCAAATGCTTTTGGGACTTTCCCTCCTTAAGTTAGGGGCATTTGATTTTTGAAATCAAAGTGTTTGATTCTGGGGGATGCTTTTAGCTTGATTCTTTTGCTTTTCCAGAAGTTAGGGTTTGTGACTAAGCCTTTCTTTTTCTGGGGTTTAGTGATAGATGGGCTAAAAACTAAAAACTCTCGCTTTGTCTTTGGTGAAGCTTTGTTTGGTCACTCTCTTTTTTGGGTCCTCTATTTGTTGATTGAGCAAGGGGGGAAAATTTCCCATACAAAGAAAAAAAGGTCTAATGCATCTTTCACTATGGAAGCCAATATCTCACTGTGCTTCTCTGATCTTGGATAAAAAGAGCAGAAAGAGAGATGGGTCTAACCATACTAATGAAGAGATCAAGAAAAACCCATCTGTTTTGAAGAAATTGCAAGAGCATAAGCTTAGGGAGGCTCTTGAGGAAGCATCTGAAAATGGGTCTCTTGTTAAATCCCAAGATGTGGACTCTCTGTCAGCACAGAATCAAGATGAGGGGTTGGGTCGATCCAGGTCACTTGCCAGGCTACATGCCCAAAAAGAATTTCTTAAAGCTACTGCTCTTGCTGCAGAGAGAACTTTTGAATCTGAGGAGTCTATTCCTGAGCTGGATGAAGCTTATTCCAAGTTCTTGACCATGTATCCTAAGTACAACTCTTCAGGGAAGATTGATGAGTTGAGGTCAGATGAGTACTCTCACCTTTCTGGCTCTTCACCCAAGGTATGTCTTGACTACTGTGGGTTTGGGTTGTTTTCATTTCTTCAGAGTGTTCATTACTGGGATTCATCTACATTTAGCTTGTCTGAGATTACTGCCAATTTGAGTAATCATGCTTTGTATGGGTGTGCTGAAAAAGGCACCGTGGAACACGATATTAAAGCTAGGATAATGGATTACCTGAACATCCCTGAGAATGAGTATGGTCTTGTTTTTACTGTTAGTAGGGGCTCAGCTTTTAAGTTGTTAGCTGAATCATATCCTTTCCAGACAAACAAAAAGTTGTTGACTATGTTTGATCATGAGAGTCAATCAGTTAACTGGATGGGTCAGTGTGCAAGGGAGAAAGGTGCCAAGGTTTATAGTGCATGGTTCAAATGGCCTACCCTCAAACTTTGTTCTACTGATTTGAGAAAGCAAATTTCAAACAAAAAGAGGAGGAAGAAAGATTCAGCTACTGGTCTCTTTGTTTTTCCAGTCCAATCTAGAGTTACTGGTGCAAAGTACTCCTACCAGTGGATGGCACTGGCTCAGCAGAATAATTGGCATGTGTTGCTTGATGCTGGTGCTCTGGGTCCAAAAGACATGGATTCCCTAGGGTTGTCTTTATTTCGACCGGACTTTATAATTACTTCATTTTACAGGGTGTTTGGTTATGACCCAACTGGATTTGGATGTCTTCTTATCAAAAAATCTGTGATGGGAAGCCTTCAAAATCAGTCTGGGCATGCTGGGTCTGGGATAGTGAAAATTACTCCTGTTTTCCCTTTGTATTTGAGTGATTCAATTGATGGTTTCCCTGGATTGGCCGAGGACGATGATGCCGGAGAGAACAGTGAAGTTAATGTTGAAACTCGGCCAGGATCTCAGTTGCCAGCCTTTTCTGGTGCATTCACTTCTGCTCAGGTAAGGGATGTATTTGAGACAGAGATGGAGCATGACAACAGCTCTGATAGGGATGGAGCAAGCACAATATTTGAAGAGACGGAAAGCATTTCTGTTGGGGAGGTCATGAGAAGTCCAGTCTTTAGTGAAGATGAATCATCTGATAACTCCCTGTGGATTGACTTGGGCCAGAGTCCTTTAGGGTCTGATGGTGCTGGGCAGTCTAACAAGCAAAAGATTGCCTCTCCAGCACCCCCATTTTGGTTTGCTGGCAGGAAGAATAATAAAAAGCTCTCTCCGAAGCCTTCAAAGATGTCAAGCAGCCCAATGTATGACAAAGAGTTGAATCCAGGGCGCCATGAAGACAACCATGTGCTATCATTCGATGCAGCTGTTCGGTCAGTGTCTCAAGACTTGGATCACTTCAAGGAGATTCCTGAAGAAGACCAGTTTGATAAGAGAAGTCCTGCTTCAAGAGAATTCAGAGAGATCGAGGAAGAACCAGAGACCAGCAAACCTGGTCACACATTTGATTCTGGTCTGGGCAACTCGATTTCAATTTCTCGGCATCAAACCCTTGATAATGGATCAGCCTCTGAGATATACCCGGAGATAAAAGAGAGTGCTATAAGAAGAGAAACTGAAGGTGAGTTCAGGTTATTGGAAAGGAGAGAAGGAAACAGATATGCTGGTGGTAGATTTTTCGGTATAGAAGATGCTGATCAGCCTGGAAGCAGAGGAAGACGTGTATCCTTCAGCATGGAAGACAACCGCAAAGCTCGTCTGAGCCATACACTTGAGCCTGGGGAATTGTTAGCAACAAGTTTGGATGATGACGAGTTCATTAGTGATGGCGACTATGATGATGGACAAGAGTCAGACAGGAGAGAGCCCGAGATAGCGTGCAGGCATCTTGATCACATTAACATGTTGGGTCTCAACAAAACTACTCTCCGGCTAAGATATCTCATCAATTGGCTAGTTACCTCGTTGCTTCAGATAAGATTTCCTGGTTCAAATGGGGAAGACAGTTCACGACTTGTTCGCATCTATGGTCCGAAAATCAAATATGAGAGGGGTGCAGCTGTTGCATTCAATGTGCGAGACAGAAACAGGGGTCTTGTTAGTCCTGAAATAGTTCAGAAACTGGCCGAGTCACATGGTATCTCTCTGGGCATTGGTATCCTAAGTCACATACGAATCTTAGATAACCCAAAACAGCAGCAGCGGTCTCTGAGTCTTGATGACACTACCCTTTGCAAACCAATGGAGAATGGCAAGTATGATGGTAGAAGTGGGTATGTGAGAGTGGAAGTTGTTACTGCTTCGCTTGGCTTCCTCACTAATTTTGATGATGTCTATAAGTTGTGGGCTTTTGTGGCTAAATTTCTTGACCCTGCCTTTATTAAAGAAGCTGGACTCCCGCCTGTTGCAGAAGACACTGAGGCATGAAGCTAAAGGAGGCTGATTTAGTAGCATTTTGCTCCTTTGCTCCTATTCTAGGATGCAGGAATCTATCGCCAACAGTAAGTTCACTATGAAAATCTGATGAAAGTTGCAAGAGAAACAATGAAAAGGTCTGAGTTGTATTCTTTTGGCCCTTCTGTTTCTTTGATGCATGCGGGAGAAATTTTTTTATTCTTGTCTTTAATTGCTTGAATGTTTCTTCTTTACCTTTTTTGGAGTTTCCTGTAGAGTTGGGAGTTAGGAATTTGTATTTTCGAACCAAAGCAGTTATAAGCCAGGGGTTTTATGATCCCCTTCCACCATTTGCCCTCTTGCTTCTCAGCTGTGTATAATGATCATTCATGCTTGCTCAGGCTATTATTGAGTGCCTTGTCCTTGTTCCTGCATCAAGTTCTTTAATTTTGTGGAAAAAGAATATTCATACTGCCCAGTATCCATTGAATGATTTTGAAGTTCATGGTCATGTGACCAAGTTCCAAGTTGTTTAATGCAGTAAATGCCTTGTGTAGGCAACTAATATTAGAGGGAATCTTGCTACTCGTATTGGTTTATTCTGTTGTCATATTTTCCTCTGAATAAATCCTATGCTGTTTCTTTTGACTTGGTATAAGTTCTCTCTCTCAATTATCTCATTAATCGGCTCATTATCAGACAATCACTTATTCACAAAACTTTGTGTGGGGAAGATACTTTTCAGATTTCCATCAGAGATTGAAATTTTCAAAATGATTTGTCATTTTTGACAAGATCATTCTGTCTACATTGTTTGACTCGAATGTCTTTTATATCCAGATATGATAAGCATCAATCTTAAGTATGCTTTAGCTTCTTTTGTCTGTTCTCATTGCATTGTTCTCCCACTAAAGAAATCAGAGAAAAAAACAGTGGATGATTTGAAGTAAATGGGACCTTCAATTATCAGTAATGCTAATTATTGTAGCTGGGGCCACCACCCATTGAGTTTTGTTTGCCACAGAGATAATAGGTGAGTGATGTCTTATATAATATCATTGTACTAATCTTTTTAACTATTCTTTTGGGTTTTGTTGATTCTGCTTTCCCTTTAGGAGGAGGTCCCAAAATTGAATGGGACCTTGCAAAAAAAAAAAAAAAAAAAAGGTACCTTTCTTTAATGGAATAATTGTGTTAAATTGATTGAAACGTCTCTTCTCATCATCGTCAGATATAAAAACGAAACCTTCCCAACGTTACATGCAAACCATTTTTCCTATCATACTAAAATATATGTCAATCAGTCATCACGTCTCGTCTCAAATTAGTTCTGCTTATATATATATATATATATATGAAATTAAACCAGTTATATATGAATTATTAATAGTCATTTTGCTCTTTATAAGCTCATTTTATTCAAATACTAATAAAAATTTTATTATTTAAGACATATTAAAGATTCTCTAAGGGTCATAGTTATTTACCATATAAAGCATATAAGTCTCTGACTATAGAAAAAAGCTACTGACAAATGTCTGGATGGTTAATTGTGACTTTCTTTCATTTTATTCAAATACTAATAAAAAATTTATTATTTAAGACATATTAAAGATTCTCTAAGGGTCATAGTTATTTACCATATAAAGCATATAAGTCTCTGACTATAGAAAAAAGCTACTGACAAATGTCTGGATGGTTAATTGTGACTTTCTTTCATTTTATTCAAATACTAATAAAAAATTTATTATTTAAGACATATTAAAGATTCTCTAAGGGTCATAGTTATTTACCATATAAAGCATATAAGTCTATGACTATAGAAAAAAGCTACTGACAAATGTCTGTCTGGATGGTTAATTATGACTTTCTTTTTATGTTTCACCAACGAATGGAAATCATCCTAAATCTGACTAGTAGCGTTTAAAAAAATAAAAAATAAAAAATAAAAAATAAAATCGAACAAAAAACATACATATACTTTCGTTTGATTTGTTATGGTATTAAAGAAAAGGTATTCAATCAAAACCGATAATGTGTGTCCTTTATTTATTTATTTATCGTGGTGGGTGTTTATCGTTTCAAAGAAAAAAAATTGCAATGATAGTGAAGATGTGGCCACGTCAGACAAACTAGTTGACAGAATTTGGTAGCTTATATATAGTTGAAGGGACATTTTCATATGTTGGAAGGTTAGTTGAAGCGTTGACAAATTTAGACACACACTAACAACAAATCCAAGTGGCGCCAGCCAATTTAATTAGTACTCACCAATATCTTTAGCTACTATTAGATTAATACACACAAATTTTCATCTTAATCTCTTTAACAACAAAATCACGCCAAATCATTAACTTTGCTTACACCAATAACTTTACTGGATACGTGCTACCTCAAAGTCGCCCAATATGGCAATACCTACTACTGGATTGTACACCTTTTACAACATTATTTTTTATTTTATGTCTTTTTTACAAGAGATCTGAAAGACTATCTTCTTTTGTACATTACGTAAGTGGTTATAAGAGATCATTTCCACTAATTAGATATACAATCCCCCTTAGCTTCTTCATATATTTATCTTTTAATGTTTTAAATCCCTTAAATGAAAATTCTAGTTTTAGAATTGATTCCACATAGGCAGCACTAGATAACTCTCCGTCCACCAAGATTTTAACAAGGTAAAAGAAACAATCAGCTTTATTAACCGTTAGGCAACACTATTGAATGCGATCAGACCAAACTACTAGTTGAAAAGTCTTGCTATTCATCATCCAAAAGAAGTGGCACCGCATTTTTCAATAACAACAGCTCTAATAAGTTGGACAAGAATGTGGCAAGTAAAGACTAAAGGAGATTCCTCCTGGAGAGCACCTTTGCTGTAAAGGACAAAGATTAGTAGGGATATTCGATCCCCTGCTTAAAAGTGTGCTGTTACAATCTGGCTTCATATGGAAAGTGAAAAAATAAGTTCAGATCCTAGGGTATAAGCTTTTCTATGCTACATGATTTATACAACATACTTGGTGTAATTCCACAAGTGGGGTCTGGTGTGTATGCAGCCTTGCCCCTACCTTGTGAAGATAGAGAGGTTGTTTCCAATAGACCATCGGCTCAAGTAAAATATCAAAAAAAAATCATGTAAAGTGAATTAATAAACAAAGCAACTTATTAGCTATGATTCCATCATCTTAATAAGAAAAGCTGTCTCCAGCGCTGACTCCTTGCAATGCAAGTACCGATTTTCTTCAACTATATCAGCTGTCAAATTAAGCAATACTGGATGTTTAGGATCATAAACGGAATATTCACGCACCCGAGCAACATATTTTGCAGCTTCCCACACTCCAAACCTGAAAAATCATGCAATATTATGGGGAAGGACTTATAACACAATGAGCTGCAATTATTCCTAAATCAGCACAAACCTATGCAGAAGGATGACAGTTCACTCAGTTAGTTAATGACCTTGGAACAATTCTTGGTAACCGAAAAGGATGATGGTTTCACTTAATTTACACCTTGGAACAGTTCTTGATGGATCAGGTTCATTACACCTGGTCGGTCCTAGTTGTCAATCATAGCACTGTAGCACATGAGGGATGCTAGAGAAGGAAAAACATAATGTTGATGGATAACATTGGAGTTGACTTAACGCCTAAAAATTATCACACAGATGGAAGATGGAAAGGAATCACATGAAAAGCTAGAAAGATAAATATCACGGAGACAAACAACCATGCGATTTCCCAGGGATGACGGCGAAGAGGCTGCTAAATGGGGTTTAGATCAAGTAAAGTGGTAACTAAAAGCAAAGTCCCATTTATAAGATGGAGTGACTCCTACAGTTTGTTGTAAATCAAACTAAGTAATAGTGTAAAAGACTTGGCTTTATTCAATGACGACATCTTAGTCACCTTGACAAGAATGGACTACCATTTAATAAGCCAGAAGAAGTCAATTAGTCAGCAAAAGATTTGAGAAAACTTTGGGCCTTACCGTGTGTTAAATGAAGACGTCACCAAAATAGCTGGATATAAAGTATCTTTTTGAATGTTATCATAAGGTGAATATTTATGTATCGCCTGAAAGTCATTAATGTCCCCGGGGTACCCAAACTCTTCATAGTCAGCAGGTGTAAGTGGTAAGATTGGATTGAGGAGTGTGTTTGTTGGATCCAAAAAAGGTACCTGTAAGAAGAGGTAGTCAACTTTTTCATTAACGTCAAAAGATAGGTTAAAATAAAAGAAGAGGATTTAGTAATAGTTTTTCTTTTTCATCCTTTCCTCTCCTTGTTGGGGTGGGGGACATTAAAAAGATTAAGGAAAAGAATGATTTCAAGGATGCATATGCAATAGCACATCCAGAGTTTTTGGCAGACCTCCATAACTGCTGCTCGCAATAGACTTGGACTAAAATTTATAGCTGAAGCCACCAATAGTCCCCCAGCACTATAACCCCACCCAGCGAGCTTGTTGCCTTGCACAATTTCCTTCTCAATTAGGAATTTAGCACAGGATATGTAATCATAAATGGAATTGATCTTCTTTGTGCGCCTGCCATCATGGTGCCACTTTTTCCCGCCACCTCCTCCACCTCTGAGAATGAAGACAATAAAAAAGTCACGGCAAGCACTAGTCACTTACATAACATCATAACAATATAACCTGTCTTAACTTCATAGGAATAGGATATCTGTAAGATATGGACTAGCATTATTATAGAAGAAAAAAGTAATTTTAGAGCCAAATTACTAAATTGGACGAAGAAAGAAAGCACCTGACATCAGCATATGCAATGACCCAACCACGATCAAGAAGACTTTTTAACTCACTGCGCCATCGTTTGTCTAATATCTCTCCATAAGCTCCATGTCCATGAAGTAATCCAGGATTCTCAGCTTGCTTTTTCCTCTTTCGTGAATAGACAACAGTCAGAGGAACAATAATCCCATCATAAGACGTGACATCGTAAACTTCACAGGCATAGAACTCAGAAAGATCATTCCACATAGAATGATCTTCAGGATTGACTTCGTTATTCGAGCCTAAATTCCTTGGACTCTTAATAAAACTAGCTGAAGATGATGTTCCATACAACACTTTTGTTCTTTCATGAAGCAAGTTTTGCTGCTGTACTATATTCCATTTTCCACTTGATAAGTCATAATCGACAACTGCATCAGGCATCTATAAACAGTGCGAATTTTAGACAAAAAAAATCACATAATCTTTTGTTAATTCTTTGTCAAAAAAAAAAATTGTAATCTTTTGTTAATTAGTTTTATAAACATCTTTTTCAAGAAGCTCCTTCAAAATAAAAGAGGGTTATTTCTACATCATTTTCTGGTCAGAAAGTTGGATGCCCAATGCCGGAATGATAAAGGATCAACGCTGACCTAAGCACCTCAGCACTACATTCTTCTTTCCAAAGAACCTAAAAATGTTAACAGTTTTGAATATTATTTTGCCACGGAAAGCTGTGTCTCTTTGTGGCAGATTGCCAAAACACACCACGCCCTCAAACTAAAATAGTATGCTTGATGTATAAGTGAAGAATAGAAAACAGTGCTGGCGGGCATTTGTCAGTTGAAATTTCTGCTATTAGATGTCATAGATTTTTTTTTTTTTGATAACCGTCGTGTCCGGGCCAGATTTTGCGCACCTCGACTAAATCCACGGGATACCTGCCACCTCCCACCAGCAACAGATACCAGGTAACTCTGTCCACCAAGGCTAGGACAGACGGGAAGAATCACCTAGTGTTTTTTGCCTCTATTGGGATTTGAAGTCATAGATTTTGAGTACTGGTAAAAAAGCAATAATCCTTTTTCGAGCATGGAATGCCTACTCTAGTCTTGTAAATTTACAAGTTGCTATTTCTTAGAAAAAAAGATCACCACCCAGGAGATAATATAATCAAAGTCACTTAGTTGCTGTGAGTTGAACCCAAGATTCCACCCTAATCCCTCTCACAGATCGTGTTAAAAAATAAGAACTTAATAAACCCGTAAAAACATATTAAGAGTCTACAGCTTGTTGACGCACAGCTGATTGCGGATTTAATCACTGTACTAGCCATGCAACGAATGTACTCAGAGAACCATGGATTACTGGCTTAGTCCTCCTCCATGGAGATCAAAACAGTAGAAATTAGAGAACGGAAGTTGTGATTATCTGTGCAAAAGCATTCAATTACTAGCATGGGCACACTTGATAGTGGTAGGGTGGGGGAGGCAAAATCATATTATATTGAACCACCACACTAACATTTGAGAGACTCTTATAAAGACCATGAATTTTGAGCTCAAACTACAAGAACTCATTCAGTAAAAAGAGGAGTGACATACATCATAAAAGAGTTCATTGAAGTTATTTTCTTTGGTTTACACAAGACTATTTCTACAGTAAAATATATGAAATAAATTAATAAAACTTGACAAGTACCAACCAAAGGGGATGATATTGTGAATCGCATTGTTGAGGAGTAGTAGTCATAATTTGTTCCAGGCATAATTTGAGAGACATTCTTTGGTAGAGGCAAAAACTGTGGACTGAGCTCTTTGAGCTTAATCTCTTCCTGTACAGGGAAAATTGGAGAAGAGAAAGGGAAGGAGGAGCATAACAGTGAGAAGCAATTCAAGAGAAACACACATTATTGCTCAAAGACAATTATAAATAGGGAAAAAGAGAAAAACAGGCAAAATGTCCATTTCAAGCAATAAATGCACATCAGGTCGCAAATCTTAAAGAGTAAGAAGCTATAATGTAAAATGTATCTTGAACTTGTATCATTACTCAGTAGATTGTGTGTACTATATATATTTGCACATGTCTCCTGTTCATTAATTTTGGCTCAGAGCGACTAGAGGTAAGACAAATATCTCAAAACAAATGTTGCACTTATAAATAGCAAAATTTTCCCAAAGGAGAACTTTCTAGAACCTGGTCTACAAAGTTAGTGGGCGCCTATGAGCAACTCTTGGGAGTCCAGCAAACAAGAAAAAGCAAGCAAGCAATTGCACTTGAAAGGACAAAAGAGTCTAACTTTGAAAGAAATATGGCGTAAATTGACATCATTAAATACAAAGAGTACCATGTTCAAAAGAAAAGGACGGTAATCATCTCCATGGACTGTTTACTTCTTTGTGCGGATAGGGGGAGAAAGGGTTGATCACTGAGGTTATGCTTGTTTAAGGTTTCTGCATTAACTATAAGCCACAAAAGGATTAATCTAAACATAAATTTATAGAGCTGAGGACATCTTAAACAAGCAAAGTAAATGACTTCAGGTTGGAATAAACAGGAAGAGTTATCGAAAGTACAAACCAGAACCAAAATAAGATTACCTTGACACTTGGCAGAGGCAGAGAAATGGAACAAAGTCTAAAATTTCGGCCATCCCGCATGACAAGCACCAAGTGCTTGTCACTGAAATCAACGTCTTCAATTATGAACTCCAAGTCATCACTGAATATATTCTGCATTCTTAATGAGAAATCTATGAGCCAAAGGTCCCATCATGAATGAATATTATGCTTTTCAGATGAAAGGTTATTTAGCCAGCGGAAGGATAGATGGCAGTTGGTGCGGGAGGAGGGGAGAAACATTTAGAAGTAAACATAGTAAAAGCCCCAATACAGTACAAACCCACCTCCCACTTCCTTCCATTCAGTGAGCAGTTAACTGGACTGCGTAAAAGATAATGGTGATCAACTGATTGTCCATCTTTAGCAGCATCAGTAAAGAGGTAAAGATACCCTTGGTGATGCTCGACGACACAGTGGGCTTGAGCCTCACATTCCCACACAGGTGTCATGACAGATAAAGGATCAGCAGCATCTATCAGAAAGATCTAAAAACTAGTCATTGACATAAAATTGCCTAACAGCAAGTGATATAAAAAGTGTAGATACTGCTGAGTATCACCTTTGATGATGTAGTTGAGAATATATGTACTGTCACAAACTGGAAATCCTTAGTATGTCTTATGCTTACATAGCCATTCTCGCTAGGCTCTTCTAAAAGCAACACATCGTCTTGTTCAGACCCAATCATACTACAGTAAATCCTGAAAGAAGAACTGGAAACAACTGAGACATCGGGCATACGCCAGAAATAATCTTTTAACCAAATAAGTAAAATTACCAACCTATAAGGCCTCTTACAGTGATCAGTGACAACATAAAGCAATGCTTGTCCACCTTTCCCCCAGGCTATGTTTGAAACCCAATCTGCTTGGGGCTTACTACATAGTGAACCGAAATTTAAGTCTCGCACATACATTTTAAAGTAATCGTTATCCTTATCATACATTGTGTATGCTAGATATCGATGATCAGGGGACACTTCTGATAATTCTTCATATGCATAACCTTTAATTTAACAAAGGAAAAAGGGTTATACACCATGAGTAAAATGAGCCATAAAATCAGCAACCAATATATAAGGGTGGCTACATAAATCCTCAAGAAACATTCTACTATATTTGGAAAATCAACAAAAAAGAAGTTCTCTCTACTTGATCTGAGGTAGTGGTATGGACTGCGTACACTTTACCCTCCCCAGACCCCACTTTGTGGGAATACACTGGGTATGTTGTTGTAACATAAAAGAAGTAGTAAGAGAAAGCCAAACCTCCAAAATTTTCAGCTTCTTCATTGTAGTCAAGAAGCTTCTGCTCAATTCTCTTCCCCGACGTAAAATCGAAACCTGCTGAAGGAGATTTATTCGAAATGAAATCTTCATGCGCCCGTGCTAACCTCCTACACAGCACTGGATACTGCTTCCCTTCTTCCACCCGCCTATAGTACAACCTGCGGCGACCAATATCCACCTCCATAGAGTAAACACAATTATCACATTTCAGAATCCAAACAACAGCAATACAACAAAAAAAGTTGTGGGCATCTATTCCGGAAATAAATATGTCAATAACATAAGAATAACAACTACTATGCCCCAATCCTAAACCAGTTCAGGTGCTACTCCCTTTGTCCCAATTTATGTGGCACCTTTCGGATTTGGAGATCCAAACAAGTCTTTCTTTGACCATGATTTTTTTTACACTTCCTCCATTCACTTTAACTTGTCCAGTATTTAAGAAAAAAGATTTTCACCTTTACTAGTCACTTTTAACATATCAAGAAAAGACAATTATTTTTTTCGATGTTTTACCCTTAGCATTAATTAGTTATTCCCTAAATCATTTTCCAAAATTAATACTAAACATCAAGTAATAGGAGTAGTGTGGTAAAATAGCCACGTCAATCATTATTTTCTTAATGGGCGTGCCAAATCCAAATGTGACATGTAAAAGTGAAAGGAGAGAGTACCTTTTAACTATTTTGAATTCTCAATTATGGTAACTTATAGTACATTTTTTAAGCAGTTTTCAAATACACATGTATACTTCATTTTCAAAAATTTCATGTCCGAATTCACGGTCAAAATTAAACTGATTGACTCTCAAAATTCGGAAGGAGTATATGAATTCTGCTGGATTCTAACAAGGAAATGAAGCGGAAGAATACCAAGGACCCCAACGAAGGGGAGGGGTAGATAGGTCATTTGACAAGCGAGAGCCCATTTCAGTCTGAAGTTTAGACTGAAGACGTTCAGTATCAGACATAACAGCTTCAGTATACTTCTCCTCTTGTTCCATGTACACATCCATATGTCGCATGGCTACTTTGTCATTGAGCTGTGACATCCAGTTGTAAGGATCCTCCCATGACTCGCCGTGATGAGTGAAAGTCACCGGCTTTTTAGGAGGATTTGGAGGTGATGGTGGTGCTGCCGGTGGTTGAGGCTTCTGTGGTTTGTAGTTTGCATAGAGGATGAAGTGGATACGCGGCGGCGTTATACGGCGGTGACTTAGCTGGTTGTGGCGGAGAGAGCTTAGGAGGTGGCGCATGGTGGTGGCTGGTGGACGGGGAAATTGGGGTTCAGGGTTTAAGCACCATTTCTGTTTTTTTAAAAAAGAATTTTTTTTGCAATATTAAATTGAATAGAAAAGGACCAGAATGCCCTTCATGTAGTTTTTGGTGGAAAAAAAAAAATGCTCATGAGCTATATATTCTCTTATATTAGAAGCCACAGATGAGGAGCTTCAGCTGCCTGTCTCATGGTCATACCTGCTTACATATGGGTATTTCAGATATTTTATATTTTTATGCAGCAACATTGTTGTACTTTAATATTTATGTGTACGTACTATTTCTGTTTTGAACAAAATAATCAAGACTTTTGATGTAATATGTGTAAGATAATTGGTCTGAAATGTATGGGGTCCTTCTAGATTCTTTTTCTGTATGTCTCTTTTATCCTGATTTGGTCCATTATTACCCAAATAGCCACATATATTTTGGTAATTAAGGTAACTTCGCAGCCCTATTCTATCACAGTTTTAGACTTGCATCACATTTTACTTTTTCCTTTTTGTTAAAATTTTTGACGACATATGAACTACAACCGTTTATAGATTATTGAACAAGAGAAAAGTAATTAAATTTCATTGAGCTTACTCCAAAATTATATAATAAAATTTTAAAATAATAAATCTCTTATAAAGAGTAATAATGAAAACATTCTTTTATTTTTAAATTAATTTATTTGTGTTATTTTCTTTTTTTTAGTCTGTTATACATTTAAAAATTACATAAAAATTATTATAACTCATAATAATTAATAATTTAAAATATCTAAAAAATATAATTAAAATATCTAAAAAATACAAAATATACAATTGATTGACTCTCAAAATTTTATTTGTACCACATGTGTAACATATACTATGTGAAAATATGTAACAAATATTACTCCCTCCGCTCCAAAATCACAATCAAAAGTTTAAAATACACTTATTTTGAAACAAAAAGAGTATAATCACAACTTAAAACATTTAAAAATTATATAAAATTTTTGATGAACTCCAATTTCATTTGTATCACATAAATTAAGACAGAAAAAATAATATATATTTGGCCCGTGCTAGCACGGGCTCCTTCATCTAGTCTTGTTAAAACTTAACAGTAATTTCCTTTGGAGTTTAGACACGGATTTCATTTTGAAATGACTATACTACTTATTTTTTTTTTATATATTTATGTACTGTGTTTTCTCTTTCACTAATCTTCATAGAATGTTAAAACAATTTTGTATGATAAGAGTTATTGTACGAGCAGAAGATAACTGTAATCAGGAAATTATTAAGTTGCGAAAAAAATGTTTTCTGGTGAAATAATTGACTTTGGATGAAATAGAGAACAAGTTGGTTAGATTTAAACAATAAGCCGACTTTTTTCTATTACACTTAGGGGTAGTTTGGTAGAGTGTATTGGGAAAAATAATGCATGCATTAGTTAATGTGTATTATTAGTACCTTGTTTGGTACATTTTTTAGCATTATTTATATACTCTATTGTGTATTGAGGTGTGTATTACTAATGCCTCAAAATTCATGGTATTAGTAATGCAATGCATTCTAATGCATGCATTAGCATGATTAAAGACACAATTATCCCTCAAAATCTTTTCCACATCTTTTTCACCATATATATGGAGGGTATTTTTGTAAAAAATATTTTTTTAAAAAAATTATGTAATTTATGTATTTTTAATACACCAGACCAAATACTGCATAAGAAAAATGCAAGCATAACTAACACAAGCATTATTAATACAAGCATTACTAATACACTATATTTTGCATTATTCTTATACACTCTACCAAACGACCCCTTAAGAATTAGGAAAGGGGAAGAGGAAAGACATGTCTTCAACGTTTCTTGGTTGTTTGATTTGTATGAACATTTTACTCTCGAATTACGTTCAACATTTTTATACTACCTAGTATATATAGTTTTCGCAACCCCCAAAGTACTAAGCACTTGAAAAGCAAATACAACAGAATAATACTGAATAAACTTCTTGAAATTTCATAGATTACCATTCACGAAACAACACAACATAATAATTAGGTACATACTACTTCGTCCACGACAGAAATTCAAAGGACATAACAGACTCAGATCTCAATCAAAAGTAAATAAACATAGTACTAGCAAATCTACGACGTCCCGTTGGAATTAAAGTGGTCTTATAATCTCATTCTCAACAGGATAGATGTGGACATCTAAAATAACTGGCTTTGAGTTGTGTGTTCCTCCTTGAGCAAGCTCAAACACACAAACATCAAATTCATCCAGACGATTATCCATTACAAAATCTTCCCAGCCTGACTGGATCACCAGTCCTTCCATTCTGCAACGAATGGACGCCGGCCACGTTCGTCTGGTCGAAGGGATTCTTAGAGTAATTGTCTCAGATATTTGCCTCATGTGCTCCTGTGCCCATGCTTTAGGGAGCTTCTGGTTTCACATAATATAAGATTTACCAAAATCAGCTCAAACAACACACTACTGTCATTTGATTCTTTGGTTAGACTAATAGGGGTTAGCTAGTGTATCAGCATGGTACTAATATGAATATGTAGAGATAAATCAACAGTTGCGACATGAACGTTACATACTATTACTCAACCTAATGTTACTGTGAACAGAAAGGACTTGTATACACCGGGATGCAAAGAATAATGAAGAATTAACCCGAATAGGAAATAGGCGGAAGATGTATAATATATGTATACCATGTATAATTAGTGCATAATCTATGTATCTGGCTAGAAAAAGTAAACAGTGAATCCTATAGGCTATTTGTATAAAGATCCAAAGAATAATTACTCTATCCTGTATTCTAATCTATTGTTGTCATGGTAAATTCAAGATTTGAATTTTATGGGTTCTTGCAACCCATGTTTGCCATTGAACCCCTAATCAATTTGTGCTATTAGGTTCGCAATTTAATAATATGTACATATTTAACATATTTTTCAGCATATATAAAGGATCTAAGTTAAGGCTACTGGTTGTAACTAGCATTCACTTATGACAGATAGTTGAATTTTTTGACAAGAAAATACCAGTTGACCCATGTAGACATGGGTAGGCTTCATTTTCATCAGAACACAAGGAACGGAAGATGTGTGTCTTGAGGCCTGTTGATAGACTTTTATCTTCTCTTTCTCTGGAACCTGGCGTCTGTTTGAGTACGAAGACCTGTTTTCCTCTGAACTAACAATTTTCCCAAATCAAAATCCAAACAATGTAGAAAAAGAATAGATAAATTTCAAAGAAAAAAGAGGTAAAACTTAACCAGGTTCAACATTTTGGTTGCGTGATGACAAAGGAGTGCACTTCCTTTTCCTATTGTCCTGCTTGGCTACCAAATTTTTTTTCTTTTTCCTCCCTTTGCTAGGCTGAGGTGAATGGAACACATACTGTTTTCCAGGCGACGATTTGCGCCTCGTAAGCTCTTGTATGTTATCCTCCTCATCAGTAGTATCATCATCATCATATCCACAATTTATTTGCTCACATGAAGGTTCCTCTTCACTACTCTGCTTGCGTGATGATGATGGAGTGCACTTCCTTTTCCTATTGTCCTGCTTGGCTACCAAGATTTTCTTTTTTTCCCTCCCTTTGCTAGGCTGAGGTTCATGGAACTGATACTGTTTTCCACGTGACGATTTGCGCCTCGTAACCTCTTGTATGCTATCTTCCTCATCAGTAGTATCATCATCATCATATCCATAATTTATTTCCTCACATGAAAGTTCATCTTCACTACTTTGTTGTTTATATTTCTTGACAAAAGAAGTTTCCTCTTTCTCACAAGCACTTGGGTCAAAAATCATGACATCAAAAGCTGAAAAACCATCCATCTTGAACACCAACAGATCAGCATCATCCAAGCAATGATCTTTGACAAAAATTTCCCAGCCATTACAGAAAACAAAATCATCCTCTGCTGTTCTCTTAACTTCAACCAACCACGTTTTGCCACTAGGACCTGTTAGAAACTTCCTTCCCAACAGTTTGTTACTGTTCTTAAAAGAAGTCACAAACCTTTGTGGAATTTGCTGCGTTAAAGAATCACAAATGTGTCAGCTACAAATTATAAAGTAAATCAAGAAAGTGCAGCCAGGTGCCCTAAAACTTCCGCAGGACCACAATGGTCTATGTTACGCAGCCTTACCCTACATTTCTGCTGGAGGCTGTTTACACGGCCTGAGCCCAAGACCTCTTGGTCACATATAGCAACTTTAACCGGTACTCCAAGGCTGCCCTTCTTCAAAAGTAAATCAAATCGAGAGAAAAATCTTGACTTACCAATCTACGCCTGAAATCATTCATCATTATTTTGAAGAACGACTTATTTTTGTCCAACTCTACCCTGTACTTTTGTTTCTCAAGCACTTTGCATCTCTCACAGTGTGTAGCCATTCTCTTTAACAAAATTTTGGTTCTTTGAGGAAGAAAATTTTGTTTTGAAAAGACCCTATGAGAATTACTAAGCTAAGAGTTAGTACTATTATTTATGGACCACAAATTTGGGGTCTTTGTTGGTAGAATCTTGTGACGTCTCCTGCGAATAAGCTACCATTTTTAGTTTGTATTCAAATCTTTTTACAGCTATGCAGAGCTCATTGAGGAAATATGAAAACATGAACCCTGACAGCAATTTAATATTTTCCTCAGAAAAACTGATACTCATTAGTCATTTGTATCATATACCAAATTCTGAAATGGTGTTGGTGAAACGTTCTTTTAATTGGAGCTCTCCTTATGAAATAGGAACAAAATTAGTTCACAGTAGCAGTTTCTAGTTCTAGCTAACTTTGACTCCTAGTACTATTAATGCTGCACGTTAAGACTTTATTTTTAATGTTAATAGTACCTATATTTGTTGATGGTATTCTCCGTAATTCTCGACATGGTTTCTTTACTATTGTATTTTCTTTTCATACTCAATTTGTTATGGTTTTCTTGAGTCTAGGTCTTCCGGAAACAGTCTTTCTATCCTTCACAAGGTAGAGATAAGATTTGCGTACACATCATCCACTTGTGAAATTACAATGAATATGTTATTGTTGCCAATAGACTGATCTATATCTGGTGGACAGTTCATCTTGGGCTATAGGGTTTCATAAAGAGGACATTGACTTGTTAAGCAATAACACTGGTTAATTAAGGGGTTCAGAGTTGCAGTGAGCCTAGCAAATCTTGGCTATAATAGGTGAGATGTGATGATGTATGATTCAGTCTCTTCTAACAAGAAATACTATAATTGGATTAAATGAAATTAGCTTTATTTTTTGTACAAAAGAAACTTTTTCCTTTTCCAGATCAGTCATTATCATTTATCTAGAAGATCTCATTAGCTGTGATTTTTCATGTCCATTTCCTCATTTTAGAGGATTCCCACTATCATGTCTTCGTTTTGTAGTGTGAAGAAACTATTAAGGCTGAAGTGAACGATGGATCTCGATCTGATACTATGGATGATGGTATCCCGTGTAATTCATACTAATCGACAGGAAGTGAGCTAACTTGTTAAAGTATACACACACATATTAGAGCATTTAATTAGCAAGCATCTTCCACTCTAATTTGATTAAATCCTATATTCTACAATTTGATCACATCACCGAGGGATACATATAATATTACAAAAAAATTGCCAAAGCAAAAGTTTTATATTTCCTGTTCTTTAAAAGTAGTACCTCCATATGTGCTGTTGGAATTAGAGTGGTCTCATGATTTCATTCTCAACAGCATATATGTGAACATCCAAAATAACTGGATTTGAGTTGTGTGTTCCTCCTTGAGCAAGCTCAAACACACAAATATCAAACTCATCCAGATTATTGTGCATAACAAAAACTTCCCAGCCTGACTGAATCACCAGTCCTTCCATTCTGCAGCGAATTGAGGCCTCCCATGTTCTTCCACTCGAAGGGTTTCTTAGAGTAATTGTCTCGGATTTCTGCCTCATTAACTTCTGTGCCCATGCTTTGGGGAGCTTCTGGTTTCACATAATATAAGATAAACCAAAATCAGCTCAAACAACACAATACTATCATTTAATTCTTTGGTTAGACTAATGGGGGTTTGCTACTAATATGAATATGTAGAGATAAATCAACAATTGCGACATGAACATTACATACTATTACTTTAGCTAATGTTACTGTGAACAGCAAGGACTTGTATACACTGGGATGCACAGAATAATGAAGAATTAACCAGTTCCATGTATAATATATGTATATCACGTATAATTAGAGCATAATCTATGTAACCGGCTAGAAAAAGTAAACAGTGAATCCGATCGGCTATTTGTATAAAGATCCAAGAGTAATTACTCTATCCTGTATTCTAATCTATTGTCGTTATGGCGGATTCAAGATTTTAATTTTATGGTTCTTGCCACCCATGTTTGCCACCGAACCCCTAATCAATTTATGCTATTAGGTTCTCAATTTAATAATATGTACATATTTGACATATTTTTAAGCATATATAGAGGATCTAAGTTGAGGCTACTGGTTGTAACTTGCATTCACTTATGATAGATAGCTGAACTTTATGACAAGAAAATACCAAGTTGACCCATGTAGACATGGGTAGGCTGCATTTTCATCAGAACAGAAGGCACAGAAGATGTGTGTCTTGAGGCCCGTTGATGGACTCTCATCTTCTCTTTCTCTGGAACCTGGCGTCTGTTTGAGTACATTGACCTTTTTTCCTCTGAACTAACAATTTTCTCAAATCAGAATCCAAACAATGTAGAAAAAGAACAGATAAATTTCAAATAAAAAGAGGTAAAACTTAACCAGGTTCAACATTTTGCTTGCATGATGACGAAGGAGTGCACTTCCTTTTCTTCATTTTCTTCCCTTTGCTAGGCTGAGGTGAATGGAACTGATACTGTTTTCGACGTGAAGATTTATGCCTCATAGGCTCTTGTATGTTATCCTCCTCATCAGTATCATCATCATCATCAATAACAACATATCCATAACTTTTTTCCTCATATGAAGGTTCATCTTCACTACTCTGTTGCTCACTAGTACGTTCATCCGTTACTTCATCTGGATGTTTACAAGGTAACTTATTTTTCTTGACAAAAAAAGCTTCCCCTTTTTCACAAGCACTTTGGTCAAATATCATGACATCAAAAGCTGAAAAACCATCCATCTTGAACACCAACATATCCGCATCTTCCAAGCAATGATCTTTGACAAAAATTTCCCAGCCATTACAGAAAACAAAGTCATCCTCCTCTGTTCTCTTAACCTCAACCAACCACGTATCGCCACTAGGACCTGTTAGAATCTTCTGCCCCAACATTTTGTTACGGTTCTTGCAACAAGTCACAAACTTTTGTGGAATGCGCTGCATTAATGAATCCCAAAATGTTTCAGCTACAAATTAAAAGTAAATCAAGAAAGGGCAGCCCGGTGCACTAAAGGGATCCGGGGAAGGTCCAGACCACAATGGTCTATTGTACGCAGCCTTACCCTGCATTTTTGCCGGAGGCTGTTTCCGCCAAGGCTCCCCTTCTTCTAAATAAATCAAATAGAGAGAAAACTCTCGACTTACCAATCTATGCCTGAAATCATTCATCATTATTTTGAAGTACTTATTTTTGTCCAACTCTTCCCAGTACTTTTGTCTCTCAAGCACTCTGCATCTCTCACAGTTTGTAGCCATTCTTCTTTAACAAATTTTGGTTCTTTGAGGAAGAAAATTTTGTAGATTAAAAAAACTCTGAAGTTTCCGTTTGTATCATAGGCCAAATACTGAAATGATGATGGTGAATCGTACTTTTAATTCGAGCTACCCTTGAAATAGATACAAAATAAGCTCCTTTCAAACAAAGTAGCCGTTTCCAATTCGAGCTATCTTGACTCTTTGTACGATTAATGCTACACGTTAGACTTTATTATTAATGCAAATAGTACTAATATTTGTTTGTTTTCTCCATTATTTTCGACATGGCTTCTTCACACTTTTCTTTCGGTCTATCTTTACTTATACACTATACCAAAAATGATTGTCCAATTTTACTTGTCCAATTTGAAAAATTAAGAAATAAGTTATCGTTATGTCTATTTCACTCTTGTTATTGAACACTATATTCATTTTCCAACAATTAGGTGGCTTATAATTAATAGGGGTAATAGAAAATTTACAATTTTATTTATTATTTCTTGAGGGATGTGTCGAGTCAAACATGAACAAATAAAGATGGCAGAGGGAGCATTATATTTTCTTTCATACTCAATTTGTTATGGTTTTCTTGAGCCGATGGCCTTTTGGAAACAGTTTCACATAGTAGAAATCAGGTTTGCATACACATCACCCCACTTATGAAATCACACCAAATATATTGGACAGTTCATCTTGAGCTGTAGGGTTTAATAAAGAAGACATTGATGTTATAAGCAATAACACTGGTTAATTCAGGGGTACAGAGTTGCAGTGAGCCTAGAAAATCTTGGCTATAATAGGTGAGATATAATGATGTATGATCCAGTCTCTTCTAACAAGAAATACTATAATTGGATCAAATCAAATTAACTTCATTTTTTGTACAAAATAAACTTTTCCGTTTCCAGAGCAGTCATTTTCATTTATCTAGAAGATCTTATTAATTGTGATTTTTCATGTCCATTTCCTCATTTCAGAGGAATCCCACTACCATGTCTCTCTTTTTTTGTGCAAAAAACGGTGGATTTCGATCTGATACTTGGATGATGGTATCCCGTGTAATTCATACTAATCGACAGGAAGTGAGCTAATTTGTTAAGTGTACACACACATATTAGAGCATTTAATTAGCAAGCATATTCCATTCTAAATTGATTAAATCCTATATTCTACAATTTGATCACATCAACAAGGGATACATACAATATCACAAAAAATTGTCAAAGCAAAAGCTATATATTACCTGTTCTTTAATTGTACAAAAGATCCTACCAGATTAGCCATTTACAAGCCTATTCTGTAAAAAAAAGTCATTTTACTCATTCACTGGCAAACATCTTTCAGTCCTTAAGGATCCACTTTTCCATTCACTTGTGTTGGATTTGAATCAACTGAAGTCTCTCTCTCTATATATATATACCCAAGAGTCCTAGGCAAAGCACTTAGATCATCTGGTCATTGACTCTACTTTGTTTTCTTCTTTGACCATCTCAATATCTACAGTAACAGCCCTCTTATGGACACAACTTTTCATTCAAAAAGAATTTGTTGAAGCTCTCGTGCGTTCAAGGAGAGAAGGAACTTGCATCAGTGCTATAAAATGAGTACTCGCTTAAGCTGAAGTTTAACCGTTCTTCATCCCACTTGATTATCTCCCTTGCATACTTGAGCGATTCATCCACTGTTTTTGGCTCTAAACCTTTTACTAGTGAAACATACAGCTTCCTGTTAGTGAGAGAAGAAAAGAGCCTCTTGAATTTTACTGCAACATGATGAAATGCCAACTGGCCCACAGAGGGACTATGATTGATGCTGCTGGAGTTGCTGTTGGACCGATGACGGCTTACAATCGGATGAAAATCGTCAAACCATTCACATTTGGTCAAAGGAACACGTTCTAACTTGTCCTCAAATGAATCAAACTTGTTTAATAAGACAAGAAAGTCCATCTGATCAAAGGTTGGATGAGTCGCGATGCCCTCGAAAAGTTTCTTGGTTAATAACATCTTGTTCACTTTCTCCCCAGTTTCATCAACAACATATTCATCATAATCACTTAAGGCAACACAGAAAATAACCACACGAACGTCTTCAAACATCTCAATCCACTTGCAATTTTCAATGAACCCTCTTGCCTGTACTCTAATCAGCTGAAATCTGAGTACCAGAAAAAATAAAATTGTTTAGATAATGCCTCTTCATATTCTGCAAATGACAGGGGTTATAATAACTTCAGTCCTCACCCTATATTCATTTATGAAGATCCTAAAATCAATTATAAGAAAATAGTATCTGCATAGAAGGGTTCTCAAACACAGCCACGCCAGTATCTAGAAATAAAAAAATCAGGAGGATCCAATCGCCCATTTGTTAGCTACGTGAGAATCCCAGCCCAATGGTTGGCTTTCAGTTCTCATATGAAATATTTATATGGACCCAAGATTGTCGCACCAACCATGAGATGGGTCTCTTTTCCAGTGTTCGAAGTTTTTACTATGTTGCACTAAATTCTAGGCTATGTTGCTTAGATCCTTCACAAATGACTGGCCAGGTGCATGTTGGATACTCCAAATGTTATGTTTTTTTGGAGGATCCGAGCAACATAGATTCTAGGTCAGTCCACACTAGTGAAAGTAGTAAGTCAATGAGGCAAAAATGCTTCCCCATCAAAGGCATAACAATGCAAGGATGATAAACCAAAGGTCAAGTTTTACTTTTCAAAATTATTCCACGTCTCTGTCAACTACATGGTTAATTAGTGTTTACAAACCTGAGCACAGAATTAGGGTGATCACTGTTCCTGAGCACAGAATTAGGGTGATCACTGCTGTCAAGATTATCATAATCTTCGGAATCTGGGAACGAAAAGTCCACACATGAAAGTCCATTGGAAGAAGTAACACCCTCAGCATATAAAATATCCACATCTGAAGGTTCATAATCGGTTTTTAAAATATCAACTGCCTGAAATAGGAAAACAATAGATGCAGAGATATTTAGCAACACAATTGAAGATCCTTCCCATCATCTATAGGAATCAACAAGGAACTCACAGTTACATAACCCAGCCAAATGCTACTATGTGATCACAAGGTTTATTCAAAACATGGAATAAACAAACCAATTTATTCAATGTCAACTCAATTTAGTACACAAAAGTACCATAAAAGATAGTAAGAAGCTATATTGCAAAAGTTAAAAAACACACCAATTGCAGTTGTTATCAGGTGTGTATTTATTTCAAGTATATAACTTCTAAGAAAATCCATATTAACTACCAATACAAGTAAAATTTACCATCTGGTGATAAGCTTTGTCATTCGAATGGATATTGGCTTATAACTAGTATTCAAATGTAAGCACATGGGCAAGGATAGACTACTTGATATAATATGCAATTGCAAAATACTGACGTAACACACACGAACTAGACAAAGTAACATTCTCAGATTCGCTTCGCTTCTCCTGCTCTCTTAGCAATCAACACGAAGTCATAAGGCACATGTCACAATAACAATAACCCACCCTTAGACGGAACCGATTTTAAATAGTCTTTTTTGATCATTTTAAAGACAAAATGTCATAAAGTTAACAAGGGAGTATCACCAAAGTGCAAATTAGCATGCAACATATACGATGGATAGAGCTCCTTCTTGGGCCAGACTCTATTTGTCTATGTAAGAGTGCAAATGTGAAATGAAGGAGTTGAAATAGCTGTAGACTTTGACCCATAAAACGAAGAATCTACGACACAACTCACAAGTTCTTCAATCTTCAAATATCGATTGCAACTTGCAAGTAATTATGCATAAATGTCACGTCACCAAACTGAGCAAATTGACTACATGAGATTTTCTTACCCGCTCTAAGAAATAACATGACATGTCATGAAGCATTTCCAGTTCACTTCTTCGCTTATAAGTTGCCTGGATGGCTGCATCATTCCACAACTCCTCAATTAATGGAGCATATTCCCGTGTTGCAGCTGGGAAAACGGCTTCTAGATTACCCGTGGCCATAATTTTGAGAAGCCAATCTGAGAATGCTTTCAGCCTTGGAGGTATGGAATATAATGTTTTCTTTTCAATCCCAGTGCTATCACCTGATGTCATAAGCTCCAATTGTTACTTGAGAGGTATATTGCAAGAAATCCAGGTTCACCAAGTAGGCTGAGGGGAAATAAACTATGATGGCATGCACATGGTTATGTTTTAGAACCAATAAAATGAGGAGCCCAAAGTTTTTAATACCACATGATTATGTTTGCGGAACCAATTAAACTAAGGAGCCCAAAGTTAGTAATGCCACATGATTATGTTTATGGAACCAAATTGAAATGAAGAGCCCAAAGTTTGTAATACCTGTCATCCCAGAGTCGCAAGATGAAGAGCCCTCGCGCAATTCATGCAAACTCTCTTCTTCAAAGCGCTCGCGTCCCTCAAGTAGCACACCAATGTATCCATACACATTACTTTGGATCAACAATTTGATATGTTCTCTCTCATCCTCCGAGAAAGGAACATCCTTGTAAAGAATTTTTGCCTAATTTACCAAATCAATGAAAGCAGAAGCCAAATTAAACAAAGATAATCTGATAGGAAAAAATCAACGAGCATAATAGCAAGGCTAAATGGGAACTTAAATAGCTAAAAACACAAACAAGCAAGAAAAGAAAGGAATCAAGTCGTACAGGTGCACAAATAGAAATATTTCCTAACACAAAACCTACCTTCTACAGAACCAAAAAAAGTAATGATACTGACATGAAGACTAAAGTCAGCAACATGTGTAAAGTACCTAGGAGCCTCAATCAAGTATAATTTTCAGATTGTTTCAATGTTCGCATTTCTATTTTTATTGGTATTTAGAAAGCAAATGGCTGAAGTAAAAATACAACTACATGGAGCAAACAACCCACAAAGCAATTAGGCATCACTTTAGAAAATGGAGGTACCATAACAAAAACTCACTGGGCCAGAAACACAAAATTTTACCAGTTCTTCATCTCTGCGGCTCAACCTCTCTGTAATATATTCTTTTCAGTATCTTTTAACATCCTACTACCTCATTCCTTCCGTTCTTTCCAGTAAATTTTTTTAAGATCATAACAGAGGCAAGTCAGGTTAGCAGCTGAAGTGATTGTTCTTATCAGTCAGGTCAACAACATAAAAGAAGCATCAACATTAGTCTTTGCAAAGAGAAAACTCTATGTAAGACAACATTACAATAGGCCACACAAATATCTAACTTAGACATTAAACAAAGACCAATAGGATCTAATTGCTCTCGGACAGAATACAATTGCAACAAATTTATAAACAATAAGTTAAAAACAGTTTTTCTCAAAGGGCAGAGATGCACTCTTTCCTTCCATTTCATTTTTTTTTCTTTCTTTCTCATCTAGGTAAGCAACTATAGGATGAGGAGATTATGTGTTCCTCTATATTTGGAACACGAATACCGAGAAAGCAGAAACTTTTCCGCTTTACTAACGACTAAAATAGGATGAATCTCTAAATCACTTCCTCAGAGCATGATGCAGAAGTAACTAATGCTTGTTGAAAGAGCAGACAGTCCCTAATCTAACATAAATCAGGTGAATATAGGATGTTGTGAAACCAGATAATTGATAGCAAACAAGCTGGTCATCGGAGCATTATACGTGAGGAGAGAGAGCAGATAAATTATATTTACCTAAAACAGCAAAAAGCAAGGGCTCAACGAGACAGTTCTAACAGTAGAAACTCATTTTGGTATAACTCTGGTATAGAGGCATGTTTTTTGCCCAAACATTAATATAAATTTATAAATTAATTAAAGAAACAGTAGAAAGACACCTGCTTATATATGGTGCTAGTACCAGATCCACTATATCCAATCAAAAGTATCTTGTTAAGTGCCCTCTGTTCAAGATAATCAGGTACCACTTGACTAAGCACACTATTAACTTGCTCTCCACAAGTATTAGATGACTTTGAAGGCACTGGAAGAGAGAGTACAGCACAAACCAGCTTCATTCCAGCCTGAAAAGACAAATACTTTCACTGAGAACCAGAAATGGCTGTATATTTGAGTGAGTATGTGAAGTGGATAAGCCGAGAAGGAACAAAATCATGGAACATAAATCAGGACGATTCCCATTTCCATATGCTAATTGAATTTAAACTGGAGCAAACCAGGAGAAATTTAATCCTTTAGGCCCTAGCAATGATCCCCAAAAAAGTCAAACCTCACTAAACCAAGGTCCATTTCTATGGAAACTACATTAATTAGAGGCAACGGAAAATTTGAAAGAAGGACAACAAACTCAAATCGAGCATACAAATCTAACCTTGCCCCATATATATCCTTTGGTATTTCTTTGCCCCTCTTCCTGATATGAACCATCCTCATTCACCCAAAAATGTGGATTGCCAGCACATTGTACTCCTGCTAACTGTATAAGTAACCAACCTAGTCAGTATAAAACACAAAAAGTGAATTATAACTGGACCTTGTTTTGCAGGTATCAAAAATTAACCTGCAACATCCGTAGCTCGGATTTGGTGATCTCACGACCATTTATATAGACCTGAGTGTTTCCACTGCTAGCATTTGGCTTGATTGGACCTCCAACATTTAAATGAGGAGTGATAATTTGTGAAGGTTTTTGTCCTTCCTGTTATATAATCAACTATCGGGTTAGACTTCCAGACTAATGCTCAATGCACAAAATATATCATGTGGAAAAAGAATAAATGATGTCCAGAATGAAATTCTACTCACCTTTCCCCAGAGACCAGAAACTTTGTCATACCAATAATTCCCTGGTTTCAGCTTCTTTGGTGGATTTATGCAGCTTTGCAATACAACAAGCTCTTCAGGAGAAAGAGGTCTTCCATTCACACATACATATTCAGATGGCAACTGATTTACTTCACACATTTTCTCCGTCTTCATGATCTGTCTGATTTCCAAATCATTTAGCAGTCGCTTGAGCATCCTAGAGCATTTCCCCAAGTTGCCTCGCTTTGATTCATCAATTGGGTAACCGATGCAGCTTACACACTTTCTTCCCTCTGGCATAGACCCCATTGCTCTAAGCACACAATTACTGCAATATTTGGCATCACAAACAATACATACCTCCTTTTCAGTAAACCTGTTTCCCTTAAAACAACGATAGCACACCCCTTTCTTCACCCTCACTGCAGGTTCTTTCTTTGGTCGGATGACTTCGGGCTCAGCACCACTAACATCTTCATTAATATCCTCATCCTCTGACTCAATATCACAGAAAGTCACAACAGGTGCTCGTTTAACATCACAACTAGTTTCATTAAAGCTATCCCCATATTTATGTGAAGAAACACGAGAAGACGGATAATCAAGACTCAAAATTGACTCATTCGAAGCCCAATCTGGTTGGCTTAAATCATTGAACTCCAAGCTTCTGTCTTTACGACTAGTTGAAGCCCTCAAACTGTGTGTACTCCTTGACAAGTCTCTGGATTTCTCAAAACTACTCGAAAATCTAAAAGTACCAGAACTCCCCACCCTTCCCAGCAATTCACGCGAATGATCACAACTAATGGAGGACGATGCCAAGTCAGTAGATTCATTGATCAAGCCAGAAAACTCACCTACATCTCCATTACCCCTCTCTAACGGGCTAGAACTACTAGACTGACCTGAAAGACCAGAAGCCCTATTACTATGAACTCTCTCCTCAAGTGCAGTAACAGAGCTAGGAGACAACGTAGTTTCTGAGCCTAAAGCTAGTTCTTTGCTAGCAGAATCATCCTCATCCACCCTCTGAAAAGCTATAACAGATGTAGGAGACACAGTAGATTCCGAACTACGCTTCAAATCTTTGGAAAATCTTTTGGTTATATCTGTAGCTGATATAGGTTGAACAACTGGTAAAGTTAATTTATGGGATAATGATACCTGTGAAACTACAGCAGCCACTGGAATCCTATCAACATTGATAGGTACTGCTCGTGGAAGATCGTGGGTTATAGGTGGACCATCGTATTCCATAGCAAAACAGTATTCTACTCCATCATCAACCACCGTCGCCGCCATTTCCGGCGACATTTTTAGAGGAAAAATCAGAGCACCCTCAACAATTATCAAGGATTTTTACTTGCACACAAATAGAAGTATAAAACAGATTTAAGAAAAGTGAAATCCCTCAACAACTATCAACGACAATTATTTACAGAACAAATACAGTAGAGAGAACTGATATGGGTAAGAATTTAAAAAAAAAAAAAACATTTTTCTGAATCAGCAAAATGCCCCTTTTAAGATTTCAAAAGAAACCTAACCCAGAAACACTATGCAGAAACTAAAGGTGGCAAGGAAAAGTGAAATCCCTCAACAACTATGACTACTCGTTATTTACAGACCCAAAATACAAGAAACTGAGATGGGGTAAGTAGAAAAAGACCAAAAATGCAATCTTGATGTATCCTCTACATGCCCCTTTCAAGATTTCACAAGCAACCAAATCCAGGGAAGAGCAACTATGCAAGAAACTGAAGCTAGCAAGGAAAAGTGAAATCCCTCAACAACAGACCCATATACTGAGATGGGTAAGGAGATAAAAACCAAAAAATGCAATCTTGCTTGTACCCTCTACATGCATCTTTCAAGATTTCACAAGCAAACAAAACCAGGACAGAACAACTGTTCAAGAAACTGAAACTGACAAAGAAAAGTCGAACAAAAGAAGGAATTTTGAAGCAGATTGAAGAAGAAACAAACAGAAGGAGAAGGGAATGGGAATGGTAGGAGGGAAAATCCAAAGCTTGGGATGGAGGAGAAAAAAATAATGGAGAAAAATGTGTTGGGAAAGTAGAAAAAGTTGGGTAAGTGGGGAAAAAGACAACATAGGAGGGGTATCCAATAGTGGTGGACACTGTTCTGTAGTGGCATCTTTTTTTCTTTTTGCTTTACAAAGGTGTAAGGTTAGCCCCGTATAATACACCTTTGTAGTTCTATGTTTTTTCCAAATTTTATAGCAAAAACTTTAGTACATCTAATTGTCTTTGCTTTATTTTTATTTTTTTCTTTTTTTCTTTTTTTCTCTTTGTTTGATGGCTGCCTTTGTTGAAATTTGAAAGAAAGTTTGCGTCTTTGGCTGCGTTTGTCGAGTGCGTGGGAGAGAGAAGAAAGAGTAGAGTAGATTGTTTTGGAATTTTGGAAGGAATTGGGCCACTTGTCTTGTTCCTCGTGATTGGCATGTCAAAGATGTTTGCTCTCTAACCATAAATAATGGACTCCTCCTTATACAATATTTTATTCACATTGTTTTACACTACAAACATCTTTTTTAGCATTCAAATTCTTGCTTCCAGCCAAAACTTTGCATCTGCTTTGAAAAAATTTATTTTACTTTTTGAAAAAAGCTTATGCGGCCCTTCCCCAAATCTTACTTGAGTCGAGTTATTTTTTAAAAATATTGAATGCTGCCCTATTTCTATTATTGTTATTTGATGTGCACTGAAATTATGTAAGTTCTTAAGGATGAAGAATTTTGGTTATTTATATTAGTGAAACAACTTAATTTGAATTGTTACAAGGTGGTCAAATCACATAAAGAATGAGAAAAGATGGTTTAGTAATTGATGAATGGAATTAATAACTTGAAGATTTAAAATTGGAAATTTGGAATACCTATAATTATAAGGAGAACATGAGTTTGGTGGATTAGTGTTCAAAATTATCTTTGGTTTCTAATGATTCTCTGTCACCAAAATAGTCTTGTTGGAGAATTTTCAACTTGACTTATTAAGTTTGTTAGGTGAATTCTCATAATTATAAGGCAATTTTTCTGGTATCAAAACTGTTGAACATTTACATGGAAAAAAATGCATCAATCTCTTAGAACTTAGGTTATGACCTTTGGCCAAACTTTGATGTATGTGTAATTCAAATGCGGAAATTTCTTTAAAAGAAGGGAAGAAAGAAAAAAAGTTGCAACCTAGCTAGTTAGACATTGCTTTTGATGTTTTAGAAAAATAAATATCTCAACCTAGTTAGACATTGTTATGTATTGATTAATGTTAGTAAGTCCCACAATCAATCATTAAATCTAAATTTTAAAGATAAAAACTCAACATATAATTGCAAAGTTAAAAACTAAACAACGTATTTACCATTCATCGAGATACTTCATGAAATAAGAGTGCATAATTTATTTATATTTTTGTCTCTACTCATTGGTGTATGAAAAATATAGTAGGCGTTTGGCCATGAAAATTAAAAATTTTGGAGTTGGAGTTGAAGTTGGAGTGGAAGTTGGAGTTGGAGTTATGTTTGGCCATGAAAAAAATTAGAGTTCTTTTTGACTTTTTGTGAGAGAAAAAAAGTGAAAACAAGAAAAACTTGTTTTCACTTTTCCGGAAATTTTTTTCACTTTAGTGAAAAAAGTTTCATGGCCAAACACCACCACTTTTCACTTTTTTCACTAAAGTAAAAAAAAAATCCGGAAAAAAGTGAAATTTATCCATGGCCAAACGGGTCCATAATCAATATTTCAAAATGTGTCATTCATCAATAAAGATTGGAATAAATCTAGCTCCTAAAAAAATAGTTCACTTCAATATGTCATGTGAATAAGAGGGCATTTCTTTTTCCACATTTTTTTCTTAGTTTAGTGACCGAATTGTTATTTATTATGGAGATGGATGCAATATTATTCATACATACCGTCATTAACTATTTGAAGTATTACAAGTTGAATAAAAGAACAAAACATAACCTATGCAAATCAAATCAAATTCTGGAATAATAATATAATATTAATAACAAAAAATGATCAAAAATACCCTTCAAGTATTAAAATTGGTTCAAAAATACCCTCCGTTTACCTATTGGGCCAAAATACCCCTCCATCTACCTTTATCAAATATACCTTTACAACTAACGGTCCTTTTTTTAATCATGATTAAAAATTTTATTTATTACGTGTCAGTTTTCTATTGGTTGCAAATTAAATTAATTAAAATGTTATTATCTTATAACCAAATCTGAACCCAACTAAAACTACCCGACAAAACCCGCCCCAACCAATTAAATAACGATGACCCATAGTTTTTTGTTTAAATCAGTTGCATCATACCTCAAAGGTGAATAATTTTCTATTTTATGTGTGTGTCTGCATATACGTTGGGGAGGTAAAGCTATGTCTCATTAGCAGCAGCCTACTTACTTGCAAGTCTCTAAGAAGAAAAATAGTTTTCAAGAACCCTAAAAATTGGAGAAGAAGAAGACTCCAGCTTTCAACAAACGTAAAATGTGAATGAAATTAGGTTTAGAAGAAATGGGTTTGCTTCTCTATTTAATTGGTTGGGGTGGGTTTTGTCGGGTTTAGGTCAGGTAGTTTTAGTTGGATCTTGTTTTGATTATAAAATAATAATATTTTAATTAATTTAATTTGCAACCAATAGAAAGCTAACACGTTATAAATAAAATTTAAATTATGGTTTAATAAAGGGCCGTTAGTTATAAGGGTATATTTGAGTCATAACGGTGAATGGAAGGGTATTTTTGGTCCAATAGGTTAGCGGAGGATATTTTTGAACCAATTCCAGTACTTGAAGAGTATTTCTAACCCTTTTTCCTATTAATAAAATAATACATAGATTAAAATAACTAATTAAATGACAAAAATCACCTTTATATAGTAAATAATATTTTATTTTGTTAAGAAATGAACAAAGTTTAAAATTATAGATTATAATGTCTAGCACGTAAGCCTTGTATACATTATAGTCTTTTATACAACAAATCTATATCTAGTACGTAAGTAAAACTTTAGATTATAATTTATGTATTCCTAATCCATACATTACAATGCATTCATTACTGATTACTAATCCTTACATCATAATATCTACATTATTAATCGTCTTTGAATAACTTGACACAACCATTTAGTGATTGAATTGGACAAAGTAGATAAGTCACACTTTCTCAATATTTCCAGCCACCATTTAATATACTCACTAGATAAGGGTGCCCGTGCTCCGCACCAGTGTCTAATCATTATTTTCTCACGATACATAAATAATTTTTGAGATGAGTGAGAAAGTGGATTAAATATTATCAATTTTCTAATACTCAAACGACTTATAATAATTAATTAGGGGTGATATAGTAAAATCACCTGATTGCAGCAGGTGGGTTTGTCCCTTAATTTATCATTTTGTATTTATTTACTTTTTTTAATTAAATATTATTAATTTTCTAATACTCAAACGACTTATAATAATTAATTAGGGGTGATATAGTAAAATCACGGGGTTGAAGCAGGTGGTTGGCGCCATAATTCATCATGTTGTATTTATTTGCCTTTTTTAATTAAATATTATTAATTTTTTAATACTTAAATGAGTTAAAATAATTAATTAGGACCAAGAGGTGGAGGAACGGATAAGATCCGTCCTATCAAAGTCCGTGGACGGCCGAGATCTTTTTGGTCATACCAAAGACCCACACTTATTAAAAGGGATGATTAAATATTATCAATTTTCTAATACTTAAACGACTTATAATAATTAATTAGGGGTGATATAGTGAAATCACCGGGTTGAAGCAGGTGGGTTTGTCCCTTAATTTATCATTTTGTATTTATTTACTTTTTTTAATTAAATATTATTAATTTTCTAATACCTAAATGAGTTAAAATAATTAATTAGGACTAAGCAGTGGAGGAACGGATAAGATCCGTCGGATCAAAGGGGGAGGTGGACGGCCAAGATCGTTAGTTTTTAATTATATTACTTTTTAACGTAATGTAATTTATCATTTTGTGTCTATTTTAATTTTTTTAATTAAATATTATTAATTTTCTAATACTTAAACAACTTATAATAATTAATTAGGGGTAATATAGTAAAATCACTAGGTTGAAGCAGGTGGGTTCGTCCCTTAATTCATCATTTTGTACGTAATGTAATTTATCATTTTGTGTCTATTTGACTTTTTTTAAATTAAATATTATTAATTTTCTAATACTCAAACGACTTATAATAATTAATTAGGAGTGATATAATAAAATCACGGGATTGAAACAGGTGGGTTCGTCCCTTAATTTATCATGTTGTATTTATTTACCTTTTTTAATTGAATATTATTAATTTTCTAATATCGAAATGAGCTAAAATAATTAATTAAGACCAAGAGATGGAAGAACGAATTAGATCCGTTGGATGACGGAGCATGTGGACGGTCGAGATCCGTTTGGTCGACCAAACGGATCACTGCTTATTAAATAGGATAGGATGCGCACGAATTGTTTTTGTTTTTTTTTGGAAAAAAAATTTATATATAAAGAAGAATTAATGGATGACAACGTAATAGCGACATAAATTGTGTGCATTGAATTATATAAATTGGTTCATCTGCCTGTGTGATGGATCTAATCTGAATTATGGTGGGGAAAATATCTATGCAAATTAAACGTGGGGTAATTTAATAAGTTTAGAAGCTGTCTGGAATATAAAAGTCATACTTTCATAAAGGAAAAAGTTGATAAAACTCACAAACACAGATAAATAGTCCACATACATAACTCATAAGGTAGGAGGATATGTACTTTAGGCCAACGACTACAAACAAACAGATGGGACTCAATTTTGTGCTTAAACTCCTGAGGCTATAACATTAATTAGATTGAGATATATATGTGGTCCTAAAGAAGTTTTATCCAAAACTTATAAGACCAAAAGAAATAGGGAAAAATACATAGACTAGCAAACTTAAGTTCACAATTAAGTTAAATAGTACTTCGTAACACTTTAAAAAATTAAGTAAAATAGCAATATTTTGAATTGACATATAGTTAACCATGTGTACAACTGGGAAAGTATAACTCCCCCATTTTTCACCCCTCTTTAGTTATCCCTTTCCTTTTTCACTTTTCCCTTTCTCTTGTTTTCCCAAATTTTCTCTTATATCTTTTAATTCAAATTCTATAATATTTCAAAAGATTTCTATTAAAAATTTTATTCTATAAAATCGTTCTCCCTCTATCCTTTCTTCCGACCCCGATCTCGATTTAGTACCACTTACACAAATCCAAGTGTTCAACAATTTAACTGTTCGACTCTTTTTCTTTCTTATTTTAGATCAAAATTTATTTTTTGAGTATGACAGTGGGTGGCGTGATCGGAGTTGGTGGGTAGGTCGGAATTGGTGGTTTGGAGGTGAAGTCGGGTCTCGATGGAATGGATGTGAATACGGTGGTGCAACAGTGATATTGTTCAAAATACAAACTGTTTTCGAACAAAATCTGCATATTATTCAAAATACATTCAAAATATATATATTCACTTTCACTCAGATTTGAATTTTTCTGAACATGACAAGCTAAATTTCGCACAAAATACATAAACAAACTATTCTAACAGATCAACTAATAGAATTACGAGATCAAAGTCAACAATATTTAAAATACATATATTCACTTTCACTCAGATCTGAATTTTTCTGAACTTTGAATTTGAATTGAGCGTATTCGTTTTTATGTTTTCCGTTGAATAAGCATCCTTTATGAAAATGGAATCTTCAATTTCAAATGGACGAGTGATTTTAGTGGATAAAATATTCAGTTCCTTGTTTATCTCAATAGTATTACAAAAAAAACGTGAGGTCCATAAATTTGTATATATATTTGAAAATTGAAATAATTCTCAAATACAAAATATAAGTTGCTATTTAGGATAATTATCAACTTGTTGCTACGAATTGCTCAATTAATAGCTCAAGTTTGTTATTTCTGAAGTCTTCTCAAAAAAAATCCTTATTCAAACCCCAAATAGGGTTGTCATCAACTAGTCTTTTCCTTTTTTAGTTTTTCCCCCTCCAATAACAAATTATATTAGTTGACGTAGGTGATCTAGCCTTAAGAGATAAGCTGAAGTCAAATAAGAATATATATCTTGCATTAGGAAAGTCAAATATGCAAGAAGAATTTCTTCTCCTTTCATTGAATTAAAGATCACCTTTTTGCAGCATAGAAAATCAAACTTTTGTTACTCTCTTTCACACTCATCAGCTTTATATTATTATATATGTATATTTATATTGTAAAGCCTTGCCACGTTTAGTTTTCAATTAGGAGTAACCAGACGAGGGAAAATTCCAATTAGTGTTTGTAGTGTGTGAACCATGTTTAGAATGGTCTTGCCGCTATGAAGCTATCTCAGCATTCAGCATGATCACAAGTCAATTCTTGAGGTCACTAATTCTCTGTCTTAATGAGCCGAAATCAACTATAGAGAGCTATAACTATGTACTCTCGTCGTTTACTTTTACTAATCCACTATATTAAAAACAAATTTTCAATCAATCGAAGTACGAAGGGGTTGAAGTCTGAGATCAGCCCAAGACTAAGGCCGAGCAACTAGCTGCAGCAGGATTGGACGTCTATCTATCTCACCACGCTCCCCTACTCCTATAAAGGCCGGCGGAAGGAATGCTCTGCTCATCTTTCTTACGGCTCGTTACCGCAACGCTCGTTCACCCCAAAAATTGGATGGGGTCAAGACGCTGTCGGGCGCCGGCGTCTGACTCAAGTGCCCCCGAACCGCCCGAAATGAATTACACATTGTCATTTTTTAAGTGATCCATTAGTGTTAAAATATGTAGTCACCCTAATAAGCTCTTTGATTTGCATACATGTTTCATAAGTGATCCTCTTCTCATTTTTTTCCCTATAATATCTCGTAATTTTTACCTTAAAATATTAAATTAGTTGGAGCCTAAAGCCTGTAACGTTAGTTGCTTTGGCCTTGAGCACTGCTTAGGTTGGCACACTTGTCTCATATCCTATATGCTGTTGGGAGATAACAAATAGTAGATGAAATAGTCGAGATATATGCAAGGGCGGCTCATTAAGTTTTGAGGCCTAAAGCCAAATGCTTAACAAAGGCCTTATTCAAAAAAATTGATAACTCGATATATTTTATTTTATTTTATTGATATTTCAATATAATTGTCTTAATGCTTGAAACCGGAGAAAATACAAAAAGAAACAAAGAATGCACAATATAATTTCTTTGTTATAAAATAATTACTTTTCTACTTTTAAATACACAATATTTTTTGAAAATAACTATGAACCTATAAATCTATTATAGCTAAAGATTGAGTTTCAATTTTCTTTAACCAAAATGTTGAGTTCGAGTTCTAGAATGAAACGAAATCTTTCTAGAAAATGCTTTCCACTTTAATGGTCGTTAAGTGCATAAATTCAAATTAATTGAGCCACAATATAATTATCGAACATCGGATTAGAAACTAAAAAAATTGGGACCCCAAATACTTTGGGGCCTAAAGCCACCCCAAATACTTTGGGGCCTAAAGCCTTTGCTTTAGTTGCTTCCCCCTATGGCCGGCCCTGGATATACGCAAGCTATTCCGAACATCACCCTCATTACTTTTTTTAAAAAAGGCTTACTGCCGGGGAAACATCCATCTAATGGAAAGCCCTCAGTAGTTACTTTGTGCGATCAAATTTAAGAGATTTCACATCGAAGGGCCAAATTACATGTGAGAGAAATGAAGATGATCGTATTACTACACAAGTACTGTAGATAATTCATCGGTTGATACTTTGCTGTTAATGTTCGTATAGAAACAACAGCAGTTCAAATACATCAACCGCGATTGACATTTGTATCGAACCCCAATAGGTGAAAATACAATTAAGTCTTCATTTACAATTTTCTCAGCAAAACTAGCAAAAGATAGAAGAATTTTACTTGGTCAATCTCCAAAGCTAGCTGCGTCTACACAATTGTCAAAAGAAAAATATTTTTTCTCCGTTGTGTTTTCCAGTTTCCATTTTATGGGACTATACTAGGTATGTTGTCATTGTTGTTGTTGTGTTTTCCAGTTTCCCACCATTGCTATTTTCTCCTACTAGCTGAAGGAAAATTTTGTGGCGGACTCGTCCCCACTTGATCAGTCTGGTTTGGCATCAACTGCGACGATACTCTCCAAATCTTCACCGATTTATCGAGGCTGCCACTATAAACAATAAATTGTTTATCACCTACTGTTTGTTCTTGATCCTCTTCAACAGCCAAGCATTTAACCGGACCACAATGTCCGCTCAACACCGATAGACATATATGTTCCCCTCCTTCCCTTTTCCACACGCAAATATTATTATCAGCCGATCCACTGAAAACTAAACTCCCCGCGGCTGCTAAACATAGTGTTGCAAGTTTATGACCTCTTAAAACTCCTCCGTGAGATAGAAGTTTGTCACGTTGCCAAAAATTGACTAGCCCGTCTGAGGACCCACAATAGAGGAAATTCGACGAAGGGTCAACAGCTAAGGCTGTTACAGCGCATTCTTGCTTCAACAATGTTTGTGAAAAGAAGTGTTTTGTTCCCTTCCCTTGTGATTCTTTTCTCCATATTTTTACTGTTCCATCAGCAGAACCTGAAAAAAGTAGCCCGTTAAAGCCTACGACGATGGAATTTACAGCATCGTCGTGGGCTTTTATCGATTCCAAACATTTCGAATCTGATGCTCTCCAAACCTTTATGGTTTTATCCCAAGATGCTGAATACAAAAGCTTTTGGTCCTCGCTCATGCTAAGGCATGAAATAGCATCAAAATGCTTTATCCACACGGCATTTCGATTTCTCCTTGTTTCAATGTAATTGCTAGGTTTCATTGAACTCTTTATAAATGCCGCTAAAGTTGGTAAAGTTCCAATTCGTTTGTAAACGCTTGGATCCTTGCTAGAAACCTTCCAGACTCGAATCTTTCCGTCTTGATGACCCGTGAAAATTTTCTCTCCAGCAATAATAATTGCCTTAACCAATCCGCTATTCGATTTGAATCCAGAAAATTCTTTGTGATTTTTCCACACCCTTATATTCTTACTATCAGATCCCGTATATAACAAATCCCCTGAAGCTGCCAAAGAATATATATGGCCTTCTTCACGAACAAGGGACCCCATGAGTCCTGTGTAGGAATAATTTGTACTACTATTCTCGACATGTGATGTCCATGGAGATTTTGATAATGGTGATGTATGTTGCGGAGATGATGATGGGTCCCATGTCGGAGATGCAGAGAGAGGAGAGTTATAATCGGAGCTTAATCGTGGAGGAGGACGATCATAATTTGTATGACTAGTTTCTGATGTGTGGCTCATTCGAAAAGAATATTCATCTTCATTTGTATCAGATTGTAGCCTCCCAAACGCTTGTTTTTGATGGATGCTTTCTTCTTTCGTTATTTTGCTCTTTCTTGAATTCTTCATTGTGATATATTCTCATGAAATAACCAATCAACAAGCTGAAAAGATTGATTATTACGCATCAATCAGAGAATTAATAAAGATTCAAGAAAGTCGGCCTCTAAGAAAATCAGGAGGGCCTGTGGATTGAGATGTAGGAATAGAGAAATGAAAAGAGTATATAGGATGTTTTAAACTTTTAGAGGAATGGCATACATATATGTTTGTGAGACATCAATAGCAGAGAGAAAATACGGCCATCAAGATCTTGGGTACAATACTTTTGGACGGGGAGACGACTTAGATTTCACGAATTTTTGAGGCGGTTTGTCAAATAAAATGATGAATAAAATCTCACATTGGAGATTGATGGATTCATTAGATTCTTAATATGGTTGGGGCAATTCTTCCCTCCAGCTAAACCCGAGATTCATATAATATTAAATAATATATGTTGAAATATCCTAACCAATAATAATGGTTGGTAAATTTCTATAAAATTATTTATATCTTGTGTTTATTTGCACCAACTTTCTTGATTACTATGGCAAAATCTCATTGCGATGGAAATATGTTTATTCATTGTCCTTTTTTTTTTTTTTAATTTTTGTGCGAATGCTTGATCTATTAGTAGGATATGTCTAAACATGAGAGTAGGCATAATAGCTTCGAACGTTATTTGATCCAGATAGGTATTTCTTACTCTTAATTTTGTCCATTTGATCAATTTTGGCGAATATTTTATTCTACTAATTAATACAGAATTGACCGATCAAGTGAATCTTCAATCATATCTCGTGTTTCATTGTGGTCACATTTTCAATCAAGAGTTGTTGAATTATATATATAGAGAAAAATAGGATATCATATACTTACATAATTTCTAAGATACATACACATTGTTTACACCAAATCATACTTTAATTTATTAATTATCATGGTTAAGACAAATTAAAATGAGAATGTGTATTAATTAATTACTACGTTTTAGTCATAGGAGTTTAAGTAGGGGCAGACCTACTCATAGAGCAGGGGGTCACATATCTCCGGTAATTTCAAAAAAAAATATATATTTATATATGTGAATATATCTTGAATCTGAGATATATATTTTGATCGGCAACATCATTCTCGAAGATTGAGTAACTATATTGGTTGATATAGGGTGCACAAATAATCCTTTAGTGGGTAGACCTAGACTCGGTTACCACTCCAGCATCTCCACAATAGAAATTTTCTGACATTTTTATAGCCACAGATCAATAGTGCCCCACTACTCTCAAATCCTGGATTAGCTTATGAGTCTATGTGAGAATATGTGTCATGTATTTTGAGTCAGTGCAACTACTGAGCGCGATTAAGCTTTTTCCCTATACATATGTATATAAAACCACAAAAATATATATTTGAGAGTTCTAGCCTTTTATTTTAGCATATACCAATCACATCAAAAATATTGTTACATTCTTAACAAATGTAACATGAAACTGTACTTTAAAGTTGATTTAAATAAATTTTGTTGTTCATTTGATCTTCCAATTTATCTTAATTAAACACCACTTACAAATCTAAGATGAATAAATACATACTTCTGTTTCATCCCGAAATAAAACAAATGTGAACATATGGTAAAAGCATTTGTTCCATATAGTAGCACTTTTTAAAAATTGTTGTAAGCTTGCACTACATTGAAGATCAAGAAAAGTTTGGAAAAAAATGAAGTAATGAAAATTGGATACATATGAGAGACTGTATCCCACGAAAGGAATATAAATATGAGTAAATCGATGTTAAAGCATTCCATATTTGATTGTTCCTATTGGCATTTGACAACAAAACGACACCGTACCAGTTGGGTTAAACTTCACTCAAGTGAAATTATTATCGGGTCGCCCGGTTCCACGCTACACAAAACGGTCCAAAGTTCCGCCTTATTTTTCTGTTCTCAACCGTCACAATACAAGCAAACAGATATCAATATCATTGTCAATAAGATCAAATTGGAGCCCGATTTCCATTTTTTCCACTTAGTCAATGGTGAACTGCGTTATCTTAATCTGTATTAACTTGTATAAATCAATCGGGTAAAATCGAACTATGTTCTTCAATGATTTGATGCAACGGAGACTTGTATCTCTGATACAGCCATGGTTAAGAGACGAAGTTGAATTGGATGTTCAGCTAGGGTTTCTTCATTCGCACGCAAAGTTGGAGAACCTTAGCTTCAATACATCTGTACTTAACGACTTGCTAGATGATCCTACTAGGTTGTGTTTCAAAGAAGTCACTGTCCAACGGTTGAGCCTTCGTGTGTCCAATTGGTCAGCTCCTGCATTTGATTTCCAAATCCATGGACTTAACGTTGTTTTATCAGTCGGGTGAGTTCACTCTTCTCACCTCTTAGCTTGCGTTTTGGCGGGTTTATTCAAATACACTGCCTAAAATATCCGTTTTTTTCGAGTTTCATACCTGAACTATAGCAAACTATTTATCAAAACACAACTTAACTATTAATTGTTCACTTTTCCTACCTGAAATTTTGAGTTTCATGAACTATCAGGTGTGTCAGTTTCCTACCTGAACTATAACTAACTATTTATTAAAACACACCTTATCTATTAATTGTTCACATTTCCTGTATGAAATATCACCATTGTTCATGTAGGAAAAGCGAACAATTGATAATGGAGGTGTGTTATGATAAATAGTTCAGATAGGAAACTTGCAGACTTGATAGTTCATGTGTGAAACTAGAAAATCCAGGATACTTTAGGTGTGTTTTTGACTATTAACTCTTTAGATAAACAAATATATAGTAGTTACTTTTTTTTAAAAGGTATGTAGTCATATTAAGTTTGCACCCATTGTCATGAAATGATAGTAGAATAGTGGGGTGCTGTGAAATTCAGCATCTACTGCCTTTTATGGGTTCATGCCACTTGGTAGTGATTGGTTCTCTTTTTCCTATGGCCTAGAGAAGAGGAGGAGGACGGTGTTAGGCGGAGGCCAAAACCCAGAGACTCGTTCATTGAGGAGCGGGAAAAGATTCTAGCGGAGCTTGATCCAGAGGTACTTGACTACTTGTTTGATTATTTTGGTTGGGAAAAAGATTTTATGCATTGGATTTTCAAGAATGATGGAAAATTTGTGTTAATTCATACTATCATTCAATGCTAAGAGAAGATATTGTGGAAATGGTCAATGGCCATGAAGAATGAAATGGAGAACTGAAGCACCAATTAGAGTAGTTTGTGGACAGGATTGTGGAAAACATGAGTGTCACAGGATAATCTACTTAAAATATTTACTCTGTGCTGTAGATGTTATTTTTATGAGGAATCTGCAGAATTACTAAGGCACATTTCTTTTTCATTGTAAGTATATCTGAATCGGAAATATATGGGAAGATATTCCTGGCTGCTTTAAAACAAGAAATTACCAGCGGAAGGGACAGAGGTTGAAGTAGGAGTAAAGACAAATTTGAAGACAATTCCTTCATGTCTTGATTTAAAAGATAATTTTTTCATGTGTATTCTGGGCTGTATGTTCAGAGATATACCATAGACGTTTTGAGGGGAAAACAGAATATTAACTTTGTAAAGTATAAGTGTGTTCAACATTTAAGATTTCAGTGTCAGATGATAATTGTAAAGATATAAATTATTTCTGGACTTGATAGACTCCTTACGTACAAACATAGAGGAGATAACTTCAGTGGTATTTTGATACCCATAACCTTCTTGGTGCTCTTGTTTTGTGTCTAATACTACCTTCGTAATTTTTTCACGTGTCTGATCTGTGAACTTCTGAAGTTTAGTTTCTTTGATGTTGATATATTCCAGGGTAGTGCTTTGCACAATACCATAAAGATGATTTCAGAAATCACTGCAGGAAGTTGGACCACTCATTTATTTGATTGGATATTACAACAATGTCGGTTGCAAGTTCATGATGCCCATTTCTTTGTGCAGTCTCCTTTATCAAATGATTTATGGGCACTGTCATTTGAGGTGAAGGAACTTGGGGTACAATGCAAACACATTAAGGGCTGTCTTCTAACTGGAGTTGTTAATTCAATTTTTCTACCTTCTGAAGAGAACTTTTTTGATCTCAATGTTCAAAAAGTTGAGATCAGCTTGAGGAGAGGAAATTACATTAGCTGCATTTCTCCTTCAACTGATTTGCTAGCTTCCGCGAAAATAAAACATCTGCAGTTCAGAGAATTGAACTTTTATGTTACTGCGTTGAATTTTTCTTTATCTCCATCAGATATTTCCATCATACTTGTACTTTTCGGATTGTGGTCGAAAGAGTTCAACCGTAGCAGGACTGGTAAGCAACTATGGGAAATAGCAGCAACAAATACTAGTTCTCTGAATTCAACTCCAAAGTTTGCATTCCATAAAATTGTGAGCACTATGTGCTTATGGCTGCGTTATGTACATGCTTATGAGAAAATGCTTTTACTGGTTGGATATCCGGTGGATGATGCGATAAAGAAATTCACTAATGATGTTGTTCACAACGAAGCATATTCAAGAAGTCTTAAGCAACAGTGGGAGGTGATTTCTCAAATTGAGAAGGAACTACCTGTTGAGGCCATTGTGCAGGCACGAAGAATAATCCGTTATAGAGCATCATCATCTGGTCAACAGTCAAAGGATGGTGGTCATGGGCCTAAGTTGGGCAGGATTTATTGGAAAATCTGCCAATCACTTTCCCTTATTTGGATGGTCATTTGCAGTGTGCTCTATTCTGTTAAATGCCTTTTCCTCTTGAAGAAGACGTTGATCAGGAACCAAGATATCTGCCACAAGCTTGGAGTTATAAATGAAGATCACATCCTAGGAAGTCACATTTGCCTATGTGTCAGAGACTTTTCAATTTCAATTTCACCAGATAATGAAGTTCCTCCATCGTTTAGTAGGAAGCTGGTATCAGATGTTGGGCGTTCATACCCTGGTTTACTCACATTCTGTCTCTCTGTTGATTTCCTCTGCTTAAGGTACTCTAAAGATGTTTCTGAACATTACTTTTCCTTTGCATGTGGATCCTTGAAAGTTGACTCTTCTTCTCTCACGGAAGATAAGGCCAATAAGTTCAATAATAACTTCAAAGGACGTCCGAGCAAAAATGTTCACAATCTGCAACCTACTTTATGGGGGGAGCCTTACCAAATTCTCCACTCCACTGAAAGTGGTGGGGCTAATCCTCCTCATGATACTGGTGGAGATTTTGTACATACACCGAACTCTCTTGTTGAGCAAGCATGCTTGAATTGGAGAACATTTTCGTCAAGGTTTGGAGAAAATGAGATCCAGAACATTCAGAATCCTTTTATTCTTTGTGAGTTTAAGGGATTTTTGACTGATCAAAGTCTCAAGAACCTTACTGCTGGTTACACTACTTGTTGCATGGTAATGGGGAGGTTGAATTTGGTTCTGGAGTATTTTGTAATGGTGTCAGTTACAGTTATTTGCGGACAGATAAGTGCAATATCTTGGGCTACTAGCCGCATGGGGACCACTGTCGTATGGGGTGATTCTAGATTAGTTGAGGATCCACCAGTTGCAGATTGGAATAACAAATACAAATCAGTTTCTGCTGAAATTAAGGTTATGGTGCCTAGACTGCTTCCTGAGAAACATATGCAAATAGCGATACACATTGCTGGTCCTCGAATCAAGCTGACATTGAGAAAGGAGGATTTTCATGGTGTGAATGCAGATCTGTATCATAAGCTTGGGAATGATGAAGTACACCTTTCTATTGATGCTGATGACATTGAACTGGGTGTCTCACCAAGTTTGGAGTCTGATTTAATTTCCTCAAGTGGAGATACTGCAGTTTTTGATGCAAAATCGTTGAAGGACTTTCAGCAGATTGATATTGCTAGATCAAATGGTGAAGTTAATAGCAGTCGAGCGTGCACTTCAATTTCCGCCTGCTTGAAACTTAAAGGTCTGAAAGTCTCCCTCGTCATAAGGGATAATCAGAGTTGTCAAATTGTCGTGTTAAATCCCTTAACTATCCGACTGTTATCTTTAAGGTATCTGTTCCATTCTCATGCTTCTCTTTTCTTTGCTTTCAAGCATGTGCATGTTATGCTTGAGTCTGCAAGCAATTAAGTATCCTCGGTTTAAGAAAGTCACATGGTAATTATGTTCATGAATAGTTTTTCAACTGCTTTGCTCATCCTGCTTGAGATATCCATTGTTGTTTTAAGAAAACTCTGAGGTATGACACTTTGATGTATGCCGAAGAAAAGAATGGGCTTGTTGATCTAGGAAATTGCAGTTGTTCCCTATCAGTTTAAGGTATCCCATTTTCACCCTGGTCGTTGTAAGACAGCAAAACATCCATCAGAAAACATGCATCAGGGGATGTTTAGTTTTCTTTTTTGTCGTTTACTACTACTGTTGTGTTCTTGCTACTTGGAGTTCACTTTTGTCTTCAACTTGTATAAACTGTACTTTGCTATTGTGAATTGGAAGAGAAATAAGAGAAAACTCAGCTTGATTATTCCCTCAAGCAATTGGGGTTTAAATAGCTAAGTTTACATGTCCTAAAAGGAAAGGAAATGAATACAAATAAATACCTAATCAATACAAATCAATATTTAATTAATACCTAATTATAATAGGAGTAAATCAAGTTACTTACTATATTTACATATTCTATAAAATATCCTAAAGAATATTCATAGGATTCTAACACTACCCCTCAAGCTGGTGCATACAAATTATATGTACCAAGCTTGTTACATAAATAACTCGTTCTTGGACCGGTTAGGGACTTGGTGAATACGTCTGCAAGATGATCACTTGACCGCACAAACTTTGTGACGATGTCTCCTGAGAGTAACTTTTCTCTAACAAAATGACAATCAATCTCTATGTGTTTGGTCCTCTTGTGAAACACCGGATTCGATGCAACGTGAAGTGCAGCTTCATTATCGCACACGAGTTCCATTTCTTTAGTATCTCCAAATTTCAACTCCTTCAGTAGTTGCTTGATCCATATGAGTTCACATGTTGCACCGCCATAGCTCAATATTCTGCTTCCGCACTAGATCTAGCAACCACAGTAGAGAGATTACCTTTTCGAGTGGCTATGGGATTCTGTGTAGACAAGTCCTCAGCAGGAAAGGATTCTGGTGGCGGACGTGAATCATCTGGACGTGGACGACGATGATAAATCAATAGCGGTGGAGGTGCAGTAGTGAAAGATGGAGTTGTAGAAGGTGATGTGGAAGGAGAGACTATGGAAGGATCCCCAAAAGATGGAACTGGTAGAACCTCAGAAATGCCTAATTGTTCAATAGGAGAGGATGTAAAGTAGGGTTGACCTTTAAAGAAAGTAACTTCAGTGGACATAAGGTATCGCTGGAGGTGAGGTGAGAAGCATTGATATCCCTTTTGTACCCTTGAATAACCGAGAAAGACACATTTAAAAGCACGAGGAGCTAATTTGTCGTTTTCTGGAGTAAGGATATGGACAAAGCATGTGCTCCCAAAGACACGTGGTGGAAGAGAAAACAAGGTTGACTTGGGAAACAAAATAGAGTGTGGAACCTGATTTTGAATAGCAGAGGAAGGCATACGGTTAATTAGATAACAAGAGGTGAGCACTGCATCCGCCCAAAAACGCAATGGAACATTTGTTTGTATAAGAAGGGTGCGTGCAGTTTCAACAATATGCCTATTTTTCTGTTCTGCTACTCCATTTTGTTGAGCAGTATAAGGACAAGATGTCTGATGAAGAATGCCATGAGAAGACATAAATTGTTGAAATTGAGAGGATAAATATTCACGTGCATTATCACTACGAAAAATGCGAATGGAAACACCAAAATGATTTTGTATTTCTGCACAAAAAGTTTGAAATATGGAAAATAATTCAGAACGATCTTTCATTAAGAAAATCCAAGTACACCTTGAGTAATCATCAATGAAAGTAACAAAATACTTAAAACCCAACGTAGAACTATCCCTACTAGGACCCCAAATATCAGAATGAACTAAATGAAAAACAGACTTTGCACGATTATTAGGACTACGTGGAAAAGTAGCTCGGGTGTGCTTCCCTAGTTGACACGACTCACAATCTAACTTAGACAATCTGGACAAGCTAGGTACCATCTTATGAAGTTTAGATAAACTAGGATGTCCCAATTGTCTATGGATCAAATCTGGAGAGTCGGAGACCGAACAAACTGTAGTGGACCTGTGGCAATTGAGGTAATAAAGCCCATTAAACTCACGCCCTTCGCCAATCATCCTTCCCGTACTGAGGTCCTGTATAACAAAGAAGTCACTAAAAAATGAGACGAAACAATTTAAGGACTTAGCCAAACGACTGATTGACAGAAGGCTAAAGGAACAACTAGGGACAAAAAGAACATTATTCAGAGTCAAGGGAAGTAAGGGATTGGCTTGACCAACTCCGATTGCCCTAGTCTGAGAACCATTAGCTAACGTTACAGTAGGAAGGGATTGAGAGTAAATGATATTAGTCATTAAAGATTTGTTACCAGAAATGTGGTCAGAAGCGTCTGAGTCCATGACCCAAGGGCCAAGTGTGGTGGATTGTGAGATACAAGCAACAGGATTACCAGTCTAAGCAGTGGAAACTATTGATGGAGATGTCTGCTTACTCGCCTGATACTGAAGAAAGTCATTGTATTCTACTTCAGATAAAGAGAAAAGTTGATTTGTTGGATTACCAGTGGGTTCAGTCTGAGCAACATTAGCATTCTTTGGTTTACCGTGGAGAGAGTAGCACATATCATGGGTATGACCCAATTTGTTACAATAGCCACACCTTGACCGAGGTTTTCCAGAGTGGCCTCCATATCGATTTCCAGTCTGAGATGCTAGAACAGAAGACTCTGCAGGTATCACCGGATAACTAGAAGACATAGGTGGTGCAGCCAGTCGCAACAATCGAGCGAATAGATCATCCATTGCAGGAACAGCAGGGCTAGCCAAAATTTGATCTCGCACCGAATCAAGATCAGATGGAAGTCCAGCAAGTGTAACAACTAAAAACATCTTCGCACGTTGCTCCAATTGTTTTTCAACACTTGGAGTAGCGGGCATCAACTCAGTAATCTCTTCCATAACCGCCTGAACCTGTCCAAGATAGGTAGACATATCTGAATCCTGCTTTTTAAGATTAGTCAACCGAGAAATAACATTATAAAACCGAGAGATGTAATTTGTGTATAGCCCACGAGCCTTTTCCCAAACCAAGAAGCAGGTTTGGAATGGTCGGAACAATGACATCAACTTCGAATCAATAGATCTCCATAATAGACTACACAATTGAGCATCAATCGTCTCCCATTCGCCCTTCTCTTTTTCATCAATATCCTTAGCCTGTTTAACCAAGTGGTCCTGAACCCCTTGTCCCTTGCACCATAGCTGAATAGAGGAAGACCAAGATAAGTAGTTCGCACTACCTATCAAGGGTTCAGTGGTGATGGAGTGGTTGGGGTTACTTGAAGCCACAGGTTTAGAACTAAAAATAGATGAAGTGAGGGACATAATGTAGATGTTACCGAATCTAAAAATTCTACAATTTTCAGGAAGCTGGAAGCAAACAGTTGTCGGAATCTGGAAAACAGAAACAGTCGCCGGAAAAATCAAATCTGGCCGGAATCTGAAAAATCGAAACAGTCACCGGAATCTGAAAATTCCACAATTTGCTGGAAGCAAACAAATGACTAGAATCTGGGAAAAAAAAAATCAACTGGACAGTTGTCTACTGGAATCTGAAAAATTCAGACCTGTCTTCCGGAATTTGACAGCTCCGATCGATGCGTGAGATGGCTGATGGTGGCGAAGTTGGCTGGGTTTTGCTCACGCCGATGGTCCGAGTCTCGTGGTGGTGTTGGTTTTATCACAGCACCTCCGAAAATAGAGATCTGTTCGGATTGCCAAAAATTGTTGGAAAAAAAAAATATGAGTTTGAAAATTTCTCTTCCAATTTTGCTGGCCTTAACCAGGCTCTGATACCATGTGAATTGGAAGAGAAATAAGAGAAAACTCAGCTTGATTATTCCCTCAAGCTATTGGGTTTAAATAGCTAAGTTTACATGTCCTAAAAGGAAAGGAAATGAATACAAATAAATACCTAATCAATGCAAATCAATATTTTTAATTAATACCTAATTATAATAGGAGTAAATCAAGCTACCTACTATATTTACATATTCTATAGAATATTCTAAAGAATATTCATAGGATTCTAACAGCTATTAAAGTTCCATTCTGTTACTTACCTTACCTTTGTGTTATGTTGCTCGGATTCGTCAAAAATGTCAACGGGTGCGTGTTGGATTCGTCAAAAGTAGTGTAATTTTTGAAGAATCCGACACGGGTGCGGCATCAAAAGTGAAGAGTCCGCGCAACTTAGCCTTTGTGAGCTTCAGCATAATACTGATGACTGTCTCAAAGAGAGACTTCCCTCAGTTTCCTTTTCCAGAGAAGCAATTCCTGAATATATCTTTAAATTACGTGGACTAGAGCTAAAGTTAATATACTTCAACGATGTTTTGGCAGGAAGGATCTGCATTCTTTGGGCTCAATAGATATTTCTTTCTCTATAGTGTTGCATTGCATGAGCAGTGGATTGATGACTCTGGTATTTGTGGATGAATTTGCAGTTTTGCTAAAGGTGATTCTCGTCTCTCGTAGTTGCTATGTTGACACTTTGACGCCATTCTATTGTGTACTTTAATCTTTATTTTTTTCCCTCAAGCTACTCTGGCACCCTTTAGGATTGTGGCTGCAGTATATATTTTAACTGACCTTGAACATACAATCCCAACTTGGAATACTATTTGTAGTCCTTATGTACTGTCTGCGCTTTTGTGAGGTAGTTTCCAGGGGTTGCCATTGTGGTCTGTATGCTTCTGACTTTCTACATAGTTTTCATTGACCCTGGTCAGCTTGATATTAACTCCTCAGATCCAAATTCAAGTCTTCCATTGTTGTTCAAGCAATTAGATTAATTGAAATCGACAATACTATGTTCCTTCACTATTTTCTCCAATATAGTATTGGATACTATCCCCTAGGCGCTGCAGATGATGTTCCATCCTTCCATGAGTCACTTCGCGGTTCATACATGAAGAGATCCAGGAAGCCGAGCATAGGAAAACGGACACTGCAGCCTGAAATTAAGGTCTAGCTAGTTGTTGTTACTTGTAAGGACCAACACATTGACAGGGGACACAGTCCTAAATGAATGGTGCATCATGCAACAAATCTGTTTTCGCAAATTTTTCTGCCATCACAATTTCATTCTTCCAGTTGTGAACAAGTGAGAGATCAAGGCTTTTAGACCGTGCTAGCTGTTCCGTTTCCCGAATTTTGCTGCCATAACAATTCACTCTTCTAGTTGTAAGCAAGTGAGAACTCAAGGCTCATTTTTTAGGACTTGCTAATTGCTAACAACAGAGGCTTGACAAAGAGCCTCCTTATCATAACCAGAATCAGTTTTGCTTCCGGGTGATGTATTTTGGTGCTTCAGACCTTGTTTATAACACCTCTGCTGTAGGATCTACGGAGAGTGTGTCTGTGCGGCCACTACCTCCTTGATGTGTTTGGTTCCATGGTTGGTCGCTTTTAGACCTTGTATTGACTAGACCGTTATCATAGTCTGTCATTTTATAACATAGGCCAGTCTTATCATTGCTTCGAAGTTCTTTTGGTCATATCCATATCATGTCCTGTTCCTCAGAGTAGCTTCCCATGCATACAAATAGCCGTATATTCTCCTCGCGCGCACCTTGCAAGAGCTAACTACTATAGACACGCCAGTTTCCTCTTCAAATAATGGACACTTTCACATTCCAAGAAACCATTTGTTCTTTACTCCTTAGTACTCCCTTGCTCTTTCGAGCGATAGTACTCCAAATATGAAGTGTCGATATATCCTTCTTTAAGCTGCTATATCAGTTATGTGCTTACCTGGATTGCCTTACGAATTCGTCAAACAGGTCTTTCATTCCCTGTTTTTATAACAATGCAGCCGCTGTTCACAGTACTGCTATCAGAATTCCCATTGACAGGTTGACTTGACTCATCATGCAGATCATTGTAACAAGTGACTTTCAGTGCTCGCTAGAATTGTATAAGCTATCCTCCTGTAAAAAGTTGCTTCGAGCTTATACAGACGTTTGACATTGCAATTTCTTTTATGGCAGGTAATATCTGGTCTGCTTTGCACAGTTGTTCAAGTTTTCAGTACGTCAAGTTTAGGCCTTAGCCAAAGCTGTGACAACTTATTACAGCGAGTGTTTACTGATTCTGAAAGTGAAAGAGCACCCAAAAATAGAATCACACAAGTAGCTTCTGTTCTTACTGATACTATATTCAATGTTAGTATGGCATGTGAACTTAGATCAGTGAATATGATCGTATATGACTCCAGGAAAGGATATAATGCACATAATAGAGTGGAAAATGCTAATACTATAGCTGACAAGAAGTCGACAGTGCAGCCAATCTGTGGTTATGGAATTAACATATCTCTTGCACATTCATATATCAAGTTCTCTTTTGAAGAGGAAAAAGCCGACGTTCTCTTTGTTTTTTCTGAGTTTGAATCTGATATATCCCAATATCCGGATGAGATTGTGGATACTTTTGATCTAGTTGAACCACAGTTGCTTGTTTGGTCTCGCAATTCTTTATATCAAGCTTCATTGTCTCATTGTGAAATTAGTTTATGTTTGAGAGCCTTGGGGAACAATGTTCTGCAGGCCAGTCAGAGAAATGTAGTGGATGGTTCTGACTCCAGTCATGATGCTTCAACGTCCTTGAATCATTCACCGTCGTTAATAAATGATGTAAATTCTTCTTTTGATTGGTTAACTGTAAGCATTTCTTTAGCTGAAATTTATCTAGCCAGATGTGCTGTAAAGAACTTATTCCTCCGAGGCAATGAACTAAATACACTTAAAGCATCTCTTTCTGTTGGTGAACGATTTCAGACAATCTCCTGTCAGTCCCAGGTTTCTATTCTGTTCTTGCAGCTTCAGATTATTGCCTACCTATGCATTAACTACTGTATCCATTTTTCTAGATCCTATTTTGGACATAAGTTGTTTATTCATAGTTTGGGAAGATCTTATGATTTCTAGGGTTTAAACGGACACCAATTCGACAGGGGGGTTCTATCATTGTTGAGATAGCTGCTATGGTGACAATGGTAGAATGCTATGCATTCTACTGTAATCAGTTGGGAGGCCTTTGGCCAGCTGTGACAGAACATCTAGTTGTTCAGAATGACGAGGATACTAGTCCACTCAGGATTTCTTCCAACCAACAGTTGGAGCCACAAAAACTAGTTAATTGGGACCAGGTGGAAGCATTTGCCGTGAATCTTTCACGGGTTTCTCTGGCATTGGTGGATGGAGATAAATCTGGTATCTTCTTTTTCTTGTCTTCACTTATTATCAATAAATATTATGACTCTGTGGTAGTTCTCTCATGCAGATATACACATATTTTTTTGTTCTCGTCTTATTTTTAGAACTACTGCCCCCTTGCATTTGAGTGCACCCAAGATTGAGGACTTATTTGATAAATCTGGTATCTTCTTTTTCTTTTGTCTTCACTTCTTAATACTCCTAAAATGTTATATGTATCAAATAAGTATCAATATAATCTTATACTCTTAGAGCAGTATAAGATTATAGTGCTCTAAGAGCAGCAAGTTTCAACTTGAATTTGTTTGCCGTATTGGAATTCTTAAAAATCTTGAATAACGTACATTGTTATCAAAGCCGAAAAGCAAAAGAAGTACTGAAGCCTGTTGGGACTTTAAATGCAAACCCCAAGTAAAGCATGGGTCTTACCCCTGCTGATTAGCCAGCGTGCAATGACGATGGGGACTTTTGCTTGCTTCCATGGAGTGTTTGACATAATTGGTTTCAACTTAGGTCAATTCTAGCTTGCGCAATTTGTTTAATTTCGAACTTTTAATGCAACTGACAACGTCTAAGAGAAAAGGCACAAAAGTAAAATATGTAATGAAAGAGTAATAAATTTAAATACAAGCAACAATTATATGGACAAAATTTTTTTTAAAAAAACAATTAGGTGAAGTAATTATTGTTTAACACTGTATCGCCAAGATGGAGCCTATGGATGATGAGACACACGCCTTAGCACATGCACATTGTTTTTAATTTGAAGCACTGGCTAAGTAAGGTAAAACGCTTAGCATGTTTGTGCATCTAGCTTCAGGGCTTAAAATGATGATTCTGGCTAATATTTGGTATGTCTAAATAAACAGTTTCTAAACAATGTATACAAAGCACATTTTTAAATAATGAATTTTCTGCCTTGCAGGTGGACTTCAGAAGCTTCAGGTTGAAGGTAACGGTAACCTTAAGCTTGAACTACCAAGGATATTCTCATTTGGCATAACGAATTTGTCAATTCTTTCTCAGTTACTCCATATATCTACTGAACATCAAAGCCAAGAAATGAGAACCCCTTTCCTTTCTTCTTTCATATCTAATGATCAATCTTCCATCATTGTACATGATGATACGTTAGTTGCTCCCAATTACTTGGGTGAAGTTAATTCTATCACCAATGAAGCAAGTAGCTCAAGCCCCCCAGAACTGGGAAATCAATATCATGCAGATGATCCAAGAAAACCTTGGGGTGATACAAGTTCTCAAATTTCACTTGCCACTCCCCAGAACTATGTTTTAAAAGACTTAAATGTTAGTCTGGTGGTTGAGCAGCCTTTAAAAAGCAGTGGGAGTATCCCTTTGCAGTCAAATGACTTTTGGGTTGGCAGTGGTTCTATATCTGGTTTCGACATGACTCTCTCGCTGCGTGAAATACAGGTGGGGAGAAGCATCCTTAGTTATTTTGTTTTCTTGAGTCGGGAAAGAGTATGACCATCAGGCAGACACATTTACATCATTTAGTTTTTTGTATTTTTTCCCATTTTCTATAAATAGTACCTTCTATAGTTAATCTTCACAGACAATATTATATAGAAATAGCATGCATTTGGTATTCCAAAAGGTCTCAGCTTACTATGGTGGGATATAATTTTATTGGCAAGGATACTTTGTTTGCGGATAGTGTAACTTCTGTAAGCATGCGTAAAGGTGATTCTTTAGATTCAAATTTCATAGCCATTCTTGTGGTTGCAAGGGCTACCACTCTCTATACATACTCCTGATCAAAATTCATTTAAACCTCATTATCAATTTTTGCTAAGGTAACTAATTTACTATTAATAGGCAGAGGGTGGCCCATTAGCTGGTGAATGGTTGCAGATCACAGTGACCATTTTTTGTGGTCTTGGGTTATGGAATTTTTACTGGTAATAGATACCAATGGTAGAGATTATTTTTCCTCTTTGATAAGTAGGTAGAGGTTAATTAATATTCTAAACTTCCTTTTCTGTTTTCATTTTCTTTTTTGGTGCTTACCTATGGTGCTTTCCTGCGCAAGACAAAGGAAGTACTAATCCTGTTTCAAAGGTTAGATCAATGAAGTGTTTGTTTTGACTTCCTACTAGGCCCTCCAAAAAGCAAAACACAAAACCCGTGACTAGAAAAAGTTGTCAGAAGATTTGACCCCCGAAGAACCGACCCAAGTACAGACGTTATAGAAGTTTGTAGGTCATTGTGTGTGCTGGGTGTCAGTGGCTTAGACTAGTTCTTGGATTCTTTCTTTTTGGTATGATCAACGGGTTTAGGCTGGTAGAAAGTTCAAATACATTGGCTCATGGTTTTGAAAAGTGACAAAAATCATCAGGCCATCTGTCACGCATTTATGAATAAGACTCCTTTAGTGTAAGCAGGGTAAGTTTTATCCTTCAGATGTCTAGTAAATGAAAAATTTCCTTCTGTGTCCCAAAAAAAACATATCTTAGTATGGCCTTTAGACTTGGGTCTGTTCTTGTTGGTCATATGTGACCTTTTGTGTCTTTTAGAGAAAGGTGCCACATCCAAAGTTGGAATTAGCTTGCCTGGTCCTATCTGAACATTCTCCAGGTAAATCTTAAACATAGTGAGGAACAGTTAGTATTTGTGGAATCGGTGATGTGGGACTGTTCTCCATGTTTATGTCTTTTTTTAGATTTGATGCCAACATCCATAAGGTTTCACTAGTAAAGCTCAGCTTACTCTATCTTCTATGATAAAGTAACGATTTCTTTTATGTAATATGGAAACCCGACAAACAAGTGGTGTACAAAGAATTGCTCTAACTTTCTTTTTGTTAAACCAGATTATACTTTTTGCTGGGGAATCTTTATCTGCAATCTTTAGCGTAGAAGCAACCAAAAGCATAGAGCAAACACATCAAAAGAACAGTGGAGAATCTTCTGGAAGTCCGGATGAAATGGTTCCTGATGGTAATGTTCTTTCAGCTCAGTTTGCAGGACACATCTTTTAGTTATGAACCTATTAACGTTGTATCTTGCTTGCAGGAACAATTGTTTCTATCAAAGATGTCGACCAACATATGTATGTCGCAGTTGATAGGGCAGAAAGTGGCTACAATTTAGTTGGTGCAATCCACTATTCGCTTGTGGGAGAGAGGGCTTTGTTCAGGGTATGTTCAGCTTTTATTCATTATGTGTGCCTAGCCATATTAAAGTGTCTAGAGCTTTGTGAGGTGTTTAATTGATCCCCAAGGTATTTTTGAAATTCGGGTTAGTTTTTCGAGACTAATCCCTTCTGGATCTTTTTCTGCAGTCAGCTAAATGCTTTCTTACATTGTTATGTATTTCTCTATATTTGCAAAAAATTATTTTTCTTTGAAGATGGCCATAAAGCTATTATTGCTTACTGCAGTCCGAAGGATTGTTCCACTAATTTTATAGTTGTTTATGTCCTTATCGCTGCTCTCTTTTCCTTATAGGATACCCACTCAACCAACAATGACCATTGGACGACTTTGCATTTTAATCTTTTTCTATAGCTTCACCTTTGTAGCTTGCCAAGAAATTTCATTTCTCTATAGCCGTGTCCTCCATCACTCTCGTATCTCAATAATAATACAAATCATGGGCTTATGGTTGTCCTTGTACAAACATTTAACACCTAAAATATATGCAGTTATATGGATAAAAAAGACGGTCAATACTCCCTCCCAATTTATTTTTCACTTGTCATTTACCAGGGTTTGTATAAAGATATGTAGGCATATACTGATAAGTGATAAGTGGTTGGCATCTTCCAATTAAGTTCCAGAAAAGCCCGTGCTACTGTTTCGAATTTTTTCAGTGAAGATAAGTGGTTGACATCCTCATTCTCCTTTTCACAAAGGACACACGTGCATGACCTTTAACGTGTTCTGTTGTGTTACAAGCTTCTCTTTTCACCAACCAACTGAAGCAGCTTACTTATTTTACAAGGTGCCTTGCGCTTACAAATCCGTTTCCAATGCCAATTCCGTCGACAAAACGTTGTAGCCAGATTTTACAGATTAAAGCACACCCTTCTGTTGATCGCCACAGATTTCATCAGATTTATGAGATAGGAGTTCTATCCAGAGTTTGAACAAACTGCTTCATCCTTCTCATTTCCCAAAGAGACACATCCCATTCCTTTTCAGGTCACATTTTGGTGAAAAGCTTTTTCCTTGCAAAGCTATGAAAATCAGGAACCCGGTCTTCTTGTGGTCCATGTCCAATTCAGTCATCCAGTTAGAGGAAAATTGTCCTCCCGTCTCCCAATCTGAAGTTGTTGTGTTCTTAAGGCATCTTAAATTTCTCTGATGGACTTATACAGACCAGTTCCATGAGGCATAACATAAAGTTTATGGTACATAACCCCACCCTCACCCACCTTCCCCAAACTTTTCTGTTAGACTTTTCTCCATGGGCCTTTGCTTCATGATCAAACATCCATAGACACTTAAATAAGGCTTCTGTTATATCAGGTTTCTAGTCCCATAAGTCTCTCCTTTTCTGTAAATACAGAGTTATGTTTCACCTGTGTTGAGGGATACACATTGACAAACCAAAATTGAACGGCTGAATCTCCTTATTTGTACAAAGAAGAGTGGTGAATGGACAAGTAATTTTTGAGGTTCTTTGATTCTTTGGTTTGAAGCTTTTGTTGTCTGTCTATATTTTAAATCTTTTCACATTTTTGTCCTTATCCTTTAAGTTATTTATTTTTGGGGTTCTTACGTAACTGTACAGGCGACAAAATTTTTTTCCAACTACATGGCCGCATGTTTATGTAAAATATTTGTAATGTATCTGTTAAGAGTCCCACATCGGAAAAGGGATGGGCAATTGGTCCCCTTATATGGACTTGGGCGATCCTCCCCTCACGAGCTAGCTTTTGGGGTTGAGTTAGGTCCAAGATCCATTTCTTCACAATATTGATATTGTATAAATAGTGTATAACCATGTATATATGATGTGTGTATATATATGTGTATATATATATATCCATATACGAGAAAATGATCAAAATGGTCCTTAATGTATGGGGTTTGGATTGTTTTAGTCCCTGATATATACACTTAATCGAAATAGTCCTTGATGTATACAAAAAGTTGATGATTTTGGTCCTACATCTAAGCCTAACGGTGCAAAGCAGAACTACTGTTACAACTGCATTACAATATTGTGCATCTAGGTTTGTAATATTTTCTAAGTTTAAGAGGAAATCAAGAAAAGAAATTGATTATATTTTTTTTATCCTCAGAGACATAAATTCATACTATACTTTTTAGATTTTTAGTGTTGAGAAAATGACAGTTGCAATACATATTTGAGAACTGATTTAATTTCAGAGCTTGGCAAAGGGTTTGAGGTCGTGAATGGAGAAAGAGAAATGAGGAGGGAGAAGGGTTAATTTTAACAGTTTATTTATTTTGCACCGTTAGGTTTAGAGTGTAGGACCAAAATCATCAACCTTTTATATACATCGAGGACTATTTCAATTAACTGGCTATATTAGGGACTAACACAATCCAAACCATATATATTAAGGGCCATTTTGATCATTTTCTCATCCATATGCACCATTTATATATTGCAGCAGTTCATCTTTATATAAATATAGAATTTAAATAAAAAATGGTGCATATTTTGTCCCACTCAACTGAACATACTACTAATATTATATTATAGATACTGTACCAATATTGGAATAAAATACAGCATAAGATGAATTTAATAACATTAAAAAAAGGCTAACTTGACGGTATGGATAAACACCAATTCTTGTAGGACCATGAGAGTGGAGAAATAAACCAATATATAGTGGAGAATAAAGGATTCATGACTCAACAAGCCAACTGCCAAGGTGTGTACAGTTAAAAATGTACTTCGCCAGCAACAAAAATAGGCCGAATGACCATTTTTAGTAATAAACAATAATTGTGTTATTTTGGGTAAGGAATTTTGACCCAATGGACATATTGTCTAATTTTCCCTTTATTTTTGATTTTTTTCCAGCTCCTTGGGCTGATCATCATTATTAAAATAATCATTCATTGATGACGATTTTAGATCTGCATTTGTAACTAGGCTCAGTGCTTTTCATTACTTATTCTTGGAATACCATTTGTTACTTGGTGGCGGTGGTGCTTTAACCCTTTCTCTATCATCAGGTGAAGTACCACCATACAAGAAGATGGAATTCACAAGTTCATTATTTGTCCTTCATCTCGTTATATGCTAAAGATGAATCGGGAGAATCATTGCGGTTGAATTGCCGTCGACAATCTGATTTCGTTGACATTTCCAGTTCTAGTGATAGTGCCTGGGCACTTTGGAGAGCGTTTCCGTACAAACATGACATTTATGAGGCTGATGTTGACTTGGAGACATATCTTCCACAAACTAAAAATATATTTTATCTTGCGAACAAGAAGAATGATTGTGCTGCAGCTTTTGTTAATGGGGTCCTGGAAGTTGTCAGCAAACCTGGACACCCATTTAAGTTTAAAGTATTTCGTGATCCTTCTCCATATGTTAGCAATGTTTTTTTTGATGGTCGTCTAGAGAAGGAACCTGGAACAATCTTGCCACATGATTCATGTATAAGTGAGAGAGAAGATCTGAGTCAGCGAGGAAGTTCTTTTGGTATTACTGTGTCAGTGGACAAGGTTTCTTTGACCATTGTTCATGAACTTTCCGACTCCAAGGAGAAGTTTCCCCTCCTCCAGGGTTCTATTAGTACTACTGAAGTTGTTACACAAATATCGAATACTAAAGTTCGGTTTATGAGCAGGCTGGAAGTTTTGCTATATTATTTTGACTCCCAGAAAGATATGTGGTGAGTCTCAACACTATTTCATCTTTCTCTTTGATATTGTATTTTAGCAGAAGTGGTATAATATGTTGTAATTCGTATTACTCACTTGTTTGCATGATGCCAGGAGAGAACTCATGCAGCCATTAGAAATTGATGTTTTCTACCGTTATAGATTTCTGAACCAGGGATCAGAAAATATTATCCGGTGGGTGCCTGGCCATTTCTATGCTAGAATTAAAGAGGTCAGATTAATATCTCTGTTTTTCATGTGATTTTTTAAATTTTATTTAGTTGTGCTTTTTCTAATGAATGTTTCTGGCTTGGCAGTTGAGTTTGACAATCACTGAACTTTCGTTGGATATTATTCTCTTTGTCATTGGGGAGTTGAATTTGGCTGGCCCTTACTCTGTAAGGATCTCGACAATTTTGGCCAATTGCTGCAAGGTTCTTCTCTGACCTAAGTACTCATGCTGCATAAACTCTGTGGCTTTGCAAACTTAATCTTGCTTGAAATGTTTTATATTCACTTGCACGTCTAAAGATTCTGTCATCATAAATTGGTTATGTAGTCCTTACTAAACTTTGATGTGGAGTTCTGCTTCAGAGAAATCGGATTCCTCAATGGAACTAGCGAGTAAAGGTTTTTCCAAATATGAATGATAAAACGGTAGTTAAAAGTACATTGCTTGGTAGCAATTGAGACTGAAGGGGGTCGGATCTGCGCTTTCTGAAAGAAGCAGCATCGTCTTTCCCCCTTGTTAAATGTTTGACACAGTTAATTGGTGGTTGGACCAAATAATGCACCTAACTTTGTGGACCCACTTTAGTAGGAAATTCTGCATTTGGCTTGAGTTATGGCTGTAAATATATGCCCAGTATGATGCATCTTAATTTAAATGCTTGAAGCAGTTGGCGTCTGGATGATAGCTTGACTACAATCTGGGACTTAAATTTTACATGTGGAATACGATTCAAAACTTATCAACTAACCTAAATATATGAGTTGCAGATCTGTGATTTGGATATGCATCTTTATATTGGTAGGATAAGCTTTACTTTTCAGTCCCTTATTATGGATTACAAAAATGAAACATCTAGGGAACTTCCTCTATCAGTAATCTGTCGTCCTTCGGGTATTTTGATTTGCAACAATTGCCTTTTGTTTTCTTTTCTTGTTTTATTAATCTTCAACTTCACAATCAAGAATGTGAAAAATCAGCGGGGATTTGAATAGACTCTTCTTGGGAAATAGAAACTGATGTTTAGAAATTAGAATCTTCTGTTAGAATCATCATCACATACTTAATAACCAGCCAATCTTGACTTTGCATGATTGTAAAAATGTAATGCCCAGGTGCACCTTGTGGACTTTTTGAACTGTTGCATGAAATCGTGCTGTTAGCTTCCTGAGGAACTCAAAGACCGATAATTGGACGCGAGTCCATCTTCATGTCCGGTCTACATTCTCTTTGAGACTGAATATTAGATATCTGGCCTTTTGAAGCTTGTATTTATCCATTCACGAGAAAAGTCATGCAGAGACTATAAATCTTCTAGTGTTTCATGTGCTGTCTGATGTGTTTTAACATTTTCAGGTTGAAAACCAGTCAGGCTTATCCCTTATTTGTCAGTTCTACGATAATCAAGATGTATCAGTTGCAGGAAGACACTCCACTACCATTTTCTTGAGGTGCTGTTCATAGTTTACATATGTTCTGCTTGATTACTTGAAACATCCGCTGCTATGATTCAGCACAGAACCTACCTTGGAGGCCTTTAAAGAAACTACAGTACTTGACCTACTGATTTTTGTTCCGAAATGGTGAAGTCCATACAGCAAAAAGATAGAACTTGACTTACTGATCATTGATAAAAAAAAGAGAAAAAATTAAACTATAAAACTTGACCTATCACAGCAGAATCAGATGGGAGTTAAATTTTCATATTTCATATGCCATGCAAATGATTGTGGATGTTCTAGTTGCCCTTTGTGCAATTTTAGGATAACAAAGTTGTTTCTCATTAGAATTCCTTCTCTTTAATTTATCTCGATATAACCTTCTAGATCAGTGAGATGCACATCTACTTGAGTAACCTAACCCTGTTGCACTTCCTCTATTTAATCAGCTTCTCCCACGGAAGACATGCAATCAGTTTTTTGTAGTGTGTGGCCATTGTGCTTCTGCTATGCTTGATAGTTATACACCTGCCCCCAATCTTGAACCTTCCTTCGCAACTAGCAGCTCTGTTTCACCCTTGCTCAGTACAACACCAGATTAACAGATTATTAGACAGAAAGTGCATGATGTATGTGTTAACAGATTATGAAACAGAAAGTGCATGATGTATGTGTGTGTCTGGAATATCTTTTTTTTATTTGCAGCTGACATTTTCAATTGTGTTTCACATTTATACTGAGTAAGCTCCACTATCCTGGGCTTGCATGTACATAATATCCTTCCACAATTTTCCTTTCTATGTCTTGAAAAATTAATCACGGTGTTTTCATTTGTATGTGTGCCTTTGTTCAACTATTTAGATTTAACTCGTGTGCTCATCATGTGAGGAGCCTAACTCTTTGTCTGTAAGGCACATGGCTTTGGCAAATCGACCTCCGGAAGCATCATTTTTCTCTATCCAGCTTATGGAGCGAGGATTACTCTCTACTTCTCTACTTCATCTTTCGCTCTTTGAAACCCAGTCATTTGCATGGAGACCACGTATAGTATCTCTGCAAGGTGCTTCAGGCTGCTCTTCCTCAATTTATTCTTTTTTAAAATATAAATTTTGCACTAGCAGATATCATGAATTGTTAAGACTTGGATTTTGGGCTAGCTGACATCACCAAGTGAGATAAACGACTTTGCTATAGCTTATACCGATAATAGAAACTACTACTAGTTCTTTGTGCCTGTTCAATGATTTCAAACTTGAGCTTACTAAAGTTATTTGCTTTTCCGCTATCAATCAGAGTCAAAAACTTTCCCTGGTCCATTTCTTGTGGCTGAAGTTTCACCCAGGACTGAGGTACCTCAGCTGATTCTTCTTAAGAAGGAAATCCAAGCTTGACTAACTTAATGTTCTTATCAGTTTTCATTCCTCTTTCTTGATGTTTGTAGGGTTGCTTGTCAATTGTTGTCTCTCCATTACTTAGGATACATAATGACACCGATTTTTCAATGGAGCTGCGTTTTCAACGTCCTCAGCATAAGGAAATTGATTATGCTTCTGTGATGCTTAAGGCCGGGGACACAATTGACGATTCTATGGCAGCCTTTGGTGCCATAAATCTCTCTGGAGAACGGAAGAAGGCGCTAAATTCTTTGAGTGTTGGTATGTTTCAAGCATATTTCCCCACTTTCAAGTTTTGATATAGAAATTACCTGCCTTCGAGAAAAAGAACTTTATGGATATCTTGTCTAGATAGCCATAAACATTACCTTTCTATACGAAGTCGAACTTTAACTCCTATTTAGACTCTCACATAAGAAAAAGGATATCTTGTCTAGACTCCTCAATGGGGTTAAAATCTGCTGTCTTTAATAATTTTCTGCAAATTGCAAACTGCACCCAAGGGGGTGGGCTAGTGGTTCAATGAAATTGGGTTGAGCACCATGAGGTCTCAGGTTCAATTCCAAACAGAGACAAACACTAGGTGATTTCTTCCCATTTGTTCTAGCCTTGGTGAACAGAGTTGCCCGGTACCTATTGCTGGTGGTAGATATGCCGTGGAATTAGTCGAGGTGCGCGCAAGCTGGCCCGGACATCACGGTTATCAATAAAAAAAAAGTTCTTAACTGGAAATTTAGAAACCCCTGAAATTGAATGAGAACAATAAAGACTTTAAATAGGTGAAAATGACCAAGCTTTTTATTGCAAAAAAAAAAAAAAAGATATACAAGCCTCAAAAGTTTACTTGACATCTGAACTTTGTTTTTACTTTGAGTAATCGAGATGAACCTGAGCTATAGGCTCTGTGCATGGCACTTCTGTAGAAGAACTTAAGCATAAGAATGAATTTTGTGTCTACTTATCACTTTGTAGAAGCTGTTCAAGGCATATATAGTGTGGTAGCAGGCGCTAGTATTCTGTTGTTCGATACTAGATTTCTATATTAGCTCATAATTTCTCTTGAATATATCCTTGTCAAAAAATTTTGCTTGAATATATTCTTGCAACAAATTTACTGTCTGGATATGACTTTTGCTTAATTATGCATCCCTCTTTGGCAGGGACACTAGCTCTATGGTGTGTGACACCTTGGCCCCCCCCCAAAAAAAAAACAAATTAACATAGTCCTTGTTAAGTCTTAGTAAAATTCATGCTGCCTTATAACAAGTATAAAAATTGTGCTCTCTTCTGATATAAGAAAATTCGGAAACTTTAAAATGCAGAAAAGGGAAGTCTCGGAGCAAAAATTGCTGAGTGCACCTAAGTATTTCCGTGTCTCTTAAAGCGAAAAGCCCAAAAAAGTGACAACGTCCGGGGTTTGAAGCGAAAAGTGAGAGGGAAAGTGCACGCCTATTTGAAGTGAAGAATATAATTTACGAAAAATAAAAAATACCAAACATGTGAATTTTTGTATTATAATAACCAAAGTTCAATCAAAATAACTATTTTCAACATCTAAGTACGATAAGGCAAATTTAACCCAACTCTGATCAAAGGACCAAACACTTCTCTTTTGAATCACTTTGCGCATCATTGTTTGAAGCAGTGTTCAGGGAAGCGTGATGCGGAAAAAAGTTACAAGGCTCCGCATCACGCATTATGCGAAGCGTGAAGAGATGCGAACGCATCATTAACGTGAAGCAGTGAAGAAGAAGAAGTCGCAGTAGTGGTAGTCACACAGTGAAGAAGAAGAAGTCGCAGCAGTGGACTTCAAATTTAACCTTAGAAAATTGCAGCAGTGGTAGTCACTGCAGTAGACTCTTTTTTTTTTAATTTAAAATTGACCCTAAAGATAAAATCAACACGAAGTGACTCTTTTTTTAATTGAAAATTGACCCTAAAAGTAAAATCAACATGATGCGCTCGCATCAGCCACACACAGTGAGAGGGGCTCGCATCGCTTTGCATCATCGCATTATGCGACGATGCAAGCTCATTCCTGAACACTGGTTTGAAGCACACACTTCTCTGAAGCACATGGCTTCACTCATGAAGCGATAAACCCTCGCTTCGCAGCGCTTCATTGCTTTAAATAACAAAGGGGTGGCTTTTCACAACACTGATTATTGCAAATGACTCCTACTCTGTTTTGCTCTTCTCAGCTAATTACCTAAAACTTTGTCAAATTTAATGGCTCAATTGCTTCCGGAAAACATGATAGATGTGATGGTTTAATAGATAAAACTAAAGGTGCTTTGGAGGTTATGATGTTAAACTCAGTTTCTCATTAAAAAAAGAATATAGAAATATGCTAAGGCTCAGTTAATCCCGTCGTAAAATACTATATTTCTGTCTTCCCCTATGGTAAATGTGCGATGTTAAATTTTCTTACCATTTTACTTAGTCTGGATATAGTTGATGTTCTGTTACAGCTGATACGTACTTGCTTAGTCAAGCCAGCTATTGATGCCCCTTGATCTCTGAATATGCTTCTATCAAGGAAATGCTGATGTTGGAAATTAATTTGCAGGTAACTTCCTATTTTCTTTTAGACCTGAAGTTACAGATGACTTAACAAATTTTGAGAATCCATCAGCTTGCTGGTCAGATGATCTTAGAGGCGGAAAGCCTGTTCGACTATCTGGGATATTTGATAAACTAACTTACCAAGTGAGGAAAGCATTTTCATTTCAATCAATAAAATATTCCTTAAGTACGGCACATTGTGATATCAAGTCAGAGGATGGACGAGTTGCAAAGATTCATTTTCTGATCGAAAGCATTGGGAAAGATGTACCTATCATATATCCAGATAACTTTGGATATGTGCGTGTAGATAAAAGTTCGCCAGTTGCCTTGCAGGAGCAGAAAGAAATCTTTCTGCTTCCTACTGTCCGCGTCTCCAACTTCTTAGATATGGAGATTCATGTGAAACTCAATGATACAGGTATTAACAAATTAAATCTGGTTCAAATGTTAGTTGATGTATTTTATTACTGACTTTTGCTTTTGTACAGGTCTGCCATCTACTAATGGTATTGACTGCATATGCAATGAGGCAACTATTACCTCTGGGTCGTCTGTTAACTTATATGCAAATCCTGCTGCAATTTATTTCATTGTTACCTTAACTTCATTTGGTACAAGCTGCAAACCAATCAATAGTAGTGACAGTGCGAGAAGGCTGCAGAAGCGCAAAACTGAAGTTCAGTTTTTGGATATCGATTTAGATTTTGGCAATGGGAAGTATTTTGCATTACTAAGATTATCTCGTGGACTAAGAGGGATATTGGAGGTAACTTTCCTGCTTAGCTGCTTATTACCTTACGACTAGGTGTTAAATTTGTCTGTGTGTGTGCAGGCTGCTGTTTTTACTTCTTACACCTTGGAGAATGATACTGAATTTTCTTTGTTTTGTTTTCCTGCAAATCATAAGCTTGTTGCTAGGTAATCTTCGATCCTAGATAATTTGTCTTTTTTTCATTGGCTCAGTTTTGTCCTTTGCTGAGTGATACTGTTATATCCAGGCATGAGGTGCAAAATATTGCTTCCCCGGTGTCTCCAGAACTAGGATATTATCTTCCTCCCAGATCAATAAAATCATGGTTCAGCAAGTAAAATTTTTTCTACTTCAATTCACTAGTTCCAGTTTTGTTGAGTCCATATTGCTCTCCTTTTTAAATCTATCAGCTGTTATGAACTATAGGCATAACGGTTTTTGACCCTGCATGATTCTTGCTTACCATTGCTAGATGCCACAAGGTGCACATCACACTCCTGGATGAGAGAGCTTCTAAAGCACCCTTGGACTTGGATGCTTTATCAGGCCTTACGGGGGTGAACCTTGAAGTGGAAGGAAAATATGGTTCCAAAACTATTACGAAGTTAGGAGTCTCTTTGAAACCATCTGTTAGCAAAGTAGTTCCACTGCAGGTTGTATCAATGTATCCCAGATATGTCATACTAAATGAGTCAGATGAAATCATCACTGTCCGTCAATGTTTTCTGGAGGTTTGTTTTTGTTTTAGTTTTCTGATGCTAGCTTTCACTTGCTGTGTTGAACTGATAGAGTTGAGGACTAAATCCATTTTTGTCTTAGGATGATGGCACTGACACAATTGTTACACTCAACAGTAAACAGAGAGCAGCATTAACTTTGAGAAGTAGAGATGAGATTACAGCAATGAAAAGAAACACCTTCTTAGAGAATTTCCTCAAAAAACATGCAAAATCCCAGGATGATTCATCATTTTTTGTTCAATTTCAACCAAACAAGGCCAATTTCTCCTGGTCAGGACCAGTTTGTATTGCTTCACTTGGACGATTTTTTCTTAAATTCAAGAAGTCGCCTGAGTATTCTGTTCAACGATCAGATCTTGCAAGTCAGCATAATTCAGACACGTGTGAATTTGCCACTGTTCATGTGGTTGAAGATGGTCCTACAATTGTATTACGCTTCTGTTGGCCATCAAATATGGACCTGCCATACCGGATTGAGAACCACTTGGAAACTACTTCTATTACATATTATCAGAAGGTTTTGCATCTCTTTTCATTGTTTTCAATGCTTTGATCTTGCAAGTTGCAACATACTGTTATCATGCAATTAACTCTTATTGTGTTTCCTTTATCTTTGTGAACCTTCAGGGTGTGACAGAGCCGGAGGTTTTGGCATCTGGAAGTAATGTTGGCTATGTCTGGGAAAACCTAACACTTGCTCATAAGCTTGTTGTCCAGATTGACGGTAGCTGTTGACCTCTTAAAACCCTCACTAGAACAGATACTTCAGAAGTTTAATTGCATATATTAATGATGCATGATCATTATTTTAGTCTCTTTTTTTTTCAGTTAAGATTAATCTGTTGTATTTTTATACGTTGATTTTGATTAGCTGTTAGAAAAAAATTTTCATATTAAAAATTGAATCTCAAAGTTTTAGTAAAAGATGATACAATTCTGTCAAAAAGGTATGGTAATTTATCAATAACAATCAACTAACACGTCTCAGCCCCCAACTAGTTAGGGTCACCTATATAAGAATCCTCCATATTCATTCCTCTCAATTCTTGCTCATTTTGTTGCTATGCTTAATAATGTCTTTTAAGGCAAGGGATTTTCTCTAACTAGAGGATAACCTTACACTACCATTTAAGGCTCTAACCAGATCAAAAGGACTCTTAGTGCAACTGTCAAAACGACAACTAAACCTTAATCCTCATTAGTTGATATCGTCTATATGGACCATTTCTCATTAAAAATTATAACTAGGGAAATGAAGAATCAGCTGTGCTCTCTGTTGATTGGAGGTACTGCTTTTACCCTTTGTGATGGGAAGTGCTTGTCTTGTTCACTTGTGTATGTATTGGTTTTTGTTTTAAATGAAGAATGAGCTGTGCTCTTTGTTTGATTGGAGGTACTGTTTATACTTTTTGTGATGGGAAGTACTTGTCTTGTTTACTTGTGTATGTATTATTATTTTTTCCATCTTAGTATGACTGTATCGTCTCATTTATGGTAATTTTTATCTTGCAGCTGTACATATACAACGTGAAATAAACTTGGACAAAGTGCGTGAATGGAAACCATTTTACAGAGTTAAGCAACAGAGAGGTTTAGGGTTTCATTTACCTCTGGAAAAGAAGCCAGAAGATCCAAAAAAGAATTGGTATGGGCGATTAACTGGCATGGAGATCATTAAGCTGGGTTATGAAGTATATGCAGAGGGCTTGACAAGGGTTCTGAGAATTTGTGAGTTTTCTGATAGACGAAGAGGGGACACTTCATTCCATTCCTGCACAAAGATGCAGCTACGAATCTCCTATTTCGCAATTCAATTAATGGAACGTGCAAAGCAAGTAAGTCTGATTATTTTTATTTTTTGCCATCACTTGCCATCACTCTGTCCTTAACCATCTTTTATATAGCTGTTTGATTCTTTCAAACTAACAATTTCAACGTGCTAGAGTGAATTGATTTTTTCTGAAAAATAAATAATTCTTTTTGTATGCATCTCTTACCTAGTTGGCTATTCTTGAATTAGTTATACAACGAAAATAGTATGTTCCCTTCTACTGGAAATTTCCCTTGAGAATGAGTCATCTGCATAAACATCCAGCCTGACTTTCTTGCTGAGGTGGTTTTGCACTTTCTGAGGAAATGGAAATTTTATTTAGTAATACCACAGACTAGTGGTTTTTTGTCATCCTGTGATGAAATGTAATGGTGTATCATCTACCACGGGATGTCCACATCCCCCTCAAAGTCACATACGCCCTTCTCCCGTAGTTTTTCTTAAAATTGGTAACTGGTTAGCACAATTAAATGCCCCCCACTGAATTCTGGATTGCTTGCAAGTTTTCTTCTTTCGCACTCTACCATCCTGCTGGTTGTAGGTATTCCCTGATGTTTCTTTGTCATTAAGAATGTGGACTATGATTCCAGCTTTGTGATCGAGCAAGATGGAAAGGAAGAGAGGAATCTGACATCAGAGTTCATCATAGCTTGTTTATAATTCGATTTTCAATAACAAAGTCAGATTGGCTTCCATGTGGCATTTTATTTGCAGCCTGATTAATTGTGCTCAATTGCTTAAAAGATAGCTCATTTACCTGATGTTCGTATTCGTCTTTCAACCTACTGAAGGATGTAGGTGACAAGGATAAGAGCATTGCATTGACCTATAATCCAATCATTATGGCAAGACTAAATAGGATAGACTTCGATGCCATGTTTGCTGAAAAGCACAAGCTCAACCATCTCAGGGTACAGGTAATCTTCTTTTCTGGTGCTTTATATTCATTTCTGTGGTGGTTCTCGTCTCTGGTTCTAATGACCTGGTTAATGGTATTCTTAACCTCAAACTGCTAATGTCTCTGTAATCACGATGCAGTCACTGAGTGTGGAGCCTAAGTGGGTTGGAGCTCCTTTTGCATCAATGCTTCGGAGGCACCAAATAGAAAATATTGACACAAATGACCGTGTCCTCCGTGTTGCACTTGTTCTAGCTTCATCAAGTTCTAGTGTCAAACATGTCCAATACTTATCAATTATTCTTCAGGTAATACTGTGCTGTACATAGATACCGCGTGAATCTCTTCTCTGGAACTATCATTTTCTTGTACAAGTTTCAACTGTTTTAGCAGGGACATTTAAATGCCTTAAACATAATGTTCCAAGATCTATAGGGAATTGACGCGTGACTGGCTCATTGTCATATTTTTGCTATACTTGCATATCCTGTTTGTTCCATCTTGATACCTCTGATTTTTCTTTGCAGCCCCTTGATTTCAACCTTGATGAAGAGACATTAATGAGAATCGTCCCTTTCTGGAGAACGTCCCTCAGCGATACAAATACTCCAAGTCAAAAGTATTATATTGATCATTTTGAGATCCATCCTGTTAAGGTGTCTACAGGACTTTGTTTCACTATACCTCCCTCCCCAGGGAAGTTGGTTTTACGCTGAGGAGGAAGTCACAGAATTAACTCGCCTTTTCTTTCCTTTTAGGTTGTGGCAAGCTTTCTTCCAGGGGAATCTTATGCTAACTATAGCTCCACGCAGGAGACACTAAGATCTTTACTTCACAGTGTTATAAAGGTCTGATACCTAGTACTTCTTCTGTCCGATTTACATGACACCATTTCAGTGGATTTGAGTTATATGTTAAAATGGCTTGTATATCACATTAAGATATTAGTTGAAAAGTTAGTTTCAGAAAGAACGCACCACGTAAAAGTTCAAATTTGACTGGTTAAATAAAGTTTTATTCTTGAAACTTGTGATAGTTGTAAACAACTACTAGGATGATGTCAACTTGTCCCAGGATAGAAGAATATAATATCAATTGAGGAGGGAATATTCAAGTACTGTACAGTTGTTCACTTACCATTTGAGCAAAGGTCTGTTTTTGATTTTACCTATGGTGTAACATTCTGTCTCAATGCATTTTAGATACCTCCCATCAAAAATATGACTGTAGAGCTCAATGGCATCCTTGTAACTCATGCATTGGTCACTTTGCGGGAGTTGTCAATTAAATGTGCCCAACATTATTCCTGGTAAGCCTGTGTTTTCTTGTATGGCTTATGTTCTCAATAATTATTGTTCAATAGTAGCTGAAAGTTGCCATTCACTCTAGGTATGCAATGAGAGCAGTCTACATTGCAAAGGGAAGTCCCTTGCTGCCACCGGCTTTTGCTTCTATATTTGATGACTTAGCTTCATCATCTCTCGATGTTTTCTTTGATCCTTCTACTGGTCATCTTAATCTTCCTGGCCTCACCATTGGTATGCCCGTGAAACTCCGAAATCCTTTGCTAACTGCTTGGTGCATCCATGTTTTGACTTTAGATGAGTATTGCTCAGTTACACGACCTGTCCTTACATGGACAAGCATTTGTGAGTCTAATATCCTTTGATGCATTGGTGCTTTTATGGGATCTTTTGTCACAGCCCCTATCAAAGTTTCCTGTGTATCAAAGTACTAGGAAACAAATACTTCATGTGAAATTTAAGAAAACATTTTGTGTTTTAATGGAGACTGTTTGAATATTACTATCTTCTTATTTTAGGTAACATGCCTTAGCAAGATGTGCTTCTTAGCAGAAATGATCTTCTTGTGTTGGGTGCTGTTTCTCTACACCATAAATCTTGTCAGAACTGAAACTTGTTTAGCAAATATATCTTGCTAAAGTGGCGTATTAGGAAGGGGAATGGAAGGAGCTTGTGTATCAAGGCAAAATTGGGAATTACTAACTCTGCCCATTTTCTTGAGTGACTATGACTTAGAAAGTTCTTCGAATTTGAATGTTTAATGAGGTAATTTGTAACTTAATCCAACCTGATAACTATAACATATTTAAATCAAGGAGAGTTTCCAAACCATAAAACTATTCGAACATTTGAATTCCAAAGCGAACAGATTATAGGATGTCAGGACTTTAAACCCAACTCTTATGAGAGTAATGATATCAGCTGCTTTTCCGGGCCAATTTGCTTTATAATGAAGAATTAGCATGACAATCTTGGTTGCAGGTCTCTTGGAATTTACTGGAAAGTATGACTTTTCCCATTTATTTATGTATGTTGCCTCATCAAAGTCTCTGCTTACCTTTTGGATGAAGGTACTTTCAAACTCATTAGTAAGTGTATTGATGGTAAAGGGTTTTCTGGAACAAAAAGATACTTCGGTGATCTAGGGAAAACTGTAAGTTATATATTTTAGTTAATTTTGTTTTGATGGTTGATTTGCAATTGTCAACGACTCTATAGAGCCTGTTTCTTATGCAGTTAAAGTCAGCAGGATCAAATATCCTGTTTGCTGCTGTCACTGAAATATCAGACTCGGTTCTGAAAGGAGCAGAAGCTAGTGGTTTAAATGGAATGGTAAGAACAACTGATCTAATAGCATTCCAAATACTGTAACTACTAAGTTCCAACTTGAAACGTTCAATTAACCTTTATCTAGTGCTGAGTTAGGCACTATTTGATATTGTAATTTGACTCTGTCATCCAAATCAATTTCATGTGTTCTTTCCAGGTGAATGGTTTTCATCAAGGAATACTTAAATTGGCAATGGAACCTACATTACTGGGGAGTGCTTTCATGGAAGGTGGTCCTGATCGAAAAATTAGACTTGATCGAAGTCCTGGGGTTGATGAGGTATGATTCTCACGGTGATGATTGCTTATCCATCTCAACTTCTTTCTGTAGAGATAACTGTTGATGGATGAGAACTTCTATTGCTTGAGTGGGATAAATCAATGCTCCTTTTTATGTGTAGTCCGAGAAACACTTGGACCTGTTTGGTCAAGGCTCAGCTGAGATGGTAGTGTTGATCATAACTGGCATGGTTTTTGTGCAGCCCAGCCAGATTTATTTCATGTCTAGGCTGCCATTCGCCCTGGATCTTCACAACTCATCTATTTTGTAAAAGGGGAATAGGATGAGTTTTATCATGGAAAGAATCAATTTGCATGACATTGAATATCGGCACTTAAACTTCATAACACATGTATATTGGTGAACCAAATAACTGTTGATGGAGTAAAAATTATTAGCTATATACCGCATGACATTAACTTCAGGTGCAACTGTTTAGTTAATTGAAGTTCCTTGCAAATTATTAAATTTCTGCTAGCCATGTCGTCAAATTATGCAGAGGATACTGTGGGCCTGAATGCTGTAATATGGCCTGCAGGAATCTAATTAGATCAACTATGATCAATTTCTCATAGAAGAAAATGGACTACAGGAGTCCAAATTCTTTTGGATGAAAAAATTTGACTAGATGACTCTGACGAGCTTGGAAGTTTTAAAGATAGTTGTTGAGGAAGCATCTGATTTCTAACTGAGGATCTGTTCAAGCTAATAAATGAATATCTCCCGCTATTTCTGTTACATTATCTGCTGTTATTGCTTTTGTTGCCAGTGTGACAATTTAGGCGGTGCTATCTCTCTCTCTCTCCTGTTGTTGTTGGGGGTTATATGAACACTCCTCCTGCTGAATATCTCAATGCACTGCAGTTACTGTCATCTCATATCTAGTGTGTGTTTGTGATGTTCTAGTTATTCTAGCATATTACAGTATCAAATTAGTGAGTCTTTTGGTTTTGATGCAGCTTTACATTGAAGGGTATCTGCAAGCCATGTTAGATACATTGTATAAGCAAGAATACCTGAGAGTCAGAGTCATTGACAACCAGGTAATCAAACTAGGTTTTCATCAGTGTGTGTGTGTGTTGGTTTGCCCTATTTTTTTTAAAATATGTCAAAATTGAAAACACGTAGCATATTCTTTTTAAATATGCCACCGCTGAAAACTTCTAGCACTGTAGTTAGTAGTTACCCTCTTCGTTAGACACTCAAAACTTTTCTGTCAAACCTATAGTAAAATTAGTAATACGTGAGGGCATTGGTAGCTTTCTTAGCTCTAATTTTCCTTTCATAGCAAATTAATTGCACATGTAGTGATGCCAATCTCGAAGTGCAACAATAATTGCAAATGTGTTTTATATCCTGAAGGTTATCCTCAAGAACCTACCACCAAGCAGTTCTCTTATAGAGGAGATTGTGGAACGTGTGAAGGGATTTCTTATCAGCAAAGCATTATTGAAAGGGGATTCTTCAACAGCTTCTCATTCCTTGCGTCATATTAGAGGGGAACGTGTGAGTATTAACTATCTCAATTGCTTATTATATAGTATGATGATATTGCATTGTCATCTCCATGCTCCTTTTTACCGAGTTATTCCAATTTATGAGCACTCTTTGCATAAAGCACATTCTACTTGGTAAAATGAAGAATTTTTTCCTTCCCACTATATTCTCATCTTCAATTCTTTTTTTTCCGTATGCCCCAAAGAAAGATGAACTTGTTCTTCAATTCTGTTGGTTTGAAACTGCTATTAATGTTTATTAATTTCTTTAGGAATGGCAAGTAGTACCAACAGTGCTGACCTTGTTTGAACACCTTTTTGTGAGTTTTGCGATTCGAGTGTTACGGAAACAAGCTGGTAAAGCAGTTGGGAAAATGAATTGGAAGCAGAAAGTGGAAGCTGATGATCAGAAAGCCATTGTGCCTGCATCTGGCCAAAAGCTCAACTTTGTGTGGAAATGGGGAATTGGGAAGTTTGTTTTATCAGGGATACTAGCATATGTCGATGGACGATTATGTCGCTATATATCTAATCCTATAGCTAGACGGATTGTTAGTGGCTTCCTATTAAGTTTCCTGGAGAGAAATGACGAATAACATTCTTTTTTTCTTAAGCTTTTTCGAGAAGAAAAATGGCTAGTGCATTTTGTTGTTATGGAAGGATAAAATATGGTCCTTCCCTTTCGTTTTTATTAGTGTGTGAATAATTTTGGTCTTTGCCATATAATAGCATTTTCATATGAGGATGTCCTGAATGATAAAGGTATTAGAGTTTTATTCAGAGGTTTCCATGTGAAAATGGCAAGAGGCTTCATTTTGTATGATTCTGTTCGATTTGTTACGTAATTTAGAAGGGGAAGAAACATCTCTAACACGAGTTAAATAATTGTAATAAATCAAATAAATTTTTGAAATCGCATTGGTCTTTACTGTTTACAATAGCATTTTTTTAATGTGAACGTGTCATTAATGGTAAAAGGGTAGAAATTTCTAATACGGGAACATGTTAACATTTTTGAAATGAAGCAAAAATCATCATCTAAGTTGAAACGTGTTGGTGCCTCACGTCTCATATGATTTTAGGCAATTCTCCCTCGTGAAATAGATTTTGGAGTCGAGTTAGTTTTAAAGTCCATTTCTTTTTCCAAACAGAAAAAAGTTAAATTTATTCTTACTCTTGCAGTATCTATAACTATGTTTCAGGATCCGGTATCGTAATATTCTCCGAAACTGAACAAGAATTTGGAAAATTTGGCAGAATGTGTCCACATAGCGCAGAAACTTCCTACAGAAAGCCATGAAATTTTAAAAAGTCGATGTTTGTGTGCATACTTAAGTGAGTTAATTTTTCAAGTTCAAGAGTTCAGAAAGGTTTTTAGCATGAAAAAGAGCTCAGACTTTCTAAAAAAGATGAAGCTAGAACTATCTTATATTTTTCACAAGAACTTATTCTTATTGCGGGGACGAATATTAACAAGATAAAAGGTTCAAAATAAAATACTTACATGGAGTAGAAAACATCAAGTCATAATTATCATGCATAGCTAATGTTTAAAATAATTACCATTTGCAGCTACAGTTTAGATTAAATAGTTAAATATGTATTTTTTTTGTATTTGTATATTTCGGTACTCATATACAAATCTAATTTTTTTTGTATTTGTATTTGTATTTGTAGATGTAAAAATGAGCATAGTTACCCTGGAGCACTTAGTTTGGGAAAAAAACTTAGTGAGGCAGCCCACTGTTTCCATTATATACATTGTCCTTCAGTCTCCTCCTTTTCTTTTCAAACTTTCAACAGATTGGCCCCTTCTTCCACTTCTGGATAAGCATCACATGTTATTATATTGTGCTGACGCTTTATTTGCTACTCGATAAGTTAAATAAATGTTTTATAGTCCACTCTTCCTATGTTTTGTTTATCAATTGACAGACACATCTAGGATGATATTGGGAGTTGCTATTACTTACAGTATATATTATTTATTATATCTACAATCCATATACTACTATCTGACTAAAATTCAACCAAAAATCTGAATATTCATAATAATAAAGAAACCACTTGCTAAAAATAAAACAAGAGGAACCCAAATATCAAACTGACCCACAGAAACATTTTGCATCAAGAACGCTATTTATAGATTTAGTCCCACACCCCATTCTTCCACTTTCCTATACTTTTATCTTGTGAGAACTATTAATATTACAATCCATCCAAAGAAATATGGCTTTCGCAATATCCAAAGAGAAAATACCTTCTTTCGCTGAGTCCCAAAAGGTGAGTTTATCACATAATGATCATCAAGAGACACAAAATGAAAGCAGAGTAATAAGTAGCCAACTCTATTTGAAATCTTCTCATCAAAATCTTGACAAAAATGTTGTGCTCAAAAGACTTCGTCACCATAAGTGCTTACAAAAAGTTCGTGCAAATTTGAAGAGTGTATTGGACAGTAATTCGACAAGGGATAATTATGAGCACAAGTGGCTTGAACAGGGCGACGTTTTCTGCTCCCCCTAGCATATTATTGATGCACCTCAAACAAACATCCTTAGCTCACTGTCTTGTAGGACGGAGACAGAATTTGAATCTTATGGGTTTTGGATATTCACATGTTATATACATACTACGCCTACCCCCAAAATGTCTGAATTATGCCTTGAAGACTGAATCGGGATCGGGGAATTTGAAGTTTGTGACTTCAATTTTAAGATTTTCAGCATCAAACACATTGTACTTTAGAATATTATGAATTCAAAATTTCATATTTGTTGAAATTTTAATGTATATATTTTTGCTCTATGTCGAAGAGAATACTTTTTTTTTCCTTTGGTATTATGATTCAACCATTGTATACTACTTTATGTTTTATGAAAACATGATATTTCTATTAACACAAAATCAGTCACCTGTACTAAAACAAAAAAGGATGAACCTAATATATAAATAGATAAAAAAGTTAGGTCGATGTTGTTACAGAGATATTTTGGAATCAAATGCTACCTCTTCATGATTCACGTGGCCTATTCTAAACTGATGAAAAGTCGATAGTAATTTGATTGCCTATTGCAATTTGTTACCATACCTAGAGCCTAGCTATTTGATCTCTATTAATCATTTATTAAGAGAAATTAGCTGAAATAATTAATTTGATTTAATTAGTTACTGGTTATAGAAACTCAATTTTGTTTGTAGAAATCAATATAGAGTTGTATCTATAGCAGAGAACTTACCACCAAGCAGTTCTCTTATAGAGGAGACTGAGGAATGTGTGAAGGGGTTTCTTGTTAGCAAATCGCTCATGTTGAAAGGAGATAGTTCTCGTTCCTTGTCTCACATTAGAGGGGAACGTGTAAGTATTATAATTACTCTCATTTGCTTTTCAATGTTTATTATAGATTTAGTGCGAAAGAGAACCTTGGAGTAACTGGTAAAGTTGTTGTCATGTAATCAGGAGGTCATGGGTTCAAGTCGTGGAAAATGGCCTCTTGCAGAAATACAAGGTAAGGCTGCGTACAATAGAGACCCTTGTGGTCCGGTCCTTCCCCACACCCGGGCTGCCCTTTTTTGTTATAGATTTAGTATGATATTAATGTTGCATTAATGTTTAATTGCATTAGGAATGGAGAGTAGTACCAACAGCGCTGACCTTGTTTGAGCACATTTTTGTGAGTATTGCAATTTGGGTGCTACGGAAGAAAGCTAGAAAAGCAGTTTTACCTGTATCTGGCCAAAAGTTGAACTTTGTGTGGAAATGGGGCATTGGAAAATTTGTTCTATCAGGGATATTAACATATGTGGATGGACGATTTATGTCGCGTATATCGAATCCTGTAGCTAGAAGGATTGTTAATGGCTTCCTACAAAGTTTCCCTGAGAGAAATGACGAATAAATTAGGCAATGATGTCCAGGCATTTTGTGTCTGAATTTTTGACATATATTACTGAAGTTCAACCTCACAACGTTGCACTTGAAGCTGTTAGAGATGCTACTTATGCAGATAATAGAACTGATAGGGGGCGGAGCTAGAATAGGTTAGGCAGACACAGTAGCTTTAGTCCGAATCTTATATTCGTTTTAAGAAATTTATTGAATATATATACAAATTATTAATTTAAAATTCAGCTTATTTATTACTTCTTCAAAAGTGACTTCTAAGTTCTAATCATTGCAACCTAGATACTGATATTGTTGCATCTTTCCTTGTGATGAGTCGTTTGAAAGAAAAAATAGACTATATTTACAGTGAGAAGTGTTAGGAGTCGTTTGGTAGAGTGCATAAGATAGTACTGAATAGGGTGTATTAGTAATGCTGGGATTAGTAATGCTGGGATTAGTTATGCTGGGATTAGTTATGCTGGGATTATTTTTTGTGCAGTGTTTGGTATGATGTATTGAAAACAACATGTATTGTTATATTTTTAAAATGATATTGTTTGTTTACAAAAATACCCTCTACATTCTATAGATTTTTGTGTTTTTTTTGCAAAGCTTTATTATTCATTCTTAAAAATAAAATTTTTTTTGATAAACATTTATCCACACTGGGTGTTTACATCCTATCAATAAACAAATGACACGTGTCATTTTTTAAACTATAATTATTTATTTTTAACCATAATTAACTATTGTATTATATATTTGTACATATCTTAAATATAGAAAACAATATTAAAAAGCTTCATATTAACGTCAAAGTAATTGCTGGATTGCCCATTTTATTCCAAATTCAGTTGAATTTTTTTTATTTAAATTATCTATTTTCTTAAAAATTTGTAAGCTAATTTGTTTAAATAAATTTATTAGTACAAATATAAAACATATATCTAAGAAAATAAATAAAATAGTTACAAGGATTTGAGGGATATTTTTGTCTTTACATATATAATCCCATGGTATTAAATCCAATGTATTACTAATACCACCAAATGGAAGGTATTAGTTATACACCCTATAATACCATATAGGGTGTATAACTAATACATGTATTAGTTATACATAGGCCCAAAATTCCAACCAAACATAGTACTAAATAATACCATACATAATACATGGACTATTTCTCCTAATACATTGTACCAAACGACCCCTTAGTACTTAGTATTTCATACAAAAAGGCATGGCTTGCTCACAGTGAAATTTTTGTTAATTCTTTGCCGAGTTAGTAAATACTAACTGCCATTCTATTTGAAGTTAGGCTTCCGCAAATCAAAAAAATACATATGTCTTAAAAGCAAATAGATTTGTAAAAATTAATGAATTTCAATTATAACTTAAATACAGATCGAAATAGGCTACAAGCAATTGACATGTAGGTACAAGTCCCGTATGCATTTGCCATAAAATACCTATAAAAAGGACAGAGTTAAATGAACCCAATGTTAAGGCCCATAGCTGTAAAATGACTATAAATGTTAAGCTTATGCAGTCGGTTTGAACAAAACCAGTGGCGCAGCCCACTGTTTGCACTATTTGCATTGTCATTCACTCTTCTCCTTTCCCTTTCAACTTTTCAAGTTTCAATACATTGGTCCCTCTCTCTTCCACGTCAGGATAACCATGGCACTTGTTATTACATGCTGCTGCACTTCATTTGTTACTCGATATGATAAATAAAATACTTTATATATAGTCCACTCTTCCTATGTTTTGTTTATCAATTGAAAGGCACATTTAGGATATTATTTGGAGTTGATATACATTTTGCTACTACTATATATCACTAATTTAGCCAAAAAGGAAATGTATCTTGAAACCACTTGCTTAAAGTAAAACCGGAGGAACCCCAATTATGCGTTACTATTTAGAAGAAGACAAGAGAGTACCAATATACCCACAGAAATATTTGCATTATCTAGCATGCTATTTATAGATTTAGTCCCAAGTCATCATTCTTCTACTTTTCTATACCTCTTAGCTTGTGAGAATTATTGCTATTCCAATCATTCAAAGAAACATGGCATTCATAATATCCAAAGAGCCAAAACCCTTCTCTGAGCCCCAGAATGTGAGTTTATCACACAATGATCATCAAGAGACAGAGAATGCAAATTCAGTAATTAGTAGCCAACTCTATTTGAAGTCGTCCCATCAAAATCTTGACAAAAATGTTGTGCTGAGGAGACTTCGTCACCACAAGTGCTTGCAAAAAGTTCGTGCAAATTTGAAGAGTGTATTGGACAGTAATTCGACGAGGGATAATTATGAGCACAAGTGTTTTGAACAGGGAGACGCTTTCTGCTCCCCCTAGCATATTTGTTAACAAACCTTAAATATGCTTAGCTCTCTGTCTCTTTGGGCTTCTGGCTTATCTAAATGTCCGTAGATTTTAAGGTTTTAAACACCCAATATATTGCACTTTTGAAATTATGGGTTTAGAAATTTCATATTTCATATATTGAGGTCGAAATATTAAAATCAATTGAACCAGATAAATATGTCTTCATGGACCTCTGCTTGGAGATATTCTCTGTTCACGGCGGACTCACCTTGGTCAAAGGGGTGTCAAGCGACACTGCTTCGTCGGAAAATATTCTTAAGTATGTATATTAATATTATTCCTAAATAGGTATATTAATTGAAATGACACTACCAGTTAGAATATTGCTCTTGGCGTGTTGGTGTAGAGCTCTCCTTTAGTCATTGAGGTTGGGTGTTCAAACCTCAGCTAATGCTTTCTTGTGCAATATTTATGTATTTTTTGCAAAATTTGCTTTAAAATTGTGGTTAAGTAATATTGAACCCAAGACTTCTTCTAACTAAAAACTATGCTAAACCAATGAGTCAAGGATATATCTTACTTTAAAAAATGATAAGTAAATTTTTATCCTTTCTTTTATAAATATCAACATTGCTTACTAAAAGTTCTGCATACGCCACTGACTACTCGTTTACATGATCAGAGTGATAGAGAGCAAACATAGTTTTGGGTTAGGACGTGGAGTTCTATATTAATAAATTAATTTAATATAGTTTATAATTATGATATAGAATCGTAATACTATAATACTTTTTTGTGTGTGAGGGTTTGGTCGTGGGGGAAGAGGGGGGGAGGGGACGGGGGGGGGGGGGAGCGATGGTATTACAGTGACTTATATTCATCTAAAGCAGAAATAAAAGACAATTTTTTTTCTAAAGTAGAAATAAAAGAGAATGATGCACTTTTCTCGTGTTTCTACTCTTCCAAATAAATTATTTAAATTAACATAGTATCGAGCTTGTGTTCCATCAAACTGTTTCACGTCACATAAATAATAGTACACGTATCCTGAAATTACAACATAAAATCAACCAAAAAAAGGAAAGGCCCCTCTCAATATCCTTAAGTTCATTCGATAATGCGCAGAAGAAAATAACAATAGAGAGCTAATAAAGTAAAAGCGCATCACAAGTGTCAAGTGAACGGAGCGGAAATGGTGATTTACGTAAGCCATTGAAGTGAGTAATGAATAGGTAACCAATTTTTAGACTTGATTTCGTCCATCAGGCATCAATTGTTCCACTAATTTAATTGAATTAAACGTAATTAAGAAATCGATCCTCATTAATTCATGATCCGACACGAATATTTAACATTTATATTTTAGGTAAACTATGTAGCTAAAAAAATGCTTATATTATACTAGTAGATCTTTAACCACTGCAAAATGGCACTTCTGTTGTGGAAACACCTACCTCCATTGACCATCTTTTAGTGAAGTTGGAATATTTTCATTTGTATATTGGACTTTAACTACTTTTCTATTTACAACACTAAATATATTACTAATGAATAAAACCAGAATTATGATTATATCAAAACAAATCAAAAGTACATTGTACACGACAAATCTGGAAGCTGCTCTTTTTGGAAGGTCTTTGATTTGCAACTCGTGTTAATAATTGTTTATTTGGATGCAAAATCGGGTTAGCACAAATCCATTACGAAGAAAAAAGAATTATGTCCGAGCCACCAATACAGATCTTCATTTTTACACGCAAAATAATTAAAATATAAAACACAAGAAATATTTGTGGGATCATTTTTTTCTATTTAAATTCTAAAGATTTAATTGAATCTTTCTGTCCAGCAAAATCATGGCTATTTAAAAAAAATTGCATGGGTGTCCCAACTCCCACATTATTTGGACAGATTCCATTTATCTTATCAACTACTTCCTCCTTTAATTTCTCCATAAAAATGACAAACATTCTGATACAGAAAGATACTGTTTTGCTTCTCATCCACCTTATTCTTGGTGTTTCGGTTAACCTACAGCTAATTCTTGTCCTTTCTATGGAAGAATAAAATCTATTGTATCAGTCAATAAATACAAAAATTTGACAAGTGCAGTTATTGTCTTTCTTTACAATATACTATAATTGTGCAAGTTGTAATTAGAACATATATTAATTTATGCTAATTAATCTGTCACTTCGCATGCATTTGTTGGTTTAAAATCAGGGATCTGTCTGTATTTGTCTCGTGAGATTACTCCACAATTGCTATTTATGTTAATAGTTGAAAATTACAAAATAATTAATGTTTAGTCGTTTTAAAATCAATTCCTGACCTTTGGAATTGAAGTTGAAAATCTAGATATCAAGTTAAAATTTTTGACATACACGAGTTTAGCAAGCCTAACGTCACACATACAGTTAACATATTTGCCTGTACATTTTAAACATCAGTCATTTAGGCTTCCCAACTTCATACTTGTTGTATGTCTGAAGTTTGAACTATCAAACTTAATTTTAATATGAAGTTGGCATAACTCCAGCCTAGTAGAGGAATCAAATTGCGAGAAGTAAAGACATGAAACTATAATATGCTAAACAAATTTTGATCACCGATATAGAAGGCATAAGAAGTGTAATCAGCATTCTCTTATGGAAAAAAAACACATAATGTTAACTTCATTGACCTTCCTAATTAAATCTCAATAGGAGAAGTGGAAGAAGACTGAGGGTTTGAGTACACTTTATCCTCCCAAGTCTCGTGAAATTATAATAGGTTGTTGTTGTCGTTGTCGTTGGTGTAGAAGAAGTGGAAGAGGAGGAGCTTGCAGCATAGGTGTAAAGTTTTCAAACACCGACTGCAAATTAAATATTTTTAGAAAAATTGAATATAACTTAAATAGTAAAATCGGTTACCAGATGCAACTCCTACCAAAAGATTTATTTCAACAACTTTCCAAACTCATATATGTTTGAAAAATGTAACTAAAAGATAACAATACCAAAAAGAAGAAAGATAACCAAGTGAATATTGTAAGTTTGGCATGTAATTGTTTTATATGTGCAAGAGGATGTGCAAAATATTTGGATTAGGTTTATTTCACTATAAAGTTAATTCATACATCTCCATATTAATGGTCAACATTACTAAAAAAATTTGTTCTAAAATATAATATTTGTCAATTTATAAAACCGATATAGAATTAATTAATTTTCTTCTATTTGACCCTTAAAAGTAATTGTTTTTTAAATGTAAACAAAATTAGTTACATAAAAAAAGTTAAGAATAAATTAAAAAAATTACTACTTTTTAATTATAATTTCTTTAAAAACGTGTCAAAAGAAAATGTTAGTACTACTGATTTAAAACGAAGTACATGTGAGTATGATACAAGCTAAGCTGTAATCATTTTACAAACTTCCTATTTACATTTAGTCATAGCACGACAAAGTAGACCAAGTCAACACCTTATCTCACCCTATTTTGTTTGTGTCTTCAACAGACGACGTCTTTCTTGTCCATTTTACATTTTTCTTAATGACGATGTTCGTATACCTTTTGCTCATTATTTCATTTATTCCAATTGATATATATCGAATTTTATTGATCAAATAAATGAAAATATTCCTTTTACCCCTCTTTTTGAACTGAGTTTTGACTTTTAGTTGTGTTTTTGGACCATGATATCTGATTTTTATGCTTACTCTTCTTATTTATTTGAAATAAATAGTATATATGCTTATACAATAGGTCAGTCAGACCTCTCTACAACATCACCTCGTTACAACGATATTTCACTATAGCAGCCTAATTTTCTCCAGAACCAATTTTTCATGTTATATTTTACTTCTCTATAATGACATTCTACCTATTACAGGAATAGCGTTTATTATATCGGTACATTCAACGTAAAATTACCTCTCTATAATAGCATACTCAAATATTATATAATAATATTTTGTAAGAAAATATATTATGTACAAAATAAAATAAAATAATTGAAATGAATAGTATATATGCTTATACAATAGGTACAGTCAGACCTCTCTATAACATCACCTCGTTATAACAATATTTCACTATAGCAGCCTGATTTTCTCCAGAATCAATTTTTCATGTTATATTTTACTTCTCTATAATGGCATTCTACCCATGACAGCAATAACGTTTATTATATCGGTACATTCAACGTAAAATTACCTCTCTATAACAGCATACTCAACTATTATATAATAATATTTTGTAAGAAAATATATTATGTACAAAATGAAATATCAAAATATTTATGGTAATCATCATTAATGTCATTCACACAGTAAATTTCAAATACAAATATCTAATTTAAAGAAAAAAATTGTATTTAAATGATGCACATCAATTATTTCAGAACTTCATGATGAAAAAGCTACTAAAGTTTGCCTTTTTTATATTCACGCTCTTTCTAGTTTTACATATTTTTATTTATAACAGCTAAATTAGATATGGACGTCGAATGTCAGTATACATATAAAACAACACATCTCTATAGCAGCCATGAAATCTTTGGACAAACGTTGTCACTATAGAGAGGTTTGACTGTATAAGATATTTTGACAAAATCACCCGCGTTAATACGTCAAACATTTCTCCTAATTACGACATGTCACCTTACGTAAATCAAATCAACTACTCATTTCGTCCATCTTTACTTGTTCAGTAAATTAAAAAATTGTCCTACTTTATTTGTCTATAAAAAATTAAGAGATAATTTATTATTTTATGTTTGTCTTACTCTTGTTATTAAATATTATTTATTTTTCAACATTTAAATACTTATAATTAATAAGGTAACATAGCAAAATTATTTATTTATTTATTTATTGTTTTTTAACTGGTGTGATGTGTCAAGTCAAAGATATAAGGAGGGAATACATAATTATAGCATTAAATTGGTTTTACAAAAATTCATGCATTGACTTGAGATGTTGCATTGAATGCTTAAATCTAAGTTCATGCATAAATCCCAAAATCAGATTTCTTATCTAAGCAGAAAATTAGGGGGGAAATTACCTTGGTTTTGAATTTTGAACAAGCACAGAGATCTGCCACAATACTGTATTGTACAATACCTCGCCAAAGCAATGATTTATTTACATTAAATCACATTATTTTATTATAGTTAAGTCAAAAAACTTCAGGTTAAAATTTTTACTATTAATTACTTTTGATTTAGCAATAAGAGTGTCAGTTAAGATAAGTGTAGTATATTTTATTGATTTGATGTAAATTTTGAGTGCTAATAAATTTTTAAAGCAGTAGACCATCTATTCATGTATTGTTCGTACCAAGCTTACATGAATACTTTGTTGAACATGTATAAATTGTTCCACTAGTGCTTTTCATAGTATAAAGAAAATGATCATTGACGATAATTTAAAGTTTTCCTGAGGTAAACTCATAAGAACTTTGCTTCCCCCCCCCCCCAAAAAAAAAAACACAGTACTTTTTTTAAATGGAGGAGGAAAATGATGGAGAAGAAAAGACAGAAACTTAACGCATGGCGTAGCAGTTGCTTCAATATGTCACATTGACAGGATCAATTGTGCTTGAATTCGTTTTAAAAATAAAAAGTGGATAATTATTTTTTTAGCATGGAGAAATGGTAAAGTTTTCTTCGGGTGGGGTTCGAGTCGCGAAAGTAGTCATTAATGTTTGTATTGGTGTAATATACCACAATTACAATAAATTACAGTTGAAAATAAATGAACAAAAATTGAGTAAATAAAACTCAGACTGAGGCACGGATATCTTGCTCTCTTTAAGGAGATTCAAGCTCACCGCGGCATAATCTACACCGATCCAACAGTATCAACTCTTGACTTGTTCCCTCCAGGATACAACAGCTCAACAACGTCGTACATAACTCAAACAACTCCGGATTAGTTGAAGAGTCCAAAGCTTCACCAAAAGAACACTTTCCTTCAGTATATAATTACTCTCTTTGTATATTGAATATAGTGAAAGACTTAGAATATTTTCTGTCTCAACTCTCTCTTTCACTAATATAATTACTCTCTTTTATGCACTCTATATTTTCTTGTACTTTTTTTTTCTTCTAATTCACACAAAGTAAGACCAACATTATTTATAGGTGATGAAGTCCTCCTTGTAATGAATAGGATGAATGATGGTTAGTAATGTGGGTAGATAAGTAGTCTTGATATTACATGAGTTACATGAAACTAATGACCATGGAGTTACAATGAACTAGTGACCATGAGAATTACAGGAACTAATGGTCATATGAGTTACAAGAACTAATGGTCATCTTTTACCACAATTTATACCCACTAACATATGCACTTAATATATTATTTTAATAATAAACTACATATACACCAACGACTTGTATTAAGTTAGGTTGTTTCCATTATATCTCGGGTTCGGTCCTTCTCTGAACCGTACTAACACAGGATACTTCGTGCACCGAATTGTATTTTTATTTATAGCTATGATGTTTCGTATTTTCCTTCTGTGTAATGTAAAATTATCGTTTCAATAAAATAAGCCAGCTATAGCGTTAGCATACAAATTGCAAGTATAATATTTTTGGAATCAAATGCTAGCTCTTCATTTTTTAATTCAAATGATCTTTCTAATGATTCACGCAGCATAATTTAATTGAGAAGTCAAAATTTTGATTCCCTATTGCAATTTGTAACCAAAGCTAGAGCATAATTGATCTACATATATTAGAGTATCTAAATTCAATTATTAAAAAGACTAGAAGAAATAATTAATTTGATTTTAGTATTGCAATTAACTACTAGTTATAAATTAAATATTGTTTGTAGAAATCAGTTTAGAGCAATTAATTCATTTTCATTCTTTTTTTGTTTGTTTGCTTGTAAAGTAGCCTATATACTCCTATTTGTTTCAGTTGAGTCGTGTAAAGACTTCTAATTCCATTGTCTCAAGATATTTATTTATAGTTGAATGTCCAAGTTATTCACATAGTCAACTTTGGTGGGTCCCATTTTAACATTTTAAGTTTGCATTAAAATTTACTTGTGAATTTAACGACCACATTTATCAATACATCTAACAAAAATTATAAAGAACTTTTATATTGCACCTCGTTATTTTAAGATTTTAAAATGTCTCACAAAGCTACTAAGTAATTATAGATTAGTTTTCAAAGTGCCTTGTCTCAATTAAATTAATACTCCTAATTTGCGTAATTTACGTCCTAATACTCCTCTGTTTCAAATTAATAGTCATATTTAGTTTTTTGAGAATCAAATTATATAAATATTGATCAATATTTTAAAATATATCTTTTTAATCAAATTAATATGAGAAAAATTACATTATATAGTACTTTCATATATTTTTAAAATTTTAATTATAAAATTTCAAACTAATGTAATTTAATTTATTTTGAAAATTATCTAAATTGATTCTAAAAAAAAAAGGGAAACGTGAAAACTATAATTTAGGTAGAAGGAGTAATAATCAACGCAATTAACCATATTTATCAAAGTCAAGACCTACAAGCACGATGGTGGCTCGGGCGCCTAGCTGCCTTTGCGCGTCCAATTTGTGCTTTCTTCACTTTTCTACTTTCTTTTTTCCTTTTTAAGATCCAATTTTATTTTCCCCGTTTTTTTTACTTGTCTACAATTTTAAATATTTTTTTTATTTTAACTTGTCACTTTTAACATATGTCAAAGAAAGACAATTTAGTTTTTCATGTTTTACTCTTAGTATTAATTACTTATTCTTCAAATTATTTTTCAATACATAATATTAAATATCAATTAGTAGAGGTGGTGTGGTAAAATAGTCATATCAATCATTGTCTTCTTAATGGACGTGTCAAGTCCAAAAATTACAAGTAAAATGAACAGAGGGAGTATTTGCATCGAATCTATTTAACCACCATAAGATAATCAACTATAAATACGTTGATGAGAAGGAGGTATCTTAGATCTTAGATGATGGAATAAGGCGGCCAAAAGTGACAAGCAATACCTGCTAAGGTATTTTCCTTTTTTATATAGTAGTTAATATGAATCAAGTTCACCTGAACTATACTGAGCTAATGATCGAATGTCATTAAAATCTGATGAATTACGATTCAAATGGTGACAATAAGCTATCAAATTATCCTTTCGGAAGCATGACGTTTAACAATCGATCATAAATGTGATCGATATAAAAAAACTCGTGCATTATGACGTAAATTATGAATGTTCGCCCGCAAACTTATTCCTTTAGAAGCATATGTCCCATGTTTTAATTAAGGCATCGCCTATTTGCATATGACATAGTCTTTATTAATGAGACACTCGACAGAGTTAATGATACGTTGGAGGTTTGGAGATAGATTCTCGAGTCTAAAGAGTTTATGTTGAGAAGAACTAAGACAGAATATTTAGAGTGCAAGTTTAGTGACATAGCTCACGTGACAGATGTGAAAAAAAATTTGATACACAATGCATCTCCAAGAAAGGAAGTTTTAAATATCTAGGATTAATAATTCAAGGAAATAGAGAAAGCGGGGTGGATGAAATAGAAGCTGACATCTGGTGTCTTATGTGAAAATAATGTGTCACCAAGACTTAAAGGTAAATTTTATAAAATGATGATTAGACCATCTATGTTGTATAGGAAAGAGTGTTGGCTGGTCAAAAACTTATACATCCAAAAGATGAGAGTAGCGAAAATGAGGATCATATTGAGACGAATGTGTGGGCTTACTAATAGAGATATGACCAAGAATGAATCTACTCAGGATAAGGTGGGAATGGCCTTCGTGGTGGACAAGATGAGAAAGAGAAGGTTGAGATTGTTCGGATACGTGAAGAGAATATGCATTATTGCTCCGATGAGGAGGTGTGAGGGATTGGCTATAATGAGCATTAGGAGAGGTAAAGGTAGACTGAAAAAGTCTTGGGGGGAGGTAACTAGACAGGACATGACACACTAGCAACATACCGAGAACATAACCCTAGATAGGAAGGTATAGCGGTCAAGGATTAGGATAGAAGGTTAATATATAATCTAGTATTGTCTAGTTTTCCCTAGTAATATTGTTATTATTACTCTTTATTGTCTTATTCTTCAATTTCAGTATTACTTGTTATTTGCTTTACTTTATTTATCGTATATTTTGTCATTGTTACTTGTTCTTTTTCTTAATTGCTTTTAGTGTGGCTTCTTCGTTACATTATTTGTTTTACTAACACTATAAAAAATGATAAATTATGGGAGACTAAAATTGTAATTCGCAGAGGTTATAAGCCTCCACTATCTGCTGTCAGCAAATAGTGGAGGTTTTAAACCTCAGCAAATTGCAGTCCTAACCTCTTCAATTTACCATTTTTTTAGTGTAACTTGTCCTTTTGATTCTACTTCACTTGAGCCCACCCAGGAATCCTATTTAACTTCGTAAGATAGGAGTAAGACTTCATACACACTACCCCTGCATAGCGAAGATGAGGATCATGTTGAGATGGATGTGTTGGCTTACTAAGAGACATATGATCAAGATAAATCTATAATGAGTATTAGCAGAGATAAATGTAGACCGAAGAAGTCTTGGGGTGAGGTAATTAGACAAGACACGACATATCTGCAGTGTACCAAGGTCATGACCCTAGATAGAAAGGTATGGAGGTCGAGGATCAGGATAAAAAGTTAGTACGTAATCGAACATTGTCTAGTTTCCTCTATTAGTATTGTTATTACTACTTTCCTACTATCTTATTCTTCAATTTGTGTTAAATGTTTTTTACTTGACTTTAGTTATTGCACATTTTTTTGTTGCTACTTCCTCTATTCTTAATTGTTTTCAACGTGAATTTTTCGTTACTGTATTTGTTTTACTCACTTGTCCTTTTGATTTTGCTTCACTTGAGATGGGGACATCCTCTTTAACTTCGTAAGGTATGAGTAAGACTTCATAGATCTTACTTATGAGATTGCACTAAATATGTTGTTATTGTACATTTATGATTAATATTATTAAATATCTCTTCTTCTTATTTATTTAAAAAAAGACAATATGAACCCAAATAAATATTTAAGAAAGTTAAAAATGGAAAACGTAATGGACAGTGGATGTGGAAAGTGAGAAAGGCACCAATTTGCTCAGGGCGCATTAAAATTATTTTAAAATGTATAAATACGAAAGTTGAAAATGGAAAAGCCCTTGTGCAATTTGGAGCAGCTGAAAATTAAGTGTTAGTAAAAGAAACTTCTTCCCTGTATTCTCTAGTCTTCCTTTCTATCTCCTCTGATAAATCAGATTACTCAATAAGCTTCATAGATAGGAACCCTTTAAAGCCAGTAACTCAGATATTTCAAATTTTGGACTCTTTAATTGCTACCAATCAGAAAAAGGAAAATTTGCAGAGAAAAAAAAAGTGAGAGAAGTAAATAGCTAAGGGGGTTAGCTAAGCACAACATTAATACATGAAACCAGTCCACGGTACTCTCACCTTCCCTTCTGTGGAATTCAGAAAATAGCATTTATTAACAAACAATGAACTCCCACCAACATCAACTGCACCCCTTTAATTTTCCTCAATAAATAGTCCTCTCTAAGTCAAACTCGTCCAATTTTTTTTTTCTTCTTCTTCCTTTTTTGTTGGTAAATTAACTATCACTCGTTTCATTTTCTCTTTGCAGAAGCCGATGATTGCTCTCTTTAATTCAATTTCGAACCATGGTTGAAAATCAGATAATTATTACTAGATTCGTCTTCTCAATTTTATTGATTTGGTCAACATCAGCATCGGCAGTTGAAGCTAATAAAACAAGTAATTGCAATCAGTATTGTGGAGCTGGTTCTAATGCTCGGCGTGTTCCTTACCCATTTGGATTCTCAGAGGGATGTCGGATTCGTTTGAATTGTACTGAAACTACTGGAGAAATCAGAGTTGGAGAATTTACAATACAAAATGTGACTTCAGATACTCTGATGGTCAACTTCCCGGTGAATTGCAGCCGTCCGATTGAAGATCTTCAACAATTCGATGGAATCAACTACGCTATGACTTGGCGAAACGGACTTCTTCTACAGAACTGTAAGGTTCCGAGGAGCGAGTGTACTATACCAACGGAACTTCTAAGTACCCGTTTGAATATACCGTCATGTGATTCGAATAAACAGAACGTTAGTTGTTATTCAGAAGCGAGTGCTGATTATTTGGAGTACACGAAACTGAGGGATACTGGGTGTGGTGTTGTGGTTTCGTCTATATTGGTTGGTATGGATAATGATACAAAGAAAAGTTCTGCTATGTTTTTAGAATTTCAGACGATGGAATTGGCGTGGGGATTGGAAGGCAATTGTGCATGTGATGATGATGCAGATTGTACTAATTTCTTACTTCCGGGGAGTCGAAACGGTTATCGGTGCCGGTGTAAAGATGGATTTGTCGGTGATGGTTTCCGCGACGGTGACGGCTGCCGGAGAGGTTAGTTCATCTTCCCACCTTTTACTTGTTTTCACGTGTTTCACTTGAGTCAATTTGATTAATCTTAAAGCTAAATTGAATTGATTAATTTAATATTTTAAACTTTTAAAAATTATATAAAAAATATCATCATAAGTTGTAATCTTTTTCTCATATTATTATGATGAAAAAAAAAATCTTCTTATATAGTTCTAACTCTTGAAAATGAAAAAGTAAACTGAGGGATTAAGTAAGCAGTTATCTGCAATATTATTTGTTGTGGATGATGTTGAATTGTGTGTATCATCTTAATTGAAATGTGTTTCAACCTTTGAGATAGGACACTTTTATTTATTACATAGAGATAAATTTAAATTATAAAACAGATGAATTTAATATTTATTTTTGATATTAAATATTATTCATCCTTCTTTACATTTTTTAAGATAAAAAATTTATTATATTCAAAGGGTGATATAGTAAAATCACCCCTCTATTTATTATTTCTTAAGATATATGCCAAGTCAAAAATAGACAAGTAAAGATGGATGGAGAGAGTATGTAGAGATAAGTTTAAATTATAAAACAGATGAATTTAACATTTAATTTCTTAATGTTAATTATGTTGACTATACTAGAGGTATAGATGGATTCAAAATCTATAATGGATGCTACACTATAATTTCTTAGTGTCAAATTCATTGAGAGTTAAGATTATAGATTTAAAATTTAATATTTATTGAAATTTTAGTTTATTACCACATACCATATTTATATTTCGTTTTAATTTCAGTCAAACTCAATATATCGAGCTCCATCCACCTCAAGGTATTGGTTGATATTTTAGAATTAAGTACTTAGAAATATATCATTAATGGAAATGTTGAACGTCGAACTCAAAATGTCTGCTAAATTTGGTAAATGGCAATTCTGTAGAGACAATGTTTATCATATTAGGGATAAGATTCAAAGGTAATTGCTAGATGGCCTAATTGTTGTTTGACTTTGAGGAAGATGTAACGTGAGAGATGATAACCTCCATTTTTACTAGTTCAGACTTAACACACACACTTTAAGAAATAATAAATAAAAGAATAATCTTATAATAACATTCATATTAATTGTAAGCTATTTAAATATTGATAAATAAATATTATTTAATAACAAGGACAAAATAAATACAAAATGATAAAGTATTTCATGATTTTTCAAATTAAACAAATAAAATTAGACAATTATTTTTAGAATAATGAATAAATAAAAATAAACTATGGGAATAACTTTTATATTTGGTTTGACCAGTAGGATACGCCAGAGAAGAAAGGCTGTTGTTGATGTCAATGGAAGTTATGGCCATTTATTGGTGAATCATTGATTTACATGAATTGACTATGATTAAACTAATTATTTTTTAGTGTGATCAAGTTTGTTAGGAAATCCAAATATTCCACAAGTTGCGTTTAAGAGTAGTGCATATGCGGCTGTAGTCAATAAAGCCTTTTCTTGATTTTGATTTGGTCGAATTTGGGTTCTAAGCTGTCGACTTTTGAATCTCCTCAATATGACATCCATATGGGACTTGGGGTGTATTCGGTATCCAATTTTCTCTCTTTTTTATTTTCGTGAACCAAAGTTCCTTGAAAATGAGAAAAAAAACTTTTTCGTTGTGTCCTCCTCACGCTCTCATCTTCAACCCTACTCTCATAGTCCCCATTCCCACTACCACACACACATGCCCCGCCCACACCTCCTATAGTATTGTCTATATTATAAATTAATACTTCTAGGATAATATTTTTTGCTTATGTAAATAACATTAAAAACTAAATAAGACATTCACTTATTTTTCTTGAAACATTTTCCTTCGTACCGAACGTACCCTTGGTCTCCTTGTTTTTATTCTTCTTTGATTATGGGATTTGGTCTCACTTAACCTTTTCCCCATCAGCTTCCTAACTTTAGGTGCCAGCATTTCCGCGTATTACGCTTTAAGGAATTGCATTGCTCACAGTACCTTCCACTTTCCATTCTTCTTCCTGCACATGGACCCGACCCTAGACAAATATATTATTCCTCCTGTGTAGGTATTTGATTCCATAAGAAATTCTTTTATAAATTTTTGTTTTAAAATTTGTGATTTTTAATGCACATTTTTGTGGACATAAAATAATGTCGTTAACTTTAAAATGAGGATTCTAAACATTAGTTCTTTTTTTCCAAAATGTGTCATTCTTTCTTGGATAGACAAGAAAGTAGTGTGTGTCCGACTTTGTAACATTGTTATAGAGCAGTTGTGGATACAATGATATATTTACTCTCGCTAACATTATTTAAATAATGGATTCGCCTCTAACATAGTTATTTCGAGGTGGTATTGTTACTTGGTTTAGTTCAATAAAAATGACAAGTTTGAGCTCGATAACTGAAATTATGTTATTTAGTTGGATTGAGCGAGCTATCTACCTCGCTTCAGGAATATGCTTGTCTTGAAGAGTTGAACACTTCAATTAGTTATCTTACCCAATTGCATATATAGCAGAAAGGGGATTTCTTGGTTATTATATGTCACGTACAAAGATCTACTGAAAAATAAATAAAGAAGCCTTCTCTGACTCCCAGATGGTGAATGTGATTGCTGACGAGGTTTGAATTGTTCTACTCCGTTGATTATCGATTGGATAATCCCCATATTTCAATGATTTTATTGCCTTTTAAATTAATTATAAGGGACAGCACATGGTCACTGGATGTCCACAAGTTTGAACGGGTGAAAGTCTGAAGATGACTGGATAGTTGAATAATTTCATATTTTATTGTTGAGTTAGCGTCATAGTAAAAGGGACTCAAAATCAATGCCAAGTCTAAACTAAACCTCTCTAAATTATCAACTGCATGACCTTTGATTGATCAGGTACCAGTATTGGTGTTTTTCAAATTGCTTAGCGTGTAGTGAGACGGTACGTTATTGTGCCAGTTTAATTTTAAGCAACTTCGTACTTCGCCTGAATCAACGGCATAATTTGAAGGGATGAAAGTTGAGACTCATTCATTTTTACCAGTTAATTCAATGTCGAGGAAAGTGTCCGTTAAAAGAACATCTTGACTTGGATATATTTAAACCTTAACTGACTAGTGCTTGTGAGATTCCACCTTTTTGGTGAATTGGTTTCATTTGTTGATCATGTACTTGCTTCATGACTCTGGGATGGCATATATTTTCATTCTAATAATGTTCTAGGATACTTTATCTGTATATTCAATCAATTCTATTCCCAGAAACGAAATAATTTTGCCCCCCATCCTCCACCCTAATTTTTTTGTCATATATTCCTATTCCTTCTACCACTTTCTCTATGATTATCTTCAGTATGTCATCCGTTTCACTAACTTCCTTTTTATGTTTGTCTCTTCATCAGTTTCTAGATGCAATCCTTCCAGATACCTCTCTGGCCGATGTGGTGGAACTACAAGAATTGGTGTGCTCGTTGGAGGTAAAATTTTTTTTTACTGGATTTAATATAACCGGTGAGCTTGATCTCTTCCAAGTCTAATGATATTGTCGATCACTAGCAGGGATTTTTGCTGGAGCTGGTTTAATGGCTGCTTTGGCTATTCTCTGCTGCTGCATTCGAAGACGTTCTGCATCTCTGAGGAAAAGAATGAGCGCAAAGCGCCTTCTCTGTGAAGCTGCTGGCAGCAACAGTGTTCCTTTATTTCAATATAAAGAAATTGAGAGAGCAACAAATAGTTTTTCTGAGAAACAGAGGCTGGGAATAGGTGCTTATGGCACAGTTTATGCTGGAAAGCTCCACAGTGATGAATGGGTTGCAATTAAGAAACTAAGACATCGAGATCCAGATGGTGTTGAACAAGTGATGAATGAGATTAAGCTTTTGTCCTCTGTAAGCCATCCAAATTTAGTCCGCCTCTTAGGTTGTTGTATTGAAAATGGTGAACAGATTCTTGTTTATGAATTCATGCCCAACGGTACTCTAGCTCAGCATCTACAGAGAGAAAGGGGTTCGGGACTTCCATGGACAATTCGTCTCACTATCGCCACAGAAACTGCTCATGCAATTGCTCATCTTCACTCAGCAATGAATCCACCAATATATCACAGGGATATCAAATCTAGTAACATACTTTTAGATTACAACTTCAACTCAAAGGTTGCGGATTTTGGTCTTTCCAGATTTGGCATGATGGATGATTCTCATATCTCTACAGCACCACAAGGTACTCCAGGTTATGTGGATCCTCAGTACCATCAGAATTACCATCTTTCAGATAAGAGTGATGTGTACAGCTTCGGGGTGGTTCTTGTAGAAATCATTACAGCATTGAAAGTGGTTGATTTCTCTCGAGCTCACAGTGAGATTAACTTGGCTGCACTTGCAATAGACAGAATAGGGAAGGGTCGTGTGGATGAGATCATCGATCCATTTCTTGAGCCACACAGAGATGCATGGACTCTATCATCAGTTCATAGAGTTGCAGAGCTTGCTTTCAGATGCCTGGCATTTCATAGGGATATGAGGCCTTCAATGACAGAAGTGGCAGATGAGCTAGAACAGATCAGGCTCAGCAGTTGGGCATCATTGGAGGACAATGTATGTATGACTTCATCAGTGAATTCCTCTTGCTCATCTCCCCGTAGTATGAGTGAGACATCTTTCCGTAGTACAACAACTAAGAAAGGAGTAGGGAGTAGGAGGTTGATTGTTCCACAGAAGATAGCGAATTCACTGACACCCATGGAAGAAATAAAGGACAATTCCCCTGTTTCTGTGCAGGATCCTTGGTTAAGTGAAGAGAGTCCCCCTTCAACAAACAGATTATTAGGTAAAGCAGGTCGATGACTCGAACAGCAAGTCCTCTTTAGGTAGAAAAATGAGGCATCACCTGTAATCTATTAGCACCTTTTCTTTTGTCTTCTCATCATCTAGTGACTGAATACCAAATTATACTACAGTTCTCTTTGTCATGGCATATGTGAGACTAGTAAGCTATTTAATTGCTTATGCTGCTTCATACATAAATGGAATGTGAAATACAGATTGGACAAGTTCCAACAATTATGAGAATATATCAAGAAGTTTCAAATATTCCTAACGAATTATACCTGTGGAATTTTTTTTCTTAAAATTCCCTGAAAAATATGAACTTATTGTTACAGATAAGTTTAACATATCGATTTCCTATCTAAATTCAAGAAAAACCACTCCTGCATCAATTGCATCAGACATCATCTTCAAGACTTCTACAACACAAGATGTGTTGAACAATTATCTACATATAACTTCATCAAGACGCATTATATAATAGGAGTAATTGTTACACTATTAGAAATGACATACTTCGAATTAACTAAACACATCAAATTTAATTTGCAAACAACATTAAATAAAAAAATTGCACGAAAAGCTTCAAGATTTTTGAGCTTCAGGTCCTAAAATACCATTAACAACAGCTCCAGCTACCAACACACCAACTAATTCAGCTCCGGCCACTGCTCCAGCTTGCGCTAACCCGCCAAAACTCACGGTACTCTCAATCTTCCCCTCCGCTGCTTCAATCCCCTTCTCAGCCGTCACCAATCCTTTCTCCGCTGCTTCAATTCCTTTCTCTGCAGCTACAATTCCTTTATCTGCCGCTTCGAATCCTTCCTTCACTAATTCTTCTGCCTCCTCCTCTACTTTCTTAAGCTTCTTTCTTAAACCAAACAGGCCAATGTCCTCAGCTTTTGACGGCATTTCCAGCGCTTTTAGTACCGTTGTCGCTGTTACTAGAGATATCAATTGCCTCCTCCCGGGAAGAGCCATCGGCGCCAGCTTTGTAGGAGTTGTGTTTGCATTTAGTACACAACGGGGTGGGAATGTACGTAGGGTAAGTGAGGTAGTGGTGGAAGCCATGGATTTCAAACTGAGGTGTGCAAGGCGACGTCTATACCACAATGGAAGTGTGTGGTCGAATATTTTTTCAACGGACAAGAGGAAATATAAATAAAAACTCGGACCAGAAAAGGTTTTTTTTTTAATTTTATTGGCTTCTTTTCCAACATTTTTGTGCTTTTTTCTTTTGTTTCTTCTTTTCTGTTCTAAATATTTTTAGAGTGATAATAGGTGTAACACAAACTTCTGGGGAATAGCTTAGTTGTTTGGCTATTAGAACTTTCACTTGTAGATGAGGTTTTGATTCTCCATAATCCCTTTTCCTATTTTTTTCTTTAAAAAGGAAAAAAACCAAATTTTATCTCAAAATTAAGATAAAAGAATAGTAAAACTAGTCACTAATCCACCGTGTACATGCTGATCCTTGAACATATTGTGGTAAAATTTCGAAATACATATATTATATTTAAAGAAAAAAATGTAAGAAAACCCAAATTAACATCATTAATCAACGGAAATGATATCATAAACTGAAAGAGTAACCCAAAAAGATTTAAAGTAGTATGAATAAAGGATTAAGAAGAAGGATAAACACTGTAGAGGAGGAAAAAAAAAAGATAATCTAAAAGGAGAAACTTAAAAAGAAGACGGGAGATTTCAGAATTCACATAACAATATTTTTTTTTTTTATTGGTCTATTGCTATTTACTACTATCAAACTATCTTCTAACCCTTATCTCATTTAAAATTTGTTAAATTTCCCAATATATCCTTCAAGATGTTATTTTCGTTCACAACAAAAAAATCAATTCAATTTGATTTAATTTAGAATTTTATCAAAAGAGAGTGCATACAAAATTGGAAGGTTTGAAAAGATAAAAGGAAAAAAAGAAAAGAACAAATTGGGAGTAATTTTTTCCTCGGGTCACTGACATAAAAACGGCGTCGTTACCTCTCAAAATGAAATTTATACTCCATTTTTTGCGCCATAGCCAATAGGGGTTTTTGGGTTTCAAAAGAGAGGGTTATCAAAACTTTCCGCTAAGAGTCGCTAATTCTAATCAAAGAGATATGGCTGAAGAAGCAGCAAATTCAGAAACAACAAGCCCTGCCCCTATGGCGGAGCAGAACCAGAACTCGGTAAACGCCACAATTGTATCTGAGGTTCAAGGAGGCACAGAATCAACTTGCAACAACGATAATAAAGAAGCTGAGAGTTCTGTCGTTACTTCTGATGGTGACCGTGAAAAATCTCTGGAGTACGCTGACGCGTTAATGGTGAAAGGATCTAAGGCATCTAAAGCTGGAGATTATGGAGAAGCCGTTGATTGCTACAGCCGTGCCCTCGAAATTCGGTTAGGGTTTACCTGTTTCATTTCACTTTTTTATGGATGATATTTAACTGCTTGCTTGTTTTATTTTGTTCTAAACTGTTTGATTAGATTCTTTCGAGTTAATTGTTGATGGAAATGTAAAAAAAGGAGATCGTTAGGTCGCCTTTGTTACTAAAAGGTACGAGAGTTTAGGGTTTAATGTACTACAGGTGGTTAAGCTGTACATTTTGCAATTCTTTTGTGGTTTAGGTTAGATGTGCAGAATATGTTGTTAACTTCTGTACAGACTCTTCGAGTGGTTATCTGATAAATAATTTCTTCTTATATCATAATACATAAACACACACTCAAACTCGGCCTCAGCTGGCACGTAAGCGCTCCAACTTTGAGTATGCACATTTAGACACTTCAACTTATTTCCATTGTGACAGTGACAGTTGAACACTCCAACTTACAAAATGATCATCTAGACACCTCTGAAATTTATGTGCCACATCAGCAAAGGGAGTAAGAGACATAGTACTTAGAGTGTTTAGTTGCTATTTAAGATCAAGGTGAGGTGTCTATAACTCTCAAAGATGGAGTAATTACTTGCCAACTGAGGCCAAGTTTGAGTGTGTGTATGTATTATGCCTTTACGTTACTCATCTTACGAAATTGCACCGTGTGAAAAAAAAAAAGTTCCTTATTAAATCCTTTCTGTTTGGGGGTGATTGAGCTGCAAACATGAAGAACCACTGTATATAGGGTTGAGATTTACATGTCCTCTTGGACTCTGGTCTTTTCAAAGTACATTCTTCAATAGCTAAAGGTAGCATGAGCATCGGTTTCAACCTGTTCAGTTGACCAATTGAAATAGGAACTATTATCCATCAGTCCCTGAAGATTACACACCTTCATTTTCTTTCTTCTGTTGCAATTAGAACGCTGCTGGTTTACTTGAATTTACATTCTTTGTTACATGGATGTGTGGGTATAAGGTAAATATTTCAAGAGTTTTTCAAGTTGTCAAGAGCATTGGAGCTCGTTGCATCATACAGTATGCATAGTTTTAGAGTTTTTCTTTCCATATATATTAGCTTTGTATGTAATTATGCCATTTCTAGTATTTCTCATTTCACATGGACTTATTTTGCAAAAATTTCAGGGTTGCACATTATGGAGAACTTTCTTCTGAATGTATCAACTCATATTATAAATATGGGTGTGCTTTGTTGTACAAAGCTCAGGAGGAAGCTGATCCTTTGGTTTCTTTGCCAAAGAAGGAAAGTGTGTCTGAACAAGATTCTAATAGAGATGGTTCTGTTAAAAGTGTTATTAGTTGTGAGTCTTCTATCTCAAGTACTGCTGAACCTGGTGGAAGCTCAAATGGAAAGGAAAAAGTGGAAGATGATGGTTAGATTCTTTTGCATTATTTTATCATTTGATTTCTTAATAACATTTCTTGTGCTTTCCATTAGCAACATCATTCACTCTCAAACATAATTACTGAAGTGAAGAGTTTGCTAAGTAATTAACAAAATTAGCACCGATGCAAAAAGTGGCATTAAAATCTATTGTTTCTTCGTGAACAACATAGTAATGGACTTTATCACCTCATGGTGAAGCAATGTACTTCTTCGAAGATCATCACTTTAGAATTGAGGAACAAAATGATCACAAAAAAAATAATTTATCACTTCATGGGTGACTATGCGCTTCTTTGAAGACCATCACTTTAGAAGTGAGGAACATAGTGATCACAAAAAAGAAAGTTTATCATTTCATGGGTGAAGCAATGAGCTTCTTCGAAGTCCATTACTTTAGAAGCGAGAACAAAGTGATAAAAAAAAAAGTGAGTGAATCTTTGAGAGCTATAGCTATTCTACTGACCATGTACCTCATGGAATTAGTCGAGGTGTGCGCAAGCTAACCCAAACACCTTGGTTATAAAACAAAAAGATGAGGAGCAAATTGATCCAACAAGAGCAGTGAATGGAGGAGGGGCGGGAGGAGGGGAGGAGGGGTCTCTTTGTCAGCTGTCTAATTCATTTACTGCATGTGTAAAGTCTCTCCTTTTACTGCTTCCATTTCTTTGTTTCTTTTGATTTTTCTTCAAACAATGATTTATCTCTCTGTCCAGTATTTGAGTTCTATTCTTCTATAACTTCTCACTTTGAGCTTCTCTTTTTATTCTGTTATCATTTAAAAGTAACTAATTATGGAATTGGATGTTGCATATTAATTATTATTTTCATCAACATTATGGTGTAATTGTAATTTGAAATTAATTATGGGAGCAAAATTAATGTTTCTGTGACCTTGTTAACATAATAGTTTAAAGATGTAGTTGGATTAATAGTGTCAATTGTGCACTTCATGGCAAAGAGGCAGGCTCTTAGCTTCTCATTTTCGTTTAAAGGCCCATGGCCCTGTTTCTTACTGCATATTTTGCTTTAAAGACGGGTGATAATGTCTGTTGCAATTTTTTCTCTTTACTTTTTTGGGGGTGAGGGTGCAGAGAGGAAATCTCTGAATTGCTATAGAATCAGATGGAATCGCCTTCAATGTTTGTCATGTTTAGTTTGTTACTGATTACTGCTGCGTCCTTTATAGAGTAGTTTCTGGAAAGATGTATGTTAGAAATGTAAAGATGTGCTGATACTGTTTTCCTACTAATAGAAATCAGTTATCTGCAGACTATTTATTTCTGATGTTCTAATTCTAAAAAGTGGGTATTTACTATGCTTTTGCTAGTCTTCTTCTGAGGATTCTGTTAGGTTGTCAAAATAGAACCTGGGAAATCTGTAATGATATCATCTTTTGATATGATAATTCTTGTTGTGGCTTACACTGTTATTGGACAGCTGCAGAGGAAAAAGAAGATGAAGGAGATGAAGAAGAAAGTGATGATGAGGACCTGGCTGAAGGTGATGAGGATGAAACTGACCTGGATTTGGCCTGGAAACTGTTAGATGTTGCAAGGGCAATTGCTGAAAAGCACTCTGGTGATACAATGGAAAAAGTGGATGTGTTATCAGCTTTGGCCGAGGTAGCCTTGGAAAGAGGTTTGTCCCCTCCATTAAACAATACTTCCATTACCTTAATTAGAATAGTGTTGTCACACTACTTTTATTCTGTGTAGGACGTTGAAATGTCCATTGGGCTATCAATCACCATTTTGTTTTGTTGATTAAAATATTAAAATATATATTAACAAGACTGGTAATTAGGTTGTCATCTCAACTGAAAAACTCTGGTTGATTTTATTCCAGCATTTTGGTTGTTTTGAATTGCAATTCCATGCTGCAAAAAGTTTCGCTAACTCAAACTATTCAAAACTATGGAGACAACAGCAGAAACTAGATTTGAGAAATGATTGTTAAAAACATTAAAAGGTGTGGTTTAGCAGTCAATGAGGTTGGAATGGATCATGGAGATCTGGTGCAAATTGCGCATTGGTTAAAAAATGCTAGGTAATTTCTTTCCATCCGTCTAAGTTTTGGTGGATAGAGTTATTTGAGTGGGAGGTAGCAGGTATCCGTGGATTAGTGAGGTGCAAGCAAGTTGGTCCAGGACTACTATTATAAAGAGAGTGAGAGATGGATAGAATGTGTCTGTGTTCTAAAAAATTTCTTATGTACGAGTGAAGGAGGTAAATTTTTCTGGGTATTATTGTTATTGCTTATTTAGCAAGACAATAATGCAGTTCTATCACCAGCGAATTATAGATGTTGCGGAACATGCTGTGTTGAGAGATGGACTGAGAATGAGGGAGTGACAGCCTGACAGGAAGGTCGAGGAGTGTCGGAGGCAAATATTGGTGTGAGCGAGTATGGAGAAGTGATGTTAGTGGCTTGACAAAATGATGGAACTCCGTGCTGGGACTGAGAGATACGAGGGACATGATCTATGTTGCTTGGATCCTCTAAAATTTCTGCTGCACCCATGTCAGATCCTCCAAAAATAGTGCATATGGTTGCGGCAATTTTAGACAATTCAAACAACATCACATGACCATGATTGACGAAGCCCTTGTTCCTCCTATTAAAATCGAGTTCAGCATCTTGCTAGCATTGTTAGTTGGAATCTTGTATTTTACATTCTAGATGGTTACTGGCTGCACTGGGTAGGTTTTTTTTTTTTTTTGTTTATGGTTACTGGCTGCCTGTTTCATGAATTGATTTTGAAAATCGTAGCTGGCTGCAAATGGATTAAATGGTTGAAATAAGTTTGACCTATAATGAAGTAATCAAACCAAATGCAAATGATCTGGGACCTTGGGTTACCTTTTTAGTAGTAGAAAAATGTTTATTTCTCCACTTCACATGCTATAGGATTTGTAAATATTGTCCTTTCTCTTTTGCAGAGGATGTTGAAACTTCCCTTAGTGATTACCTGAAGGCATTATCCATTTTGGAACGCTTGGTTGAACCTGACAGTCGCCATATTGCTGAGCTGTATCCTTTGTAACATGCAACTTACTTTAAATTATGGAAATTGTTTTCTGGCCTACATTGAAGTATTAAATTCTTTATCAGGGTTTCTTTAAGTGCCAACATTTAGGTGTTGCTTCCTCTTCCTCGCCATGTGATCTTAACTGTGTTACAGCAACTTTAGGATATGTTTATGTCTGGAAATTGGTTCTAAGACTCAGGAAGCCATACCATACTGCCAAAAAGCTATTTCAACTTGCAAGTCGCGGCTACAGAGGCTCACCGATGAAATAAAGCTTTTGTCAGAATCAACAGAAGGATCAGCTACTACTACTACTGTAGATCAGATTGCTAGACAGTCTTCCAGTGCATCACAGTCCGACTCTCTATCTGCTAAAGAAGCTGAAGTTGAAACGCTCACTGGTCTATCTACAGAATTGGAGAAGAAGGCAAGTATCACCAAAGGAGTTTTGATTTATGTCTTAGTTCTTTTATAATTTTGATTCTTCCACTTGCAGCTCGAAGATTTGCAGCAGTGCGTTTCAAATCCATCATCTATCCTCTCAGATATTCTGGGAATGGTTTCTGCAAAAGCACGAAGTACGGAAAATGCTAATGCTTCTGTAGCAGTGAGCTCTTCACGGATGGGTGCTGCTACCAATGGTAGTGGAAGTTTTGATTCTCCAACTGTTTCCACTGCCCACACTAATGGTGCAGCTGTAATAACTGATCTTGGAGTAGTTGGAAGAGGAGTCAAGCGGGTGCATCTAAACACAACGACAGAGTCTAGTCCAGCGAAAAAACCTGCATCTGAGCTGCCGTCAACTAATGGAGATGGCAGCGCCTCGTAAAGAATGTATTGTTGCTGCTTCAATTAAGCAATCCTTAACATACCAATTTAGCCTATTGCCAACACTACTGGTGATTTCCTTAGTTTGTTGCACTCTGTTGTTTAGCTGGGAAGTCTGTTGTCACAGATATATGTCCTTTCCTTGATTACTTTAACTTAGTAACTACTATTCTGTGTGTTACTTTATTTCTTCTGCAGTATGCCTTTTAGATAATCTACTTAGACTCAAACGTTGACCACTTGTTTGAATGAAATGATAGCGGTGTTGGCAGACCTGTAACTGAACTAGTAATTACTGTCTAAACTAATTGGTGTGTTGATTAACCGTCATGGGCTCATGGCAAGTAGCGAGTCTCTTGTACACTTGTCTTGGTTTTGAAACTAGCACTTGTTCGCCTATCTCTTCTTTCGGCTTCCAGTATACTTACGATCATCAGTTAATAATAATTTGATTTTTCCTCATGCTCCCTCCGTCCTTTGTCCATCTTTGCTTGTCCACATTATTAGAAATAGATATCCAACATAATTGTCCAGTTTGGAAAATTAATGGACAATTTACCCATTTGTGTCCATTTTACCCTTGATATTAGATATTATTCATTATCTAATGCTTTTTTCAAAGTATTAAATTTATTATATTCAAAAGGTGATATAGTAAAATTGCTACTGTTATTTATTGTTTCTTAAGGTGTGTGCCAAGTTAATAGTGGACAAGTATAATTGGACGAAGGAGTATCATTTAACAGGTATATTATGCTTCAAATTATGATGGCCTTTTAGGAGACTTTGTTTGCTGCTAATTGTTGCCTAATTTGTGAAATTTTTACCTGCTAAAAGAGCTTTTGACACTAATCCATTACCATGTTTCCTTGGAAAACAAAGTTTGAATTTCAGCAGAGACGACATTAGGTGAGACCATCTGATCTTATTGCATAGTTAACCAAAAAAAAAAAAAAGTCATTAGGTGAGTTCTCATTTATCTAATGGCTTAGTCGACGGAGTTATTTGGTTATTGTTTTAGCAGGACATAGTGAGTATTTGATAGATTCCTTGATGAGCGATAGGTTGTTCAGACACCACCATTGTCCCACAGTAAAAGAAAAAAACATTGTACCTTTAATATACTGTAATGCAATTGGATCTTTTATTCTATTATTCGTTCACACCTTTATCCTAGGAAATTTCTTGTTTCAAACCAGCTTGGTGAATTAAGTACTGTTGTCTCCTAGAGATTATTCCTCTGGGGAAAATAAAAGATAAAATCCAGTGCTAGGATATATCTTAGTAAGACAATTAAATCCAACATTTTTCTGGCAGGTAAGGCGACGTACGAATGTTTCTGAAATTTAAGTAATTAACCGCACTTTCATGTGCAAGTGTACCTGCTCTTGTGTCGTTTATACACTCCCAAAGATTCTCTTAAGCATTACCATAATTTAGTGCTATGTGTAGTATAGCATGTTTTTGTCTGATGATAGTTAGATTACTAGTATGGATATTCTCTGTAGAACCAGACAAGCACAAAATGCCAGCATAGTATCCTACGCCCAACAAAGTCCCTAGTACCTTTTGTCTACAAGGATACTATAGTAATGCAGTAAGAAAAGCATAGTAAGTGAATCTTTCCGTGACTGAAAGAACCTATCCGATACCATCTAAGGAACTTTTCGACTCACACATTAGATGGGAGTTAACGATTGGTCGTTGTCACCAAAGTTGATAGAATTCCTATAAAGAATTCCAGAATTGGATAAAAGTAAACAAAAAAACATCATCAACTTAGGATCAAAGAGTTCCAAGAAAAGAAACAGAGAGGAAAAAATGTGTTATAGAGTGGATTGCACGAAATGTGGGAAATTTTCATGGGGTGGGTGTGGTAAACATTTGACCACTCTTCATGCTAGCATCGAACAAGGCAAACACTGCAATTGTCGTCCTTGGCCTGGGGTTGTCAACCCCTCTTCTCAGACCACAACCCAAAACAAATGTGCCCCGACCACTGCAGGTATATAGACGGGTCTAGAATTTCAATTTTGGGCACACCTCTTATCCAGTAAAAGCTTATATGCACCCGTGTTTGCACCAACCCGATGTATGTATTAACATGTGTCTTTACATACACTCTAATCATACCACAATTAATTAATATATGTCTCATTTTAATTTATGAGTTAAACTAAGATAAATATTTAGTGTAAACATAGGGTGCAAATAAGTTTACACTCCTATTAATAGTTAATACATATGTACATACTTTTAAAAAAAAAATGATAATCTTTTGTGTACATTGTTCGAGTCTGAGATGGGCATCACTGAGTAGACCTGCCTCTATATAATCGATCTTTCCTACATATATATTGGCAGATTTTTTAAGATAAATGGAAATGTAGTAAACTTAGAAGTATAGTAACACACTAGGCAAAGCTAGAGAAAGAATAGAAATTGTGACCTTTGCTTTAAAATAAATTAAGGTAACAAATTGGAGAAAAATGATAATTAAGTGCTATTAACACGTGTCTTTACATTCACTTCATTTTTTTGTTCTTTCTCTAATTTGGTAGACCTTTAATTTGTGATTAAAAACTGATCAAAGAAAATGAAAGAAATTAAGTAGATGGTCCCATTATATGTCTCAGATGACAACCCAAAAGGGAAAGTGGAAATTCTCTCCTAATTTTTTTATTTTTAATTTCCTAAGAAAGAGGAAATTGTCCACCATCAACATTTGCGTAGTGTTTACAACTATTGACAATTTTGCTCATACTAATAAATTATAAAATTTTGAACGATTCAAAACGATTCAAGAGTTTAATCTACAATTAGTTTCTTCATTTTTCTAGAAAATTTATCCAAGAAAGTGATTTATTAGTTGGAGAAGAGACAAATGCAATAAATCAAGGATGGTGCCAATAGATTAATCATATGAGTTATGAAACAGCTTATTCTGTACTTTTTAATCCTTGGATTAGAAATAACAATAATAACTAGACCTAAATTTCAAATATTGGACCGGTTATATAAACCTTCACTACTTTATTTAGGTTCGGCTCACGTCATCATCATATCAAATTAAATAAAATTGAAAAAAAAAGAGTTAAAGTTGTATTATGAGGATTCATTATAATTTTTTTGAATTATTTTTTTATGATAGCTGCTATCCTATCGCAAATTCTACTCATTTATCTAGACTTGGATCGACAAATGTGAGCAAGCTTACGCAAACTAAGCTTTTTAAGATCCTTAGATTGATTTCAAAATAATTGTTGTTTTGCAGGTACTCAATGAGGCGATGATGCCGTTGGACACTAGCTACACTGCTTCTGGAGACCAATAAACTACATTACCCCTAATAATTAATATAATATAGTAGTCATTTGTAATAAATTAATAATAATGTGATAGGGTGTTGTATATTTTGAGGTCAATGCACATTGACCGAACCACTCTAATTTGCTTCCAAAGTTGTAAAATGTGTGAAAAAAATAAAATAAATTGGTTTCCAGAATTGAGTGCTCTTTTAACCTTGTGCAGGGTGTTTTGTAAGTTTTTATTCAATAAATATATGCAATTAATCACGGGTTTTGTGCAGCTTTTGTGTTTTCTTTATTATCCTCAAGGAGCTAGTAATGGTTTGGGCTTTGTGCCTTCATTGTTCTTCAAAACCACTTTTGAATTAGAAATTTTACCATAATTCAATTGATTTATTGGGTTCGTAATCTAAAGTATATTTTATACTCCCTTCGTTTGTTCGGATTTACTTGTCACTATTTTTTTAATTTGATTTCTACTTTTACTTGTTATTTTTGATAAATCAAGAAAAGATTAAAAAAAAAAAATTCATGTTTTACCCTTAGCATTGATTATTTCTTCTCCAAATCATTTTTTAATATCAATTACTAAACATCAATTAATAGGGGTAATATTATGAACTTACTATATCAATCATTATTTTCTTAATGAGTGTGTCATGTCAAAAAATGACAAATAAAAGCGAACGAAAGGAGTATGTATACAAAATTTGAGTTAAAACTACAAAATTCGGATGATTTCATAAATTACCATTTACATCCCCTTTTCTCGTGCAATACACATATATATAATTGAAAATATATTTTGATAGAGTTTGAATCAAAGATATCAAGTGTGTCCGCTTTTGAAGCCTAATATTACTTTCACCTAGACCACAATGATTCTAACACATGGTCTATGATATAAATATTTCTACATATTGGGACCAGTTCGATCAATTGAGTACCATATGAGTATCGATAAATGTCAAACTAATTGTCCTATTATTAGTCATCAAATATTAAAGAATGCCCACCTAATATGGCTATAATCATGGCATTTCCATTGTCCTCCACTTTGGAACATGAATAACTTTAGGGGAAGACATTTCATAGACACACTTGTATCGAATAATGTGTCTTTTTATACTAGTAACATTTTATGCTATGATTAGGGATGTTAATATAGGCGGGTAGTGTTGAATTTGGGTGGTTAAAATTGTTGAATTAATAAATGGATAAATTATTAACTCGTTTAAAACTTGTACGGTGATGAATCAGATTTAGATGAGTTAAACAATGATTTGGTTCAAAATAGACTCAGTTAATATATATCAATATGTCATTAATATGTCCAAATTTAAACGAATTGGACAGATCATATTTTCATGGGTTAACTTCATCACCCCTCCCTATGATATAGAACCTTCTCCAACATCTTGAGTTTTCTAAGAGCTACTCCCTCTGTTTAAAAAAAAAGGACCTACTTTTTTTTTTGTTCGTGTCAAAATAAATGATCCATTTTCTTTTTTGATAATACTTTAATTTAAATTTTTCACGTGACATGTTTAAGACCACAAGATTAAAGGACATTTTGGTACATTTGATATAACTTTAATTTAAGACCACAAGATTCAAAAGTTTTCTTTATTTTATTAAACTCCGTATCAAGTCAAAATAAGATATTCTTTTTAAAACGGAGGGAGTATTTCTTAACTTCTTAACTATAATTCACCGAAACAGGGAATGTTTAGTTGTTTAGCAATCTTCTGCAATTTGCACATTCAAAATTAGCACTATCTGCAGCGAAATCAAACTAGCACTACTTCCTCCGTTTCTAAATACTTGTCATGTTTTATTTTTACACATCATTAATTAAATTATTCTTATTTATTATTTTTTAATTTTAATACTTTTCTCTTTTATACCGAATTAATATCTCTTCATTTTTATGAGTAATTATATCTTGATTTTCTAAAATTAGCAAGTATTATGGGCGCAAAGATGACAAATATTTAGAATCGGAGAAAGTATAATCTAAAACTAGATTTTCTGATTTAAATAAGAATATATCACTGTTGTACTATTTATTTTGAATTTGAAATGTTAGATAGAACAATGAATATTGAGCAACCGCCCTTTGCGTGGACCTCATAAAGACTAAACCATTTATTGCCCTACTAATAACAGTAGGTATATTTTTATTAATGGCAGGCACTGTTGGACTGTTGGTCATTTTTTCTAATTTTTTAATCTCAGATTTCCTATCAGACTTTTGTTTTCCCACATCAAGATGATTGTCGTATGCAGTGTGAATCTTGTTTAATTTTTCTTAATGTATTTCCACATTTTGTTGAAGTCTGATTTCATTTTTTTTTATCAGAGAAATGTGGTAGAAATTTATAGGTTGACTCACTAACCATGGTCTCTATGATATGCCATTGCTTCATTCTCTCTTTCAAAGATATCATATCACCTTGGGAAAAAAAAAATTAGAATGACTAATATTTGGATTACTTCACTCAATAAACAATGGAGTAAATAACAAAAATGATGATTAGCCAGAATGTTATTGTGTCGTGCAATGAAATAACCATCAGCGTTGTGGTAGAATAGATAGAAGTCTCAACCCTTTACCAAAGATTTTTAATTCTAGTTTTGAATAAGACGTGTTTTTACTTTAATAGAACTTACATGGTATGATTCAAATTAATTGAATTCCAACTTGAAATACCAAAATTGAAATTGATCATGGTCTACATGTGAACTACCAAACTCCTTAGTGTCAAATTGCTGGTATAGCAGGAAATGTGGGATTTACATTTGAGTAAAAATTCAAATTGTGATGGAACCTTAAAATGTAAGATAACTGGACACAGCGTAGATGGGCCACCTTTTAGCTGGAGGCCCCTTTTGGGACCATCCATATTCATGTCATTATAACCCCATAATCTTGATATCATTTATTCCATTAGTCTCCTTTTCTCTTTTTGACTCTATTAACTAGAAGAAGGAAAAAAAAGAGAGACACCATTAACTTCTAGACTGTTTTATCTTGATTCGAGGGTCTACCGAAAATAGTCGCTTTACCTTTGAAGTAATGATTAAGTTTGTGTAGACTCTATCCTCCACAGATCCCACATGTTATGATTAATTGATTATAATCTCAAATTAAACCTAGAGGTTAGGCCCACCAAATACAATACTCCCTAAATTGTGTGATAGATTTTTCTTTTTAGTCCGTTCAAAAATGTCGTATTTACTTATTTGACAATTATTTATTAACAATATCTCCATTTTATCCTTATTAGATTGCACTTACCACTTTATTATGAAAAAAAGTTAACTAAAAATAAGTATTAAAGTGACTTTAACATGCGCAATTTGGTAAGCATAATAAGGTTTTTCGTTACTCCCTCCATTCCATATTAAATGAATTATTGAGACCTTTTTTATTGTTCAAAATAAGTGAATTGTTCAAAGTTCAAGAGAATTGTTTGAACCTTTTTTCATATTTACCCTTTCTTTTAATGATGTTCTTAACTACTTTATATTTTTTTAGGAGAATAAATAGTTTGAATAATTAAAAGGATAATAGTGGAAAGTAGCTTTAATTTTATGTTCTTAAATATTTTTCTTAATAGGTGTGTGTTACCTTAATAATTTAATTATTTTGGATTAGAAGGAGTATTTTTTAAGAGTCTGTAAAGAAGGGTGTTTGGTAAACTTGCAAAAGTGCTTTTAAAAAAAATCAGAAGCAGTTTTTCTGCTGTTGGAAAGAAGCAGAAAATTTCTGCTTTTCAAAAAAAGCAGAAGCAGAAAATTATTTTTTTCATGACAAAAATATCCCTATCACTTATACACACACACACACACATACACACACACACACACACTATATATATATATATATATATATCAAAATATCTTTTATTAATTAATTAGCATATCTTATAAGAGCCTATTTGGGATTGCATTTTTCTGAAAAGAAGGGTGTTTGGTAAATTTGCAAAAGTGCTTTTAAAAAGAAGCAGAAACAGTTTTTCTGCTGTTGGGAAGAAGCAGAAAATTTCTGCTTTTCAATAAAAGCAGAAGCAGAAAATTATTTTTCTCATGACAAAAATATCCCTATCACTTATACACACACACACATTATATATATATATATATATCAAAATATCTTTTATTAATTAATTAGCATATCTTATAAGTTTGATTAAAGTTATATTTTAAAATTTTATACTTCATATTTTCATCATAATTCTTTATTTCATTCTATAATTTATATATTATTATTTTATTTTTCACTCATTTTTTTAAAATAAAATTGAAAATATCATTGATAATTTTAGTTAAATAAAAATAAAATTTTAATTAAAAATATTATAATAGCTATTTAAAATAAATTTTCTCTATAAAATGATTTTAGTAGTAAAATTTTATTCATACATGTCGTTTTTGGTCATTTGTCTCTCAAAAGCACTTTTTAAAAAAGATTATCCAAACACAATTTGTTTATCAAAAGCACTTTTTAAATGAATTTACCAAACATAAATTGCTTTTTTTCAAAAGCACTTTTCTAAAAAGCTATTTTAAAAAAGTACTTTTCTACCAACAATTCCAAACGGGCCCTAAATTTGGTATAATGGAGTAATAAAAATGGTCGAATTTTGTAATAGGGCATTGTTGATGGAAAAAAAAGCAATAACAATAGTTGGCAAGCAAAGTGTGATTTTGATGCTTATAAACAGGAAAACAACTGATGATGACGATAATAATTTCTCTTACTTGTGTGTAAAGTGGATTTCAAAGTCTCTATGTGTAATTGCTTTTTGAATCCTCCACTCAGGTTTCTTCTTCCTCCTCCTTCAAAAAACCCTAGAGAGAGAGAAAGAGAGAAAAGAAGTTTCTGATCTGATTCATCAAAAGGAAAGTGGGTGCAAGTTTAAAAGACACAGATTTTGGAAAAGAAAAAACTTCTATTTCATCATCATCATAATCATAATCTCTCTTTCTGTTTTTTCAACTTACAAAATCATTTCACCTAGACAAATCTGACATTTTTTCAAACACCTTATCTTCATGGATCTTTCTTTGTCGTCGTACTTCCTTGGCGTAAGATAAATAAAGTGACAACCTTCTTGTTTTACATTGAAGAAAAATGGCGCAGACTGACCACCCCACCTCCAAAGGCCAAGCATGGTGAGTAACAATCTCATTTTCGGAAACAGCCTCTCTACCTTGTCAGGTAGAGGCAAGGACCCTCTCTAAACTCCATTTGTGGGACTATACAGGATATGTTATTCGCTTATTTTTTAACTTAGATTCGCTGATTTTTTTATGTTTTACATTTTCCAGGTTTTGTACTACAGGATTACCCAGTGATATCATCATCGAAGTTGAAGATATGGCATTCCATCTTCACAAGGTTGGTTAATAGCTTGTTAAATGAATAGATTCCGAAGTAATAGTAATATGATTGTTATCTGTTTGTTTATTATTGTGTCGGTTGTTTCAGTTTCCTCTGATGTCAAAAAGTAGAAAGCTTCATGAGATGATAACAGAGGAAGAGACAAAGACAAATAGCAGTAAAATCCAAAAACTTGCTGAACGAGACAAGGATGGTGATGGTGACGAGGAGATTGAAGAAGAAGATGAGGAAAATGAGGAGGACCAGCAATGCTGTATTTCGCTCCCTGATTTCCCGGGAGGTTCTGAGACATTTGAGACAGCTGCCAAGTTCTGTTACGGTGTGAAAATCGAGCTATCTGCATCGAACGTTGCTCCACTGCGCTGTGCGGGTGAGTACTTGGAGATGACTGAAGAATACTCTGAGGATAATCTCATTTCCAAGACGGAGAGGTTTCTTTCACAGACTGTGTTAAAGAGCATTAAGGACTCCATTAGAACACTAAACTCGTGCAAGAACATCTTGCCGTTAGCAGAAACACTCGGCATTGTACAGAGATGCATTGATGCCGTTGCTGTTAGAGCTTCAGCTGCTGATCCGTCTCTCTTTGGCTGGCCGGTGAATGAAGGAGCCGGTAATGGAGTTGAAGCAAATACTCGCCGTAAAGGTGCCAGCAGAGGTGGTGTTATGGATTCATGGTTCGAAGAGCTAGGACACTTGAGTTTGCCTTTGTTCAAGCGTTTGATTTCCGCCATGAAAGCTAGAGATTTGAGTTCCGAGGTTATCGAGAGCTGTCTAATGTACTATGCGAAGAAGTACATTCCAGGAATTTCACGCTCGAATAGGAAGACATCATCATCTTCGATACCATCAGAGAATGAACAGAGAGAGCTTTTGGAGACTATAATTGCCAACCTTCCTGAAGAGACTAGCTCAAGAACTTCAACAACTACAAGGATTCTATTCGGCTTATTGAGAACATCAAACATACTAAATGCTTCAGAAGCTGCTCGAGCTGCACTGGAGAGGAAAATCGGATCTCAATTGGAGCACGCGACATTGGATGATCTTCTCATTCCGAGCTATTCTTATCTGAATGAAACGTTATATGATGTCGCTTGTGTGGAGAAAATATTAAGATATTTTTTGAACGGATTGGAACAGAGGTCGACGGCTAGAATTCAAGGCGAAGAAGAGAACATCAGTGTCAGATCCGCAGCGTTAATGTTAGTCGGGAAGTTAATCGACGGTTACTTATCAGAAATAGCTTCTGATAATAACTTGTTACCTGAAAAATTCTGTGAACTAGCTGTTGCATTGCCGGACCAAGCAAGACTTTTTGATGATGGCCTTTACAGAGCTGTCGATGTGTATCTCAAGGTAATGACATTTTTCGCAATTAAAAATTCTATTCACTTGCTTATTTCAATTAATTTGTGTTCAACATTGTTAGCTAAATTCCTTATTTCCTTATGCAGGCGCATCCATGGATATCGGAAGCGGAGAGGGAGACAATATGCGGAGTAATGGATTGCCAGAAGCTAACACTAGAGGCATGTACACACGCAGCTCAGAATGAACGGCTTCCACTCAGAGCCGTAGTTCAGGTACTGTTCTTCGAGCAACTCCAGCTCCGGCAAGCAATTGCCGGAACTCTTATGGTTGCCGATGTGGCTCCAGGAGAAATCCCGCGGCTGTCAATATTGGACGGCCGCGGGGAAGGGGATGGGCAAGAGGAAACGACAGGAGTAGTTGGAGTGGCACATGCACAGGAAGGAAGTAGCACGTGGAGGAAGACAGTGAGAGAGAATCAGGTACTACGCTTGGATATGGATAGCATGAGGACGCGAGTACAAGAACTGGAACGAGAATGCTCCACAATGAAAAAAGCTATCCAGAAGATAGATAAAGTAGGCAAACACAGCAGCGGCGGCAACAGCAACAGCAACAGCAACGGCAGCGGAGAAAGAGGAGGAGGGTGGAAAAAGAAGTTGGGGTGTAAATTCAAGACGCAAGTGTGTGACTCGCATGAGCTAACGGTTGTGGAGGCAAGGAAAGGACGGGGTCATCGTCACCATCAATAAAACCAAATAAGAAACAAATCAACTTCTGTCTTCTACCTAATGGTTTCTACTTTTAGTTTTAAATTATATATCTGTTGTGCCGTAATTGAAAAATTTGTTTATTTTCCAACTTATTCTTTAGTGGACAGATTTTTTTTTGTTTGTAACTTGCTCTTTTCTATATAATTAGATCTCAATAACTAAGGAAAAACACGCGACATGGTGGTTAAGAAGTTGCAGTTGAACAGTAATGTATCGTGTTTAAATATTTGAACTTTGCAAAAATCAAAACATTTATCTATCCAGCCATAGGGTAGATTGGCAGCCACTCCTCCAATATGAAAATAATTATGCATCACTTGCATATCGATGCCAGTTTCGAATAGGTCATATATCAATTCTCTTTCTCGAATAATATAGAAGAAAAGGGTTTGCGCACCAATATCCGTCATAAAACGACTGAGCCATAACAAATACCACTTCTAATATGCAGTTAAACTTTTTTTTAATCTACCCTTAAATCTTGTGTCCTACTTGATTGCAAGAATGTAAATCTGATGAAGTGAACTATCATGATGAACAACTTTTTATTGTTGATGAATTTAAAGTAGCTTTATATACTAGAGTTGTCAATCTCGCTTTATTGGCTTGGTAAGAGCATCACTTGCCTTGGGAATTTGGAGTTTTAATTGGACACCAAAGCACTGCAATAAGATTATTTGTTGCATAGTGCTCAACTTAGACGTACGGAGTGTTACAGAGGGAAATTTGTGTTGGACTTATTCGATCATCTGGTGGTCCAGTAAGGCCCAATAATTTGACATCATCTCCATAATGCACCAAAATGACTATTGCTGGCCTGAAAAGATGTGTCGAATCCCTTTCATTAAAAGAAGGATAAAGTTTTTCTCCTCCTTTTGAAACAATTCTCCTTTCTTATTCTTTGCCAATTGAAAAGCAGCTAAATTATTTTACCATGCACCACTGAGAATCAACACTTCAATTGATCTTTATGGAAGAAGAAAAACCGAATAATAAAGAAGAAAGATAAAAGTGTGTCCTTTGTGCATTGAAACTAAAGGACAAGCGACTTGTACAGAGAAACTCACACTTGGCCATTCAATTGGCAAAAAAATATGTACATATTAGGGGTTGATTGGTATACAGACTAAATTATTCTGAGATTATAGCTCTTAGATCCTGAGATTATAATCTTTGAACTAATTTATCTCACATGGGAGATGGGATAAAATAATCCCAAGTTATGGAATATCTCAATTTAATTCTGAGACATCCCACCTTATCCCGCGTATCAAATGACCCCTTAGTGTCAAGCCAGCTATGTTAAATATGTGTTTTACATCTAACACTATTAAACGTCAAAAAGTTGTCGAGAAATTCATACTGCCTATTATAACATAATCGTTCTTTTAGTTCCTTCTCCCTTTCTGTATAAAAATAATTTTTCTTCTAATGATTACTTGTTTAATACTAGTCATTTCTTTGACAACGTGGTTCATTGCCAACTTAATGGCCAGATTGCATCCTTATTTCACATGACATAGAAATTCTAGTCGAAAGAAGACTTGTATAGTGGAAAAATGGGACAAAAGAGGCCCAACTTTACTCTTTGAAATTCAGTAATATCTGCACCAATTTAAGGGAGTTAGGTCAGTAGTCGAATGCAATATCCCACACACCGATCTTAATTAATTTAATTGATTTGTTAATTAATTGGAGAAGTCTACGTTCAGTGAACCACTTAGCTGGTATTTAGTGGTTACATTGCTAAGCCACCCACAATAGGTGCGTTTGCGTTGCAACTGAACCAAGACTGCCTTGTGCAACCCAGCACCCACAAATGGGTGCGTTAGATTTTATATTGGAATTTTACGATCAAAATTAAGAATTTTAACTCTTGAAATTCGAATTGTGCCACATCAGATTATTATTTTTGCTCACCTGTAAGGACAATATGTCAATATCTAAGCTAGTTTATTAGTTTAGCTCAAGAGCTTAAACAGGGCCAGGAGAACAAAAAAGCCCATCAGTGGCAAATTGGGCTACTCAATCCTGGCCCAGAATATTTCGGCAAGTGTTGTGTTAATTTAGGCCTTTTCTCTGCTGAAAAAACCCTAGCGTTAAACCCTAACCCATCGACCCTATAAGTACACAGCTTCAATAAGCCAAACCTACTCTTGCTGTGTAGGAGGTAATTTGTTCACTGCTTTTCAGAAAAATATCTTTAGGTTTTAGTAGTATTGCTGGATCTTAGCTAATATCTTTAACTTTCAGTTTTTTTTGCTTGTGTGTGTTGAAATCGATGAGGTCGAAGTAGTAGTTCCTCAATGATGAACAAACAGATGACGAGTCTGATAATCCATTCTTTATAAATAATGAAGACAATCGAGGCATTTGTCTGAGAGGAATTACTATCTGCTACTTCAACCTCATTACTTTGCTCTCTTAGTTTTGGTTTTTTGGTTAATTAAGCTTTGAGTTAAAGATTTAAATCTGGTATTTGGTATATCAACATGATACTCATCTATGATTAATGGAGTTGATGCCTGGTTTATATCACTAAATTTTCATTTTTGCGAAAGTAATTTGAATTTTATTTTGTGTTGAAACTGACAAGGTTCTTCAGTCATCCATTCTTTTTTAAAAAAATGAAGTAAATCGAGGCATTTGTCTGAGAGGAACTCCCACCTACTAATTAATTCCTTTTGCAATTTTTTTCCTGTGAGATCGGTGTTTTCAAGGTATATGATTTTAGGATATCATGAATAATTTTCTAAAACTTGAACCTCCAAGGCTAATTTGAATTAAAGCTAGCTACTTTTTAAATCGTGGGTGTGTTTGAACTGGGTAGTTTATATAATTGGAAATGTATTGCACAGGCAAAAACAAGCGCTGATTGTTCTAGATTGAAGAACGAAGTGATCTGAATAGAAATATACAATGGCAAATGATCCCTATTAGTTGTATGTAGGGATTTTGTAAAAGTCTTTTAATTTTTTAAATTAGGTAAAAGTGATAAATTTTTTTTAATTTTTTAATACAGTTGTCGACAATTGTCTGTAATTATTTGAACAACTTTTTTTTTTGAGTGAAGTGTTAAAAACACACCTAAACTATCCTCTTTTTTTGAGTTTCACACTTAAACTAATGGAAGTGTGAGAAACACACCTAAATTATCACTTATTGTTTGAGAAACATATCTAAATTATAACTTATTGTTTGAAAAATACACCTAAACTATCACTTTTTAGTTTGAGAAACACACTTAAAAGTTGACTAAACCAAATATTTTCTTACAAACTCTTTAGGTGTGTCTAGCCATTAAAAATCAGTTCACGTGATATATTTTTATTCTTTTTTACTAACGCATTATTTATTTTATTTTTTAAATATTTTTATTTATTTTGAGGTGTGTTTCTCAAACTAACGAGTGATAGTTTAGGTGTGTTTCTCAAACTTTCAATAGTTTAGGTATGAAACTCAAAAAAAGAAGATAGTTTAGATGTATTTTTGACACTTTATTCTTTTTTTTTTAACCTAAAGTTTATTTGTCCTTTTTATGTAATTGAAAACTTAAGAGGGTCTTTTAGCTCATTTTTCCGTTGTATGTAAGAGGCCACAATTTCATCCTAACATTATTATAAAAAGAATTCCAATACAATTTCATCCAACATAATTATAAAAAGAATTTCAATAATAGGCAACACAATTCTCTGCCTCCTTTTATTATCGGAATAAAAAAAGGAAAGAAAATGGATAATGAGGTTTTTCTTTCTCAGCAAAGCAGAAAATTCTCGTGTCTAAGTAAGACCTAAAGAAAGTAGTGACCATTTCGCAACGATTGAGAAATTCTTTTACTTAAACAACTGCTCCTTCTATTCCATTTTTCTATCCAAATGAAACAATATTAAATTTGATTAACATTTTAGATATTTATTTTATCATATTAATATGAAAAAATTTACAATTTAAAAGTCAAATTAACTGTCTGAGAAAGTGTAATTTCTTAAAGCGCTAAAAAAACTTGTCCGATTGCTTCTATGCTATAGCAGTATCTTTGATAAGTTAGTTATTTTTGTGGTGACCTAGTAGAAACCACCATGTTGATCTCTTGGACTCTACTGAAGCTATCGCTACCACAATCTAGTCTAGGAGGTAATATATGAGCAAAAAATAGGTAGTAATAGAGACAAGATTATTACAAAATAATACTACAATTAATCTATCAGAAATAATAAACATCACCAAAAACTCCAATAAAAAACTACAAGTGTAGAACTACGACTACTAGTACAAACCACAAAGCAAAGCACTCCTACTTACTAGCATGGATACACTCCTTCCTACTAACCATAATCCGCATCCTCCACACCTTCTTATTTAGGGTCATGTCCTCGGTAAGTTGTAACTGCTCCATGTCCCATTTAATCACCTCCCTCCAAAATAATTACTGTCTTAATTAAATTAAATTAAATCATACACATAATCTGTTCTGTAATTAAACAGAAACGAACTCCATAATTTGAGCCAAAATGGCCCAAATAGTATGCTTTCTATAGCCTGACCCGCTGTTAACAATGATCATTATGGAGCTACATTAATCGTTCTGTTTCAAGCTAGTCAATAGCCAAAGAATATTCGTTTGATTTAGACAAATATAAAAAGGATAGTAGACCAGACATCTGGCCCATTAGCTCAGTTGGTTAGAGCGTCGTGCTAATAACGCGAAGGTCGCAGGTTCGAGACCTGCATGGGCCATTATTTTTCTTTTCTTTTTATTGCCACTCCTTTTTGGCCAGTCATGTCTCACTACATACTTACTCCTCTGTTCATTCAAACACTGCCAAATAAGTTCAAATACCAAATGTAACATGCCAAAACAAATAGTACAATTTTCATTAACTGTTTATTTATTCATCTATCTAAATTCTCATAATATCAAATTAAAAAAAAAAAAAAAGTGATTGTCAATCAATTTTACTACTACAAAGATTGAAGGAGTGTGTATCTTTATCCTAAATACTAATTGCCACATGGCAAGCTAACAAACCAATGAAACAAAGCCTTATCCTATATATCTTATCTTACTCAAAGCAAAACCACCAAAAATAATTTCTGCAATCTGACCATCCAACTGTCACACTTCTTACTTTCTAATAAACTGAAACCAAATAGAACAAGAAAACTGATCAGACAAAAAAAAAAAGAAAGAAAAAATGGCAGCCTCTCTACAAGCAGCGGCTACTCTCATGCAACCAACTAAGATTGGTGGTGTCTCTGCTAGAAACAACTTGCAATTGAGGTCATCTCAAAGTGTGAACAAAGCATTTGGTGTTGAACAAGGTGCAGCTAGACTTACTTGCTCTTTGCAAGCTGATCTTAAAGATTTTGCTCAGAAGTGTACTGATGCTGCCAAGATTGCTGGATTTGCTCTTGCCACTTCTGCCCTCGTTGTCTCGGTAAGTTGATGTTGTTGTTCTGTTAAATTGTGTGATCATCTCATTTAAAAGTTTAATCTGTTTGATAGAACACACTTTCATTTACTTAATTATGCCACAACACGTCCCTCGGGTATGGATCTCATTCTTTTTCATGGTCTGGTATGTGAAAATTCTAGTGAGTGAGTGAGATTTGGATCCATAACTTCTGTTTACTTCAATTCTATGTTAAATTGTGTGACCATTTAACACAATTAGGTGGATGCTACCTTAGTAATTGACTCATCGTCAATTTTACAGCAAATAAAAATATTCTTCAAGCATCTATGCCTTATAATCACTGTGTTATTATCTTCTAGGAAGGTAAAATAGCAACCAAAAATTCTATATCAGGCTCAAAGGAACTTTGATGTCTTTGATGGTTCATACAATAACTTAAAACTGCTCATTTCGGAATGTTCATTTTGTCATCTATAGCTCATGTTCCTTTAACGATCAAAAGTTTTATGCTTTGTGTCCTTTTTTTTTTCCCTTTTGATGTCTGTGTCAAGTGAGAAAATCTTAAAGATTTGCAACGTGGTCGTATAGGGAGCCAATGCAGAAGGAGTTCCAAAACGTCTAACCTATGACGAGATTCAGAGCAAGACATACATGGAAGTAAAGGGAACTGGAACTGCTAACCAGTGCCCTACCATAGATGGAGGTGTTGACAGCTTTGCCTTCAAGCCGGGGAAATACAACGCCAAGAAGCTCTGCTTAGAGCCTACATCATTCACCGTGAAGGCTGAGGGTGTAAGCAAGAATTCAGCCCCAGAATTCCAAAAGACCAAGCTCATGACCCGCTTAACCTACACTTTGGATGAGATTGAGGGACCCTTTGACGTATCTCCTGATGGCACCGTTAAGTTTGAGGAGAAGGATGGAATTGATTACGCTGCTGTTACTGTCCAGCTTCCTGGTGGTGAGCGTGTTCCCTTCCTTTTCACCATCAAACAACTTGTGGCATCTGGAAAGCCTGACAGCTTCAGTGGTGACTTCCTTGTGCCATCATACAGAGGTTCATCATTTCTTGACCCAAAGGGCAGGGGTGGATCTACTGGTTATGACAATGCTGTTGCATTGCCAGCTGGTGGCAGAGGAGACGAGGAGGAGCTCCAGAAGGAGAACGTAAAGAATACTGCGTCTTCAACAGGAAAGATCACATTTAGTGTTACCAAGAGCAACCCAGCGACTGGTGAGGTGATTGGAGTGTTTGAGAGCGTTCAGCCATCTGATACTGATCTTGGGGCAAAGACCCCTAAGGATGTAAAAATTCAGGGTATCTGGTATGCCCAGCTTGAGTCATAGAGAGATGTTAGACCTTGTGGATGATTTCTTGGTTTTTAATTTTGTTATAAGTCACAAGGTTTGAACTTTCTGTGGCCCAATTGGATAAGTAATGAGATAACTATCTTGCTGTATATTATCAAGCTTAAGTAATAATCCATTCAGATAGTGAGTTGCAAAATACTTCCGATGCTAATATTTACTTAGATTGCAAAGTAATGTTCTTCTAAAATAAAGTATAAAGTTGAATGCAATCTATATTTGCCTAGACTCGGATACAATCGCCGAAACCGTCTCTGTGGAGGCAAAGGTAAGTAATGTTGAGTGATACATCTAATGAAATCTCAGACATTTACCTGAGACATCCATTCAGGTAAGGCAATGAAATGGTGATCCTTACCAAGTACGAAACTGACGATTGATAAAAAGCAGGGTTCAATACACAGTTTGTGCATCAGTAAGAAAGATAAATTTTGCATCTAGAATAGCTTATGCGAATTAAATTAAGTATAAATAACATAAATACCAGTAGTTTGATAGCTAATTACTCTCTCTCCTGACATTTGCTTAAATTACATCAAATCCCTTACCTTTACGCCGCATATACATAACTAAACGACCATATACATCACTAACATATACATAAGTACAAAACTGTTTAATGACATAAAAGGAAAATGAATTCATATTAGGAAACAAGATAATGCTTCTAGTCAATTCTCCTCATTTCCTTTCTATTTCCTTTCTCCTTTTTACCTATATAACAGTTCCTTCTCTTCCCCTGTTTTTCCAAAACTCAAACATTCACTATTCTCTCTTTCTTTTTCTAAATGGAGATAGAGGTGATGATCTCATCTCCGGCGCCGGTTGATTTCAATCTCGATAGTGGTTATACTACTCCTTACATGAGTGCACCTTCTAGTCCTCCACGTATTGCCACGTTGTTCTACAGTGCACCCGCTATATATCTCATACCTTGTAATTATATACATAAGTATTAAAATATAGTTCAAACCCAATACCTAAATTAACAGAAAAATAAGCAACATTCTCTTCTATGTATATGCATTGCCTATGCTACTCAAATACATAAGTTTAATCCAATACATTAGTTAACACAGTTATGGATTTATTAGCTTGTATGTATATGTCACATACTTCATATACATAATTGTTATATGTACATTCGATATATGTCTCAGAATAAACAAATACACTACACTATTTTGTTTCCGCCATCATATTCATCATCAAAACATTACATACATGTATCAAAATAAACAAATACAATACATTATCTTGTTTCCGCGAGCATATACATCACCAAAATTGTATACATATGTGCAGTAGCAGAAACCCACATATATATTAGATCTATGTATGTGCAGTAACATAAACCACATATACATTAGATCTATGTATGTGCAGTAACAGAAATCCACTGTGTAATTAGATCTATGTATATACAGTACCAAAATCCCACATATCATTAGATCTATGTATGTGCAGTAACATAAACCACATATACATTAGATCTATGTATGTGCAGTAACAGAAATCCACTGTGTAATTAGATCTATGTATATACAGTACCAAAATCCCACATATCATTAGATCTATATATGTGCAGTAACATAAACCCACATATACATTAGATCTATGTATGTGCAGTAACAAAAACCCACATATACATTTTGGAAGTCCTGACAAGAATTTCTTTCTATTCTCCAAAATTTTGACTTTTTCAGGCCATTAAATGACGGATTTGAATTCATTTTTCCGTTGTTGTATGAATTTGGGGACTGATTTCTCTGATTTTGTGGTTTCACGGATTGGAGAAGTGCAAAAATGGGCGAATCCCACAGGCTAGCGGCAGACGAGGGTGACTCGGCTATGGCTAGGTTTTTCTATTTTGGTAGCGGTGGAAGAGAGGAAGAAAGGATTTGGTTTTTGTGTTTTTTGTGGTAATTCAAAAATAGTAAACTGTTTGATAGTTGTCTTGAAAATAGGCTTTCTTATTGTAGCATTAGACATAAACAGTGGGAGGATGGAGTGGGTTGAGTAATGTATAAGGAATAAGGAGAGAAAAAGTGAGATATGGGATATTTTATAATTAGTTTGGGGATTTAATATTTTAAGTAATATACATAAGTTAAGTTATAGTTTTCTGTAATTTATCCTTAAATTAAACCACCTTGATATGTCAGCACCAAGATGTGATTTGCCTTGGTGTCAATAAGCTCAAAGATGACAGAAGGTAAGAGTAGGTACTAATCAAGTCATGGCAAAAACTTAAAGACATGAAGAGTCACCTCATTAATTTCAAATTGAACACCATTTAGAAACAATGCGAAGACTTTCGATATAGCTCATGAGTTTTTAAATCTTTCAGGATTTCAGAAAATGCCTTTTATCTAAAGTTGCATTATTGTCTTTCTCATATTCTTAAAGACGATAATCGTTAATAAATATTTATTCATTTCCACTGGATAATGGCATCATGAACAAGGTCGCTCATGTCAATAACGAGAGAATGACAATGAAAAGGAACATAGGAAACAAGGAAAGAATTGAAGTTACTGGTTGGCGTGTTACTGCATCTTTCTCAAGTAAGGTTTTGTGTATGAAGAAATATGGCGAGAAGCAGTAACTTCAATTTACTTTCACACAAAAGATCACTTTATACAGAGAATGAAGGAGTATCATATGGGATATCAGGAATTATATGATGGATCTTAAGAAATATAAAGCTACAAATCATCATCGCTAATGCATTTCTCAATAATGTCAATGCAGACGCCCACAGATTTCCCTCGAGTCATTGCCTCTGCAAGCTTCGATCGTGCCTTCTCATGGCGTCTCAAAATGAAGATTGTGTTTAATACAGCCCATCTCACCTGAGAATCTGCTTTCTTCTGTGTAAATCTCAGGCTTTTCAGTAATGCATCCAACTGTCAAGAAGGTAAATTATTAGCAATCAAGAACTGAGAAAACTAAACCTAGAAAGTTGGCTTTTCTTCGGGGTATTGGAGGCAGAGAAATGGCATAAACCTGATTAATGTCAGACAGGCCTCCCTCAGCATACCCAAACAAAAGATACTCAGTTGCTACACCTGCTAAGGCGATACATGAAAACCTGTTCAGCATCTGTTAGAAGTGCTTCATTAGTGAAGGAATCGTATAGCAGGTCAAAGAAATAAGCATACATGATAATTGTGATGAAGATACATACCGTGGCTGTTACTTTTCCACTATTTACCTGCATGGCAATAAATCATGGTCAAATTAGAGAAAGAGTCATCATACTCTTACATGATTATTGCCCAGCCCAGAAATCTTCCAACAGAAAGTTTAAAGGAGGAAGAAAGAGCAATATATTCAAGGAACAACCAACACTGAAAAGCTTCACCGGAGGTGAAAAATTGATAGGAGACTACCTACTTCCTCAATAAACTCAAAGTCCACAAAGGCTGTTCCTGCTTGGATGTTTAACGACCCTTCCTTCTTTAAAGCATCCAAACTGGTGAGTGTATACCCCTTAGGAAGAATACCCAGCAAGTAGGCAATCAAGAAATGCCCAGCTTCATGCTAGATCAGTATCAGAGAGAAGAGAGTAGAGGTAAGGATAAGGAAATTAAATACTTGTGTATTAAAGGCACTGCAAGCGGGAACATGAAAATGAAGAATCAAATTCTGAATATCAATCAATTCGTAAGTCTTTTGCAAGATGTTCCAATAAAAGAGAGTTGAAAATTAAAGCCTTTTTAGTTTTTTTTCCCTAGAAAGTTGAAAACTAAATACTCTTTTTACGTCCAGCATTTGCATGTGTAGGTGAGAGAGAATGAGAGAGATGAATCTCACTTGAATAACCCTGTTATGGTACTTCTGACTGAAAGTATGGCCAATCGTGTCAAGGACCAAAGTACCAACTCCTCCATTGAAAGAAACCTACACACAAATATGGATAACTCAGCAATTATGCTTGAAATGTCTCAGAACACATAACTCCATGTTTTAGGTTTCTTACTGTCACCTCTGTTGACTTGATTAACTCGACTAACAGTCAAATATACATAAACAAGCGTGTAAACTGTTATCACAAGGTTAAGATTGGTCTCCTTTATATTCCTGAAATATGACATAACATGAAACTAGAAAATTATCACGAACAAGTCCACAATGTGAGTTTTAAACGTTGAGAAATGACAATACGGGGAAAGAAAAAGTGTTATTTATTTGGAGATGTGTCAAGCTAGCAACTTTTCATAATTTTTACAAAGTAGTTTCATAGTTTGACATGCATGTAATAAAATTAGTCTTTGACAACCCCTTTGGAGTAAAGCTATAGGAGCACTATATTGGAGATGTTGGTTATATTGGTGATATTTTCTTATGTTGGTATTCAGTTCTTGTCCTCTTCTGTTGTAGATCTTCTTTTAACCTCTGTTGTAGATTTATCTCTTTCAAACCATCTTCTATAAACGAAAACTGATGCTGATAACTACTAGAAATGTGGTTATTTGTTCCTAGCAATTTGTTTAAAGTAAAACTACACTTTGAGTTTCTCAGGTAGAAAAGCAGCCGTCAATTTTGTAAAACTCGCAGCAAATCAATTGCTTGCTGAATAACATGTCTGACCTTTGCAACAAATTTTCAAGAAATCTCAAAAGAAAAGAAATAAAAATTGCTCTATGAACAGCCATAGAGGAATTTCAGAAGACAAATTGACAGGCATCTAAAGAGTTTACCAAGTCTAGAGTCCATAGAAACAGAAGCCCAAGAGAAACAAAAAGGATCTGTTGTGGGCTCAAATCAAGCGCATACCATGCAGCAGAGCCACTTAATACAGCAGCAACCTGCAGATTTCTTTCAATGGCACCAAGGGTGGCATCAACCGGTGATAGAAGAGATACAGTTTCTATTCCATTCAACCTCAATTCATCCAATGAATACAGCCTCTGTGGTACCTGCATGAACCTACACATAAAGTTAAAGCAGTTTTCCTACATAAGCTCAGAGAATTACAACGCGGATGTTTCTTCAATAAACTTGTAACGTTAAAGCAGATTTCTAACCTAAGTTCAAAGAAGTACTTTTCCAATGTCTGTCCTATAAAATTGAAATGATAAACTATTCAACCTAGCGTTTACCGCTAACAACTACCTAAGCTTTCGCCATTTCTTACTGAAACATTTATATGTACATATAACTAAAAACTTCATAACAAATGCAAATAGATAAACCAACAAACAGAAAATAGGTTTTAACTCTTGTCTATACAACAATGCCTCAAACCCAGATAAGGAAACTTTGCTATAGTCAACAACCACAACAACAACATACCCAGTGTAATCTCACAAGTGGGGTGTAGGGAGCGTAGTGTGTGCATAAACCTTACCCCTACCTCTTACCTTAGGAAGTAGAGAGGTCGTTTACGATAGACACTCTGCTCAAAACTTTGCTGTATAATGAACCTACCTGTCTAGCGGCGCCAAAACACCTAAGACCACCAGGTTTGCCCTGCAAATCTTTGACAAGAGACAAGGCAGTCCTTTCATCTCCCTTGATCAACTCCTTATCCACCTGTTCCAACACTGACAATATCCTTGAATTGCTCGATCCCAACTGGGAACAGCATAGCAATCCACCACAATATGCAGCACTGCTCCCCATTCAACATGAACTAAATGCAAACTACACAATGATTGTATAATTAATTAACAAACAAAAAGTGAAGCAGACAAAGTTTCTACAGTTCCACATCACCCACACAAAGATAAGGCTAAAACTTTTTAGGATAGATAAACTGCACTAAATACCCGTCACTCAATTTTAGATACGGTCTATGTATATTAAAATCAAATATTTACCTACTTATGACAATCCTCGCGCGTCTGATTTTAACTCTACTTTTAGCTCAAAAAAATTATCCTACAATAATTATCATTTTAGAAATTCCAACACTAAAATTAATAATTATTTTCCCCTTTATCCTTAAAATTTAAAAAGCATGCAAAATATTTAATAGAACAAAATGAAAAAGTAACTTAGTAAAATATATTTTATAGTTATTATTTTCTTAGTAAGGGTAAAAATAGTTAAAGCAATAGAACGGAGGGAGTAAATTTGTACAAATATATCTTGGCAAAATACAATGACAACCCTTACACATTTATTAGTAAATTTTTTTTTAGACACTCGAATTATTACATATTTTGATTGACCACATGATAAAATATTCATATTAGACATATTCGACTTAATTTTTTTTTAAATTATCAAAAGCTCATTAAGATAAATTAACCATTTAAAATATATCATCTCTTAATAAATGTATTAGATTCAATAAACCATTAAATCTTAGACGTATTCCAATTAAGGCTAATGAACTCTTTTGTGCCATAAAAATAAATTTATGTTAAATATAATAATAATAAAAAAAAATAATTATTTTTCTAATGTATAGAATTTCTAAAATTACAAAAATTGATTATTAAATCTTTTATTTGAACTAATTAAAATTCTTAATATTTACTTTTTTTTTAATAATATGGAAATAAAAGAAAATTGGAATAGTAATAATTGAGGCAATATTCTTATAAGAGGGTCAAATTAATCTCTAAAAATCTAAACTATGTCAAATCAAACAGATTTGTCCGTCACTAAAATTGGTCTCAATCCAAATTTGCCCCCTCAACTGTGCCAATAGGAACAAATTTGCTCTTTTTTAAAATTGTTTTTCTGCCCTTTTTCATTCTCCGCACTCCTTCCCCTCACTTGTGCAGATTTCTTCGAATCCTATCTGGAAATTAGGGCTACTACTTTGCCTCGTTCGTCTTCCTCTTCTACTTTTCGGTTCAGGTATATTCGAGATTCTCTAACTCATCTTTGATTTCTTCTTTTATGTGAATTACAGCTTTTTAGTTTTGGGTGAATAACAGCATTCTAAATATGCTCAAATTTTATCTTATGAATATGTTAATAAGCTCTTGACCGAGCACTTTGATGATTTGTTAAAATCACTTGTTTGTGAAGAATTTGACCTTATTTTGTGAAGATGCTAATTTACTATTCCCTTGTTATTATCCTTTAGAATCTCCCCCATGGTTAGAAATAGAAAGAGTAAATACAATTTTCAATACTTTGCTTATGTACCAAGCATTTTAATTGGATTAGATTAACATCAATGTATCCTTATTAATCATTCATTGAATGATAAATGACTAAGTGACGGAGATATGTGATTTAAATAACGGAAAATCAAAAGAAAATAGTATTTTGCTTATATCTACAAGCCTAGAAGCAGAGTTACATGTTCGAGATACTTGGAGAATACAAAGTTTATTGAGGAGTCACAAAGACCCCTTTATGGAATCAAATTGAATCCATTTTCCAGCTTCAAACAAAAGATCAAGGAAAACAAGAAATTGAAAAGATAATCATTAAACTAGAACGCAAATTTTGTAGGTGGTTGTGTGAGTTTCTTAATAGATAAACACACATGTATGCTTAGTTTTAGGTGACAAATTCAAAGAAAATAAAAAATAAATTAAGAAGATAGCAATTATCGTGCTCTCTTAATGGAGTATTTCTTCCCTATTTGGGAGGTTTGGGGGGAGGGGGGGTGCCTGCCATGAAGCCCATTGTAGGATTCTATAAACACGGATAGCAGGCACTAGCTTTACCAGGATGATTTGGATTGAAAGAAAATATAAGCTAGCCAACAGTCGTAAAGAATTACTGCTGCTAGTTAGATTTCATTGGGGGAACTGCTTCTCTGCCAATGGAATGGTACTTCCTTCTGTGAGATAGCGTCAAAACACTTTTCTTAAACTGTAGATTTACATAAGGTACAAAAAGAGGTTCCGCAACTTATTGTAACAGCTTCCTCGCTAGCACACTTGTGGGTGGGTGGGGTGGGGTGGGGGGTGGGGGGGAATTTGGCAACTAAGAGGCTAAGACCAAATGATGATCAATCAATTATCTTAAGCTTCTTGTAGTCATGTGATATATAAGTTGTAAAAGAGAATATTAGGGAATACAGCAAGCATTAGTTCATAGGGAGAAAATATTACATCAAAGTTCAAATTGATTAGGTAAGTGTATTTGACTTGTTAAAACTCATTTTTTACCATCCTTAAATAAAAAAGTGGCACATAATTGGCACAGTTGGGTGTAATGCTTTTTCGCTACATTTGATTGGTATGTTCACAGTGATATCTTTTAACATATCAATCAAATGTAGCAAAAAAGCATTACACTTAACTATGCAAATTTATGTGTCACTTTGATATCTGCCTCACTTTGTGGGACTACACTGGGTATCTATAACGTACCATAGTAGGGTCTAATGCCTTGTACAAATCGATGTATCTTTATCCTATCTACTTCCCTTATGTGGTTAGTTGCTTGCTTTGCTTTTTCCTTCTTTTTTTTTGGGGGGTAGGGCTTGGGGTTGTTTTGACTGAATCCTTTAAATTTATCTTAGGCTTCAAAGGAATATCCTGTGTCATCTTTTCTCGTTTGTTTCTTGAGTAAGTTTGTCACATTTTGTTGTTACTAGGAAATCCAACACTTCTATACTCTTTTAGTCTGTCATTTTTTCTCATTTTTTTCTTAAATAAGTTTGTTTTTGTCGTTACTAGGAAATCCAACACTTCTATACTCTTTTAGTCTGTGTCATTTTTTCTTTCTTGAATAAGTTTGTCACTTTCTGTCATTACTTGGAAATCCAATACTTCTATACTCTTTACAAGTTTATCTTAACAATAACGTAAGTACATGGATGTAGTGGACTTGGCTTGAGTTTACCCTTTCTGTTTAGTTCTCTTCATTCATTTTACAATGATTTTGTTAATTCTGCATTGAACTTAATGTTGTGAAAGGAACATCCTTTTCTTTCATTGTGAAGTGTGTGGGACTTGGGTTAATGATTTTGGTCAATTGCAAATGCATTATTTTCAATTACATGAGATGATGGTCAGTTTTGGCCATGTTAGCGGAATTCTAAGGTCAATACTATTTTTGTGTCTTTAGTTAGTCTACTTATAGCAAGTGTTTTAACTTATTTTTAGATTTCAACTTCTTGTAGAAGTTTTTGTGTTTGTTTAATTATTTAGTTGTAATTTCTTAGGGAAGAGTAACAGATCCTTTTAAATATTCAGTTATTCTTTAATTCAAGAGGGCAAATAGTATTCAAGTTTGATTTCTCAAAAACCATCAGTTTGGATTTGGAGCGTATCTGACAGATGTTAACCCTGCTGTTGAATATGCTGGACAGGTTATTTGCAATAGTCATGGTTGATAAACAAATTGACAGTAAAGATGTGGAAGCTCTGCAGAATGGAGATGAGAGTAGATCTCTTCAAATAAAGTTTCTGTTTTTTGCCCGTGCTAGAGATCTGACCGGCATGGCTGAAATGCCATTGGAAGTTTCTTATGGTAGTACTGCCGGTGATTGCTTGAATAAGGTCATTTCTCGCTTCCCATGCTTGGAAGAGATTCGGGGGTGCATACTTCTTGCCCGGAATGAGGAATACACAGCTGAGTCCACCACTGTCAAAGATGGAGATGAATTGGCCATAATACCTCCTATTAGTGGAGGCTAACTCAATTTCTGAACTGCAAATATAGGGAAGTCGAACTCTGTTGTACTTTTTTATGTAATCATCTTACAAAGTTGTGTCTGCTATCTATGGAAAAGAGTGTAGCAACATGAACTAAACTCACTGCGCAGTAAACAGCATTCACAGCGACCATGAAAGATCCTAAAATGTTCTTTTTAATGGTACCTTGTTGCTGCATTTGCTTTGTCTCTCGTTATTTTACTATCATATTTTTCTTGCATTCTTGCCTTGAAAACTTTTATTTTAAGTCAAGGGTCTATCAGATTGCATATATTCTACCCTCTCTGACCTCACTTGTGGGACAACTCTGGGTATGTTAAAATTTGTCCTATGTGGATGGCCATTATTACAAAAACTATATCGTCCAAATGAGAAATATTTTCCAAAAAAAAGTGGAGGTTCGCTATTCAACTTGGCTCTACATTTACTTACTAGGAAACGAAACAAATTTAGTCGATTTTCTTTATATTTAAACTAAACAAAACCAAAGGTAACACACCTTTTTGATCTTGTCGATATGCTATCAGGTTTATCTGAATAAAAGCATTTACTTATCATTTTCTTTTTCTTTCGTTTACCTCGGGATGTAGGAATTAGGATGACAATATCAACAATCAACTATAGTGTATTTGGGGAGAAATTGCAACTCTAATATGAAGCTAAGCTGGAATCATAATTATAATTAGTAGTGTAAGACAAACATATCACAAGTTCACATTTGCATTGTGTTCTTCCATCTTAACTGTAAAGGAGGCCACCATCTTATTATTTCAAAAACTACCCTTGAGACTTTTCTCATTTTTCAACAATTACACCAAGCACACAATTGTCTTATTTCATGTGATGTGTTAGATAAATTAGCTTCTCAATAGTAAAATCACATTTTCCTAACAAGCAAGATTTATTAGTACTACCTACATTGTTCCATCATCATGTACTTAATAGTGAGAATTTAAATATCCTGTATAAAATAAAGAAAGCAAAAAGTGGATGGATGAAAAAGAAAAATGATGAAATAATTATTGTGTGAAAAAGAAAAAGAAATAATAGCATATGCCACCTAAGTCCACCACCTCAATTTGAGTATTCCCTGTTTCTTTCTTTCTTTAGCAAGCCAGACGGATCAAATTCCCCAAATTAAAACCTCAACAAAAGAGAAATCACAGTTGGCTTACAAACAAACATCAAACCTTATCATTAATTTCCCCCTAAAATTGTTTTCCTTCTGTTCGGTTGACGGTTGGCGTCTTCCTCCTTTGATGTAAACAAACGTGGCGTGGCATGGGATGCGTACAAACCTAAAATTGGAGTATGACAAATACCTCAGTTGATAATACTATTAGCAAAATTGTGGTACCAGTTGTCTCTGGCATGTCGGTGAGGACGACATGGATGAACTTCCAGGGACTATGGGTACTAGTGCTAGCTTGGCTTTGAGATTAGGACAAGCGGCTTTCTCCGTTGCTTCACTGCTGTTCATGTGTTTGGATGTTCCCTTTTATAGCTTCACTTCTTTCTGGTAATTTTCTATTTATGGGTTTCCCTTTTTTTTATTGCTTCTTTGATTTTTGAATTAGTTTTTTTGCTGCGTTTTTTTTTTTTTTTGGAGAATTCTGATTGGTAACGTTCGATGCTTTCTGTGTTGATGTTTTTGTATGTTTCCATATGCATTTTGATTAAATTTGGTGATTATGAAACTGAAATTGATTGGATTGCAGAAGATTGAGTTCAATTTTTGACCTAGCGGTGGAATTTCTGTTGATCATTTTCTAACAAGTTGGTAATTTTTTTAATCCTTGGTGGGTGGAGAAAACTAGTTTGATAGCTCAATTGCCACTTCAGACAGGAAGTTAGTTCATATAGAATGTGAATTGAGGCAGAGTAGATTGACGATGCTGTAGTCATTTGGCAGCTTCAACCGAGTATACGTTTGAAATGAGGACAAGTGGAATGAAAATTGAATTTTATGTTTAGTCTTTTCAGTTGGAACTTGGAAGGCTGCGGGGAGACACTTTCTTTAGCTGCTCCCAGAGACATCTACTATGAATTTATTTCCTAAAGGGCCCAGCAATTGTTATGTTATGATAAGTTGATGGTGGCAAATTGAGTGGCGGCGTATTGCCTTTTAAATTGAGTAGCTATAAGAAACTATTAAATAGATATGGAGTAGGTGAATAAGGATTGTAGGAGAACAGTAGGGGAAATAAATATTTAACAAAAAAATCAAAAAAGAACAAGGCAAGAGTGAGTAGAATAGGTCAATGAGATAATAATCTTCTAGAGGCCATCTGACTGATGTTGTTTGCGATACGGAAAGAACACCTTGCTGTTGGAATATCAGATGTTCTTTCTCCTGGGAACGTTGTTCGTGTTACTTTGTAACATACTTTTTGATCTATGTACGGACTAGTAAAGTCTAGGTGGTGACAACTGGTGTGCATTTATAGACGAGCTTGATATGGTTCAAATTTATTAAGAATGAAATATATCCATCTCTTTCTCCTTCTCGTCATTATCATTCATGTTTTTGTCGTGACGGATATTAACTTCATTTGTCGTGTTAGGGTGAGACAGGGGACACATTGATTGAGATAGACCCACCTCTTTCTCCTCCTCCTCGTCATCATTTATGTTTCTGTCGTGGTGGATATTAACTTCATTTGTCGTGTTAGGTGAGACACGAGAGTTTGTTGTGTTAGGGTGAGACACGAGACACATTGATTGAGATAGACCTACCTCTTTCTCCTCCTCGTCAGTCGCCATCATCATTTACGTTTCTGTCATAACGGATATTATCTTTATTTGTCGCATTAGGGTGAGACATGCACGAGACACATTGATTTTGGTGTAGTATTTGACATTTGTCGCATGTGATCTGTGTATTTGTCGTTTTATTGTTTTTTCTAGCGTATCTTTCTTCATGAGTTATATACATTAATGCATTAACAAATCCAGGATGGACGGTTATATGTAATGTATTGAAACTTATCCAGAAGAATAGACACACTTGTTGAACGGCAGCCAAATGTTTTTGATTGTGAGTTTCCATGATAAATAGGTGAGAGAACTGACACCTACTAAGTGGTGCTTTACATGATCCATTAAAGTTAGCTTAGGTGTACACAAAGGATATCTGGGTGAAGCTAGTCAGATGCAAATATTGTGGTTGATTTTGAATGGTGCTTTAAGTGGTGCTTTAAGGATCCGCGTATATATAGTTGTGTTGTTTTTCGTTCAGTTTAATCATTAGTGGGTGTCAATGATGTTGTTCTGGAAGTAATGGTAGAATATTTCCTAGCATGCTGTAGATAAACAAGATTTGCTAGCTCTCTTATCTTCCCAAGAACATTTGGAGATCTAGAGCTAATAACAGCTTTTACTTATACTGTATTGGCGTTTGTCTTACGAGCTGCAAGTAGGAAGTGTTTTTGGGATCAAAATTTCCGTATTTGTTACCGATTGAAATATCATATTGAATTCATGTGCTTCTTCATTGAAATAATAAAGACCTATCATCTTTGAGGCCATGGTTCAGTATTACTATTGGTTGATGATGATATCAGATCATACAACGCTTTGTGTCTTTCGTCTGTAAAGTGCTATTCCTCCTTTTTTGTTCTTTCAGGAGTTGGAGTTTCTTGCACATGATCTCTAGAACCGCTTTGGTCACAGTGGTAATAGGTATAACCAAACAATTTATAACTGATGTAATGAGTCATTTGTCGATATGGGGTTGGGATGGCACTTTATGATCTCTCGTCTTCCCTTTCTCTCTTTTTGAACTTTTTTAAACAAGAAAAGTAAGTTATAAATGCTTCCAGTATTTGGCTACTGAGATGTGGTTAGAGCCAATTGGCTATTTATGGTTATTCTCTAAAAACAGAATATGAGTTAAACGATTTAAAATTTACTTCTGACTTATCAAGGGAAAAGGAAAAATAAGAACTTTGACTCCATTATTGAAGTATGCAAAGCATTGAAACTTGTGGTTAAAAACGGAAATGAAAAGCTTGGCACTATAGCATTCGGAATTTGAAGGATGTGTTCATCGAGATGATGAAGAGCTATTGTAGTTAATTTGTGTACATACTACATTTTTTTCTTCTTTTTTTAACCATTATCTGCTAGATATTCTTAACAACACTGCTATTTAACAACTTGGAAGCATCACTTATCACAGTTCCAGAAGTATATATATGTTATTTAAATGAATTAGTTGCGCCTGTACAGAAATATCTACACGTCAAGGAGTATCAGAACATGACTTTCTACCTGTGAAGGTGCAAATTTTTCTGCTAATTTACCCACTTTACTTTTGTTGCTTGTAGCCTTTTGGTGACAGTGATGGGTTTGGTTATGGCGTGGAGCTTGACGCTAGCAATGGTGGACGCATTCTCAGTTATTATCAAACGCCCATCTCGTCAGCCTGGATTAATCTCACTTGTTGTATTAGGAGATTGGGTATGTGCCTTGCTCAGTGTACTGAAAAATCTGCCTTATATAATCGTCTTCTAATCAAATACTATCTCGTTGTTGCATCTAACAGGTCCTGTCATTTCTGTCACTAGCTGCATCATGTTCAACAGCTAGTGTGGCTGACTGGCTGATTCATTCTCGTAGAACAATATGCGAGGGAAATTTATGCACCCGTTATCAGTTCTCCGCTGCCATGGCTCTCTTGTCTTGGTTTCTGACATTTGCGTCATCGCTCTTCAATCTTTGGATTCTTCCCAGCTTATAATACTTATATATATCTCTGCTGCAATGTTGAGATATCCAGAATATCCCCGAGGGAATATGCATGGCTTTGTAAATAAATGGCACAACTTCCGTATAGTCTCTTGGAGTTCATATATAGTTAACTGTAGATGGAACACAGAGTTCAGAATAAAAAAATGCAATAATATAGAAGTGAAGTAATTAATACCAGTATTCATTGCTGGACAAACTGTAAAAAATGTGACTTTGATCCTTATTGCTTCAGTCAATTATGGTAAAGGCAGTCGAAATCAAAGTTTCATGAATCTCTTTCTTCTAAATTTTTTTATTTTTGGGGTCGTATACATATATTCTATCATTTTCGATATTCCTACTACAGTTTGAGGTACAATAGGCAAAAACTTGGCAAAAAGAGATTTGTGCGTGAAGCATTTCGTGTTCACGTTGGTATTTTCTAATAATTTCTGAACATGAAATACAAAATTTCCTAATTTATTCTGAACATATTTCCTTCCAAAGCCATGTAGGAATAGGTCACTTTTCCATATTGACTTATGAAAAGGGTTAATTAACACTATATATATACCAATGTTTCTTTTGTTTTTGTTTTTGTTTTTTTCTTCAGAATTTGTCCCTTAAATAATTCAAGAGATGAAAATCAACAATCCAGCGTGGCTGTTAGCTTTGGTAGAGACTAAATTTTATGGGTTGGGTGGGCAATGTAAGAAAGAGGGTCATAGAAATAGTTATTTAACATATTTTTGTAACAACTGCATGAGCACCCCACTTTGCTATTATTGTTGGAAAGAGTCTCAGGAAACTCACCATAAAGACCATACCTATTTGCAGGTAATTTCGTTCTCTAAACTTTTCGAACTAGTTTTCTAATAGTTGGTTTCCTTTTCTTTTTTTTTTTTTTTGGTAAATAATTTTTCTAAAATCAAATTATTTCTTAAGAAAGGGAGTCTTGAAGTTGTTTCTATGTCGTCACTAGGGTCGAGCCATAGAATCAAACGTCGGTGAATGAATGAAATTTTGTGCTTCCTATAAAATTTGGGTTCCTCCCCATTTGAGTAGAGTTAGGCCCAAAACCTAATCCCAATTTGACATGGTATTAAAGTCAAACCCAATGTGACCAGACTGGCCTAATGAGTTAGATCCAAAAACCAATTTTATGTGGTAACAGAATCAGACTCGATGTTGGCCATCAGAAAACGAGATAGACCTAATTTGAAACTATATTTTGAGGTAAATTTCACAGATGGTAAGTTAACTATCACTTTTTTTTCCACAAAAGTAACTTAACTATTTTTTCTAAAACAAAAATAACTTAAATTTGGGTAAACAACACAAGAGTCACATTGGACGGAATATGTACTTTTTCGATCAACCCATTATTTTCTATTTTTTTATTTTTAAATTAATAACTAAAATTTTAAAAAACACTCAACCACCCATTTGAAAAATATATTAAATATTAAACAGAACAAAAGGACCATTATTTCCAAAGAAGAAAATATTATGTTATTTGTCTACAATGTCTCGTCTTTTGAAAAATGACATTTATTATTATGGCACACTATGTTGTGTCTATTTTTATTTTTTTTGTCGATGCACATTTTTCGTTATTTGTCTAAACTTTATGGTCTTGCACAATTTACTTTTGAAATATTATAGAAGAAAAAAGATGATTATGAAACGGACATATTTACTATTTAAAGAATGAAATAATCAGTAGTTTCAGGTTTATTAGTCATAATCGTCACATCTCTTCTAAATTGTAGCTCAAAGTAGATGTATAATAGGTGAACGCTAACTCTGATTATGTTGGTGCTAAAAGAATTATCGTGTATTATTTCAAAATACCCAAGTATACTCTAATTATGACATTAGCAATTAAAAAAGATATTCACTTTTTTAAATGAATCTTGATGGGGCCAGGGAGGGTTGGGTATTTTTTAAAATTTATTTATTAGATGTAAAAATAAAAAGGAGTGAAAAATGATGGGTTGATCGAAAAAATAAATATTCCGGCCAATGTGATTTTTTGTGTTAATTTACCCACAGCTAAGTTATTTTTGTGTTAGAAAAAATAGTAAAGTTACATGGTGGGTTGGGTATTTTTTAAAATTTATTTATTAGATTTAAAAATAAAAAAGAGTGGAAAATGGTGGATTGATCGGAAAAGTACATATTCCGACCGATGTGATTTTTGTGTTAGTTTACCCAAAGCTAAGTTATTTTTGTGTTAGAAAAAATAGTTAAGTTACTTTTGTGAAGACAAAAAAAAGTGATAGTTAACCTACCTTCTACGAAATTTACCTCTGTACTTTGTATACCAAACTGTCTTTTTTACGAATTCTTTCTTCAATTTTGATACTATCATACAGGTATTTAAAGTGTCTGATAGAGCAGCGGTTCGCAAGGATGACATAGAAGAGCTAGAGTTTAACAGTATTCAAACTTACAAGATCAACAATTGTGATGTTCTACTTCTAAATCCTAATGGAAGACAAGTGAAAGATCCTAAATGTGAGATATGTGAAGGAAATATAATTAACTCTAAAGATAGGTTTTGTTCAATTAAATGCAAGTTAGAGAGTGATAAAACACGCTCATCCCCAAAGATTAAGAGAAGGAAGAAAAATAAACCTGAGCGATCCCCTTTGTGCTAGGTAAACTAAAACTATAAAAAGGACAGGTCGGTCCACAAGCAAAGAAATTGTTGGAATTATTATTTGCAAATATGTTTTCTATTTAGCAATTTCTTGGCTACGCATCTCTAATTTGATGTTCCTTTCATCTCTTGCAATGAGAAGGGCAATAGGAAGAGTTTGATAGTGTATTCACTTATCGTTAAGTCTCCAACATGAAATTGTGACAGAATTCTTACCGAATTTTACAAATTCAACAAAATTTATATTCGAGCAATAAATTGGAATTTTCACGAGAATAAAATTTACTATGAATTATACATTATAGAAAGCAATACGAAGGGAGATTTGAATTCTGATCTGTATCCGTTTTGGAGGAAAATAGGTATTATTTGGATACCTTTTAATCGTGTTTTAAAATAAACGGGCTAACCTTTTCTCAATTGGCACTTTACCTTTTCCAAACAGTCACCGATTTAAACTCAAAAATTATTTAAAGCTCATGATTAATTAATTATTTCATGATGTGACAATTGAAATTTGAAATTTTATTTGATCCACTCATTTTGGAATTAAAATGCCAATTGATTTCGTGATGTGACAGAATTAAGTATGAGAAATCTATATATATTGAAACTTTATTATATCCACTCATTAGATGTGACATTTTTAATGCTTGGTAATATATAACTATAGCTAAGTATATATTAAATCCAAAAACTCACTATTCTGTGCTTTTTTGCACAAATAAATTAATAGATAGCGTATCCACAAATCATTATCTTGTATTATAATATATAATAAATATTGCATTCACTTAAATAATACAATAAATTTAAAGGATTTTTGCTTTATAGACTAGTTTTTTCAGGGAGAGAAGCAAATCCTTTCTCCAAAGCAAATACTCTCTCCGTTGAATGACAAATAATTTGAGGTGCCGACTTTTTGAAATCAAAACAGTTAATTTGAGACAAAGAAGTACGTTATATTATAGCTGGGCCAATGAGAATAATGCAGAAATTCCATTATAGTGTATAGTTCAAACTTAAATTCTCTGCATTATTCTCATGAACTTAAAGAAGAAATCATAAATCATAAATATAGAATGGGCTGTCATTTAGGCCCACTCAAAATTAATCATCTCAAACAACTGCACTACTAATTAATTAATTCCGTGTTCAATGGATATCTTAATAATACAGAAAGTGTTACTCCCTTTTCATTTTGTCAATTCCAGCTTTTTATCAATCCAAAATGGAGTTTAAGGAGGGTGGAGTGTAAGCCGACGTTATTCATATTTTGTGGGTAGATATTAAAAATGTTGTGTATGGTGGACTCTCGACTCTGGAATTATAGCTCTTCTATATTTCCTACTACTAAGTTTGTGTTGTCAAATACGTATAAGATTCGAAGTAGGGGTGTACAGACCAAAACGTCAAGTCAAATCGAACGGATGAACCAAACCAAACAGAGAAAAAAAATTGACTTGTGGTTTGGTTTGATTGATTTGGTGTTACAAAAAAAAAAAAATCGACCACTCTTGGTTTGAATTGGTGTTAACCAAAGAAAAGTCAAACCGAACCCAAACCAAACCGATATAATATATACATATAATTTTAACTTTTTATACATAAAAAATATTAACTATAATCTATTTTCTAAATACTTTTAAAATTAATTTTATTAATTTTTAATATTTAGAAAGTAGATGTAGATATATATTCAGATTTGGGCCTTTAAGTTGTAATATTTATCCATTAATTGATAACTAAATGATCTGAAACTCAATATAAACTTAAAACCTAAAACTTTTCACTCTTCAGTCACTTTTCATCTTACTTTTTAGTTTTCGGAGAGTTCTCCGCTCCTCCTTTCCACTCCTCATTTTTCATAATTATGGTTTTTCACTAGCACATAAGTGAAAATATACTTGATCTTGTCTACAATCACAATATAATTGTAAAAATTAAAGATTATAAAAATAAAAAAAAACGAGAAAAATCGAAAAACTTAAAAAACCGACTAAAACCTAAACCTAAAAAACCAATTTTATATTGGTTTGATTTGGTTTATAGATTTAATAAACCGACATGATTGATTTGATTTATTTTTTAATAAAAAATCAAATCAATCCGACATATGTACACCCCTAATTCGAAGACATGTAGCTTCATCAAATCTAGAAAGAAATTAATAGACAGCTCGATGGATGCACGTGCATTGCATCATTCAGTTTGTCACTTAAAAAAAAGAAAATTATCTGTTTCGAGAAAATAATACTAGCATCACATTGACATTCATATGATATATGGGTTGAATGTTTATGAACCAATTATACTAAGTTGATTTGGTGTCATGTTCTTAGATTTCAATCTTTAGTCTCTCTTGACAAGCTGTGTACTGTGCATGGTTTCTTTCTCAGTGGGCATCCCAGTTAGAAAATGGTCCACTTGCTATCTACAAGGATTACTCTCTCCGTCCCAAATAAGTTATATTTTTCTTTTAGAAAGTCAATTTAATTCATTTTTTAAGCTATATAAGATTTGATCAATTCAGTATTTTATATTTAAAAATTATACAATAAGTACTACAAGTAAATACAATTTTTGCCATGTTAAGTTGATGAGAAAATATATTTTTAAATACTAGTCAAAATTCATATTATTCGACTCTTGATAAGAGAAACATGAACTACTATTGGAATGGAAGGAGTACCAAAGGGGTAGCCACATTTCTACCAGAGGTTGTTTCCACAGCTCGAATTTGTAACCTCCTAATCATGTGACAACAACTATACCAATTACATCAAGACTTTAACGGAATGAGTGCCATTTTATCAATATTTACAAAATGCACTGACCTGAGCGTTTCATTTTTCAATCGATGCTCAAATTATTAGAGGTTATAAAATAAATCCATAAAAATATGATTTGTCTAACTCGTTCAAGTTAAAGTTAGATGTCACTATGTCAGTGACCCCCTCATTTATTAGCTCAGCTCATCAAAAAATTGAATAATTTTTTCCTCAATAATATCTAGCCAACCATTACCAAAAATTAATGAAAGAAGCCTCAACTAACACTGTAAAACCAGCCACTTTCAATTTGTTCCTAGTATTTATTTTTCTTGTTAGTGAGTGGTGACGGTGGGTTTGTGGGGGCTGGAGTTGGTGGGAGAGAGAGTAGTAGGGACTTAAAAGTCTAAAATCAAAGAGGCAAAACCATGTGGAATTTGCCACTTGTACGAAATGGGGACCTAAAAAAGCGAATAGGTGTTGGACTAATTATATGTGTTAGATGATATTTTTCTGTATCTATAAACTGTTTAGGTGGCTGAGGTATGTGGATGGAAACTTCATAGCCCCAACTTACACTATGACGCTAATGATTATGAAATCAAATTTTCAATCTTTGGGATCTCTTTAATTGAATTTTCTTTATGTTTATGGGACCAAAAGGGAAACCCTCAAATCTATATTGCAATTACTTAATTAAAAGAACAAAGTTAGGAAAGATAAAGTACTATCTATGAAGTGTCTAGCTTTGGCCCTAATTATATGATACATTTCTTTTTGTAGTCTGTTACAGAAAAAAGTATTATTTTTTGTATAGACATTGTTTAGTTTATATATTCTATTTTTAATGAGGCGATTTATGGTTTCATAAATTTCTAGAAGTATTTAAGATTTATATATTGAAACACAATCAAACAGTGCGATATAAATTGAAACAGAAAAGTATTTACGTTATCTCAATTCCTTTGTACTTTCTTAGTCCGTCCAAGAATGTTCAAGGCCTTTTTCATATCATATAACACTCAAATGTGCATTTTCACTTTGACAAAATATTCTTATAAGAGTTGGCATGATCTTTCTTACCTAAATTTTATGTTAACCTTCAAATGAGGCCAACCAACTTTAAAGGAGAAAAGTATTTCTTAAGCATGAAAGGAAAAGAAAAAAAAAACGAATCTTTTTTAAAAATGTGCACCAGGAATGTGTTTCTTAAGCATGAAGGACAAAGTATTAGGATGAAAAGCGACTCTTTTTCTTTTTATATTCTTGAACTTAAACAATACTACTACTTGATATTTTAATTTTTATATTGACCCAAGTCAACCCAACTGAATTAGTGGCTTTTACTTGGTATAAGTTTATTTTCGTCTTTATGAGTATTGAGAAAACCAAAATATGAGTTTGGTTTTCAGCTTGTTGTTTCCTCTATGTATATAATACATATATATACACACACTCTACACTCTCCATTCCTTTTTAGTTTTTCTAGTTTCCTCTTTAAGAATTAATGTTATGAACCTTAATCAACATTTTAAAATGTAGTTTTTATCATATTGATATGAGAAGAATTACAATTTATAGTATTTTTCGTGTAGTTTTTAAATATCTAAATTTTAATTTCAAAATATCAATTAATTTAATCTAATTTAATTTTTAAAATTAGTCAAATTAACTTTTAAAAAATAAAATATTACAATTAAAATGAAACGGAGGAAATATATATTGAAAAGTTTTGGTTTTAATCGGAATTGACTGATACTCTATTTGTTCTATTTTATATGACCAAATTCAAAGTACTTACGAAAGTTAAACTATATATTGTCTATTAATAGATGCTGATGTAAATACAAGTCTGTATTGACTCAACCAAACTCACAATCTCTATACAAATACAAAATATATACTTTTATGTAAAAGTTATTAGTATTTGAACTTATCAGACTGTAAGTCCAATAAGTCCATAAAAAAAAATTCTAAAACATTGAATTCATTATCCGCCCTTTGTGACCAATATGATTTTAGATCAAATCTTCGGATGACAATATGCATGCCTAGTCGAAGAATACAATTATTGGAACATATAAAAAGAGAAGGAAACAGAAACTTCGAGACAGAAAATTAAATAATTAAGAAGGGTATAATATTTTTTTCCAAGGTGCAAGGAAATAGAAGTGAAATTAGAAAAAGGGAAGAAAACAAAAAAGAGAAATAAAGGTGATGGGAGAGTGATAGTATTTTGTTTTTGTTGGAAGAAGAATTCAAACACAACAAAAAAAAAAAAAAAAAAGATCATTTAGACGTAAGTTGCTGTCGGATTGTTGGTTGTATTGTATATTAGGGGTCTCCACTCTCCTACCTTCTTTCATTTCCACGTGTCTTTTTCTTCACCCCCTCTGTATCTCCGTTCACCTCGCCACGTCACCTCTTTTTTTTCTTGTTTCCTATATTACCCTTCTCATCTTCCCGTATTTTCATCTCTGCCCCCACACATTTCCACAATTTTTTTCCTTTTCTTTAAAATTAAAAAAACTGGCGTAGGAGAAGGAGATTACTCTTGGGATCGAAATAATCTCGATTTCATGTTAAATGACTACATTGTGAATATTACAGTGTTATGGTATACGAAGGGAGATCTTCAATTTATAGAAGTCTAACTTTTTCTCCGAGACAAGAAATAGTCAAATATAGAAGAATGGAGGTTTTGTTACCACCAGTTGCTGGATGGTTTCATTACGATGAATGAAGGAATCCATCCATTCATTGCATTTCTCTATCTCAGGAGCCGAGTTATCGAGTTCGATATGGTAAAAGTGAGTTCTGGTCTCTTTCCAATTGCTTTACAAAGGGATATGTGGGATGGAGTTCATGATACATACACTAACTTAACCTTCAAGGTCAGATAGTGCTACAGTGAACATCAATCCACTATCTAGCTCAAAATTAACCTCACGAATTACTAACACTATTATTCGTGTAGCCCTTTTTTGTTTTGTACATGCTATTTCATCATAGGCTGCCGGAACTTGCTTCTTAGCGCTATGTGGGAAGAGAATTTCTCTATTCATCCCCCCGACTTCAATTACAAACTCTGACATTTTCTTTTGTAGAAAAAAGTAATAATAATTGTGGTAATATTTTGACTTTTCAGTAAAACTCAAATATGATAAAAAAAAATCAAGTCAGAAACCCTAACAATTATAAGATGATGAATCGAGCTCTTACCAATAAAATTAAAATAGTCAACCAATGACTAAGATTTTCTATTTGCACGATTGAAATAAAGTGTGTATATATATATATTCTTGAAAACTTATCTGGCTAAATATATAGTTCAAAACTTCAAATCAAAAATTGTCACCACACAGATCATTGCTGATCATCACTCTATTTATTAACGTAGTTGAACACAATGTCCATAAAGAATAATGAATTGGACCAAATGTAGGTACCAAAACGTAGTATTTTTTTTTTCCTGATTACGTAATAGAACAAAATAATATTACGTATTATTGAATAATTTAACGATAGAAATACATATCATGCATTTATTATAGTGATCATGAGGATGTGAAATACATCAACTAATAACGCGTATACGATGATCAGTTCAAACACTTTATCGTTGTATTCTCAATTCATAGTAATCAGGATATAAGCTATCGCTATCCCGATAACCTTTAGGTGTTGTTAAAGGAAAAATCGTTCCAAGTAACATGTAGGAGTAATATAAAGTATGGCCAATTTGCCAAAAAAAGTAATTAAAAGGGTAAAGAAAAAGGGAAAAGCGCCATGATGTGGTTTGTTTGAAATATCATATAGTAGCCTCCAAATATATATCACTATCAGGAGGCACAGGTTCCTCGTCGATCGATCGGTTTGTAGTCATCCCAGTACGAACTAAGAAGCTTCCCTTGCTACTTTTTTTTTCCTTAAAATAATAGTAATGTCCGGGGCCAACTTGCCCGCATCTCGACTAATTTCACAACATATCTGTTACTTGTCACCAGCAATAGATATCAAGACTAGGACAGATAGGAAGAAATCATCCAATGTTTTTATCTCTATTAAAATGTAAACCTGAGACCTCATGATTCTCACTCATTTCATTGATCACTAGACCGCGTTCTTGACTGTCCTTGCTAATTTACTCTACAGATAAAGGCTTATTTTGCCTTATCAAAGTCCCTGCAGATACGTTATTCAAGAAATTGGTGGTTGTTAGATGTTGCAGTCCTGTTTTTAATTCTACTCCCTTTCGTCGTCCAAATATTTGAAAAGTTTCTTCTTCTCGATCCCTTTATTAACCTCTCGTGATTCCTCTGCCTAGTGTACGTATTGACCGTACCTCGTTTACTTTGATCTTCTATTCTTTTTTTAATTTCTTATTTGGTATTCGATATTCATATTAATATCTGATTAAATTCAAATTTATGCTGAAAAACTTTATATTTGAAATGAAATATTTCCTAATAAAAGTGATTTTATAATTATAATTCAAACTCAAAATTCTAATTAAAAATGAAGAAACATTGTTCAGTCTACCACAGCTCTTATTACTTGATCCGGACTTTACTAGTTTGATTACTACCTCTATTCCCACTTGAATCAATGTGGATAGAATACTAACACTCCAATCATGTGAATTTTGGTTTGTTTGACTGCCCAAATAAGGTAGTAAAAGAATGTATATGTTTGTTTTTTGTTTGTAAAATAAAATGTACAATGAAAATATGTCTATCATTAATATTCGAATAACAGTACCTAAAAAATCAATATCTAAAATTTACGGCCAGACTAATTTAAATTTTCATAACGAATATTAATATCTAGAGTAAAGACAATTTTTTTTTTTTTGGGTTCAACCTTCAGTATAAAACACATTAGCCTAACTAATTTAAATCTCCGTCACATAAAACCATTAATAAGGAAGTGCTGTTTATAGAAAATCCTTTCATTCCTATGGCTTAAATTGAGATATCAGTCTAATCCATCTTACCATAAATTTTAGTATCTCAAGACAAAAATTGAAAGCTGGTCTTGGAGTATTGTATCCTAATAAACATTTCATTTAACAGTATTGATTTAAAATTAATTGAAGTTAATACTCCACTAGATAATACATCCGAAATGAACAAGGAAAATGACAGGAGAGCTCAAAAATCGAGAGTCCCTAATTCTGTAATTTCAAGGAGAGAATAGAGGTAGAATTGAAAGGTGGAAGTACTCTCCTAATACAACCTGTCACCCATACGTTTACAGGTTGGCAATGCGGTGCCCTATGCTGCTTGTTATCAGAGGCCAAAATAACAAACTCCTAAAATCAAAAAAATTCAAAAGTCACCTCTTTATTACTCCCTCCGTTTTACTTTACTTAACTCATGTTAATTTACATAACTTTTAAGAAAATTTTAGTTAGAATTATATTTTACTAAATAAATCTTGTTAAAGACGTTTGAAACTCTAATTATAACTATTGTATTAGTTTATGTAGCTACTTAATACTAATAATATTATGGATAAAAAATATTTCCTACGTCTTATATTAGTTAGTCATTTTCCTTTTTACACGCATATTAAGAAATCTTAAATAAAAAGATAATTTAACTAATTCACCCTTTAAAAAACTTTTTAAAATTTTTACAAATAAGTGTAAACACTTTCAAAAAGAATTAATTGTAAGGATAATATAAGAAAATATTTATATTTTCTTGATTTGGTAAGGTGCACAACTAATATTAGACGAATGCAGTAATAAAACTCTTTGATTTGTGAAAAATGTACATCTATTTTTGATATAGAAACCAAATAAAATTAAACATCTATTTTAATATAGGGGCTAATTAAAATAAAATATCTATTTTGACATAAGGACCAATTAAAATAAAATAGTATTTTGATAAGTAAAATAAAATATTATTTTTAGTACAAAGATCAAATAAATAAAACATTTATTTTTGGTTAGTTGACAACTAAAATGAAAAGGAGGCAGTAGTACTTACTTATATTTTCCTTTTACCAGTTTCCTTTCTTCTTTTTTTTTTTTTTCAATAATAAAAATGACGTGGCTTCCTGGTTCATTACTCGAGAGTACAATTTCATTATCACCTCCTATTTATACCTCCCATTCTCCCTTTTTCTCTCCATTGTCTTCTCATACAAGTTTATTCCCTCTCTACTCACCATCCGAGTTCACAACTCACTCAGTCTAAATCCGATCTATCAAAAAATGGGAATTTGCAGTTCATGTGAATCAACATCAATCGCTACAGCAAAATTAATAACACAAGACGGAAGATTACAAGAGTTTCCATATCCAGTAAAAGCTTCATACCTTTTACAAAAAGATCCATCCATATTCATATGTAATTCCGATGAAATGGATTTCGGAGATGTTGTTTCCGCGATAAGTGCTGATGAAGAGCTTCAACCTGGTCAACTTTACTTTGCTTTACCGTTAAGCAATTTGAAACGTAGACTTAAAGCTGAGGAAATGGCTGCATTAGCTGTGAAAGCTAGTTCTGCATTGAACAATTGTGGCAGTGAGAAATACGGTTGTCGTCGTAAAAGTTCAGATTTCATCGTAGAGAAACAGAAAGGTGGAGATGATAATAACGGTTCCGCGGCGGCGGAATTGAGAAGAGCGAGGAGTAGTGGTGGTAGTGGGAGGAGAGGAGGGAAGTTCACGGCGAGGTTAAGTGCAATACCGGAGTAGAGTTAATTTGTTTGGGGAAAATTAAACAGACTGTTCATTTTATTTTTTTCCATTTTTGTGAATATTAGTAGAAAGTTAGATGGATCAAAATTCGGGGTCTATTTTTTCTTTTTTTAGAATAATATCTAGTTATCGGCCGATATGGGGTTGTATGATCACAATTTTACCTCTAGTTCGATGAGTTTGATAAAGGAATGTTGGATTCAAATCATGATTTATCATTAATCACTACAACATTAACATATTTACCTCTTAAGTAAGTACTTACTATAAGGTATAAATTTAGATCTAAATAAAGATGATAAAGGCAAAGGGTGGCGTCTTCTAAACTTTCTCATTCACGCCACCTATCATAGTGACGATGATATATGAGCATAGATTAAAATAATGAATACGCGACGGTTAACAAGGTATTGGAGAGTGAATAAATTTTACACTAAGTAGGCGTTTGGCCATGAAAATTAAAAATTTTGGAGTTGGAGTTAAAGTTGGAGTGGAAGTTGGAGTTGGAGTTATGTTTGGCCATGAAAAAAATTAGAGTTTTTGTTGACTTTTTGTGAGAGAAAAAAAGTGAAAAAAGTGAAAACAAGAAAAACTTATTTTCACTTTTTCGAAAATTTATTTCACTTTAGTGAAATAAATCTCATGGCCAAACACCTCTGTTTTTTACTTTTTTCACTAAAGTAAAATAAATTTTCGGAAAAAAGTAAAAACAACTTATGGTCAAACGGGTCCTTAGTAGATGTTTGGATGTGTGATTCGAGATAATGATTTCAAAATAATTTTTGGACATGTAATTTAAGATCATGTTCAATTCTCAACTTCTCCAAAAAGAAAATTAGATATCTTTTTTATGAATTATGATTTTCTCATTTAATTAGATTGTATAAGAATATGAGAAACTTTGATAGTTTTCACAATTTCTGTGATTTTTATGTTTATAAAAAAAAAAATACATTTAAGAAATCAAAATTTCATTGCCAAACAAACTTTAACTTCAAATCATCATTAAACTGAATATATGATGTATATAATTTAAATTCTTTTTATTTAACCATATTATAGAAAAATAACTATATATATTTGTAATAATCCCTAAGTATAACAAGTTATTTGCCAAATAAAGCAAACAGTCAGATACAATAAGTTAAGGATCTTTTTCGAAACCACAATCCAATTAATAGATGTATAATAATTTGCAATATCATATTTGATATCACAAATATAATTAAGGTTTGATCCTTTTTAATTTTAAGTATTACTATAAAAATTAAATAAGCTCCCTTCAGATCGATGAATATGTAAATAAGTTTTACTCTGGGATTAATATATGTATAAGAAATATTAAAAATGAAAAAGGACAAATTTAAAAATCATTTGATAATTATCAAACATACTGTTTCTATACATCTTTCTTATCGGTGATCGATCACTCAGAGACCTTGACATTATTAGTGCATATGAATTAAAAATAAATAAAAATGGAAAGAATAGGAGAAAAACATCTTATTGCCGACGACAAACCAACATTGCTAAGGTCAGATTTCGTTGTTTTGACTTCTTCAGTTTGTAGCACATGAATTCTAGACATAACAGATATTACAAGGATTATATTATAAACATATATTCCATAATTTGCTAACAAAGTAATAATTTGAATGTTTTGAACCATGTTAAACTAATCTATATGTTGTGATGAAGGGACAGTTCAATGATTTAAAAAAAAAAAAAAAACTACGATTATTGTATGAAATGTGTATTTGCAAAAATCTTGTGGAAAAAATAATATATTTTACTGTCTCCACAACTACAATTATTAGTCTAAAATAATAGGTGAGAATAAATTGACATAAACTCGGTTTAGCCTTAGCTAGCTAATCTTAACTTTCTTACAGCTGGAACCATGTCAAAGTCATTATCTACATTTAATATTTGTTTTGTTCCTTGGATCATCATGTGGAAAATTACCTCACTGTGTCTGGACTCTGATTAAAAAAGACTTATCATAAACATTACATTAATTTCAACTTTCAAGTGAGTGACCAACAAACAATGCGACAATACACGATTTTTTACCCATACTATTTGGCATTTTCTGATTATTTTTTTTTGACTTCTGAGTACGTACCCCACTAATGGATTGTTCATATGCTATATATTCGACGTATGTTAAAATGGAAAAAAGGGGGGAACTTTTCCCATAATAGTAAAGCAAGTTGCAATATGGTAGTGAGACTAATTAATTTATAGGTAGGAAATTTAATTAAGCAAATGTGATTGGTTAAGGCTGGGCCCATTTCTGTTGATATGCTTCAACTCTACTCTATTACTATCATTACATCACCATCAAATCTTTGGTTAAAAAAAAGGGCAAAGCCAGCTTGGAGAATCCGATGCTTCACGTATTTCAAGTAGATGGGGTTTCTAATGGTGTTTTTGTTTTTTACATGCAATTTTATTTCAGGTGTTGTTAAGTAATTTGGAATCAAATTGATTTGAACTTAAAGTTTTGTTTGAACATGTAGTTTAAATTTTTAAATTATTTTTTAAAAAAAACTTTATAAGTTTTGAAAATTATCAATTTTTTCACAAGTGATCTTATATAATCTTACCAAATAAATAAACCATAATTCATAAATAAGATATTGTTATATCCTATTGCTCTGCATTAATAAGTTGCATATTTATATTTCTTTTATAAATAAATATTTGACATTATAAACTCGCAAATACACATAATTGTATAAAGATCAACTAGTCAATAGTAATAATTAGCTATTCTTTAATAACTCATTCACATGGTACAACCTATCTCTTCACGCCGATTGTGATTTTTTTTAAATTTTTTTTTTGCAAAATGGAAAATAATGGGGGGGTTTTATAACATTTTAAAAAAAATTGAAATCACATTTTGAAATCGCAAATTCTTCTTTTTAAAAAATTTGGGATTTCAAATCATGATCTCAAATTACATATCTGAATATTAATTTAAAATTATGATGTCAAATCGCACTTCAAACACCTATTAAATCTCGGGCATAGCACTTGTAAAATTTCATGGCACGTTTTTTGTTCCATATAAACAATTGGCCCATACCAATGCAGGACTGAGCACTTCAATCTATCACAAGTGGTGCAACAGTGTACTTTTGGACGAACATAATATAACATGTGAATTCCACCATACATAACCTTTTATTAGATCTCAGATTTTGTTGGTATGAATCTTACCGTCTAAACTAAATGCTTATAATTGATCTTATAAATAGTACATAGATGGTTCCAGAACCCATGTATGTACAAATATTATTTGAGTGGAAGACAAGACTGTGAATACTGCACATGTTATTGAAGTTTATGCATGCATAGTGCCATTTAGGCACTCAGTTCGTAATGCAAGTTTGTGAATTTTGATGTTTTAATTTATTTTATTCGCGATTCATAAATATTGTACTGAGAACTAACTATAAGAATGCTAGATATAGTTGATTTGAATGATTTTATGAAGTGATGTAGATCGAGAGCTTGAAGACCAATAGAGTTTCATATATATACGTTAATCAATTCGTAACTTGGAAAATATAACACATATATGTTACCTGTTTAAAAATAAGTTTGTTAGAGAAAAGCTATTGAGTCGGGTTCACTCATAAAGAATGTTAATTAGTCCGTTAGTTCATTAATTTGTCCTCCTCCTACACCCTACCTATAATATATAAATACATCATTATGGTTAGTGGAGAAATAAAGGTTTGTTCACCATAATACTATTACATATGGTTAGGGTTTTAAGAAGACAAAAAGGCTCTGCATCTTTTGTGGTCAAACGGATGTAACCCTATCCACTTCGTGAATCGATTCCAAGGACAGATAACTCAATTAATAATTAGTCCAAATCAACTTTCATAAGAAGAAACTAATAAGTCTCCTAACTAATATTTTCCATTATATATACACTACGAAAACATGCTAAAAGTAACAGTTTAAGAACTCGTAGCCGCATCAGTATTAATACAGTAAATTAATCCAAGAACAGTGAAGTAAAGTTATAGTGTCCGATAGGGCAACTTTGTAGTTATTCTATCAATTTAATCAGAATGCATTGATTGTACAAAAAATGTGTGGACCGTCACAAAGTGAGGCAGTCTTTAGTTTCACGAAAATAATAGTAAAGCGGGTATATGTTTGACAAAATCGCCAAACAACTTTTGCACCTTTGATGGGATCGATGAATAATGTTCCTAACACTTATCGCGAATATATCTACTTTTATTAAGCAGACGTTTGATCATGAAAATTAAATTTTTTGGAGTTAGAGTTGAAGTTGGAGTTGAAGTTTTGTTTGGCCATAAAAAAAATTAGAGTTTTTTTTTACTTTTTGTGAGAGAAGTAGGAGTGAAAAAAGTGAAAACAAGAAAAACTTGTTTTCACTTTTCCGGAAAAAAATTTCACTTTAGTGAAATACATTTCATGGCCAAACACCACTTGTTTTCACTTTTTTCACTGAAGTAAAATAAATTTTCGGAAAAAAAAAAATAATTATGACCAAATGGGTCCTAAATAGAGATAGATATAACATCCGCTCGAAATCGATAACCATATATGGAGCCTGATCATAACCTTATTTATAAAATCTTAAAATCCTTTCAAATAATAAAGATAGTCGACAATAAGGGTCTTTTGCTATCTACCACTTAAAATAGGAGGTATTAATTTGAAATGGAAATAAAGGTGACGGCAACATTCTTTAGTTTGGGTCCCAAGATTAATGCGTCCAAAGGATCAAACAACCTTTTCATATGCCAGATTTAAAGTAATACTCGTAATATTTTTCATGTCTTGTCGTACTCTTTGGTTTTTCTTTTAACGTAACGTAAATTAGTTCGATGGTTACTGCTAATGAATTTAACTATGAAATGACAATGTGAAGATTTGTATCAGAGTATGTTTGCCGAATTGTTGAGAGACCTATAAATTGCCATGATGTGCCAGTTAGCATCAGCAAATTATGTATGGGGTTTAAATTATAATACAAGGTGGTCCTTCCTTATCCCACACCTAAAAAATTCAATTTCTTCAACCAATTTAATTTCTGTCATATTAGTTGGCCATGTTTGTAAATTGTAATACCAGATTTGCGCGGATCCACTTTAATTTGTTCATATATAAAAGATTAATCAGTATGATTACTTCGAGCTAAGATTTAAAGTTTATTAAGAAATGTAAATTTTAAAGTTACTAGGTGCTAAGTAATTAATGTGTACATATTCAATGGTTTTTTAAAAACATCAATATAGAATGACCAAAGCCATTGAATCCGACTGAACCCATATATAAACTCTATTCTAGCTCCACTCCCGCTTCTACATAAAAATTTAAAATATATAGTCATATAAATGTGGTATCATTATCATAAATGATAATCACTAAACATCCACTAGTTTAAAGTTGTGAATCCTCCTTTATTTAAAAAAATAATAGTACTGTGACTGAGGTAGGAGACCATGGGACTATGGTTGGACCACTGAGCAATGGACAATTTGCTAAAACCAAAATACCCAGAAATGATTAATTGCAAGGTGATCAAGTGCACCACCTTTTATTTTGTAATTGGCACGTTTGTGTAGGTAACTAGCAAGCTGATCTTTTCAAGTTCAAATACTCCCTTCATCCCTTTATAAGTATTCTTTTTGGATTGTGATTTTATTCCCAAATAAGTATATATTTAAGTCTTCAAGAATACTTTGATCATAATCTTTCTAATACGCTCTTGAGTTTAAATATAGTAATCGATATCAACTTGAGAAAAGATAAAATTTAATTAGGATAAGTTAGTAAAGTTATCTTTAATTTTTTTAGTAGTGATTAGTTTATTAAAAGGTGTGCTCAAGTCAAAAATAGCTCTTATTTAAATAAAGTGAGTATATCGTTATTTGTCTACGCCTTCCATTCCCTCACAGCAACACCTCCCTTGTCATTTTCCCCTGTCCGAGTCACCAACTTTATGGTGTTACATAAAACTGTCTTCATGATTACATTTTTAGCGTCGTTTGTTCACTGATTAAGTATTAATAAGTCATTTATAATTTCTTCCCTGTCCAATTACGGGTTAATCTTCGGGACCGTCTGAGTTTTACTCAAAGTATACAAGGATTAGTAAGGTTATATTCTAATATAATGTGGTACAACTGGGGCCGTTTGGTTTCATACATGAAGTATGATAATACCGGCATAAAGTCTAGCAATAATAATACAGTGTTTGATTGTCCATTTGATATATCATACATAAAATTCAACATTAGCAATGCAATATTTGGTTGCCATTTTTTTTGCTTCCGTAAATAATATCTGCATAAGTTGTGCATGATCCTATATATGCATTAATTATGTAGGACAAAATGTAGAATGAGCATGCGAATAGTAATACATGTATTACAATAACTAAAATGTCCAAAATAACCTCATGAATCAAAACAATTTTTAAAGAAAAAAGGATCAAAAATACCCCTCTACTTTCGTCTGTTAGCTAAATTTGTCCCAAGTTATACTATAGAGTCAAATGTGCCCCTACCGTTATCAAAGAAATTGTCTGCTGAACTTAAGATGGTGCAGTTAATGGCCGCAAGGATGTTGAGCCTTTGGATGGTGCAGCTTTGAAGGTGACAGAGTAAAGCAACCAAATTAATTAGGTACACTTCAGCCGCTGAAAATGAAGGCCCCTGGATTTTGGTATGATTCAGTTCAAGGCTGATACACAATTAATAAGCAGCTGGAAATTAAAGTCCAGTTGGATTTTTCTATTAGACCACAATGATCTTAGTCGAATTTTTTATTTTTCAGCTCTTTGAGAAGTCAAATTATGGGACATAGTAATAGAGTATCACAAATCATCATCATCTTTTTGGGGAAGTCAAATTATGCATCGACTAGATAAAGGATTGAGAAAATTACCCGATGTAGCGGTTTGGGTCCTCTTATTACTTTCTTATAGTGGTTTTTTTAGAGATTTATAAACAAAGCGATATTATGTATTTTTTTAGCAGATATGCAAGATATATGAATTTGTATATCTAAAACCTCTACCAGTGAGCACTCTCTCAATAGAGACGATAACAAATACCTGCTATACACGTATGACATACGTATAACATATATTTTTAGATATTGGTTTCCATACACTTCACATACAGTTTAAAAACACGTGCGGTGGATCTAGTTTACTACACATACAATTGATTTCTTCACATACATTCAGTTTCTGCTTTGAAACACATAAATACAGATGCATATAGTTAAAATGGATATTGTATTCGCGCGATTTCAATAAGATTTAGATATTGTATGTACACAAATACAGTGTAAATTGCTACGTTTTAAAAGCTAAAATTGTGCTATTTCTTGAAAAAAAAATCTCGCTATATATGGCAAAAACAAGCGCAAATAACGCTACTTATTAAACTTGCCAGAAAGGATTCACCGGCAATTGGGCTTCAAAGGTAAATTGTCCAACGTAAGAGAAGGCCCGGCTTGATTTAATTTGGGAAAAATTACACAACATAGATAAAATAACTACATAATTACTTAACATAGTTAATATTTAAAATAATTATATAATTAAAAGTAGTTGAAAAAGCTATTAATTATGTGGGCCTTATATACAAATGAAGTAGCGTATATATTAGGTTAATTTAAGTTGAAAAAAATGCACTATCTCACCTGTTGGCTGTTTTTTCGGCTGATTAACATTGAAAAGTAATAGATATATAATTTTGTTTGTATATTGGGTTAATTTCAGTCAATGTTGTTTTGTATATATATATATAATAATTTTGATGAAAAACAAACGTTATTATATACATGTAATTGCATATACATATACTTGATGTGCAATTATAAATATACATATAGTTATTGTTTGTTTCTAGTACTAGATTCTTTTCCAATTGTTTAATTTATATTCAATATATACAATATATAATTGTATATAAACTAATACATATACATAATATTATAGTAATGTCGTTTGTATATACATATAATTATTAGTAATTATACATATACATAATAATTTTTATGAAAAACAAACGTTATTATATACATGTAATTGAATATATCCTATCAATTTTTTATGTTGCTTTTTCTCTTTTTTCTTGATTTTTTCAGCGTGTTCTGTCGAAGGAGAATATTGATTTTTTTCTCCCTTGTTTAAATGATAATATATGGAAGGAGAATATTGTGGGAAGTTATAGATAATTAAGGGAGGAGAATATTACGGGAAGTTATAGATAATTAAGGGCGTTAATTAATATCTCTCACCTTTAAAATTACTACCTTCCGTTTTTTTGTAATTAAATAATGAGGAAAAAAAAGCACAAGATAGATTTGTATACATAGACATTTATATGTTTCTTGCTAACTACCGTCTATAAATTATAATTAATAAAATTTAGACCAAAGAGTTAGTTAGAAGAGGTCTAAATTGTGTATCGATGAAATTTTGCCTTTAATTTGATACTGGGCTTTCAGATTGGATTGTCCAACGTAACCAAAGGGGAAGTGCAGAAACATCTGATTTCCTCCAAAGCGGATGTAGCATATCGACATAGAATTCATCTGAATCTAGTACTTTTAAGTAAAAATAATATAAATCTTTTGAAGCTATTTACTTCCTATTCTAGTTACTTTCTATTTCAACTCTTTTCAATATTACTAAAAATTCTTGATTTAGTCCATACGGATACATCACTTAATTTCACACGGATACATCACATTTTTCTGGATACATCACTTAATTTATGTATCCGTGTTTTTAAGTAAAATCAAGGGTTTATGTAATTATTTAAAAAGGTTGAAATTTTAAGTAGTTATGGTAAGTTAAGTAGTGGTATGATGTAATTTTTCCTTTTTTTAATGCAAGACATAACTTTATATGTAAAAATCCACGAAAACTGTAATAAACAATAAAAATAAATCCATAATTTTAATTATATACTTCCTCCATCCATCTTTACTTGTCCATTTTTGACTTGACACATACCGAAACAATAAATAGAGGGGTGATTTTACTATATCACCCTTTAAATATAATATTTTTTTTTGCTTTGAAAAATGCAATGAGGGCTGAATAGTATTTAATATCAAGAGTTAAATGGGGAAAAAAAGGGTAAATTATGTATTAGTTTTTCAAACTGAACAAGTATTGTTGGGCATCTCAAAATAGAAAAGTGGACAAGTAAAAATGGACGGAGGGAGTAATAGGTTCAAACTTCCATGTCAAGAACTTGAAATGTTGAACCCTTAAACTTAAATGTCGGGCCTCTGATTTCCTCCAATCTCTCCATTTTCACCCTGTATCTATGACTTTTGAACTTCTAGTAATGAGTTTTGTATTTTACGTATTCCTCTGTGGGAGAAAAATAAATTAAGCTGCAAACCAAGATTTGGAGAGTAAATAGGCTGCATAGGCATCAGAAAAAGCAGAGGACAACTTCTCTTTGCAATCAAATGATTTCAGGTATGCTGTCTGGTTTGGTGTACTGAACTAGTAATAGTTAACAAGATAAGTATGTCACATGAGTAAATTGATTTCACCTATCCACTAAAAGTCAAAGTAGAAGCATGGTATTTCTCTTTTTGTTTAATATTCGCGGCCCGCATAACTAGTCAACACATATAATCAGTCAACTTTATCTGATAATGGTATAGTCAGAAAATTATTTTATGATAAGAGTTGTTAAGTGTGTCCAAGATTAGTTGAGGACATCGAGTTGTTATGTGGTTTTGGACAATTATCGCGTCATGAGCTAAATTTTGAGACCAATTTAGACCCAGGGACCATTTTCACACGGTATCCTCCCGGAAATGTAATCGGAGAGAACTTTTATTATTTACAACTTTCTGCAAAATCTAAAACTATTGCTTTTTATTTAACATATCTTGTCTTTTTGACACTAGAGGTTACATAATCACTTTAAAATGCAAAGATAGTTGAGGAATGAATATGAATCAGATTTATGTACGTGACTGAAATGCAGAATTAGCTTGTTCTTGCACACAACTAAGCTTTGCTCTAATAGAAATAGCCAAAGAATGGAGGGCACTTCCACAAAGACACAAAATTACAGGAACTTTGATCATCATCCATTCTAACCCAAACTACCATTCATTTATACAGAGGGATGGGGGAAAAAAATCGAGACCCCTTTCAAAGAGAAAATAAAGAAACAACCAGATCATTCAATAAAGCTTAAACATACCATCAAAGCAGTCATTTCACCAGATCCTTCATTATTAGATACCGGAAAGCAAAATTATGTGGAACCCATTCAATGTTCTTGCGACCCTTTACCTGTGGAATCTTCTTTATGCTCCTTCTAAGAGAATCCGGTAAAGATTGTTGGACCATCTCCATCACACCGGCAGGACATAGACCAGAATCTTTAGCAAAGGACTCCACAACTTTTGGCAGGACTATTTTCTGATCCTTCTTCACACCAAAGGTAGCCCTGATATAATCTTCTTTTGCGACTTCCAGGTCCTGAAATACTCTCTTGGGTGTATAGACTCGAACCTGACAAATATTTGACCCCCATTAGACAAGAAGCTTTAATCATTAATCATCAGGTGCTGTTCTCACATGATTACAAAATATTGTCATCTCTTTCTTCTTCTTCTCAATCATTTGGTTCAAAAGAAAAGAACAAAACTAGTCTCCAGAGATATTTTAGTGCAGAGCCAATTCTATAAATGTCTGGCATCAGAACAATGACAAGATCCAAAACTTAGCCAAGAACTTGATTATGGAAATTGGCCTCAACATCATTACTAATTTAATTTTTTCTTAAAATGTGATGAATTTGCATAGCAAGAGCAACTATCTTAATCATCAGTGAATAGATGTTGAGCGTATCTTCACAAGTTTTTAGATGGACCTTGATGTATATTTCTAGCTTGTGATAAACAAAAAGCAGTAGTTTAATGACATGCTTATGGAGAAGATAGTGACGGAATATTATGGCCAATACCGCGGGATCTGAGTGGTTGCCTGAGCTGAGTGTAAAATGCAGAAGGGGTTCTGGATGTTCAATAGCGTATGTTTGTCTTTCATCCCCCGTCTTGAATTTTCCTTTAGAAGAAAGTAACAAGCGAAGCCACTGCATCCAGAATGAACTTTATCAGCATTTCAAGTATCAAATCCTCCAAGACCAGTAAAACTAGAGATGTGCCAAGAACAAAAAGCACTAGGCTGTAGTACAGACATTTTGACTACAGAACTAAATAAAAATGCTAAAGCTCTTGCGATATATTTCAGGGAGAATATATGTTTTGAGGTGTAGTTAATTGATTGATTCATTGATTGGCGTGTATATATATATATATATATATATATATATATATATATATGCCATAACTGTTGCACGTGTACATTAACCTTAAATGGACATCCAACAAGAAAATAGCTCATGAAGTATACCTGTCCTGGTCTGGACATTCGACATCCCAGGATAGAGTTCTGTATCATATCTGCACTTACTACATGACCTCCAACATTATAGGCAGCCTGGAATAAGCAATAAGGTAAGACGACATCTCCGCCGAGCAACTCTTAGCCAAATAAAAGGTTTATTTACTAACCTTCAAGAGTAGAAATATTCTCTTGACACTGTTTTGGGGAATACCATAAGCTAAAAATGCCTACACAGAAATAGTAATACTCTACCATCAGCTAAAAGTAGATATTGACTTCGTAGATTCTAAACTATAACACTGATGCTCTAATTGATGAGGAACCCTACATGCATCACCAATGCATTATGTAAGTTAATCCAGAATGCTATCTTCTCTTCATGAGTTAACTTTCCTGGATCTATTTGTTCTAGGCGAGAAATAAGTGACCTGCAATATGACGCCTCAATGAGCACTATACATTAAGAAAGGTTATAACTCATGTCATGAGGTGCCTGTAGCTCAAATGTACTTACCTGAAATTCTGTAACATCGGTTCAATATCGCCCAATTTCTGAGCATCTCTATATACACACTGTACCTCAACCATTGTGCTGTAAGGTCCACTGAACTCCTTCAACCCTTCTACATGAAAAGGATTGTCCAGCCGAACATCAAAAGATGACTCATTCCTAAATCCTGGACTCCATATGTCTTTTGGAGAAAATGCACTTATGGAAGACAAGGATGAGGTTGGCGATGAAAGACCGGGATTTGTCAGTGGAGGGTCAGCAAGCTTGCAATATATGGTGCACATGCACTTTATCATATCCTCAGACAGCTTGTTTGGTGTCTCTGGAACGTGGTCAGAGATGCGGGTGCCCAGATGCTCTGCCAAACTGATTACATTTGAAGAAACATTTTGCGCATACTGCAAAGAAGTCGTAAAAGAGAGACATAAATTTTTAAGCTGTTTATTGTTCTGTACCAAAAAAGCCACCACACTTATAAGACATTTTATATCTAGATGCAATAATAATAAAAATACTCCATCCCTCAAATAGAAGAAAGTGCAATGAGAATTCATCTCCCTGCTGCAAATTACCTCCATCATAGATAATGGTTGAGAATGACAAGCACGCAACGTTTTTCCCAGTGTCTCTTCCGGTGGAGAAGCTCTGCTCGACAGAGCTGAACGCTGAGATAATGACGAATGGCTCCGATGAACTCCAGATTCGTGAACTTTGTCTTCTGCCATGCTATTGATTTCTTTCTGTGGATATAATTCTGATTGACTATCAACTTGAGAAGAAGATTTTTCCTTTTTCAACATCACATCAGAATTGGAGAAATCAAGACGCCTTCTTGGGGTACTTATGGGAGATTTTAGTTTATCATCTTTTGTGGGAGGAGACAAGGATGAGATTTGTTGATCAAATGCTTTCCTGTATAGTGAGAGAAGATACTGTTCCAAATGCCCAACTTCGAACTCTAGTACTGCAATATCTCTAATCAGTTCTGTGGCTGGCTGTAATCAGTTGAGAACAGTATAATCAACATATGACAGAGATAAGGTTAACAAATCAATTAGGATATAAGAAAAGAACAAAACAACAACCATGAGCCTAGCTAATGATATGTGCAACGACAATAGAGCCTTACACTACTAACCAGCTTCACAAAGAGTTTAATGTGTGAAGTTCCCAAATTCACACACACCCGGAGAGTATATGTAAAACTAATGATATGTGCATAACATATCTAAAATCAATCTCTTCAAATTGGAAGTACCTCAAATATATAACATATTATAGTTCTTGTTTTTTTTCTTGTTTTTTTTTCGCATCAACTAAAATGAGAGACATCGTTTTTGCATCCAGAGGATGCTAAAGATTACAACATAGTATAGTTCATTTTAAAACTACACAGAGGAGAAGGAAGTACCTTAGGCATTGAGGTCACTTCATTAACGTCTTGAGAAGAAGATTTATAACCTAATGCTTTCTCAAGAGCACATCGAACTGCAACTTGATGATGTAATCTTCTCTCCAGCTGCATTATCTGCAGAGAGATATGGTTTTATCCATTATAGACATTAACAATCTATCCAATTCACCAGCATGAGCAGATATATCATCTATGTTAGGCTACCTCTTGCCTCAGAGAACTTTGAATTTCAGCCGAGGATGATTGTTTCTTCTCGCTCACATTACAGTGCTTCGTACCCTAGAGTAGATAAAAAAATTATCGTCAGATAGTCGCAAAAGCTTAGTATTTCGAGGCCATAGCAAATTGGATCATAGAGATAGCAGAAAAAAGACTAGAGAGAAAGTGAGCAATGGAGATTCTGCAGAGAAGGAAAAGAATATAGGAGGGTAGGTAGAAGATCACCCATTCTGTTTTACTTTTTATTTTCCGTTTCTAACATTTTGATATTGTAAAACTTCAGTCACATTATAGCTTGAGAGTTCCTCTTAACATCAGAAGATGGGAGTTTCCTTACCAACTTCAGTCGATTAGCGGCCTCTACAGAATGATCCAGGATATTCTCCTCAAGTCCTGGTTTAACTGGGAAGCTGCCATTGCAGAAACCACATAACAAGCTAAGATTGAATGCAACGGAAGACCGGATAAAATACGGACTACACCAAAGACTTCTCAAATAAACAACTTGCTTTATGCAAAGGAACTAAAGAAGTAGGATTTAAGAAAAGAAGAAAATGACATGAATGTTTTGTAAACTGGATGTTAGATTCAACAATCAACAGTTCATGTCATACAAAAAAGCCCTTTTCCTCTCTCCCCTCTTGCTACAAAAGATTCCCAATTTGGCTGTAATGCTGAGCCCACGTTGGTACCAAGAAAATTGCAAGAAGCGCCAGTTTGTCAAGCAAACACATAGTTGCACAGATGTAGGGTTTTTTTTTTACTACAAAACCAGAATTATCCATACCCAATAATCAAGTTTTCCAGTTCAGCAGACCCCCAAAAGCAATGAAGGGAAAAAAGAGAGATTACAAGACAAGAATAAACCCAAAAGTTACCTCCTGGAACGCGTGTGTTTACTTCCAGGCAATTTACTGGTGCTAAACCCTTCAAAATCCATATCTGCAGAGCTTACCCATTAGCCATCAAGAAGCTAATTTTCTTGGCAAATGCATAAATGGGAACAGCAAAAATTGAATCAGAGAACACTTACCATGGCATACTTCAAACAGGTAACTCAAAGATAAAATTTTTGGAAGATAGAAGTAGCCCCACAGGTCCCAAAGACCCCAAACAGGCCTCAAAAACCTCAGCTATAAATAAAAAAACAGTCCACACTCTCAAGAACTAGCAAATGCCCAACAAAAAGGCAGCTCTTTTGACCAAGAATTAAAAGTATAAGTAGCAGATGCTCACTTTTGCTCCAAAAATCTGTTATTCCAACATTCCCAATATAGCTTTATTGCAATGGAGGGGAAGTTGGGAGCTTCTGCCACTGAAAAAAGAGTAAAAGAGTAACAACCCGGGAGGAGTCTACCTACAAAAGCTCTAAAATGTCAAAGGTATCCAAAAGTAGGTATATTTACTTGACTACAGTATAAAAGAAGAGTACATAAAAGGTCAGAGTTTTCGGAGGAATAATAATAAAAATGGTGGCTCAAACAGAATAAAAGGTTTAATTAGAACAAAAAAAAAAAGATTAGTACACAAAAACTAGATGGATTAATTTTACAAGTATCGACAACTCATTTTTCCACATTTGTTTCACTTGTTGGTGAGCTAGTGGGAGTGGTTGACCGGCCTCCTATTCACTCCTTTTTACCACGCCTTGTATACTTATGTATACCTCTAAGCCCCAAGTCCTTTTTTTTAAAAAAAAAAAAAAAATCGAGAAAAACCGTAGTCGCTATTCATGGGATACCCATAGAATTAATTCGTTTTTATGTAATAGCTTGTAAACTACACTTACAGTTGCTACCTTTCGGCTGCGCAGTGGGTAAACCCCCTCTTATGCAATAGTACCAAATAACACAAGAGATATTAACTGCATTAGATATCGATCTCAGATCTCTTATTTGTGTGTGTATTGAGGTGGGTCATGGAGGGGGTTTAGCTAATTTAGAAATTTATAGACCATAATAGTTAAGTACCTATTTCACACTGATTATTTACGTCAAATCAATTCAAGTTATTACAATTAAGTGGATTTAAAAAGTTAAAAAAAAATGTATATATTAATTAAGCATAATTGAATGAAAATTATGCATATTCAAAAGTGTGTCAATTGTCATTTATTTATTGATTTGATGAATATTTTGCACACTCTTTATTTGTATGATGAATATTGTGAGGAGGGGGGAGGCGGAGTTGGCTTATTTACATATCCATAGGTCATAACATATTTTCTACACGAAGCCTTTTTGATGGAAAATTGAGCCTTTCATAGGTTGTTTTGAGGTCAACAAAAAAGTTGTATACTAGAAAATTATAGGACCCCATGGCACACTTAATTAGGTATTTCGTGTGAATTCAACCACTCATATATAAAACTACATGCACACATGTACATGCATGTACTTATAATATTGTCATTATTATTTATTAGTTTTATTAGTATATGATTCATACCCAAGAACGACCAAATCCTTGTATATTAGGAATGAAATCTCCACTAGCTTAACTAATTAAGAGCATTTCAGTTACTTAAGATATCCAATTTCATGAGAACATACTAAAAAAAAAAAAAAAAAAAAACTACCATTATAGAATCTTTTTGGAAATTAAGCTTTTCTAAAGAAAAAAAAATTGTACTTGAAATTTACTTGTGCTTTTTTACTGCTCTTGTGGAAATCATAAATCTTTTTTTCATTTTCAACAGTGCTTTTTCTTGATGTACCAAATGCAATAACTTTTCTTGCCTTTATATGAGGAATATCTTTAAATGTGGCCAATTTAATTAATTTTTTTTTTCACATAAGGCAAAAAGAAGAAGAAAAAGGAAGTAGTGCCACACCTAAAAAGAGATGAAAGGTGAAGGGGTTTAAAGGGAACATTGGATACTTAAAAGGAAATGAAGTTTTGTGGGGTTCCTTTTGTCTAAATCTTCTTTTTATTAAAGGCTAGTACTAAGAGATACCTAAATTGTCCTTGAGTACCAAAGAACTAATTGTTTGTCAATAGAATCCTCAAAATTAAAATATTGCTTATGGGACATGAAGGGACCTTGACACTTGAACTTTTTCAAGATAAAGACAAAACCCAAAAAGAAAAAAGGAGTTATACCATTTGCTACTCCCTCCGTTCATCTTTATTTATTCATGTTACTAAAAATAAATATACAATAATACTTATTAAGTTTGAAAAATTAATGGATAATTTATCTCTTTGTACTAATTTTATCCTTGATGTTAAATACTATACATTATTTAATGTATTTTTTAAAACATTAAGTTTATATTATATTCAAAGAATGATATAGTAAAATTATTTATAATATTTATTATTATTTAAGTTATGTGTTAAGTCAATTGCGGATAAATATGTTGGATGGAGGGAGTAATGTAGTCATCAGTCAGGCCTTTGGTTTTTGTCCTGATGTTCAACTACTCATTAGAAAAGCTTCTTTCTTAATAGCTACTTGTGATGGGAAGAAAGGAACAGTTTTCGATAAATAAAATTGTATGGTATGGTTCTAATTCACTTATTGCAGAAAGAAACCAAAAAGTTTAAAATGGAAGCAGTAAATGATGCAGATAGTGAATAGTTACTGTTGAACAGCGCTACTTACTATATAATTTTTTTTCCTTTATGTAACTTCTTGATTTTAAGTTATCTTGAGAAATAATTAGCATATTAATTCAGCTTCAACTACGAAATGAATTGGAGTTGTATTTGCCTGTGTAGATCAAAGTTTTGACCGAGATTACAAAAAATATTTTCAATTTTCATATGTTTGATTGGCTAAATTTTTTTTAAAATATTTTTTTCGAGAAAAACAAGTTTGTGGGGAATCTTAGTAGTGTAGTTGTTGGATGGCTATCTGAAGTGAAAGTTTAATTCCCCACCTTGTAATCTCCTCCCGTAACTTCCCTACCCCTTACATATTAAAAAAAATTAGTTCGTTAAAAATAAGAAAAATGACTTCTCTCGTAAAAATAGGGAAACAAGTTTCAGAGATGACATTTCACTTCTCTCCATCATCCAACACACCTCATCCCTACCACAACGCCCACCTCCACATAGTTTTCCCTTAAAACATTGGAACAATATTTTCTCCCTTAAAACTTAGTATAAATATTTTTGGAACAATATTTTCTGGTTAGATACCAAATACCAAAAAACACATAAGAAAATCACTTACTCTCCATTTTGTACCAAACATAACCTAATTAAGTCCATCATTATCATATATTAGTTTAAGTCTTTAAGAGCATCACCGGAAAATGAACACCTGTGGTCCTAGTTAGGTGTTGAAAAAGAAAATAAAGAGAGAAAAGGAAAGAAAAGCTGAAACTTCTATTTTATCTTATTGTCCATTTTTATATGAACTGATTCGGATTGGGCATCTCCCAATGTGCAGAGTAGGCAGAAGATAGTTATAAAGTGTTCTATTATTACATAAAAAAAAAATACTTATGATTTAGTGGAGCAAGTGAAGTATCTAATATTTTCAAATTAATCTGACAGACATCCCTTGTGATTCCATGAATAATTGAGCTGTTTATTGATATTCTGTAAATTGTAGATTACCAAAAACCAACATGCCTAGTAGTATTATGCTACCAAGATATTTTTTTGAAATTTTATTTGCTTTCCCATGCACTAAATTAAGTTAGATTCTCCTTGATTTTCACTGAAATACTTGATTTTTCAAATTTCTGTGCTTCTCAAGAAACTCTCATCAGCACAATTCTAGTTGAAATGGTCAAACAAAGATTAAACAAAAAAAAATCTAGGGTGTTTCACTGCTAATTAACAGTCCAAGAAGTAAATAGACAGTTGCTGAAATTAACAGTGTGGAAAAATCAAGAACAAAAATAATACTAGTTTTTCTCACCAAATTCAATCTAAATGATAGAATCAGACAAATTAGAAGTACTTGAACTTTAAAAGAAACTAAGAAAGTACTAACTTGATTAAACACAGTTACTGACTCCACATTCTAAATGAAGATCATATAATAACATAAGCTTAATTTTCTTGTCGCCATCAATATTAACCAAATGTTTGTACTTAAATATGTACATGCCCAGGAGTTTAAATTAAGAAGAAGAAAAATATTTTTCCAACTACTAGTCTACTAGTGAGCTTTGTCATACTCCTATACAAGTGAAAAAATATACTGTGAAACACTATTTCAAGTTATTCATAGGATAAAAGTTATATGTATAGTGAAAATCTTGACTCCGTCATTGTGTACGAATACTACTATCAAAAGATATACAATATCAATATATTCTAACTTACGAAGAGATTTACTTGTAATTGGCTTTTAAGACTGATTGCGCGCATAGATAAATTTTTATCCTGTCAACGCATATAATTAAACTGTTATTGATATATCATCCAGTATCTCTTTTAAGTTTCCATGCAGAAGGCTGTTCGTAAAGCAATATATATGTGACAAAAGTCACTTATGATTACAGAGAAGAGTACAATTGATTTTTGAAAATAGAAGGAACAGTCACAGTTCTCTTGATGTGCCCATATTGTACTCATTTGGATTCAACTCTAAAATGAATCAGATATTCTTGTTTTCACTTCATTTTCTGCTACTACTTATGAATCATGATGTGTATATCTCACGAGCTGAGGGCTCAGAGTCAGTCAGCAAAAAAGAGACATTGTAATAAACTTGACATTAACATTGGCTCCGACATGGAGAGAAAAAAATAAGGCTTTTTTGTGGGGCTGAGAGCAGGCCGTGATTAGAGAAAAGTGTTGGAATCCCTATAAAGAAAATAAGATTATAAAAAAGGGAACTTTCCAAAGGGATTTGGACAAGGGAGTCAATGCCAATGATATAAGGGTGCAAAAGGCATCTCTTTCTCCCAATGTTGTCCCCACAATGTCAATGTGTGTTTTTAATTAAGGATGGATACGGTAAAACTCAGTATTTTCGAGATACATTTTTACATGTGTTTATATTAAAAAATATATGTATATATATATAGTTTGATAGATATTGCGGAGTTACAACGTTTAGATTCTGAATTTGTCACTCTATCTCCCACACACACTTCCGATAATGTGGATGAGTTGTGTACCATATGGTGTGTGAGATGTGTGGCATCTTTATAGAGTTTGGACAAATTTCACGTCTTGTGTTAGTTTTGAGCATGAGTAAGGCTCCAGGTTCATAACAATTAACATGATGCAATGAAAATCAAAATTCAGAAGTTGGGTAACTTTAGCTCAACGGACACTACATACACTTTTTGCCCCCCGTGCTATACACCACCTCCTTAAAATTTTTGACCTGTTCGGTTGGATTATTCCCAGCGGATAGAGATTGTTTCTTTTCACACATTCATTCGTGGGTTGTTTCTACCTTTGGTTTCATTTCATATATACTAGGATTTAGCTAGGGCTGAGGTTGTTCCATTTTATCTTTTACTTCCTATGCCGTCTTTGAAACTGATCATTACAAAGTCATTTTGGTTGTTTGTCAAGTTAAGAACCTGTTATGGTATATTAAACTGCACTGATGTGCAAATAGAATTTTTACGCAATATATAACTTAAACCTTAGGGGGTTGTTTGGTTGGGAACAAATTATCCAGAGATTAATTATCTCGGGATTAGTTATTCCTGGATAAGTTATCCCATCGTGTATATGGGATAACTTATTCCATCAATATGGTATAAATAATTTCGGGACTACCTAATACCTCCAACCAAACGCAGGATAAAATAATCCTGCATTTTATCCCAGAATTACTATACCTTATACCTCACACTAAACGACTTAGGAGTCGTTTGGTAGAGTGCATAAGACAGCACTGAATAGGGTGTATTAGTAATGCTGGGATTAGTAGTGCTGGGATTAGTAATACTGGGATTAGTTATGCTAGGATTATTTTTTATGCAGTGTTTGGTATGATGTATTGAAAACAACATGTATTGTTATATTTTTAAAATGATATTGTTTGTTTACAAAAATACCCTCTAAATTCTATAGCTTTGTGTATTTTTTTTTTGCAAAGCTTTATTATTCTTTATTTTAAAATAAAAATAAAAATCAACAATATAACTAATAATTTACTTTGGAATTTCAAGATTTAATCATTTACTTGAACGAATTGAATTATTTTTTTTTTTGTTATCTTTTCTTTATTTGTTCATCATTTGTTTGGTGTTCCCAGTTTGTGGTGTGCTTAAGTTGGAGGGAGATACATGTAACTTTTGAATGAGACGGTGGAATCGTTATTAACATAAAACTGTGTTCTGTAGAGCGTTAATGCTAACCAGAAAGATTATTTTTATTTGTGATATATTCTATTTACAAAATTCAATCTTGTATGCAAACATGCAATATGTTTTTCGGTCTTGACCAATTTAATAAAACATAAGTATTTTTTAAGTTAATGGAGTAGTTTTTTTATGGCTAAAATTATTTGGAGGGAAATTGTCAACTTGATAAATTGAAAAGAAATAACTCATATTGAATAAATTGAAAAAGATTTAAAGGGATTTGAGGACATTTTTGTCTTTACTCATATTTATCCCATGCATTATAACTCATGTATTACTAATACCACCAAATGGAATGTATTAGTTATACACCCTATAATACCATGTAGGATGTATAACTAATACATGTATTAATTATACATTATCTCAAAATTACTACAAAACAAGGTATTAAATAATACCACACTTAATACATGTATTATTTTTCTAATACATTCTACCAAACAACTTATAGTATTATATGGTCGCTAATATCCCCTAGCGCACTGATGAGCGTATTGTTGCTAATATTATATTGATATTATGTTAGTAACACAAGACTATATTCCTGAAATGTAATTAATAAACTAGTAAGCCAAATCTAAGATTCAACTCCGTGATTAGTGCTGTCCAATAATAAAAACACCTACTATTCAACTTTAATTAGCTGCTTCCTTTAATATATTATCCGATTTATGACTTCAAATTGGTGGTGAAGTAGCAGATTGTTTACCCCAACAATCTAGTTATTGTGGTTGCATTAGCAACTAGCAATGAAGCATGACTTCAAAATCCAAACAAACAAACAATTAAAAAAAAAAATAAAAAAAATAGCAACAATACTAGTATGCAAATTAATGTCACCAATAATGCATTTTACTTTATGAACTTTCTAATAGGTTCTACACTTTTAAATGTTCAAAAGATACTCCAGTCTTCCATTTTAATATGAAAAAGGATTACTGCCAGTATCCAGACTCCTAATCGCTGGCTGTTGGTCTGAGTGGTCCTTTATAGTGATAATAATGGGTTGAAACAGCCCACTAATCTTGGCTATTGCAAGTCCAACAATGCTCTATGTCCGATTTATAATATAAACATTTCATTACTAATTTCTCTATGGTGTAAAATTCCCTTTATACGAGGGGTGGAACATTTCAATTAAGGAAAGTGGTGTCATCAGGGGCGGAGCCATCTTTGGCTCAGATTCGAAACCCCTTCGATGAAAAATTATATTATTTATACATAGTTAAAATTATTTTATATATATATAGAGAGAGAGAGTAGACGTTAAACCCCCTTCGGCTAGTTCGTATATTTACTTCTGAACCCTCTTAGTGAAAATCATGACTCCGCCACTAGGTGTCATAGGATACTCAACAAGGAAAACAGATCATTTATTGTACACTTTAGTTCTTCAGTAAATAATTTCTTCTTTTTCACCAGTAAATTTCTTGGTTGATAGAAACAGAGAGGTCAGAGGTGCATGCATCCTAATTGTTTGAGGATATGTGTTTCAGCGTATTTTACTACTACTAGATAAAAGCGCTACTTTATTTGCTTTCATTTTCTCAATCATCAGCAATATAATGTCAATGGCTTTCGTTGTCTGTCGACGATCGATCGTAGGAGCCTAATAACATAGTAGGAATTTCCAGAGACTTTTGAAGGTCGTGGTAGGGCTCATTATCTTTAATCAAGATTTTAGGTTTCAATTTTGACCATGACCAAAGATTTCTGAGCATGTAATTGCTTTTGATAAGGAGCATTTTACCCTTAAGTGGAATTTTTCTGCTCAAGTTCGAATTAATCGAGCCCAAAAACAAATATTAAACACCAAATTGAAAATCAAAACCAATAAAAATATTACTTCAGAACAACTATTTTTCACCAAAAGTTATAAGTAAGGGAATGGAGGGAGTAACTCGTAAGATCAGACTAGACCATGACACGAAAAATTTAAGAAAGTTCATATATTTTGTGACAGATAATGTTGCTGCTACTTCTTCTTTTTCATTTTCTCAAACTTCATATCAATGTGTTTTGAAGTTCAAAATTTCAAAATACTACTATGTTTCAAAGTATAATTTTTCAGTTCAAAACTTTAGGATATTATGTCCTTAAGTTTTTTTTGTTTTTTTTTATTAGGTTCAAAACATTAAGACAATGTGTCCTTAAGTTCAACTTATATGATTGATAAAATACATCAAAACACCCCTGAACTTATTCGCCAAACTCACTTTACCATTTTAACTTTACTAATAATTTTTTTTCCCCTAAACAACTTTCAAGTGAATTTATAGAACCTCAACATCTGACATGGCAAAATTTATAAGCTCAGCGCGTAATGGTCCAAAAAAAATTTAAAAAGAAAAATAAGTGGGCCCCATTTTTTATTTTCAGCCACAACATTTCCTTCTTTCTTCTTCCTCGCACCCCACCACCCCGTCTCTTTTGTTCCTCTATTTTTATTTTTTTTTCACTGCTACCCATCAACTTAGCTCTAATCAAATGCATATCGAAATATTTTTTTCATGGGGTTAAGTTCAGCTTCTCACAGAAAAATATTCAAGAAAATTCAATTTATTTCATCAAAATCATTTTTTCTCAATAGCTGAATTAACTCCATACTTGTCGCATTCTTGTTTTGATGAACAAATTGAAAATACCCATATGAAAAATACTAGTAATAAATTCGTATAGGGACTGAATCCTAAAAGAAAATCGCAAGAAAGGAATTGAATCGAACAAAAATTCCCTCAAAAAATGGCAGCCACTTCAAATTTGACAAAAAATTCAGCATTTTTTTTTATCTCTAATTCCTTTGGAGATAGAATTTGACCAAAAAAATTTCAGCATTTACGATAACAGTTTTTCAAGAATTAAATTTCAAAGATTTAAGTTCAGAATAAAAAATAATGGACCTCAAAAAATGGATCGAGTTCCAGATCCGAGGAGGGAGGGGGGGTATGAGGGGTTCTATATATTTATGAAATTATTTTAAAAAAATATATTTTTTCCGTGGCTCCGACATGGCATTGACATAGCGCTGACATATGGCGTGTGTAATGCATTTTCCGTTGTGAGAGTGGTATTATATTTTTGGGGTGGTATTTAATTCACTTGAATGTTGTGTAGAGGATAAATAATTGTCCATAAAGTTAAAGTATTAAAGTGAGTTTTGCGGGCAAGTTTAGGGGTGTTTTGATGTTTTTTCTCTGTATGATTCAAGAGTCATACTTGGTTATGAGATAAAAATTCTTTTTGATTCGCAAATTAAGAAGAGGAGAAGGGTCGATGCTCAAAAGAAGCAGAGGAGGATTAGAAAAAAGAGGTGTGGGCACTACAAATTTTCAAATACTGGCTAAGTTTTAAATAATTAGCAAATTTTGAATAAAATTTTAATAAAAACACAAAATTAGCTATCCTCGTGAACTTCGCCTTGTGACGGATGAAGTCAACAGGGGCAAGTGTATAGATAGCCGATTCGAGTACCTCATCTAAGGTATGGCCAAAATTTCTAAACTTTTGCAAGTTTAGCCACTGTAAATCACCTTTAGATTCATGAATTCAAAATTCATATATATTTGAAGATTGATTTGTCAAAGACTAACGAAATTAATTCGAAAGCAAATAAAGTTCCAATTCATTTTTCAAGATCAAATAGTAGTATCTAATTTAATTACAAAATTATAATTGAATCCTTGAGTGATCCAAAAACCTAATGAAAATCAACCTCTTGTCCATAGAACCACAAATTAAATTGGCGATGTGGCGCATAGTTTCTCAAGGTTCTTAACATTTTTTTAAAAGAAAAGTGATCCTAAATCTTATGAATCAGCTCTTCTAGCACTAGTTTTATCAGCTTAATTATTGCATATAGGTTTTTGCCTATATTGATTATTAGTTAAATAATTTATAAATATCGATATAATTTAAATAACAAGGTAAAAACGGTTGAGTGTACAATACTCGATGTTAGAGTCATTATTTAGTCTAGGCTCTAAGTTTATCAATTTTTACAAGTCTTTTGCTTTGATATAATGTCAGGAAGTAGGCTTGACAAAAAATAACTTCAGATAAAATATCAACACTTTGAACTTCAGTCATGCATGACTGAACCTCAGTCATTCTACACTTTGAACTTCAGTCATTTTGCACTTTGAACTTCGTCATGTTTGTTGGGTTCAAAATCGAGAGGGCATCATGCGGAAGCTATTAGTTGCAAACCATCAATGTGACAAATAAATCGAATTACAAAGAAAATTAAACTAAAACATATTATTGACTACGGTTTGGCCAATTGGCCTACATATTAAAACTAATTCAAAAAAGCATAAAAATTATTTGAGAGAAAATCTCCCTCTAAACAAGACTCTTTAAGGACTACATTGTGAATTCTGTTGTGTTATGGTATGAGAAGAGGGGTCTTCTATTTATAGAGATCCAAAATCTTGCCTACAATAAAGAGATTAGCCAAATATGAAAGAGCTTTATATTTTCCTTTTAAGAAAAGTAAAAGCAATTATGGTAATACTTTGACTTTCCTTCAATAGAAAATTAAAACTCAATTTTGATAAGAAAATCAGGGCAAAAACCCTAGCAAATCTCCCCTTTTTGACTGGATTTTCTTGGTAAACTTGATCCGTCTTCTTTACTTGCATATATGATCTTTTTTCTTCACATAATCTTCATCACTACTGCTTGCCATGGTTAAAAATAAGGTTTAAAATGTCATGGTTAAAAATGAGTTAAAAATCAATATTTTGTTTTTATTTTTAAAAATGCAGCAGCAGGTATGTTGAAAATATGGTTGAAACTTCTTCTCCACATGTAGTTGGACAAAAATCTTCATTATCATCAAATTGGTTGCAGCTTGATTTGAAACCGCTTCAAACCTGTTTTTAATCTCGTTTCACCAAACCATTGGACCTTTGAACCGTAGGCTCTGATACCACTTGTTGAGTTCGTAATTGGTAGGGCGTCATGCGGAAGTAATTAGTTGCAAACCATCAATGTGACAAATAAATCGAATTACAAAGAAAATTAAACTAAAACATATTATTGACTACGGTTTGACCAATTGGCCTACATATTAAAACTAATTCAAAAAAGCATAAAAATTATTTGAGAGAAAATCTCCCTCTAAACAAGACTCTTTAAGGACTACATTGTGAATTCTGTTGTGTTATGGTATGAGAAGAGGGGTCTTCTATTTATAGAGATCCAAAATCTTGCCTACAATAAAGAGGTTAGCCAAATATGAAAGAGCTTTATATTTTCCTTTTAAAAAAAGTAAAAGCAATTATGGTAATACTTTGACTTTCCTTCAATAGAAAATTAAAAGTCAATTTTAATAAGAAAATCAGAACAAAAACCCTAACAATGTTTGCACTAAATTCAGACACATATGGCTAAAATTTAGACATTTATGTTTGAAATTTAGGTGCACAACTTTGTCGAAAATAATTTTTTATTGAACTTTCAACAATTCGATACTCAAATTTACTTGAAAAGAGCTCGAATTTGATAAATAAGTTTAAGATATCATTAAAAGAAAATCCAAAATCATCAATTTATCAGACGACGACAAGTTTAACAAAATAATTTTGCAATAATATTGATTTGCCAATAATTTTAAGTTTTTTCAATAACACTCACATTTCAAAAATAACAACATCCAAACATGTTACTCCTAGAATATTTTGCAGTGAAAAATGGATATAGATGCAATTAATTCAGTAAACATCAAAATTTTACCGGATTAAAAACAGGATTCTACAAGACGAGTCAAATTCATATTCAAACACTAAGATCCATTAAGATTTTTTGAAGGTTACTTTACCTTAATTCTTAACTCACGCCTATAAAAAGGGGTGCATATTCTCTTGAAGAGGCATCTCGAAGTTTCAAAAAACCTAGGATACTTATATAGATATCAAAAGCATCAAATACTTTTTGGGTCAAAATTATTGTCTGACGTTCCTAACGATCAAATACATTGCCGGAAAATCCAAAACATTTTGCCTTTGAGACATACGCTACTAACAAACCTTGAATCACAAAGAAAATTTGGAAAGAATAATATAAAATTATATTAATACTATTTATTAGTAAAATATTCTTATTTCTTCAAATTTTTTTTGTGATTATAATTAATTTCCTTTATTTTAAATTTTATTGCAAACAAATCCGATCAAAAGATAACGGCTTGATACCACTAAGGGTTGTCAAAAGGGTTGATTTTACACAAAAGTCCATTTTTAGGCTATCATTTATATTGCATTCCTATTAAAACAAATATAACCCTAAAAAATTAATATTTCAGATAATATTAGACTCCAGCATATTATTTATTCATGTATTTCTCATTTTTACAAATAAAAAATAGGTTTTTGTCTAATGTTTGAATAACCTACAAAATTTTGGACCATCATCTAATATGTTCTTTACGATCTTAAGTTTTTTCAAAATAAAATAAAATATTAAGTTCGTGATTTAAAATATTTTAATTTATTAATGTATAGTTTACATAAAACACATATTTTAATATAAAATAGTATATATTTCTTTATCCTTTGTGAAATTATATTGAATATGTCATTGTTGTTGTGTATACTTTTTATATACTCTCTTCGTTTCATATTATTTGTCCACTTTCTCATTTACACGTCTCTTACAAAATCATAAATAAGAAGGGTAGTTTTACTAATCTATCCTTAAAGTTTTTTTTTTTTTTGAACTTTATGAATAACTTGTTTTCACTTTAAAAAAATAATAATTGTAAGGGTAAAATGAGAAAAAAATATAACTAATTTTATGTTGATTTCATAAATTGACAAGTAATTTAAAATAACTGTTTATGAAACAACAGAATATTTAACTAGGATATAATTATTTTTGACCTGCCAACTATGTAAGAGTTAGGGCATCTCCAATCGCCTTCCATTTTCCCCTCTAAATTTCAAATTCGAAGGGAAAAAAATAGAGGGTGCAACTCCAATCACCCTTCAAATTTCCTTCTAAACTCTATAAATAGTGGGGGTAAATAGTAACTCTCCAAATATAGAAAGTTACTATTTATCCCCTTTATTTTACTCTTTAATTATAATATTAATATTTATATTATATAACATTTATAATTTAACATATTATAAATTATATTCGATAATTAATTAAGTCCCTAATATTCGTAATTATTTTCTAATGTAATATTTTTATTATATTAATTTTAAGTTTTATTAGTTTAATTTCCGTATATATATATTTTTTAAAGATATATAAGTTAGTTCTATTATAATTTATAGTTTTACAATACATATGACCATTATAAAAATTAAAACTGCACATGTAAAATGAGTAATTAAATTAGTACACAAAACACTTGATATAAGATGAAATTGTTAAAAATACAATACATACCATAATAATTTTAAAAATTACAACAATAATTTAGTAATCTGATAAGTCCTTTGAATATGACATGCATATTTTGATTTGTCCGGCACCAATAGTGATATTAATGTTTTAGAATCATCACATTTGTTTTTCAATCTTGCTATTGGTATTGCTCCTCCCGCCCATTCTGTCATTCAAGGAAAAAAATACAATATGAGTTATTATCTAGCTGACAGTATATATCCAAAATGGGCTGATTGTGCAAATTATTCGTGAGCCATGTTCCCAAAAGACAAAATATTTCACGATGAAACATGAATCGTGCTCAAAAGATGTTAAACGTGAATTCGGGGTTTTGCAATTATCGCTGGTCCGTCACGTTCTTGGAGAAAAGAAGTGCTACATGACATAATGACTACATGTATTATACCGCACAATATGATAATCGAAGATGTGCGTGATCATAATGCACCAATTCAAGATAATTCAGAAGCTCCAGCTCCAACAATAGAAATGGTGGTAGATGAAAATTATCGATTTGAACAATTTTTGGCTAAACATAAAAAAATTAAAGACAAAAATGCTCATTTTAAACTTCGTAATGCATTAATAGAGCATTTATGGGAGCAACGTTTTAATCTTGAAAGTTGAATATTTATGTAGAAATTAAAATAAATTTTATCATGATGTAATATTTATTTAATTGTATTTCATCAATGATTTCACTTTTGTTTGAATTGTCCATTAATATAAATAGTATATAATATATATATATATATATATATATATATATATAAGATTTAAGTTATGAAATAAGAAATATAAATGAAATAAAAATAATAATATAATATTAAAAATAATAATATAATATTAAATAGAGAGAAAAAAATTATTTTTTAGAGTGTAAAATAGTTATGAATTGGATTTTGAAATGTAAAATAGAGTGTAATTGGAGATGATTTTATTTACGGCGTTTCATCAAACGTCCCATTGAAGTTGTGTCTTCGAAAATTTCGTGATTCGAAATCCCTATTTTAACCTTCCTAAAAAGTAGTCAATTATACCCTCGTTGTACTTTACTGCACAACATCCAATCAGTCCCTCAACGCATCTCGATGCCTCATTGCCAAAATTCCATAAAAGCCCCTAATTAGCCCCTTTATTTCCCAATCTAGACCTACTTCACGTTACGAATTTCTCAATTTCTCATGCCTTAAAGCCCCTTCACCTACACCCCCACCCCGCCCACCCCCAAAAAAAAACTCCATTAATAATCTACTTAGGTTTTTTTCCTCTTCGTTATTTACTTTTTTTATAATCTAAAGTTTCGTATTCAACTTTATCTCTAATTTCTCATCATCTTGCCCCCTGTTTTCTTTCATCCCTATTATACCACTAGTATAATATTTTTGGACCCTGGTACGTGCCCATTCAACCATTATTTCTAAGCTTAAAAATCTGGTCACCACGCATTTATTTTATCTATCCTCCCTTTTTTTCCCTAACACTGCAACAATTCCTTAGTCAAAATAAAATAAAATTGACACCCACTACAATTTCTAATCCCCCCTCTCCCCAAATCTGCACCTACTGGAAAAATATTCTTAGAATTGCTTGATCTATGCTGTAAAGGTACATTGCATATCATCTCTTTCATGCCTGTATTTTAGCTTAGACAATATTAGTGTTGTTGATATTATACATATATATGTCACATATTTATTTTTATGTGGGTTGCCATGTCTACCTAGGTCTTCATACCCAAATACGACAAACAATATGAAAACCCTTAGCACCAAAGCATAAAACCCACTTCCTTTTGATTTAATTTTTTTTAACTATCTCATTAATTTTCCTTTTTCTAGGGCATGCAAAATTGATACATACATTTGGGGGTAGGTCAATTGAATTTGGTACTTTTTTTGATTTGGACCTACCTTTTTGAATTTTGGTTCCTAGGGCTTATCGTGGTACATTCTTTGATCTGTGTTACAATTTCAATTTGGATACAGTTATGGTTCTTATTCTATTGCTGTTAATTGTTAATTAAATAATGTAGCTGCTTGTAATTGTGTTTGATTTGTTAATTTACAGTTTCATATACATGTGTTTGAAGCTGTGTCTTCGAGTGTATGGAATAGCTAAATTATTAGTAACAGTTATCGTATACAGCTTATCGTGCATAATTGACATGAAATCTGCTAGTGATTCAGTGAATGTCATTAGTTACAGTTGAAATTGGATTGAATTATAGTCTAACTTAAATTGTTTAGCAGTCCATTGAAGCTGGACTGGGAATCGGATGCTGAGACCGACAACTGAAGCTTGTCGGTTGACACTGTTGAATTATTAGTTTCCAGAGAGGGATTTCTAAATCTATTAGGACTTGAATCCACAACAATAATTTACTGATTTGACTGATATACTTGGGCATTATTTACTTATATTTTTTCTGCACATTAATATTTTCTAGTTTTGGTTTAGAAATTATCTTCTTCTTGGTAGTATCGCTATTCTGCACATTATTATTTACTTATACTTATATAGTCTAACTTAAATTGTTTAGCAGTCCATTGAAGTGGGACTGCGAAGCAGATGCTGAGACCGACAACTGAAGCTTGTCGGTTGAAACTGTTGAATTATTAGTTTCCATAGAGGGATTTCTAAATCTATTAGGACTTGAATCCACAGCGATAATTTACTGATTTGACTGATATAATTGGGGATTATTTACTTATATTTTTTCTGCACATTAATATTTTCTAGTTTTGGTTTTAGAAATTATCTTCTTCTTGGTAGTATCGCTATTACTATTGTTCTTTTCCATCATCTAATAACATACTCCATGTTTGTTACTCTTTAGGGCAGGTGATTAGTCGAACTTACCAGAAAGTAAAACAGATAGTCCCTCCGTCCATTTTTCCTTGTCCATTGACTTGTCACACCTCATAAGGAGCAACAAATAGAATAAAGATTTTACTATATTGCCCTTTGAATATAATAAATTCAATGTTTTGTGAAATGATTATAGTTAATAATAAGGGTAAATTAGGAACTAAGTGATAAATTAACTCTTGATTTTCTAAATTGGACAAGTAAAAGTGAAAATCTATTTTTAGTATAGTGGACAAGTAAAAGTGGACAGAGGGAGCAATTAAGAAGGAAACTATGGATATCTGTAAGATAAACTATGATGCATTTTTCCTTCAAATTTTCGGATATAAAAGATAATTCACTCTTTTTCATCCTGATGGGTTCTTGGGATCTGTTTTTCTGGATATAAGCAAGGATAATATTTTAGAACATTAGTCTTACTATTCTATGAAAAACTTTGAATTTAAAATCTGCTCATATTATGTTCCTTTTTGTTATACACCCATTAAACATAAATCAATGTCCTTTTCTTGAAGAAAATTATATATATGCATCTGTGTGTTAGTGCATAGTTTCTTCCCCCTTTTAATGATAACTTTGCCTTTTGAATTTGAAGAGCCTATAATAAGCCGAGTGACCTGATTGTCTAAATGAAGTACACTTAGAGTACTAATCGTTCCTTACAGAGTTTAGACTTTAGAGTATATGTTCAAGTTTCCTCTCAAATGCTTTGCAATTTTAAAAGTGCTTTTTTTCTTAAATGTTATTTGATCAGTAGGATAAACGCATGAATAATATGATGGAACCATAATTAATTGAAGATTTTGAAAGATATTCAGCTACAGTACTAAATATTAGAGGTAATATGATAAAGATACACATGTTTGACGTGGTAAAATTCTTCATGCAATCTAAAAGAAAGTGATTTTTAACATTAGTTGCTAGCAAATACACTGGTGAAAGTTACCTTCTTATATATTATTTCACCAAGACAGGATCCATAGGAAGAAGTCTTTAATAAGCCCTTTTTGCAAGTTGACTGGCATAATTGCCGGAGCAGATTCAGCTGGCCCAGACACCATAGTTATTAAATAAAATTGATTCAGTTGGTTTCTTATTTGCTATTGTTTGTTAATTGCAAGCTAAATGGATTTTTAAGAGTTCAATTCAATGGGAGGAGTTAGTCCACGTCAGTTTAACTCCGTGTAGCATGTAATTTAAGATTTGAGTCCTGCTCTCTGAATTAATTATAGAGATTGTCAGAAACCACTCTGCCTGCTATTTCGAAAGAGGCATTGCTGCGGTATGCAAGCAGTTGAAAAAGGTGCATGTTTTGGTGTATTATAACCTTTTGTATTTGGCGCTGGAAAAAGTAACTTCTTTTTATACTGCTTATTGCTAAGAAAATAAACTGTATGTGTGTAGTTTGCTTTGGAGGTTTTGTATATTTGTTTATTCCTAGTATTTTCAGATTACTTGTTTAACCAGGGGTACTAGTTGATTAGCATATAATACAGAGGTTGAATTCATCGCCAAACTCGTTCAGTCATCGTATGGCAGTGAAGATTTTTTTCTGCAATCATGGAAGTGCTCCCATGTTCCAATATACATTATGTCACGGAGTCTGATTGCCCTCAACAGGGCCCTGGAACTACTCTTATGTATGGTGGAAAACCAAACCACCTTGAACATGCAGAACAAGTTCAAGCCAGTGATGTGAAAATCAATGATGTAGTTCTTAATACAAAGGAGTGTCAGGAAGAGAAAGCAGATGGATGTCAATTCACTGTCGAGGGATTACCAACTGTAGATGGGCTTCATACTAAAGATGCATTTTATGATTTTGGGGGAGATGGCCAAATGCAGTTCAGTGATTTCCAGGATTCTGGAGATGACAATGTTGAGGAACATGACCATGTTACAAGTCCTGGTCTGGTGCCAGAATGCTTGCGACCAGCTGTTGACACCATTGAAATTGGACTCACTAATAGTACCCAGGTGGTGGGATCCTCTCCCTGCGAGTCCAAGTGGCTGGAAGAAGATGGACCTCTAGCAGTATGGGTCAAGGTATTTATTATTATTTGGTCATTTTATCCCGGTATATATTTCTATAACCTACATGCTTAACTTTTCCTATTTTGATGTAGACCTTTTTGGAGTTCTGGACCCTTTAATTCTTGTGTTTAGTTAAATCACCTTTAAAAGTGGATAGCAACATAACATGTTCCTGTTTGGCAAAGCAAGTAGTTCTCGGTGAGATTGTTAAACTGAACAATGGGACATCGGAGGTCTTAGACATAAGGCCAGGCCATTAATCCATTTTGCCATTTTGCTGCATGGAATGAAACTTTTTCTTACACTAAAGTTCTGCATATCGATTACCCAAGTTTAGTGAGTCTAGGGCATATTTTCTTTCAATTCAACAGATTGAAATGTTGCATCAAGGCCTCTTTGGATTGGTGGGATCATGAAGATAATTACTACTCCTAATACATATACTACTCCTAATACATATACATTTTGGCTGATTGCACAGATTCTCTTTCATTTCCTTTTTTCATGTATTGAGAGGGATCCTGCAGTTTCTCATTTTGTATATAATATTTGAATCACTGGAATTACTGAGGAAGGACCTTTGACACTGCTTCCTTTTCTTTGGTTAAAGTCAAGTACACCAATATGGTTTCATAAGTATGTAGATGTATCTCTCAAGACTCTCAACCACAAAAATTTTCCAAACTATCCTAAATATCTCTACAAAAGGGGATCCTCTCTTTAGTACAAGATATAAATGAATCAAAAATAGAAGTAAATAGTGCTATCAAGTAATGGATTAGATGAGGCGAAGTCGACTTGTCAAACTGATGTTGGACATAATTGGCTGGTAGTCGTCTGTCCATCTTGAATAGCAAACTTGTGTTGACTTTCTATGCTCGAAAATATTGAGGAATAGCTTAATGTACAATCTGATGCCCTTGGCCTAGTGGTTCAATGAAGTTGGGTTGAGCACCATGAGGTCTCAGGTTCAATTCCCAACAGAGACAAACACTAGGTGATTTCTTCCCATCTGTTCTAGCCTTGGTGGACAGAGTTACCTGGTACCTGTTGCTAGTGGGAGGTGGCAGATATCCCGTGGAATTAGTCGAGGTGCTCGCAAGCTAGTCCGGACACCACGGTTATCAAAAAAAAAATAAAAAATAAAAAAATTTATGGAAGCACATTGCATTACCCAACTTCAATATCCTCTTCGACCCCACTTCTCTCCCTCTCCTGCATCAAATAGGAGCAACCCCTCCCCCTGAATAAAGCAAATAAAAAAGAAAATATGAAACAAGATTGGTTACTGATGATTCTCTATTGGTTTTGCATATTCTGTAGTGGAGGGGGTCGTGGCAAGCAGGAATTAGGTGTGCAAGAGCTGATTGGCCACTATCGACTCTCAAAGCTAAGCCTACACATGAGAGGAAAAAATATCTTGTGATATTCTTTCCTCGCACCAGAAATTATTCTTGGGCCGATGTGCTTCTTGTTCGCCCTATTAGTGAATTTCCGCATCCCATCCCATATAAAACGCACGAAGCTGGGGTGAAATTCGTGAAAGACTTGACTCTTGCTCACCGTTCTATTATGCAAAGACTTGCAATCAGCATACTGAATATAATTGATCAATTACATGCCGAGGTTTGCTTTTGAAGCTCATTTTATATATAGAGACAGACATTCACATTTAACTCATGCTTGTTTTTCACTTTGTTATAATATTTTTTATTTGAGGTGTTACTTGACTCATGTAGGCTCTAGAAGAGACTGCTCGCAATGTGATGGTGTGGAAGGAATTTGCAATGGAGGTTTCCCGCTGCAAGGGTTATCCTGATCTTGGAAGGATGCTTTTGAAATTTAATGATGTAAAATCTCTTGGCTTTGAAGCTACGAAAGATGAATACTCTCCCCCTCTTTTGTGTTTCCTTTCTGCAACACTCTCCTTGATGTGGTTCATTACACTAAAATCTGGTTCCTGATCTTCATTGCTGTTTTTGACACTGCAGTGCCATTCTTTTGCTTCTTTCTTTTAAAAATGGTAACATATTTATATGGATTCTTCTTCTTTGGATGTTAAAGAACAATTGATCTTACTGTGTCAATTGTGTTTAACCCTCTGCTGTTCGTTAAGCTAAGTAGAACAGCCACTACCCAAAGGTTGTCGTGTCCAGTTAGGCCTATGTTACTGACAAAACAGCTATATTTTGGAATCTTGAAACTAGCCAAAAATGTGTTGACAAACTCTAATGTTGACAATTGACTATTGGACAAATGAGTCAACACACGTCCTTAACATGTCTCTAGCATGGGTAGAATGGGAATGTGCTTTAATGCGACTTATCATGAAGATTTTTCCAAATGGATCACTTGAGTTGATACTTTCTTTGATAGATGTAATAATGAATGCAACAATGTATATTTGTCCATGCTACGCTGTATATAAGTTTTTCAAGTGGAGGGTAAAATGATTTCAGTTTACGAAACATCATCACTAAACCCCTCCTCCCCAAAACAAAGAGAGAAAAAAAGAAGAAAAGAAAAGGACAGAAATGTATTATAAGGTAAAAAGCGAAAACAAATAACTGGGATTTGCAATCAAGGTTTGACTCCTCATATTGCCTGGGTAATGCTATTCTTGCTTGTGCCTGGATAACACAATCACTTTCTTCTGCAGATGATATTGCCGTTTTATAAAAATTCATCTTCAATGGAGTCTTGGATTCAGCGCTGTCAGATTGCCAACAGTGCCGAGACAATTGAAATGCTGAAGGAGGTAAATCCCTAAATGATGCTCATATATGCACCCATTCTGCTGTATGTATGGTTGTAAAAAGTTTATTGTTTGTTTTCCATTCTTTTGCTGTCTTTTGCTTGAGTGAAAATTTCATTACATCTAATAAAAATAATGAGTAGTTAACTATTATATATGTGTACTTGACTTCTTATGATCGAGTTTCTGTTTCGACACATCTGGAACTATAGAATTTTTACTGCACCACTGAGGCAGTTTTATGGGTTGTGGGATTTCACTGGGTATGCTGTTGTTGTTGTCGTACTGAGGCAGTTTTATGGGATAGGTGTCACTCTTTTGAGAGCTAATTGCTGCCATTGAAAGTGAAGTTTTGCAAGGACTAAAGTATGATTGTTGTTGACGCATAAAAACATGCTTCATTGTCCTTGCTCACTAACGCGCGCACACGCACACCAAAAAAAAAAAGGAGTAAGCACCTAAACTACCATATCATCAAGAAGCAGAATCCAACTTCCTGTTGCCACTCTGGGATGGGGGAAAGGACATGTGTGTGTTAGTATTCTTTTGTACTTTTTCCTCCAGTCATGTGAAGCCGTCAAAGCTTGATTATGTCTGCAGTTCTTTCACTGATAGTACTTTCTACCTTCTCAATAGCATTTTACCTTATTAGTGGAAAACCCATTTGATTGAATAGATGCTGAACTGGTCTTTTGAAATTCGTGATATTAATATCTTGGCGCAGACTAAAGCTAATATCTTGTAATTCAGGAATTGGCTGATTCTATACTTTGGAATGAGTTGAACTCACTTCCAAATGAAGGATTACATCTTGACCTGAACTCTCAGTGGAAGAATTGCAAATCTGAGGTTATGAAATGGTTTTCACTGTCACATCCCGTATCTGATAGTGGAGATAATGAACAGCCGAATAATGATAGCCCTTTGACAATGGAGCTTCAGCAGAGCAGAAAGAGGCCCAAGCTTGAAGTTCGTCGCGCTGAGGCACATGCTTTGCCAGTGGAATTTCAGGTTTCACATCAGGCTGTCCCTGCTGGATTTGGTGTTGGTGTTCTTGGTGGCCATAATAATTCCAAAAATGTACTGTTAGATTCTGAACCTACAAAAGATGACATATCTCTCGGAGAGTTTCCTCCAAGTGGTTCTCCTGGTAGTGTGGCAGATAGATGGGGAGAGATTATTGTTCAAGCAGACAATTCCGACGTCATTCAGGTGAAAGATGTGGATCTGACCCCTATAAATGGAGTTGTTACTAGTAATTCCTTTGATCATGGAAGTAAGAATCGCCAGTGTATGGCTTTTATTGAAACCAAAGGAAGACAATGTGTCAGATGGGCAAATGATGGTGATGTTTATTGTTGTGTGCACTTGGCTTCTCGCTTTGCCAGTAGCTCCACTAAGGCAGAAGCATCGCCACATGTTGATTCACCTATGTGTGGAGGGACCACTGTTCTTGGGACTAAATGTAAGCATCGCGCCTTAAGCGGCTCTCCTTTCTGTAAGAAACACAGGCCCCGAGATGAGAAAGGGCAAGGCTCCATTTTGCCAGAGAGTAAACATAAGCGAAAGCATGAAGACAGTGTACTTAGATTAGATACCTCAAGTTGCAAAGATATTGTTCTCGCTGGAGCATTTGATGCTCCACTCCAAGTTGATCCTATCTCAGTTCTTCGTGGAGAATCTTGCATTAGGAACAACTTGATTGAGGCACCTCAGTATTTGCAGAACAAGCCTAGTGGTTCTGAGATGCATTGCATTGGTTTGTGGCCACATGGAAGTGAGCTTTGCCTAGAAAGTCCAAAACGACATTCATTATACTGTGATAAACATTTACCAAGCTGGCTTAAACGTGCGAGGAATGGCAGGAGTAGGATAATTTCGAAGGAGGTATTCATAGAACTTTTGAAAGATTGCCACTCCAGGGATCAAAGATTGCATTTACATCAAGCTTGTGAGCTTTTCCACACACTTCTCAAAAGTATACTTTCTTTGAGAAACCCAGTTCCAAAAGAAGTGCAATTCCAGTGGGTCATATCTGAAGCTTCTAAAGATCCAAAGGTTGGTGAATTCTTAATGAAATTAGTTTGTACTGAAAAAGAGAGGCTGAAAAGTGTTTGGGGATTTAGCTCTAGTGAAAATGCACAAGCTTCCTCTTACATCGAAGAACCAATTCCATTATTAAGGATTACGGACAATGACCAGGATCATAGTGATGTCGTAAAGTGCAAAGTTTGCTCAGAAATGTTTCCAGATGAGCAAGTGCTTGGCACACACTGGATGGACAATCACAAAAAGGAAGCTCAATGGCTGTTCAGGGGTTATGCATGTGCTATCTGCCTGGACTCTTTTACTAATAAGAAAGTTTTGGAAACCCATGTGCAGGAAAGGCATCATTCGCAGTTTGTTGAAAATTGCATGCTTTTCCAGTGTATTCCATGTACTAGCAATTTTGGGAACTCAGAGGAGTTATGGACCCACGTGCTCACCACACATCCTGCCAGTTTCAGATTGTCTCATACTGCTCAAGAACATCATTTTCCTGCAAGTCAGGTTTCTTCAGAGAAGCCTGATATAGGCAAGTCCTTGTCGACACAGAATATCAATTCAGAAAACCAGTCTGGTTTCCGAAAATTCATCTGCAGACTTTGTGGCCTGAAATTTGACTTGCTACCTGATCTAGGCCGTCATCATCAGGCTGCTCACATGGGTCCTAATCCGGTTGGCTCTCATATCTCCAAGAAAGGGATCCGTTTTTATGCTTATAAATTAAAGTCAGGAAGACTTAGCCGTCCGAAATTCAAGAAGGGTCTCGGATCTGTAGCATATAGGATTAGAAACAGTAATGCTCAGAATATGAAGAGGCGCATCCTGTCATCAAACTCCATTATTAGTGGAAAATCTACGATTCAACCTAGTGCAACCGAGGCAGCTGGTCTAGGTAGACTGGCAGATCCCCACTGCTTAGATATTGCAAAGATATTGTTTGCTGAGATTAAGAGAACAAAGCCACGGCCAAGTAACTCAGACATCTTATCAATAGCTCGGATTACTTGCTGCAAAGTAAGCCTCCAAGCATCACTTGAAGCAACATATGGCATTTTGCCGGAGCGCATGTATCTCAAAGCAGCAAAATTGTGTAGTGAGCAAAATATCCTTGTAAGCTGGCACCAAGATGGTTTCATTTGCCCCAAAGGATGTAGACCTGTATGTGATCCTTGCATAGTATCTTCTTTACCTCCCCTTCCTGATCAAGTGAATAGAACTGGAAGTATTCCACCAGATTCTGCTATAAGTGAGTGGACTATGGATGAGTGTCACTATGTCATTGATTCTCAACAGTTCAAGCATGAACCGTCGGACAAAACTATTCTCTTGTGTGATGACATTAGCTTTGGACAGGAGTCAGTTCCGATAACTTGTGTGGTAGAAGAAAATCTGTTTGCCTCCCTCCACATTCTTGCTGATGGCTCCGATGGCCAAATTACCACGAGTTCTCTACCTTGGGAGAGCTTTACTTATGCAACAAAATCATTGATTGATCAATCCGTGGGTCTTGCAATAGGGGTAACTTGTTTTGACTTCTAGTGTTCCATGCAAGTTCCATTTCATCTGGCGTAGCACCGGAACAAGTGGTTTTCATAATCCTGAGTTATTATTTTTCCTCACCACTCTTTCCCCGCCTCTCTAAATCAGTTTTTTCTCTTTTATGGCAGAGTTCCCAATTGGGGTGTGCTTGTCCAAATTCAGCATGCTCTTCCCAAACTTGTGACCATATTTACCTTTTTGATAATGACTACGAGGATGCAAAAGATATTTATGGGAAGCCTATGCATGGAAGGTTCCCATATGATGAGAGAGGTCGGATAATGTTGGAGGTAAAAAATACATTCTTTTGATTATTCTTTCATATTTTATGATTTGTAGTCCATAGTATTTTTTCTTTTTTTGCTGATAATTATGTACTCTAGGATGCCTTGTGTACTAGTGTTATATTAAAAAAAAGGTGGCCTTGTGTACTAACTTCTGTTCAATTATCTGGATTTGTCTGATAACTGTTTTGGCTGAGAGAGCTTTACAAATTATTACCATACATGATGCTAGAAATTTTGTAGGGTGTACTTGATTCGATTAGCATTTTGCGCCTGATTGTCTAACTTGATTGTCAGGAGGGCTACCTAGTCTATGAATGCAATCAATGGTGCTCTTGCAGTAAATCTTGTCAGAATAGGGTTTTACAGAGTGGAGTGCGTGTGAAGCTAGAAATATATAAAACCGAGACAAAGGTAATGATTTGATCTGAAATTATTAAGAGGTTACTTTCTCTAGCTATTTACTATTTTGTCTTACAGGGATGGGCAGTCAGGGCAAGAGAAGCAATTCTTCGTGGTACATTTGTGTGTGAATATGTTGGAGAGGTACTTGATGAGCAGGAAGCAAATAAAAGACGCAATAGGTTATAACACATTCTATTTGGTAGCTGAAATTGCTTTGTTGTATGCCAATGCACCTTATTTATATCTGGATCCTACCTATATGAGTAGGTATCGCACAGAAGGTTGCGGGTACTTCTTGGAGATAGATGCTCACATTGATGATATGAGCAGACTGATTGAAGGGCAATCTCCATATGTAATCGATGCTACTAACTATGGAAACGTTTCCCGTTATATCAACCACAGGTACTGTTACAGCTCTCTTGATTTGATTTAATCTCAATGTGGTTATAACTGCCTCAATTTGCATTATATTTGGACCATCAGCTCCAAGAAAAGTGTAAAAGTAGGGCAATGTGGAATATCACGTCTCAAAGTTCTTTTATAATGCCAAACAACGCTTACAACGGTCAGTTCATTAACTGAAGATTGACAACCAACAAATCTATCATTACAATGCAAGCATCAAATTCCAGTCTGAAAAATTCTACTCCCTCCGTCCCATATTAGCTGTCTACTTTCCCCTTTACATGCCCCTTAAGAAATCATAAATAAGATGGGTAGTTTTACTAATCTTTATCCACTCCTTTGAAAAATAAACTTTTGGAACTTATAAACTTGTTTAGGCTTTCAAAAAATATTAATTGTAGGGGTACAATGGGAAGGTTTTAAGTAATTTTGTCTTGATTTAGTAAATGGACAAGTAATTTAGGACAAGTATTTATAGTAAGGTGGACGACTAATGCATTGTAGAGCAAGATGGCTTATTGGACCCGTCCTTATAGAATGTAGAGCAATTCTACTGGTTTAGTACTAATTGCATAGGACATAATGAGTACTGTAACCATGCTGTGCCTACATGAAAATCTTAGTAGATGAGATATTCTTATTTAGAATGCATATGAAATTAGGATGGCATCCAGTGGCCTGTAGATTGCTGCTTGTCAGTGGAATGATCTTTCACTTAACAAATGTCATATTTGTAACTTTAAGTTCTCTTCTGCTGTAAAAGTAGCATACCCCACAAACACAGAAAAGAAACAATTTGACAAGTGAAATGTTAACTGGGATCTTTTGGATTTCCTGCTGTTGATCATGAGTTGATGTGTAATTTTATTTCCCATTGCTTTCAGTTAAGTTCTTACAAAAATGTTTTGGTTTCCTTTTTGTTGCAATTTTAGTTGCTCGCCAAATCTTGTGAATTACCAAGTTCTCGTGGAAAGCATGGATAATCAGCTTGCACACATTGGTTTTTATGCAAGTCGAGATGTACGTTCTCCCTCCTCTTTGGTAAATATTGATCAAGTGACATGCACAATTGTATCGTTCAGATCTTTGAAAAAAAATCAAGATTGCTGCTTGTTCTTACTTTCTTCTTTTTACTGGAAATTTTGGGGTAACTTGATTTCACCTCAGCTAGAACTGGTTAATCCCATCATGTCTTTTAAGTTTTGGTCTGATACATTGTGCTCCGTCTTCTTCGTCTTTCATGACACTGACATATTGTGCCCCATCAACTTTCTTGAGCAGATACTTGCCGGTGAAGAACTGACCTTTAATTATAGATACAAACTATTGCCTGGAGAAGGGTCTCCATGCCTGTGTGGATCCTCTAACTGCAAGGGACGTCTTTACTAAATCCTCTACTTAATATATTGTGCATTCAGAGCTGTAGAGATTTGGAACCCCGAGGCCTGGTATGCTTGCAGGAAGGAAAAAGTTTGTAATCGTCCTTAGGTTATGGTTTGTGTGACCTAGTGTGTCACACCCCGTCTGTGATGTAATGAAATTTACAATCACAGGTTTTAGCTTTTCTGATAAGCGTTTTCTTCCTCTGTAGTTTCTGGGGTCACCCAATCTCCATTTTTAATCAGAAATGCATGGTTAAATTTCCACTCTCATAGTTGTGGCAAGGTAGCTGATACTATGTAGTTATGCTATAGTCTAGGAACATTTGTTTCATCCTTGTTGAACAGATAAATGATTGGTTTCGTAGAAGCAAGAATTTGCGTCTAGAAACTGCTGCTAGCAATATTTATTTATTTTTTTCGTTCAAAAAAAGTTACTATTACATTGGGGGTCGGTTTAAAGGAAGGGTAACAATGAGAATTAAACTCGCACCCAATTTATGTAATACTTGCACTAATACCACTGGACTATAAACTGTTGTAAGATTAGAACTTCATTTCTTGCATTGAGAACAAAAAGAAAGCGAAGGACAGGCCGTAACCTATTGCAACCAAGATTGACTGTCCTGCAAACAAAAAACAGATGCATGACATATTAGGGGACAAGCAATAAAACAAAAAGCTAAAAACTTTGAATTGCCCATATGAGAATCATAACCAAAGGAAGAGGTGTAGAAAAATTACCAAATTCAACATGGTTTGAAAGTGTTGTATTATTAGGGTTTCCTTTTTGCAGTAGTAAAGACATGGAGAGGATAACAAGCCCACTTCCAATCTTCTCCCTCACTACTCTCTCCCTCATGTCAAATGACCAAATTCCAGACATTCCTTGATGAAAAAGAACATCTTCAATGACAACTTTGATGAATAAGATGGTCCCCATCAAGAGTGTAATTTTGGCTATTTTTGTGTACTCATTGACCATGTTGACAAGGCAAGCCAGTGCATATAGAGGAAACCAGAAGTACCAATCTGAAACCCAAAAACAGAAAGAGATCTGCTGATGAGACACTTTGGAATCACAATTTTCAACAGAAAGATAGCTATATGAAGAAAGTAGAAAGGGTAGTTACCAGGATCATTGAATTGGAAAGATGCAGAAAGAGCAAAAAGGAAGGCCATTAATAATGAAGAACAGCTAGAAACTGAAAATCTTGATGATGTCATGTGCATCTGAGGTTGTTGAGAAGATGATTCAGCTTCCCTGTTGTATCTACTGGTGTTGTTCATGTAGAGATTTGACTCTTCCTTTGCAGTTGTGCCAGGAGGAAAGATTATCAAAGCCCTTCAGTGATAAACAAGGTTATTTTATTGTGAAAAGAAGTTGACTAGGACTTTTGCATCACTTTCACAACTACCACTGACGACAACTATCGCTGCCAACTACTACTATCAGTCACACCTATCATCTCCATCATTATAATTATATTCACTGCCGTCGTATTGCCACCACCACCACCTCTATCAACCATTACCACCACTACAACCAACCCTACTGGCTACTGCCAATCACCTTCACTACCAACACGAGTTAACCACCACATATTCTTCGGTCACCGCCAACTACTAACGTCAACCAAATTCACCTCCACAAGCACCACCCCCACCCCCACTAGCAACCGCCACCGTCACATCAGTCACCAGAATCACGACTATTACCAGCAGTACTATTAATCACCACTAACACCAACCATTACCACTACCATCACTACAAATCATCTCCATCATCGTTAGCAAACATAAATGTTTCGTTTTTTTTAATCAAATAAATATTTTATTTTATTAAATATATATTTTTTCTAATATTTAATTACTTTTTTATTTAAATTGTATATTTATTATATTTATATATAAGTAATTTATGCACATTTAAATGTTGATAAAAGCAATCTTAATTATTTAGTATTTAAATATAAAGATAACACGTCAATCATTCAGTTGTGCATTCAAATTCACAAGTTTTAATCTTAATGAAAACAAAATGAGGACAGCTTCGGACCATGCTCTCTTTATGTACTCCATGGGCTCTGAATAATTGAGAAAGCTAGTGAAGGAATAATGAGCCAAACTTTCAACATGATTATATGGTTCTCTTCCTCTTTACTTCTCCAAGAAAAAGATGCCATTCAATTTTCTTTAACCAAAATTTCATTCTGACTTTCTCTCATCTATATGGCTAGAACTCAAACTTACAACCTACCTTATCTCAAAGAGGTCCAACTTAATTTTTCTGTTAACAGGTAGTATAATTAAAATTTTATCACTTCAATTGTCAATTTTTTCATTAATCCCTTTTTGTTATTTGACTTATTTAGTGAATATATTCAAGGAAAAAAGCTCAAATATGTCATCGAACTATTAAAAATGGCTCATCTAGGCCATCCGTTATAAGTTTGGCTCATCTATGCCATTGCCATTGAAAGTTTGGCTCATCTATGCCACAACCATTATAGAAAGGTTCATTCGTGCCATTATTTTGTAACGGTGATTTTTGCAAAACCATTTTTGTCACGTGGCCTCTTATTAGAGGTCCATATTACCAAATTCAAATCAATCAATATTACTTAAAATAAAAAATTAATAATCGGTCCCATTAAAATAAAATTTGATTCACACAGTTAGAATAAAATTGGGCTTATTAAAAATAAAAATTAGACTAATTAAAAATAAAAATCAAACCCATTAATTGTGTTGAGTTTTATTTTAATGGATATTATTTTTTATTTTGATTTAAGTAATATTGGTTGATTTTGGATTTGGTGACGTGGACTTCTAATAAGAGGTCATGTGGCAAAAATAGTTTTGCAAAATAATGGCACAAATGAACTTTTCTGTAACGGCAGTTGCATAGATGAACCAAACTTTTAAAGGCGATGGCATAGATAAGCCAAACTTATAACGAATGACATAGATGAACCATTTTCAATTGTTCAATGGCATATTTGAGCCTTTTCCCTATATTCAATTAGAAGAACAACATACATCCCCCTCCCCCCCTCCCCCCCAAACTATATATATCATTGAGGCATATTTAGTTTTTTTCTGTAGAAATAATTGGCAAATAAGCTAGATTCTTAAACAAAGTCCAATTCCCACTATGAAGGGATTAAGGCTGTTTTGAATTAGCACACGATGAAGGGATTAAGGCTGTTTTGAATTAGCAGAGGGCACATAGATTTTGTAAGATACCACACACCCCACCCCACCCCACAGGGAGCATATAGGAATTAGAAGAATAATAGGAAATTCCAATAATAAATGGGGCCAAAATTATATTTAAGAGATATAATATATGCTAGCTTAGAGTGGACTTCTTTTTGTACACTACTACTCATGACGAGAACGTGCTTCTTTTTTCTCTTATAATTATTCACATAGTCATCATCACTTTGCACATCCTATAATTGCACTTGCAACAATGAGCCATGGTCCATGTTCCTAAAAGATAGCTTTGGTCCCCATTTCCCTGGCCTATTCTATTTTCCTCAAAGTTCTATTGTATTGCACCCTCCTTTAGTAGTACTCTACTATTCTTTCACATTGATATGATCCAATTGTACACCTTGTCATCTCCTCCATGGATATTTCATGAAGCATTGATGTATAAGCCTAAAGCGGCATAATTCATTAGGAAAATATGAGTATGCATATTTTCTTCATTCTTTTTTGAAAAATTCATCACTTAGAAGAATATACTCACGATTGATTTTCTCTAGGAATGTAGAGAAGGCTCAACTCGGAAAATAAAGGTCTCACTTAATGAGAGGTACAAATTTAAAAAATGTAACTAAGATTTAAATTATGACCTTTAGACTATATATTGAATTGTTTTGAAAGGCACTTATATATAATTGAGAAGCAAATATCAGATCCTGTCATAGACTATTGTATAGCTGTCATATATATGGATTGAAAAAAGGTCGGATGAATCACCATGCTTCAAAGAAATTCATAACTTTGTTTAAACAGTACTTGATGTGTTTTTTTTAAGTTGTAAGGGAGTAGCATGTGTAATGGATTAGTGCCAGTTAAACGCCAATTAATCATAGTCCCACTCCATTATGACAAACAATTAATATTAAACACTAGCTGATGTTTGATGTCAATAATTTGTCTAGCTACTAGTCATGAATTTTGTTGGCTAAATTCCAACCATGACAGAAATCATCTTTATGCAAATTACTCTTCACATAAAAAATAATCAAGTAATTAATCTTTGTATACGGACTTTACATTTTTGTTGTTAAGTGAGTGGAAATACTAGAAAAGAGTTGAAAGAGAAACTTGTAGTACTATATTTTAAATATTGTCAATAGTATAACCATCTGAAATGCTTATATTACGTACTACCCTTTTTATTTGGTCAAAAGTCAAAACTTACTTGATGCCAATAAGGGAAAATATCAAAACCACTAAGGTTATTTTCAACAACTTCCCCACAAACGAAGGGCAGAAAACTAGAAGTGCCAAACTTTGGCAACATGCAGATTTTTTCTTTTTTTTTGTTTTCCGCTGTCCAGTGTCAGTATTAGAGTCCCGATTAATTTGGATTGCACACTGCAAGATTCATTCTGAAGGTGATGCTCTCAGTAAAAAAATTTCCATATATATATCCAAAGCTCAAACTCAAGAGCTCTGATTAAAGATGAAGACTGAAGCAGTCCCATTGCCGCACCACAACAACCACATGCAGATTTCAATAGTCAAGAATGAAAGATGCTTTTAATAAAAGGAGAAATAAATGGCACACCATATAAGTCCACTTCTTGGAGTTCCATCCATTAATTTCTTCCTTTATCCCTACGGCAAAGTTGTCGTACCATTTTCATTTTTCTCAACTTCGATGCCCAATCCCTTCCCCCACTCCCAAAAAGAGACAATCTAATGCACTAAACTAAAGCTTTTATTATGCGAAGAATTTGGGGGAAGGATCAAACCAGAAGAATCTATTATATGCAATTTTATTTTGTATTTCTGTCAGAGGTTGTATGCATGGCTTGAAGCCGTGACCTCCTGATCACTTGACAACAACTTTATCAGTTATTCTAAGATTTCCTTTTTCCTAGAAACAAAACAAAAAATAATACTCCTGTGATTTATATTAAATGGTATTTTTATCTTTTCAGTTTGGAATGGAATTAAGAAGATTTTAATTTAATTTTTGAAGTTACCCTTATTTTCACATTGAAAGGAAGTTTTTCTCATATACTAAAATTTCCTACGAGTAAATTAGATAGACATTTAATCTGTACATAGTATTATTGAGGATGATGCTTTGTTTTAATTTGTTCTTATTACTGTCCTTTGTAGCTTATTTTAAAAAAAATATTATTTTTTATATTTAGCAACTCTTTACCGTCAACACGTACATGACATAATTCAAATCATAAAATTCAAAAATATTCTTTATTTTTTAAATTTCGTACTGAATCAAATTATGACAAATAAATTTAAACGACGGTAGAATATTATTTTTGAGGTTACTATATCAAATTTATTATGAAAAGTTCCAATATTATTATAAGTCAATTTAAGTATATGACTAGTTTATAGAAATTAAATCAATTAGGATTATTACATACGCTATTCCTCTTATAACCTTTACTTTTGGAGATGCTTCAGGCGTAATCTTGTCATTTGACAACTTCAATGAACTTTATTTGTTTGAAAATGATAGTGATTTCCTTATCTCAAATTCTTGTTCTTTTCCTAAATAATTTATGGAGAATCAATTCTGCAAAAACCCATAAAAGCAACAGGAACAATTTCTTTTTCTTTTTAAAAATATTAAAAAAAAACAAAGAAAGTAAAAGCAAGATTGGGACTTTGAGAAGACAACCCAAATGCATGCCTGTCTCGTTTGATGTTTATTTTTTAGTAATTGATTTTTCATTCTGTGTCTGATATTCATATTCAAATCGCACATTGCATGACCATTATATTGCTGGCGCTTTCGAGATTTTTTCCAAAAAAAACTCAAACCAAAAATCTTTCATTAAAAATAAAACAGATCACTACATAACTCATGTTGGTCTCGTTTGATCATCTAGTTGTAGAGAGACAAACATGTTTTGCTTCTTACATTGTTTGTTTTAAAAGAGAGAGAGAAAAAAAAAAAAAAGATAAATTCTTTAGACCCACAAGCACAGTATAAAAACAGAAAGCAAAAAAAAAAGCATCATCAGTGAGACAAAAGTGATAAAGTTGCTAAAGACACAGCGCATAAGCAATCACTCTCGTTTCTGGTTCTTGGTTTCTTTATTTTATTTTAAATAAATTCATTTGGACCCCAATTTTTATATTCCCCCAAAAAATAAAAAATTAAAAGAATCTATTGAACATATAGGAAGAGCTCATCATTCCACTCTGTTAAATCTCTGCTTTGTTGGTTCCCTTGATGCTTGACATCAAAGTTTCATTCAATCATTTTCAGTGGCTCTTCTTGGACTCTTAAATTCAAGATTTGGGGTTTCAAAAAAATTCTCAGTTAGCTGTCTCTGTTTGTAGGTGAGTCTTTGTTGTTTTCTGTATTTTCAAGAATTTGGGTGTTCCAAGAATCTCATTTTCCTGCTATTTAAGCTCTTTGGGAGTGGTGAGTTTCCTTTATACTGTTAAGGGTTTAATCTTTTTTTGTTTGTTGGCCTCTTGGTGTAAGAAAGATTTGAACTTTTCTTGTTTATTGTTAAGTTTTGAGAGTGCAATTGATTTATCCATCTTTTGAAAGATAAAAAAGGGAAGAAAAATTAGGTCTTTGATGTTTTTTCCCTAATGTGGATATGTTCATTCTTATGATCAAAGAGTTTCTCAGTTCTGATAATGTATAGGGGAGGTTGAAGTCATTGTTTAGTTCCACATTTTTGATTCAATTGTAAATGTCCCATGTTGAATTAGTTATGCATTGAGTTTTGTTCAAGAATGGCTGAAATTAGAGTGACAAAGGTAGAACAAGGTCAAACGAAAATTAGGAATGTTCCAATTGCTGTGACACCAGAGGGTTTCTGGTGTTGTCCTTCTCCTAATGTGTTTCAGAAGAGCCTCAAAACACAGAATACTTTAAACAAGTCCAAATCTCCACTTCCTACAACTCAAACCCCGGGTCACAAGAAACAAACTTCAGTAACTGAGAAAAGATCAGCTAGTGGTGCACCTACGTCGGGTACGGGTTCTGATGAAAAACGAGGTGTTAGTTCTGATACACCAGCTGTTACTGCATCGGTGCCTGCAGAGAGAACGCCTCGGTCAAAGACTGAAAATGTACCAAGGAAAGTGTCGATTGAGTTTGGTGAGCCTGGAACTAGTGATCTTAGGGTGATCTTGCTAGGAAAGCAGGGATTCACTGTGAAGTTGAATGTTCACAAGAATATTTTGGTAGAAAATAGTAGTTTTTTTGCTAATAAAATATCAGAACAGCAGCCAGTTTTTCCTGGCATCGAAATTGATGATTGTGAGGATGTTGAGATATATGTTGAAACCATCGGCCTCATGTATTGCAAAGAATTGAAGCAGCGGTTGATCAAGCAAAGTGTTTCTCGTGTTCTGCGTATTATCAAGGTAATTTGGAAATCTTGGGATGGACTTCCCTATGTATATATGTTTGAATGTTTTCCACTAGAACTGCTGCTTATATGTTAGATAACTGCTTAATGTTTTGTTGATGCAAGTGGTTAACTTAAATCATCAGTTCCCCATAAAGTTTCGTTATTCCATTTGGTAAATGTAATTCAAATATGCTAGGTTGCTGTATATCTGCCGTAGCTCTGTGCTTCCATCTGTTTATAGTGATTAATAAATTTATTGAAAGATGCTTAAAGATGAAGGCATAAACTGTTCAAAGCAATTTCTGTATTTCGTGACTTGCTTCAGTTCAAACCATAGATGTGACATACATATTATTTGGAAACATCAACTCTAGCTCGCTCATCAGTATAATCCATATACTGTAGATTTGATTATGTTAGCTAGTAGATGATACTGGTACGAATTTAGCATGCTGATGATTTCTAGAAGCATCCTTTTCAGTTACCAGCATAATGAAGTGCTAAAGAAAACAGTAGGCATTTCTTTAAGACAACAGTCAGAATATCTGCAGGACAAGTTAAACTTTGATGGAGAATTTCAACGCTTAAGTTTGTTACATAATTGAAAAAATTCTAAAAGGAAAGCTTTTAGCCTTTTAGATAAGTTCTCTCTCTCGCGCTTTTGAACTACAAATGTGCTTCTGCAGGTGTGAGAGATTTAGACTGCCCCACGCTCTCACAACTTCATCAGATGCATGGTACTCTGATCCTGTTTACTGATGCAGGACGCCAATTTTGTTTTGTAGTAAGTGTGACATGGTTGCAGATTACAGCCAGATTCACTTATGAAGTCAATATGAAAACCTTTTTCTCGGGCTAAACAAATCATCTTTTTGCTGCTTGACCTACAGAAGACTGAAAACAAAGTATCAAGGGTGGTTCTTTGGAGATGTTGGGAGGCTAGAGTTGTACCTATAGCTTATAGTAGGGAAATTAAGGACATGTGCGGTGGAGTCTAAAACCAGGGTAAGGACGGTGGGAGGTGATTCGGAAATGATGAAGTTGCATCAGAGATCAACTATTATTGTCTTGGTGATGGATGAATTGACGTGACATATCCAAAGTGAAGTGCCTTGGTATATGTTATTCGCTGAAGACATAGTGTTGATTGACGAGACTCGTGGCAGAGTTATTGCCAAGCTGGAGATTTGGAGGCAAACTCTAGAGTCTAAAGGGTTTAGGCTGATCAGAACCAAGAATGATTACTTGGAGTGTAAGTTCAGTGATGCAACATTGGAGGTTGGTGTGGAAGTGAGGCTCGATACCTTGGTCATCCCAAGAGAATATCTTAGGCCTTTAATTCAAAGTAATAGGGAGATCAATGATTATGTTACTCATTGTATTGGGGCAGGATGGGCGTAATGGAGGCTTGCCTTTGGGGCTTGTGTGATAAGAAGGTACCACCTAAACTTAAAGGTAAGTTTTATAGTGTGGTGGTTAGACCGACTATGTTGTATGGAGCGCAGTGCTGGTCAGTCAAGAACTCTCATGTTCAGAAGATGAAAGTTATAGAAATGAGATGTTGGGGTGGATGTGTGGGTATGTACTAGGAGAGATAAGATTAGGAATGAAGATATTTCAGGACAAGATGGGAGTGGCCCCCATGGCGGACAAGATTAGGGAAATGAGGTTAAGATGATTTGGGCATATGAAGAGGAGAAACATAGAAGCCCAGATGAGGAGGTTTTAGAGGTTAGCCGTGGTGGGTGTTCGGAGAGGTAGAGGTTGACCGAAGAAATACTATGGGAAGTGATCAGATAGGACATGGTTCATCTTGAGCTTATACAAGGACATGATCTTAGATAGGAGGATTTGGAGGTCGCGAATTGGAGTAAAAGGTTAGTTGGTAGTTCTCTCGCTTTCGTGCAAGGTAGGATAGGTGGTGGTATCGGTACTTACTCTCTTTCATGTGCTTCGGTTATCGCACTAGTTCGTTGATGTTATTATTCTTTCTCTGTATGCTATGTACTGATTTGCAGAGCGTTATATTTCATTGCTGTTACTGCTTTCATTTAGTATATTCTTTTTCAAACTGTTTTGAGGTGCTTTACTTGAGCCGAGAGTCTATTGGAAACAACCTCTCTATCTTTATGAGGTAGGAGTAAGGTCTGCGTATACTCTACCCTCTCCAGATCCCACTTGTGAGATTATATTGGGTATGTTGTTGAGGAAGGTGAACTATGAAAACATTTTCCTCAGGGAGGTGGGGTAAGTGATGTCCCTAATGCAAGCATAGGGTTCTTGCTTGTATGTGTGGTCAAAAATTCAGTGATGGTTTTATAGGAATGTCCTAAATGGTGTTGAAAACTCTTTTAAGCACCCTCGGAAAGTTTGCACAGAGGTCTGAGAGTTAGGAAATATGGTTGACTAGTGTACTGCAGTGTGTGGCTTTGTTTGATTGAGGTGAAGTTGTTGTATAAACTATGATCAGACAATTTGAATTGGACTTATGTTACTATGATAGGCTATTTGATTATGTCTAGATATACGTCTAGACATCCAATTATCAACTAAAATAGGGGTTTATCAAATGCTGGGCTATTAATTATATATTAGATACAATGGGAAGGTCTTAATTAGTGTTAAAAACTCTCTTAAGCTTCCTCAGAAAGCTCCCACAGAGATATGAGTGGGTTACCATATTTGGTTGGTTTTTGTGCAGTATAGACTAACATACATTTGATTGAGGTTTTGTAGTTGTTGTATAAATCACATCAGATAATTTGAGTGTCGTCTTTCTGTTATAGGCTAATTGATTGTTGGAGGATATGTATATATGCTATGATATTCAATTATCAACTGCAGTAGGGGTTCATCAAATGCTGCGCTATTAACTATAATATGATATTAATGTCATAAAAGGAATATTTTCTTCTCCTGTTATTGCATTACTATTAATATTCTCGTTTTAAATGGAGTTCAATTGAACCAATACCTTATCCAGTGTTTGTGAACTTCTCTACCTATTCATAACATAGTTTCTTGAATATTCCCCTCTAAATTCGTTGACTGTCAAATTTATTTTGCATGCAAATCATACTTATATCCTCAGAGATCATGGTAATTGGATATTCCAATGATGTTTTATCTTTGAAATAGTAAACAATTCCTAACTCAGACCCCGCACTGCAGGTAGCGGAACAACTTGGATTTAAATCATGCATGCAGTCATGTTTAGAGTATTTGGAAGCAGTACCATGGGTTGGTGAAGAAGAAGAGGAGAAAGTTGTTTCTTCAGTCCTAAGGCTGCAGAGTGAGGGAATTGGAGTGACCCCTGTGTTAAAGAGGGTGTCATCTGATATTTCTAAGCCTCACAAGGACACATTCTCGCACATCCTAGAGCTGGTGCTCAAAAGTAATGAAGAGAGAGGCCGCCGGGAAATGAAATCCGTTGTATTGAAGCTCCTCAGGGAAAATTACTGTCTTCCAAGTTCCTCTGGCTCAGTTGACAGTTATAATGAAATAATATATGGCTCGTGTAGAAGTTGCCTGGATTCAATAGTGATTCTGTTCAAACAAGCAGCTGAACCCGAGTTTAGCGGGAACTCTATTGATTCCAGAGATCCAGTAGTGAAGCAGATGGTTCTAGAGGCTGATAACCTCTCATGGATGCTTGAAATTTTAACCGACAGGCAAGCAGCAGATGAGTTTGCGGTGATGTGGGCTAGCCAGCAGGAACTGGCTTCTTTGCATACAAAGCTACCTATTGTGTCTCGCCACCATGTGAGCTGCATCACAGCAAAGCTTTTTGTAGGAATAGGAAAAGGGGAGCTTCTGCCATCAAAGGACACACGTAACCTCTTGTTACAGACCTGGTTACAGCCATTGATCAATGACTACAGCTGGTTGCAGCACGGATGCAGGTCATTTGACCGAAAGGTTGTGGAGGAAGGAATTGGCAGGACAATTCTAACACTTCCTCTGGAAGAACAGCAGAGCATTTTACTTTCTTGGTTGGGCAGTTTCCTCAAGTCTGGTGATAATTGTCCAAATCTTCAAAGAGCATTTGAAGTCTGGTGGCGTCGGACTTTTGTCAGACCATATGCGGAGTCAGGAAGTAGCCGCTCAGTAAACCAAGTGACGACTCCAAAGGTAACGGAGCATTAGAAGTTCAACGTATCATGTAAAGGAAACCTTTGAAGATCAATGGTTTGTAGGGTTTAAGGCTTCTGTAGTATGCAATCAAGAAAGCATGTGGGTGTAAACTCAATGGTTTTAAGTGTGGCTTTGTAAAATCAAGGGATAAACTACTCATCCATATAAGGTCTAACTGAATCCAAGAATTCCTTTGTGAATCATGTAAATTTCGAGTATCATTTCAATTGTCTAATTTGGTGTGTTAGTGATTTGTAACAGGTATGTAATACAAGTTGGTTGTGTGAAATTATAGTTGGATCAAATTTTCTGACAGGACATCTCCTCTTCATAGAGCCCAAGGCTAATGCAACATATTGTTATTAACTTCCATCCGCTTGTCACTCATTTAGAGATGAATCTGTTATAAAATTGTACGAGTTTTATGCAAGTTATGTAACATTTTTATAAACAACGGAATCTGATGTAGTAGTGACAGTTCAAGAATATGAAATCTTTATTGATTAATTCACTAGATGAGGTAACCTTTGTTGAAGTATGTGACCATCTCATCTAAACGTTTAAGTTGTTAGAGAGCACACTTTTACTATTTAATTGTATTCTCAACACGCCCTCTCACGTGCAAGCCTAATTCTTTTTCATGGGTCAAGCACTGCCTGCTTTGATATCATGTTGAAGTGTGTGGCCATGTCATCTAAAAGCTTAAGTTGCTATAGAAAGTATATTAATTAATTGTATTCTCAACAACCTTCCACTGCATTTTGAAGGATATGATATATGTATGACCAATATTTGAGTAATATTAATCGAGTGTGTTGTTTCTACAAGTACTTTCATAGATAAATCTGGAATTTCATGCAAAATGGGATGATGTTAGGCAAATCCCAGAATTTGTTTTTTTGTTGTTGTTATTGTTATTTGTAAGATAAGGTTAAACAAATAATGAATGAATTGATTAGAAGTACAATCCGTTAAATTAGTGCGGAATCCTGTGGATATACTATACAAAAACTATATTTGGTTTACAAATTTAAATTTATGGTTTATTTAACACATTTTTTTTTCCAAGTCATCAGAGACAAGACTAGGGAGAATTTAAATTTAATGGTTGATATAATACTTACTTCTTTAATTCATATGGGTTGCTAAAATTTATATGCATTTTAAGGATGGACGGCAAAATTGACTCAAACCTATGTAATCGTTCAAGTTTTAATGAGTTTTGATTAGGGTAAGTTTAATAATGGGCTGATTCGGGTTATGCCCAAGTTAACCTATAAAACATCAGAAGCCCAAATAGATGCATGGTGATGCCCAACCCATGAAAATGTATTTTTGATATTGATGTCTAACAAATAATTCATTTGAATCACCATTTTATTTATGTATATATATTCTTTCGTATATATTAGTAGAGCCATGATGTGTAAGTTCCGAACTGTAAAAATAATGGATCAAGTTGGGTGAGTTGAATTATGATTCATTGTTTAATTCATTTTGACTCAATTCATCTTTACTTGCGTAAACTTTGGATAGGATTCGATAGTAATCAATTATTTGTTGATTCATTTCATTTTGATTCGTCCAAACTCAACCAGATTTGTCCCCTAATTTTAAGGAGGGGCCTCTTTAGTCAGTCAGCAGAAATGGATATTGATAAAAATATAATCAATGCGCACTAGGAGTAAGAGTGAATGAAGGTGGTCCTTGTTAATAATTACACCTATTGGTGGATTGAAATCATGAAAGTTATCACTCATTGATTGCTTTAGTAATGTTTGCATTCAGAACCATAGTGGTCCTTATATAACATAGCTAGCTGCTACTACAAAATTAAGTAGCTGTGTCTCTTGTCAACATCAATATGCATGTGTTGTCTTAGCTGAAAACCTGAATCCTCAGTAAGTTTTTCAAAACATGAGGTTTTTTTTTTTTAACTAGAAAACACTTGCATGGTGAAAATGATCGATGATCGATTCATCATTTTCTAATAGTAGCACAAGTCATTGATCCATAGGAATTCCAGGAAAATGACAGCTTTTTCTCCAAGCTCGTATTGGCGGATGAATAATATATATAAATAATGTCTTTATATAAACCTAGCAATTTTTTAGCACAGAAATATATGTTAAAGATTACTAAAATTTTAATAAATAATAAATCTTGAACTTATAATTTTAATTGTTTCATGGATTCAGTGGTGAGAACTTAAAAACTGTGCTCGTCAATCAAAATTCTAGATTCACCTCTGCTAGCTCGTGGGCGTAGGCAAGAACAACCACACATCGATCATTTGAAAGTGACCACACAAAAATTACATAAAAGAAAACAAAAAGGCAGCTACCTAAATGAACTCGTTTTAGCTCTTACTATTATTGAGATGTGTAGTTTTGACCTGTTCTAACACATTGTTTACCATATAATTATCCCACATGTCTTGCGTAAGGACTTCCATACATAGAAACTCATAAAGATTTAAAACTATATTTCACCATTGTCTCTTGTGAATATGTTGCTAGATCCAGCCTATAACCAGATCAAGAAGGTGAAACATAAATTGCTGGAATAGAAGGGTTAAAACTATAAGAAGCAAGACAGACCACGTAAACTAACATTTCAGTGGCTTGTCTTTAGAGATGATAAAAAAAGGCAACCACCACCAAAAGAAGTGATGCGGATAGGGTTGCTCCTTTCTTAACCATAGATAACACTTTTGAACTTGGGTATGAAAATATCTTTGGTAGGGAGTGCTTTCCTGAATTGGCCCTATCTGACGCGAATTAGTCGGAATTCAATTCAAGTACCCAACACCAGAAGAAAAAGATGAAAAAGCCAACCACTCAAAAGGAGGAAGAAATTGAATTGGGTTTCTTTGTGATTGTCCAAGATTGGGTTAGAACTTAAAAATCCCAAACAACACCTTGTGTCACATGATCCAAAACTCCTTTAGCTAATCTCATTAGTGGGGGCCCTTGAACAACACATCTTCTTTATTGGTACTAAAACAGTCCATAATTTGGCTCTTGCATTCAATCAGAAAGGGGTCCACCTTAGCCTAACATTCAAGTGTGCTACAGTACTACTGCTAGAGGACTAGTAGCCTTTGCAGACAGTTTTATTTTCAAAACACTATACATATATGAAATTCGAACGTACCAATAATCGACATTAATATTACTCTATTAATTGGTCGACATACACAAGCAGTGAGAATAGTAAATTAAGAAAGAGCAAGACAAAGAAACCATTCTGAGGGGTCACTCCAATTCATGACATATCCTAATTACTCCGTCGATTACTTGTCAGCTGCCCCCAACAATACTAGTCACCACTTATTTCTGAAAATTAACATGAAACAAAGCGCAAAATATCTCTCGAAATAAAAATGTTTTCAATGTGTGTGGATTGCTTTCTTTGTTAGTTTGTTCAAAGAGAATATTATTTTCTTTATTTAGTAACTACTTAATTTAATTTATCACATGACATGTTTAGAAACATACCCAATTTCACGGATATTTGATACACTAAATTCACATTCCTAAACACAGTATTCAATTAATCAAATTAAGATACATAAAATGAAACACAGTGGATATTGATCTCTTGGACATTCCATTTTATATGGACACTCCTTGGCTTTCTTCTTACTATGCTCGGGAAGGAATAGTACATAACACTTCTCTATATTTTGCCCACACAGTAACATACTTTTATAGTTAATAAAAATATTAAGCCAATTTTAAGACGAGAAATTCGAAATGTAATTGTTATATATGCTAGAAGTTATTATTTCTTTCTTCAATTTCATATATATGTCAAGTAATGAAATTCAGAATTAAGGATGTTTTAAATTTTGGAGGTCAATATAATAAACAATGCCGGGTGAACTCTCTAGGGTAAAAAGTGCCTTTACAGTTTACACTAGCTTAAAATCCAGACGACATCCGTACTACAATTATAAGAGACAAATTCAAGCAGAAGGTACGTGAATGTATCTGTATTTAAAGGAATCCTAAAAGATTTACTGTACATAAAGTTTGTAAATGCAATTAATTATCTGGAGACTGGACTAACACACAAAGAATTCAGATCTGATGACTGAGCTGAATTGTGTGTACCAAATGAGAAAACATCTTACTATATATCTTCCTACCAAATTCGTACAATAAATGCAGTAAGCAGACTATAGATGCCAATACCAATTGCATTTTATTACTTGAAAGTGACATTTCCTGAAATGGCCAGTTGATGGGGACTCTCTTTTTATAAATAGACAAAATCTTCTCCCAAGCATTTTGAGTTTTACACTTGCTAGTTCATACTAATGAGTCTGACATATCACCTTCTTGTAAAGACATGCAGAACTGCCCTGCAGAAATTAAAATATAAACTAAAACAAAAAGAAATAGAGAAGGAAATTAGGTGAAGGGTGATTGTAGCTTTATATCTAATTATGTTTGAATTTTAAGAAAAGGGGGAGAAGGTGTAAGTTGGACAAAATAGGCAACTTAACCAACATCACCAAAACGGTGAGTTGCAGTTTTGTAGTTGTTTTCCTTCGTTTTCCTTACCAAACATTATAGCACATGCAAAACTACTGCCTTTGTCTCAATTTATGTGTCATCGCTTGACTTATTATGAAGTTTAAGAAAGAAAGAAAGAATTTGAAATTTGTGTTCTAAAACAAATCTTAGATATTTGAGTGACTTTAAATCATTTCATCAAAGATAAAGAAGTAAGTTTAAAGTTAAAATGTTTCTAATTATAGAAAGGTAATATCCTTCTTGGAACAAACTAAACATGAAAGTGTGGCACACATATAAATTGGGACGGAGAGAGTACTAGCTAGCTAGTATATAATAAAGTGATTTACTATAATACATCAATGTAGCAGTTGAATATGTATTGATTTTGCTCACAACAGGAAAATGCCTTTTCATGATAATACTCTAAAATAGTAGAGATAGCTATTTGATCAGATAGATTGTTGCTTTCTATCACCATACACGTACGGTTACAAAATAATAATTGAGGAATAATCTTTTTCATGAAAAGTTATCTAGCTACCTTATGATTGCATTCTATTAGTTCCCTCATTTGTCCCCTTTTTTCCCATTGTAGGTCTGGACATATTTGGGGATACTTTGATTGATATACTTCCTACCTTCCCAACCCCACAAAGACAAAAAAGTCTTCTTGGGACTAGGCGTTAAGCAAGTATTTTTTTGATTAATTAATGGTGTTAATTAAGTTTTCTGCAGTTGTAACCTTTTGGTAAATGACATAAATCTACTTTTTCTAAATGTGTTCAGGTACATATAAGTACACGGTGAGTTTATAATATGAAAAACATATGAAGAACTATTCAAGTCATGAATCATATTAATTACTACATTAATATGTGAAGACTATCCATCTAGTCAATGTATAAAAGTTAATTCAAATAGATAGACATATAGTAGTAGTTAGTTAGGTGCAAAGAATAAATGAATTTCCAGTACGTTCACAACTTCCTAATTGCATTTTCAAATGCCAATTATAGATTTTTATATAATTCTCTACATGATAATGGAAAGGTTGACCAAAAGGAGAGCTGGAAAAACTTTTTAAGATAAAAAGATAGGAACAAATAAGACTAGCTAGAACAGTTATGATAATGCTTCTGTGAAGATTCCAAAACCCAATAAATAACCCAAAACATATGAAAATACTGTCTCATTGGGACTCTTTTTATTGTCCAAAATCAGCTTTCATAGGGTACAAGACACTATAAGTACAAAGAAACAAAAAGCTGGTTGGAAAATTTAATAATGTCGTACTACTACTACTACTACTACTATACAATTACAGTAAATATCTCATAGCGCTTACTTGCTAACATAAATTATGATAAGCTCAAGCAAAGCAAATTCGGTTTTAATTAATGACTGTTCTATGGAGATAGTAATTAAAGTGTATAAAATTAACCAAAGAAATGAGTATTCTCTGGTAAATTTCCTGCATGGTGTAACCCTAAGGTGAGTGACACGTCACCAGCAATGGTCCCAAACCTTATCATGGTGGACCCCATATGATCATGAGTACTGGTGGTGGTCCCGTCCCCGGGGAAGTTTCCGTTGCGGCAAGCGGCGGCGTCGGGATCATGAATGTTGGTCGGGAAAGTAGCTTGGTTTTGGGAGAAAGAATTGATTGCAACGAGTGAAGGGTCACTATCTGGGGCATTGATTAGGGATCTTTTGCTTGAGGTAACAGTTATGGCAGTGGCAGCTGTTGCTGTCTCTGCAGCACCTAGTGCTGTCGTAGTTGTAGGAGCTGTTGTTGTTGTTGTTATTGTTGTCATATTAGTAGAAGAAGAGTTACTCATACTATTAGGCGTTGATGTTTGTGCAATAATATTATTGCCACTGTTTTGGCTTTGGCTCTTTGCATCTCCATCTTGATCCTCTTCTTCTTTGGCTTCTTGTTGATACATATCTTCTACCATGGGTTTCCACAATCGCACCCTGGCATTTATGAACCAGTTTGATACCTGAAATATTACCACATTCATATACTGTTTCACCATTATGACATTTATTAAATTTCATATAAGAGATTAAATTTAATTCATATACTTTTTCGTTTCAATTTGTTTATCTAGTTTTGACTTGACATAGACTTTAAGAAAATAAAGAAGACTTTTGAATCGTATAATCTTAAACTACAACAACAACAACAACATACCCAGTATATTCCCACCACGTGGGGTCTGGGGGTAAGTGTACGCAGTCCATACCACTACCTCAGAAGTGAGAATATAATCTTAAACTAAAGAAATGTAAAATGTACCAAAATAAACTTTAATCTTGTAGTTTTAAACAGGTTACATGGAAAGTTAGAATTAATGATTTGTCAAAAAAATAAATTAAATAGACATTCTTTTTGAAATAAAGTAAGATAAAAATAAATTAAAACGGAGGTAGTATATATTGATAACATAAAAGATATCAATAAAAGATGACTCTGGAGTTTCGAAAGGTGACGCATACATTAAGACGGAGGAAGTATATAGTAATCATGTTAAAGGAAATTTACAAAATCATACCATTTGGATTCAATTCTAGTTAAATAGAATGCAAGTAAACTAGTAAACTAGAATAAGCACCATAGAGTAATAGTAGAATAAAGAAAAATTCTTAAGAAGAATGAAATGACCATTGATGTGAAACGAGTAAAGAGTAGAACTATAGAAGCGTTACTACCCCACAACTTTGATTATATTAATCTTTGACTGAATGAAATTGAACGTGTCAATAAACTGAGAACATTCATGACCAACATTTTTCAGTTTCTTGAAATGAAGTTTTGTCTTTAAAGGAAGAGGAATCCCATGAGATCTCTACGTATGGCATTTAATTAATAGGGAGAAGTTTGGTTGGGTTCGACATTCATCAGACAAAAGAGGGAAAGAGGGACAATGGGCAAACAGATGGAAACTAATTTAATGGGTCGTGGAAAAATATACTTGCTTCTGCACTTACTATATATTCCTAATATTGTCTTTTACATATCTAGAATTTATGTCTTTGCAGAAATTATATAAACGGAAAAAAAAAGTTCTTGCTGTGCCCTAAGGGAAAGAAAAAGAAAGCCTAAATAATGCATGCTATCACAAATAACTTCGTTCATTTTTCAGGCAATGTACCACACAAATAACTTGTAGTACTAATAATTGTTCAATGTTTCTTCAGTTAAATTAATGATACATGAACTTATTTCTTGAAACAACAAAAATATTTCCTTCGTCTCATTTCCTATGAAGGTGACTATTTTGAGAGTGCAACAATTCTTTCTTTTGACTATAATTTTTGTTTTCAGAGTCAAAACAATTCTTTCATTGACTATAATTTTCTCAAACGTTTTTTAATTTTTGAATCATTAGTTATATTGACTTGCGGTATGTTTGGTACTCTATAATTTTCAAAAATGAAAACTGTATTTTAAAATATTTGAAAATTTTACCCCCAAATTTATAGTCATAATTATATTTTGACCCTTATACTTTGAACCCCTCCACGTAAATTGGAATGGAGGGAGTATTAAAAGAATGCTATTACTCATATGTATTTCTCATCAAATTATAGGTGTGAAAAGTTAAGTACAACTACTTGCATTTTAATTTCACAATAAAAACAAATAGTGTAGCATATGCAAATGCATAATGTGAATAAGAAAGGTTGAAAGAGAAAGAAGAGAGGATTCAGATAAGATAAGCGAACCTGGTTTCTGGAGAGACCAGTCTGTCTTGCCAACAGATGTTTATCAGCATCGCTTGGATACCTGAGAAAAACCAACCACACACACAAAAAAGAAGAAGTCAGATTCATTACCAAAACTGTATAAAGAGATGACTAAACTTTCTTTGTCCGTAATTCTGAATCGACACTTTCTTTTCCCTCTCTGCATGGGCGTGACAATCCAAGAACCACCAGTACCTCACACTGCCACTGTTCATGCCAGAAACAACTGCATGCACTCATCTTTTTTCATAACATTCATTTCACTAGATAAATACATAGATTCTGTTTCATTTCACCAATAATGTTGTGCACTACTCTCTCCGTCCCGATTTATGAGTTATTATTTCTTGTTTTTTTAGAGATTCAAACTATGTAAACTTTGATTAACACTTAATATATACTTTTATTATATTGACATAAATAAAAATGACAACTTATCGTATTTCTCATACAATTTTTAAATATCTAAGTTTTAACTAGATTTAATGATTAGTTAGCGCTACTCTCTCTAAATAGGAAAATACACCTTTATGGATTTTTACTGGTTAAAGTATTAATAGAGTCGTTAAATATTTGTCAAATGAGAATATGAATCATTCTTTTTTATATTGACTAAAAAGAAAAGTTTGTCAGTACATAAATTGGGACAGAACAGTTCGCTAGCTGCTTTACTCTTCATTATTGTTACTATGCACTGATCACTGATGTCAGCTTATAATGAATAAGTTCTTTTTCTTTTCCTTATTGTTCAAATTCATGCCTATGTCAGTTCGAGTAGGGCATTGGATCCAGGAGAAAGAGCTTGTACAACAAAAGAAAGAAAAAAGTAAAGAACATAAATTTTACTTTATACATCAAAGGACACTGAATTGAAATTCCTTTAACCCAGAGACACTGCAAGGGAAAGAACAAAGAAAAAGGAAAAGCTAAAAAAAGAAATGTTGGAAATGTGTCTTAGACTAATAAAAGTTGATTGATGGGTGTGAAGCTTCATTTTGTCTCTTCATAATTCCATAATAATGGGGCTTTGGACTTTTGTTTATACAGTAAAAATGTAAGAAGATTCAGATTCCATTGGTATTAGGAGTTAAAACTTGGGATTGTGAAAAAGGTTAGACTTTATTATAGTCAATGGAAGAATGTACGAGTTTAACTAATATATGTTCACTAATAATTTAGAAGATTTCTTATACTATGTGATTACTTAAAAGATAGGAGTATTACAACATGTAATTGCCTACAAAAAGTGTATTAGTAACTTGGAAATTAAAGAAAATTGCTTGCTGCAACAGATTAAATATATTGACAGAGCAAAAGATTATTTATACTATTAATGTATATAGTTTAACCCAACATATTTTTTTTTGACCTATCAATGAAATTTAACTTATTATAGGAGATAATATATTTCATTTATATAAATAGATATCGGTAGTTAAGTATCTTTTAAGTATAATCTGATAATATAATTTATTTTTGATTATTACTCCCCTATATGACACCCTTTTAACTTGTCACAAAGTTTAAGAAAACATGAAGACTTTTGAAATATGTAGTTTAAAATCCTCTTTTTATTTCTTTAAGGATAAAAGTAAAATTTTAAAGCTAAGTTATTTCTAATTATAGAAAAGTGTCATTTTTTTGATACAACGTAAATTAAAGTCATAAATGTAAGACATATATAGAGAGTAGGGAGAGATAGATAGACGTACGGGTGTAGAAAATGCTCGAAAAGCCAAGCTCTTAAAATGTTGACGGAACGTTCAGGTAATCCTCTTTGTGGTCTCCAAGCTTCTTGTTCCATCATTCCCATTTGGTGAAACGCCCTTTGTTGCCTCAAACTTTGTTCAAGCATTTTAAGCCTAGGAGTTTCTCCTTTAGTCAATCCCGAAGTGCCTGCATCTTTCTCACCTAACAACTCACAACTTTGTTTCAATTGTGTTGCTATTGCATCTTTCAAGCACCTGAAATGCCTCGACATTGCCTTTTGTGCTAGTGATGTGTAGGGAACTGCTGCGCCGAAACCCATCACTAAATCAAACGAATTTACCACCATCTGCATTTGTTCGCAGTAATGGTTGTACCTCCTATCTACCTGCTTACAAAGAAAAAAAAATGATGTGGACGTCACTTCAAGAAATAATGAGAAATTCAATATCTAATCAATATTAGTACGATTGAAATGATCGTTGATGTGAAGTGAAAATATACATATTATATTTCAGTTTCGTAGCCTGCCATTGTGTCCTACTTAGTAAAGATCAAAATTAAGGTCAAACTTAAACCAACCATGATTGACATTAACGAGCTTTGTTTGCAATATTAGTCCGATGGTAGCTTACTAGCTAATTAACATTATGACAATAATGGAACATATCACTTAATTATATTGTTCTACTTGTTGGAAAATCTAAAAGCATCGAATTAGTACTCCTAAATTATTCTAATACGGATTTCTTAAATACAATGTAATCAAATGAAACAAACTCAATCTATGGAAATGACGAAATGTAATCCCAAAGCCGGCCTTTTCTGGTCTCCGTTTATAAAATATTGAATCTACAAAAAAAAAAAAATGCCGCAACTTGCTGCAAGATTTTTTTGTTTACTTAACAGATTAAACAAACAACAATGATTGGTCATTGACCCCTAAGATATAGAGAAGGAAAGAGATAGGATACGTGCCTCATCAAGCATAGATAAAAGTTTGACCTTCCTTCTCTGATGCTCAATTCTATCAGCAGCGGACAAAGGAGGGACATCCTTTGAAGAAGTTGCATCGCTACCGCCACTCGGGTTCAAATTAGGGTTCTTGGCTGTTGCTTTGTTGTTATTCTTCTTGAATTTACCTCTCCCAACACTGCAGAATTCTTCCAGGAGTTCTTGGGCAGCTTTCGCGTACTTGGAATTTCTCAACACATTGACCACTCCTAATGATGACCCATATCCAACATGGACTTGATGAATGTTTGGACTTACTCCTGAGCCACTCATATTCAAATTCTTGTATCGGAATTGTCCGGAAGTACTAGGCCCTCCTTGATTGAAGAACAACATTCCTCCTGCTTCCCCGTTCATCTGTAATTCCTCCGCCTTGTGCTGTAACGAAGATGACAATGATAAAGAAAGTCCTTGACTCTCTACGACGTTTACTCCTCCGATTTCATTCGGGGTATTGAGATGATGTGTCGTTGTGGCGGCAGTTGCTCCGGTATTCCCCCATGTCATGAATTGACCGAAAGATCCTTCAGCCGGATTGGGAAACCCTTGAAGTGTTGAAGTAGATGATGGGTTCGGTAATAACATGTGAAGCGTAGAAGAAGTTGAATTAGGATCCGGAGATGGCGAAGGTGACCTTGGTTGTGGATTCATTAGGAAAAGTTGCATGGACTCCGCCGCATTAGGAGTATGATTTTTTGCATACCCCAATTGCTGACTTGCACCTCCACCCACTAACATCCCTTGTCGGTTCCCGAACCACTCGTTTCCCATGGCCGCAGCATGAATCTGCTGCGGCCGTGGATTCAGGTTCGGATTCTGCTGTCTAAAATTCGGATTGAATTGAGTTTCTAACAATTCCGTGGCGCTGGGTGCGGCAGTTCCAGGAGGGAAATTAAACATTTCAGATAACATTCCAGCGGTCTCATAAACTGTTGGAAGACCACTTGTTTCTTCTTCAAATGGTTGAGGTTCGAATCCTTGCACTCGCAATTTATCTCGACGGATCTGTTGAGCAGCCATGTGTTGCTGCTGCTGCTGTTGCTGGTGCTGGTGCTGTTGTTCCCTCTCGAACCCATTAGGGAAACTGAAGAGACTCTGATGATGATAATCTTGGGACATAGAATTGAGATTTTCCGAGACTTGATGAATTACTTGATTTTTATGACCCTTTGAATTATGAGAGGTAACACAAGAACTAGTTGTTGGTTGTGTTGCTATTCCCATGGCAGCAGCGTTGTGTTCCTCTTCATCATCTCTTTTCTTTTCATGTATCTACCATGGATCGGACATGAAATAGTTAAAAATCGGTTTATAATAATTAAAATAATACATCATGGGATACAATTATTGTCAGGAGATTGAAAAAGATATCAAGTGTGACAAAGAGTAAGGGATGAGGGGAGAGAAAAAAAACTCTTTCTTTCTTTTTTAAAAAGAAAAAAAAGGGATTTCATCAATCAGCTTTATTCATGTAGGCGCACATACCTCATAAGAATTTAGCTGCAGGTCGGAAAAGGGGTGCAAAGGGTTACTCAGATATCGTTTTCTCTTCGTGGGATTTGAAAACCAAAGCTGTAAGAGTGTCTCTCTCTATTTTCTCTGCTGTCTGTTGTTTCTGAAGCTGTCGTTTCTCTATCTTTCTCTTTCTCTCCTCTTTTTTTTTTTCCTTTCTCTTTGCAGTGAGTGCTGTCTCTGCAATCGCCTTCTGGAAAGAGAATCAAACTAGCTTGCTACAATAACATAAAATATATTTTTAAAAAGAAGATGGAGTTCTTTCAACTGTGACATATGTATTGTGTAGATATATGAAAATCACACATAGCTGTGTTTGTCTCTCTGTGTTAGAAAGCAACACACCCTAAAGAGAGAGAGAGAGAGAGAGAGAGAGACACACACACATAAGGGGAGAAAATAAAGAAGAGGTCGCTGTTCTCTTTTTTCACTCAACTAATTTTATATTCCATTAAGTGTGTACCAGCACTACTTGTCTATTTATTTCTTTGCTTGACAAATAAACTTTAAACTAACTGGAGAAAGATATAAAACACCTGAATTATTTAGTGATATTTTAAATTGACAGATATAACCTCCTAGCTAGTATTACTAGAGCAAGTTATAATTTGATGGGATGAGTGACTATTATATGCTCACCAAACTTTCAGGAATAAAGGAAAAATGAGTAGTAAAAGTTAATTAAACAAGAAGTAAAAATATATTTACAGCACTGTAAACAGAAGGTTTCTCACAGTTTACTCATCATTTTTGCAAGTTGTCAATCTACCATACCAACTTGTTTTAACTTGAGAAATTGTATTAACTATTTTTGTACAGAAGATAAAATTAGCGTGCTTATTTATTTTAAATCTTTCTTCATTTTGTGTCCTAATGATTGCAACATCTGGAGATCGATAATAACGTTTCATGATGAGCTTAATGATTCATCAAGTTATAGAACTCTTACAATTTAAGTAAATAAACTTTAATATGCCGAAGGTACAATTTTCTTTTAAAAGTCTGAAATTAAGGTAGATTAAATAAACATCTCAACGTCATTTCATTAAACGTTAATCTATCATTATCATAACTTTGTTCATCACCCGATTGAACCCTCAATTTTCAGCTAACCTAGTGTGTAATTGTCAATCTCTATAGCCATTTGAACCAAATACAATATTTTAAATTTATAATAAAAATGATAAGGTGAGCAATGAGTCATCCCAATGACAATTTCTTATTGCAGTAAAGAAAAGAAAAATATTTTTTTCAGTTTAGATGACAATTGTGCCCCTTATAACATTGCCTGCATGACAGTAGTGGTATACTGGTATTGTTGATAGGGTCATACCAGTCACTATCTAGACTACCTAGCTATTTCTTTTTTCTATATTGCTTCTTTTTTTTTTTCCTTCCTTTTATCTCCCCTCTCTTGAACTATTGAACACCCCGAAGAATTAGTTTAACGTTTATTAGTGGCGGAGGTAGAAATTCAAGTAAATGATTTTTAAAAAATATTATGTCGAGGATTCTATAACTTATATATATATTGAGAAAATTAAATTTTCTCAATTTATATAATGTAATTTTCTAATGAAGGAGTTTCAATTCATCAATCCCCTTGCACCCCTTTCTCTGCCCATGTTTTTAAACACAAATAATAATGTAAAAAATATTTACTAATATGGTGACAAAAAAAAAAAAAAAAAAGATGACTTAAGCATAAGAAAATTTACTAGTAGTTGTAAAATTTTATGACAAAAGTTTGTTATTAGTCCTCCATTAATTTCAATTTGTTTGTCTTGATTTAACTTGATATGGAGTCCAAAAAAGTAAAGAAGACATTTAAATCTTTTAGCTTAAACTAAAGGTTTTTCAATTAATTTTGTGGTCTTAAACATGACACGTGAAAAGTTGATATTAAAGTAATGCCAAAAATTATAGAAAGAGACATACTTTATTAAACGGAATAAAAAGCAAAGTAAGACAGATAAATTAAAATGGAGGAAGATAATAATATGATAAAAAGTAGTTGTAATTAACTTGTTATAATTATCGATCGGACTTATATCAATAGAGCATTGACAATATAGATAACTAAAACAATTAAATAGGAAGCAAATTAGAGAGACCTAGAAGAATTAAAGGTGGCACGTGCAAAAGGGATTAGTTTACAAAGTGTAAATGGTGTGGAGAACTGAAAGCCACTCATAACTGACTCATGTTTGGCACTGAGGAAGACTACTACTATCACTATATATACACAGTATATGATTTACTGCTTTAGTCACTTTCTTCATTTCTCCCAACGGTTTTTTAATATTATTATTCGCTTTCTCTTATGTGGATATTGTATTTTAATCTTTGATTGTAACCTACACATACAGTACACGATTTCACTTTCAAGGGTACGTACCTTATATATAGAAGACTGCTGATCAAAACAGCACCTCCCTAATTAATGTGCTACATATGCACATACTCTTTTTTTTTTTTTAAACTAGGAGAAATGAGCTAAATAACATGTGGAGTATATAAGAAGTAATTATAGTAAACTTGAGTTTCTTCTATTTGCAAATATTATGTATATTTGAAAGTGCCTAGTATGTGAGTGTTAGAACTTCAAGACTCATTCATATATATATATATATATATATATTTCAATTGTTGCAATACTAACTTGCACAACACGGTTGGAACCGTAGAAACAACATTTAACAGGTTGTTATCATAGTGCACAAAACGACATTTATGAAAATATATTTCTACATTTGAAAATAATTTAACTTTAAATTTTTTACTATATGATCAATACATGCATTTTATTTAATTTACTACCGCATATTTCAGAAATGTTTCTTAAGTCTCATGTCCAATGCAACATAAATTAAAGTAGGCGAGTAATAAAACTGAACTTTGAACTGTCTCAACAACAAAAAATAATACTCAAAGGAGTAATAATTATGAGAATCGCCAAAATCATATAAGTAGTACAATATTTTATTTTCTCAACTAGTTAACGTGAGACATTTTAACAGTGCAATTGAACCTCAATATGATAACATAGATAGTAGATGATGCAGGCAAAAATATACTGTAGTATTTAATATTGAATAATGTCTCTTGTTTGAAAGAAGCCATGTCGATGGTATAAAAATGAAAACTTCAAAAATGACAAATGTAACATTAACAACTTTATCTCAGAAAATTCAGTAAAGGGAGAGAAGTGGAGGAGTAAGATCCCAGAAATGAGTCTTGCAAAATGTGAATTCAAATTTAATCATACTCTTATATAAATATCGAACATATAGCGAAAAATCAAAAAATGAAAAAAGACAAAGGGAGCTAGAAAGAGGTGGAACTTAGCAACATGAATAGGAGGATTGATGAGGATTGATGGGTTGACAGACTAACTTTCACCAATCTTTGGTGAACTTTAGGGTGATGTCACGTGATTCTCACACTTGCACCTCTTCACACGCTTCAACTTATTTAATTGATAGGACCACTTCAACTTCATCATTCAAAAATCCAATACTATCTCTTATCTGATCCACACGTGCCACCCCCTCTGACTTTTATTTTTCCCTCTTGCCTTTTCCAATCCATTAAAAAAAAAAAAAATGTTGAATCAAATTTCAAAAGTTACCAACTGAAATATAATTTTACTATATTGTTTGGATAGACTAAGTTTTGGTCTATAAGCACCTTAATTAGTCTTGTTTCCGTATTTCTAATCGAGTCTAGCAGAATTCACGCGTTAAAGTAGAGGACTTTATGGATTTATAAGAAGCATAACATATATTTTTTATTTTATGTTGGCATGCAAAAGCTAAAAAGTGTTTATATGTGGGTTGGCCGGTTTGATTTAATTAGCTTATTTATGAAAATAGTAGGTCTAACAGACCCGTAGATTCTATTTAATACGACCTAAATTATTTGTAGATGGACTAACATAATCAGTTAATTCTCATTTACATGGTCATAAAGGCTTGATAAAGTTTGCAACTGAATCATTCAGATTCTTTTGATTAGATGCACTGGTAATTCTTAAATAAGAAAGATTAAGTGCTAGAATAGGTAAATATAACCTGATGGTTTAAACTCATTTAGGAAACTAAAACAATGATGTTTTTCTTTTTACAATAATTGGCGATGGTGGAGTTTGGAAGCTCTAGTAATCATTGACAAGTGCTTTGCAACTTCTTTTTTCGTGGCCCCTTTTCCACCATATAAAACCTGAAGGTAGGTTTTGATTCCACGCTATAAATATGGTGGATTAATTTCTATTGCTATCTGGGAAATTTTGTCTAAATTTTCTGGGAAATTATTTTCCTCTTTGGAGAAGGACCAATTAAAAGAAAAGTTAAACAAATTGCTTTTACATAGTTCTTATAACCATATTATACGTGTAAGAATATTTCTAACGAAATTTATTTAAAAAGTCATCTTTAACTTCTCATTAGTTGGTTTTTGCTAGGATATTCACAATTTGATTCTCTTCCCTATAAATATGTTTCATATTGGTCGCACCCAATTGCCTAGTCAGGAGTAACCAGAAATCAGATAAAATATTTGAACTACTAAGCAAATTGTTTATATATTGTTGAAAATATAACTAAATAATAAAAGTGTGTTCTCTCTAACAGTTTAAACTTTTAGATTAAATAGTCACACACTTCAACGTGATATCAGAGTAGACAGAGGTTCAAGGATAATTTAAGTTAAAAATTGCTAGTGGAGTAACAATAAAAAGAAATGGAGAAATAAAAACAATAATAGTGTAGAGCTAAACCATATAGATAAGGAATGAAAAGAAAGAAGAGGAAAGTGAGTTTTTCGTACGAGGAAGCGTCAACTCCATTTTCTGTAACTGTCTCTTTGCCTTATGGAGAAATGATGAAAGAGAATGATGCAAAGCTACAGAATCATAAAGGACCATAATTCAGAAGTCTCCCAATCAATCCACCCCACCCCACCCTATGTCCCAACCCTTCGTTATTTTTCCTATATATATAAATTATTAGTGTAAAAACTATTTACTCAATCTCGTAGCTTATAGTTATTGCCAAGTAAATCCTTATACTATAGCGTTGATTGTTAACTTGAAATAAATGATATAAGTACTTAATTAATTTTAAACATGTTATATTGCACTATGTCGTTCTAAATAGGAAGAAAAAGGGTTGAAAAATGGGATGGTTCTTTTGTCCTTTTGGCATCAATGAAATCTTCCTTTTCCTTTTACTGATGCTCTTTCTTTTCATTCCCCCTTTTGAGAATATAATTATACCAAAGCTTTATTTATTAATTGCAGTGACCACAATTCCACTGGAGGCGGCAAGCTTCCTTGATAATTTTTTAGTGGACTTGTACGTTATTAAAAGTCACCCTTCATGACATTGACATTGACATTGTGGGTTCAACTTCCCCTTTCTATCTTCAAAACCTAAACATTATAAAAAGCAATCCAAACTTTGTAAATCTTTGAATTTATTGCACACAATATATCTTTCTTTTTTTCTTTCTGTGGCATAGAGTATTCTGATGCCATTGACTGATCGGAGCCTTCTGATGGATCAAAACTTGACCAATTTTTTGTGGGGTACCATATCTCATTAATTATACATTGCGGTCTAAAATTTTATGATTTTAATTTACTCCTTTTTCTTTTGAGGAGCAGACGCTATTGAAAATTGAACTTGGTCTTGGATTCACAGACGCACTTATCTTTATGTAACCTTCTTTAAGTGCTTCATGCGAAATTCATAAAACCGACCTCTTAAAGGGATATCAAAAATCATATAAGAAATCAACAAAAGATATATCTAATGAAACTTGAGAAAATTTTATGTATCTTTTTAAAACTCTTTAATAATGATAGTGTGGATGTGTCTTTACTTCTTTTTCCAAATTTTGTTCGTGGCAGACACTTATGGAAGAATTGATTTGAAATTAATTAAATGTGATGCATCAGTCAGTTTGCAAACAAGAACACCGACGGAAAAATAAATAAAGGGAGGTTACGTTCTTGAGTGAAAGTGACTGTGATTTTCATACCTAGAATGATAAGATCAATATTGTCATGATGTCACTAGCAAAAATGTTTTTGTCGTAGCTCTGAATTTTATCTTTAGTGTGAATGGTACACTAAGAAGTCACCTCACTTTCCCTAAAGGTAATTTTAGACCTTTTCAAAATAATTCAAGAACCATACAATATATAGGTTCATAGTTTATATATCGTGATTATTTTCCAACAGAATATTGCTTTAAGTTAATTTACTAGAATCAAGTTCTTCAAAGGCTTCTAGGAATTTTATCAACCAAATATTCGTATTACAAATTTGTGAAAAAAATTATCTTTATCTTACCATGGAACCATATTAGTAATATATCCAAACCTTGGTTAATAAACAAAGGAGATCTTTAAATAAGAATAAGAATAAACCCTTGAATAGCAACAAACAAATAAGCGAATATAAAAAATAAGATCACATGAAAAACGAAATTCTAGTGGTTTGATTGTCTTAAGCGAGAAAGAAAGGAAGAAACTACGGTACAAAAGTATATATTAAAGAACATAAAACTACGGTACACAAGTATATATTAAAGAACATAACCTTTTACCTAATGATGTAAAACAACCTAACTAGCAAAATTTCCAATTGGGATCTCTATAGATTCTATATGCATGTATGCTCTTCTAAGCAACCTAGAGAGAAACCAATTCAATCTATATATATATATATAATATATTTTACTTAAACTCAAAGGTTATGACAACAGCCCCACCAAACATTAGATAGATGTTTTAATTTATTCAGCTTGTTTCTCCATTGGTCCAAAAAGTTGAAATCTAACCCTGTTTTGATAACTTTGTATTATGAGGAAAATAATTACAATTACGTCAGATATTTAGATGTTGTACATTTCAAAGGTGCCAATCATGCAATATATAAAAAAACCAGTACATAACCAATCACCTTTGGTAGACCCAAAAAGTAGACAAGTTTTACATATTATATGTTGGTAATATTGTTGGACCAAGTAAAACTATGAACTGGTAATTAAAAAATATGCAACTTGGGTACCACTATGTCTTCCTAAGCTTCATTAGCCAGTCAATGAAAACAAAAAAAAGAATCGTTCCTTTTACGAATAAATTAAATTTAGCTTGTGCATCGTGGTTATAGATTTTGAATTTTGGATCAAATTTTAAAAATTTGATCTTTAAATATTTTCAAGTTCCCAATCAACTAAAATGCATGTCCAAACAAACTTCAAATTCTAAAAATCACAACTAATCACAACTTCAATAACTCAAATCATCAAGGTTGCACTTCAAAATGTATGACCAAACAGGAGTTAGCGACATCTTTAATTAATTTTGTAACTTCCTATCAATCTTGATTTGTCCCTACAGCTGTAGATATAGTTTGTTTTGTTTTTTTGGGAGGTTAGTGAGAGGGGGATGATGTTGAAGGTGAAAATGTTGTTTGGGTTTGAAAATTAGAAGGGACAGAAAAGCAAGATAAAGTTTGATATCAATAAATAATTGAACAGTTAAAATTAGGAAAAAGAAAGTTGTGGGGATTGTAGTATTGCACTACTGTGTAAGTATTAGAGAAAAGGAGAAGCTTTAAAAGAATAGAAAAAAATGAGCAAAGAGGGAGTAGCTAGGGTCTGTCTCAATGTGAGTCACTTTCTCATCTGATGATTACATTAAATAAAGGACCAACATTCTCATGGTATGCCTCCCTCTGTCTTCTCCATTATATATTAATTTTCAGCTTTTTTCCCCTTTGTTCCCACCCTGTAATTACTTCATTGCTAGCTAGTATAACTATTACTTCATTGCTAGCTAGTATAACTAGATATATTCACCTCGCAAGATTAAAGTGAAGAAAAAAAGAAAGATAAACACAAGAAAAAGGTAAAGAGGGTAGCATTAATGAATTAAGTGAAAATAAATGGAGTTATGGACCCCATTATAGAAAAGGACATGAAATTATTGAAAGTTGGAAAAGGCCAAAGGGAAAAGAGGAGTGGGAGTGACAGATTCACTTCTTTTCTTTGCTTTTCTTAACTTTCCAAACTTCTCACCATTAATGAACGCGACGAAATAATTAAAATTACTTCACTCTTAATCAAACATCTCAATTTTTATTTTATAAATAAAAAATAAAAGTGTAAAGCTTTTCCTAGTTAATACACGCAACGTGACATCATGTTCTAAATTAATTAGCTCAAATAAATTTTAAATATTACAAATAGCTATGCCTATGAGTAAAAATTTGAGGGGCCTATAATCCAACAAGATGTAATTGATGGTCCTAAAGGGGGTCCACGTGGCCAGGCCGGCAGAGCCACGTGGGAGAGTGGTCCATGTGGGTCATGAGGTGTCAACTATTTGACACGTGTACTGTAGCAAACGTGACAGGCTGTTGAAGGTTGAGTATGGGGGTTGCCATATATTATCAGACACAGAATGAAACAACACCTAACACCCATATTTGTTCCATCTTTCTATTTAATTTTAAAAACTCAAACTTTGAACGTCTATAAAAAATATTCTCTCTATCTTCATAAGATGGAATAAAATTACTTATACACTATACTACTCAAATCTCATTTATAAAATTACGCTGAATTTCATTACAAAGGTGAAAAGTATGGACTAACACTTAACAGCCATATTCTGCCATGAGATATGGTAGCCACACAGGAGAGAAGTCTATGAGCTCCAAACCATCTTTCTCAGAAGATTTGGTGCATGCATGAGAATCAACCACTCAAAATTTTTAATTATGGGAATATTAGCTTTGATATATGGGTGATAAAATTTGACTATTGTGTATTAGTTAGGTATCTTTACCCCCCCATCCCCCACCCCTTTTACTCCTTACGTTTATTTTCATCATGTACCTTTAGAGATGTTGATTTGAAACTTTATGATGGCTTGCTTCACTATAGAGAAACCTCTGAATGTCAACTTTTACTATAACCACCGAGGAGAAGAAGATATTTATTAATGTGGTCGTTTGGTATGTAGGATAAAAATAATTTGAAGATAAAATTTGAGATTAATTTCATTTCATATTTGACTTGAAATATTAGCTAATTTCAGAATTGTTTTATCCCTTACTAAATTAGTAAAATTAATATCTCATATAGAATATGAAATTTAATAATTTTATGGGATATCTTAATTCATAGAATATTCTTGATCATCTCATTCCGTAATACCAAACAGACTTTTTAAAGACTTAAAAGAGTTGAAGTCGAAGACTCCGTACTAGTTCCAAGAATCTATAGGCTTGCAGACGTAGTCCGGCCCAACGAGGGATTGCCGAAATACTGCTGATGGCCCATATAATAAAGTGCAAGTATCACACCTCGGATCATTTGCACTTTTATCTCTATTTTGTGTTAGTCTTTAATTTATAAATTTATGTTCCTCTTAATAAATACTTTTTCCATTTAAAAAAAAATGACCTAATTTAACTTGACATGGAGTTTAAGAAAATAAATAAGATTTTTGAATTTTATGGTCTTAATTAAAGATATGTTAAATGTGTCAAAATATTCTTTAATCTTGTGGCCTTAAATATGTCATGTGGAAAGTTGAAATTAAAAAGTTGCTAAAAAAGGAAAGGGATCATTCTTTTTAAAACAAACTAAAAAGAAAAGTAGGTCATTCTTTTTTAAACGGAAGGAGTAACTTTTCTACAAGACATAAATTTATATTTTCATATCATAATATTCATCAAGTTGTGGTTGGACATGATTTTAGTGTTTAAAAAACTTATGCCTCACTAGACATAAGTTTGATGCCTAAAGGACAACAAAAAGAACGGTCATTTTAAAGGGTGAAAATTAAAGACTGGCCTATTTAAAGGGAACTTGCAACTTTATGGCTTATCTGCGATAAGAAAAATTTTGGGCCTAGTGAGAACTATTGCTATCACATATGTTCTTGTTTTTTAGGGTGAAGATTATTTTTTTTATGTTATTTTTAGATTATTTATTGTATGTTGTAATTATACTTTTTTATAATTATTGAATTGTGTTTTAATTGTAAGTCATATCAGATTTGATTATACTAAAATTTTTATTTTTTATTGCATTAATTTTTTATCATAAATTAACGTGTAGATATTCATCAGAAGAGTAAAAAGTAGAAATTTGATCCCTTTCAAATCAGATCTTTCTCCTCTTTTTACTCCTTCATTTATCTACTTCTCTCCGTATTTCATCTTTTTATTTCTCTCTCTACTCCTTCTCCATATTTCCTCTCCATCTTTTCACTTTTCTAAGAATATACAAATCAAATGTAATCTCCATCAAATTTTTGGGTTTTCTGATTTTAATTTATAGATTTTTTGTTCTTATATCTCGTTTCATCTGGATTTGTGTTGAAATTATTTTCTCAATTTTATATACAACTTGTCGCAATCCCTACTTTCATAAGGTGCAACTTTGAAACTCAAAAAATCAATTAACAATTATTTGATAAATTTAGAGAGTCGCCACCTAATTTTAGGAAAATTAAGAAACCAATTAATTTAATTAAGGAAAAAATTAGTCTGCGTAACCAATTAGATTCTAGGTAAGGGTTCAGATTATTCCAAAGGAAGATGTTAAACACCCTTCGAAATCCACAAAAGTGGGTCCCGACTGAACTTATTTTTTCAATTGAGGATGAGATAAAATAACTTTTAACAAACATAAAATATACATAAAGAATAAAGTAATGCATGAATAACGAAAACGACCTAATATTTGTCTATCGCTAAACAAAATGAATAAATAGAATAAATAATTCAAAATGATTCTCAAATGTGATTTCAAGTGTCTTCTTCGAGAAGAAGCTCCATGTACCTGTAAAGACACTTGATAAAGTGTTAGTAATAAATGTGGCGAAATAATCTAATGGACCCTTATACTTATTTGAGTTTATATTCTAGACCCTCCTACTCAAGTCGTTGCTAACTGAACCCTTAAACTCAATAAAACGTAATTGAGTTTTATGTTTATTAGAAAAATGCTTGAGCAAAACCAAGAACATTTAGATCTGAACAAGAATAAAGTAATAAGTAACAAATAAATGAGACAAATCCAATCACGACAGCGAAACTAGTTTCAACTTTCAATCACCAAGTAATATAACAACAATTCAACAAATAAAGTATGACAATAGAAAATAATAGAACACTAGACAATCCAATTAACAAAGAAATCTATTCAAAATCGAGAAAGAAAATAACATAATAATAAAGAAGAAATTGAAACAACCCATAACAATTTATAACTAAAACTGAAACGGGCAGATTACCGGAGTTTTGAACGGAGATGGCTTCGCCAGCCAGATCTAGTCATTTTTTCCTGTGACAGGGACGGGTGAGCAGTTGTGGTGCTTCGTGGTGGTGTATCGGCTGTTTGGAGGTTGTTGTTTGTCGTTGGAGCAGTGAGCTCGAAGCTCGCCGTTTGGTTGTTGTTACTGGATTGGTGTTACTCTGAAGCTGTCCGAGCTTGGCTAGATGAAAAAGAGAGAGAATGACATATGCAAAAAATAATGTCAAACATTAATAGTCCTTAGAAAGTACTCTCCATCCATTGAAAGGGATGAATTGTTCGAAGATAAAACATTCACGTACCTTCGACGTTATTTTTAAAATTACCTCAGTGTCGAGCTTGGAGAACGCTGAAGATGCAAGGTTACGTACCTGTTTGAACAAGGTAGCGGATCAACTTTTCTAATTGAACGGCGGACGACCATTTTAAACTGATATGTCATTTGAACGGGTGACAACCCAACTTGTCTCGTTGAAAGGCAGACGATCCATCTTAAATTGGATATATCATTTGAACGGGTGACGACCCAACTTGTGTCGTTGAAAGGCGGAAGACCCATTTTAAACATGAGATGTCATTTGAATGAGTGACAACCCATTTTAAACTTGATATACCATTTGAATGAGTGACAACCCAACTTGTCTCGTTAAAAGGCGGACGACCCATTATATTACTTGATATTAACATGACATGTCATTTGAGCTGGTGGTGACCCAACTTGTCTTGTTGAAAGGCGGACGACCCATTTTGAGCTCGATGTGTCATTTGAACAAGTGACGACCCAACGTGTCTCATTGAAAGGTGGACGACCCATTTTATACTTATCATGCCACTTGAACGGGGTGGTTATCCAACTTGTCTCGTTGAAAGGCGAACGACCCATCATGTTACTTGATCTTAACATGATATGCCATTTGAACGGGTGACGACCAAACTTGTCTCGTTGAATGACGGACTACCCATTTTGAGCTCGATGTGTCATTTGAACGGGTGACAACCCAACTTGTCTCGTTGAAAGGCGGACGATCCATTTTGAACTGGATATGTCATTTGAATGGGTGCTAACCCAACTTGTCTCATTGAACGGCGGACGATCATCTTGAACTTGACATGCCATTTGAACGGGTGGCAACCCAACTTGTCTCGTTGAAAGACGAACGATCCATTTTGAACTTGATGGTGTCATTTGAACGGGTGGCAACCCAACTTATCTCATTGAAAGACGGACAACCCATTTTGCACTTGATATATGGAGTCACTTTGACATCGGTCTGGATATTTGGTCATCACCTTGATGACGGTCTGGATAAATAATCGCCATCTTGATGATCTAAATAAATGGTCATCACTTTGATGACAGAGTGATGACGGTCTGAGAAGTGGAGTCACCTTGACGCCAATCAATAAACGAAATCATAGTTAATGCCGATCAATAAACGGAATCACACTTGATGCCGATCTGAATCAGTGGTCATTACCTGGATGACGGTCTGAATAAATAAAATCACCTTGATGCCATTGTAGATCAGTGGTCAACACCTTGATGCTGATCTAGGTCAATTGTCATCACCTTGATGACGGTCTAGAAAGTGGAGTCATTTTGACGCCAATATGAATACCATATGCCACTTTGAACGGGGTGACTTCCCAACTTGTATCGTAATCACATGTACTAAACTTATTAATAGCAAATAAAATATAAGAAAAATTAAGAATTGTGCATACCTTATGCAACATGTCACATTGAATGGGGTGGCTTTCTTGCGTGTCTTATAATAACCTGCACTAAACTTATTAGTAGCAAATGCAATATGTCACATGGAAGGAGGTGATGATCCAACATAACATGTCACAAATAGGAGTGACGATCCAACATGTCATAAATAGGAAGTGACAATCCAACATAACATAATGTATCACTTTGACAAATGAATGACAAAAATTAAGAAATGAACTCTGTCAATGAAAGGACCAACGAGTTGCTCTGACAGATATTCAAAGAAGGGTGCTTTCCCCAATTTCATTTTTTAACAGAAAAGAGCATCAAGTCTTGATTGTAATTGGTACCAAAAATTAGCATAACATAGAAATTTCTCATTTGCTTCTCTTCTAACTGAGATCGACTTCGAGATAATTCCTATAGCTTGTAATGGTACCTCAAATATACCTAAGTGTCGACAAGATTTGTTCGTCTTGCTTCAAACAATGATTTTGAACTAAACCTAACCTCATGTTTCAAGTGACCTCACCACAAGGAAAGTTCTCACTTGCACACATTTGAAGTATGTCTCAATTTGAGGACATTTTGAAAAACACTCTCACACTCAGAAGAATGTTTAAAGCATGCAACTGTGATACCATAGGCTTGGCCTTCATATAGGTTTCCACTAATGTGAGAACATTTGAAATGGTATCATGTAGGGCTTGCTATCGGCCTGTAATGTAGGCTTAGGGACATGTAGAATATTGATTTGGGATAAGAGTGACTTAATCCCTCCTAGAGTGTTAAGCTGAACTTGTGCTTTTAACATTTGTCATGTCGTTGAAGCTTGATTCTTCTATATTGTTCCTTCATTTTGTTTCTACTTCTTTTTGAAATTTTGCTTGTTGGAGAATTTTGTTGTTTTACTCTTTTAAATTTCTCTTTTTTTGTTTGGAGTGTTCTCCCTTCTTTATTTGGGATTTCTCCTGGACTTGACTTGATCTTGTGGAAGAGTTTTTGATTCTCTTTCCTTTTTTTTTTTTTAAAAGTCATTTTGATATCCTTGACTTTCAGGGACTTTGCAATTTTTGTCTTTGACAGCTTCAAACTTGAATCTTCTTCTGAAATTTTCACATGTTCAGTGCGTTCAAGAAGGTCGGGTCAAGAGAGGGATCGTGCATGTAAGCACTCAGAAGGGTAAAAGTTAAGATGTAGTTGTCCAAGGAAGAGGCTTTAGGCTCAAAGGGGGACATACTAGAGATTAACGTCTCTTGATAGGCATTGAAAGACACAAATGGATCAAAGAAGGCCTACGATCCTTTCTCAAATCAAACGTTACTCAGAATTTCGCCTCAACAAACATTTAGGCTAAGTTCTATTTTTTTTTGTTGTAAAACTGCTATTAAATCTTTTTTTTTTTTGATTTAAAAATTGCTATTAATTGCAATCTAAGAAATATTATTATGACTTGCAATATACAATCTAAAGATGTATATTTTGATTTTTTTCCCGTTCGAGGTCAGCAATATTCCAAGGTTTCTCGAGCTTATTTTTCATCGATTTAAAATCCTCACTATCATTATTCTTTCTTAAAAGAAGTTGTCTTACTTTGTTTTACCTGCCAAACTTTGCTTCAATAGGTCGTGAAATATAACTGATAAGCATAGATAACAATCAAACAAAATATTCAACAAGAACAATTACATACTCATCCCACATGTAAAGTATGGAGAAGGTAATATGTACGCAGACTCTATAGTAATTACGTCGTTAAGTTCTGTTATATGTCGCCTAATGGGCCAAGGTAACTCAAATGAATTAAAAAGCAAATTATACTGGACCCTGTGTCACTGGCTACTATTCTCTCTGAAATGGGCTATGGAAAATCCATAATCTCATTACTAAGCCCAAATTTCGAACATGGCCTGAATCAACTGCGACTTGATCAACAGGCCCAATAAACAGCACAAAATTTCAACGATATTACTTTCAAGTTTTATTTATTGAGATAACAGAAATTCTATTATTATCACGTTTGTTACATATGAAACCTTTTCTTGGGTGGTAAAAATGATTATTTAATGTTTATTGCATAAAACCTTGTTCGTCTCTTGTTTTATGTATACCTAAAATGCCTATTATTTGTTACTACAGGGTACATAGGAAAAGGAATTAACATATGATGTGCAAAAAACAACAACCAATATGATTAATTTTCCTATTTTTAAAATATTAACGGCCAGATGGTAATCCATTTTGAAGTCGTGATGAACGAATGATGATTGCTAAGGATGTTCGTGCTTCTATGGATTTAGTTTATAGATATAAATATAGATTGATTTTCGCTTCCTGCACCCAAGAAGCTTATATTTGTTGGTAGTACAAAAATATATATCAATTTATTAAAAACAACAAACAGTTCGAATATAAAAAACTATTTGTAAAATCGAAGGTTTCTTATGTGTATAAAATGAAAATCTCTTGTAAAAGATCATAAAACTAAAAAAAAGTTTTAAGTAGCCTATAAAATCAATTCTCCCCCTTTTAGGCTGCAACTCCCTGAGAATTCGTTCATTTTATATAGGGAAAGTTACCCATTGGTCGATCGGTCAAAATAATTCACAACCGCTTATCGATATATATATTTTATACACTAGTTATACATATATTATATATCTGTTGCAGTGCGCTTGGCTATTTTTTAGACGGACGGCTACGTATGTTATTGTTTCCCTTTTACACTTACCAGCAACTCCGGCAACTCATTTCTTGACTAAATTAGCGCGGAAATCGTATCCATATATATGTAGAAATTAGAATTGATGTGTCTTCATCGTATATCCATTTGATATTATTCAACCTAATTAACTTTTTTTTTATTTTCTATTTTTTTTTTCAAGTTGTATATCAAGTATAAACTCACCAGCAAGCCCCATATCTCATGCTGACCGAATATGATTGATCATGGATTAAAGTAAACACTAAAGTTTGAATTTTTTTTGTGGTTGTTAGGCTCACCAAAATTAACGGTTCTAAAGAAAGTGCATTATTTAGAGTTAGGTATCGATGTGTAGGTAATGAAAAGGACTCTTTCTTTTCTTTTCTTTTTCTAGTAACATAAATAGTTATCTACGTACATATTAAAGAACAACTAATTTTATGTTATTTTTGTGTGCTGATCGGGGATCTATCGGAAACAGCATCTCTATTTCATCCGAGGTAGTGGTATGAACTGCGTACACTTATCCTCTCCAAATCCTACTTTATGGAAATATACTGGATATGTTGTTATTGTAATTTTATGTTATTTAGATCATTATTATAGTAATTTTTTTAATTGTGAACCCATGATTGCACTTATTTTATTTGGATTTGTTAATCAATTATCATCTTTGACCTTTAGAAACTCACCCCCCTTTCCTATTAATTTTTTTTTTCCTTTTGGACTACTGCATCCTCTTTGGAAGTCGTGTTTGATTAACCACTTACACTTATGGCAAGTTCATTAGTGTGCGGTTAATTAAGGGCTGACGACATAGGATGGATGAAATTCATTCACCTTAACTAGAGATTATAGGTTCGAGTCTTGAAAATGGAGAAACTTCTGATAGTGAGTGTTCCCCTTTTTAACAACTCATATGAAACACGAATTTTCATTAGTCAAGCAAGTAAATACCGAATGTCACATAGTTATTAAAGCGTATTCGGTGGCTAAATTCATTTCCTTTCTATGATAATAAATACTTAAATTTGGACCAGTGGATGATGTTCGTGTGAAAAATAAAATAAAACATGAACTTCTTGTGTGTATATTTCATTCTAGATTTCTAGTAGCTTTCTAGATTAAGAAGATTAAGAGTCTGTTTGGATTGTTTTTTTCTCAAAAAATGCAATTTTTTTTAGAAAAAAACATTTTTTTTGAAAAGAAGGATGTTTGGTAAACTTGCAAAAGTGCTTTTAAAAAGAAGCAGAAACAGTTTTTCTGCTGTTGGGAAGAAGCAGAAAATTTTTGTTTTTCAAAAAAAACAGAAGCAGAAAATTATTTTTTTTATGACAAAAATATCCCCATCACTTATACACACACACACACACACATATATATATATATATCTTATTAATTAATTAGCATATCTTATAAGTTTGATTAAAGTTTTATTTTAAAATTTTATACTTCATATTTACATCTATTCTATGATTTATATATTATTATTTTATTTTTCACTCATTTTTTTAAAATAAATTTGAAAATATCATTGATGATTTTAGTTTAATAAAAATAAAATTTTAATTAAAAATATTATAATAGATATTTAAAATAAATTTTCTCTATCAAATAATTTTAGTAGTAAAAGTTTATTCATACATGTCCTTTTTGGTCATTTGTTTCTCAAAAATATTTTTTGAAAAAGATTATCTAAACAAAATTTGTTTATCAAAAACACTTTTCAAATGAATTTACCAAATACAAATTATTTTTTTTCAAAAGCACTTTTCTAAAAAGCTATTTTAAAAAAGTATTTCTCAAATAAATAATTTTCTACCAGTAATTCTAAACGGGTCTTAAATCATGACGTACATATATACATGTGTCTATTTAATATACGATTGCAGTTTTTCACATGGAGGTACGTTGAAATTAGAGGAGCTAGGAAAATTAACTGATTAATTAATTTCAGTGCAGGTTTTGTACTTTGTGTTGATATAACCCCATGAAAAGCTAACCGTATAACATAAGTTTGAAATTTCAACGTCACTATCAACAAACTTGACAACAAGAAATGGTGCCACGGGCCCTGGCTAGAAATGAGGGCGGCTAATTTATGTACTGTTTGTAATTAAAAACTTGTTTGGCTAAGCTCGAGATCTCACTTATGAATTAGACTAGGTAATCTTATTCGAAATAAAGCAAAAATAAAGTAAAAATATCCGTCATTTGTTTTTTGGTTCAAAAATACTCATTAATTTATTTTGGGCTTAAAAATGCCCCTCAGTTTAACGAAGTGTCAAAAAGGGCCAAAACTACCCCTGAACTATTTGAAATGGAGCAAAAATACCCCTCCATTTAATTTTTGGCTCAAAAATACCCCTCACATTAATGGAGTGCCACCAAGCACACCACGTGAAAAAAATTTGTCACATGGTTAGTCCACATCAGTGTCCCATTTAATACCCAACCAACCCATTTAACCATATTCCAACTTAACAGTCATTTAATATCCGTACCCGACCCATCTTAAAATAAACCCGACCCGTCCTCATAAGTAAATAGTAAAGATAGATCCACCCTTCATTTTACTTGAACTCTCCAAAAAAAAAAAATTCGATGCAGGCTAGGGATTCTGAGGGAAAAGAAAGCTCTTAGTACACGGGTTGATTTTTTTCCTAAGGGCTTCTTTTCCCTCAGAATTCCTAATCTGCATCGATTTTTTTTTTTGGAGAGTTCAAGTGAAATGAAAGGTGGATCTATCTTTACCATTTACTTATGAGGACGGGTCAGGTTTTTTTTAAGATGGATCGGGTACAGATATTAAATGAATGTTAAGTTGAAATATGGTTAAGTGAGCTGGTTAGATATTAAATGGGACACTGACGTAGACTAACCATGTGACAATTTTTTTTCACGTGGTGTGCTTGGTGGCACTCCATTAATGTGAGGGGTATTTTTGAGCCAAAAAACAAATGGAGGGGTATTTTTGCTCCATTTCGAATAGATCAGGGGTAGTTTTGTCCCTTTTTGGCACTCCGTTAAATTGAGGGGCATTTTTGAGTCAAAAAATAAATGGAGGGGTATTTTTGAGCCAAAAAACAAACGGAGAATATTTTTACTCTATTTCGAATAGTTCAATGGTAGTTTTGACCCTTTTCCATTATTACTATTTCATTAAGTTGTAAAAATCAACTTATTTTAAGAAATAAACTTGATATATTTTTTTAAAAGAATATATTATGTGGCAACATGATTATCCTTGGAAAAACAAAGGGATTTGGTTGAATGATAATGATGTTTTGGGTTGATAATCCTAATATTGTGTCGGTGAATAAGTCCAGAAATGAATTGTAGGCGTATAAGTTAGGTCGGATGCATTCTTATAACACATTTATTATCTTTGACTTAAATTACATACTACTATAAAATAGTTGTAGAAAAACTTCCAATATTATCACTAGTATGTTTTGGAGTAACTTAGCATTTTACTGTCGCAAATAACTAAGTAATTATAGCGATACTTCACATTGATCATCAACCCGTTGGTTGATTGATCATTCATTTCTACTTGAACGGCTTTAAATATACTCTCTCAACTTCAATATATTTGTAGCCTTTACTAAAAAATATCTAATTCAAAATATTTATCATTTTAGAAGTTTAAGCGAATACGTACTCCCGTTCTCTTTATTTGTCAACTATTTCAACAATAGATTTTTACTTTTACTTGTCACTTTTAACATATCAAGAAAAAACAACTGTGACAAGTAAAAGTGAACACATCAATTAGTATGGATAGTGTGATAAAATAACCATATCAATCATTGTTTTCTTAATGACCGTTCCAGGTCTAATTATGACAAGTAAAAGTGAACGAAGAGAATATTGTTTTTCTATTTTACCTTCATTGTAATTGTTGTTGAAGATTACAAACACCTCAATTATGACATATAGATTGACTAAATATTCATTAAAGAGATATTATTTCTTACGATATAGATAATAATAATAAAATAGTCAAACACCTCTCCTAATTCATTTTTTTTAGGAGACGTGTAAAGAAAAAACACCACAAGTATTTTCGGATGAAGAGATTACTATCTAATTATAATAATTATTTTTTTAAAAAGAATAAAGTGCAAACTGAGTTGGATTTACTCTTCCACCTATATTCAGAGGAGACATCGGCAATAAGACATCATTGATTTCGCGAGATCCAAAATAATTTATCTGCAACTGCACTCTATTTATATTCATTCAATTAAATCACTTTGTAATATTGAATTTCTTTTTTCTTTTCTTGTGCAACAATTTTTAAAGAAATATTATAATTGAATTTGGTATAAAAGGTTTTAATTAAAGAATTGAAGTGTAAGAAAGTACAATGAATAAATTTAAAAGTTCAGCTGAGGATTGAAATAGTATACCATATTGCTAATTTTATATGCTTTATATTGTTGGGGGCAAATTGGAACAAACCAAAACTTAAAGTAAGTCTATTAAAATGGGAATGAGAGAGTACCACTTGGAATTATTTATGGTCATTACTCGTAAAATTTAAGCTATTGAGAATCATTGTTTTGATCCCTAACTCCCAACAAAAGAAGAAAAAAAAGTAAATCCAAGCAACATATTTCCTTATATAGATAATTTCATTTTCCAATAATTCATACCAATTACTCTCTCCGTTTTTAATTAATTATCGTCCTTACTAAAAATAGATATTCCTTAATACTACTTGTCATTTCACAAAATCAATGCATAATTAGTTGTTTGTTTTCACTTTTATCCTTAGTAATAAATATGAAAAAATATTAATATAGTGCAAAAAAGAGAAGTATTAAATAAAAATGAGTAATAAATAAGAGTAATTTAATCAAATTACCTTCTTGTTAATGCTTTTCTTAATAATATATTAATATAATGCTAAATTACAAGGATCACAAGGATATATTCAAGAAACAATTTTCATGACTTAAAATGACAATAACTTCATTAGTACTTTAATATTACGCGCAACATGGAGAAGTAATCAAGTGGCAGTGGTGAACTGGATGTTTTTCAGTCAGAAGAGAACAGGTGAAATGCCTTTTTATAGAGTAAAAGTTGGAAAAGCCAAATTGATTTTATAGGACAGACGACAGTACAAAGTAGACAGTCCCTTGGTGTCAGAAGTTTTAAGCAAAGTTACAGAGCATCCCACTTTGAGATTGGGATATTCACTTGGCCACATGTCAATTTCCTGAGCTCTGATTTGTACTTCCTACCTGCCACACATCCTTAAACTGCCACTCAAAAATCTTCACCTTGGATTAAACACGAAAAACAGAAAATTGGTAGTAGTAATTTCCTTCTTTTTCATTTTTATTACCAGAAAAACACAGCAAAAAATAAAAAAATAAAAATGAGTGAAGGGTCAAACACAAACCAAAAATATTTTGATATTTTGAGTTTTATATTTGAATTTTTAGGTGCGTAAGTTTTCCGATGGAATTATTACTAATTATTTATCAAAATACATAAATATTGCTATCGTTTTATGTAGAAAAAATGAACAATGACTAATTGAGTATGTTTTAAAAAATAGTTCGCGATAATTTAAGTATGAAACTCGCATATGAAATAGTTTAGATGTATTCTTGATCTGAACTCAATAAAAATTGCAAGACTTAATCAAGTCCACTTGAAGAAAAAGACCAAAAGCATCAACAGTATGGAAGATGATCCCAAAAATGGTCTTCTCTTTCTTTGATGACGCAGAAAGTTTAACAGTTAAGTTAATGAGTTTTTGACATATTGTGGACTGATGATACCAAATCAATGGAGTAAAGGTCCCACCTCCAAGAAAAGCACAAAACTTTTTCCATTTTTGAAATAGGGAGAGACTTTCCTCACACCCCTTATTCAATTTTCGCCCATCTAATTACTATTTCTTTGATAAAGTTTCAAACTTTTGTATTTTCTTGGCCTATATTTTGCTTAGAATTCAAGTCCTTTTGTTTGGTTTCTCCTTTTGGTGTTTACTTTTTATCTTTTTCACACTTCCACTAGAATGTTCCTCTGAACCTGCCAAGAAGATTTCCCCACTTCTTTTTTGATCTTTTTCTTTTGTAATTTTCCAAAATTTTTTGTTCTTCTGTGGAATGATGGTTGTGGGGATATGGGTATCTTTAGTGTCATCTCCAATTCAGGGGGCATGACCTACCTTCAAACTAAATTTGATGCTTTGTCTGTTCCTTATTCATCAGATTCCTTCAACTCGTGCTGATTCTTTTAACTATTTGGAAGTGAGACTCCGAAAACCATAACGACTTTTTCTGTTCCTTGTACAACTTTTTGTATGAATTTTCTGTTTATCTTAACTTTGATCATAGTAATTCATTTGTTTTTCTCTGGTTTGGTAAATTAGATTTAAATCAGTAGTCGGTTGTCTTTGTGACGGTTGGTGGGTGGTCATTATTTTGCAGTGATGGGTTTTCATGGGGCAACTTATTTATTACTATGAGTATCTCTATTGCAATATAGTGATGTACTATGCTGATATTACAATTTTCAAGAAGATTGTCGTTTTCTCAGCTGATTGTCGGTTCTGGTAGTAGTCATGTTGAACTTGCTTTATTCAGATTCTCCCTTTCCTTTATTGTGATTTACTTGATTTTTCATTTGACCAATTTGTGGATGAATTTCTATTTGTATGTGTAGTTTCATCTCTTCCTATATTTCATGTTAGTTTTGCTATTTATAGTTTTGCTATTTATAGGATCAGTTTGAGATTGCTAGGAGATACGGATGATCCAGTCTACAAGCAATTCTATTGTTATCTAATAAATATCCTTATTTGGCTTTGCAGGTGTTTATTGCATACACACCAGTGTCGGATTCATATAGCCAACTCCAACTTGTTTGGGATTGAGGCGTAGTTATTGTATTATGGGCTGGCTAGAAAAGATATTTGGAGGTTCCACACATAGGATTTCTGGTGGACAATATCATGGGAGCTACGATGGAGGGCAATATCATTCCGGGCATGAAGGAGGGCAATATCATGGAGGGTATGAGGACAGTACTATTTGGGATGAACCAACTACATCAGTGGTAATCAGTGATTCTATTGCCAATTGCTTTATTTCCTCAAGATGTTCAAGGCTTTCTAACAGTTGCTTGGTGCAGGACAAACTGAGCATTTTCACAAGCTATGTTACTGAGAAAATGCTCTGAAAGTTCTAGCTTTTAATTAAGTCTTTCCCTTGCTAACCAAATATGATAATACGGACTGAGTGTAGGATGCATTGTCAGATTTTGATAAAGAAGAAATTGATCGTGCCATTGCACTTTCTCTAGCAGAAGAGGATCAGAAAGGGAAAAAAGTAATCGGTAAGTAGCATAACTAGGAGTTAATATGGATTTCTTCATTTATAAAGATTATTCTTCTGATAAATAAATAATAAGGTAAACAATGACGAAACTTTCTGCTTTTCTCCACTCGACAATTCTTTATTGACTTCATTATAGAATTGTATGCTATATCTGAAGAATTTGGATAACATTCACCTTATTGAGATGGTTGTGTTTGCATAAATCTGCTATTCTTGTCCTAAGTTTTTTTTTCCCTTCCTTTTTGAGAATATGTGTGGTTATAAATGTAGAATCAATCAGAAAAAATGATGTTTTTGTCAAGCATGGTCAGATAGTAGAACTTATTTATTGTTGTTCTTTTATCAGGAATTGTGTATTTAGAGGTTATACAGCATCTAGGCTAATGCATAATTATTTATGCAATTCTAGGCCTTTTGTGATTAATTGCTATTATGTTTATCCTAATCTTCTGCCACTACCTAATAGAGAGTGAACCCTACTTGGAGGAAGACGAGGCACTTGCCAAGGCTCTTCAGGAAAGTTTGAATGTGGATTCATCTACACCACCACCATCTCCACCTCGATATGATTATGGAAGTCTCTTTCCACCAGTCTCATACTCATTTCCTTATGGGTACAGGTAACACCTCTTCTATTCTTCTGGAGCACAATTATTTCTACAAATTTCTTTGTTAATTGAATTTTAAAAAGAATTTCTTATCATATCCTTGGTAACTTATAAACCAATATATTTCTGCTTCAATCTTTCTGTGGCATCATGGCTGAGACTGATGCTTTAAACAGCAAAGAAGAATGGTAAGAGGCAGAATTGTACCTTGACTTCCTGAAGTAAATTTTATTTTCACAAAATCAAGGAATTGATTTCTCAAATCATAGCTCAAATTAGATGGTTTGATGCTTGAAAACTGAACTGCATTGTTTGTTTCTCTTGCATTTCAACATAGTAAAGAGATCCAGCAGGTCCTTTATGCTTTTTGTGAATAAATCTGCATGTGCCACATACTCATTTATTCATTTTGGCACCATAAGACTTTCCAAAGCATCTTGTTGCTTGAGCACTATTTTCTTTCAGATGAGTGTACATATGTACTGATGTGTCTGAGTATAGGGTCTGTGCCGGTTGCAATGCTGAAATTGGACATGGAAGATATTTAAGTTGCATGGGAGCTGTTTGGCATCCAGAATGTTTCCGTTGCCATGGTTGCAATCGACCAATCTCTGACTATGAGGTCTAAATGTAGTCAAATTTACTTTTATAGGTTCTTATCCCATGGTTCTTTCAGTTACCTTGACTTGTTGAATATAAAGCAATTCATTTCTTGTCTTTTGCAGTTTTCGATGTCAGATAACCGTCCATACCATAAATCATGCTACAAGGAACAGCATCACCCAAAATGTGATGTGTGCAAGAACTTTGTAAGTGTTCATTCATATCCAAATTTCTGCTTCCACTATCAGTAATTCTTTTGGAACTTGTCACCATCATCGCATTTTTCCAATATCAAGATTTACTACTTCAGATCAGACATAGATAGTCGCCTTCCTCTATTCTGACCATTCTTTGTTTCTTGTTGAATGTCTTATTTCCATTAATGCACTTAGCGAGCAACTTCAATGTTTCACTTCATATTTTAGGCTGTTGCGTCTGCTACACTTTAGCTAAGCTATTGCAATTTCACTTTATGCATTATGAATTCAATAAGCATCAGTGGCTTTCTGGAATTTATTCATTTTTGTTTAGATTGACATTTTATTATTGTGGTATGGCACCATGAACTTCACTGCATCCAACAGCTTCATTGTCTGGTAAATATGACTACCAATATATTTTTTTTAATTTTGCCTTTATTTTTATGAGCTCAGATTCCAACAAATTCGGCTGGTCTCATTGAATATAGGGCTCATCCTTTCTGGCTTCAGAAGTATTGCCCATCACATGAAACCGATGGGACGCCTCGCTGTTGCAGTTGTGAGAGAATGGAGGTTAGCTGCTAGCATAATACTGCTACATTTCTTTTTGGCTGGACATGGTCTTTAAGGATGTAAAGTACATATCTGTCCTAAAAGATTAGCCGAACGAATATGAATATTATAAAACCTGAATATATGTCACAATCTGCGACATTCTTTTTCCTTTTCTTGTTCTTGTTGAGTAATGTTAGGATTTCTTATTTTTGTAGCCCATAGATGCCAGATATCTGATACTTGATGATGGTAGGAAGCTGTGTCTAGAGTGCTTGGACTCTTCAATAATGGACACTCATGAATGTCAACCCCTTTATCTTGAGATACAAGAATTTTATGAAGGTTTAAATATGAAAGTAGAGCAGCAAATTCCTTTGCTTCTAGTTGAAAGACAAGCATTAAATGAAGCGATGGAAGGAGAAAAAAATGTGAGAGTTCTACTAAGAATTATCTATTTCTTTATCTTAAGACACTATACAACAAAAAATCTAACTTCCAACTTTCATTATATTTTTGTCTTGATAGGGTCATCATCACATGCCTGAGACTCGAGGACTCTGCCTGTCCGAAGAACAGACCATTAGCACTGTATGAGTCTTCCCTTGTTCTGCATTTTACCTAATGGCCATATACTGTTCAAAATGAAATATGTCTTGATCCAAACAAACATTTCAGATTTCAAGGCGTCCACGGATTGGTGGTTATCGGATTTTAGATATGTTTACTGAGCCTTACAGGTTAATTCGACAATGTGAAGTGACAGCTATTCTAATCTTGTATGGTCTTCCTAGGTAATAAAAATATACCTCAGAAAATTTTTACTTCACTCTATCTGAAGACACATTTACTCATAGCTCAGACTTTTCCAGGTTATTGACTGGTTCAATTCTGGCTCATGAAATGATGCATGCATGGCTGCGGCTTAAAGGTGGATCTTTTATTTCGATAATACTTGAATATGATATCCTTTTATATATTTAAGATTCTGAAGATAAGTTTTCCATTTGAATGATTGTAGGTTATCCGAGTTTAAGTCCAGAAGTGGAAGAAGGTATCTGCCAAGTTTTAGCTCACATGTGGTTGGACTCTGAAATTATAGCTGGTTCTGGTAGTACTTCAACTTCTGCATCTTCCTCTGCATCCTCATCGTCCTCTTCATCACCATCTACTTCTTCAAAGAAAGGGAAGCGTTCCGACTTTGAGAAGAAACTGGGTGATTTTTTTAAGCACCAGATTGAATCAGATACCTCAGCAGCTTATGGGGATGGATTCAGAGAAGGTAATAAGGCAGTGCTCAAGTATGGCCTCAAGACAACACTTGATCACATGCGGCTTACAGGAACCTTCCCGTGTTAAAATTTTCATTCTGAGTGTTTCCACTTCAATGCGGATATTCAAAACAAACTTTCTATACTAGTTTTGTAGGACCAAATAGCACATACAAGTATAATCATAATCATAACACAATAATGAAAAGGTAAAGAGTATATGCAGCAATAAGATGCAGATACGTTTAATACCACTTGTGTCTACTTCAAGTTGTATACTTTGTTCATATATAGGAAATCCAAACATAGTGTTGCACAAGTATATACCTTTCTTCCCTCCCCCCTAAGGCGCTTCATTTTTTTCTTGGAGAAGAGGAAGATTGATCTTTATGCCTAATTGACTCCATGTATGTATGATGCAGAACCAATTATATAGTATTGTGTTATATCGTATTTGCCTGCTCCTGCAATTATATGGTGGTATTATCTTATTTTTCATCTTATTCGGAGAACATTTTTTGATTGAGTTGCTCCTTCACCATAGCTCAACTGTGTTAGTGTCACATGGCTTGTTCTAAGTTAGACGAAAAGAGGAGGATTGCATCAGGATAATGGTCATAGTAAAAATAGTTTTAACTATGAATCACTAAATTCATTGGATTGAGCCAAGCGGATAGAGAGGATTCATATATGACAAGAGAGAATCATACAAACAAAACTACAATAACATAAAAGATGCAATTGGAACGATGAGTTAATATATTGCACATTGCAGTCCTCACGCCTAGTTATTCCCTGCATTTTTCTTGCAGCTGAAACAGTTGATGTTGTTTATTCTGTTGAATCGCATCCATCTAGAATTAATATTTTGGATTCAGAGCCCATGGAGAGGGGGAAAAAAAGAGCAACGGAAGGGAAAGGGAAATAAATGAACATTAGTGAGGCCACAGCTTAGTCTTAAATTTTCGTTTAAGAAACAAAAGTTCACCTCTGGGACCTGTGTGAACATATAACATATGATCACTTATTCATGATGTTCACAAGTTTCTCTAGTTTTGTACATCTGATTGAATTTTGATTAAGGTAGATATTATTTCTGCTGCACTTGGTCTACTTTCAGGTTTTGTGGTCAAGCATGCTACACATAGTTTCACCAATCGATGAACGAGATCAGTTTGTTGAATTATGTAACCAAGAGGGTGCTTAACTTGCAGCCTTGGATCCGTGAGTTCTTGAATTTTAGATTCTTTATCCATACTTTCTAGCACCGTCTCTGTCAAGAATACTTCTTTTCCATCCTGCTCGAAAACAGCCCCTTTTCCTGTAATTATCTCCAACAAAACGATTCCAAATGCATAGATATCTATCTTGGAACTAATTTGACCAGTTTCAATGTACTCTGGTGCCAAGTAGCCATTTTTTCCCTCGACAAATTTTATAGATGAACTTGCCTGTCCCTCATTGTCAGCTGACGGCGCCAGGCTAAAATTTGAAATCTTGGCCCTTAGATGTCTGTTAAGTAAGATACTGTTACTACTGATGTTATTGTGCACATAAGATGGAGCTGTGAAGTTATGAATGTAATCTAGACCATCAGCGATATCTAAGGCAATATGAATTCTGCAGTTCCAGCTCTGAGCCTCTGGGTTATCATCCTTGCAAAGCCATTCTTTTAAAGATCCATTTTCCATGAACTCAAAAACAAGATAGGATAGTTGATGATGCTTACATACACCAGTGAGTCTAACTACATTGAAATGATTGATCTTTGCATGAAATTTCACGATCTTTGATATGTCTGTTCTCATCTCCTTGATGGCCATCGGCTTTCCTCGAAGGACCCCTTTATAAACACAATTACTAAGTCTCTTTCGCGAGCTGAAGTTTTCAGTTGCAGCCACCAGTTCTTCAAATTCGTAGACTTTAATCATTTGACCCCCACCAACTATACTTTCCAGGACATTTGCTGGTAAATTCCATTTCTGTTTCCGTTCTCTTCCTCTCCCAAGCACTTCACCTATTTTGTTTTCCTTTTTATTCTTTAAGAAAATGAACAAGATAAGACAGAGGACTGCAAGGGAAACACCCGCTCCTACCCCAATAAAAAGGCTGCTGTATGCTATTTTGTGCCTAGAAGGATAAAAGATTCCAGTGTGTGGTCTCTTAATAGTCCTTGTTTGGGAGCTTGAAGGTTCTTTTGGCAGAGGAATCAGTATTGTTGTGAAAGGATAAAGAACTGAATTTTCAGATAATCCATTTGCATATGCTGTACTTTGACTACTGACACTGAACTGTGCGCTAATGCTAGAAATGTTATTCCCCCAAGTAACCAAATGAGTCGCAAGATATTTCACCCCATTTCTTGATTGGTCCCTTGTAGGACAGGCACATCTGAGTGGTACCCGCAAATTTAGACCTGGAAATAGATCCAGTGCATTGTAGATATTTTCATGTACTAGAGCACTGCAAGTAGACAACCCCTGATACGTGCTGTTTGCAATGAGAAAATAGGTATCGTATTTGCTTGGTATAACATAAGAGGTGTTAGCCTGATAGTACTGACCTGAACATGAACAATTTACTGGAACTATAAGTTCTTGGTTCTGATCCAAGATTTTAGACCTTGAGATATTGTTTACGTGGGCAATCTCATCAGGGTCCGAAGATAGGAGTTTTGAGATTGAAGAAACTGAATTATAAGGAGAGTGAGATCTAAAAATCAGGAATGCTCGACAGGAGAACTTTTCACCATTGCAAGAATAGAGAAAAGAAGCAGAAGTTCCTGTTTCGTTTATTCCTTTACAACTCATGACAGTATTACCTGAATAATTTTGTTGGGCATAGACTTTTGAAGCTAAAACTGTGAAACTTATGAAAAAGATAAGCAGAAAATCACCCATGGTTAGCTATTTGCTCAGAGTTACTCAATGGCAGGTGAGAAAGTTGATGTTCATGCCCTTATGGGTACTGTAATTCAAGTGAAAACATAAAAAATTCTTCAATGTAAAGTCAAACATCATATGTCATTGACAATATGAAGCCACCACATTGGTGCAGACCACTTACGAATTGAAGCAATATTCTAGTTAAATGACCTTTTCATCTAACCACCATTGCAGCCTTCCACATTTAACAACTATTAAATAATTAGCATATGAGGGAAGTTTCAAAATGGTGATTCATGGAATATTGTCCAAGACAGTATGTATTGTATCATCAACTGTTGACCTCGCTTGATGAGCGGGTCTAGGGTGAAATTTCTGTTTTAGATAGTCTAGCAAGAAACTAAGATGCAACTGCTTATAAATGTGCCGCCCATAATAAATCGAGGAATAAATAATTTATCCTGAAAATTGAAATCATTATATGCCACAAGGAATTCTTTTACTTCTGTAAACTAAGATAGCAGACTGCAACTTTTTTTTTTTCACCAGCAGACTGTGACTTGATCACAACTTAATATAAATAGCAACAACTCCTACTATGCTCAATTCTATGCAAGTTGGATCGGCCATTTGAATCCTTATTGTCCATATTGCTGCATTTAACCGGATCTTAGTCCAAAATAATCACAAGTTAACATACCAGTCATAAATCATTCGATTACGAGAAGCTCGAATATACATTAATCACGTTATCCCACAGGTATTTGCTTTCTATTCAAGGGCCAAAAAAGAAAAACCAATAATGATAACAATAATAACCACTAGCCTGATGTCCTTTTTGAACAAGTTAGATTAAATTAAACAAGTAGCCAGCCGGCCTTGCCTTAATTTTGCTCCCAGATATTTATTTAATCATTGGGTTTGAATCCTACAAGTCAATGTTTCCACGAATTCTAGAACTCAAAAATGATGTTATTAATAATTAGTTTTCAGACGGCTGGACTAGTCCAATGTTGTGGCATCAGTGGGAACATACAGGTATATTCCTTCAATCAGTTAGCTTTTCTTTATACTTAAAATTGATGTTCAGCTGAATCTACAGCTTCAACATGGCTTTTAAAAAACCAGGTTTCACAGCACACAATGGCTTGTTAACCTGTTGTGTTCACAAGTTGTATAGCTATCAACAATATGAGATGCAAAAACAAAAGATGGGGACAGTGATCCATAGTCACTATAAGGTAAAGCCAGCAAGTTGCTGCCTTGATCTATGATTCAAGGTAGGTTTAGTCCTGTTGTTTACCAGTTACCAGGATCTTTATTATGTATGTAGTCGCTTTGTTTGTTAGGTTAAAGCCAGGACCTGTTTAGCTTGGAACATTTCTGGAACATGAGGAGGACTACGTGCATTACACAAAGCAAGAAAGAACATAAGAGAACACAAGGTGGCTTGATTGAAATGTTAAAACTGATTTTTGTGTAGGGTAGATGGTGCAATAGCTCTTCAAAATTCATAAACAAGGTAATAACATTATGCACATAACAAATCATGCTAGATGTGGGAGGAGTAAAAACCATAAAAAGAAAAAATACAAAAACAAAACCTTACAATCATTGATCTAGGGCAATCTATGTGGTGACCCTGAAGTGCTAAATGACATTTCCCAAGAGTGTGTGGCTGTCATAATTCTTGAAAGAGATTGCACAATCTCATCCATACTAGGGCGATCTGAAGGATTTTTCATTATGCAGTTATCGACCAATCTGACCATGGCAAAGGAAAGTTCTGCAGAATACTTCCCTTGCAGAGAAGGGTCGATGAAGTTGCTCAAATTCTCCTTTGCATCTTCATCATGAAGTACGGGGACCAACACCTCAGCCAAGTTTGTATTTGAGCCATCATATAAAGCAGAAACCTCTTTCCCAGTAAGAATCTCTAGCAACAGAACTCCAAATGCATAGACATCCAGCTTTGGGGAGATTAGCCCATTCTCCAAATACTCAGGTGCCATGTAACCTTGGGTCCCTACTATGTGCCTTGTCAACGCAAACTCACCTTCTTGCCCATCTGCTGACCTTGCTAAACCAAAGTTAGCAATCTTGGCCCTCAAATCACCATCAAGAAGAATATTACTACTGTTTAAATCCTTGTGAACATGAGGAGGCGATGTGTAGCTATGGAGGTAGTTAAGCCCTGTGGCCACATCAAGAGAAATCTGTATTCTTTGTGTCCAACTAAGTGAATTCTGATCACCACTATGGTGACATATCCACTCACTTAATGGTCCATTGGCAGCATATTCATATACGAGATACCAATGACCATCATGAAAACATATTCCTGAGAGACTAATAAGATTAAAATGGTTGATTTTGCTCAACAAATTAATTTCTTTTGATACATCACCACTCATTTTCTTTATAGCAGCAAAATCCCCGTTGATGGTGCCCCGATAGACAGATCCCTTAATCAAACATGTAGGACTAAAATTTTCTGTGGCTGCTTTGACCTCTTCAAATTTGTAAACCTTAACAGACTGAGCTATGCTGGATAAACTTTCCAAGAACTCCTCCGATTCTTCTTCAACTTTCTTATTTAACGGTTTCTCAACTGCTTCAAAACTTTCAGAAACAAACCGTGGATCAGCTTTCTTTTGCCTTTTCCTGAAAAACAAGAAGAAAATAACCACGCCAAGAAGACACAGAGCGACAAGTCCTCCGACAACACCAGCCACAACATATACCCAAGTTTTCTTGGAGTTATTATCTGATACAGGAACTGCAGGTGGTGTTGATGTTGTCGAAGGAGGCGGTGGGGGAGCCGGTCCTGCAACTTGGGAACTCAAAGGTTGATTCAATAGAGGAACTAATAGAGTAGTATTCGCAAAGATGGTAGGAGCATTTTCTGATAGTGTATTGGCAGCAAGAGTTTCCCTAAAGTCCACCCCAAATTTATCACTAATGAATGAAACAAATTCCCCAGAAGCAACCAAATAACTAAGCAGATATTTCGTACCATCATCAGTTTGGTTTTTCGTAGGACAAGCGCATCGAAGAGGAACATTAATTCTTGAACCAAGAACCAGATTATTTGCTTGTTCATTGTTCTCAGCACTGATAGCATGACAAGTTGACAATCCTTGTAGGGTATTCATTGCAATAGTTAAGAAATTATCATCCTTTCTAATAACATAAGATGTATTGGACTGATAAAACTGACCTGAACAAGAACAAGTGACAGGAGCAAGAACCATTTGGTTGGTGTCAAAGGTAGCATTTTGAGAAACTGAATTGAGCTGAGAGAGCTGTAAATGGTCAGCACCCAATAGAGAAGAGATTGAGGCCACAGTATTGAAAGGGGGTTGAGATCTGAAGGTCAAATAAGATTGGCAAGTACGGTTAACGCCATTACAAAAGTAACCAAAAGCAGAAGTGGAGTTATCTTGGAAGCTGCAGTTATTTGTTTGTGTTCCAAAGTAAGGTTGTTGTGCAAGAATTGAAACAGACGAAAAAGCAAGAATAATGTTAAAAACACAAATGATATAAGAATAATTCATTTTCAGCTAAGGAAAACAATAACAAAGAGGAGTTGAAGAGATTGTTGTTTGTATAAGCATACGAAGAGCATTAGAGGTTGGAGCTTTTAATTGGAATAATAAAAAATCATCGTAAATGCGTGTAGGAATATTATGTGAAGAAAGAAGAGAGGGTTTATGGTAAAAGTCAAACAAGAATAATTGATCAACTGAGTAATATTTAATCATGAATAATTTAGTGGGTTGACCCTTCAAGATTTAATATTGTGTTTACTGCCAGACCCATCGCTATTGAACGTGTACTGTTATGTTGAGACGAATATAGCTAACTCAAAACAGCTGGGCATTGCATTTGGACATTCCGAAAAATCGGAGAATGATTAAGCATCCAGTGTCATTTATTCAATTTTAAAAATCCCGTGATCTCAGTTAGTTATCCCAAAAAGATGGACGTTCAATTCACGTCTGGAAATAAATAAATAAATAAATAAAAAGGAGAATCACTTCAAATTATAAGAGGTAAAAAAAAAAAAAAAAGACAGTCTGGAGGTTTGGGAAAGGCAGGATCATATACGCAGTCTTACTAATTACACCAGACTTCCCTCCCTATTTATTAGGGGGTAAAGTGAAATAAAAAAGATGAAATAATCAAGAGTTAGGCAAGAATGGAAAGAAATGGAGCAGTTGGTATTGGTAAGACCCACAACTCACACAATTTCCTAAATTTCTTAAGAAAGCGTGTGGACTGTGGAGAGCTTTTAAGCAGCTGAACAAAATTGACCAAAGCATCAACTATGTAATAGGAGTGCCAAAAGAGCCTATATTCATAAAAGCAGCTCTTACGTGGAGATTTTGTCCTACTTATATTACTAATAATTTGATTCCTTCAAATCTTCTGGACAACTTGTAGAAAAAGGTTTTGAAGTAGTTCCTTGGCAAGATTTTTCGCAATTCTACTTCCGCTATAATGTTTATGAATAAAGAATGATAGTTTGAAATTTATGGTTCAACACGAGTCTTAAATATCTGTATGGTTATAAATTATTTTACTAAGCATAAAATTAAATTGTTAATAAACATAAAATCATGTTATTCTTTTTGGGATTGATTAAAAAGGATTGAATGTCATAAAATTGAGACACACGAAAATAGTGTTTTATATGAAAATGTAAGTAAATGTATTCGGTCACCTAGTAGTGTATATGTATGTATAGTATATATAGAGACATGCATAGTATATTTATATTTGATATAAAATATACATTATCTATGCATTGTGTACATATTTTGCAAACTAAAATGTCCGAATTGTATTCGGGGCTGTAATTTTTTCCTTTTTTATACTTCCTCTGTCTCAATTTATGTGGCATATTTCGCTTTCCGAGATTCAAACATGTCTATGTTTAGCCAATTATTGTGACTTATAATACTTTTTACGTAGTTTTCAAATATATAAATTTTATTTTAAAGGAAAAAAAAAAACAGAAGCCTTTATAGTTGGGCTTTCTATTTGAGGCCGATTAGCACTAAGTCACTGATACGGGCCATATATTATTAGCCCAAAGCGCATTGGCATGGGCTTAGAAGCGTTCTCTTCTGGAATGGAGATTTTCCGGCTACCAAGGCAACCGGCGGTTATTCATCTCCGTCCGGGTCAAACCGCCGGAATATACTCTATTAAAACGCCACCGTTTTCCCCCTATATTGAATGCAGTCTAGTTAACGAAACGAACACTAAAAAACCAGATTCGAAAAATCGAATGTTCATTCTGGGAATGGGTTTCGTAGGAAAATTTCTTGGTGCAGATTTGAAGAACGATGGATGGTGAATAAACATTATACTAATTTATTTCTTTTCCCCTTTTCTTGCTCAGATTGACCAATTTGTACTATAATAACATTTGTTTTATTGCGTAGGGAAGTTACAGGAACTTGTACTAGTACTTACCGGAAAAAGAAATTAGAGGAAATGGGGTTCAATGCTCACATATTTGACGCCAATGAACCACTGTGAGTTTTCCAGACCAGATATCTCTATTTATTCATGTATGTTCGTTCATTGGTCAGAATGAAGTCATATAGGTTCACTATAAGTCTTCAAAGGAGTAATTTTATTAACAGAACAAATGATTTAGTGGCTGCAAATTTTGTCTAAAGTTGAATATGGACCAACTCATCTGGCTGCAAGTGGTCATTTTCTGAATGCAACCATACGTTTCATGCTTGTTTGAATAATAACAATGAGATTTCCCAATATCATGCTAAGAATAGCTAGGATTTCCCGAAGAAGATGTCATTCGTTTGATGAGAAATGAAAAGGAATATCGAAAATTCTAGTGGCTGAAGCAGCTACTTTCAAAGTAACAGAAAGAAAAGCAACAGACTAGGGATAAGTTACCGCCTTGGCATTTTGCTGTACATAACAAACTACTGATGGACACCAGTCAATGGCTAAAATGGCCAGAAATTATATGGAAAAAGACATACTATAATGAAAATCAGCAGGAGAACGGTTGAATAATGAAGACTAAGAAAAAGAGGCAAATCATGTGGCTTTATTTAACTAGGTAAGTGAATTTAAATGATAGATGGTTAATGTTTAGACTTCGAATTGGTGGAGAATCAGAAGATGTGAAACAAAGACTTTAATGGCCAAAGAACTCCTAAACCTATTACTGATTTTCACTTTTGTGTTTACTCCCTTTGTTTAGCGAAATATACATTACAGAGTACTTACATGAATGAAGCGAATAGTAAATTTTCTTTATTAAGGAGCAAATTAAGTCTCTTTGGATTCAGTTCTTTTTTCACTGCATTTGTAATAGTTCCTTTCATCCAAATAAGGTCAAAGTTGGGTCATTTTTTCGTATATCTCAGGTGTCCATTGATTTCTGGTCTAGGACGTAAGTGTTAGGGTCACATATCTAAGCCTCCATATATCTAGGCGGTTTTATAGAAGAAACACTCTTCCTATCTTTCTTCCCGTTCTGATAAGTATCTCTGCTCTATCTTTCAGACAGGAGGTCCTCGATATCATGAAATTCCACTCACATCTTCTTATCTCCATCCCTCCAGTTTTGGGTGTTGGTGATCTGGTAAATTTGCTTGATATTATGCTGTTGTTATAGTAAGCAATATGACATGCATATGACGTGTTAATTGTAGAGATCTCCCATGTGAATATTTTACTAATGGTGTTAATTGGATACGTTCCTAATGACGTTTTCTCTATCGCGATATAGAAATGAACTATGATATAAAAATAAAAGTTAAAAGTAGAGAAGGTAATTATTGTTTCTTCTGATTGTTTTCCTTAGAATTTTTTTGTGTTTCTTTAGGTGTTAAAATTCTTCTTCTTACGAACAGTTTTGCTATTACGCTCAATAGTTAGCTATATCATTAAATTGAATATTGCTTACTTTTGAATCTAACAATAAGGTAAAGGTCATGCACAAAAGCCATAAAACTTGGGATTCCACTGTAAATATAGAAACTAGAATGATATCATGAAAACTGTTTGAGAAATTCTTTAACTTTCCTTTCTACTTACTCAAATGTCTAGTAATAGTTGTGTTTACTGCAGATGCTTCAGCATAAAGAATTGCTAAAAGAAAGACTTAAGAATGGTAACCTCCAGTGGCTTGGTTACTTGTCATCAACAAGTATGTCTTTTTTCACTATGCATTTGTATTGTTCTAGATGTCGGATTTTGACCTAGCACAATTATTAAGATGAACTGGAAGTCCTTGTTCTCAAGATTTACTCTCGAAAAGTACTGGTTTCATTCTTTTTTCTTCTACATCTTCCTCTTTTTACCCCTAATAGAAAAGAAAAATAGTTCTGACAATCAACACTCGAAAACAAGAGCTTAAAAAAGCAATCCAAATTGTTTTTCTTGGCTACTGTGGAAACCAAGTACAGCTAAATTCTTATTGCTTCTTTGCTCGCATCCATTAAAGGATACTCCTTTACCGTTCTATGTTGTTAGCTGCTTATCAAAACAATTGCAAACAAATAAGAATTTTTTATTTATTTATTTATTTATTTTGGGAAAAAAAAAAAGAAAAAAGAAGAAGACATATGGGTTGATGTGTCTACCTATTACATTTTGATAGTATATGTACACCTATTTCTAACGCCAAAATAACAACAACAACAACAACATACCCAGTGTATTCCCACAAGTGAGGTCTGGGGAGGGTAAAGTGTACGCAGTCCATACCACTACCAAAGTAGAGAGTCTGTTTCCGATAGACCCCCTTCTCAAGACATATAACAGTATAGAAAAGATAGAACAACCAACAAAATGGGATAACACATCAATAGATAATAAAGGAAACAAGACACCTACAAAGTAATGCTATACACTATCTATCAGAAAATCACAAACATCATCAAAACACCACTAACGCTATGAATATAGGCAAAACTACGAACAAAGCACACATTCCTACTATCAAAGACACACTCCTACCCACTAACCTTCTACCCTAATCCGCGTCCTCCACACCTTCCTATCTAGGGTCATGTCCTCAGTAAGCTGCAACTGCTCCATGTTATGTCTAATCACCTCTCTCCAATATTTCCTCGGCCTACCTCTACCCCGCTTGAAGCCATCCATAGCCAACCTCTCACACCTCCGAACTGGGGCATCCGTGCACCTCCTCATCACATGTCCAAACCATCTTAACCGCACTTCCCACATCTTGTCTTCCATCGAAGCCACTCCAACCTTCTCTCTAATACTCTCATTCCTAACCCTATGCCTCCTAGTATGTCCACACATCCAGCGCAACATCCGTATCTCCGCCACCTTCAACTTTTGGATGTGGGAGACCTTGACTGGACAACACTCCGCTCCGTACAACATAGCTGGTCGAACTGACACTCTGTAGAACTTGCCTTTAAGTTTAGGAGACACATTCTTATCACACAAGACTCTCGAGGCAAACCTCCATTTCAACCACCCAGCGCCAATACGGTGTGTGACATCCTCGTCAATTTCTCCATTCCCCTGAATCATAGACCCAAGATACTTGAAACTACCTCTCTTCTGAATGGCCTGGGAGTCCAGCTTCGCTACCACGTCCTCCTCATGCAATAAATCACTAAACTTGCACTCCAAATACTCCGTCTTGGTCCTACTCAACCGAAACCCTTTAGACTCTAGGGTTTGTCTCCAAACCTCCAGCTTGTCATTAACTGACAAACCTCCAGCTTGTCATTAACTCCTCCTCGAATCTCGTCAATTAGAACTACATCATCAGCAAATAACATACACCAAGGCACCTCCCCTTGAATATGCCGCGTCAAAACATCCATCACCAAAGCGAATAAAAACCGGACTAAGTGTCGATCCCTGGTGCAACCCTGTCAAAACAGGAAGGTGCTCCGAATCTCCTCCCACCGTCCTCACCCGAGTCTTTGCCCTATCGTACATGTCCTGAATCGACCTAGTGTATGCCACGGGGACACCTCTAGCCTCCAAGCACCTCCCTAGGAACTTTGTCGTACGCCTTCTCAAGATCGATGAACACCATGTGTAAGTCCTTCTTCCTCTCCCTATATTGCTCCACTAATCTCCTCACGAGATGAATGGCCTCGATAGTCGATCGACCTAGCATGAATCCAAACTGATTCTCGGAAATAGTCCCTATCCTCCTCAGCCTCAACTCTACCACCCTTTCCCAAACCTTCATAGAACGCAAAAATAAGGAGAGTACAAAACTACCTTCTTCCCAATAAACTAAACCTGATTTGTCCTGCAACTTCATTATAGTCAAATCTTTTAGTAGATTATTATATTGAGGTTGGTATAATAAAAGCAGTTCAATAAATCATTTGAAATGAAAAGTTGGAATTATCGGTATGAATGATATTTAATCAAGTCAGAAAGAATATGAATTAGTATAAGTTTGTGTTAATCTAATTGTTGGAGGGAGAAAAAAATTATATTCAAGGAAAGAGTTCGAGTTTTATCGGATATGCTAAAAAGTAAATTAGGGCAGTTTGTTGAGATGGAGGAGTATATAGTTCTGGTTTATATTGTGACAAGAAAACATATATGCAATCTACATGCTAGCTTTTTTCCCTGCGTAAACCAAGGTATAGTTATTCACACTGCTATGTGGTAGAGCTATTTCTTTAGAAAGACGGTATTCATTCTATTGACTATTGATCCTGAGAATTTATTTTCCTTTTTGACTACTAGGTGTTTATGGAGACTCTGGTGGTGCATGGGTTGATGAAGAGTAAGTCTACGTTAGCCAAATACTTAAATCTCTTTGGTGCATTCAAATTAGTCATCCTAGATTTGTGTGTGATCATATTTCAGGTTTCCACCAAGCCCAACAACTGAATTGGCAAAAGCAAGGATAGCTGCTGAGGAAGGATGGTTCCATCTGGCTTGTGATGTAAGGGTCACTGCCCAAATATTTAGACTGGGTGGTATATATGGTCCTGGTAGAAGGTTGTGATGAGTATTGTAACTCATAACATGTTGACTCTAATTGGACATTGCAATTGTATTTTCTCCAGATATGTTACATCTAGCACTTAGTCTAATGACGCCCACTTTCATTTAGTGTTCACTGACGTATTTTTACTAATGTTTTTTGCAGTGCTGTTGACACCATTCTCAAGCAAGAGCCTCTGTCAAAAAGTCAGAAGATGAGATTTTCTAGGAATTATACATCCCGTATTCACGTTGCTGACATCTGCCAGGCTCTTAAGGCCAGCATACAGAGGCCATCTCCTGGGTACACATTCAATAACGCTACTCTTTGTCCATCCAGTTAGATTGTCTCAAAATAGTACTCCCTCTGTCCCAATTTATGTGACACACTTTCCTTTTTGGTCAGTCCCCAAAAGAATGACACATTTCTATATTTAGTAACAATTTAACTTTAAAATACCCACTTTATCCTTAATGAAATGATTTACAACCACACAAATATCTATGCCTCATTTTATACCACAAGTTTCAAAAGTCTTCCTTTCTTTCTTAAACTCCGTGCCTAGTCAAAGTACATCACATAACATGGGACGGAGGGAGTAAGATTTATGTTGATAAAGCTATTTTTTCTCCCTTTTCTTTTTCCAAGTTAAATTTTTTTCTAGTTCTGTGTTGATCTATTAAATTTTTGCCTCTGAAGTTGGTAATACTTTTACTAGTGTAGAAGCTTTTAGCACACTTTTGTATTTGCTTCTGCTCCAGTGATTTCTATGTGCAATAACTTTCAAGTCATTTTGACAGGAGAACTTTCGGCTTTATATTAATTTAGCTTCTTAGTTTCATCTTTAATCAATTGATTGTCTGGTTTGTCATTTCAGGAAGATATACAACGTAGTTGATGACGACCCTGCTCCTAGAGAGCAGGTATTTAATTTCGCGAAGAACTTGTTCGAGAAGAAATGGCCAGGCCACTTAACCTCCAACAACTCTGCTGAAGATTCAGACTCTCTAATTCTGCAGGGAGTTCCACGGGGAGAGAAGCGAGTATCGAATAAACGCATTAAAACGGAACTGGGCGTGAGACTGCTTTACCCTACATATGAATCTGGATTGCGGAGCATCATTGAGTGCTTGGAAAATCCATTTTGCGAAAGTTGATTAGGTCCTGTGTGCAATGGCTCCATCTTTAGTCAGGGAATGGAAGTTTTCCAATGTATCCATTTGTATGTGTTGTTTACTGATGTCAAAGAATGTAAAGATTGAGCTATTAGGATGACCACGTACATGAAGTAGTATTGTAGACGTGAAGAAGCTCAGAATCTGGACATTCAAAAAGAATATTTGAACACAACTTGGTATCCTTGTTATTTTCCAAATACAAATACAAATGTACAGATAATAGCACGTATTTAGCAAGACCATGTGACATACACGATGGAGTCTTTTCTATCTTTTCTTTCTATGGCGCGTTTCTTTATATGACGTGTTTGATCATGCTAGATGAAATCACAATATGAAATCATTTGAGATGATGTTAAAGTTATGTTTTTACATTCAATTTAAATTTTTTAAGTTGTATTTTTTTTTTTATAAACATAAAATTCCCATAAATTGTAAAAACTATTAAAATTGCCTCAATTCATTATATAATCTCACCAATCAAACAAAAATTCATAGCAAAGCACAATACACTGTCACAAAATTATTTTTTTTAAAAAAAACAATTATCAAGCGAACTTAAGTTCAATAAAAAGTAAACTTGAATATGCATTGTAGTGTATTACTCTTTAATATAATCCTCCACATAGTGCGGACAATCTTTTCATATTGAGCCTGCATTTCTCAATTAGAAAAATCGTTGGTAAATATGATTTGTAGATATAAACTAATGGATTTTCTTAACACATACTCCGTATAAACTTGTGAATCAAATTTTATATTTAAAAAGTTAAAAATCATGATTTGAAATTTCAAATCAAGGTTTTTTAAGAATTTAAAATTTCATCTCATATTTTAAAATCATGAAATGAAATTACATATTCAAACACCAATGAAATCACAAGATGAAATCACATGTTAAAATGCTATGAAATCACGAGATGAAACGCCTACTAAATTTGGACAGACCAATGTTGGATTTGGGGAATGTAAGAGGCGTAACTATTGACTGCTTTCCAGTTTACTTTCCACTACCCAATTGAGTGACACATCATGTTCCTTAATCCTAAAGGCTCCCGTGTTGAAGAAATGGACAAATACACATTCAATTGACCCCAACACATATCCAAGAGCCAAAGGTCAGAATCATTCTACGCTGCCCAATTCCAAAGGAACATAGATAGTAGTAGCAAACTATATTTTACTTCCTCCTTTCTTCTTCCAAGGTCGAATCTCGGAACCTTTTCTTTGTTATTTTTTGATCAATTACAGGCATATCTTTCATTAATCCTAAAGAGTCCATTGGGGGGAAGTGAAGGGCACATTACTATATATTAGAAGAGAGATTCAAGCTGCCAAAACAGATCATTGGATTCAAGATCAAAGAAACTTGGTAAAACAGAATCAAGATATCAATTTCTAGAGATCAAACACACAGATATACAACCTAACTTTTTTTTCCTTTTTTATTTTTATTTTTATTTAATAAAAGGCATAATACAAACTAACATTTCCACAAGTAAAAAGAGGTTGCATGGGGAGTTCATGAACAAGAGAGGCCTGCAAAAAATAAAGGCTTGGTGAAAAGAAAAAACAACCCCAAAGGGTTGTCATGGCAGACAAGAAACTTGCTGCCATGGCCAAAGCCCACGAAAGCAAGGCACTGAACTTAGAACTGCCCACAAGCAACCAGAAGAACAAGACAATTTCAACCCAACCATCACGAATTGAACACACAGGTTCAACAACGTGTAAGACTCGGAAAAACTAGAAGTGAGCACACATAAAAGACTACGACAGCATGGAAAAGCTTCCACCGTTGCAAGATTTGGAAATCAAGGCAAAAGGCTAGAAGCTAAAAACTAGTGGCAACAAGGACTAGGACCAGACGTGAATCTCCAAATCCAAAAACCCAGCATTTGTATTCTCAGGGAAGTATGGCTGGAAGAACAGGAAAAATTCCCAAAAACAGCTTCAGCATAGAAGCTGTAAAAAAGAGAGCCAGCCACATCCCTGGAAAAAGGAGCCGAGGTAGTGGACCATTAGAAGACCCAAGATCATGAACCAAAAAACTTTATGCTAAGGCTAACAAAGTTAAAACTTCCTTTCTACGACCCATCTTCAAAGGCCATCAAACTTGTACGCGGCACTGATTCTTAATCCCCCTCTTACTTAAGAAAGGATATCACACCTCCAGAGTTGTTCTAAGAGCAGATCAATACTGCTGCTACTGAGCCCATTGCAGTGCTGGATGTTTAAGCCCATAAGTGTCTGCCCCAACTTCAGCAGGAAGGGTACACTTTTGTCTGAAAGTGGAGAGCACCCCGACAGTGAGAGGATCTGCAAATTAAGCTGCACTGCACCGGCCAAAGATGCAATACCTGAATCACTGATTCCACACTTCGAAATATCAAGTTCACCGAGCAACCAGCAGTTGTTGGAAATTGCAAACAAGCTTGCATCAGTAACATATCGACAACCATCAACATTCAGAAACTCCAGACTTCCCCCATGTAACTCAGTTATGGCTGAAACTGATCTGTCTGTAACATTAACACATCCGCTTAGATTCACCTTGACCAACCCAGCTTCACAGCTCTGCACAAGAGGGAAAAGACCCTCATCAGTTATTCCAAGAAGGCCACTCAGCTCCAGATGAGTCAGTTTGGGGCACAGCCTACCCACTATGGCCAGGGTAGCATTACCAACTCCAGGGCAGTTGCGAATAGACAAAGACTGCAGCGAGTTGCAAGGCAGTACCGATGGAAATCGACAGGCTAACTCTTTAACACCTAAGCAGTTCACCAGGGACAAAGCCTTCAACTTCGTACCACAGTTCAAAAGAACACCAAAAAGCCCAGCCTGGGTGATCCTGTAGCATTCTTCTAATTGGAGGTTCTCCAGTGCGCCTGAACTTTTGGCAAAAGCAACCAATCCATTATCTGACAGGACTGTACATTTTCGGAGGCAAAACAGCTTTAGGTTTGGACAGCCTTTACCAAGAGCTTCAAGCCCCACATCAGTAACTCCATGGCAAGCAGTTATTGCAAGCGACCTCAGCTTCTGCAAACCTTGACCATTGCCCATGACCCAGAATCCTCTCTCATTTATGTTTTGAAGACCAATAAGGGCTATGTCAGTCACTGCAATGCCATAATGCCCAATAACAGCAAGGGAGATGTCGCTGATGTTCAGTGCGTGAAGTTTCACCTTTGTCAAAACATGACCAGCCGATGAAAAGAGACTTGCAATTCCTTGATCCCCAATAAGAGGGCAGTTTTTGAGAGAGACGAACTTCAGCTTGGGGCAATAAAGACCTACAGCTCTAAGACTTTCATTCCCAATCTTTGAACAAGATTCTACCATTAGAGAGGTCAGATTAGGACAATTTTTTGCAATAGCCATCAAAGAATTATCAGTAATTGCAGGGCATTGGCAAAGATCGAGCTTTTCTAAAAGATGACATCCCCGAGCGATCTCAGATAAACCCTCATCACTAACAGAAGACACATTCCACAGAGAGAGAGCCCTGAGAGAAGGACAACCTCGAGCAATAGCCTTGAGGCCAGTATCAGTCACACCACGGCTTGGGTTGCTTCCCCGAATAGAAAGCTTCCCCAACCCTCCATGGCTTGCAGTTCCAACAGCAATAGCAGCAAGTCTAACATCTGTTGCTTTCTTTCCATCAAGGCACCGGGAAAGATGACCCTCTACTTTAATATCTTGAGCTTCAGCCTCTTTGACTTCTACACCATTAGGGTCCACAACCTCGCCCTTCTTAATACAGTCCATGGGCTTAACAGGGGCGCTTTCGATAGATCTCTCCGCGGTCTCCGAATTTGGAGTGGGATCTGAGACCAATGTTTCATCCCCGCGGATGCTGCTTAAAAGCATAAGCCAGCGCTTGGAAACACAAGCACAGGCACTCCTCTCTTCGCCATTAGAAAGGCGCCTGAATACCTCAAAAAGGCATTCATCAGGTAGGACATCAATAGAAGGCAACTTCTTCTGCTTTTCAGTGAAAACGAAAGGGGCAGTGACGCGAGACCTCTTGCAAGGAGGAAAATATAGATCCATATGGTGCCCAAGGGACAGAAATAGGCTGGATTCCTTGGGACTTGGGTATACAACCCCGCCATGGTAAAAAGTATCATCACCTGAAATCCAAAAGATGGTAAAGAACATCAGCCAAAGATCAGAATTGAGATTAAATAAATCTTGAGAAAGACCTAACCCACTTCACATACAAGTCTGCCAGATCCAGATTAGAGCATATATCACAGAAATACAAGGTATTCCCTATGCCAGGTTAGTCAGTACAAGCAAGGAAAATCCTCTGCAGCACAATCAATTCAATTTTAAGCTCAACACCTTTTTGTTTACTGGCAGATCTTGCTATCCCAAGTCATATAGCGAAAAAGAACAAGCTTTCTTCCATGAAAAGGATCCAAAAATGACAAAGATATAAAGGAAAAAGTAAGGGGAATCAACAAATGATAACAAAAACTTCTAGTCACCTACTTTAACAATCACAGATAACATGATAAACTAAACGACTGTAAACAAACGAGCAGCAACTTTATACTACAACATCTAAAAAAACAGCAACATCAAGAATACAGATAAACATATAATTAAAATCAAAGAAATAAACTTTAAGCCAAAAATAGCAAAACATAAAGAAATCAACTGATATTTAAGAGAGAACAAAGCTTAAATTATCAAGATCCAAACTTTTAAGAAATGAAAAAAATGGACCCAAATATAGAAACTCCACTAGTTTCAACAATAAGATAAAGATTGAATTTTTGAGCAAATATAGAAACTCCACAATAATTAAAGATAAAGATTGAATTTTTAAGTAAAACCCAGAGAAAGATCAAGAACATACCACTAAAATTGAAGACTTTAGACATGAGTATGATTGAAAACCACTAGGGAGGTAGAATCTGCACTGTTCAGAACCAAAAAACCCTCTATGGAGAGCAAAAATTGACAGATCAACCAAAATAAAGACAATCAATAGAGCTAGAACAACTGATTGCATCAGAAAATCAAGAGATCATATGGAAACCCTATTGAATAGGGCAAAAAGAGAGAAAAAAAGAAAGAGAAGGTGGGTGGATGAGGTACCAAATTATTTTTCTGAATTTAACTTTGTGTGGGTGGTGCTGTCTATGTATATTTTTCTTTGTCTAAGTGGGATTAATATTTTCTTTTTATTTTTATTTTTATTTTATGGGTTTCTTTATTATTAGGCAAGAGAGAAGAAAAAGTATCTCATTCAGATACATGAACCAAATCTATCGGAGTATATTTTCTTGTGTAAGGTGGGGTTAAGGTTTTATTTTTATTTTTTATTTTCTGTTTTTTTTTTTATATATTATTATTATTATTAGGAAAGAGAGAAGAAAATGCATCCCATTCAGATACAATGAACCAAATCTGTAGATGATGTTGACACGATGCTATGTTCAATGTTCCTTATTATTTCATGCTGGAAAATATCCATTTTATTTACATAGAGACAACCTTTGCTACGTAGCCTATATATATGCATCCCTCAATTTAGTACTCTTCGATTCTTCATTTGTAGAATTTTTTTTTTTAATAGAAACCATGAAGAAATCATGAAGGCGCTTATGTCATTACGGGGTCAGCAGAATTCAATAGCATATTGTGTGAAGGAAAATAAATCATGTGTTGTTGGGTGGGTGAATTTGTATTTCAAAGATTGTCTTTGCAATGTCCGTGATGAATTCTCTTTCGGTTTTGGACTTTTGGTCGTGTAAGCCTCCTCTGTTGGGCTGTTGGGCTTTTGCTGAAATCCCACAAATTATTTGAGACGAAGGCGCTTATGGACTTCTATTTCACGTGAAAGTTGAATATGGACCAACCTATTTGTTTTTTTGAATGCCTTCTAAACACACTGGGGATAAGTGACTAATTGGGATTTTGCTGTACGTAACGAACTGCTACTGGACATTAGTCAATGGCTAAATGGCCAGAAAGTGATATGGAAAAAGACTTGCTATAATGAAAAATCAGCAGGAGAATACTAGAATTATGGCAGGCCAAGGAAAAGAGGCTAATCATGTAGCTTTGTCTAACTAGATAAGTGAATTTAAATGATAAATGGTTAATGTTTTGACTTCGAATTGGTTATGGGAATATACCGGGTATATTGTTGTTGTTGTTGTTTAGACTTTGAATTGGTGAAGAATCAGAAAATGTGAAACGAAGACTTCAATGGCCAAAGCCTTTATAGTAAGCAATATGACATGCATAGGGCATGTTGCTCGTAGAGACCTCCCATGTGAATATTTTTATTGATGGTTTTAACTGTAGACGTTCCTAACGACCTTTTCTCTGTAACGACATGGAAATGAACTATGATTTAAAAATAAAAGTTAATAGTAGAGAAGTTAATTATTGATCAACAGTAGAGGAGTTAATAGTTTTCTTTTTTTTTTTTAGGTAACAATGTGAACATTATCATTAACAAACAAAAAAGCATCATAATGACTGAGTAACGAGCACCCCCGACATCTCCTTCCTCTATCAGGTAGAGATGACCAGAGGCCTCAACAGGAAAAGCAAACTAATTACATGTAAAACCTATGCATAATTCCTCTACACCTATGCAAATTCTTGTGCAAGTAAAGTAAACTAAGCCTATCTTGTAACTCTTCCTTGATTTGTGTAATGACCCTTTCCGTATATAAACAATTTCCAGTTGCGAGCCCTCCAAGTGTGATATATCAGTGCTCCCCATACGGCTGCTACAATCTCTTTCTGGACATGCTTCCAATGTTTCCTTCTGATTCTTGAATAAATTTGTCCCACAGTTCCTCGTTGTAACTTGATCCCAAGCCATTTCATCAGTGCTTCCCTAACCGTGGTAAACCATGCACAATCGACAAACAGATATTCAACAGTTTCCAAATCAGTAAGTCACACAGACACCGTACCATTGCAGATTATCCACATGAATATTCAGCTGCATCAGTCTACCCTTCGTGAGCAGCCTCTCCTTTACAGCTAACCATAAAATAAATCTATGTTTTAGTTGAGCTATATTATTCCAAATCAGTGTAGCGATGTCCAGCTTCCTTTGAGTTCCCATAATAGACATATAGCTCTTCGAAATAGAGTGCCTTCCCCCAACTGTCAACGTATATCTCCCCTGAGTTTATAATTGTTTCTTATTGTTTTTCCTTAAATTTAGTTAGGTATTAGAATTCTTCTTCTTAGGGTCAGTTTTGCTATTATGCTCAATAGTTAGCAAAATCATCAAATTGAAGATCGTTTATTTTTTAAATCTAACAATAAGGTAATGTCCATGCACAGAAGCCATATAATTCGCTGGGACTTTCACTGTAACTATAGAATCTGGAATGGAGCTGTATGATATCATGATAAACTGGTGGAGAAGTTTCTTAACTTACCTTTCTACTTGCTTGAATATCTAGTAATAGTTGTGTGTACTGCCGATGCTTCAACGCATAAAGAATTGTTAAAAGAAAGACTGAAGGATGGTAACCTCCAGTGGCTTGGTTACTTGTCATCAACAAGTATGTCTTTTTTTCACTAATGCAGGACGAAAGTTTGCAATTATTGTTCTAGATGTTTTATTTTGACCTGACACAATTATTAAGATGAACTGAAAGTCCTTGTTCTCAAGATTTACTCTCCAAAGTTACTGGTTTCATTCTTTTTTCTTCTTCATCTTCCTCTTTCTTTCCTTAAATGAGAGGAAAAAATAGTTCTGACAATTAGGAAATTATGTTAAAGTGACTTTACTTTTACAAGGAAAGCACCAATGTAACAACTCATGTTACCAACACAAGGATAATATGTATTATAATCACCTAAGTACAACTGAGAAATGTAATCAACAAACAAATAACAACTAAAGATCCGTAAAAGGAAGAAGAACGGAAATACAAAGATAGGTAGAAGGGGGATGAGAAGCCATTGAAGAATTGGAGGTGAGAAACATAGACCTTGCCTAAGGAACAATACACAATACGCATAATCTATTTTGCTCCCACAAGTGCTATTTATCAACCAAAATCCCAAACATAGCCACTTAATATGGCATTGGGCTGCTTTGTCAATAGAGGTCTAGGCCAATTCATAACACTATCATTAAAAAAAAATTGGACTACCCTCAAGCCGCAGGTTGAACAAAGAATACTCATGTTTCTCTTTTTCTCTTCCCTTGGAGAGATTGGTTTGTCCATTCATGTATTACAACAACACCTGAAAACAACAAAAACAACTTAATAGAACAGTCTGAATTATTTTCTTGGCTGTTGTGGAAACTGGAAACTAAATACAGCTGAGTTCTTATCGGCTTATTGCTTCTTTGCTCACATCCATTAAAGTATAACCAAATACAGCCGAGTTCTTATCGGTTTATTGCTTCTTTGCTCACATCGGTTAAAGTATACTCTTTTACTAATCTATGCTGTTAGCTACTTATCAAATATATTGCAAACAAATAAGAAAAGATATTACTTGTATGGGTTAGTGTGTTTACCTATTACATTTTGATAAGTATATGTACACCTACTTCTTTGAAGTATACAAAAATAAGGAGAATATAGAAATATAGTACCTCCTTCCTAATAAACTAAACTTGATTTGTCCTGCAACTTTTTATAGCAAAATCTATTAGTAGATTATTACATTGAGGTTGGTAAAATATAAGTGGTTCAACAAGTCATTTAAAATGAACAATTGAAATAATCAGTATGAATGATATTTAATCCAGTTAGAAACAATATGATTTAGTAAAAGTTTGCGTTAATCTAATAGACAGCCTATATCACAAAGTATGTTAGTGACTACCGATCCTGAGAAACTTATTTTTCCTATTTGGACTAATAGGTGTTTATGGAGACTCTGGTGGCCGGTGCATGGGTTGATGAAGAGTAAGTCTACGTTAAACAAATCTCTTTGGTGCATTCAAGTAGTCATCCTAGATTTATGTTTTACCATATTTCAGGTTTCCGCCAAGCCCGGCAACTGAATTGGCAAAAGCAAGGATAGCTGCTGAGAAAGGATGGTTCCATCTGACGTGTGATGCAAGGGTCACTGCCCAAATTTTTAGACTGGTTGGTATATATGGTCCTGGAAGAAGGTTGAGGTGAGTATACGTAGCTCTTGACATGTTTACTTCAATTGGACATTGCATTGTATCTTCTCCAGATATGTTACATCTTTAACACTTAGTTTAATGGAGGACACTTTGATTTAGTTGCTCACTTACTCATTTTTACTAATGTTTCTATGCATCCCGTATTCATGTTGCTGACATCTGCCAGGCACTTAAGTTCAGCATACAGAGGCCATCTCCTGGGTACATTCGATAATGCCACCCTTTGTTCATTTAATTAGATTGTCTTAAATAGTACTCCTACGATTTATGTTGATAAAACCTCTTTTTCTTTTTCCAAGTTAATTCTTGTGTAGTTGTGTGTTGATTATCTATTAAATTATGTCTCTGAAGTTGGTAATATTTTGACTGCATAAAACTGGATTGAAGATTTTAGCACACTTGTGTATTTGCTTCTGCTCCAGTGGTTACTATATATGTGCAATAATTTCCAGGTCATTTTGATGAGGTAATTTCATCTTCAATTAATTGATTGTCCGGTTTGGCAGTTCAGGAAGATATACAATGTAGTTGATGACGACCCTGCTCCTAGAGAGCAGGTATTCAAGTTTGCTAAGAACTTGGTTGAGAAGAGAAATGGCCAGGCCATTTGACCTCCAACAACTCTGCTGAAGATGCAGAATCTCTAATTCTGAAGGGAGCTTCAATGGGAGAGAAGCAAGTCTCCAATAAACGCATTAGAACGGAACTGGGAGTGAGACTGCTTTATCCGAATATGAATCTGGATTGTGTAGCATTATTGAGCTCATGGAAAATTCATTTTTCGCGGAATAATTGATTAGGTCCATATGTGCAATGGCTCCATCTTTAGACTGGAAATGGAAGCTTTCCAATATATCCAATTGTATGTGGTGTTTACTGATGTCAAAGGATGAAAAGATTTAGCTATTAGGATGACTAGAAACATGAAGAAGTTTTGAGATATTCAAAAAGAATATTTGTAAGACAACTTGTTATCTTTTTAAAAAATTTCATATACAAATCTATATATAATAATAAAGCTGAATGACAAAAAAGTGAGGTGGCAGGTCTCATTGAGCAGCATCACTATTTATCTTTTTTCTTAGAATTTTGAACTTTTCCTTCATTTTTTGACCAAAAAATTTGTAAGAATTATATTTTTTTTCCTCATTAATTATTGACATTTATTTCATTTCTTCAAACCTTTCTCTCTACATAACGTGTTGTGTATATTCACTATTCAGAATCTCAATAGTAGTTTCTTTTGCAATTACTCAATATTTACCATCCTATTTAGTACCTATCATTATTATACATAATTAATACGTAATAATTATAGGAGGAGAAAAGTCGGCTAACAACAAATCTGGTTCTTCTTTATAACACTAAAAATGCTTTGATTCATTGCAAGCAGCATCAAACATACTCAAATGGAGGACTTATATCAGGCAAAATTTCAGAAATCTCTCCTTTTTTTTTTTATCAATAGAGATCTTTTCTGTTGCTAACTCATTATTTATTCATAGTAATATGATTGGAAGGTACAGAGAGACAACATTGTATTTTCATGCTAGGTTTCAAACTTTTTTTTTTTTTTTTTTTCATATGTTTCATTTTATTGTAATTTTTTCCCCTACAACATCATTACTTTGATGTATTTTAATTTACTCTAATATTTGTATTTTTATTCTGATAATGATTATTTTCGGATGTTGTTTGTATTTATCTATTTTCCTTAGTTGGTGGATGTTATTTTATTTATCCTATTTTATTTATAATAATTTATTGAAGTATTATTTTGGTTGATAATTTTGATCTTCAATTTATATTATTCTCTTCGTTTTGTTTTAGGACCTAAAAGTGGAATTTCTAATTGATCTCTAATAGGTATGAATTCTAGTAAAAGCAAATTTATCAATGTTATGATTTCTAATATCAATTGTCTCTTGAATTTTTAAAATTATTTTTTTGATAGTTTGACGTATGACCCAAAAATGCCTTGCTTTTGATTATATTATTAAATCTTTAAATTGAATTTCCGAACAGACATCGATATCGTTACATAAGCTATTTGATAAGTCTTTGATTTGAATTTCACAAAAGAATGATGAAAAGGTTGCTGATACTTTTTAATGTGTATGTTCTTTTAGTTAAGGTTATTCACCAGCTTAAATCCTGTCATCAATTAAATTTTCTTGATTTATGGACAATAAGAAAGTTCATTAACTGAGTTTGAAGTTTCAGGAAGGGTAAATTTCATAGATGGTTCATATAAATTGAGTTTTTTTCACCAAAGTCACTTAACTATATTTTCCAGCACAAAAATCATGTACACCGGAAAATTTCATCTCTGGTGGATAATATTTTCTCATATTTTTGTATTTAATATAATAAATATAAATTCAATTAAAAAAATTCGATCCGACCCATCCAAAATTCATATCTAATGGGTACTAATCTTTTACTTTTTTATAATTTACTTTTTTTATTAAATATAAATTTAATTTAAAGTTTTAAATTAGAAGTTACGTCGTGTCCTAAAATGATACGGCGTGTGGACGTTCTTTCACTCCTTTTAACCATTAATTCCTTATATATAACTGGAAGAAGTTTTGTATTTTCATAGACTTTTAATTTACTTTAACTTTTAATATATAACATTTTTAAATTTTGAAATTGTCAATGAACAAAGTGTCAAGATTCTACACCAAAAATAAAATGATTGTACCTTCTCTATTTGTTCAATTATAGAAAGAAGCATCACTTGAATTTCTCTAAAATAGAGAAGTCATTACGTGTCCATGATTTCCTCAACTGAATGAAGAGTAAGAAATTGCTAATTTTGGTCCATGGGATTACAGTAAAGTTTCATTCTTCTTATGCACAAAGACAATAATTCTACTGCCAAAGATTGATCAAGTTCATAAATTAAGCTGTATAATTTATAAATTTGACAATGCAAATAACATTTTGTTCGCAATTTTAAATAAATTTAAGAACTACTATGTTATTGTCGCGGTTAATTTTGCCAACAATAATGAACCGATCATAGTAATAACGACAACAGTAACAGTAGAGTAGTGGTATAGTAGCAGCAATAATAGGCAAAAAAAAAAAAGGACAACCCGATACACTAAAGCTTCCGCTATAGTTTTTCTTGATTAAATGTTTAGTGTAAAGATCAATTTTAAAACGTATTTTATAATTTGTGTTTATTTTGATGATCTAAAAAACAAATGAAAAAAAGGTTAGTAAGAACTTATGTGCAGTATTGTATATCTTTATACATTTGATTTTGTCTTTTAATGTCGTTTATATGTATGTCTTCGTTGTATGTCTATTCTCTAAAATTGTCAATGTACTGTTTTATTCTATTAAATTAAGAAAATTTACAAAATAATTTATTTTTTTTAAAAGTATCTAACCGCGCAAAGCACGGACATATTAACTAGTGTACAGGTAATAAGATAGTGATGTGATATGGTTGGACAATCCCGTCCGCATATGCTACCTGTAAATTAGTACCGCATTTAGTAAGACCATGTGGCATAGACGATGGAGTCTTTTCCATCTTTTCTTTCTAAAAATTTGGACAGAACAGATTTTGGAGTGGGGGAATTTAAGATGAACTTGTATTGCAAGTACTGTTGTGCAACGAATACAGCTACGTCAATACATTGAACAAGAGGACAAAGAGAATTTCCAGATTCATTTACGGACATTACTTAGTGATGACTGATGAGATATACTTTTATGTGCTGTTAAGTATATCACGTTAATTGAGAAAATGTAACAACTGTTTAATTGAGAAATTAAATTACATCTAACATTCCATTTCTTTCGTCATATATCTTTCTAAGGATGACTATAATATGGAAATGAAACTAGTAAAGTAATAAAATTTGCATGATTTTTCTCAAAAGGACTCACACTATTAAGAAATCATATATTTTATACATAGCTTTTAATATTTTCAGTTATTGATGCAGGACTTTTGTTCGTACACCCAATAATCTCCCTCTTGAATTAAGTATCACGTGACCATCATCACGATCCACGGGTCACCAAGATTCACTATTTGTCACCCACATCGTTTGAGTGTTTAATGACAACTGAAGCCCGCAACGAGATTTTTTGTGTGTGTGCATCCCCAAGCTTGTAAGGTAAGCAAATTGAGCCCTGCATCCATCCTCCGCCACATCCTCATACTCATCCCGCTGAACTTGAGCTCTGACCTCTAATATCAGTTGTTGAACTCAATCAACTCAAAAATAACCTTAAATTATGTGATATTATTCACTTTTGAATCAAATCCATATGATTTTTTTAAAAGATCTCACATCATCAAAAAATTTATCAATATAAGACTTTTATTCACACATTCCAACAAAAATAATTGAGACTCTTGACATCCATATCAAAATATTAAAGGCAGTTGAGGATAAGCATCATCATTAGTTGTTGTGAATTGTGACAATAAATATGTAGATGTTCAATGAACAAGTGTAATAGGACAGATACGTGTCAAAGTCATCTGATCTACCCAGCTGCGCAGCGCTTGTTTGCCGCATATATGAAACCTCTTTTGTCGCTATATATACTATATTTTCCTGAGATGTTTTGATTTTGCAGGTGAATTAATATGTTTTGAAGGATAATGATGAATTGCCCCATATTCCATCGACTCTTCTGTCGCTTCTGTCCCATACTGCACTGCTCACCACTTTATTTCAAGTGAAGTGGAATACAGGTCGTTTAATTTGTTCAAAATTGACTAGTTGAGAGGAGGTTTCACTTTAATAAATAAATAATAGTATATGTATAGTTAACAAGGTCTCAGATTAGCAATAGAAAGGGGCTATCTAGCTTATCGACAAGGAACATATACAATGTAATTTTCTTAGGGTCATTATTAAAGATTGTTGATATTTATTGAAGGTGATCATTGTAATTATCACATATATTTGGAGAGAGGCAAATAAATATGTAAATTTTTTGACGAACAAAAATATAAACATAAACATAAACATGCAGCATATTTACTAATCTGGGAAAACACACTTAAGGATATGGAGTTTATCCTTGTAGCAGACTTAAGCCATGTACCTTATGAATGATATTTAAAAATTTATTTAGCTTTCCAATGTACCCAAAAAGGAAAAAACCCTTTTCAGATAGTATATATATATTCTTTAAATAAATTCTTGCAGGAACCCCAAAAGAGATGGTACGTGTACCCTGGTACGGGGAGTAATAGATTTGTTAGTACCTGCAGACTGTATTAATGTTGATGGATATAGCAAATATTGTACAACTTCCACAGGATTGATAGAATGGAAATTATATTACTAGTTGAACTTGGCCAATATAGCGTACCTAATTCAACATGATGCTTTCTATACATCCTTTTACGGGAATGGTACGTATAATCAAAAAACGGCGTAGTCCCCCCTCAAATTACTTAAGAGTATACTGACACTAATGTCAAATGCTATTAAAACAAAAACGTCAAATGTTATTTAAGCTACGTTGTCTTTTAATGTGTGTTGCATTCGAGCCACATAGTTTCTGCCCCCTATATCATGTTTAGAGATGGTCTCAAATCTCTATGTAGGTTTCCGATTTATAAAAGTATCATTTTTGAAAGAAGTTTAAAAATATTCTATAATTTTATCTGATAATAAAAGAATACGATCGATATGGCAAATAGAAAAAATAACAAATGCATCCGTTAGATTTGTAAATACTTAAGAATCTCATTTGTGATATATGCTCTACTTGATATCATAATCATCAACAAATCAAAAAACATAAGAGGAATTATCATTACATGTATAGTCCATCACATATAAGGGACATATGTCCATGGAAAGTTAGAACAATTTAATTAAAAAAATCCTCTACCTCCAGCAATGCAAATTAAAATAAGATAGTAGTATTTTACTATCACGTTAAATTATTCAAATTTGACGTAAGAACACACTGCAATATTTTAATTTATGTCAGCAACCTAAGAGTAAGAGTAACATTAAAAAAATTAGCAGAAAATAAAATTTTGATTCAATTTATTTCAAATAAATAATAAAATATTCATAACAGTGTCGAAAGCACATAATTACAAACCATCATCCTCTTGTTTTTTATTTATCTTTCAGGGTACAGACGGGCCACAAGTAAAAGATGGTCTCCATGTATATTACAGTATTTTTTTTATCTTGACCATATAGCCACTGCCAACTGGTCCCATTGAAATAAATTTTCAGGGGCAGAAACGTAAAAAGCAACTCAGCATACAGAGTCCGAGCAGTCGAGAATGTTTTTCTTAATGTCTTTTTGAGTACTATTCCATAGAGGCCACCTTTGCTATAGCTAGTGGCGGAGCCAGGATTTTCATTAAGGGGGTTCAAAGTGCACACATGAACTAATCGAAGGGGGTTCAACATCTACTACATATACATAAAAAATAATTTTCACCTTGTATAAATAGTAAAATTTTTCGCCGAAGGGGGTTCATGGATATATGCTAGATCCGCCCCTGGCTATAGCCTATATATATGCATCCCTCATTTTAGAACTCTTCGATTCTTCATTTATAGAAAGAAAAAAAAAAAAAGAAACCTGCAAGAAATCATGAAGGCGCTTATGTTATTACGGGGTCAGCAAAATTCAATAGCGTATTGTGTGAAGGAAAATAAACCATGTGTTGTTGGTTGGGTGAATTTGTATTTGAAAGATTGTCTTTGCAATGTTCGTGATGAATTCTCTTTCGGTTTTGGTCTTATAAGCCTCGTCTGTTGGGCTGTTGCTGAAATCCCACAAATTATCACCAATTTTCGAACCAAATCCAGTCATGGTGTTTCACTTCTTTTTCTTCTTGGTTGGGTTGTTGGGTAATTAGCTTCTTAATTCATTATTTTACTTTTCATTACTCCATTTTCTTCAATTTCACAATGCTAATTCGGAGTGTCAAATAATTTCCTTTTGATTGAACCATAAATTCACCATTTTATTATATGTTCGTTATGTTCGATGCAGTGACATGTTCAATCTAGTAGGTTGCCTTCTCGAGCCTGCGACGGTAAGCAGCTTTAAATACAATACCATAATGAAGTAAATTAACCAATGAATTTTCGTTTATTTTCACCGAATTGCCTTTAATCGATTTTCTCTTCATCCAGTTGCCGACCCAATTGTACACAGCTGTGGTAATGCAATGCTTATCCAAGCCTTTTACTATTTGCTAATCTCAGTAGTTTTTTTTAAAAAAAATAAATAAAATAATTACCTTAACATTTTTATTTTAATGTTATGTTATGGAACAGCTTTACACAGCGACTACTATCATACTAGTGCTGCAAATCTTGTATTATGATTATTTCTATAGGTGCTGGAAACGCAGTGACAATGACTCTGGCCAAGAGGTACAAATTAAACGTCCTCAAGTCTGTAATTGCTGATTAATTAATTTAATGACACGATAAGTGTAAAGAAGAAAGATTGATGATTTGATTAACTTAAATTAGGTTGAAGAAGTACTGAAGAAGCCATTGAAACCACAAAAACCAACAGATACAGGAATTCCAATACCCGGAGGCACAGGAAGATCCGCATCACGCCGCATGGACTTCTATTTCACGTGAGTCTATGCTTTTTTTTCTCCATCCACTAGCACTTTTCCCGTGTCACAAAACAATACATGTCTTTGCTCAATTGGAACAAGGCTTAGTTCTGAGTGTCTAAATTGACTATTTTGACAAGTTTAAGGTGCTGACTATGTATTAAGCCTAATTTGTATGTTTTTATGTTAATTTATTAATCAACCTTGGTATATTAACATGATTTGGTTTACACCATTTTTGTAGACTGATGATTTATTTTTATACCCGATTAGTGTGAAAAGATAAAGCAAGTAGTCGATTTTTGGGTGTGGATTAATTAGACTAATTTATTGCTAAGTATTTAAATATTTGGGAGCAGATCTGCAAGATCTTTGGCTGGCAGTTCAACCCCACCATTTAGGTCAAATCTGAGGCCTATAGCAAGCGGTCCATCAGCAGTGGGACTTAACCATGATTACTCTTCAGATGATGACACAATTGATCCACCATTAAATATTTCTGTTAGCCAATCTAAGCCTATCCCGCGTTCAGTAAGTGAATCTCCTCCCGTAGGTCTATTAATTTTTATATTGATTTGTTACTAGTGGTGTTTAATTAGTGCAAGTTGAAAATTTACTTCTGTACGTTGCAACTTGCTTATAATATAGTGCACTTACTATATGTCACTGTGAAACATTTGCTGGTCCCAGTATATGAGACAAGCATCCTATATTCCCGTAGTATAATGCCCAAAGGCAAGTTGATAGGCGTTTCTCCTCTTTGTCCACTTCCTATACATGTAATGTGAAATATTGATGGTCCCAGTATATGCCAAAAGCATCATATATATATTCCCATAGCCATAATGCCCGAAGGCAAGTCGAGAGGTTTCTCCTCTCCTTGGCGGAGCCTCAAGGGATCTGAAAAAATGAAGTGTGCCACACTTAAAATTCAAGTATACAACCTAAAACAATTTTGAGTTACATTTTAATTTCCTTATTTCAAAGGGATCTAACCATTTACATACTTCATAATAACGAATAAGTAATTCTTCTGTTGAAGAATTTTTTATTATTATTCCGAGCTGAGATGGTAAAATTTGATAGTAGACGATTTTCAGGCAGGTTATGCAGCGTTCTTAGCAACATCGTCCGGACTGCCTCATCAGACAAAGGCTTTAATTGTTGGATTTGGTGGAAGAAAACTATTACAAGTATGTTTCTTCAGTAATTGCACCTTAACATCCTGGAACATTCAAGGCTGATTTGTGACATATTCATTTTATGGCAGGAGCATGGGACAGAACACAGTGCACTAGGCCAATGTTTGGGGTGGATGATGGCTGCTGTCTACATGGGTGGCAGGCTACCTCAAATATGGTTAAACGTAAGTCATGATATTTCACATTATAACGCCAACAACATGCTAACAGTTAATGTTAAAGCTCCTGTTTTGGCTGATGCAAAAAAATTTCTTTGTTTGACAGATTAAACGTGGGAGTGTCGAGGTAAATATTCCACAGAATGCTCTTCTGGACATTAGAACTTGCATTTTGGGCATTATATAAGCAAAAGGGTAATGTGCTTTCTTTAAACTCAATGCGCAGGGCTTAAATCCTTTCATGTTTGTGTTTGCACTCATCGCCAATGTCACTTACGTGGGGAGGTAGTTTCCCCTTAATTTCTTTACTCTGTATAGTAAGCACTTCTAAATATTTTGCAGTACTGTTTATGCATATAAGTTGATCATTCTAAATATATGAAAACTAAATCGTCATTAAAATGCATCGTATAACCTTCTCCTGATGCATTTACTTGTTCCGTTTACGTGATGCAGTATACTACTTAGATCAACAGAATGGAGTAAGATTAAGGCCAATATGCCTTGGTTGTTGGATGCAGTTGTCTGCGTTGTGCTAGACTTATTTGTATCCTGTCATAGTGCCTTTGCAATTTTTTTAAACAATATTTATCTGCTCTTTTCTTATACGTATTCATCTTCCTTAATTAAAACTGTTTGTGCTCTTAACACAACTATAGATCATATTACAATATATCTACTACAAATACTTCCCAAAGAATTCTTCCACTTCCAATGGCGGAGAATATGGAGGAGCCTACAAGGAAGCGAACAAGAAATGAGCTACATTATATGGGCTGGCTGCTCTGCTATATATACTCCTAAATTCTGAAGAGTTTTGCGGCTATTTCTCCTTGTAATCGAGTCTCTTACATCCCTTTTTTAATCATAACAATGACTACTGGATCTTTAATTTGGTAGAATGATACTTTTTTCATTCCACTTCGTGATTCAATAGATAAAGAAATATCTGGCGGTGGGTCTGCAAATGATCCGTGAACCTTATGAGCCTCTTGGTCTACAAAAGCTAGCTACAAAAAAACAACAAAATATCCAGTGCAATTCCACAAGTGGGGCTTGGGGAGGGTAGAGTGTACGTAGACTTCACCCCTATCTCGTGGAGGCAGCGAGGCTCTTACTAAAAGACCCTCGGCTAAAGTGCCGTCTAGAAAAAAAATAGCTGCATATGTAATTTTGAATGATGACGAGAAAATTCGGTGTCTTTAATCTCAATCCTTAACTGCATGGGACAATGAGGACAACGAATTAATGTTTGTGGTTTGTAATCTGTGCATCTGCACTTTGGCTCCTTAGGACGAATTAAAGTTATTGGTCTCAATCTGTGCAATGGCTCCTTGTAACAAAGTGAATGTTGACATTTTAAGAATGTCTCCACTAAATTGCGGAGTGCACAAATCGAGGTTGAAAATAGCATGACTTGTTCGTATCTGCATTTAACAATGCATTTACGCAAGCCACATGAATCATGATTGCATTAACATGGTGCTGTGACCATGAACAAATTGTCGACGTTTCGGTTAAAATATGTGACATAGTTTCATTCAAAAACTTTAATAGCGAAAGATTGATACATTTTCATTTACTTTATTATATTTTCAGCACATTACTTTATGTGCGGGCTTGATTAATTTTCACTTTTTGTGAATTTTAATTTTTGGATAATAGATGGAAGTAGAATTAAATCGGTTACTCTCTGTATGATTTGATACTATTTTTATTTTTTTTTAAACCTAAAAACTTAAAAAGGTTAAAGTGCAGATTTTTATTTTTTATTTTTTATTTTTGGCAATAACCATTTAGTATCCCACATTGACTAATCCATTTATGTCCATTCACATCATCACGGAGAGCCAATTAAAGGGTGAAGTGTTTCTTATCAAAGGTTTTTCATTTCAAGTATTCGAACTCAAGATATTAAGGGAGAATGAATTTCATTCATTTCGTCACAGTGCTCCTTCGTGGTAATCCGCACATTTTTAGTCATTTAATTATATAATGATATCAATCTCGAGAAAGTATTATTTGTATAATCTTCCTGATTTGATAAATAAGTTGTTGAAATAATGTCTCACTATCAATATGGAGAGTGGAGACTTTCGGTTGGGCTTCAAAATATGTGTTAGTATCCATTTGCATATTCAGGGGCATAAATTATGGCTTAATAAGCTGCTCTACTTAGGAAGTTACCGACAAAATCTTTTATACACTTTCTCAATTAAAGCATGTTCTTTAAAGTAACATAAATTAATTTGACTTCTAAAAGGCATATCATTAAAGCTTTTGACTAACGCTTAAATTGCTTCGTTGGTTGTTGCCTTTACATATTTTGACCAACTTATGCCACCAATTACCAACTTCTGAAAGGACAAAACTCGCACTTAGATGATATTTTAATTTAATTTTATGTGCATTAGCTCAACCTCACCCAGCTCCTTAATTACTTTATGCATGGTTTGTTAATTTAAGAAGAAAAATACTCCTGACATTCACATTCATTGTGGAATTTACAAATTTAATCTCAAATAGAAAATTTACACTTCTGAATATCACTAAATAATCAACTGCAATCGAGTGCACTAAGTTTCGGTTATGTACGGGTCTGAAGAAGAACTGAACCATATAAGTCTATTTTACAATATAATTTTTTTCCTACACATCCATTCTTGTTAATATGATAAATCAATACTACAAGATTGATTTATTTATTTATGTAATGGGTAAAACGCGCAAAGCCCTTTAGGTGTGCATGTTGCAGCCATTTGGTTTGGAACGTTTTGTTTGTTTCAAATCTACTTGTCCCGCCAACACCACACAAAAAAAATATAGAGATACCCCTCTGCCGACACTTCTCCTCTCTCTTTTTCTCTTCAAACTTCTTATTTTGCCTTTTAGTGTGTGTATTGAAAGGAGGGAAAATGACCTTTCAGAAAAATATTTTTTCATGAGATATCATTTTTGGTGTTTGGTTGGTATGAGAGACTATTTTTCCGCACCGAAATTAAAAGGACTAATTACCTCACTTACAGATGGAAGCTGTTTTTCTTATTATTATCCTACTTCTTAATTTCATACTACTTACCAGTAGTACAATATAAGACATCACTATTAATACTTGGTACTCCTACTCAAATGTTTCATCCAAACACTCTCCAATTTGATGAAGATATTTTCCATCACCAACCAAACATACACGAATGTCACTTAATTATTTATTTCGAGCAATCTGAGATATATAAAAGATGACAAGCTAATAATAGAATAAGATTCACTTTAATCGCAAAAAGAAAAAAGAGTAAAAAGGAAAGTATGCTTGGCGAATGACAAGAGCATGGAAAAGAAGAATTGGAGATTAAATTTGGATGAAATGAACAAATAGTGAGAAGGTTATAACTTAGAAAGATTTGCTTAATAACCTGTTAATACTAGATCGTAGCAGCACTTACAACATACAAATGAAGTCCATGAACGGATTAACCTGATTAGAGATGCTAATTAAGCCACATTTTAATGGTTTAAATATGTGAATATTAATGCCCTCGATAAAGTTCACGATACCAATATGCATGCCAAAGAAAGGGTTGGGATGGGCAGAAGGCTGCGTATTTTTTCCTTCTGTAATAAACTTAATTAACTGCAAATATATGTTTTCATATCGTACGTTCAAAAATAGTACTCCTACTCCAGCAAAGTGCCAGTATAAATTTTTGGCTACGTACTGTATATTGTAATCTACGAAAAATAACAAACTTCACCTTAGCCCTTCTGTGGTGACTTTAGCTCCGTCAAAAGAAACAAATAGTACTTACTGTACATGACATAATCGATCGAAGAGGATCTCAAGACACAGATCTCTACTCTCGATCTCTTTTACTACAATTTCTAATACACCTGAAATCATAGAAGCAAGTACAAGACTATTAGGAGACATCGAAAATTTATATGAAATTGTAGTTGAAAAAGAATATTTGAAAGTTAAATTGCGTCCCTTGTAACAAAGTAACTCGACTACCTTAAGATTCAAGAGTATAATGTGTTTGTAGCAGGTCATAAGGTGACCAAAGCCCATCTAATGGACAAGGACGGTTTGCGTCGAGTCGAGCCCAAGGCTTCCCCTTCCCACTCCAATGCAAGAGGCTAACCGGACCAGGGTGCAAATCCCTGCAGAGTCCATGAAAATTATCTCCACCAAGACCATGTTGGTTCCAGCTATGATCCACTGGAGCTATATTTCCAGCAAAAACAAGCAGAAAAGGCGGTAAAGAACCCAATTCATAAATCCTCATTCTCTTTTGGAGCTCCATCCACTCTACAATCTTAGTAGTATAATCCCCTGCTCTCCATCTCACTAGATCAATAACCATCACCCCTGTGTTAAAATAACAAGGCTTTCGATTTCGATTCGCGAAAGTTAAGGAAAGAGAAGGATTAGACCAAAAAGTAGGAGTGAAGTAAGTAGTGAAATTAGCATTGCAGTATTCAGGCACTGCTAGAACAGAGTCCCCTGGTAGAGGCGTTGCTGCTAATTTAGCAATGTCATCTACTAGAATAAGATCCGAATCAAGATAGACAACCTTTTGAAGGTGTTGAGGAAGTAGATCAGCAAGATAATTGCGAGCGTAATTTAAAGGACAGTCTAAAGCAGAGCGGATTGATGTCGAAATTAGTCCTGCCACGGCTGCAATATCTTGGATTGGATAAATCGTCAAGTGCAGATAAGGGAATGATTTCTTAATAATGAGATTCAAATGTGCGGATTCAGCAGACGAAGATGCGACAAAGTGAAAGATAACGTTTTCGGGGCAAGAAGAGTGTTGTAATACAGACAGAATAGCGGCCATAGATCCCCTTAGATAAGCTATGTCAAGGGTCATAGCAGCATGTACCGCATTTTCCGAAGAATTGATGGTAGAACAACTAGGGGAGTTGTAGAACTGGGGTGCTTCTTTAAAATTGAGATTGAAATTAGTCGTGGTGCGCCCAGTAGTACAATTTTGTGTCAATAAGGAGAAAATAATCAACGTTAGGGGAAGCAGGATCCTGCCCCTGGATCTCCCAAGTTTTGGCATAATGGAGTAAGGAGACAAATTAAAAAACATGGCACACAAATGTCGTGCTATATAGTATCAGAACTTCCTTTGCCCCGCTTTATTTGTATATTTTGGAAAGTACAGTATGAATATAAGAATATTTTATTATGGATATGTTCAAACAATTTGAAGTCAATTAGTCAAAGAAAAAGGCAATCTGATTTCCTAAATATAGCACTTATATTGGGTTTTAGACCAACCTTCCTTTTTTTTCTGAAAAAAAAAATTGGAAATAAACTTTGAAGGGAATTTATTACATTTGACTGTAGGAAGCTCGGATAATCAAAGCGCAGTCGGCACGTAGTTCAGGCGGGTCCCTTTTTCGTATTTCCTTTTTCGTATATATATGGTAAATATCAAATTATTTTGATATTTTAGTAAGATTTACTTTTTTATATTTTAAATTTCTTTAATGAAAAAATCTGGTTTGGCCATTGTAGTTGCAAGATGTAATAATAAAGGTTGTTTGCTGCTCTTTTGTTCAGCCATCTGTGTTGGGTTAATATCCACACCCTCACTTCAACTCATTCCTACGTAGTCAGAATTAAGTTTATGGATTTTAAATTCTAAAAAAGTGATATCAATCTTGGTAATTGAGTTGTGAATAATTTGTATACATGTTCAGTGAATTTTGTAGAGAACCTTCCAACTCCTCCCCTGCAGATTTGCAATAAAAAAAAAGACTGTAAAATTAAGAGCTAAAGATATGCTCTGAATACTCCCTACTAAACATGTTGCAGATGGTAGTGTCGTTTATTTCTTAGTTATTATAGTGCTCTTTAGCTTGTCGTTAGTATAGAAATCCTAAGGGAGAATAACTCCAATGAAATGAACTTTAAACTTTAGCTTCTAAGTTGGGAAAGTTTCCTTTGAACTTGTACTCCCTCCGTTCATTTTTATTTGTCTATTTTTCTATTTTGAGATGCCCAATAATACTTGTCCAGTTTGAAAAACCAATACATAATTTTCCTTTTTCTTCCATTTTACCCTTGATATTAAATATTATTCATCTCTTATTGCATTTTTCAAAGCAAAAAATTTATTATATTCAAAGAGTGATATATATCACCCCTCTATTTATTATTTTTTAAGGTATGTGTCAAGTCAGAAGTGGATAGCTAAAAATGGACTGAGGGAGTACCATTGTGCAATTTCTATAAATATTGATATGCTTCATTTAATTGGAAAACCTACCCCTAACTTTAGCTATTAAATCATTAGTCAAAATACATATGCTGAAATTCTCTATAGTTGTAAACAAAGATGGACCGACTTGTGATCCTATTTCCCTTCCAAAAAATCTATCTTCACCCTTTTTTTTTTAATTATAATTGTATTGTCCGGACTAGCTTTCGTGCATCTCGAGTAATTTCACAAGATACTTGTCACCTCCCATCAGCAACAAGTACCAAGTAACTCTATCCATCAAGGCTAGGATATATGGAAAGAAATCACATAGTTTTTTGTCTCCACTACGGGATTTAAACATGAGACCTCATGGGTCTCACCCATTTCATTGACCACTACGCCACCCCCTTGGGTGTTCATCGCCCTTTGTTCCCTCTTATTTACTTTACCTGCACTATTTGTAAATTTACATATTGAATATTTTATATATGGGCGAAGAGAAGCCAGATGGAGGGTCGATAAGATGATCATAAATCCAAAAGGGAAGTGGAATGTACTCGTAGCAACAAAGTAACTCCTAATAGGGACTTATCGTCTTTATATCTTTAATTTAGCTACCCCATGTGATCCACTACTATACTTTTTATTTATTATCCCAAAACGAGCTGTCTGCCTTTGATTGCCGCTAACCTAAGCTGAAACATATTGCATTTTTTATTTCTAATTTTTTTTTTCCTTAGCATTTTAGTTGAGTCTTGCATCATTAGTATTTTAGTTGGTACCAACTATCACGTAGCGTCTTCCTAACATGTCTTAGAAGGGAAACCTAATCGAGGTAAAGGAAGTAAGGAACCGATTTCTGTGTGATTACTTTCCATCAACTGAAGGCCTCCTCTGTACATTAGACTAGACTGTCAATGCCATATGGAAAAATCAATATCAAGATCACAATATGTGAAGAGAAAACTGAATGAAAGTTTACTTGCATTAAAAAGAGCAACAATCTCCTCAACGGATATAATAGTCCAAGTTTCTAGCAAATTAAAACAAACAATTTTCTATTTCTATTGACTTATTAGATCCGTATTACTAGTATATATAGGGATAGGGTTAATTAAGGTTTAGTGTTGAACGAATAAGAAATGGAGTAATCAGTATGGTTGATAAGTTGCACCATGAATGATTCAATTAATTTCACATGTTCATGCTTTAAGCTTTTTGATCTTCCAACATAATTGAAGGGGACTAGTGTTAGTGTATCCATCCATCTGTTTAGCCATCCATCAATCAAGCACTTCCTCGTTATCAGGAATTAAAATCTTGTCTCTTATACTCTGTCTATTTCATATTACTTGACCCTTGTTGATCTGACACACACCTTAATAAAGTTTTAATTAGAGGTATCTTTTACTAAATTAACCTTAGAATTGATGTTTTAGAACTCTAAATTTGAATTCGGCTAATTTATGTAATTATTTAATATGAAGGATAATATGGGGAAAAGAACTCTCTTCATTTGCTAAAATAAATGACAAGTAAAATGAAATAAATATCTTTAGTATGAGGGTCAAGTGATATGAAAAGGAGGAAGTATATAACAATCAGAACTTTCTTTGCTCTGCTTTATAAAGAGACAGATCTTTAATTTAGGAAATGTTGAAACAAATTGACTTCAATAGAGTATTAGTAGTCAAAATAAAAGGTTAATTTGATTTCCTAAACACTGTAGGTAGGAAGTAGGAACTGTAATAAATGATACGCCATGTTTTCAGACTTTTTTTTTTTGTTTTGTTTTCTGCACGTATTCATGCGGGTCCCGTCCCTCTCTTTTTTTGGGGGGAGGTTGTTGAGTCCATTTTTTAAAAAACTTTAGCTTCCTTAATTTTGGGTTAAGCAAATGTCACTGTTCAGATACTTTAAGGGCTCTTTAATTCAGGTATGAATCCAATCAAAGAAAGAAAACTACAGTTAAAACAGAAATTAAAAAGGTTATATGATGGATAAATGCTTTAATACTGCTATCTTTGGCAGATAAAAACGTCATCATTTCTAGTTATAGTGAAAGTGGAGAATCACTTCCAACCAAACGAATTCAAACTTTAGCTTCTGTTTTAGTCCTCGTCTATGCTGCTCGAATTCGATACAAATATCGAATTCTCTAAAAATATTGTGATATTTGTATCGAATTCTTTAAAAATATATTATTTTTGAAATATTCAATACCCACCCATTGATATCTTTAAAAAGTACGAGCAACATAGGTCCTAATCCCAGAGGTTTCCATTGGACTTGCACAACTTCTATATCGACAGATCTCATTGAATTGGAAACCTACTCGTTTCTTTAGCTATTGAACCATAGTCAACAAAATAATAAAAGCATCAGTCAAATATCTAACGAAATTTCCCATAACATTTAATGCAGGTGGACCTACTTGTGATGATTGATCCCATTTCTCTTTCATAAATCTAACATCTCCCTCCCTATTTCTGGTCTTAGATTTTGTCTTTACTTTTTCTCCATCACTAATTCTGCTTGAATTAACTTGATTTATAAGCTAAAAGAATTTTATTTTTTTTTGATATTTTTTAAGTCTAAAGTAAAATGCTAAAAATTACTCTGTGTCTTTGTCAAACACCTTCAAAAATTAAAAAGTAATTAAAAATCAAAAACACATAAAAATAAATCAATTCAAACACCCTCTAACTTATATATGATCCTAAAACAAGATGTTTGCCCCTTGCTTTTAACTGAGAGATATCACTGGTTGATTTCTCTACTCTATTTTCGTTTAGATTTTGGCATATGTTCTATCCTGAGTCTTGCCTCATTAGTTACTGAAAAAAGTAATCCTAATCTCCAAATAGAGGACTAAATGTTCTAGAATTAATTGATAGGCAAATCAGTAAGTTTTGTAGTGAAGAATGAGAGACAAACACTCAGACTAGAGATTAACAATAGAAACCTCCCTACAAAAGGATGTGGCGCAGCAGATGCACGGAGCTACTAGTCTTTGTACGAGTTCTTCCCTTGAATAGGTCCTACGCAGCGCGAATCCTGCTTAATTACAACAACAACATATCCAGTGTATATATTCTCATAAAGTGGGATCTGCGGAGGTTGGAGTGTATGCAGACCATACCACCACTTCAAATGAAGTAGAGAAGCTATTTCCGATAGACCGCCGGTTCATGACAAAATAGTAAAAAGACGAAATGAAAACAAAAACATCAATAGAGAAAAAAAATATCCCACATCAATAGACGTAATGAAAACAAAAACAAGATAGAATATCACATCAATAGAGGGAAACAGAAACAAGATACCCACCGAGTAATACTATAAACTATCTATCCGAAAAAGAAACTACAAGACACGTGCATAGCACTACGACTATTGGCACGACTGTAACAAAAACAACTCTAACCACTAACAAGGACTCCCTCCAACCTATTAACCCTCTAACCTAATCCTGCTTAATTAGGTTCCAATGTTATGAATACCAATCACTGAATGAGGAAAAAAAAATAGAAAACCTCAAACATTAATTTTACATAGGGATGGAGACTTAATTAAGAATGAATAACTTAATACGACTTAGATCTGTGTTAACTAAAGTAATCAGAGCATAGTAAGTACATAGAAATTGCGTCATTAATTGGACGGGACAACCAGATGATGAAAAAAATGATTGAATAGCATGTGCTGTATCACATGGTCATGCTTTAAGCTTTTAGATCTTCCAACAGAATTAATGGACGTCCACTATTGTAATTTGTTCCATTTATGTAACTAGTTATCTATCAAACGTCGTAATCAGGACTCCTTCCTTTAATTAGTTGGAGACATTTGTATATGACGAGGGTCTCAATACTTCTCACAAGTCACGTCCTAAAATATTGCATTACAGGAACGAAATCTATTTTATCCAGAAATTTCTTTTTTCTTTATGCAATACGGTCGCGTGCAATAACTAAGAGTTCATAGCCCAATCAAGATGAGATGGAGGCCACAGCGAGACACAAGAGCAACTCTACTTTAACCACGTTGTTAACTCGTGAGTCATGAAAAATCAATTGCGAGCTAAAGGGAAATGGCTAAGCAAGAAAATAAGCTTGATGAGTTTGATACAATGAAAGGAAAAAAGGGCAGTTCGGTGCACTAAAGTTGCCGCTATGCGCGGTGTTCGGAGAAGGGCCCCACCACAAGGGTGTATTATACGCAGCCTTATCTTGCATTTCTATCAGAGGTTGTTTTCAAGGCTTGAACCCGTAACCTCCTGGTCACATGGCAGCAACTTTACCAGTTACTCCAAGGCTCCCCTTCCGTTTGATACAATGAAAGAGTTGAACTATATTTAGAAGAATGACTTTTATCTTTATAGTTTTTGTAAAAAAGAAGCGGCATATGGTAAATCTATCTTTTGTGTGCATGGAGTGGGATCACGTCAGATGCAGGTTATAAGTTTTGCTTAATTTTTTTAAACCCATTCTTATTTTTAACTTTCAGTTCTTTAAGGGGTCGTTTGGTAGAGTGTATAAAAATAGTGCAAAATATAATGTATTATTAACGCTTGTATTAATAATACTTGTATTAGTTATGCTTGCATTTTTCTTATACACTGTTTGACTTAATGTATTAAAAATAACAATAATTGCATAATTTCTAAAAAAAATATAAATAAATTTACAAAAATACCCTCCATAAATATGATGGAAAGAATGTAAAAATCATATTGAGGGACAATTGTGATTTTAAATATAATAATGCATATATTAAATCCATTGCATTACTAATACCATAAATTTTCATGCATTAGTAATATACTCCTAAGGAGTCGTTTGGTAGAGTGAATAAGAACAGTGTTAAATAGGGTGTATTAAAAATGTTTGCATTAGTTATGCAGACATTATTTATTATATAATGTCTGATTTGATGTATTAAAAATAATGTGTTGTATAATTTTTGTAAAAAAATATTTGTTCGACAAAAATACCCTCTACATTTTCTTTGTCTGTTCTTTTATTAAAACCCAGACCAACGAATTGGGGCCTTAACATTAGTGTTGTGCTCGCCATCCTACTGAAACTCCATTGTTCCGCCATGGCCGGCGTTGCTTCTTTTATCTCCACCAATTCCTCAAACAAATTCAAAACTCAAACCCTCCTTCCCCAGATTTATAACCTCCGAAAACAAAGAATCCAATTTCATGTCCACACCTCAATAACAGAACATCCAATTCTAGTGTAGAAGACCAAACAATGTCTGATTAACTGAAAGGAAGAAGAAGATGCGGTGAAAAATTTCCTTGTTTTTCCATGGCTAAGTATAAAGAAGAGAGGCAAAGTACAGAGAATAGAGGTAAAGTACAATGGAAAATGACGGGGGAAAATATTCTAATAGGGATTTGAGGGGCAATTTAGTCATTTAATAAGTTAATGCATGTATTGAAATCTTTTGTATTACTAATACATAGAAAATGGTGGTATTAGTAATACATAGTTTAATACACAATAGAGTGTGTAACTAATGCAAGCATTAGTTATACATAGGCTTAAAAGATGTACCAAACAAGGTATTATTAGTACACAAGAGTAATGCATGCATTAGATTTTTTAACACACACTACCAAACGGCCCCTTAATACCAAATAGAGTGTGTAACTAATGCAAGCATTAGTAATACATAGGATAAAAAAGTGTACCAAACAAGGTATTAATAATACACAAAACTAATGCATGTATTATTTTTTTCAATACACTCTACCAAACGACCCCTTATTTTTAAATTATTTATTTGTTTATTTATTTTGGACAGACAACTAGACTAGCAACATCACGTTTAACAATCGAGGAGCCAAGTAAATACACTTCGACGTAAAAGCATCCACTTTAATGGATGTAACCTCAACTACAGATTCTGATGTCCTAACAATCTTCACTATTATAACTACTACCTAACAGAAAGCTTCAATAAAAGCAAACCTACTATGAGACGTGACAGGATAAATTTAACTGTCGTGACGATACCTTTCAACATCATCGGAAATTCTGTTCATCACTAGACTGGTTGGATCTGCCGTAGACACCCAAAAGAACTTCACAAGGCAAGCTAAAATAAAATAGAGGCGTTGCAATTGAGCAAAGAACACTTCAAAGAGGTAATAGAGCAGTTCCTCAAAACCATCATATAAAACTAGTTAAAGATGAAACTGAACTATCTGAAATCAGAACGGGGACTTGCCACCTGATATGTTAGTTCAAACATATCATCTGATCTTCTCATTGGAATGTTATGTCATTACATTTGCCATACATTCATCCTAAACTATTTTTGCACAGACGCCAACCAAAACACAAGTAATATCAATCAAATTTAAATCAAAACACAAGTAGCAGCACTGTCTATTCCACTATGTCAATATTGTAGATCCTCTTTTTTCACTAGGTAGGGTTTGGAGGATGAACATTGATTAATAGTGATAAAAATACCAGTATATCTTCACTGTAACTCCAGTCAACTAAAGTAGCGACGCCTTGGCTGGATAGTATGATCTGATGAACATCAGAAACAAAAGAGGTTATAACACCCAACAACGCACATAACTGAAAAGCATTACAAGTCATCTCTTACTTTGGTATTCTTACCCAAAAGGGGGTGCGGAAGCAACGAGCTAGAACCAACTTAAGTATTCAAAATATACACATTTCACAGAAATATAAACTGGTTACATTAAATTAACAAAGTGCCAGCATCTACAAATCACTAAAGTAGAAACTTCAAAGTGAGTGCAGAATTGACATATCCACAGGCACAAAATCTGATAGCCAACATTAGAACCAGGCATAGACTGAATCAATTCTTTAGCCCAACAAATAAATGAGCACAAGAAAACCAACAAGTAAGAACATAAACTTGAGATTGCTATCTGCTTGTACTTGGGCTGTGTCATGAGCATTACGAACATGTGCCCCATGATATGCAGGGGTATATCCAAAAGGGTGATTGGATGCGGTAGGATACGCTGTCGGACCAGGAAATCCATGAAACTGGAAGCTGAGTAATGAAGGGAGCAATCCACCGAAACCAGCAGACATTGTAAAGCCACCAAATCTTGCAGTTGCTGTTGGAAAAAATCCTCCCATGTGACCAAATCCAAGATTAGGAAAATTATTTGGTTCAGGTTGAGGAGCAGTTTCAGGTCGTTGTCCTGCAGGCCTGTTGGGAATTTCAAGTCCGGGGATTGGTTTTGATCTGGGATCAGTAGAAGTCCTTCCTCTGCCATAAAGAGGAACTAATTTCTCCTCTTGAATAAGGGCCTTACAGACAGGGCATTCATGGCACTGTGAGTGAAGACGTAACCATCTATAAAGGCATGGCCAACAGTAGAGGTGACCACAGAGTGTCACAATGGGATCCTGGGCCAATTCAAAACAGATATTGCATTCAAAATCACCAGCATCATTGTTCCCATCCCCAAAGGAAGAAGAAGAGCTTGCAAATGCCCTGGTAGTTGAGTCCTGCATCTCACTCAGTTTAATCTGTATTGGAAACTTCAAGCTGCAAACACCCAAACCTGAGAAATACAAGTATTAAGAGTTGGTCAAAAAGAATGAATGGAAGGTGCAAGAGTAATACCAACTCAAGTTCATTTAGGTACCCACCTCAAACAATGTGTTTGGTATAGCGGAAAATCATTCACCCTGAATATCTCAAATTATTGAAAATGTTCATCCCAAGTAGACATTTTTTCCACTACAATGGCGGAATGACTTCCATCACGTCATATTCATTATCGTATACGAATACGAATATATTTATCTTTAGATTCTTACATAGTATCCTTTGTTTCAACTAAAACATAAATTTGTCGTCAACCATAGATAAAAAAAGTCATCAAAAACTATCCTAATAACCTACATTCCACCTCGTACCATTGCCAGATTTCACAAGGTTATTTCCAACAAAAGACTAAACTATCTATCGCTAAATGACAAACCAAAAATTTGCAGATATTTAATGTTATACCAAACATTCCTAAATATGAAGAACCTCTTCCTCATATGGCAGATCTAACTGATTTGCATAAGCCAAACATCTTTCTCAAAGGAAAACTACGCGCAGAATATAAGACAAAAACCTTAAATCAGATCACCACACCTATGTCACGACAACGCAACCAACAACTAAGTCCCAAAATACCAAACTATTTGAAATCGGCTATATCAATATTCTTTTAATTTCACAACTTCGAGCCTAATTCATTCCAATACGGGCAAATTATTTCCCTTTAACTCCTCAATTACATATACAACGACATGGTAAAAACAAAAATCTCAACACTCTTGATTTTTAACCAGAACGAAACGAAAACCTCAAATCTGATCAAACCCTATGTCACGACAAGTCGATAACAAAACCAATAACAAAGTCCCAATATCAAACCAATTGAAATCGGCTATATCGGGCCAAATTCATTCCTATACGGGCATATTATTAACCTTTTAACACCTCAATTACATATACAACAACAGGGGTAAAAACTAAAATCTCAACAATCCTGATTCTGAGAAATTAAAGATTTCTATCAATAAAGGAACAAAATATTTTCAATTTACATAATAAAAAAAAAAAAACAGAATAGATCAGAACAAATAACATGACATGCAAATTGAAGAAAATTATTTAAAAAAAAAAAAAGAAAAAGCACCAAGGAATTATGAACGTACCGATTCAGAAGAAAAACAAGAGGATTCAAAAGCAATTAATGGATCGACGCTAAGAAGGATTGACTGAATCAAAGAAAGAATTGTAAGGGCTTTTCACCCTATCTTTCCCAAAGTTTTAACTATACCGTCTCTAATTTCGGTTATACCCCGAGAAGGTCAAGCGGATCCCGTCATTGACACTTTTATTGGGCCGTTGTATGAAGGGAATGTTGGATCACAGGCCCATAGTAAGGGGGGAAAAGGCCCAAACCTCAATATCTATGGATTGGGCTTGTTTATGAGAAAATAACATAATTAGACAAATATCAGCCTTATATCTACAGAAGCACACCTAACTTTAAAATAATTACAAAACCTCGCCTAGCATTTGTGTGTATCTTCATATACACCGGTATCTAAAGATACACGTTCTAGTAGCACCTAACATACCAAATACACATGTATCTTCAGATACACATTCTATTTGGCAGCTGCAAAAGATATCTTTTTTCAATTTTATAGAGGCTTGTAACTAAGATACACGATCTCAACTAATGTAACTGAGATACGTGATCTTAGACGATGTATCTTAGGAAATCTTGAGACAGATACTATACCAGTAATTATCGTTTAAAGCTCCTATATTTTTATGGCTTGCCTCTTGTTTATGGGTCGATTTGATTTGATTTTTGTCTATTAAACTAAATTATTTATGTCGGTTGTTAAATATTCAATCAAAATAATTGTCATGTTTTGCTTTTCGAGAGTTAATTTGATTTTTTTTTTATGAAGATCTAAAAACTATACGAAAAGTATTGTAAGTGGTAATACTGCTTATATTGATATGATGAAAAGATATATATTTAAATGTTAGTCAAAGTTGATGTATTTCGATTCTTGAAAATGAAGCGTGACAAATATTTTGAAACCTAAGAAGTAAAATATATTCGAATCTTTTGTTTTGATTTTGTTGATTCTTTTTATATTTCAAGTTTTTCTTCTCCTATGAAAACTAGTTCATTTCAATTTTGCCAGAGTTAAAAGGACACATTTTCTTTTTTGTCCGTATATCTTTAGCAAGAGTTGAATAAATCAATTAGTCTATTATTTATGAATTAATCTATCAGTGAGAAATTTCATTTCTAGACATGACAATTATGTTATTCATTTTTGTATACAAATCAAACAACCACCTTACATCTAATTTTTTTTTTAAAAAATGCTTTTCACTCCCCTTTGAAGATTGGTTACACTCAGGGTCGTTTGGTGTGATGGACAATGGAATATAATCTTGGGATAAATTTTTAGTACTCCTTAATTATTTGTTTGGTTACAAAGTGTGAGATAACTTATCCCAGGATTAATAATTAGTACTGGGATAAGTTATTCCTACATGTGGGTGGAATAGTAACACTGGGATAACTTATCCCGGGATAAAATGTATAAAATAATAAAAATAGCCCCCCTAAACCCTCTCTTATACATCATTTTCAAATCCATATATATTCAAATAATTTTTAATACCATTTATAATAACATTTACAATCTTCACTACTCGTTATTTTTTTGATAATATATTTTTTCATTAAAAAATTATACTATATAAAATGTAATTTTTATTTATGCATATATGTAGAATTTATTTGACCAATTCTTATGTTTATTTATATTTTGATTTCTCTTAAAATATTATACTCCACTAGTATTGATGATGATGTACGATATAATGATAATGTCGATGATGATATAATAAGTAACTGAAATTTAAGTATTAGTCTTGCTTATGAAAGTGTTGAATGCTAACCATTAGAAATTATGAAGAAAAGCTTTGTAGTCAAATGTTTAGAAATGGTTATATGTTTCTAACTAAAAATAAATTAGTTGAGTTGAAGGCTACTTAATTACATATTTTTAATTAAATAGTCTTTTAGTCACTTGAAAATTTGTATTTTATATATTAATTAAAATAAAGATAATTTTAATATTTTACAATATCAAAGTGATATGTGCTTAAATAAAGTGAATAAACAATAAAACACATACATAATCATGAGAATGCACACATAAAAATATTTAAGCTAAATAAGATGAAAATTTTATTTTTGAGAATGAATAACTAAAGCTTGCAAAGAAAATATATATATAAAAAAATAAGGTGGAGGATATTTTTTAAACAAGCAACTTATTCTTAGAAATTATGGAATGCATATTATTTTGAATATGACAAACCAAACACTCAATAAGAAATAATCCCAACATAATTTATCCCAGCATAACTTATCCCAACATAATTTATCCCAACATAACTAATCCCAGTACAACTTGTATTCAAACCAAACAACCCCAATGTTTTCTACCATGCTATTTTAAATTGCTTTTTGTCTAGGTAGAGGTATATTTTTTGTTTTAACAAAGATAGTTATCAAATTGTTAGCACCGCATAAAAACATTTCTCCTAGAGTAGCTGCTATAACTTGATGCTCACTGGAAATTTCTCCACTCTAAAAGTAGAATGTTTTTTCAAGCTCCTTTCAATTAATGGATATGTCCCAATTAAAAATCTTTAGCAAAAGACCATGTAGAGGCACTACTTTCAGTCAATTTTTTTCCCTACCTTCTTGATTGATAGATAGTGGGGACTAGCATTTGTCTTCATTGAATTTGTTGAATTTATATCTGTCCTTCGCAAATTGAATTTGGACAAATATCTCTAAACTTTTCATCCAGGTAAGAGTGAAATGGCTAGATTTGCCCCATCTCCCTATCACCTTTCCTTTCAATGATATATAATGTATTTCTCCACTTACTCCTCAATTAATGTTTCACTAGTCACATCTCTTACAAAGTGATAAGTAAAATGATAATCTTACTATTTCAATCTTAATTATTGCTTTCTTCATTCCATTTTAATTGGGCATATTTTATTTTATACGGTGATTAAAAAATTATAAATAAAATAATAAATTTTATTATTTTATTTTTTATCCATATTAATGATATTCGTTAGGCATAGGAATAGACATTGAAATTATAATTAATTGTAGGGATAAAATTAAAAAAAATAATTAATTTTATCTTAATTTAGTAAGTGATCAACTAATATGAGAAATTTATTTTTAGTAAGATTATTAACTAAAATGGGACGGAGGAGGTATAAATCATCTCACTCATTGAGAAATGAATTGAAAAAAGGGATTTGGCTCCCCTCCGATGAGTGATCAGTCCAGTTCCTCCAGTTGGCCCCTGAATGTCTTACACGTGTCCCCCTCAAATTTAAAGGGACCAGATTTATTCTATTAACTACACCCTTTAACCCAGGTTTAGTATTAGCATTCTCTCACACATGTAATTCACCACACTAGTTATCCCCTCCGCTCCGACCATTTTACTCCTCCCTGTTTTCCATTGATGCTCCTAAAAAAAATTATAATGTCTGCAATTATCTTCTTAGATGCGTATCGACGATTTACTTTTACAAAGTAAAGTAACATTCTTAAAGCCCAAAGCTTTTTCACGTACTTAAATTAAAGGATAATTCAAAAAATAAGAAATTTCAGATAAATAAAGACTCAGAAACGAAGTACGATTTCAAATAGTCCATTACCATGAGTAAAAATGTTTTAAAAAGAGAAGAATATGAAATCCCAAAATTTCCATCCAAGTGAAAAAAAAAAAAAAGTGCATCAAGCAAAGTTTTCATCCCCAATTTCCACGCCACTCTTTTTCATTGCTCTAAGTGTGACCTCACTTAAAGAAAACATTGTTATACTTCAGATCCTTGATATTATAAATGGCTTTTGTCTAGTAAATGCTAGTGTAAGTTTTTCAACTTGAATGTATAGCCGATTTCTCATTATCTCATCTATGATATTAATAGCATAATGCAATTGGAAGTCTTCACGGTAATGGAGTAATTTGAGTAAAAAATTGTATTATTTCTCAAGACTTGCCATTGCAACTTTGAAGAAGAAGAAATCAATTCCTATTCATTGATTGTCTGACAGCCGATGGGAAGAGCGGAGAAGAGAGAGAATGTGCTAATACTAAACCTGGTTAAAGGATGTAGTTAATAGAACAAATCTGATCCCTTCAATTTTTGAGAGGGACACGTGTAAGACATTCAGGGGTCAATTGATATATAATTCAGATCGATTGCGTAGATATTCCTCTTTTAGTCACCATTTGGATTTATCCCACTTTTAAAAGTTTTGCAAATATAGCTTTTAGAAAATTCTATTTCGATCAATATTAGATTCATGTTTGCTTATATATTGCTCAACTATACAAACAAAATATGGATACTTCCTTTGTTCGAATTAATGTGACACTGTTTGAAATTGGAAGATTTTTTAATTTTGTGGTGTAAAATAAATCTATGATATTATAAATCATTTTATTAAGGTAAAGGGAAGTAGGGAACTTTAAGTTTCAGTCCAATCTTGTATTATTAAAGAGAATATGAAAGTTTATATAGCTTGAAAAGATCGAGTTCGAAGATTTAAAAAAAACGAAAACAGATGAAAGCGAACTCTAAAATATAAAATTTTAAATTTTTGCCGAAGGATTTGTTATTAATAAAAGACTGATGATTAATGCAGCCTGAACTTATTAATTGCTAGAACCGAGGATTGCCAAACTTTTCAGGAGAAACATAAGAAAATATTTATCGGTGTAACGGTATATAAATGGATCTTGGCTTAAAAGAGGTAAAGATTATTCAAATCATATTAAAGAAACTCGGATATGGTTAAGATCTTCGATTCATTTAACTTAATTTACACCATTTTTTGTAAAAAAGAACTAACATATTTGTCATTTATCCCAAGTAAAAACTTGAGAAATGAAGATAATAGGAAATGAAGAGAAACCAAATCCACCACAACTGCTCTTTAGAATAGGGAGTTCCAGGGAATATAATTGAACAGATAAAGAACTAGTTCTAAAAGTAAGCTAAGAATCTGATTCTCCTTTACTATTGAGAATATTGGTTGTGTAATATAATGGAGCATCAACAAGAGAATTTGGTAGAAATTGTGAGGCATCAAAGGTTTAAAACGTGTCTATATCAACTATTGTGCCGTTAAAAAATCTATATAAGAGTTCGAATTTTATGCGTTATAGAGTAAAAACATTTACATCATCGAGTCACAAAGAAGGTAATAACATGTAATTAATAACTCTGTAACATATATAAGCTTTAACCATAAACTATTTGCGTATTTGTTTGAATACACAAATAATACGGATAGGGAAACAGTAATAACTTTAAAAAAAAAAAAAAACCAATGAAATGAATACGATCAATGTTAGATTTTTAGTAATTTAGTATATATACCCACCAGAAAAATAAAGTGTTTGAAATAACTATAGCATTGGCTATGATTATTCGAAAGATCAAAGGGAACGATATTTAGAAATATACTGAATTATTATATATTATATAAGGAGTAAAATCCATGCATATCTTAAATGAGCTAAAAATAGTGATAAAAGAAGTGGGGAAAAGGAGCTTTGGTATCCAACCCATATATATATCTCGGTCCTAGGCTTGCTTCTTGTGGTTTATATATAAACAAAATTTCATAACAACCACTCATTTTCCACCAAACCTTTCACTTAAAAAATCCTCTGCGTAACTCCTTTTGCTGAGACATTAAGAAGCTACTAGCTAGAAGTGTACTACAAAGTTTAGCAGTGGAGCTACGTAGCCTTTTATTGGTGCGAATCGCATTAATTCATATTCACAATATTTGCGAATATAACTTTCTGGCTTGTGATTGCATATATTTTTCCGATGATTCAGAACGTGAGGTATTACCTCTCCGAGCACCCTTCCGTTGTAAACTTTCGTTGGAGTCACAGCCAATCATGGGGCAACACGTGGTTCTTCCTCTTCACCTCCATAACAGCCTACGTCCTCTTCTCCGTCTTCCTCCATTTCCTCCTTCTCCTCCTCTTCCGCCACCGCCGTCCTCTCCCTCTCGGCCCTATCCCCGCCGTCCACTCCCTCTCTATGGTCCTCATCTCCCTCACCATCTTCACCGGAATCCTCCTCTCCGCCGCCGCTGAAATCCGCGAAACTCGGTGGTTCTGGCGGCGGAACAAAACCACCACATTCCAGTGGCTTCTCTGTTTCCCTCTCGGCACTCGTCCTTCGGGACGCGTCTTCTTTTGGTCCTACATTTTCTACCTCTCTCGCTTCCTCCACACGCTACGTACTTTCTTCACAATTCTCCGTCGTCGAAAACTCTCCTTCTTTCAACTCTTCAACCACTCTATCCTTATATTTATGTCCTTCTTATGGCTAGAATTCTCGCAGTCGTTTCAAGTGCTCGCAATACTATTTACAACGTTGTTGTATTCTGTTGTTTATGGTTACAGATTTTGGACCGCGATTGGATTGCGAAGCGCGTGTTTCCCGTTTGTTGTAAGCTGTCAGATTTTGTTACTAGGGTGCAACGTTGTGTGCCATGTTGGGGTGTTGTTGCTGCATTTTATGAAAGGTGGGTGTAATGGAATTGGGGCATGGGTTTTTAATTCTGTGCTCAATGCTGCTATACTTTTTTTGTTTCTCAACTTTTATGTGAAGGTGCATTTGAGGAATAGAAAGGTTGAAGAGACTGATAATTTAGATTCTGTGAAGAACAAGGATATTTGAAGTCCAGCCAGTTTGTCTACTTCTTTTCTTTACCAAATTTTGCATTAATGTTTTGTGAGTTTGGATTGTCACTTTACAGTTACGAGTATGTATAATAATACTGTAATTGATACAGCTATCCGAATTCATAGCCAATGATTGAAGTAGTGATATTCAGACGGCCAAATCATGACAAAGTCATTTCACGCATGGTCAATTGCTTCCCTTTTAGTCAAGTATATCCTTTAATTTGACCAACTTATTCCAAACTCAACTCCAACAGTAATTCTTTTAAAATCCTCTTATGACAAAATAATGCATACCTTTATTATAAACAAATTTTGAAAATTTGATCAAAATTGCTATCAATTCGTATATGACTTTTTCGTAATTCACTGTAGAATGATATTTAACATACCAATATGGACGGAAACATTGCTCGCTGGATTACTCATTAACTTGCTAGCTAACTTTTGTGATAATACCAGTATCATTTTTCGAAGGGGCGGCAACTATCTGAAAAGGTCATAATTTTCTACTCATTTTGTAAGAGGTCAAAAGATCGATCTCATTTCCTCAAGAGAGACTTGAGAGTATGTTGGATGTCGAGATATATAAAAACTCTCCTCTAAGTTTATTAAGATAATCCCAATAAATTACGTTATATATATTTCTGGGAAGTGCAATCAGATGGCATATCTTCTTGAAGGCCAAGTGGCCTTTAGTCAGGCAGATTAGTACTTGTATGAATTATGATACATGATTAATACGCTTCTGTCGCTAGCCAAGTACCAAATATTAAAAATCTATTTGTCACCATGTCTTACTGAAGTGTAATAGTAACTTATTCGAAAGTTTCAGTGCATTCCATTCTACAATGGGATAACATATTATCTCATATTTTCAGATCTTTTTTTTTTTAATTATATTTTTCTCAAAGACTATTAAAAGTAGTTTTCAGTTTAAGTTCTGTTGCAATTTATAATTATATTGATAAAATGCAATAAGCAATTATACACGCGTTGAGCATACATAGCTTGTATTCCGAATGCACGTTCTCTTTGACGGATATGTAAAAAACACGTTAATTATATTTTTGTCAAAACCAAATGTTGTGTACTAACTAAATGATATTTTTATTAATTATTTTTCTTTATTTTAGACGATTCATGATGTTATTACACTATTTTTATAATGACAAATTATGACAATTGATCTCATATGTAAAACTCATTGACATCGGAGGACCATGCACCGAGAGTTATGATGGGATGTATAAGATCCTTTTATTTTCAATTAGAGATGTTGGATTCGAATTTTAAATTGGAAAATTTCATAGTAAGCACTTTTTCCTTTAGTAGTGTTAGAGTGGGTGAAAGTCCCATATTGATTGGGGAATGGAGTGGCGGTCTGCTTATATAGACTTGAGCGATCCTCTCCTAATGAGCTAGCTTTTGATGTTGAATTAGGTGAATTTAAATTAGTAAAGACTTAAAATCAAATACCGAACACTAGTGGAAAACAAACAAGAACATGGAAGGGGTTACTTTTTTTATGTCATTATTTGCAGAGCTCTACTTTGTCCATCTCTAGGTATTATTTCCACATACCAACCGTGGGGCAAAACTCATTGAATTCGAGTCTTATCCCCAATCTTATTCAAGTATGTGGCGACATGCTTTCCCAGCTCTCAATAACTTGAATCCCAGTGGAGTTATTTCTTGTCAGTTCCCTAATGTTTCCAAAAGCTGTGCAGTGATCAATTTTTTCTGTCTTACATTCAGGATATTTTGGAGAGTTTTCCAATGAACTTATAATATCAATGGCACTCCAATAATGTATATATGCATATATATTAAACAAATACTTATAATTCGTATAAAGTGTTTACATCGAACTAATTAAGAATACAGTTTAAATGGTTAAAAATATATATATTACTTAGTAAATGGTAAGTAGAGTGAACAAATTTGGTGGGCGTGGTACTCTCATAATTATTGGAAATGTACTTTAACGTGCTAGCTAGGTGAGTGTAAGTTTTTAGCGTGCTACCATTATATTCACTGTTAAGAAAAGAGCAGTCAAATCCATGATTATTTGGTTTCTACTCGCGGTGGAATATGCCCTTTAAATGGAGATTTAGATTCTATAATATGAGTAATTAAATTGTTCAAAATTATGGCACATTTGATGGTAAAGATACACATGGCTACTTGCAACTTTAGGTCATTATCAGATCGATCCGTTAAGATATTTTGGGTGTGTTCGTTATGAGGAAAATGTTACTCAAGAAAATAAATGACTTTCTTACTTATTTTTTTGTGTTTTTTTTTTACGTAAACAAAAAATGCTATCCTAAAAGCATTTGTACATAATTTAGACAAATACTCCCTCCATTTCAAAATAAATGAATTGCTGAGACTTTTTTTATAGTTAAAAATAATTGAATTGTTCAAAGTTCAAGGGAATTGTTTGGATTTTTTTTCATATTTACCCTTTTTTTAATGATGTTCTTAACTACTTTACATTTTTCTAGGAGAATAGGTTGAATAATTAAAAGGGTAATAGTGGAAAGTAGCCTTAAATTTATGTCCTTAACTATTTTTCTTAATAGATGTGCATCACCTTAACAATTCATTTATTTTAAAATGGAGGGAGTATTATGGAAGATAGGGATGGGGTCTACGAAGGGTGGAGGGACACAATTAATGTGGAATGTCAGTTGTGTAAATTGTTTTCCCTTCTTCGAATTCATAGAAAAATTGAAAAATATTTTCTAAAAATATGTCTATTCATTTCATTAAATGTCGTTCGTTTGCATTAGTAGAACTTAATCTCTTCCTAAGTTGATCTTAATTAGAAATGGTTATGTAATAATTTAGATTTGTGTTGTAGTATAGTGATTATAACTCTCTCTTCTCTTTTACACACATTCCTCTCTTTCAATATTCACAGGCCAGCTCTATCCACCTAACATTTTTCCTTAAAAAGAAAATATAAAAATGATACAAATTTAGGTGTAAGCTATAAATAAACTTTATTCCAATTGTTTTAACGTAATTATAATGGATGACATCAAATAGTTGTTAGATATGGATCAAGAATTTCTCACCGAGTCCAGTGGGCTTTACCTGGTCTTCACATAACCAGGACTATTTCAATCTTAATTGGGCCATAATTCTTTAGTTTAGAAAGCAAACCCAGTGATTCTTACCAACCAAAACTACCAAAAACATAAGAATTGGGTTTCATTATACAGTTCTCTTATATATAGTTCTAACAAAAGCTCATATACGTTCATATCCAATCTTAATCTTAAGGCTATCGGTAATGCTTCAACCCACTTGGTGAAGTAGTCTATAGTGTCATTTCACGTGCTTGGTTAGATCTCCTAACCTAATGTAATGAATGAGAAGGTGAAAATTGCCACAAGCAGAAATTAACAATTATTTTTTTTGACTTGCACTTTTTTATCAATAGTTATCCTTTATAATTTTTTCATTTCAAATTTAAATCTAGTAATGACTTTTTTCACTTGTTCTCTATGGCTTGCGAGCTAATCGCAAGAAAAAAGAAAAGAAAAAATACACAAAATGGACCAAAAAACAAAAATATTTACACTCAAATATCTCTTTTCATACTAAATCTAATAATACACAGTCGGCCAAAAATATTTATCACTCGGGCCCCATTAGTTTAGGCACAAACTTCCGGCGAATTTAATGCTTACTGGTCCACTTCTCCCACTTAGTTTTCTTCTCCTTGCTTTATTGTGGTGAACTTGCACGTTTTCAATTTAACTTGTCCTCTTCCTTTTTGTCCATTTCCTTCTTATTTTATCTTCTTTTTTTTTCTTTTGACCTATAAAAAAAAATATTGGCTAGATATTTTTTAGATTAATAAAAATAAAAATATTAATAATTAGATTAAAATACTAAATAATTAAGAAAAATACTCAAATCACTAGTTTATTATTAGATTTTATATTAATAAAAAATATAACTTTATAATTAAATAACTAGACTATAATAAAAAATAAATAAGAAAAATATCAAAGTCGACTAACGTATTTATTTTCTATTTTCTCTTGTTGGATCTTTTTTGTTTTCTTGTTTTATTTTATCTTTGTTTTTTATTAAATTATCTTCTGACGAAAGATAAAAAAATTATTTTTAAAATATTTTTTCTACTTCTCTTTCGCTTTTTGTGTTATTTACTATTCTTATTATTAAATATAAAAATAAGTTGCTAATTATTTTTTGCTTTAAAATAAATAATTTGATTGTAACAAGAAATAATTAAAAAGAATATTAAATTCACTAATTTATTTAGTAAAATATATTTTTTATTTTTGATTAGATTATCTTATTTTATCTTTTCTTTTTAAAGATATAATAAAATATAAAAATAAAAATATTATCTAACTATTTTTAGACTAATAAAAATATATAAAAATAATAAATAAAAAACAAAAATGAATAACTAAGAAAAAGAGTGTCTCATTAAAAAACTACAAAAATGAATTTAATGCTTACTGATCCACTTCTCCCACTTAGCTTTCTTTTCCTTGCTTTGTTGGGGTGAACTTGCACGTTTTCAATTTAACTTGTCTTCTTCTTTTTTGTCCATTTCCTTCTTATTTTATCTTCTTTTTTTTTCTTTTGACAGATAAAAAAAAATATTGGCTAGGTATTTTTTAGATTAATAAAAATAAAAATATTAATAATTAGATTAAAATACTAAATAATTAAGAAAAATACTCAAATCACTAGTTTATTATTAGATTTTATATTAACAAAAAATATAATTTTATAATTAAATAACAAGACTACAATAAAAAATAAATAAGAAAAATATCAAAGTCGACTAACGTATTTATTTTTTATTTTCTCTTGTTGGATCTTTTTTGTTTTTTTGTTTTATTTTAACTTTGTTTTTTATTAAATTAACTTCTGACGAAAGATTAAAAAAATTATTTTAAAAATATTTTTTCTACTTCTCTTTCGCTTTTTATGTAATTTACTATTCATATTTTTAAATATAAAAATAAGTTGCTAATTATTTTTTGACTAAAAAATATTTAAAAATAAATAATTTGATTGTAACAAGAAGTAATTAAAAAGAATATTAAATTCACTAATTTATTTAGTAAAATATATTTTTTATTTTTGATTAGATTATCTTATTTTATCTTTTCTTTTTAAAGATATAATAAAATATAAAAATAAAAATATTATCTAACTATTTTTAGACTAATAAAAATATATAAAAATTATAAATAAAAAACAAAAATGAATAACTAAGAAAAAGAGTGTCTCATTAAAAAACTACAAAAATGAATTTAATGCTTACTGATCCACTTCTCCCACTTAGCTTTCTTTTCCTTGCTTTGTTGTGGTGAACTTGCACGTTTTTAATTTAACTTGTCTTCTTCCTTTTTGTCTATTTTCTTCTTATTTTATCTTCTTTTTTTTTCTTTTGACCTATAAAAAAAAATATTGGCTAGGTATTTTTTAGATTAATTAAAATAATAATATTAATAATTAGATTAAAATACTAAATAATTAAGAAAAATACTCAAATCACTAGTTTATTATTAGATTTTATATTAATAAAAAATATAATTTTATAATTAAATAACTAGATTATAATAAAAAATAAATAAGAAAAATATCAAAGTCGACTAACGTATTTATTTTCTATTTTCTCTTGTTGGATCTTTTTTGTTTTCTTGTTTTATTTTATCTTTGTTTTTTATTAAATTATCTTCTGACGAAAGATTAAAAACTTATTTTTAAAATATTTTTTCTACTTCTCTTTCGCTTTTTGTGTTATTTACTATTCTTATTATTAAATATAAAAATAAGTTGCTAATTATTTTTTACTTTAAAATAAATAATTTGATTGTAACAAGAAGTAATTAAAAAGAATATTAAATTCACTAATTTATTTAGTAAAATATATTTTTTATTTTTGATTAGATTATCTTATTTTATCTTTTCTTTTTAAATATATAATAAAATATAAAAATAAAAATATTATCTAACTATTTTTAGACTAATAAAAATATATAAAAATTATAAATAAAAAACAAAAATGAATAACTAAGAAAAAGAGTGTCTCATTAAAAAACTACAAAAATGAATTTAATGCTCACTGATCCACTTCTCCCACTTAGCTTTCTTTTCCTTGCTTTGTTGTGGTGAACTTGCACGTTTTCAATTTAACTTGTCTTCTTCCTTTTTGTCTATTTTCTTCTTATTTTATCTTCTTTTTTTTTCTTTTGACCTATAAAAAAAAATATTGGCTACGTATTTTTTAGATTAATTAAAAAATAATATTAATAATTAGATTAAAATACTAAATAATTAAGAAAAATACTCAAATCACTAGTTTATTATTAGATTTTATATTAATAAAAAATATAATTTTATAATTAAATAACTAGACTATAATAAAAAATAAATAAGAAAAATATCAAAGTCGACTAACGTATTTATTTTTTATTTTCTCTTGTTGGATCTTTTTGTTTTGTTTTGTTTTATTTTATCCTTGTTTTTTATTAAATTATCTTCTGACGAAAGATAAAAAAAATTATTTTTTAAATATTTTTTCTACTTCTCTTTCTCTTTTTGTGTTATTTACTATTCTTATTTTTAAATATAAAAATAAGTCGCTAATTATTTTTTACTTTAAAATAAATAATTTGATTGTAACAAGAAGTAATTAAAAAGAATATTAAATTCACTAATTTATTTAGTAAAATATATTTTTTATTTTTGATTAGATTATCCTATTTTATTTTTTATTTTAAAATATATAATAAAATATAAAAATAAAAATATTATCTAACTATTTTTAGACTAATAAAAATAATAAATAAAAAACAAAAATGAATAACTAAGAAAAAGAGTGTCTCATTAAAAAACTAGAACAATCCTCTTTGATAAAATTAGCTACTTATTTTTATATATATACCATGACCTTTTATAGATGTACTGTCATGGTGTCATTACATACATAAGCAAATCCCAATGATACAGTGGCAGTATATATATAGTATGGTGGTGTCATAGAAGTCTGACTGAAAGATTGTAGCAGACATCAATGATACCATGACAGTATATAGATATACTGTCATGGTATCACTACGGCCTGAAGCAAACCTCAATGATACCATATCAATATATGTGTGTATATATATATATATATATATTGTAATGTTATCATGAAGGTCTGACCGAAGGATTAAAGCAGACATCAATGATACCATGACAATATATAGATATACTGTGATGGTATTATGAAGGTCTGACCGAAGGATTAAAGCAGACATCAATGATACCATGACAGTATATAAATATACAGTGATGGTATCATAGAGGTCTCACTGAAGTATTGAAGCAAGCATTTCAATGATACAATGACAACGTGTAGATATATTGTGATGGTATCATTACGGACTGAAGCAAATCTCAATGATACCATGTCAGTATATATACGTGATGACATCATGAATGTCTTACTGAACGATTGAAGCAGACATCAATAATACCGTGACAGTATATAGATATACTGTGATAGTATCATTATGAGCTGAAGCAAACCTCAATGATACCATATTTGTATATGTATATTGTGATGGTGTCATGGAGGTCTGAAGCAGACATCATTGATACCATGACAATATATAAATATACTATGATGGTATCATGGAGGTCTCACTGAATTATTGAAGCAGACATCAATGATACCATGACGATATACAGATATACAGTGATGGTATCATTACAGACTGAAGCAAACCCCAATGACACCATGTCAATATATATATAGTATATTGGGATAGTATCCTGGAGGTTTCACTGAAGGATTGAAGTAGACATCAATGATATCATGACAGTATATAAATATATATTGTGATAGTATCTTTACGGACTGAAGCAAATCCAATGATACCATAACAGTATATAGATATACTGTGATGGTATCATCTAGGTACCATTAAGGATCGAAGCAGACAATAATGATATCATGATAGTATATCTATACTGTGATAGTATCATGAGGGTCTTACTGAAGGATTGAAGCAAACATCAATATACCATGACAGTATATAGATATACTGTTATGCCATCATAACAGACTGAATCAAACTCCAATGTTACCATATCAGTATGTATATACTGTGTTGGTATCACGAAGGATTGAAGCAGACGTCAATAACACCATGTCAGTATATATATGCTGTGATGGTATCATGAAGCTCTGACTGAAGGATTGAAGCAGACATCGATGATACCATTACGGTATATAGATATACTGTAATGGTATCATGGAAGTCCCACTAAGGATTGAAGCATACATCAATGATACCATAACAGTATATAGATATATTGTGATGGTATCATTACGGACTGAAGCAAATGATAAAAAACCAGAAATAAATAAAAAAGAGAATCAAATAAAATTACAAAAGAAAAAAATAAATAAAATAAAAAACAAAAATAAAAAAGGATCGAAAAGTGAAATTAGCTCGTGGTGAAAAAATAAAGAATATTATGATTTGACAAAAAAATGAATGAAAAAAATAAAGAATAAAGAAATATACGAAAGAAAATAAAAAAAAGAAAAAGGAACAAGAAATAAAAAAAATAAAAAATAAAGAGAAAAAAAAGAAGTAAAAACGCTAAAAAAATCAATAAAATAAAAAAATAAAAGAAAAAAAGAAGTAGAAAAAAAATAAAGAATAAAGAAATAAATGAAAAAAAAGAAAAGGAAAGGAACAAGAAATAAAGAAACTTAAAAAAAATAGAAAATAAAAAAAAAACACAAAAATAAAAGGAACCAATAAAGGAAAAATAAGAGAAAAATAAAAGCAGGAAAAAAAAAAAGTAGAGAAAAAACAAATGAATAAAGAAATAAACGAGATAAAATAAAAAAAGAAAAGAAAAGAAAGAAAAAAGAAGAAAAAAAGGAGTATATAAAATAAAAATTGAGTGTGAATTAGATTGTGGTGTAAAAAAAAATAAAGAATAAAATAATTTTACTAAAAAAATAAATGAACGAAGAAGCATAAAAAGAAAAAAAAGTAGAGAAATAAAAAAGAAAAGAATTAAAAGAGAGGTAAATAACTAACGCTACAAGGGAAGGGGACATTTTATGCAATTAGTTAAGGGGACATTTTATGTAAGGAGACATTTAGTTATAAATAATTTGCTCCTATGGGGCATGAATGTACTTTCTCCAAAAATAAATAAGAGATAGAAAAGAGAATAGTTGAACTAGGAGTGGGCGTTCAGTTCTTCGGTTCGGTTTTATCAAATTTCGATTTGGTTCTTCGATTTTCGCTTTTATCAATTTTGATTTTCGGTTTTAGAAAATTGTGCACCGAACACCGAACCAAACTAATTCGGTTAGGTTCGGTTTTTTCAACTTCAATTCGGTTTAGCTTGGGGGTTTTAAATCGGTTTTTCGGTGCCAAAATCAAAAATAAAATGAGAACCAAATCAAAATACAAGACACTAAAAAATTTAAAACATTGTAAATAGAATAGCAAGTGAGGACAAATGCAAATACATATCATTGTAGTGCTCCATTATTCATATCACCATACGGTGGTGGCATTTGTACAAAAATGGTTAGGAATTACAATTAGAAATTAAGAGTATTTGTGTGAATTTTTTTTTAGGAATTACAATTAGAAATATAAGTATACTAGGAATTAAAATTAAAAATTAGGAAAATATAAACGTAATAAGCTGGAAGGTAAATGTTTGATGGGGTAATTGGTATGGGCTTTGAGGCTTGGTCTTGAAAAGTTTTGGGCCAAACATGAGCTACATGAAAATTTTAAAAAAAATCTTTTAATAAAAGTTCGATTCTTTGGTGCACCGAATAACTGTTATCCTTAAATCGAACACCGAATAGAAGAATCGAACTACCGAAAAAAAATCAAAATCGAATCAAAGAACCAAACTAATTTGATTCGGTTCGGTTTTTTGATGTCCATCCCTATGTTGAACCATGCTCTTGGGCCTAGAGGTAGAACAAAGAAGTTTTAGATCCTTTTTTGGATAATTTACTAGAATTTTCAATTTTAATTAAATTAACAAAAAGAAAATTCATTTTTTTCATATAATGTGTTTTATTATATGTATGCAAATGTGAACATGTATCAATTTGTAATTGTACCACGTACACGACAAGATTGATTTCGATTCCTTCGTGCAGTATTCCTCACTTATAAATTCCCAATTGGCTCTATCAATTAATTGAGTGTGATGATTTTATGAAATTGCTTAAATAATTTATTTTCTATTTAATGTACGTCAGAATCTGGATCGTACTAATTATTGACAAACAAAATAATAATGAAAGAGAATCCCTGATGCATTATTGGTCGTCTAATCAGTGCTGAATGGTATTCTTATCATACTGATATATTAGTCGGTGTATTAATAATTAAAATTGTTAAGATTCTTCGTAATTCATTTGTCATCTCTCTAATTTCGGTACACTGACAGAAACATGCCCAATCTTAATTTGTTTTTTGTTTTTTTTTTAAAAAAAGGTTAATGAATGTTTTGATCAAATACCTTAGATAATTTCATATAATGGTAATTGAGATCACATGGCTTGCATGATTGACCTGAACACCTGAAAAGCTACCACATATATTATGAATAATGTTGTTGTTAAGAGTTCAATTTATGCACAACATGCTATCTAGCCCACAAAGTAAAGCACATTTTAATTTTTACTACTTTTTTTTTCTTAGCTATGTGTTTCGTAAGAGTCTTCACAATACTTGTAACAGTCCTAAATATAATAGATGAACATTATTATCAATATCGTTTCCATCCAATATTTTAAAATCAAATTAACTTTGATCATATCAAAAAAACAGTAGTACTAATTAAGAGTGGATTATTTTGCGAAAATGTATATTAAGTGCCTTTAACTTAAAAATAATGCATGCAAAGATGCGTTTTGTATATTCATGAAGTTGATTGAAAAAGAAAGTTTTCCACGAGAGGTGGATCATGCAGCCACCATATGAAAAGAAATGTTTGGTCATGCATGAAATAATGTCCCTTTCTATACGTTTGTAACGTAGTAGTGCTATTGCTTTCTGTATAAGCTGAGGAGTGATTGCACCATTTGGTACAGGACAAATAACAAATAGTTATATATAACAAATAAATAATATAGGAGTCCACTATCATGATGTAGTAAATAGTAATTCCTGTTTGTTTGGTTTTGGCATGGGAACGGGTGTTGGGAGATGTTAGAAAATAGATTGAAGAAATCGCGAATAATAAATCGACTTTGATAGGGTAATTATTATTTTAAAGAAATTTATAGTCTTTTACTTAGTTGTTGTAAGGATGGTGGCAGAATTTACTTTAAAATTTGTAAAAGTGGTAAGAAAGTAAGAATTGTATATAGTCAATAAAATTCGAGTTTTCAACAATTAATTCGAACTCTCCACAATAAAAAAAATGTATTTATGGTGAGCAGCAAAAGTCACAGCGGCGGAACCAAAATTTTAATGGAGTTAAAAATTAAAAGAAGTAAACACATAAAGTAGGCGAAGGGGGTTTAATATCAACTATATATGTATAGAAAATAATTTTAACTATATGTAAATAGTATAATTTTCAGCCGATAAAGGGTTCTATCTAGTCATAAGGTGGCTCTGCCCTTGGCAAGGGAAGAAGAGATGATTCAGATTGATATTCATTTTGAAGAAGATACATGTTTATGAAAGATGGTCTTAACTATATTACAAAACTACAAGTAGTCTCTTTCGCCGAATTAAAACTCTGATTTTTCAAACTACTGACAACTTGGAGCGCCTACCTTTGTTTGTGGGTAAGATAAGTTCAACATTATAATATTTAAAAATGTAATGTGGACATAGGACCTTGGACTTACATCTTATGACCTTATTCTTGATTTGCTGAAGCCAAGCAAAGTCCAAAGCCATTTAATCTGAATTTGCCTGCCTAGAAAATACCCTCCCCTGTTTCTACCCTTATCAGCCAGTAAAAACTCTCTCAGATACTTCATTTTAGGCAAATAGGCCAACCCACCACCTTTGTAGTAGGCATAGCCTCCTCTGCCATCCAGCTTACTCGGAAGTTACTGTCAACTTGCAGTAGCCAGCCACTTGTGTAAATGTAATTCAAACCTATGTTGCTTGTAATCTTAAAAAATATCTATGAATGTACGTCAAATCCTTCAAAAACAGGATCAGATACGAGTGCAGTAACATTTTTGAAAAGTCCAAGCAACTTAGAGTCGGACAATATTTGATGTTCTTATTATTTTATTTTTTCCACCAAACATAGGTGCTCTTTGATCAAGGAGAATTATATTATTTACTCCCTCCGTTCTATTTTAGTTGAGCATATTTTATTTTATACGGTGATAAGAAATTATAAATGAAATCATAAATTTTACAATTTTACCCTTTACCCATATTAATAATATCTATAATATATTACAAGTGTGAAGATCCTTAGAAAAGTGATTTAAATTTTTTGTCCTTCATTAAAAGATTCCCCAATAGATAAAACTGTCATTTGCTATTATATATTTTTAATATTTAAAATTTAAAATTAACAAAATAACATAAAGAGGCCTAAACCTTAAAAAAATCAAAATGGAAAGGCTTTTTTCCTGTGACTACATATAAGGAAAAGTTTGTTTAACCATTAAAACTTTGAAAAAGAATAATGATCGTGCACAAAAGATATATTCTTATTAGATTTTTACAAAACGAAAACATCAATTAATATTTTATTTGTGAAAACTTCCATAAAACTAAAGCATCAATTAATAGTTTATTTGTGAAAATTTCCATATTCAAACTTTCCATTAACGTAGGATTCTCTTCCGCTTCTAGGAGTTTAGAGTACTTTTAGATTAGGACTATTATTCTTTTGGTATAATATTTTGGTTTAGAATTACTTTATATATATACATATATTTCTTTCTTTTTTCAATTTTAGGAGTCTTTTTTAGGTTTACCGATTTTTTTTTTATGAGGTTATAAAAACTTTGTGAGAGTAGTTTTCTTTATTGAGTAATTTTGTGGTTTCTAGGTTTCAATTTTTTTTATCTATTACGTTGTAAGTAACTTTCGTTATTAAATCTCCAATATAACTTTGTGGTTTCTATTACATTATGTTTATTTTTTTTCTATTTCGTTGATTTTATTGATCATAAATAACAATGATTTATGTTTGTAAGCAGTTTTTGTTGTTGAGTCTCTAACATGATTTTTTTTGTTTAATTTTTTAGGTTTCAGATTTAATTTTCTATTACGCTGGTTTTATTGATCTACAGTACCCTTTGTTTATGTTTGTAAGTAGTTTTTGTTGTGGGTCTTTAACATGATTTTTTTTGTTTAATTTTCCAGGTTTTAGCTTTGCTTTTCTATTACGTTGGTTTTATTGATATTGATCTAGAGTACCCTTTGTTTATGTTTGTAAGTAGTTTTTGTTGTGGGTTGCTAACATGATTTTTTTTGTTTAATTTTTCAGGTTTCAGCTTTGCTTTTCTATTACGCTGGTTTTATTGATCAAGAGTACCCAAAACATCTTTTTATGTTTGTAAGTAACTTTCGTTATTGAATCTGCAACATATCTCTGTGGTTTTTATGTTTCGGATTTTATTTTCTATTACATTGGTTTTATCATAAAGAATAACAAAACATCTTTTTCTGTTTGTAAGTAACTTTTGATATTGAATCTCTAACTTAACTTTGTGGTTTCATGTATCAGATTTTCTTTTCTATTATATTGGGTTTATTGATCATGAATAACAAGCTTTCATGATTGAGTAACGTTGCAGTTTCTAGGTTTCAAAATTTTTATTCTATTATGTTGATTTTATTGATCATAAATAACAAATTGTCCTTTTAGGTTTGTAAGTAGATTTTGTTTGACGAACCAGGTTATAAATTTTACTACGCAAAAGAAAAGAACTATAGACGAAAAAACTATGGGACTTGTGGAAAGTCCAAAGGTACTCACAACATTCCTTCATTCCAATTATAAATTGGATTTAAGTTTTCCTATGAGAAAATTCCTAAAGGCTAAGTTTAATTATGAAACAAAACTTATAAGTAAATTATCACCTCAATTGAAATAGGAAAAAATGTCTAAATATTATAGATATAAAGTGTGATGGAAAAGCTCACCGTAGTTTAGATAAAGTTGTGTTTAAAGTTGAACGAATTATTAGGTTCATAAATTTGTTTCCCCGGGAATCATTAAAAAAAAAAAGAGCAAATTGGTTATAGTTTAGTATTGATCAAATTGATAAAATGCAATTAAAGTGTACATCAAGAGAAAATCTTATTTAGTTATATTGTGATGTTGAAATGTTTGGTAATAAAGTTTTGGTAAATATCTTTTTCTATTAAAATGTACTTAAAGTTATTTACGTTAATAAGGACATTATCGGAAACAACCTCTCTACTTCACTTGAGGTAGTGGTATGGACCGCGTACACTTTACCCTCCCAAGACCCCACCTGGTGGGAATACACTGGTTATGTTGTTGTTGTTGTTGTTGTAAGGACATGATTTTTGTTAAATTTTAAATTCCAAATTAATTCATATATAAAATTATTTATTCTCATTTACTTTTAATATAAAATTGGTTATTAGAAAAGGTTACTTTGATAAAAGGTGATTATTTTATGATAAACTAAAATATAATCGACATTTTATATCTTATAAACACAAATGAATTTTAAAATGTAAAGAAGATGGGGTGATTTACTATCGAAAAACTTAATAATTTCAAGTCAATAGCACAAAGTGACCGCAAAAGATTAAATTTACTTTTTTGGTTAAACAAAAAGAGATCAAATTGAACTATAATTTATAAAGAGTAAAAGAGATGTTATATAAGATACAACATAGCCTTAGGTATCTCATAGAAATAAAAAGTATGTACTTTTATAAATACTGTAAAACTTTTTAAACTAAAAATTCATCAACCTTGCATGTTTAGAATGTACCAAATTTAGCTATTATGCCAATGTAATACACATTTTTTTCATCCGTTAAACAAATATTGAATTTATTTCAACGTTAATTATGATTTTTAATAATATATATATATATATATATATAATATATATATATATATTATTGATCAGCGTGATACACACGTGCAACGCACGTACACTTAACTAGTTAATTGAACATAGGAATGAACATTAGAATTGTAATTAATTATAAGGGTAAAATGAGAAAAAAATAATTAATTCTATCTTGATTTAGTAAATGATCAACTAATATGAGATATTTATTTTTAATAAGAGGATCAACTAAAATGGAACGGGGAGAGAGTAGGATATTAGGAATCTGTTACCTACAATCTATAATCTATATCTATCTATAATCTATTAAAAGTGTGAAGACTTTTAGAAAAGTGATTTGAACTTTTTGTCCCTCATTAAAAGTCTCCGCTTTAGACAAAATCATCTTTTTACCTTTTCTCCTCAAATTATTATACTATTAAATATTGACTATAATAAATATATAAAAAGTAAAACTCCTAAATATATGGACAAAACCCTCAAATAATCCTAATTCTACCCAAAAGCCACCATCCTAATTAACGCCAAATCCCCAATATGTTACTCCCTACGGTCCTACCCTATATATGTACCAAAATTGGCGTAAAAAAAAATAAATTAGCTTTAGGTTTAGTATTCTTCTAGCATTTAATGTTATTTAAGTTTTTGATTGTAGATCATTCTTTTGTGAGACGTCTTTTGGTAAATTTATGTTGTTTTTGTATTATTTGTGAAACTTCTTTTCTTTCGTAAGATGAAGGGAGTAAGGAAAATTTGTTTTAGCCCGGAGTCTTGACTTCTATGTTTTGTTAATATTTTGATTTTGAATTTGCATGATTATTATTCTTTTGTCTTTTTTTGTTTCTTTTTATTATTAAATTTAAAGATTATATATAAAGTGTATATAACCAACAATTGACAATAGATTCTCTCCTTTGATAATTTATTGTATTTCTTTTTCAGTCGAAAGATCGGACGAAACAAGTATCTGCCACTGAATGAAGAAAACAAAAGTTAATTGATTTTACATGCTATTTATTTTATGTTACACTGTTACCATTTTTTCTTAAGCAATTTATAATTTATGTAAAATTATGGCCCAAGTACTTGATAGGATGTGTGTCACCGAGCGACTCCCGAAGAGGATTCATTTTGTTTGAATTTTGAGAAAATTAAATGTAGTATTGATATATAATTTTGGTGAGTAGTTTGCTTCTTTTCACTATTTTGGAGATCTCCTTATGCATTTTGTGGATCAATTTTTCTCATGCGAGTACTTCTAGGGTTCCTACAAAGTCACATTTCTACGTGATTCAATTTTTTTTTGAATAAAGAAAATTACTTTTTGAGGTAATAACTATTAATCGAGACAATCCGAGAAATCAACTCTGAGTGTCAGGGCATAGGATTTTGTTGTCTGTCATCTTTGTCGTGATATCTTTCATGCATATTTATAGAAAGACTAAGGAAAGATATAGAGAAACCCAGAGGAAAAACTGTATGTATTAAACATTGGTTTGAAGGATGGAAAAGGGAAGAGCAAGGCGATGATTTATGGAAGGCGGGGATGAAGAAGAAGAAGAGGATGAGAAAGACGATATCCAGGTTTTTAGTTACGATGAAATGCCATAGACGGGGATGAAGAAGTTGCTGGCTTTTCATTCCGAGACTGTACATGGTGTTCTTCAAGAAAGGATACTATGTATTGTTTTATTTTATAATAAAAGCAAATTGATAGTTATCGAGTAAACCAAAATATATGCATCATCGTTTGGAAGTAAAAACTTATTTACATAGAGTGTTTAATTGCACAAAACTAATGAATAAAAGACACATCTTTTAGTTATAACTAAAATAACAATGATTGACTGGAATAGATATTCTTTCTTGCCATTTTATACTTTGTTTCTTACTTTCTTATACTTGTCATTTAAGTTTTCCTTATTTAAGAGTTTTTTAATTAATAAAAAAAAAAAAAGATCCACGGAAAATAAGTGAAACATAAATTGAACGTTTTTTTCCTTCATTCAAAGACTTTTTCAATAGATAAAATTGTTATTTAGTATTTTTTTAAAATAATTTTTATTTAATTATTATCTTGATACTTAGATTTGAAATTAATTAAAATTATAATTAAAAAAAAGAATGAAAAGAAAGAAAATCAAGTGTCAAAGAAAAGAAAAGTGGCAGAGAGAAAAAAGGGAAGCGAGAAGAATCAGACTAAAGTAAGAAAAAAATCAGACATAAAAAGGGATAAAGATCAGAAAGCAAGGAAAGAAAAACCGCAGTAAATATTTGCATAATTTTTTCCTTATTTAAACCATAGAGTTTTACTGTTTAGAATTTCAATATTATTAGAATTTTACCTTACTTAAATTACACATAAATGATAAATAAAATGAATAAAATAGAATTAAAAATATTGAAGAAAAAGGAAGTACGGGTTCTTGAATAATAATGAGATGATTCACGTCTTTAGATGGAGTAACTTTTTAATATTAGTATTTTATATTATTTTATCTTTATCTTTCAAAATTTTTAAATCAATTTTGCAATTATTCAGAAAAAATCATGTTTTACCCTTAACATTAATTATTTATTCTCCAAATCATTTTTCAATATCTATTACTACTAAACATTAATTAATAGGGATAATATGATAAAGTTACTATACCAATCATTATTTTCTTAATAAATGTGTCAAGTTAAAATGTGACAAGTAGGGTAATAAACTCTTTATAGGATACTTAATCAAACTGTGACATTCAACCATAAGTAAGTACGGTGATGAAATGATTATTGCTCACTCGACAAAAAATTATTAATTATTATAATTATAAGAGGAGTTTTGGTCCCTTAGTTATTGATAAGTTCTTATTTTATTATATATAACTGAACACTTTTAAGTTATATTAATGGAGATGTGTGATTTTATAATCTTTTGTAATTTGCATCTTCTTGATGGAAATCTTTTCTACTTGCTATTGGTATTTTGTTAAATCTGAAATTATTAATTAAGGATAGAGAAATCTCATTTATTCTACCACTTTTTTTTGAATGGTGAATAGCAATATCGTCAATATGAGCTACCTTAAAGCCACCTTAGATTAATTAAAGAGATAAAAAAAGAAATATACACCAAAAAACATCATATGTGAAAGAGGTATTAAGTGTGCTACAACTATGTAATATAACTAAATTATTCATTATTGTGGATTGATATTTAATTTTTCTCAACTATCGCATATATGCAGTAATATTTATTTTGTACCATTTAAATGAATGTTACAATATAATTATATTTGTTTAATCATATAAATAAATCTTGAATTTATTTTAATGTTAATTTTCATTTTTTAAATAATTTATTATCATGTATATACTTAGGAGCTTTATATCAATCCAATTTTCTGTGCTAAATATTTTAATTTCAGACTTTAAAATTAATTAAGAGTTATTTTATTTATTTTTGCGTCTATACAAATCTTTCCTCTTTGGTGGATTTGAGTTTGTGCGTTTGTCATGTATTTTTGTGCAAGTAAGATCATGATATTGAAATTTTATATGTAATAACAAATTTTATATCTAACAGGTCTTTTAATTAATTAAAATAGTCTAGATCTTTGATATAAATAGATTCCTAATAAGCATTAACTTCGTGATAGTAAACTATTCTTCTGAAGTCAAAAATAATAAGTATCGAGAGTATTATCAGGGCCTTCTGAGATGGGTTTTTGTATATGTTCTTCAGGTTGTTCCTGATAAATTTGTGTTGTTTTTTGAAAACTTGTGTGGCTTCTTACTTAGTGTATTTTTGTTTAAAGAACCTTCAATGGTTGTGATTGTTAAGGAAGTAGTACAAGCGTCTGCTTCCATCATTTGAAGTCTGTCAATTTTTTATTTTTTTAAAAAATATAAGTAGGCTATTTAGACAAATTAAAAGGATATTTTAGAAATTTAAGTTTTTGTCTTATGAGTTTTATTTTAATGTGATATTTAAATTAATTTAAAAAAATATTTAAGTAATTTAACTTTTAAGTTAGGAAGAGTTAGAATCGGTATTTGATTTGTCGGGTAAAAAGACAAAAATATAAGTAATATTTTCTGATTTTACATTTCGAATTATGCATCTTCTCTCCTATTTATATTTGTGGATGATATAGGAGATAACTGCACACGTGCAACGCAAGGGCCTATTTTTTCAGTACTCTTTAACCTCATTTTGGCGATAATGTCTTAATATTTTTGTTTGAAAAATTTCACGGTTGTTATACTAATATTATCTGATGTTTAGTGCATTATTGTTATATACTTTTATATTTTATTTAACTATTATAAACAAAAGTACGCAAAAAAAATAGTTTAATAATTTTGTGTATCAAAAACAGGAATGTATTTGTTAACCAATTTAATCAAAAAATAGAAAGAGGATGAATGGCAAAAAAATCTTTTAATGTGATCCAATTGAGGTTATGTTAAATTATATGGTAACAATTATTTTTTTCAAGTCAACTGAAACACTGTTTTATCTTACTGAGTTTACTGAAACACAATTGTAAGAGCGGCTTACTGGATTGTTTAATGTTGTTTTTGAGATGATGAGAATGTCTGAAGAGTGAAGGAGGAGTATGATGATTCTATTATACAAGAACAAGGGTGACATTCAGAATTACAACAGTTATAGGGGGTATCAAATTGTTAATCCACACTATGAAAGTTTGGGGAAAGAGTGGTGGAGATAAGAGTAAGGACGGACGTGACTATCTCTGTGAACCAGTTTGGTTTCATGCCGGGACACTCGATTACTGAAGCCATTCACCTTGTAAGGAGACTGGTGGAACAGTACAAGGAGAGGAAGAAGGACCTGTATATGGTGTTCATTGACCTGGAAAAGCCTTACGACAAAATTTCTAGGGAGGTTATATGGGGATGCTTAGAGGATAAAGGTTTACATATGGCGTGTATTAAGGTAATCCAGGATGTGTATAATGGAGCCAAGACTCAGGTAAGGACATTGCAGATGCAACTGTGTGAAGGTATGATAGATTGACTATGGATGGTTTTAAAAGGGGTAGAGGTAGGCCAAAGAAGTATTGAGAGAGGTAATTAGACAGGACATAACACAACTTCAGCTTACCGAAGACATGGCCTTAGATAGGAAGTTATGGAGGGCACGGATCAAAGTAGAAGGTTAGTTAGATAATTGAGTGTTGTGTCACTTATTCTTCTTTACTATTAGTCATACTATGAGTCGTATTTCTCTTCTAGTTTCTTATCCTTTGAGTTTGGTTATTAGTTGTGGCTTTTACACTTTGATTATCATTGTATCTTATTACGACTTTTATTTAGGATGATTTGTCAGATTGTCTATGGTATTTGTCATGATTGTCTTCATTTTTGTTATTTCTTTCTCTATGCTGCTTTGACATGTTTTTTGTTTGAGCCGAGGGTCTATAGTGTACACTCTACCCTCCCCCAGACCCTACGTTGTGGGATTATACTGGGTATGTTTTATTGTTGTTTGTGTATTTTATAATTCATTAATTTGGATATCAAAACATATATTACCATTACTTTTATTAACGGAAAAGGGTCAAAACTACCCCTGAACTATTTGAAATAGAGCAAAAATACCCTCCGTTTGTTTTTTGGCTCAAAAATACCCCTCCGTTTATTTTTTGGCTCAAAAATGCCCCTCATTTTAACGGAGTGCCAAAAAGGGCCAAAACTACCCCTGAACTATCCGAAATGGATCAAAAATACCCCTCCATTTATTTTTTGGCTCAAAAATACCCCTCACATTAATAGAGTGTCACCAAGCACACCACGTGAAAAATTGTCACATGGTTAGTCCATGTCAGTGTCCCATTTATTACCCAACCAGCCCACTTAACCATATTCCAACTTAACAGTCATTTAATATCCGTACCCGACCCACCTTAAAAAAAACCCGACCCGTCCTCATAAGTAAATGGTAAAGATAGATCTATCCTTCATTTCACTTGAACTCTCCAAAAAAAAAAAATCGATGCAGACTAGGGATTCTGAGGGAAAAGAAAGCTCTTAGTACACGGGTTGATTTTTTTCCTAAGGGCATTCTTACTCCTTCTTGTAATCGACATCTCTACTATAATGAGAAAAAAAACAAATTCAAAGGTTAAATATGACTCCACCTACAACTTTGGCTCTATTACGATCTAAGATATGAAGAAAAAGAGACAAATCCAATTGTGCTCAATTTTAGGGCATGTGATCATTGAGCTATGAGAGACTTTTTGGCGGGTAAAATTTCTGAATTCCATTAGCAGGTCCCATAGTCCTATTTTCAACCTGATGTTTGGCTAGCCCATGTGATTTTTTCCCTAAGGGCTTTCTTTTCCCTCAGAATCCCTAGTCTGCATCGATTTTTTTTTTTTTTGGAGAGTTCAAGTGAAATGAAGGGTGGATCTATCTTTACCATTTACTTATGAGGACGGGTCGGATTTTTTTTAAGATGGGTCGGGTAAGGATATTAAATGGATGTTAAGTTGGAATATGATTAAGTGGGCTGGTTGGATATTAAATGGGACACTGACGTGGAGTAGCCATCTGACAATTTTTTTTCACGTGCTGTGCTTGGTGACACTCCATTAATATGAGGGGTATTTTTGAGCCAAAAAACAAATGGAGGGGTATTTTTGCTCCATTTCGGATAGTTCAGGGGTAATTTTGGCACTCCGTTAAAATGAGGGGCATTTTTGAGCCAAAAAATAAATGGAGGGGTATTTTTGAGCCAAAAAACAAACGGAGGGGTATTTTTGAGCCAAAAAACAAACGAAGGGTATTTTTGCTCTATTTTGGATAGTTCAGGGGTAGTTTTGACCCTTTTCCGTTTTATTAATAAACGCTTGATACACGTGCAATGCACGTACACTAAACTAATATCTGAAAAAGTGTCCCCATACTTTGCATTTGTGGTAGTGTGGTGCAATTTGAAGTTTGTCCTATTCTTACATGATTAAATTAGTTATCCCAAGTCCCAACAATCCGGGAAGATAAATGGGAAAACAATGACTGTCACCCCTCTGTTTTTGTCTTCCGACGATGAAGAGATAATTTTTGTTAATCTTTTCCTTGGCATATCCATTGAATCAAATACACAGCTAATCTAAGATTTTAATCACATTGTTAATGAGAATCACCATGATTTTCGGGTCATCTTTTCTTTGTAATCCTAGTGTACAAATCAAAGATATGCGCAAACTTTGAGCTTGGTGAGCAAAGCATCAACCAAGTTTGAAATTTCTCTAAATTTCCATTAATTACCTGAACCCTCACCACTTAATATACATTAGCCGTAGATAAACTCAAAAGTTAGTCTAGGTCAAAAGTAACGTAATAAACAACAACAACAACAAACGCCTCAGTCCCAAATCAATTGGGATCAGCTCTATGTATCTTCTAGATCCATTTGATACTGACTTAAAAGTAAAACAAGAAACAAGAAAAGCAAAATGTATCATCTTTCTTTTTCATTTTTAGGTTCCTCTTTCTTCCGGTATTCCTAAATAATATCCAATGTTACTCACAAAATATTCATGTAAAATCGCCACATACTATGCTGTGGAAATCACAGGTGATGAACGAAATGTTAAGGTGTTAGCAGTGTTTCCAGCAGGTATCGTTGAGTGAGGATCACAAACTTTGCGAAGCTCATTGTACCTCTGAAGATCAAAATTGTGAAGCTTCATGAGCTTCTTTTGGTTTGCGATAAAACGGCTATGGAAGAAGCCTTCATAAGTAGGCTCTTTGGAGGTCCTAAGGAAGAAAGCATAACCAGCCATGCAGTAAAAGGATGTAACATAGAAGCAAATGGGCTCCATTACATCCCATGTTAGCTCCCAAAAAGTGAGCCTCATGAAAGCAGCAGTCTGAATCACAAAGAATCCTAGCCCACACCACAACTCTCTCTGCACCAACGATTCCGCTTTCTTGTCAATAGCTGATTTCTTCTCCTCCATTTGTTGAAACTCCTTCATCAATTGTGGATCATATGGCTTGGCCAAGGGCATTGGCATTAAGCCTTCCATGGCTTTCACCACCTGTAGCAACAAAAAAAGGGACCAAAATGCTTGTGTAAAACAATAGAACTCCACTTCACACGCCTAATTTCTACTTCAACATTATATCATAATGAGAGAGATTTTCCTATTTGCAAGCATTCACATCTACACTGGATTCACTTATCCATATTCTTACTCCTATGTAATTTTCCTTGTCTAGAATTATACTCCTATATAGTTGAGCAATCACACACAACAACAACAACAAACCAGGTGCAATCACACAAGTGGGGTCTGTATAGGTAGAATGTCCGTAGACCTTAACCTACTTGTGAGGTAAAATAGTGGCTATTCCTATGACAAAATCTCACCGTCCAGATTTTCTAATTTTCTACAATTCACTTGCGTCAAGCATTAGAAAAGACAAGTGGGGTAGTTGAAAAGTGTATGGGGAAATAGCTGTATTTCGTATGTTTCTGGTGGAGGATTTACTAATTCATTGGACTCTAGCTAAACTTTTGGATGTCCTTTTCCTTTCTCTTAACCCATCCCACCAAAATTTTACCAAAATTGAAAAAGAAGGAAAGGTTTCTTGGCTTTTGTAAAACACAATTTCAGTTTTTACAGAAGTAAAAACATTGCAAAAAATCATTTTAAAATATCTTGAGCCAAACATCATAGTCTTCCCAAATGTTTGGAAGTTTAAAACAGGGAAGTGTGTTCAATAGTGTATAATTTTGGGTCATTGAAAATATATTCCAACTGTTGCAGTCCCTTATAAAAGTCACCATCTCGTTTTAGAGATCTGGAATAACTTTGTTTCGCTTTCCTGTCGAAGAAAACATAGAGAATAGATGAAAATTCTATCAGTTTTCGGTATACTTATAATCCAAAAAAAAAAAATTAAAAAATCTAATGTAGTAGTAATAACTTTGTTTGAGCATCAATACTTGTCAGCAGTACAATAATGCACATAGACATCTTGTAAAATCTGATTCATGGAAAGTTATGGTATCCACATTTAACATTTAGAATTTTATAAGCAAAAGCCAAAAAGGAAAATTGAGCGAAAAAAATAGAGAAACCAACCTTGTCGGGCTTAAGAAACACGACGTTTCCCAGAACAATTACAATTCCTGATTGATCAAGCATCTTTGCAAATTCAATTGCTTGATCAGAGTCTGAACATGCTCCATTGCAGATCTGAATAAATTCCGGATACGATATCCAGTCCTTCTCCAACTGCCTTATCCTCGATTTCACAACCTCAAGCTGTGCCAACCTCAGAACCTTCCTTGCATCATTCACGGTGAATTTCTCCTCCTCCTCGGGATCCGTGTTCATCTCCGGCGGTGGGATGAGTCCATCGAGTTTAATCCTATCTTTAGAAATGTCCATCCCTTTAAGTTTCTGAAGAAGCTTTTCTCCGATGGGAATTGATCGGAGCTCCGGCGACTGAAACACGGAACTCCGATGGAGAGACCGACGGAAATATCCACCTTCTCCGGGATCTGGAGCTATCTTATCGGAATTCGAACCAGCTATCGATTTGGTCATAGTTGAGGAGCAAATACGGCAAGTTGTAAACGAAGGACGAGTAATTTTGTATGCATTGAAAAGGCGTTGAGCAACTATTTTTTTAAACGCCATTGTTGATAGAAGAAGAAAAACTATGAAGCTTTTTGATAAATTAATTGCAGGTTATTGTGTTGTAATCGCCATGAATTTATAGGTCCTTTTTTGCCGTTGAAGAAACGCTAGTTTATTTTTTGGGTTAACAAACGGCGTTAGGTTTATTTTATCCTTCCACGCGAGTTAAATAACTCGTTGCGATATATCGCTAGAAAGGATTATACAAAGGCGAGATAATGAATATTCCCAGGAATATAAGACACGTAATGTAGCGGGATTTTTTATGAACATATCATATCGCAGATGGTCAAACGGTGTTTGGAGAAAAAACAAATGAAAAAAGGAAAGTGTTTCGAGAAAAAACAAGGTGTGACATAGCAAATGTGTCGTTTTTGAGAGGGGTCCTAATCCATTTCGTTTTAACTTATAAAAATGTGCGGTTTAGTTCTTTATTCTTTTACAGTAAATTTTATTTTTACATATAGGAAATTTGTTAAATAACACATTAGAAATTCTTTAAGGTTACTTCATCCCATTCTAATTATAAAGGATTATGTTTCCTAATTTCTTTTTGTTGGAGTTTCATATCGTAGTGAATGAATACATGAATTTTTTATATGATTTGGACAATTCTCTACTTGTGAGCTAACTTTCAAATCGAATTAGACCCAGAATCTATATTTTATCATCTATATATTTTTTTAAGTAGTGAGTTACAATCCTACTCTTTCAATTCAAACACATTTACAAGTAATTTCTTATAGTTCATTATGTATTTAGCTAAAAAAAAAAAAATAGGTGTCATTTTTTTCAAAAAGTGTTGATTGTCAACCAAGCACTATCAGAGAAATATTTTTAATTCTTACAAAAAAATTTAAAACCCACTTATTCTTATGTTCAAAATTAGTTCCAATTAATTATGAAAGTTCCAATTAACTATTTCACGAGGGAAAATATCAAAATGGTCATCTAATCACCATACATGTGGCTGGTTAGAAATGCTTGGAGGATTATTGAAGTATACATAATAAAATAATGCTGAGGAGGCCGGTGACTTTGAAAATGACGATAGTTCATTGTAAACACATGTTAATAACCAATCTTAAGCTTGGGCAAACGCACTTATTTGTTCGCCTGGTGTACATTGACAAAGTTTGGCAAATGATGTGTCAATATTACCCAAAATTAGTTTAGCACTAATTTATCATTTCATTATTAATAAGATAATTAATGCTAACTATACAAAATGTTCATTATTTATTTTAGATCATAAATTTTAAAAATATATTTTATACTTTGAAAATATGATGACATAAATTGAAAGGAAAAGATTAAAAATGTTGAGGTAATGGCAAACGCACAGACGTGTTGCCGCATATATGCCGAGGTGGCGGGGCTTTGCTGTTTGTGGCGTGGGGATTAATTAATTTGATTAGTTGAATTTGTTCACGAAAAGTGGGGAAGCGTTAGCTTTGAAAATAAAAACTTGCCACGTAAGTTAGTTATTGGAACTTGAAAATAGTAGAAGATGAAAATTTAATTAGTTTTAACCTCCACCATGTCTAGCCTATTCAAAAGGTGAGCCCATGTCCTTTAACGCTTAATCATCCACAAACACGATATAACCTAGCCTTGCTTTTCTCGTGTATGGGATGACTGGTAGCTAATTGAAAAAAAAAAAAAAAAAAGATATTCATTCCATTTTAATTTATTTGATTGATTTTGAGAATGTATCAAAATGTTCTTAGAATTCATGATCTTACATATGTCAGGTGAAAAGTTAAAACGAGTCATATTAGTCGATCTCAGCATACATACCCAAATGATAGAAGTTGAGTTGTTACTCTTTTCTATCTAAAATAATTGATATTTTAGGCTTAGACACATGAATTAAAAATTCACTTACTCCCAATCGTTAGTGAAAATTTGATTAAAATATCCATAATAATATTTTTTGTCTGGGTTGAGATAATTATCATAGGAAATACAATAATGTGTCAAGGGAAAATTAAGGGGAAAAATTAAATACCTTTTTAAATTTTGTGAAACATTACATATTTTGGACCAATTTTAAAGGGTAAAACGTCAATTATTTTCTATTTTTCTTTTGAATAATTTTCTCTCAATCATCACATTTTCATAAGTTCCCCTAGATTATGGTTAATGAATTGATACACGTGTAGATTACATAGATTCATATGTCAATGTAAAATCCATTGCAAGCAAAATACATGAGTAGCTCACACCGATTGTCAACATAAGGTTGACAATCGATTTATTTATGCATGCTCACGAATACACTGTACAGAGCTATATTTGAATTGGATAGTCTAATTATTGCTTCACAAAACTTTCTAAAAAGATGCGAATGATCCATATATATAATTGAGATCCTGACTTTAGACATCGCCAACCATGAAATAGAAATCCTCAATATTAATTAAGTACAATTATAATAGGCTAAGGATAAAATAAAGTATACAATGTGATAACTAGACAGCTAATTAGAGATAATGCAGAAATAATTAAAGATGGGGAGATTAGCTAGCTAACTAGCGGACGTTGGAAATTATAAAGGATGAGACTGACACACCATTTCTTGCTAAGAGAAAATTCGAAGAGAATATATTATTACTATGATATGAGGATAGAAGGATGGTGGGAGAGGAATGACGCAGAACTTGTTCCTCATAGAGATTGACATGAAATATTCTTTTAAATTAAACATTGGTCCATTATCACCAGAAAATAAAATTGAAAAAAGGAAAAAAAAAAAAGTTGAAATTTACCTAACACGTAGTTATAGCCCGTATAACGTGATATTCCAAAGGTCCAATCAGTAACAAATTTGATTATAAAACTAAAAGTTGGATGATTAATGGTTTAGTACACAAAAAGTCGGGCATATAAGATGCAGACGTTTCGTTTGAAATCATGCTTTCAGTACTAGGACTAGAAAGTTGGGATAGAGTCATAGAGATCAATTTCAAGCAAATATGCATATATTCCCATGAATAGAGTGCTTGTGCACCATTAATTAAAACCAGAAAATTGCATATATTCCTATGAATATATTGCTGCGGAGTGTGGACGATATTATATCATAGTTTTCGTTCCTCTTAAATTGATCACTATCTTAGCCTTGAATTGATTTGATCATGACTAGACTGACTAGCTATTTTTTTTTGTACCTCTATTGAACTTTTATTTTGTTTGTACTAGTACTAGTACTCTCTGATAAATTTCTTTTCCCAATATATTCTTTATTTTTTTGTTTGTATCATCATATTTGATATATGAACCATTTCTTCAGTTATCAACTTGTTTCAAACTACTAATTAGGATTGAAAATGTTCTAATCCTATTCAAGATTAATTGTTTCCTCTAAACAATGTCATAGAAACTACCTATGTGTTTTACCAAATGCGCTTAGTACAATGTTTCTTATATACTAATTTAATTTGATGACGGTTTGAATTAGAAAGTATAATCCAACGTGTTTCTCAAAATATTACAGTCATATTTGATTTTAATTTATTACAAATAGTATTTTAGCTATATTTCTTTTTACGGAAGATCAATTAAAATAGTAACACAGAAACCATCAGGGCCGGCTCGACCATAAAGACACTAAAGTAATGGGTTGGGGTCCCAATTTTAAGCTAGAAGATAGTTCACAGTGGTAGTATACTCACACACATATTTAACGATAATATCTCTGTGATTATAAAATATTTTTACTAATTGACAACGAAATACACATAAGATACACGTATATCGCACGAGATACACATATAATGCAAACAAAAGCTAATTTTATTGAATATATTTGAAATCTTTTATTAAAATTTTGGCTTTAAACCATCAAATTTGTTTAGCCGCGCGTGGAAATCATATCAATGTGCACTTAACGGTAGGCTGAGCATACAGGACAAAGCTGGGTGATGACGTATCAATAATACCCAAAGTAAAAGAGAGGAATTTATGGTGGGATTTTGACTAGTTGGGCCGAGATGGGGGACTGAGTTAGCCCATTCAAATAGAAAGTTGAATTTGGTGATTAATATGAGTTTACCTGAAGGACAATTAACATAGAAAGATCAAAATTCTCAAAGGGAGGATACAAATATACGTCATGTTTGAATGAACGGAACGCGAATCTAGGGTACCGGGTGTGGATTCACGGAAATTTAATAATTTTTGTGCAAATTTTATAATTTCTCGCTTAATCTAAACTGGTCCTCTATATGGGGGTTTGATTCCCCTTAGGCACATATAAAGATGTTTTTTTTAATATGTTAATATTGAAAATTCTTTAACTTTAAATTTTGGATTCGCCTATATGACCGAGACCGATTTGCAAGCTGATATGTCTGGAAACATACAGCATCTAAGATGTCAAAAATGGGTTAGTTCGCACCATTAAAACAAAGATTGATTGACCTTAGACCTACCGAGTATATTTTTTTCTGATTCCTGGGTTAGTTCAATAGAACCTTAGCCTATTTTACAAAGGCATATATTCCCATTATTACAGTCCTATGGACAAAATTATTATACTGTACTAGTTTCTATTCCTCTGAATCCCTTTTTGTTTGCCTCGCACTGATTTGATTAAGACGCATGATTTTTATCTTTTATTTTTTTTTTCTACTTTGACAATTGAAGTTTTATTCTTTTATACAATCTATAGACTGTTTGGACAAACTTATTTTTTTTCAAAAGTGCTTATTTTTTCTCAAAAGTGCTTATTTTAAAAAATTGAGGTGTTTGACCAAGCTTAAGGAAGAAAATAAGTGTTTCTGGAGAGTAAAAAAAACAGATTTTCATAAGCTAAAAAAAGTAGCTTCTCTCCAAAAGTACTTTTGAAAAAAACACTTATGAAAAAAATATACTTAAAAACACTTTTAATAGCTTGGCCAAATACTAATTACTGCTCAAAAGTGTTTTTTTAATTGTATTGGCCAAACACAAACTGCTTCTCACCAAAAGTACTTTTTTTAAAAGTACTTTTGAAAAAACAACTTCTGAAAATAAACTGATTTTAGAAGCTTTGCCAAATAGGCTAGTATGGTAAATTCTATATCTCAAATAATATGGAAATAATTTCTTATGATTATTTATAAATTGAATAGAAAAAAATATATGGCCCTTTTTTTATATATATATATTTATGTATAAACATGAAGATCTCTTGTAAAAAGGAAAAAAAAAACAACTCCGGCCAATATTCCTGACCTTTTCTCTGTTTGTATCTTATGTAATATTTAAAGTATGAACATGTCTTCTAAATTAGGGAACATTATATAAATATTCTATATTTAAAAAATATTTATCATCTATAGCAATATTTTTTGTTTATTACCATTTATAGCAACTGTATTATGTATTAAAAGAGAATTATGTATGCAATATAGATGTATTATAAGTGTTTTAAAATATATTATATTTGTTAGGTAAGAAATTTACAATATGTATTAAAAGTAAATTATGCATGCAATATAGATGTATTATAATTGTTATATCTGGAAAAAAAATTATAGTACTATAGATAGTAAATATTTTCTAAATATGAAATATCTATGTAATTTTTCCTCTAAATTATTAACTGTTTCTAGACTAGTTAGGCTTTGGATAAATCGTCAAAACCGTCAAAATCTTAACCAAGACTAATTGGCTTCTCTAAACAATATCATATATGTTTCTATTTATTTTTAGAAAATGTTTTTAATACAGTGTGTTTAAGAATCATATATGACGATCATGTTTGTAACTTTGTATCATCAGTCATAAATTTGAGCTGCTTATCTAATTTTTGGTTACTAAAATATAGTTTGAACAAAGTAGAATGAAGATCTACGAGGACATCTTATATGATTTGTTGCCACGAAATATCCAAATTTGACAATTTTCTTAACCATATTATTTTTAAGAATCTCCAATTTAGTCTTCTTTTTTTATGGATGATTGGTAATGGATGGATCGTTAGGTTTTTGTTGATTGGTCCGATCTATTACTTTTTCTTCACCTATTTCGCTTTAGGGGTTAGTTCAACATTGATTTTCTTTTTTTTAAATTAATTTATAAATTATTCATAAATAAAAGAATAAATTTGACCTAAATCTGGATACAGAGAAATACCTAATACGGATAAAAAGATGGAGATCAGAAGAAACAACTCTCGTGATCCAAAATTAAGAATTTTTTAGAATATTAAATAGTTTTCTGTCCGTAAAACATCTGACGTCACATGGATAATAATGATAAATAGGAGTTAATATTATTTCAATTGTTATTACATAACTAATTACTAGTATTTTTGAAATTAAAAGACATCTTTACCTTGAATTATTCCAAAAAAATATATTATTAATTTGGCAATAAAGTCTAAAGCTAAATTTTAATAAGAGGCTTTAAATATATACACATATATACTATAATAATAATTTAGGATTTTTTGAATTCTTACATACTATTGTTTGTTGTGTAGTATTTTATTCTTAAAGGATATTAAGTGTTTAACTTCACATAGTAATATTATTATTTATAAAAATAAGAATTAATTCTAGTTAATAGATGTTAGCCATTAACTTACAAATACATTATATTGGATGTTGTTTTAAAAACTTCATTTATTAATATGGAGATTTAAATTGCTTAATTCAAAGTTCTAAAATATTTCTGATAAAAAAGAGTAATAGTTCTTCTTTCTTTTATTTTTTATTTAAATTAAGTAGTTTTTCTTTCAATCTTCAATATTGCTTTAAACAAAACTAAAATAATAAAATTACTATTAAAATTTTTTGGGCCTCAAAATTTGGGAAACATAAAAAACAAACCCTTTATTAGCCTAATCCTTGATCCGCTCTTAGCATTTTCAATAATTGCATATTATTATTATTTAAATGTTGCTGGTCTCTGGAAGAAGTTATTCAACCTCATTTTGCATGCTCAAAGAGGTTGTCTAATTAATAATTGCCCTTTTTATCTTAAGAAAATTCCATGTGTATTTAAGATGAATTACTTATTCGATTAATAAGAAGAATTCTTACGTTGTGAGCAGCTCTTTCCAGGTAAATACTTCTTCATACGAGTGTTTTACGCTGATCAATAAAATTCATCTTGATTAAGTGATTTAATATGAAATACTAATATTAACTATGATTAAGCAACATTCACTGGAATATTTGCTCTTGCATCCCTGATTTTAGGTGACTTGCCTTTTCAAATTTGTATTAGTTTAGTTTAAGATTTTTCTTTGGCGGATTTTTTAGCTTTTAGTAGGTGTAAATGCGATTTCATTTAATGATTTTAAAATTAATATTTGGACATGTGATTTTATCTCATGATATGTAATTCAAATCATTATTTCAACTCTTTTAAATACAAAATTTGACCCATATGTTTATATATTTTGTAAAAAAAAAAAACATCATTGAAATTTTGCACAAAAAGAAAAAGACTCATGCTCGACCTGAAGAGGCTGTTCGTGCCATGTGAAAGAATTATATTAAAAAAATAACTAGTTACTATTATTGTTGACTAGTGGATCTATATAAATTATGTGTACTTGAAAGTTTTTTAATTGCAAACATTTATTTATAAAAGGAACATGGAGATATCTTTATTCTTTATATTTGTACAAGAATTTGGTAGATATATTTATATCTACCAACCATATTTATCAATTTATTTATGAAATTTTGCTAATGTGGTAAGATTGTATAAGAATTAGGGAAATTTTGATAGTTTTTATAATTTATGGGTTTATTTTATGTTTGTTTATGAGAAAAATACAACTTAAGAAATTCAAATCGCATATCCAAACAAAACTTCAACTCCATCTCAAATGATTTCATATGCATGGTCAAACGGCTCCTTATTATTGCAGTGGAGTGTAATGGAAGTATATCCTTCAAAGAGGTAAATGATTAAAGAACTAGACTTAATCAATTCTACGCTAATCTTCAACTTCCCGACAAGAATATTGTTAATTACATCTAGTTTTGTTGTAAACCGTAAATTTCGTGAAGTTGAAATATAGCTAGACAACTTTAGCTAACAGATTGAAAAATGAACATACCATGTAATACAGTAATACATTAAAACTAGATTGCTTATTGATTTGTTGGTTCGACAAAACTACAAGTACATAATCTTATGAATGGTTGCACAACTATATATAATGATTATAAAACTTGAGATTTTCTCTAATGAATATGACCATCAATGTTTCAAGCTTTAGTTAATCTTGCTTGCCTGTTGATTTGTTGGTTCGACAAACTACAAGTATATAATCTTTGTTGGCGTTACCATCAAAGTCGTTGTAGTATAGTGGTGAGTATTCCCGCCTGTCACGCGGGTGACCCGGGTTCGATCCCCGGCAACGGCGTTTTTTTTTTTTTTTTTTTTTTTCAGCAGTATCTGCAATTACAATAACGGGCCAAATAGAATTTGACCTTGAGTTGGTCCAACAGCGACTACAGTCCAGTTACTTATCTTCCTTGAAGAAGCTTAGTTAAGTTGGGCCTGAAGCTTTCTGGACTAGCAACACTACTTTCATAACAATAAGGTCCACTTCAACTCTAACCATAAATATATGGTTGTCTGTAATAGATTTTTTTTTTTTTTGCAGTTTTAAGTATTGATGATGAGAGTTATGAAGTTAACATCCCCATTCATACCGAAAATTAAATATTTTAAGAGGAACTTTTATAAATAGCTATAGTTGGAAGCCTATATATCAACCATACACACCAATATTTATCAAAACCATTGACACTTCCCTCCGCGATACAATGTATCAGACATGTGGAGGAGTCCTTGAGCACAACGTTGTTATGTTATTTTCTGGAAGGGAAGGAGTTCTTTTTTCTTTTTTACTTGGATTAGATTAGATACATACCAAAGAAGAATTCATCTGATCACCTATCATTATTAAATGATCTCTAAACTTTCACACAAGGTAGGAATAATAACTTGAAGATGGAAGATGGAATATGTCTATCACAGCAAGGTCACTACTCACGTGAGAACATGTCCTCCATTCTACAGTACACAACAAAACTAGATTGGAACACCTTGGACCAAAATCTAGCCCACATTGGAACTTGTGTGGACTTAACTATCTAATTTAATCTGCCTTGTCTCCTCATTTCACATGTTTCCTTTTCCTTGCCTTCCTTTTTCTCTATGTTATGGTCCATACTTATTTTAACAAAAAATATTGGCCACTCAAACGCTATTTATTACCCCTAATTTCTTAATATAAAGTGGAGCTCAGATCAATTTATGTGGTTGATAATATCTCCTGAATAACTTCGTCCATCAAGACTATTAGGTAATGGTCGCATGCATTATTTTTTCTATCGTGGAATAATTGTCGCACCCTTTGGGTATTTGGGTGTTAACATCAAAAATTTGAAGGAAGAAAAACTTGTGGTTGATATTTGACGAGTGAGCAAGATTTGATCTGTTTTCTCAACCTAAGTATCAATAACAGTTTCAAATTTGAAAATCAAAAAACAAAGGAAAAATACAAGGACACATACACAATGGCAAAGCAGTCTTTATCTAGGCTTCTTCATGAGAACAATAAGAAAAGGACTTGTTACTAGCTAATAAACTGATGTTACGTCTAGAATACTCACTAGATATTTCCACTATTTAATCTTAAAAACACTGTGGTTGATTTTTTTATTTGGTTAGGGAAAGACAATGAAAAGGACCGTTTGATTATAACAATGATGATTACATTTATAATTTAATGACCGCTTGCAATTGTTGTAACAAAACAAAATGTTTGGTAACAAACACTAGGCTAGCCATTGGAACTAGAAGCTGTTTAATTAGTGAAAGTTATCAACAGTAGCAAACGACAGGGAACATGTTTTAATAATTTCCCTATTCACGGTGACATGTTCCTAAGTAAAGCTGAATTAATCATCTGGAATCAATATATGATCACGGTGACAGGGAATTAATATATGAATTTGCATATTTTTTGAGTCTCCTGCCTGTCTGAAATATTCGAATCAAATCATTTGGTCCAATTTATCTTAATACAATAGTTTATCCTGTTGGTTGTTGTTGTCATGTTGGTTGTTGTTGACCATCGTGTACTAGTAGAGCAGTTTAACCTGTGACTCTAGGGAGTGATCTTTGACTATATATTGTGATTCCAATTGCCAGTAATTGAAGGATTAGAATGAATTATTCCTTAGAGATGAAACAACCAAAGGGGAATTTTCAAATTACGCATTCATAAAACAATTAATATGAGGTTATAATAAGAAAAATCTTCTACAGAAATTTTAATTGGAACAACGAGGGTCCCAGCTTCAAGGTAATGTGTGCTTCGTCTGTGGTGAATATTGCATGTGTTGGACCACATACCTAATTAGTAGTAGAGTACTCCTCCACTATAAGAAGACCTTTAATTTCCTCCTAGCTTCCACTTCAAATAAAAAATTCTTCCAGTCTTGAAGTACTCATATTTTGAGTACAATTATTAATAATTAAAGGAGATGAAGGGCAAAAATGGGTCAAATAAGGTGCAGGAGCAGTCGAAGAAGAGGATATCAAGTGGAAAACTTGGGAAGTTTCTCAAGGAGCAGAGAGGAAGACTTTACATTGTGAGAAGATGTGTAGTTATGCTACTTTGCTGGCACGATTGATTTCTCCGCGACGTGTATAAATATATGAGAAAGGAAGATAAAAAAGAAGTAGTGTTCCCTTTTATGATCCTCTTCTTACAATTGTAAATAGAAAAGAGAAACAATATCATGCTATCTTGGCTCAGAAATAATAGCAATATAGTTGGTGAATTAATCTAGTATATGAGGTTCATATATGATTTTGATTATTGTGTACAAATACTGGCTGCGTCTTACAAATACTGTATTTCCGTCTTAATTCTCTCTTTTTCTTTGCTAGAACTAATTTCCCTTTACTTCAACTTTACTTTTCTTTATTAGAGTTTTGTGAGACTAATTGCTATAGTAATTGGAGATTCAATAGCATAGACTAGCTAGTTTTAGTTGAAATTCATAAGATCATCATCGTTCAATGTAATTGCTAGCTAGAAGCATTGCTTATTTCTTTTGAGGGGATATTATAAAACCTTAGTTGAAAGTGAAAATTCAGTCGACGCAATATATAAAATAGCATCAACAATGCCAAATTAGTTGCAATCGATCCAAATTAGTATCAACAATGCCCAAAAAGTACTGATCCAGATAGATTAGTAAAGACATCCCTGTCACACAGAAGGGAAATAGAAACTAGCTAGGAGTATAATATAAAGTAAGTTAACAATGATCTAAAGTGATCAATTTGTTCTTTTTTGGACCTAATGTAATTTTAAAATTAATTAGGCATTTTGTCTTGATCATTCTTCAATAAAGCTTTAACTTCTCTTGATCATCATACTATATATTGAGCAGTTGGCATAAGCCTTGACAGTAATACAATTTTATCCACAAATAAGGCATGCATCATAAGTCATTTTGTATTGCTCAACTAATTATTAATCCATGACAATAGGATAAACAAGTTCGAGCTCAAGAGAGAAATGTAAATAACATAATTACATAACCCACATTTATATAATCATTCAGTCGTCATAATATAATCTAAGCTTTATGATATTTATGCCATGCATATTAGATATGAAGCGATTTTTAAGGAGCAATATCAGATAATGCTGCCATTGTATCAAATAATATATATACTTAAATTCTCTGGATCAATAGATATCATGTGGAATATAATCTTTTTTCCACAAATTTACATCAATCTTAAGGAGTATAACATTTGTTAATTTATTTTAGGCATGAATTAAAGCGACCTAGCTCTGTATTATTCTTGTAATACTCCTAATCCATACTCTATCACTCTCCTCAAAATTTCATCATATGACACATAAAATTAGTAGCAAGTATTATATACTCCGCTTGATTCTCATTTATTGGAACAAATGTTTTTAATTCCCCTTGTTTGACATCTTTGCACTCCTTAATAGTTAATATTACATTGGATAGAGTTATTCATAAGTTTTACTAATACTACTATATGTTCGGGACATTTCCAAATCTCTTCATGAATACCTTCATCTGAACAACTGGTTGTTTCTTAACATATACACTTACATTTTAATGGTATCTTTTTTTTCATCTTTCCTAATTCTACAAATGTACCAAAAATTTCTTGGACTTATCATCAATGTACATGTATTTCCAATGTTTATTTACTGGTTGCCAAAAAGAAAAAGAATGTTGGAAAGAGTGGAATAGGTTGCTGCACGCTACGGCCGTACGCTCTTTAAAGTAGCCACCATCTGCGAGTAAAAGTTAAAAATAATGTTAGGAAAAGGCATGTGGACACTGGTCTACATACTACATATATATAGTCACGTTGCATAGACACGAGAAATGTTATCTCTAATATCTAATACTCCCTTCGTTTTAAAAAGAATGATTTTTTTTTAATTCATTTAAAAAAAAATAATTCTTTCCTTTTTTGACAACACTTTAATTTCAATTTTCCACCTGACATGTTTAAGACCATAAGATTAAAGTATATTTTGATACATTTGACATAACTTTAATTTAAGACCATAAGATTCCAAAGTTTTCTTTATTTTTTTAAATTTTGTGTCAAGTTAAAATAGGTTGTTTTTTTTTTTTAAAACGAAGGGAGTAGTAATGATCTGTCTTTTCCTTTGGACTCATTAATTCATGTCACACTGGTCTACCTAGTCACGTTGAGCCCTTGGCTTATTTCTCACCTTTATTTTGCACCCTAAGCTACTTTTGTTGACTCGCATTGGCTGTATATGGGAATGGAATTTGGAATATTTTGGATAATCCTTACACGTTATTAGCTCGTTTGGATTGATTTATTTTAGATGTTTTTAAGCTAAAAATAGCTTTTAAGCATTTTTGAAGTGTTTGGATAAATTTAAAAAGTGTTTATAAACACTTGATTTTTGGCTAAAATGCTTAAAATAAGCCAAAAGTCATAAGTTAGGAATCCTAACTTATGATTTTTGGCTTAAAATGCTAAAAAATAAGCCAAAAGCCAATCCAAATGGGCACTATATCAACTTTAATTTATTTATTTATTTTAAGAAAAAAAAAGGCATGCACTCTATTAGAAATAGTAGCGCTTGAAACTTAAAAAAGAATTTTGAAAGCAAGGAAAGCAAGTTATAAGTAGCTAATATTCCACATTAATTGTGTCCTCTACATCCTTCGACATACCTCATCTTCATCCTGCCCTCATCTCCACCACCCCACACTCCTGCCCCCACCCTCCATAGTATTTGTGTAGATTATATATAAACATTTTTAATTAGAATAATATTTTTTTACTTACACCTAACACAAAAAAATAATTTCCTTCTTAGCGAACACACCCTTAAAGTTAAAAAGAAAGCTGAGGACTCTGCTAAATGGGCTCCTCGGCATGCATCTTCTTTGACAGTACTATAAAGCAATCAAGTAGTAGTATTTGGTATTACTATGAGTATTGAGAACAAAAAAAGGTATTGAAGTCGATCAACTTTTACAAATATGATCCAAATTTTGGCATTGTTTAGGCAACACAACAACAACATACCTAGTGTATTTCCACAAAATGAGGTCTGAAGAGGATAGAGTATACGCATTTCATACCACTATCTCAGATGAAGTAGAGAGGCAACACAAGTGACAATATATATGTAGGATGCAAAAGTGAATCTTACTGTTCCATATGGAATCTAGCTTAGCTTCTCCTTTAATTTGCACGTACGTGTGTGGCTTGTTTATTTTTCCAGAGATAAGTCAAGATCAAACAGTATTACTTCTGTTTCTTTTGGTCCAGAAAAGAAAGTTTTCCAATTTCCTTCTGCCAAAACTGAAAGAACTACACTTCACGAAACTAAAGAGAATGTACTATCTACTACTGTAACCCATATAACAGTACAAATGTTTCTAAACTATTTCTTTTTTTGTTTCTCATAAATGTCGGTATCCACTTTGGGGTTCAATTAAGAAATATCGCTAATGTGGGGATTTTCTGCACTATTAATGCACATAATGTTAGCTACAGTGCATGGGTCAATTTATTATGATCTTCTCTTGTGCAGATCATATTAGATAAACTTAAATTGTAAAGTTAAAGAGTGAGAAGAAATAATTCTCGTTTTACCATGATCAAATATTTGGTAGGGAATAAGGTATAATTACACTTCAACGTCTTTAGGTGATCTAGTTTACAAAATAATCAGAAAATATCTAAGTACTTGATTTTGTATATATATTGAATTTAATATATTTTAATCATATTGATAAATAAATTTGGCCGTAATTATTGCTAATTTTCTCAAAATAAAAATCTTGGATATTTTTTTTTTTGGTCCAAAAAATCTTGGATATTGTTGTGTTGGGTTTGCTGAACAACACAACAAAATCCCCCACCCCACATGTCAATCTAATTATGATGTTTTTATTCCATTCATAAGAATTGGGCCTTGCTTTTGGGGTTGGCCCGATAGAAATTCTGGGCTAATCTCTTGTGGGCCCATCAACTGCATGAAATCAAGCGCACAAGAACGGTGAATTGATTGTTTTATTATTTATTTAAAGGAAAATCATAACATATCACTTGCAGCAAATCTATCATATTTATGATTGATTTGTTGTAATATACTGAAGTATACTCATATTAGCATCCTTTTACTGTGTGTACATCAGGGTCTTACTTCTTATTCTTTTAATTGTACTCAAGTGTTGTTTTTTCAGGAAAAGTAAATATGAAATAAGAAATTAAATATTTCACTAAGATTTCGAATAGTCCCGAATTCAAGTGTAGATCATGATACCTAAATAGAATTTTCAGGGAGTCAATAAGCTAAATCATGTTCCAAAGAAATAGAAATCAACTAATGGGCTTTGATCAGAGCAATCCAGATGATTCAAGGCAAAACTACATAATCAGTCAAACATTCCTACTATATCTACATAACATATCAACAGTTTAAAATAATTACATAATATATTAGAAATTCCTAATTTCCTATTAAATTTGGAAAATTAGACCTTAGATACACATTGCATAATTATAGGCTAAAATATCAGATATTTTTTATTTACACCAAAACAACCCCTAAACCTAATAATTTTCTACCTCCCTCAGCCGCCACCCCTCTCCCTTGATATCCTCTCTCTTCTCTAGTTCAACCACCACCGCCGACCTCCCTCAGCCGATGAACTCCCAATTACGGGTTGTAATTTTGTAATGTGGGACTTGGGAGTTAAAAGAGTCCCAAATTACAGGCCCAAGAAGAGGCCCATAAGGTATTGCAGCTAAATCTGTAAATTAGTATTCATTAAAGGGCCTTGGAACCCATTGGGCTGCTTTACTTCTCAAACTAATTGAAGCAACCTGGAATGTCAATTCCCAATCATTAGATTAGTTTTACTTGCTCCAATCAACTTAATTAATGGGAGAACGTCATTACTGATAGCAAATGATCATGCCGAAGAATCTAAAATGGTTTTACAATTTAAATTATTAATTTGGTATGGCTAGAGTTGGAAAGAAAATAGGAAAAATTACATCATATCACTATTTAATTTACCATAACTATTTAAAAATTTCAATCCTTTTAAATAATTACGTAAATTCCTGCTTTTACTTAAAAGCTAGGATATATTACATGTGTGATGTATCCGTATAAAATTAAGTGATATATCCGGAAGAATATGATGTATCCGTGTAAAATTAAGTGATGTATCCGTGTGCACTAAATCAGAGATTTTTAGTAATATGGAAAGGAAATAATTAGCTCCAAAAGGATTGAGATTTATGTTGTTTTTACAAAATAATATGGCCACTCAACTTGTCCAAGTTTACGCGGGTTATTAACCAATGCATTTATTGAGAAACCTAATCAAATTATTTCGAGAAAAAAAACTTTTTTTGTTTGATATGTGATATACAGTCATAATAAATACTAAATAAAAAATTTTATTAGGCAATTAAATAAATTATAAAAAAAACAAAAAAACTAACAACGAAATTAAAACTCAATAAGTGTTAAGACAGCTGGGTTGTGAGTTGTGGCTTATTATTTATCCCATTTTGACTCATCGCTCATATCTTTTGACCGGCTTAATTACTAACTGAGCTAATTTTGAATTTTGATCCGCCTAAATTTAGTCCAAACCACCCATTTTACAACCTTAGGTGTTGACATAATATACATTATTCATTTCTACCTCATTTTAATATCATTGAACTAAGAATTTGGACTTTAAAATATTATGTTGATTGATTGAAGAAGAGCTTGTGGTTGTGGAGTTAGAAGACAAGTGACAAATGTGTTAACATGAGTTACGACAAAATAGTACTATAGTATTACGTACGGATTGCCTTTTCTCTTTCTTATCTTGCCGTGTAATGTTTAGATTTTTTCATAAGTAAACAAAGAAAATAATACTAGTACCAACAAAAGATACTGCAGAAAATTAATGAGCACTTCCCTTTGTCTTCTCAATTGCATTATTTAGATGGCCATTTTACTTTTGTCTTCTTTGTGCGTTGACTAGAGGGATCTTAACATTTTTAGTCAAAAAAATACACTAACCGTCATTGGGTTTTTTGGTGCATATTTGGTGTATAAGAAATATATAGTAAATGTACAATTGTATAACATATATATATGCAATATTTTTTTGGTAATCCCAGGAAAACCCGCAGCCGCTACAACCTCTGCCACAGCCTCTGCCCTTCGGGTGAGCACTCTGTGGTGAGCACTTTGTGCACACTGGATAAACCCCCCACTGTGTAATAGCCTGCAAACCACACAGGGGATGTAAACCGCACTAGGCAAGCCCCGTGCGACAGGCTCAGACGCAGAAGGCATTGAGGTGGGTCGATCCCTGGTTGCCTGGGTGGGCAACCTGCCTCCAAACCAACTGCGCCGACCCGAAGGTCATATATATGCAATATTGATTATACATAAATATACTGATTATATAATGAATTCTGATTAAATTTTATAAGAAAATAAAGATCAAAGTTATTTTCAATTGTGAGTTTTGTTGCATTGTTATTTAATGTAAAAATCCATCAGAGAAATCTGGACTTGAATAACCTTCTCCACATGAGCTAACTGTTGAAGTTGAGTCAGATCCAAGAACCATTTCTTTACCGACAATGACATTATTGGCAATTTCTAGTATAATTAAATACTCCCTCCGTTCCGATTTGTATGATATAATTTATAAATTAAGAGATAGATTTTTTTAATTATGATTGTGCATTGGGATATACAATCTTGAAGATTTCTGACAATAATTTACATGTTTAACATAAAAAGTATTATTAAATCACAAAAATAACAATTTAAAATATTTAAGAATATACGAATAAATCATGGTGAAATGTTTTCTTATTTGGCTCTCCAAATCTGATTAGAGGGAGTAATAAAGTCACACTTTCCTTTGTTACTGTACTGTCGAATCTGATTTAGGTTGCCACAGTGCCAAATTAAGTCAAGTATGGGAAAAAATGGTCATTTGCAGAAGCAAGTACTTGCACTATACAATTTCCATAAGTTGCATGCATGATTTATTTGTAATTTGCGTAGAAGAATTATTTCTACATTAGTGAGGTGAAATGACATCTTTCTTACTCTCTCCGTTTCGTTTTAGTTGACCCTCTTGCTAAAAAATTTGTTTCAATTTAGTTGTCCAAATCAAGATAATTTTATTATATTCTTCTAATACTACTCTTATCATTAAATGACTACATAAAGTGTATATACGCAAATTTATATTTTCAAAGCATAATTAATAAGGCTAATTTGGTAAAATACATTTCTAATAAATATTTTCTTAAGAAAAATGTCAAGTCAACAAAGGCCAACTATTTTGAAACGGGGGGATTAATATGCAAGTACTAATGCTAGTTTCACCAAAAAGCATAATTAACATCTCTGATTTTGAAGTAAATTCTAGAGTACATGAACTATATAAAATGTCAAGAAACGTGCTAATTACTCTCTCTGTTCAGTTTTAATTATCACATTTTGAATTCACACACCCACTAAAAAAACAATTATTAACATGATTCTTTTATTATAGTATCCCTATTAATTGATGATTATTATTATGTCTTAAAATGAGTTTAGAGGATAAACAATTAATGCTAAGGGTAAATTAGGATTTTTTTTTATATGTCAAAAATAACAAGTAAAAATGAAAATTCAATTAAGAAATTAGTGATAGTAATTCTGAACGAAGGAAAAAATCAATAATGAAAGTATTGACCAGAAACTTAATTACCTCCTGTACATACAAATTTAGCTTACATCTATAGATTTCTATTTAAGCACCTTTACATGTACCCATATTCTTGTACAGACCAAACGGCTTTGAAAGTGAGTGATTTTTAATTTTTTATTCAGCTTATTGCATGGGCAAAACTTTAAATTAATTAAGTTTCGCTTCATGAGCAACATATTTTATTTTTAATTTAAAAATTCAAGACCGTTTATTTTTAAGGTAATCGAATATAATTTGCTAAAGTGAGAAAAGATTAACTAATATGCATTGACAGTGTATGCTTATTTTACACTGTCAGGTACTTTTAACCTGCTATTACCGGTTAACATTTCTTTTCTTTTTCCTTTTATTTTAATTTTTTAAATAATGATTTCCGTAATCTCCTTCTATCTCAATCTTCCGTTCTAATTCTATACCCATTCCCCCTCTCTCCCTACTAGACTTTGTTCACAATTCTCCTAAGTTTGTGTCTCTAATTGAACGAATCAATGAGAAAAAAACAATTTTTAAAATTTAAGTCTCAAGCAATGGGAAACTTTATTCAGAATGGAGTACTTAATAAGTTTCAAGTATTTTTTAGGTCTCGTTTGGTACGAGGAATAAGAGATAACCAATTCAGGATTAATTTTAGGATGAATTTATCTCATATGGTTGGATAAAATAGAGGAATAACTTATCCCAAGATTAACTATTCCAGAATTGTAATGTTATTTTTTCCCCACATTGAGGGTGGGATAACAATTCTGGAATAACTAAATCCAAGATAATTAATCCCGTGATAATTTTTTTTTTCCAACCAAACAAGCCCTTAATATTAAATTTGATGTGTTAATATATCACTTTGTAAACTGAGTCAAATTTATACATCTCTAAAATATGACATAGAAAAAGATAATGAGTAAAAAATTATTATATTCACATAATTTATAGAATTGTGTTGTTGATTTACTCAAATTACTTAAACGAATTTGATGATGCTGAAGAAACAATGATAAAGTTGAACTAATGAAGATGATGATAAAAGTCGTAAAATCTTTTTAATATTTGGTAAGATATGTCATAAAATAACTTTGGTAGAATAAATTTAGAGTTCAAGTTCCCTTATAACACTAATTTTCTTAATCACTAATTACAACTCCCTCTAGTCCATATTAACTTAATTTATGAGCAATGCACATTTAATAGTAGGACATAATTTGGACACCACTTTTCACTTTTATCCTTTTAAAGTCAAATTAAAATCATAAATATGAGCAATTAAGTCTCTTGAACTCTTCAACTAGAAAATATAAATGAAGGACAAAAATGGAAGAAATTTCTAACAAGTCTCTTGAAAAGTGAACAATTAAGTTATTATGAACATTGAAAAACGACTCAAATAAAGTTAATATGGACTAGAGGAAGTTCTTTCTTCGTTTGTCATGTTTTTTTTACACACCCCTTAGGAAAAACAATAAATAGAGGTAATTTGACTAAATTATCCTCATTTATTACTCTTATCAATTTTAATACTTATTTCTCTTACACTATATTAATATCTCTTATATTTATGACTAACGATAAAGATGAAAACAGACAACTTATCATGTCATGATTTTTAAAATGACATATATTGTATAATATCTAATTTTAATAAAAATGACAAATTTTTAAGAACGGAGGGCGTACTAACGGAATTCAGTAAATATCAAGAAGAAAAATAACAAGGATAAAAGAACAAGAACGAACAGGTCGTATAAAGAAACACAAACAAGACATGTGCTTAAAATTGAAAATAATGGATTATTTTAAGGATCGTACAGAATCACACATATAATAGTATACGTTAATTCTAGCCTTAATTATTAGATTAGCTTATATTGTTTTCATTTTTTAGTTTAGGTAGAAATACCACTAGTAACATTTTAGATGTTACTCCCTCCTTTGTGTCAATTTATTTGTCTGTTTCGACTTGAAAAAGAATTTTAGAAAGTTTAAAAGAATTTTAGATCATGTAATTTTAAATTAAAGATATATAGAATGTGTACAAAAATAATCTTTAATTTTATAGTCTTAAACATGTTGGAAAGTTAGAAATAAAGAATTGACAGAAAAGAAAAGAGAGAGATTCTTTTTTAAATAGAAGTAAGATAAATAAATTGAATCGATAAAAAAATAATGGGAAAATTAAAGAGATGCAGAGACAATAGAAAGCGATTGAATTGGACTTTATATATATATATATTTATATATTTGTTTGACAATGATTGAAGGACCCCCTCTTATAATAATTAGTACCCAAATAATTATAAGGAGTTCCGAAGGATAGTCATGTATGCTATAATAAAAATTTCCTATTTTATGAAAAGAAACTTAACGGCTGTTCGTTCCACAACTTTTTCGAAGCACAACAGTACAAAGGCCTCAGCATGAAATTTATGTATTTAGTAGAGTAGGCACTAATTCCAAATACAATTAAATCCTCTTTATTTTGTTGAAATGGAAAAAAGATGATAGTACAAACTACAAATTCCATTTTCTTCATGATTTAAAAAATTAACAATAATTGCGCCTCGTCGAAATTCGAAGGTACGTGTGAAGAACGAGAAAGAAGGATTGCTCTAACAAATAACATGACATAATTAAGACTATTCCTTATGAGTTTTAACTTAATATATCCACATATACTGAAAAAAATATATATTACACTATTATGTCATTCAAAAGATATTTATAAATAATCTTCTTAAAAAGTGAAAACTGTAATATTCTCGAAAATAGTATGATAAATTAATTACTTGATACAAAAGGTGAAGATTGCATGTATTGTAAAATATCTTACTATTTCTTTATACTGATAGTGCATATATGAAGTCATCAAAATGGTTTAGTCCTCTGAGACCGGCCAAATACGGACCTAATGAGTCTGGGCTAGGCTAACCTTGAGGCCAAACATTAATTAATTAATTTTAAACAAAATAATCAAAATAAAAGAACTTGGAGTAAAACTGAAAAGATGTCTATATTATTCATTATTGCTCTCTATAGTAATACATGGTGCTTCTAATCTAAGTCATGTTTTCATTGAGATAATTGGTGTTATTGATTTACATCTTCTAACCTCTTCTATGTTCAAGCTCAAGCAAATATTTTTTTGATATTTACCTTACAATAATTATGTGATTGGAATATCTTGCTATGATAAATTAACTCAAAAAAAAAAAATATGAAAAATTGAAAGCATTAATTGTTAGTTGTCTTTTTGTTTTGCTTAGTAAGATGTAATATATTATAAAATAAGTGTAAACCAAAACTTACGTATTCTATGCTACATACTACATATAAAACATACGTTTGATTGAAAATAGATCCTCCTCCATGTATATTTTTGGTTAAATATATATATACACATTGGGGTCAAGCCAAGCCCCATCATCACAAGGCCTATACAGTCATGGTGATGGAACTGAAATTAAAAAAATTGAAAATAGACGGGAAGTAAAACTTTAGAGAAGGACAAAATATGTAAAAAAAAAAAATTTGTTTATATCTGGACTAGTAGTAATCATGACAGTGGTAAATATCCCACAGAGATTATAGCATGCATAAAAATAAATTTATCATATTGCTCCATTTATTTTTACTTATCATATTTATAGTTGACACGTCTTTTAAAAAAATAATAATTGATATAGTTATTTTATCAAATTGCTTCTACTCTATCCGTTCTGATTTATTTGTCACTATTTTTCTAATTTAATTTACATTCTTACTTGTTATTTTTGACAAATCAAGAAAAGAAAACTTTTTTTTTCATATTTTACCTTTACCATTAATTACTTATTCTTCAAATCATTTTTCAATATCTATTATTAAACATAAATTAATTGGGATAATATGGTAAAGTCACTATACCAATCATTATTTTCTTAATAGATGTGACAAGTCAAAATGTGACAAGTAAATCCAAACGGAGGGAGTATTAATTGATACTCCCTCCATTCACTTTTACTTGTCACTTTTTGACATGAGACACCCATTAAAAAATAATTATTGATATGACTATTTACCACACTACCCCTATTAGTTGATGTTTAGAATAATATGTCTTGAAGATAGTTTAGAGAATAAGTAATTAACGCTAAGGGTAAAATAATTTTTTTTTTTTTTGTCTTTTCTTGATATGTCAAAATTGACAAGTAAAAATAGAAATCCAATTAGAATAATAGTTACAAGTAAAAGCGAGCGGAGGAGGTATTTAAATTAGGTCTTGAAAAGTGATTTGAAGAATAAATAATTAATACTAAGGATAAACATGAAAAAAATAATTATCTTTACCTGATATGTTAAAAGTAACAACTAAAAATGAAAATTTATTTTAAAAATAAATGACAAGTAAAAATGAGGGAGAGAATCTTAGTAGTTGATTTGATTGGCTACCTGAACTTCCATTGGTAAAGGTTCGATTCCCATATTATAATTCCTTCTCCATTTCTCCTTCTCCTATGCCTTCAATTTTTTATCTTACAAAAAGACAAATAAAAATGAGAGAGAGTATCATAACTAGAAATAAATATTTTCGGAATTACTAATTTAGAATTAAAAATTCAATCAAATATAAAATAAAATAATCGCACAGTTTATCATGGAATTATAATGTGGAAAATGTACTGCCGGCCAACACAACACTCTACATCCACATAGCCATATTTTTCAATTTGCAACTGCGTAGCCAATTTTTTTTTTCAACAATGCATATACACCCTTATATATTATTACTAGATATCGAGCCCATGTCAGCACAGGCTCAATATATGTTACTCCTATTTTAACTTATGTATCATAGATAAAATTTAGAGAGTCAATCAAATATATAATTATTAAATATTTTAAATTGTTAATCATTATGATTTATAATATTTTTCACATAATTTTCAAATAATATGTCACTTCCTCTACCCTATTTTATGTGGCACTAATAGAATATGGATAGTCAAACAAATCTTTTATATATTTTTTAAACATATTCTAAGTTATTAATAGTTATATTATTTATAGTACTTTTTTACGTAAGTTCCAAATGTATAGCATATTAAAAAAATAGTTAGACAAATAAATAAACACGGAGAAAGTACTGAATTTTCCAGAAATACCCTCGGCTAACTTCACATATATGCACAAATAAATATATGAAGACAAAATAAAAGAATTTCTAAAATTTATAGATGAAAGTTAAAGTATAAATTATTTTTCATTCTTTCTAGTAATATCACATATATATTTCACTCTAAAATATTATAATTTTTGAATTCTTTTTTTTTTTCCTATTATGTTTTGTAGATGAAAATAATTAATGAAGTAATTAACATTTCAAGGTTGTAAGATAAAAAATTAAATTATTACTATTATATATAAGTGTGAGTGGCAGGCAGCTGAAGCAGGCAGCTGGCGGTTGTCATGTCTGCTTCCAGCTGTCTGCTTCTGGTCGAGGGCATTTTTATAATTTCATATTTATCGTCTTAATTTAATTATTTTATTTTTATTTTTAACATATTATATGTTTGAAAATTACTTTAAAAGTATTATAAATTATAATAATTAATAATTTAAATTATTTGGTGACACATAAAAAAAATGTGTTGACTCGAAATTCTATCAGTGCAACATAAATTGAAATATACTATTTAAAAATTTCATGAAAAGTAACATAAATTATAATAATTATCAGATTAAAATATTTAAAAGATGGTTAAAAAATTTGTTTGACTTTCCAAATTCTATCAATATCATATAAATTGAGATAGAGGGAGTAACATATATTACTTGAAATTACGTATAAAGTCGTATAAATCATAATAATTAATATCTAAAACTATATAAAAACTTTGATTGACTTTCTCAAATATTTTATTAGTATTGCATAAATTGGGATAAAAAAAATAACATATAGCATCTGAAAATTATTTAAAAGTACTATAAATTAATAATTAATAACTTAAAATATTTAAAAATTATATAAGAATTTGGTTGACTTTGTAAATTTTACCTGTGCCACATAAATTGAGATAAAAAAAATAACATAAATTGAGTCCGTGCTGGATAACTAGTATACAAAGAATTGTGGAAAACTATAAATGTAAATGGCACCCAAATGTAAAAGATAGGGCCCACAGCCACATAAGAATAGCAGCTGGGCCCATATTTTTAGGAAAGCTTAGCAAGATCTTGGTAATTTAGTCCAACAATGAAAAAGTACAATTATAAGTCAATCAAGTACACTCTATTCAAAGCAAACAATCAACCTGAAATGACAAAAATGTCCTTTATTTCAATGTTAATACCAGAAAGCACACGACCACGAACAACTGTGTGCTTCAAGCCACTTCTATATAGTGTAAGTAATACAACATTTATATACCTATATAAATAATATAAGCACCTTGTATAAAATTTTATAAAAATATACTACCTTCTATAAAAGGTTTATAATCATGCATAAACATACTCCTTCCGTTTAAAAAAGAATGACCTACTTTCTGTTTTAGTCTGTTTCAAAAAGAATGATCCTTTCCTTTTTTGACAATATTTTAATTCCAACTTTTCACGTGGTATGTTTAAGACCACAAGATTAAAGGACATTTTGGTACATTTGACATAACTTTAATTTAAGAACACAAGATTCAAAAGTATTCTTTATTTTCTTAAATTTCGTGCCAATTCAAAATAGGTTATTCTTTTTTAAACGGAGGAAATACATTTTACCTTGAATAGAAGTGTACAACGCGTTGCTAGCCACAAAAGAGAGCTTTTTATATGATTTTTAACTGCAACCGGCCAGTTTATGGCTCCACAAAATGACGAGGATATCCATAAGACTATTTTATCACACCCTTTATATGAGATAGTAATTTCACTATTTTAGTATAAAAATTTCACCATTTTAGTACAAATGATGGATCAAATAGTACGGAAATTAATTCATATCTTATACCAAACATGAGATAAAGTTAATGTCAGAATTAATTTCCTTATCCGATGTATCAACCGGTTCTTAAAAAGAGAGAGGAAGGAATATCTATTTTAGGTTTACTGTTGAGGAAGTAGTTGAAGATGTATAAACTAGGGTTTTGTTGATGTTGAAATTGAATTGAATGAACTCTGATGGAACCACACTACTAAAAAGAAAAACAGTGCTAGAATTTGTCGTTTAACGTAGGATGACTGACAAAAGTACGTCTACGTTTCCACAAAATTTATTTATTCGTAGACTCCAAATATATAAAGCTCACCGCGTTAAATACATATACTACTATCTACGGCCCTTGTAACCTCCCCACACCTTTACCCTTGACTAGTCTGTTCTGTCCTCTCATTTTACGTGATTACAAATCATTTTGCTAAAATAAAATAATTAAAATCAATTTATTTGTTTTGGAACAAATTAGAAAGTTGAAGGAGGAAACGGAAGATATCTTACCCAGTGTTTTAAAAGACATAGTTCTGACTCTCCTGGGGACTCGTCCCGAGGCGGGGTACTGGCAAAAAGCCTCGGAGCTCATGTGTGAGATTTAGTTCTATGAGGCTTACGCTCTAAGCGTCTGACTGTATACCCTAAATACGCCTAATGCCCAACGCCTGGGCTCGCCTAATAGTTCTTACACAAATTGTGTCAAATTACTTAATCAACGTTGTTGATACTCATAATTCTCTACTAAATAAATGATGCTTAGCAGTTTTTTTTCATCTGTTGAAATGAGAAAATTAAGAGTAACTAGCTTATTTACTAATTGAGAATGTCGTGAGGTTGAATATGACTTAACATTTCTGTTTAAAAATACATATCCGAATTTTACATCTTCACTTGTCATTGGTAGTTATGTTTTTATCCTATATGTCAAAATCATCATTTTTTTTTGTTATTTAAAAGTATTTTATTTTTATTCATGAAAAAGTTGATGTTTTATAATATTAATATTTTATTAATTATTTCTTTTAGGGAGGTAAATTGCATAGTATGATATTATATATTTTAAGAAATTGTAATTCTTTTATTATTTATAAGTTAAGATGTTAGAATTGATTTGTATTACATAATAATTTTTATATCATTACACGATTTCTACTTATAAATGTTGGTAAAAGTTTTGTTTTCTATGAGTTTTTTTAATCATGTTTTAAATTTTTTAAAATTAATAATGCATTTTTTGTATAATTTTATGTTATTATATTATTTTTATTATATTATAAATTATAAATTAAAGATCCATGAGACTTACACCCCATGTCCCGGGGCTTACGCCTCGCCCCGTGTTATGTAAAACACCTCGCCTCACGCCCATGCCTTTTTAAAACACTGATCTTACATTCATACAAAATGAAGAGAAGAAAATTGGTCTCTTTAGATCTCTTATGACTTATGTGTAAAAATGAAGATCTCTTGTAAAAAAGACATAAAACTAAAAAAAGATAGTAAAGGGCTTGAAAACCATTTCATCAGGGGGCGGATCAAGGGGGTTCACCCGAACCCCAATGGCAAAAAATTACATTGTATATATGAAATATATATATTTTTATTTTTTTATGTATATTTATAGATTTTGAATTGCTTGACTATAAAATTAGAGGTTGAGTATGTGGTTGAGCGAATTCAACATTCACCTTGAGGTTCCAAGCTCGAATCCTAGACACTTTATTTTTATTTGAAGGAACAGTATATGTTGGAATATCTCTAGCACCAAGCTTTTGTTGCGTTCCATCAAAATTATTACCTTCTATTTGTCCATAAATGTTTTTGCCTTGACTGTTCATCAATGGCCACTGGCAATAATTGTTTTTAGGATTTCCATCACTTTCCATATCTTAAAGTAGATGAGTGCTACCTTAAATTTGTTTCCAGTACTATACACTGTCTAAGGGTTATTTTTTTTTTGGTTTTCCACTCGGTGTCCAGTACCCATATTGGAACCCCGACTAATTCAGATTGCGCACTGCATGACCCATTCTAGGGGGTGGAGCTCCCAACAAGATTTTCTCCATTCTCAGGGCTCGAACCCGAGACCTTTAATTAAAGGTGGAGCAGTGCCACCACTCCACCACAACCCATGTTGGTCTGTCTAAGGGTTATTACTAGCTAGTAGATGTTGATATATGAATAGAAAAGTTGGGTTCTTAAAATGGGAGATTTTTCTTTATGAGTAAAACATGGAAAAGTAGAAACACAAAAAGGAACGAGTACATAGTCTCATAGCCAATTAAATCCTAGTAATTCTTTCACTTTCTCCAACAGTATTTTAAAAAGCTCCCATCAAGCTTGCCAAAGGCCAATATAGTGATGTGCTAGTATTTAGCTGCATATCTATCAGCTAGTATACTTTATAAGTTCTTCAAAAAAAAAGAAAATGTTCCCTTTTGGAAACAGTAGTAATGGGAACCCTACTCTCCACTGTTCAGTACCACCGTCATCCATTCACAGCTCAAATTCTTCCATTTTTGGCCTCAATGGCAACCAAGTGCTCCTTCATCAACATGACCTAGATCATCACCTCCCTTACTTAGGCCCAAATGGTCACTTAATCGACAACAACAGCCCGGTGATGTTTGCAACAAACAATGTCATCATCAACAGCAACAAGTCAAATAAGAACAAAAAAGCTGTGAAAAAGGATAGGCACAGTAAGATTTTGACATCACAAGGGCATAGAGATAGGAGGGTGAGGTTGTCGATAGGGGTTGCTCATAAGTTCTTTGATTTGCAAGACATGCTTGGTTTCGACAAACCAAGTAAAACCCTTGATTGGCTATTCTCAAAATCCAAATTAGCCATTGAAGAGCTCAGTGATGCAAAGAAAAGTGCAACCCCTTCATCTGTTAATAATTCAGAATGTGATGAGGACATTGTTGTTGTTCCTGCAGCTCCAGCTGACGAATTAAGAAAAAAAGCAAAACAAGAGAGAGAGTCAAGGGACAAGGCTAGAGAAAGAGCTAGGGAAAGAACTATGAAGAAAATCTGGACCCAAATTGAAGCCAAATCACTACTAGTAAAGGAACAAACAAAGATGGAACAAATAATGAATCTCAGAGGTCCGAATAGAGAGGCTGCAACTTCGCGTTACAACAATTGTACACGAAATTGGGATCATGACAAATTTAATCCAACAATTATGAGTTCCATGGCTGCAGCTACCATTTGCTGTACCTCATCTTCGCAAGGTAAAATTAAACTTTTAACAAAAGTACAACAATTTTAGTCATTTAGTAATACTTAATTCATCTTAATTTGCAGTTCAGAAAGCATGGGACACATATCACGGCAGCCAACTCTGAAGGGGACAGTATATGTAAGCTAAGCAAAATTTCCTTTCGGTTTAATTTGTACTACTGTAGAGGTTGCCTTGTGTTTTTTGTTTTTGCAATCCCTTTCTGATTAATTGGTAATGGACGTGTTTGTGGTCAGCATTAATTTCTATGCTTTTAAGTCTACTATATATGTATCAACTGATGAACTGAAAGTTTTGGAACTTTTTGTGGAGTAATTTAAAGTAAATTAAGAGCTAGTCAGTTGATCTGAAATCATGTCCAAGTCTAATTCTCTCATGTCTTGTTCTATAATTGCTTACAACATACTAACCCTAGCTATTATAATTCATTATGTTGTCCCAATTTATGTGACACATTTTCCTGTTAGTTTGTTCCTAAAAGAATATCACCTTTCTACAATTGAAAAATAATTTAACTTTAGAATTAACCTTGATGAAATAATTTATAGCTACACAAATCTTCAAGGAGTGCGTTAGACCACAAATTTCAAAAGTTTTTCTTTCTTTTTTACACTTTGTGCCAAGTCAAAAGTGTCACATAAATTGGGAAGGAGGAGTATTATATTATACTCCAATAATTTAGTATTGCTATATATATCTTACATAGTAAACATATTTCTCTACTCAAAGGCGCAGTCTGTTGTGTTGTGTTGTGATTGATCAAGTTACAGGGCTTATTGGCTATGAAACATTGTTAAGTTGCACAAGTTTTAATCGTTTATTTTTCTTTTATTTGGCCTTTTTCTGATTTTGTTTTCCTTCCCTGCTTTAGATGAGTATAGATAGTAGGGTTGTTCTAGTTGATAGTCCATTCCACAGACATATTAACTGCTGATTTAGGTCATATTGAGAGTGCGCGGAAGGGGTGAGCATCCAACCCCAACCTTAAAGCAATGGGGGTGAAGTAGCCCGGCCTTGACTATTATAAATACTTTTGGATGATTTCTGAAACCGATGAGTGGCAATATTGCTCTAAGGTTTTGGATTAGATGCTCGCATTCTTTTGCATGGTACCAAAGCAGGCCGAGGTCCTAGGTTTAAATCGATCACGTGCTTGACTAATGAAAAGAATTTGGCGGCATACATGAAGGAGTGTATAATTAACTGAATAAAAGTGTACTATCTCTAATAGCTTACAATTTTAAACTATATGATCATATACTTCAGCTGACACGAAGTCACATAGTTGTGCATCTAGTTTGAAACGAGAAGTAGAAACAGAAACATATAAAGCTAGCTTGAACATACATAGGGTTGAAAAGATTCTCTAGAAAATTATTATACCAGAAGAAAAGTCATCAAAAAGAAAGGCTTAAAGGTGCAGTAATCAGTTCTTATGAATCTCCAAACAAAAAATATATAATAATAAAAGGATTATAAGATGTTCCATTATTGGCTGCCTTTATTCAAACTTTTTTGGGGATGCAATAAGGTCCGAGTCATCTTATTGAGCTATACTGCACAAGTTTGTGATCTTAAATTCTTGTAATACAATTTTCAATGTTTTATGTTGCATTAGATAGTAAGAATTTGTAACTCTGCACCAGGCCAGAACCAGAAAGTGATTATTGACAAGCTTTGTCCCAACACTCTTTCTCTTTCAAGTCAACTGTTCTTCTTTCTGTGTTTATATCCCAAAGTTGTTCACTTTTCTCAAAAGAAAAACTTTCTCCATTTCTTTTATAGAACTAATTGTTTTTTCACTTTACTACTATCAAAAAGTAATTCTCAATATACATATGCTTATGGTTAGAAATATACATATGCTTACTAATATACCTGTCAATGTAAAATATTTCTATTGAAACCTAAACCTGTTATAGCAGATAACATACTTTTTTCTCCTTAGGACTAGGATCTAATGCATTGATAGTGTAAAATAGTTTTACGGTATCTGGTAACCTTAATGGTAGTTAAAGATAAGTACCATTCTATAATCACTCAAATTAGTAACCTGAGAAATAAGAAAAACAATCTTTTACTGTTGGTAAATTGCATGCACTAATTGTCTAAAGATTCATTTACATTAATTATTTCCATGGATTTTGTAAGATAAATCCTTTTATCCAGATTACCAATTACCACTATTTATAGTAGATGGCTTGTAATTTCATACTCCCTCCGTTTCCTTTTTAGTTCGTTTAAAAAAGAATGACCCCTTTCCTTTTTTGACAACACTTTAATTTAAACTTTCCACGTGGCATGTTTAAGGCCACAAAACTAAAAGACATTTTAGTATATTTGACATAACTTTAACTTAAGACCGCAAGATTCAAAAGTGTTCTTTAATTTCTTAAACTCCATGTCAAGTCAAAATATTAAATTACAAGTAATTGTGCTAAAAGTAAAATTTCTTCAAAACAATTCTATTATTCTTTCTTTTTGTTAGAAACAATTCACCCAGATTATACTCGCGCATGGCATGACTCCTATCAATCTATGATATGCTCCCAAAAATATAAACAGAGGAGGACATAAAGCAATTTTATTACCCATATTCAGGGATACCTCCTTGTTGAGCTACTGTTGTATCTGCCAACACTGTTCATTTAATTTAAGCAGTGTGTCTAAATCCTATGCAGTTTCACTGAAACTCTTGCAAACCTTTTTGATGGCAAAGATTGGACCAGTTAACTAAACAGCAAACTTATAATACAAAACATTTTGCTGCCATAGAGTTTGGTGCTGTCTCTTTGACTAGCAGATAACTATGTGCACCCAATTTTGCATTGGATTATTTTTGCACTTGTTAGATTAAGAACGAGTTTTTGTACATGGATTTGCTACACTTGAGCCGAGGATGTTTCGGCAACATCCTCTTTATCTCTCCGAGGTAGTGGTAAGGTCTGCGTACACTTTACCCTCTCCATACCTCACTTGTTAAATTTTACTGGGTATGTTGTTGTTGTTGTTGCTGTTAGATTAATATCGATGTATACTATGTAGTAACATATTTTACGTGACACCCCAGCTTAGGATAAAAAGTTCAGCATATGTTGGGTATATAAATAGGTAGGTTTTACATCCTAGTGACTTGTTTTAAAACCGTGCAGGTCTATGCCCAGAGTTCAAAGTATCACTAGCGGGTTGGGTCATTAACTAGCTAAAATATATTATTTAGCTATTTCTAGTACGGGGCCCAAGTAATATGAAACAGAGCAGTATAATTTAAGACTAGAAAATTTTTATTCCCAAGTCATAAGATAAGCTTTTTCCAAAAATCTTAATAGTTCAGTTGGTTGAGTACTTGAATTTTCACCTTATTGGTTAGAGTTCCATTCCAAACCTTATAATCCCTCTCTCATTCCCCTTCCACCTACAACCCTACCCCCCACCCTCCATTTTTTTTCCCTAATAGTAATAAGCTTGCTCTCAACTTTAAATAGTAAACACTCTCCCCATTTTCCCTAATGATTTTTCAAAATGTTTATTTTATCTTTACCTTTTATTTTTTTATCTTTCTTGTTTTACTTAACATTATTATATGTTTTCATTTTCAATCTATGTGACAAATTTTCTACAGAAAAAAAAATATCATTTCAAAATTTTAAAAAAGTGAGAAATATTGATTGCGTATGTATAAACTAATGACGTTCTATAACGTAAATTAGTAGAATTAAGAATTTGATTTATTAATAATAATCAGAATTCTATTATGCTGATCTAAAATTTTAAAATATTATCTATTTGTATTGTAAATAAATTATTCTTTAGAAAATACTTTATTAGTGTTGATCAAAATTCATTTATTTACATAGACGATAGAGAATAAGAGATAAGTGAAACTTGAATAAACACATGCATGAATGCGCATGTATACACATGCATTTAATATGAAAATATAAATTATGTAAAAATAGCAGTAGATTTAGCAGCAAATTCGTAAAAGGATTCTCTTACTTATAATATTAATAAACTTAACAAAAATCTATAAATATTTAAATTAAAAAATAAAATATTACATATAATATAAAAATATATTACGTAGATGAAGGATTAAAAATTTTAAGGATAAATTAATAATACAGTTGAGGAGGAAATTTAATTTTTAAATAAAGTTTGGAGGCACAAATAATTTTCACCTTTTTTCTTTTTTGTTATCCAAAGGGTTATGTGAGGAATGGATGATTCCTGGGTTATCTGATGAGATCAGAGGTTCACAATACTATAGCGATATATACTTGGAGGTGATAAAGTTAGTATATGAAAATATAACTCCGTCTAGTTTATTTATTTGTACTAATTCTGTTTATATTTTACTTGTTTAATTTCATTTTATTTTAAAGTTGGGTAGATATGTGTCCACATTGCTCCTAAAAAACTTTGAAATAATTTTTTAAGCCATATTAGGTGGAGTCTAGGCTTGTTTGGAAAGTCACTCTGCGATTGAATTTAGTGTAATTGAGTGTAATTACACTGTCTGACATGTTTAGTTGACCAAGTAATTACTTGGTCAACAGGTAGTTGGGTGTAATTGGCAGCGGGTAATTACACTTTTCAATTCTCAAGGGAAGTTACGTTGTGAATTGCTGGTAATTACATAGTGTAATTTACAAGTTGGTTACTTTTTAATTTCTTCCTTTTATTTCTATTTTTATTTTTTTTCGTTTTTATTTATTTTTTAATTTCTATTATTTTAAATTCTTTTTTATTTTTGTTATTCTAATTTTTTTTAAAATATTTTTTTATTTATATTAATTATATTTCATATCCTTACTTCTCACTCTCAATCATTACTTCATGTGATTCCATGCAATTGTTCGTATAATATATTTTTTTAAATTTATTTTATGTTTATATTTTTCATTTAGTATAATTTTGTTAGTATTCTAATTTTTAAATTAGAGTAGATTAGTATTCTAATTTTTAAATTAAAGTAGATTCATTGTTGAATAAGGTTATAGACTTACGTTTTCCTTTTCTTTTAAATCATATTTATGTACGTTATGTTGAAATTTGACATGAGAGTATTATGTTAACTTTTTGTTTTGAATTTAGAACTTATGTTATATTTTTAATTTCATTTGTTTTATTAGTATTGACTTGATATTTCACATTGCAAGCCATTTATTTTTTTAGTTAGAATTGATAGATTATCTTTTTGTCAAATGTTTTAATAATTTTATGACATTATATTTATAATATAAATCTTTTTGTCAAACATGCATTTAATGATGTTCTTAGAAATCTTGTACTTTTAATTTTTATGATTAATTTAATTAAAATATACTAATTTGAAAAATATAAATCAATTATTTTCATATAATATTAGTTAAGAATAAATGTTTATTAATTAATATATTTCAAAAGACAATATATATCTTAGATATTTAATTTAATATCATTTATAAAGGCCCTTGTTTGTCTAAAATAAATTTTTAATTTTAGATGATTAACTTTTATTTTAAAATTTTAATATAACCATATGATTACACTTGTGTAACCAAAAAGTACGCTTATAATTATATTGTAATTACATTGTGGCAACCAAATAGGTCATCGTAATTATTAGGTTGTATAATTACTAGACTAGTAATTACTGCCTTAATAATTACATCAATTTCAATTTCCAGGTGACTTTCCAAACAAACCCTTAGAGTGTATTCGGTAGGCCGGTATTGAGGAAATATGAATTGTTTCTCAAATTTTTCACGTTTGTTTGGGCAAAAGTTTTCGAAAAATATTTCACAAGTTCCATAAAAAAAATAAAAAAAAATCTAAGGAAAGTGAGGAAAACAAATTTCACAAGTAGCATTTTATATTGATCTTTCCCATTATCCAACACATCTCGTCTTCATTCTCCCCCCTTCCCATATTCCTCATCTCCACCACCCCACATCCTTACCCCAACTCTCAACCCCCATATTATTTGTCTAAATTACATGTACATGTATTTAAAATAATAGTTTTTACTTACGTACTAAAAAAGAAAAATTCACCCATTTACTAAAACATATTTTTATAGAAAAAAAATTTTCTTCCGTACCAAACACACTCAAAGGAACTCAAATCTCAAGTACTCTTAAAAATTTCTTCATCTTACACTCTATTACTCTCAGAAAGTTAAAAGTAGAAAATTCTTTTCGTTTTTCCTTTTTATTACCTAAAGATCCCATGTGGAAGACAAATGTTTTAGCTTATAGTTATAGATTATGAATCACAATTTTTATTTATTGATTGATTTGTAAATAAATTAGTTAATATATATGTTATTAAATAATTTTTTAAATAATAAATATAAAATTTAGGTCAAACCAGAATCTATAATTAACTAACATTGGGGGCTCTGTGGCCGCGCCTGAGACCATATGAGTTCAACAATACCATAAGTACATACCAAATTATATTTAAACACAACCACATGTATTTTTCACAGTAAAATGTATATATTGCATGTCCAGCTCTACCATAATTCTGCTCTTTCACGTAAAGCACAAAACAAAATTAAAATTAATGTTGAAATTAAGAATTAGATTCATACACTTACCTTGAGCTTCAAGTGGTTGCTTCTGATGAGTCTCCATTCCAGACCAAAGCAATATTTTAGATAGTGATGAGGAGAAAAAGATGTAGAAATTGCTATTAGTAAAATATGGAGTATATATATATATATATATATATATATGGCAAATTCGACCTTTTTGAGGTGTTACCTTAAGTTTCTATTAACCAATGTTAAGTCAGCTGGTCAGAGTTATGCTCTGATGGATCCCTAGCTTTCACTTCTTGGGTCAAATTAAGGCAAACATGTAATGAGTACTATAAGTACTACTACTACTACATTTAACATAAACAATAATATACAACTGCAAGTTATATATATTTAATATATAATTAATGACATCTCTGTACAAATACGATTCTATATTATAAAATAGAAGATCCAGTGCCTAGTTTTGATCTCTAGCGTAAATCCTGGAAAAGAGATGCAAGCACATAGGAAATATATATATATATTTTTCTTTGTTTTCCACTCGATGTTAGACATTCATATTGCAGTCCGATTAATTCGTATTCGCATGTTGCTCAGCCAATTTCTGAGGGCGACTCTCCTAACACCATATTTTCATACTCAGGCTCGAATTCTAGACCTCTAATTAATGATAGAGGGATTCAAAGCAATCCACCACAATCCATGTTGGTCCAAAAAAAAATTAGACAGAAGAAACAAATTCAGTTTTCTTCCTTTCCCCAGTAATTAAAATTAGAGGTATTAACTTCCATTAATCACAAGTTTAGAAACCTAAGATCGTAACAACTCTTACAAAGAGAAAGAAAAGTATAGGCCTTTCCAGTACTCAGAAGATTTAGTAGGCCGTGGACAATATCTTAGTTGAAGTTTGATTCAATAAAGAGTATTAAATTTGAAGATCTGGAAATTATATGAATTTTAATTGAAATAAAAAAAGTTATTTTTTGTGATTAGAAATTATTTTGAGATACTCCTTAAGAATAATTCTGTTTTTCAAACTTCAAATTATCCGTCACAAGTTGAAATTGAAAAAATTACTGAACCAAATAACAAACACGTATTTGATGCAACGTTAGAGTCATCTCCTAATGTACATATAGGATTGATCCTTTTTAGGAAAACTACATGGGATAGCAAATATAAGCTATTAATTACTCTATGTAGCCTAAATTTCAATTAATTACAATCTATAACCTTTCTTCTTAATTAATTACAATACATAGCCCCCTCTTGATAATTTTTGTCATAATTAGTAATGAAGATCAGGTCAAAGAACCACTAAGCAAATATCAAAACATAAATTTAAACAAAAATGAAAAGATAGTAACGTCAATGGCACAAGTTGATTCACTGGCCAATTTTTCTAAAAAAACAACAACTAAACGTTTTACTTCTATTTCTTACATTGCAAATGGATGACTCCTCTTGACTTACCCATGAGATTAACTTGACCACTAGTCAAAGAACCACTAAGCAAATATCAAAACACAAATTAAAAAAATTTGAACAAGATAGTAACGTTAATGGTACAATTAGTTGACTCACTGGCCAATTTTTCGAATAAAAAATATGTATATGTACCGTTTGTTACAAATTATATTTGTTGATACAAATTGAACCATCCAAATACAAGTGATACATTTGTAACAAACGATATATTTGTATTTGTATATGATAAACTTAAATAAATACAAATGATACATATACTTGTTAATACAATGATAAGTTTGATACATTTGAGAAAGAGAGATGTGAAAATACGAAATAAAAAGAAGGAGAAGAAAGAGTAATGAAAATACAAAATACAAAAAAAATTGTTTGTATTTATTGATACACATGTATTCGTTGATACAAATATAGTGATACAGTGGCTGCCCAGCTAACGAATACAAAGAATATGTTTTTGGTGCATGCAATTAGTCATTGTATTTATATTTTATATAAATACAGTCGGTTGAATACAATGGCTATGAATTGTAATTTTGTAATATGTGGCTACTGTTGCCTATTTTATGCTTTAATTAGGCTATTTATAAAAGTCTCCCTTCTTTTTATATGCTAAGCACACGAAAATTTCAAATAATAGTTGTTAGTAAGACTCCGTTTGACAATGAGAAATATTTATTTATTTTTCAATAAATTATTTCACTTTATCCAAAAAAAAAATAAAAATTGATGTTTGGCATAAAAGTTCCAAATACAACCCTCAACTTATATTCACTCATCTCACTATTTCTCTTTTTGGCTCTGCAAAAGTCTAAAAAAGTCTTTCAAAAAGGTGTGGCAACTCCAACTTTATTTTTTTTTTTTCCATAGTCAAACGTCAACTAAATTTAAATTCAAGACTTCTAATTATCTGCTTGATATCATATTGAATTTGTAACCATATTTCATCTTGATATCTTCAATTTGATCTGTATCTACGCACCAAGTCGATCTTCTTGTAGAACTAGAACAAAAACATATGTATTTTGTACAGGATTTAATTTAATTTGATTATTCTCAAGTCATTTTTCATAAAACCACAGTCCACAACCTTGTATAACATGATTGGGTTTAATTTAATTTGAAGCCTGGATCAGAAAGCAGACCAGATGGGACAGCGAAGATCTGTTTAATTAGTTTAATTGATTCTGGATTTTGTTTAATATTTAATTTCACTCTGCAAAATTTGACCGAATATGCACAAATATTTACGTTGGAGCTGCTTAGGCTAGCCATCAATGATTATTCTTTAAAAAAGTTCCCTGCATACTCTATTAATTTACTCAGGTCAAATCATATTATTTTATGTTGCTCTATATGTAGTGGCTTTAGGTTTTACAGATGTATTTAAAATGTCTTACTCAGACTTATCAGAGATATTTACTTTGTTTCAAGTTGTTTGGTTTGACTCAGAGTATAATAGTCAAACTAACAAATATTCCGTTATAAGTTTGACTCATCTATATCAAACAAATTATTTTAAGTAATATTGGTTGATTTGAATTTGGTGACGTGGGCCTCTAATAAGAGGCCACGTGGCAAAAATAATTTTGCAAAACCACCGTTACAAAATAATGGCATAAATGAACATTTTTGTAACGGCAGTGACATAAATGAGCCAAACCTTTAAAGGCGGTAGCATAAATGAGCCAAACTTATAACGGATGGCATAGATGAGCCATTTCTAATAGTTCGATGACTCATCTATGCCATCCGTTACTTCAGATGCACAAGGCTCATGAAAATTCGAAGGATGATTTATAACCCTGGATAGGAAGGTGTGAAAGACGCGAATTATAAAGTAGAGGGTTAGTGGATAAGAATGCGTAGGAAGGAGTGCTTTGTTGGTAGTTGTGGTTGTAGTCGTAGTGTTATGCGTGTGTTTTGTAGTTCCTTGTTCGTGGTGTTTTTGGAGGTGTTTGTGGTTTCGGATGGATTGTGTATAGTATTACTTGGTGAGTGTCTTGTTTTTTTATTATCTACTGGTATGTTATCGGTTATCCTATGTTGTTTGTTGTTTTTATGTTTTCATACTGCTATTTGTCCTGAATCGGGGGTCTATCAAAAATTGTCTCTCTACTTCATCTAATGTAGTGATATGGACTGCGTACACTTTACCCTTCTCAGACCTCACTTTGTGGGAATACACTGGGTATGTTATATTTATGGGTACACAAGCAACGGTACAAATGGATGGTTAAGCAACTTAAAAATTGATAAAATCATTCCAAAGGTAAAGCTACGTGGTGGTGATTCAATTTGCCTAAACCTTAATAGGTCATACTCGTATAGTCGTATTGATAAGAAGTAATAGACGTCTAATGAAATAATCAATTTATGCAAAAACGAACTTTAACACCAACTTTATCTCGAGAAAAAAACCACAATAATATGAAAATTTGCTAATCAAAACCAAAAATTGTTTGTGGAACGGCATAATTACATATATAGCCACTTCTTGCAAAGGAAAATTGTGTCTATGGTACTCTGGTTTAGACCCTCAAATGAGAATATTAGTACAAAATTCTTAGTCGCCAACCACAAAAGGAAAAATGAACCTATTTGGTAATGGTATCATTTGACTAATTCCCCTTAATTAAAGTACATAATGATTAATTCCATTGACACTGCAAGTGCAAAGTCTCAACTCTCAATTCCTCACCGAATTAGAGAAACAAAAAGGTAAAAAATAGGAAGGACGATTTTCATTTATCAACAATATTTTGTTACTACTGCTGCCAACTCTAATCACTCTCATTGAAATCACCATCCCCCAATGTAATATCATATATAAGCACAATATTATAATATTACTCCCTCCGTCCATAAATACTTGTCCATTTTTGACTTTGCATATACTTTAAGAAACAATAAATAGAGGGGTGATTTTACTATATCACCCTTTTAATACAATAAATTTTTTGCTTTAAAAAATATAATGAATCTATGGTTGTCAATGATTTTTAAAAAACCGACCTAACCAACCGAACTGTACCATACCAAACCGATTTTTAGGTTCTTTTAATAAGACTGACAGTTTTTATACAAATTTATAACTGTACCGAATAATTGGGTAGGTTTTTTATTTTATAAAAATTAACCGAAAATTAACCAAACCGTACCAAATAATACATGTGTATATATTTTTTATAGATAAAGTCTAAAAATAATAACTATTAAACTTTTGCTTTAGCTCTGGAATGATCGAAGCGACTACAAACGACAACATAATTAACACTTAAAGTTCGAATGCTAACACTTATCATAATACTTTGATCGAAACTAAATGTTCTAGCATCTCGACTCTCGAGTACAAACTAGTAAGCTTCATCTCTAATAGCTTAAAATTTCAAATAAGATGATCACATACGTTAGCGCAGCAGGACCAAGTCACATAGTTGTGCATCTAACTTAAAATGGGAATTTAACAAATGACTGCTTTTCAGCACATTCATAGGAAGAACCAATTCATGTAAAGTCATGTATATGAGTATCTTCCTCTACTTTTACTGGATTTTTTGCCCTTTCGGAAGATACTAATTTTCTACAGGAACTTTTTGTGAAGTCATGGTCATTGTAACCTACTCCTTTTTGTTTATTTGTTTTCCTTTTCAATATAAAAGGGCGACGCCACCATACGGAGTAAGTGCATTTAAACAAACCAAAAAACTTAAAATGAGAAGTAAAACCAGAAACTTGGCTAGCCAGAAACATACATAGGATGGAAAAAATTCCCTAGAAAACTATTATTCCAGAAGAAAAAGTTGGAAAAAAGAAAGGCTTAATCTCCAAGCAAACAATATACTAATACTAAAAGGAAAATAAGAAGTTCCACTGGCTGTCTTTATTCAAAGTTTTTAGGGATGCAATAAGTTCTTATTTATCTTTATGAGTACTGCACAAGTTTGTAACCTTAAATTCTTGTAATACAATTTTCAATGTTTTATGTGTTGTTTCCGGATACAAATATTTGTATTTTTAATCACTAAGAACTTCAACTTTAAGTTCAAGAACAATAAAGAAGCTCAACAACTTCAAACACAAGTTCAACAATAATGAACGTTTCGCGTGAAGCAATGTGTCTTTTGCCTCGAAGGGTCGCATCCCTTCGAGGTACGTTGTGACATGCGTACGCACATGGAATGTGCGTCCGTAAATGGAGAAAAATCATTTCTTATCGGATTTTTTGGATTAAACTATCAACAATTCTCAAGTTTCAAATAAACTTTGTCCAAAAAGATAATCTCTCGATCATTTGCCAAATTCAAATCCAAATCCAAAGCCGAGCGAGTGACAACGACGACGGCGCGAGGCTTGTTTTGTTCTTGCCTCACGATCCACATAAAGGGAAGTGTTCCAATATAAACACTAAAAAGTTTCTTTCTCCCACCAATATGGGAGAACTTAACTTTCTTAAAGTGAATTTTTAATTCATTCGCTTTCCCTCCATTTTTCTTCCCTCCATTTTTCATTCACAATACACTTTAGAACCAACATTATGTTGCATTCGATAGTTGTATGAATCTGTAACTCTGCACCAGGCCAGAACCAGAAAGTGATTATTGACAAGCTTTGTCCCAACACTCTTTCTCTTTCAAGTTAACTGTTCTTTCTGTGTTTATATATTTGTCCCATTTCTTTATAGTACGAATATTTTTTCACTTTGCTACTATCAAAAAGTGTTCCTCAATATACGTATGTTTATGGTTAAACAATGATGAAATAACTGAATTTGAACTTTCTCTATTTTTTGTCCCCTTTCCACTGGATATAACTAATATACCTTGTCAATGTAAAATATTTCTATTAAAATTTTAACCTGTTATAGCATATAACTTACATTTTTTTCCTTAGGACTAGCTAGGATCTAATATATTGATAGTGTAAAATAATTTTACGGTATCAGTTAACCCTTAATGGTAATTATTAAAGATAAGTACCATTCTATAATCACTCAAAATTAGTAACTTGAAAAATGAAAAATAAGAAAAACAATCTTTTACTGTTGGTAAAATTGCATGCACTAATTGTATAAAAGTTCATTTACATTTTTTTTTCCATGGGTTTTGTAAAGAAAAATCAATTTACCTAGATTACCAATTACCACTATTTATAGAAGATGGCTTGTAATTTCATATTAAGTGAAGTAATAGATTACAAAAATTCTATTAAGTTACAAGTAATTGGGTTAAAAGTAAGATTTCTACAAAACAATTCTATTTTTCTTTCTTTTTTGTTAGAAAACATTCACCCAGGTTACACGGGCATGGCATGCCTCCTATCAGTCTATGATATGCTCCCAAATATATAAACAAAGGAGGACATAAAGCAATTCTATTACCCATATTCAGGGATACCTCCATGTTGAGCTACTGTTGCACTATCTGCCAACACTGTTCATTTAATTTTACTTAAAGTAGTGTGTCAAAATCCTATGCAGTTTCACTGAAACTCCTGCAAACCTTTTTGATTGCAAAGATTGGCCGTCTTCCAGTTAACTAAACAGCAAACTTATAATACAAATCATTTTGCTGCCATAAAAGTTTGGTGCTGTTTCTTTGACTAGCAGATAACTATGTGCACCCAATTTTGAATTGGATTATTTTTGCACTTGTTCGATTAAGATCGATGATACTATGTAGTAAGAGTAACATTTTTATGTGACACTCCACAACTTAGTATAAAAAGTCTCATATCGATGTTGGATATATAAGTAAGTAGGCCTTACATTCTAGTAACGTGTTTTAAAATAGTGCCGGTCTAGGCCCAGAGTGGAAAGTATCACAAGCGGGTTGGCCGTTAACTAGCTAAACTATATATATCGATTATGTACAAGTTCTTTATATTATAATGTATTTACAATTTTTGCATGTTCATCACCACCACCCCTACACCTTACCCCCATATAATTTGTGTAAATCTTATTAGTTCAGTTAGTTGAGTACTTGAACTTTCACTTTATTAGTGAGAGTTTCGTTTCCAACCTTGTAATCCCCTCCCTCATTCCCCCTCCACCTACAACCCCACCCACCCACCCTCAATTTTTTTTTCCTAATACTAATAAGCTTCCTCTCAATTTTAAATAATAAACACTCTCCCCCTTTTCCCTAATGATTTTCCAAAATGTTTATTTTATCTTTACCTTTTCAATTTTTGTCTTTCTTGTTATACTTTAACATTATTATATTTTTCATTTTCAATCTATGTGGCAAATTTTCTATAGAAAAAAATATCATTTCAAAATGAAAAAAAAAAGAAAGGGTGAGAAATATTGATTGAGTATGTATAAACTAATGACGTTCTATAATGTAAATTAGCAGAATTAAAAATTTGATTTATTAATAATAATGAGAACTCTATTATGACAATCTAAATTCTTAAAATATTATCTATTTATATTGTAAATAGATTATACTTTAGAAAATACTTCATTAGTGACTATCATAATTCATTTATTTGTGTGTACAATAGAGAATAGGAGATAAGTGGATCTTCAATATACACATGCATGTATGCACATATATGCATGTAAAATGAAAATAAAAATTATATGAAAAAAATAGCAGTAGATTTAAAAGGATTCTCTTACTTATAATATTAATATGCTTAATAAAAATCTATAAATGTTTAAATTAAAAAATAAACTATTACATATAATTTTAAAATATATTACATAGACGAAGGATTAAAAATTTCAAAATAAATTAATATAACATAAATAAATAAAAAAGAAAGGACAAATATCTATTATTTAAAAAGTTGGGGAGGAAGTTTAATTTTTAAATAAAGTTTGGAGGCACAACTAATTTTCACCTTTTTTCTTTTTGTTATTCAAACGGTTATGTGAGGAATGGATGATTCTGTTAGGATTTTTATCCTGATTTTATTACCAAATTTAAGTTTTACTTTTCTTGAAAGGGAAATAAAAGTAATAACATAATTACTTCTATTTTTGCTAAAAGGAAAATATAAAATTCTACCATATTTGATTTATTTCTTGCTGAGTAAAAGTTTTGGAACTCTATAAATAGAATACCCCTCTTCTTATATCATAAGATAACATAAGCATCCACAATTTAGTCGTTTAAAAGAGTCTTGTTTGAAGGGAGATTTTCTCTCAATAGATTTTAAGTTTTTTTATATTAGTTTTTAATATGTAGGCCAATTGGCCAAATTATATTCAATAATATGTATTTTTAGTATATTTTTCTGTCATCTAATTTATTGTTGTCATGAATTACAACTATTAGCTTCCGCATGAGTCCCTATCGATTTTGAACCCCAACAGATTCCTGGGTGATCTCATGACATCTGAGGTTCCTATAGCGATATATACTTGGAGGTGATAAAGTTAGTTAGTATATGAAAATATAACTCCATCTATTGTTAGTGCCCTTGTCTTTCCCAACAAAGTGGTATCAGAGCGAGGTTAAAACGGGTGTTCATCTTGGCAGGTTCAGTTCTAGTCGCAACCTATTTGACGATAATGAAGATTTTGGTTGGAGAAATTTTATTAGAGTGTTACTCTATGTAAAGAAAAAGATTTAATGGAGGAGATTTTGGAGATGGAGATTGAACTTATTGAAGACTACGTGAAGAAGGTGGAGCAAATTTATTTTGTCAGAAATTCAGGCCAAGGGGGAGAATTGTTGGTAGTTGCCCTGATTTTCTTACCATAATTGGGTTGTTCTTTTAGGAAAAGGAAAACATGAATTCTCCATATTTGGCTAATCCTTGTTCTTGTAGGAAAAGGTTATAGACTCTATAAATAGAGGCTTCTTTCTTCTAATTTGGTAGCATCCACAATGTAGTCCTAGGGGTTTGAGAGTATTGTTTGGGAGGAGAATTTGTGAGCCACAAGTGTCATGCTTCCACTTGTGTGGACCTCTTTGTATTCTGAGTGAATTGAGTGAGGTTGTCTCTCTTGACATTTTGTACTCTCGTTTATATAGTGAATTGCTCATCTCCTTTTGTGGACGTAGGTTAATTGACCGAACCACGTTAAATTATTGTGTCTCTTTTGATGTATTTCTCGCATGTCTTCTTATTTGGGTCTTTCGAGGTTTGCTTTGCTAGCTTCCGCATGACAACTGATTATTTCGGTCCTAACACAAATTATATTTAAACACAACCGCATGTATTTTTCAAGTAAAATACATATAGTGCATGTCCATCTATACTATATTTCTGTTCTTCAACCTAAAGCAGAAAATAGAAATTAATGTTGAAATTAAGAATTAGATTCATGAACTTACCTTGAGATTCAAGTGATTGCTTTTGATGAGTTTCCTTTCCATATTCAAAGCAATATTTTAGATAGTGATGAGGAGAAAAAGATGTAGAAGTTGCTAGTAGTAAAATATCGAGTGTAATATACATGGCAAATTCGACGTTTTTGAGGTGTTACCTTAAGTTTCTTTTAACCAATATGTTAAATCAGCTGGTCAGACTTATGCTCTGATGGAGATCCCATGAGTCACAATCGTTCTTATTTAATTATCCCTAGCTTTCACTTCTTTGGGTCAAATTGAGGCAGACATGTAATGAGTACTGTAAGTACTACTACTACATTTAACATAAACAATAATACTCCTACAACTGCAAGTTATATATTTTAATAAATAATCGATGACATCTCTGCACAAATACGATTCTTTATAAAATAAAAATAGAAGATCCAGTACCTAGTTTTGATCTCTAGCGTAAATCCTGGAAAAAGAAGTGACTAATAAAAAATTAGTAAGAGTTACTCCCTCCGTTTCAAAAAGAATGACATAGTTTGACTTGACACGAAGTTTAAGAAAATAAAGAAGACTTTTAAATCTTGTGGTCCTAAATTAAAGTTATGGCAAATGTACCAAAATGCCCTTGAATCTTGTGGTGTTAAACATGCCACGTGGAAAGTTGAAATTAAATTATTTCCAAAAAAGGAAAGAGGTCATTCTTTTTGAAACGGACTAAAAAGAAAAGTAGGTCATTCTTTTTGAAACGGAGGGAGTATATAAATCTCAATCTTTTTGACCTAATTACTATCTATTTCCAGTTTCTTTTCAAAATTACTAAATATCCCTCATTTAATTCACACAGATATATTTCTTTTTTTGAAACAATTTCCTAGTAGCCCCTGGGTGTTTGTATTAATCTCCACTAGTCGAAACAACAATACAAGAGGTGGATTAAACATTCTTACTTTCATACGGATACATCATATTCTTTCGGATACATCACTTAATTTTATATGGATACATCATATTCTTCTAGATACATCATTTACTTTTACACGAATACATCACATTTTTTTGTGATTTATCCGAGTTTTTAAGTAAAATCAGAAATTTTTGTAATTATTTAAAAGGGTTAGGATTTTAAATAGTTATGGTAAATTAAGTAGTGGTTTGATGTATATTTACACTGGAAAGCAAAGGAAACATCTACTCTTTAGGGATTAGGAGTAATTAAAGATGTAAAGAAAATCAAAGCACGGAAGAAACATAAGTTTTTTTTTGTTTTGTTTTGTTTTGTTTTCTAACCCATATTCGATACCTGTATTGGAGCCCGACTAATTTAGACTTGCATATTGCAAGACCCATTTCTGGAGCGGCGCTTCCAACAGATTCTTTTCATATCCAAGACTCAAACTCAAGACTTCTGGTTCATGATGGAGGGATCTCAACCATTCCACCACAATCTGTGGTGGTCCAAAGAAACATACTATTAGACAGGAGAAACAATTTAGTTTTCTTCCTTTCCCCAGTAATTAAAATTAGAGCTATTTACTACCATTAATCACAAGTTTAGAAATCTGAGCTCGTAGCAACTCTTACAAAGAGAAAGAAAAGTATAGGCCTTTCCAGTACTCAGAAGATCTGGGTCGTTTGGCAGAGTGTATTGAAAAAAATAATGCATGCATTAGCTTTGTGTATTGCTAATACCTTATTTGGTACACGTTTTTATCCTATGTATTACTAATGCAATACACTCTATTGTGTATTAAGGAGTGTATTACTAATGTATGAAAATCTAGCTATAGGTATTAGTAATGCAATGAATTCTAATGTATGCATTAATATGGTCAAAGTCACAATTGTCCTGAAAATCTTTTCTACATCCTTTCCATCATATTTATGGAGGGTATTTTTATAAAAAGTAATTTACTTTTAGAAATTATGTAATTCATGTTATTTTTAATACACCAAACCAAACACTGCATAAGAAAAAAACGAGCATAACTGATGCAAGCATAACTAACACAAACATTACTAATGCATTATATTTAGCACTATTCTTATACACTCTATCAAAAGACCCTTGTACGTAGGCCTTGGACTATATCTTAGTTGAAGTTTGATTCAATAAAGAGTATTAAACTGAAGATTTGAAAATTAAATGAATTTCAATTGGGGAGAAAAAAAAAGGAGCTAATTTTTGTAATTAGAAATCATTTTGAGATACTCCTTAAATTAAATCAGTTTTTCAAACTTCAAATTCTCCTTTACGAGTTGAAATTAAAATAATGAACCAACTAAAACAAACATTTATTTGGTGCAACTTTAGAGTCATCTTAATTCATCTGAGAAGTTAGTGTTAGACTGTCATTACACGCTCCTTCTTACTTAATTATATATTCGACACCAGAAGTAGTGTAAGTTTTTGTTGTGTGCCTCCTTCTGCGCAATCACCTTATGTTGTATTTGCGATACGGTCTAGCCTTCCTTTTTTTTTTTTTTGCAATGCTAATACAACACCGCCCATCTCATAATGCTAATTAAATTTTTTTTAAAAAACAAGAGGACTAATAAAAAAAAAAAAATCATATATTCGACACGTTTCTTCAAATGCTTTTAGGGTTGATTCTTTTAATAAGCTAAGCACGTGAAAATTTCTAGTAATGGTTTTAACTTTTAAGTAAGTTTAAACTCAAGTTTTTTTTTTATCTGCTCGAATACCTTATTGAATTTTGTAACCATATTTCATCTTGAAGCTTGACTTGTTAGTTGCTGCATGCCAGGAATAAGTCTTCTTGTAGAAATAGAACAAAGACATGTATTTTGTAGTACATGATTTAATTTAATTTGATCATTTTCATAATCAAAACCGCAACCTTGTACGACATGATTGGATTTAATTTGAAGCATGGTTCAGAAAGCAGACCAGATGGGACAGGCAAGATTTGTTTAATTAGTTTAATTGATTCTGGATTTTGTTGAATATTATTTTACTCTGCAAAATTTGAACGAATATGTGCTCAAATATTTTCGTTGGAGCTGCTTAGGTTAGCCATCAATGGTTATTATTAAAAAGTTCCCTGCATACTCTACTAATTTACTCAAGTCAAATCATATTATTTTATGTTGCTCTATATATACATAGCTTTATTAGGTTTTACAGATGAATTTAAAATGTCTTAGTCGAGGCTTAAAAGAGATTTTTACTTTGTTTTAATTTGTTTGATTTGATTTGGAGTATAAAAGTCAAACTAACAAATGTTCCGTGTGAATTCGAACTAGAATCTCTAATTAATTTTTTAAAATAAAAATTTACATAATTAGAAACTACATTGAAAAATACTATAACTCACAATAATTAATAATGTTTTTTAAAATAAATATATCCTTCAAATAAGAACTAAGATAAAGAAATTAAAATAAAGGGAGTACATATCATTTTTTTTTAAGAAAAAAAAAATTCCAGGAAAACCTACAGATGCTACGCATTGGATGAGCACTAGGTAAACCTGCTCATGTACAATAGTTCGCAAACCATACAAGAGATGTGATACTAGACAAGCCCTGTGCAACGAGCTCGACTGAGAAGTTACCAGATGGGGAGATCTTCCTGACATCATATCACATCCACTGCACCAACTTAACCGACTGAAAAATGACCAGGTGAAATTCGATCACTAATCTCAGTTAAGAGATACCCTTGCTACACCAACCCAACCACCAGGTTCGTATGTACTATCATTTTAATCCGGTTCACCATAGACACAGAGGAGTTGCACGCCCATATCTTAGCTAGAGAAGCACGAAACCCAAACTATACTTTTACTTACAAGATTCAACAACCAATAGTACTAAAGTAGTATTCATTAATTGGTTAGTACAATTCCAAATATGTTCATGTCATATAATGTGATGACAAGGCTCAAGAAAATTAGGAGGATGCATGATTTATAGGTACCCAAGGAACTTTGTAGATATGGATGGCTAAGAAGCTTAAAAATTGATAAAATCATTCAACAACAACAACATACCCAGTGTATTCCCACAAAATGGGGTCTAAGGAGGGTAAAGTATACGCAGTCCATACCACTATCTCAAACAAAGTAGAGAGGCTATTTCGATAGACCCCCGACTCAGGGTTGATAAAATCATTCAATCAATAAATAACCCCTAAATCATAAAATAGTTCGAATAATAAAGTTAATTCCTCGTTTCAATTTATATAGATATATTTAAATGGATCAAAATTTAAGAAACCTTTAATTATAACTGTGGAGTTGTGGTCCTGAACATGACAAAGGGTTTGTGTCTATAAAATTTTTGAAATTTAAGATCTTAAAACATACCATAATATTTGTGTTATTCTATTCATTAAACGGTAAAATGAAAAGTTTGTATTAAATTATTTCCAAAATTTTAAAGATGTTTCTTTTATATAACGAACTAAAAATCAAATAGTCACATAAACTGAAATCAGTGGAGTATATATGATCTTATGAATCAACTTAGCTCTATTTAGGTCCATTTAAGATAATGATCATTAATTGACATGACATAGCTGCTACTTTGATCTTGATGGAGATCTAATTGACCCTCTCTTACACTAAATAAGTTAGTGTTTGATCATAGGTTTTGAATTGCTATTGAAGATTTTTCTGCGAATTTAATTTAGTCATGAAATTTGATCAGCTTTTGAAAATTTAATCTTTAAATATTTTCAAGTTTTTAAAATTGGCTCAGACCAACTTTGGATTTTTGGTACATTCCTTCAATAAAACTTCAAATTTTTTTTTTTTCAAAGTAGAATATATGCATGAACAGACTCAACTTTAAATTTCGAAATAGCAACTTAAAAAATTTAAATTTTCAAGTTTTAACTTCCAAAATATAAGATCAAACGTGAGCTCAATACTATGAGAAAATCTAGTTTACTACTAGTAATATATGACCACATTAAATTGCAAGATCCAATTTAGTGCATTCATCCTATTTATATATCTTTCTATATTTTGCAGTCCAAGGGGAATTTGTCAAATCACTGACTCAGAGTATTATACTATTATATTCACCATAGGGCATTTCGCCGAATCCATTCCTTTTCAAAATAAAATAAAGTTTAAGGAGTGAAGTGTCAAAAACACACCTAAACTAAAAATTAATGTGTTAGTAAAAAAAATAAACATATATCACGTGGACTGATTTAATGGCTAGACACACCTGAAGAGTTTATAAGCAAATATTTGGTCTAGTGAGTTTTTAGGCGTGTTTCTCAAACTAATAAGTGATAGTTTAGGTGTGTTTCTCAAACTATAAGTTATAGTTTAGGTGTGTTTCTCAAACTAAAAGTGATAGTTTAGGCGTGTTTCTCACGCTTCCATTAGTTTAGGTGTGAAACTCAAAACAAGAGGATAGTTTATGTGTGTTTTTCACTCTTCACTCAAGTTGAAGTGAATAAAAGCACTAGTCCTAGATTAGTCGAGAATCAAGATAAAATTTGGAATCAAATTTCGTCTAATTATTTTGACTATTCATATTACATTCAATCTACGAATATTAGGAGTATAAATCTATGTACATTAAACTCCTATCTCCAATTAATATCTAAGCATGTTCTGTATTTTTTAAATAGCAAAACAGTCTTTGTTGCAAAGGTTGGACAAAGCCATACATATGCATTAATATTTGGAAAAAGTACACAAAATAAACTAAAAAAATAAAGTATTTACACCCCATTATCCCCTCCCATTCTAATTCCTAAACTATCCATTGAGCTCATATTATTTACCCGTAATACCTCCTTAGCGAGCAACTTCTGTTAGACCTTAAACAGAGACTCAAATATCGCGCCGTCTTTTCCTTTTTCAAAGTGGATAAGCCACTCTATTTCTTGTCCACTTCTCTGTTCTTCTTTTTCATTGTTTTATTTCTATAGTTTATACTTTTCTTTTTGTGTTATTTGTTTTTTCTCTTATTTAAATATGGTAGCTAATTATCTTTAATTAATAAAAAAATAAAACAAATAAATAATTATACTACATGAATAAGTGATTAAAAGGAATATTAAATTTACTAATTTATTTAATAAAATCTAAATTAATTGAAATATATATATCTTTATTTCAAGTTAGATTATCTTCTTTTTATTGTTTCTTTTTAAGGATAAAATAAAATATAAAAATAAAGATATTATCTAACTATTTTAAGACTAATTAAAACATAAAAAAATTAACAAATAAATTACAATGATAAATAATTAAGAAAAGGAGTGTCTCATTAAAGGATTGGAACAATTTCTTTGATACCATCACAGTATATTCATATACTGTGATGTTATCATTGAGGACTGAAGTAGACCCCAACAATACTATGATGGTATATGAATATACTATGATGGTATCATTGAGAGTTGAGAAATGTCTTATTAAAGAACTGAAGCAGTCCTTCATGATATCATGTCGTATATAGAGATACACTGATAGTATCATGGAGCAAGCTAAATATACTGTGATGGTATCATGGAGGTCTCACTTAAAAACTGAGTAGGCATCAATGATACCATAACATAATATAGATATAATAAAAAGTAAAACTATTAAATAACTAAACTGTAATAAGAGATAAATAAATTCTCTCTTATTTTCTCTTGTTGGCTCTTTTTTGTTTGGTTTTATCTTTTATTTTTTATTAAATTATCTTCTCCTTTTTATAAATTTCTTTTTAAAGGTAAAATAAAATAAAAAGATAAAGATATATATCATAATAGTATATAAATATATTATGATGGTATCATTTTGGACTGAAACAAACCCCCATGATACCATGCTAGTATATGGATATACTGTGATGGTATCATGAAGGTCTCACTGAATGGTTGAAGCAGGCATCAATGATACCATATTAGTATCTACATATATTGTGATAGTATCATGCAGATCTCACTAAAGGGTTGAAGTAGGCATTGATATATGATACCACAACAGTAAATAAATATATTGTTATGGTATCATTACATACTGAAGCAAACCCCAGTGATACCATATCATGAAACCATGTCAGTATATATATACTGTGATGATATCATGAAGGTCTGACTGAAGGATTGAATCAGATATCAATGATATCATGGCAGCACATAGATATACTGTTATGGTATCATTACAGACTGAAGGAAACCTCAATGATACCATGTCAGTATATATATACTGTGATGGTATCATGAAGGTTTGACTGAATGGTTAAAGCATGCATCAATGATTAGTATATAGATATATTGTGATGGTATCATAGAGGTATCACTGAAAGATTGAAGTGGGCATCAATGACACCATGACAGTATAGATATACTATTATGGTATTATTACATACTGAAGCAAACCCCAATAATACCATGTCATGATACCATGCCAGTATATATATACTGTGATGGTATCATGAAGGTCTGACTGAAGGACTGAATCAGACATTAATGATATCATGATGGTATATAGATATATCGTGATGGTATCATGGAGGTGTAACTAAATGATAAAGCATACATCAATGATACCATGACGATATATAAATATACTATCATGGTATCATCACGGACTGAAGCAAATCCAATGATACCATGTTAGTATATATACACTGTGATGGTATCATGGAGGTCTGATTGAAGGATTGAAGCAGAAATCAATGACTCCATAACAGTATATAGATATAATGTTTGATGATACCATTACGAACTTAAGCAAATGAAAAAAAAAAAAAAAAAAAGAAAATCAAATAAAATTTTTAAAAAAGAAATAAATAAAATAAAAACATAAAAGGACCGAAAATATGAAATTAGTTTGTGGGAAAAAAATAAGAAATATTATGATTTGAGGAAAAAATGAATGAAAAAAGGAGGAAAAAAACCAAGAATAAAGAAATAAATGAAAAAAAAGAAAAGGAACAAGAACTAAAGAAATTGAAAAAGAAAGAGAAAATGAAAAATAAAAAACACAAAAATATAAGAAATAAATAGAAAAAAAAGAAGTAGAGAAAAAAAATGAATAAATAAACAAGAAAAAAGAAGAAAAGGAATATATAAAATAAAATTAGAGTGTGAATTAGATTATGGTATAAAAAATAAAAAAAAATTATGAAAAAAAAAATTAATGAACAAAAAAGCATAAAAAAAAAAGGAAATGAGAAAAAAAAAACAGAAAAATGAAAAAAAGAAAACAAATAGAGAAATAAAAAGAAAAATAATTAAAATGGAGATAAATAGCTATAAGGGAAGGGAGCATTTTATATAATTAGGTACGGGACATCTTTTGTAAGGAAAGATTTAATTATAAATAGTTTGCTTTTATAGGACATAGATATACTTTTCCCTTAATATTTAATGGATTTAAGTTATCATAAAAGTTTCCTTCCAAACTCCTCACCACCACCATATATTTTAACTAGTACAATGCAAAAGTTGTTGCTTCATTTACTCACTCCATTATAAACTAAACTTTTTTGCACATCGTGCGGTTAGTGATCCAGGAGTTTATGAACTATTATTTTTAAAATATATATTGTGATTGGAAAAGATTAAAAACTAGTGCTGGAAACCAAAACGAAAAAATCCTGTTATTTTTGCATTTGCCCCATTAAGATATGGCCTTAAAGACCCCAAATGCAAAGGGCTATAGCTTATACGAGGAAGTGCACAAATAACCGCTTGAAGAATCGTTATTTAAGATAGTTTAAATTTATGAATTATTTGAATTTTTGCACTTTGAAATCTAACTTGAAATCTCAGGTTGTCCATCATTTCCAGTCTGAGTTGCCAGATCCCATTTCAGTCATCAAGTCTAAAGTTAGAGTGTTAGCTCAAACTTTAGTATAGTTAAGCTTAGATAGTTCCCAACTTAAAATTTTTCATTATAATTCAACTTCCAATTTTGAATATTAGATTATCAATGCCAAAGATTTGAGATACAATAAACTTTTCATTCCACGAACTTATTTTTTCATTTTGCCATATAGCCATACAAGTAATCCAAATCATCTTGATCGTTTATTCTTCTTTTTTTATTGCGGAGAAGCAGCAGCAGCAAAAACATAGGAACAAGTAGTATGAACTTTGCCTTTATTTGACAAGAGGGTTTACTCAAATAGTAAACACTCTACACCTCCACCCCTAAGGGGTCGTTTGGTTGAAAACAAGTTATCCCAAAATTAGCTATTCTGGAATTAGTTATCCCACTCTCAAGGTGCGTGGAATGAAAATAACACTAAAATCTCTTGATAAGTGATTCAATGCATTTTGTTCCAACCAAATATGAGATAAACTCATCCTAAAACTAATCCGTGAATTAGTTATTCATTATACCTTATACCAAATATCCTCTAAGATTATGAATTTGACTCATCGAGGGAAAAAATGACAGAAGTTTGTAGGGAGGGGCTAAAAAAAGGTTTTCCTTTATCGGACTAAACTTTAAATTCATTGAGACTGGCTATGTTTTAAATATCATGTCTAAAAGCCACCGTATGTGAAAAACAAAAAGAAGAGGCGCTGCCCAGTACTTCCCCTTGTTTTGTTGTTGAGAAAGATTTGTTTTCCTTCAATTACTCTTACAGAGCAACAAGAAAGATGGAGGAAGAGAGCAATGGAAGATTCAACACGAAATCGGAGGAGTTAGAAATGATGCTTTTCGATTTGGTCTTCATGGTGTTAAGAGCGACATCGTCGGATCTCATCCTCTTATGGGTCGGCTTTTCCTATGAAGTTGGAGCTCGATCGACAAATTCTTTCCAGGTATGTGTTTGTTACTCTAGCTATACTCTTATTTTGGTTTGTATGTTCTAGTGAATGAAGGGTTTTGAATTTTGATTGTGCTTAGCTAGGGTTTTATTCCCTTTTCAGTTTTTATTTTCTTCTGTAAAAGTTGAATTGGACTTGAATAGAGCGGAACTAATTGATATGCTTTCAATCTGTTAACTTTTATGTTTCATGGGAAAATTTTATTGGGTTTTGTATGCTCATGATTTGTGACTCATTTTTCCTTTCTTCTTTGGATTTCAGAGTTTTCGACGTTAAGTTGATTTGAGTTATATTAAGTTAGGAGCTCTCGGGGAAGGGTGTCTGGATTAATTGAGAGTTTTTAATGTTGATGTATTTGCTGTTCTTTCGAGCTATTAAATATCGACTAAATGTTAAAGTGAGCTGGGTGCGTTTGTACAAGCATTTACTGTTCATTCATACTTCTCCTATGTTTCCGATGCTTATAATATCTTCCAGTCCTTCCCAAACATGGATATAAGAATTAAGAAGCATGCCTTTTTCATTTTTCGTCCGTATCCATCATCGTGAATATGCACCAAGGTTTAACCACTTTTATGTGGATGGAATTAAGTTACGTACTAAACTACTTTCTTGATAGTTGTTAAAACGGGAAACAAAGTTTATTTACTGATAGATCTCTTCAGTTTAACAAAACTAAATCAGACTTCCTCTGTTATAGTTTTGGTGATACCAAAGGCCACGTCCCTGGTCTAATGGCATTGCAAGAATATCTCCCCCGCTAGTTGGCTCCAATACTATCGTGCTTAAATATCTGTGACTTTGGCTAAAACCTCAATTTAGTTTTCAACTTTCACTTGTATAATTTACATATACAATGGTATGGTAAAAAAGAAAAAAGAATAGGCTTGTAGTTGTGTCAACCTGACCCACAAGATGCACATCTGGGCATTACTCTTAGCCCCCAGTCTCCCTCACTCCCCCCCACCCCCCCACCCCCACCCCCCACCCCCCCATGCATTTCCTTCACACAGTTGTGTCTAACACACTTGTCTATTTCAATATCTTTCACCAAGAGTATTTGGTTGTTCTTGATTGGGAATGAGGGCATTTGGTCAAATTGTATTCATCATTTATGCAATAAGTGAGGGAATGAGAGAGATCTCAGGTATACTCAAATTAAAGAGGAGGTCAGTTTAGTTGCCAAACTGGCAGTGGCTACTAATTCAACCAGTAAAATCCTATTACTTTGAATATAAATGGGAACTTTCACAAGAAAGGTGGAATAAGCTAGTTAGGACTTAGAATTACAATTGAAAACTTGCACCATTTAGAAATAAATAAGGTGTTGACAAAGGCCTTTAGTTTCATCTTCTAAGTCCATTAAGATTTCTTTTAGACTAGATACAGAAGGCTGATTAGCAGATTCTCAATGTGAAATTCCTACTGGGAAATTGTTTCTTTCTCTTTTTTAGTGTAACTGTTGAAACTTTACATCTTTCTGGGTTTTGAACAATAGTACGCATGCAGGAGTGAGTCTGTTGGTCTCCCTTTTATTCTGATTTTCTTTTCCCTTCCAAAATTTGCAGATTTCAGAGGCCACCAGGGGCAATACCATCTTCAATGGTTGGCTTAGAATCCCTAAACGAAGGGCTGGAGGACTTTGCTTTTGAGGACTACCTGAATGGTATCAAAATCCTTATGATATACTACCTCATTGAAATTACTTTTAATATGCTGCCGACATAAAACTTGCCAATTCATGATGAATCCTCATAGGACCAAGTTGTAGTAGTAGTTGTTGTTGCTGCATGTTGACCATGCTTTTCCGTGGAAGATACCTTTAGTCTATATGGCTTCTGTTGGTTGCCATTAGCTCATAAGAAATTGGAGCGAGATTGCTTAAGGCACGTCTAAGGTCTAATAAAACTGTTTCACCTTAAACTGGGCAGGTTTGAACTATCTAATCTCTCCTTAAAATTTTATACGGCGACCTCTGGCTGGATGATACTAAGTTAAATGTATACAACATTTTGAAATTGCCTTGAAATATATTATGTCTTCAACATGCTAATATGATTCCAATAAAAGCATATCAGTAAAGGTAGGAAGAAAATGTCAAAATTAAAGAGCTTGTAGAGAAATAGAAAGGGGAAAATAAAAAAAAGGTTACACCATTTTTAACACTACGCTGCCAATTCGCAGCTGAAAGCAGCACTGTAAAACTCGCGCAGCGCACAAACCCCTGCCAACCTGAAAACCCCATCTCCGATTCTATCCCCTCCCCTCAACTCATCTAAAACTCTAGATATCTCCTTCTTCCATCCATGGATTCTCGGCGAGTTCCTCGAACCGTGAGCGACCCGAAAGTTCGTCAAGTCGGGTTCTTCGCCCCACCCGACCGGTCCCAATAGGGTCCTCAAATCCCACATTCCTCTTCCCCTCCTATTTCCGATCTCTCCCCTTCCGGGAACTCTCTTTCCCCTGTTATGATCCCTCCTCCACGTCATCTCTCCGCCGCCGGTAATCTTCCTCCGGCGCCGTTGTCACCGCTTCGCCGTGAATCTATCCCTTTTGGTAGCTACAATCCATCTGAATTCTCTTCTCCTACTACTACTGACTTACCTGATGATTCCTCCTCTCCTGGCTGGCACCGCAGGGGCAGTTCTGGTAAATTTGCTACTTCTCTTCCTTCCGCAGGGTTTGAGTTGCCTCCAGCTAAGCAGAACAACTTTACTGCCTCTAGATTGACTACGGTCTCCAAGGTGAATGCGCCTTTCGGATTATAAGGTCTCTCTTCTGTCCTGTATGTCAATACGAGTACTTTTATTTTCTTTTCATGTTGCAGTCATTGATAAGATTATCTATGTGTCGAATTTAGATAAGGATGGGGAAGTGCAAAAAGAAAAAACTGCAAGTTCAAAACCATTGAAAGAGAAAACAACCAAGGCCGAGAGGCGTGCTCTCCAGGAAGTTCAAAGAGCTGCAAAAGCTGCTGCCAAAGGTTTGATTTTTCGAGATACAATTTCCTGGATTCTCTTTGTGAGGTTCCTCGCTGTTTAAAGTGGATTATTGTGTTGTTATTTGTCTTATAAATGAATAAGCAATGGTTATATTCTGTGTAAAGGCCAATTGTTTGAACTAGAGGATCTTAGTCCTCTGTGAATATGTTAAGTCTGTTTGTATGCCAGCACGTGTTATAATTCGAACTAATTGGTTTTAAGAAACTTACAGTTTATATCCTTGGAGAGGATCATTTGATTAACCTTTTGTTAATCAATGTTTTTTCTTTTCCATCTGTTAAATGTGAGTTTTTCCTTCTTGGAACATATGACACTTTTGGGATATCAAAAGGTTCCAATGTGGTGCCATTTTGGCTGAGAAATATCCGGAGCACGTTTGTCTTGCAGAGTACAGATAAATCCTTGGAAATTTAAGTATCTTCCTTACGTTTGTTTATGGGGGATTAAAATGGCTGTAACAACTTAAGGCTGTTATTTTGCATTGATATTGTAGATTCTACGCTATGTCTCTACCTGCAGCATAGTGCCAGCAAGCTGACTTGTTTTGGTATTGGTATTCCTTGACACTTCTTGGAATGCCAGATTTATATCCGTTAAAGTGCACTATTTTGGCAGGGATTTCATCTGAATATGTTTTGGATCTGCATCTTGAAGAATTTGTTCTTTCCATGTAGTTTCAGCCATGTGAAATTTGTTTTCCTCGTGTGATTTCACAGTTATCATATTATCAGATGTGTTGTTTTTCTTGTGGAAGAAAGTATTTCGAGGGAGGGGGCAGTTGAAAGACAGATGTTAGTGGGTCTTGGACATTTCTTTCCATGTAAATAGACAGTTGGCTTCATGTTAGTGGTTGTGGGAGTCGTATCCACACCAGTTTGTTACAGTATGGTGTACCTCTATGTACTGCTCTACACAATCTTGATATTCTATGGCATCCAAACTCTCTGTTGGCATTTGTACGTGCCTTTGCTCTGCCTAGCATCGTCACTTATCGGGAGTAATTTTCCTTGCAGAATTTCTTATCTTATTTGGATTCGATTCTTTGAAGTTGAAAATCATTCTTTATGGGGATGCATGGTGTATCAAAAATATTACAGCAGGGAAATCATTTTTCTTTTTTCTTTGATTTAGATTGAGTCATGTATCCGTTCTACAGAATCATAGAACTTATTAAGGGTTTGTCGTGATGATTATATGTCAGGTGAAGGAACTAAGACCGCCCCTGCTGCTTCTGAAAGTTCAAACCCAGTAAAGATTGCCAAGGGTACTTCACAAAAGAAAGAAACCCCTCCTGCTGCAGCTGCTGAAAAAAAAAGGCAGTGATCATGCAACAGATAAAGATAGGAAAAAAGATGTTCCTCATCCGCGGATGCAATTTGATGATAAGAGTTGAGTGGAGAAGGCGAAGAAGCATTCAGTAGTGAAGCAAACTGAAGCCAAAAACAGGGTTGAATTTTTTAGGCATTTGCCTCAGTATGAACACGGAACAAGACTTCCCGAGCTTGAATCAAAATGCTTCCAACTAGATCCAGTTCATCCTGTTGTTCTTAAGGTATACCCTGATTATATTATTTTTTTCGTTCCATCTCATTTTTTTTCTATTTTGGGTTTGGAGTTAGGTCTTTAACTCATTATTGATGTTATGCTGCTTAAAGTAACCTGTAGTCCCCCCAACCCAACACACACACACACACACAAAACAACAAAAAAAAAAGAGAGAGAAGAAGGGAGTCATGGGCAATTGGACTTTGACCATCTTTGTTAAATCGGGAAAATGTAATGACAGTGTGGCGTCAGGACTCCTGAAGAATCAAGGAGAGCTGCTATAGATTCTTTCTTATTTGCTACAAGGGTATATGGTGACTAGGAGCTAGGATCCTGCTAATATTAGGTTGGGCTTAGATATTTGGCATATCTGGTGGGAATGCCCGCTGTATTGCTATGCTTCAAGCTTTCCATGAGTCCATCAAAGACTACTCAACTCCCCCAGACAAAGCTCTTATTAGAGACTGGACTGCAAAAGTTAATTGTTATGTTTCATTTTTGATCGAGTGCAGGCCCCTCTCAATCAGCATGGGGAATGCTATTAGGTTCCTTAAAACTAGGATTGCAAAATTGCCTTTGACTTTGTCAGAGTCAGAAGCTAAAGCCACTCTTGTGACCGATATAGATCGCTTCATAAGTGGAAAGATAATACTTGCAGACAAGGTGATAGTCAAGCATGCAGCAACTAAATTAAAGATGGTGACGTTCTTCTCACTTATGGATCTTCCTCTCTGCTGTTGAAATGATTCTGTTACATGCTCATGAGCTTGGCAAGGATTTCCGTGTCATAGTAGTCGACTCACGTCCAAAGCTTGAAGGGAGATTACTACGTAGCCGGTTGATGGGGAAGGTTATTGAATATTTGATTAATCAATAATGAAAGTATAGACCAGAAACTTACCTCCTCTACATACAAATTTAGCTTACATCTATAGATTTCTCTTTAAGCACCTTTACAGGTACCCATATTCTTGTACAGACCAAACGGCTTTGAAAGTGAGTGTCGCATGGGCAAAACTTGAAATTAATTAAGTTTCGCTCCATGAGCAACATATTTTATTTTTAATTTTATGCGGAGGTTAAAAATTCCAGACGTTTCATTTTTAAGGTAATTGAATATACTTTGCTAAAATGAGAAACACTAACCTGCAACATCTCTGCCTGCCGTTTATATGGTTGCCCCCACTTCTAAATCACTAATTACTACTTTCTTTTTACGCACCCTTTAGGAAAAATAATAAATAGAGGGTAATTTGACTAAATATCATCATTTATCACTCCTATCAATTTAATACTTCTTTCTTCTACATTACATTAATATCTCTTTATATTTATGACTGATGGTAAAGGTGGAAACAAAATTCCGTTAATTTCAAGAAGAAAAATAACAAGGATAAAAGAACAAGAACGAACAGGTCTAATAAGAAACACAAACATGACATGTGCTTATAAGTGAAAATAACGGATTATTTTAAGGATCGTACAGAATCACACATGTGTAATAGTACACGTTAATTCTAGCCTTAATTATGAGATTAGATTATATTGTTTTCATTTTTTAGTTTAGGTAGAAATACTACTAGTAACATTTTAGATGTTACTCCCTCCCCATGTCAATTTCTTTGTCTGCTTCGACTTGACAAACAGTTTAACAAAGTTTAAAAAAAAAAATTGAATCATGTATTAATCTTACATTAAAAATATGTAGAATGTGTATCAAAATGTTTTTTAATCTTATGATTTTAAACATGTCATGTGGAAAGTTAGAAATAAAGGATTGTCAGAAAAGAAAAGATATTCTATTTTAAATAGATTATAAAAAAAAAAAAAGTAAGAGACAATTTCACATGTAGAAAAAGTGTAGGATAGCGATTGAATTGGACTTTCTATATATATTTGTTTGACAATGATTGAAGGACCCCTCTTATAATTATTAGTACCAAATTAAAATAATTATGAGTTCCGAAGGATAGGCATGTATAATATAATAAAAATTTCCTATTCTATGATAAGAAACATAACGGTTGTTCGTTCCACAACTTTTTCGAAACAATACAAGTTACAACAGTACAAAGGCCCCAGCCCCCAGCATGAAAATTTATGAGTTTAGTAGATGCTAATTCCAAATAGGGCGGAGCTACATTGTAGTGTCAGATGAACACCCTTAATTAGTGAAATAATTCAAAATTTAATATTACTTGTTAAAATAATTCTTAATTAGAAACCTACAACTTAAAAATCTAGGGTAAAAAATTAAGCATTAGTAAACAATTGGATTTCAGCCGATTTGAATTTGGGTTTCCTTTTCTTTTATTAAAATTTAAAAGTAATTATTTAATTTATAAGCAAGCCCTAAAAATTCTCTATAAAATTGCTAAAAGCGAAAAAGCTCTATATAGAATTTATTTTTAAAAAGACATCATTTGATTCTTCTCTTCATTTTTCACGTTTCGTTGTTATTATTGTTGTCATCAGAGATCAGCGAAAGCTTGAAGCATAAAACTAATTTCATATCCTTTTATTTGCTATATTATCACCTCTTCTCTTACGCTGACAAATATTTAGTTTATCGACAAAGAAGATTAGAAAAGTTGGTGAGAGACTATGATGATATTAATGATGATTTATTTTTTAGAAGAAGAAAACCTCTATCTTTGTTTGTTTTTGAAATTATGGATTAAAAAAAAAAAAGATTAAAAAAACTGGGGGGTTCATCGGAAAAAATGTCCGGCAACAAATTCGTCTTCTGTTCATAGTGAGAATTTGGTGCAGATGTACAGCTTGAGGGAAAGAAAGAAAGAGAATGGAAAAAAATTGAAAGAGAAGGTCCACTAAGAATTAGTAATTAATTAACCTTCAATTAAAAGGTGCCACGTGTATAGTTAAACAAATTTATTGTATATATTTTTCATTCATCACGCACTTGTAGGAGAGTAGTATCACTTGCTTTGACACGTCAGTTTTAAGGGGGCATTAAATTCACTTGAAATGAGTTTAGGGGATAAAAATTACCCACAAAATTAGAGATCTAAAGTAAATTGTGCGAACAAATTTAGGGATGATTTGATGACTTTTATCTTTTTTAAATGGAGCTACCAAAATAGGACGCATCGTGTAATTTTTACTGGAAGTACAGTACATACATGCATATGGGCCAATCCGGGTTTAGGCATAAAAACATGACTCATTTTGGGTAAATGCGTAACCAAATAATCCCTATTTAGTACATGTATCTTAACCTCTTGCTGCAGGTGGCTGACATGTTTTACTTTTTAAGTTGCTAGTTTCACTTTTTATGCACTATTACATACAATTATCTCCTAAATGACCTAGTTTAAAAATTAATTAAACTCATACGGTCAAAAGTGGATAAATGGAGCGAAAACTTAAAATCAGCGTAGTTACGTTAGTTTATTGTAATATCAAATGAAAATCTTACTCAATGAGTTTAAATAATTAATGAAGATTACAATTTCATTTACTTATGTGTCGGTTGGTACTCCGAATGGGATAACGATAGATATCCCATAAAACTATTTTATCACACCCTTGATATGAGATAGTAATTTCACCATTTTAGTACAAATAGAGGATAAAACAATCCTGAAATTAGTTCATACTTCATACTAAACATGAAATAAAGTTAATCCCAAGATTAATTTCCTTATCCGATGTATAAATCGGTTCTTAAAAAAGAGAGGGAGGAATATCTATTTTAGGTTTACTGTTGAGGAAGTGGTTGAAGATGTATAAAATTAGGGTTTAGTTGATGTTGAAAATGAATTAAATGAACTCTGACGGAACCACACTACTAAAAAGAAAAACAGTGCTAAAATTTGTCGTTTAGCATAGGATGACAGACAAAAGTACGTCTACCTATCCACAAAATTTATTGATAAACTCCAAATATATAAGGCTCACTGCGTTAAACGTACTACTACTGTCTACTGCCCTTGTAACCCTGTTTGATCTGTCCGTCTCATTTTACGTAATATATTTTCATATAAATTATATGATTACAAATTATTTTGCTAAAATAAAATAATTAATATCAACTTATTTGTACAAAATGAAGTTAAAAAAATTGGTCTTTTTAGATCTTTTATGATTTATGTGTAAAAATAAAGATTTTTTATAAAAAGAATATAAAACTAAAAAAGATTGTAAAGGGATCTAGCTAGGGTGTTCACCCGAACCCCAATGGCAAAAAACTATAGTGTATACATAAGGTATTTGTTTTATTTTTTATGTATATATAAATTTTGAATCGCTTGACTATAAAATTAGAGGTTGATTATGTGGTTGAGGAAATTCAAAATTCACCTTGAGGTTTAAGCTCGAATCACAGACACTATATTTTTATTTGAAGGAACAGTATATGTTTGGAATATCTTCTATCAACAAGCTTTTGCTGCGTTCCATCAAAAGTTATTACCTTCCGTTTGTCCATAAATGTTTTTGCCTTGACTGTTCATCAATGGCCACTGGCAATAATTTTTTTTAGGATTTCCATCTCTTTCCATATCTTAAAGTGGATGAGTGCTACGTTTAATTTGTTTCCAGTACTATATACTGTCTAAGGGTTATTACTAGATGTTGATATATGAATAGAAAAGTTAGGTTCTTAAAATGGGAGATTTTTCTTTATGAGTAAAACATGGATAGTAGGAAAGAGTACATCGTCTCAGAGCCCTTTAAATCCTAATTCCCTTCGCTTTCTCTTAACAGTATTTTTGAAAGCTCCCATCAAGCTTGCCAAAGGCCAATATAATGATGCGCTACTAGTATTTAGCCGCATCTCTATCAGCTAGTATACTTTATAAGTTCTTCAAAAAATTCTTCAAAAAAAATAAAAATGTTCCCTTTTGGAAACAGTAGTAATGGGAACCCTACTCTCCACTATTCAGAACCACCATCATCCTTTCACAGTTCAAATTCTTCCATTTTTGGCCTCAATGGCAACCAAATGCTCCTTCATCAACATGACCTAGATCACCACCTCCCTTACTTAGGCCCAAATGGTCACTTAATCGACAACAACAGCCCGGTGATGTTTGCAACAAACAATGTCATCATCAACAGCAACAAGTCAAATAAGAACAAAAAAGCTGTGAAAAAGGATAGACACAGTAAGATTTTGACATCACAAGGGCATAGAGATAGGAGGGTGAGGTTGTCGATAGGGGTTGCTCAGAAGTTCTTTGATTTGCAAGACATGCTTGGTTCCGACAAACCAAGTAAAACCCTTGATTGGCTATTCACAAAGTCCAAATTAGCCATCGACGAGCTCAGGGATACAAAGAAGAGTGCAACCTCTTCATCTATTAATAATTCAGAATGTGATGAGGAAATTGTTATTATTACTGCAGCTCCAGCTGACGAATTAACAAAAAGAGCAAAGCAAAAGGGAGAGTCAAGGGCCAAGGCTAGAGCAAGAGCTAGAGAAAGAACTATGAAGAAAATCTGGACCCAAATTGAAGCCAAATCACTACTAGTAAAGGAACAAACAAAGATGGAACAAATAATGAATCTCAGAGGTCCGAATAGAGAGGCTGCAACTTCGCGTTACAACAATTGTACACGAAATTGGGATCATGACAAATTTAATCCAACAATTATGAGTTCCATGGCTGCAGCTACCATTTGCTGTACCTCATCTTCGCAAGGTAAAATTAAACTTTTAACAAAACTACAACAATTCTAGTCATTTAGTAGTACTTAATTCATCTTAATTTGCAGTTCAGAAAGCATGGGACACATATCACGGCAGCCAACTCTGAAGGGGACAGTATATGTAAGCTAAGCAAAATTTCCTTTCGGTTTAATTTGTACTACTGTAGAGGTTGCCTTGTGTTTTTTTGTTTTTTGGCAATCCCTCTCTGATTAATAGGTAAGGATGTGTATGTGCTCAATATTGATTTCAATGCCTGTAAGTCTACTATATATGTATCAACTGATGCACTAAAAGTTTTGGAATTTTAAGTGTACTATATTAGAAGTAAATGAAGAGCTCATCAATTGATCTGAAATCATGTCCAAGTCTTATTTTCTCCTATATACACTGAATTGAGTTTCCCTAACTCATACACATCATTTGTATGTTTTCTGTATTCCAAAACATGGGCCTAAATTGTGTCCAACTTTAGCTTAATAGAAATTGATTAAGCTGGAGGCACTAGTAATTTTTCAACTTGACAATGAAAATATAATAACCCATCAGAATTAAGGGTAAAATCAGTGAAAAAACTGGAGTTCTTCACATTAAGGAAAATTTAACCCTGCAAGAACTGGGTGTAGTCATTCAGTCACAATGTTCTCTCCTCCTACAGGGTGTAAACCTTGTATATGTCAGCCATGAAAAGAGGTCAAGGTAATTTCATACTAATTCTACTGAAACTTTTTATGAGATTAATATTGACAGAGGAGCTTTGAATATATAAAATATGCCATGATGTCTTGTTCTGTAAATGCTTACAACAAACCAACCCTAGCTACTGTAATTCATAATTTTGTCCCAATTTATTGTGAGACATTTTCGTTTTAGTCTGTCCCAAAAAAAAATATCACCTTTCTACAATTGAAAATAATTTAACTTAAAAAACTCTCTTTTACCCTTAATAAAATGATTTATAGCCACACAAATAGTTAAGGGGTATTTTAGATCACAATTTTTTGGGAAAAAAAATCACAAATTTCAAAAGTCTTCTTTTCTCTCTTAAACTTTGTGCAAAGTCAAGTGACGCCACATAAATTGGGTCGTAGGAGTATTATATTATACTCAAATAATTTAGTATTGCTATATAAATTTAACCTAGTAAGCATATCTGTCTGCTCAAAGTCACAATTTGTCATAAGAAACATGTTAATATTCTGTTGTGCGGTGATTGATCAAGTCACAGGGCTTATAATTGGCTAATAAACATTGCTAATTAAGTTGCACAAGTTTTATTCCTTTATTTTTCTTTAATTTGGCCTTTTTCTGATGCTCTTTTTCTTCCCTGCTTTAGATGAGTATAGATAGTAGGGTTGTTCTTGTTGATATTTCATTCCATAGATAAATTAAGTGCTGATTTAGGTCATATTGAGAGTGCGCAGAAGGTGTGAGCATCCAACCATAACCTTAAAAGCAATGGGTGAAGTATCCATTCATGACTATTATAAATCCTTTTGGATGATTTATAAAACCACTCATATTGCTCTAAGATTTTGGATAATAAGATGTTCCATTATCTGTCTTTATTCAAAGTTTCTAGGGATGCAATAAGGGCAGAGTTATCTTTGGGATCTATACTGCACAAGTTTGTGATCTTAAATTCTTTTATACAATTTTCAATGTTTTATGTTGCATTATAGTTGTAAGAATCTGGAACTCTGTACCAGGCCAGAACCAGAAAGTGATTATTGACAAGCTTTGTCCGAACACTCTTTCTCTTTCAAGTTAACTGTTCTTGTTTAATTTCTGTGTTTATTTGCCTCAAATTGTTCACTTTTCTCAAAAGAAAAACTTTCTCCATTTCTCTTATAGTACTATTCCCTTCGTTTCATTTTACTTGGCCCCCTTATGGAAAATATTTGTTTCAACTTACTTATCCAATTTGTAAAATCAAGAGAAGTTTATCATTTTTTTCTAGTACTACCCCTATCATTAAATGCATACATAAAGTACTAGTGGTCAATTTTAGATTTTCAGAGTATAATTAATAAAGTTAGTTTAGTACTCTACAATAAACCTCTATAAATGTTTTCTTATGGGAGCGTCAAGTCAACATGAGCCAAGTAAAATAAAATTTTTAAACTGAAGGAGTAATATTTTCACATAGTAATATCAAAAAGTATTCCTCGATATACATATACTTATGGTTAAACAATGATCAAGTAACTGAAAATTTGAACCTATAGGTAACCTTAATGGTAATTAAAGATAAGTACTACTCTATGATCACTGAAATTATTAACCTAAAATATAAGACAAATAATCTCTTACTGTAGGTTAAATTGCATGCACTAATTGTATGAAAAATCATTTACATTTTTTCCATGGATTTTGTAATATAAATCTTTTTATCTACAATTACCACATATTATAGAAAATGGCTTGTAACTACATATTAAGTTAAGAATTAAAAAATTATACTTGTATAAACTCCATTTTGATTAACTATTGATAGAACTTGTAGGAGTATATAATTGTGTTAATTAAAAGTTGAATTTCTACAAACCAATTCTTTTTTTCGTTTATATATATTAGAAACCATTCACTCGGGTTATACTTGCTCATAGCTACTGCCTACTGTTGTTGTCTCAGTCAACAGTACTGTTTATTAACGTACGTGTGTCAAAATCCTATGCAGTTTCACTGAAACTCCAGCAAACCTTTTCGATGACAAAGATTGACCATCTCCCAGTTAACTACATAGCAAACTTTTAATACAAATCATTTGGCTTGGCTCCCACAAAGTTTGGTGCTGTTTCTTTGACTAGCAGATAACTATGTGCACCCAATTTTGAATTGGATTATTTTTGCACTTGTTTGATAAAGATGATACCAAGTAACATGTTTAAACTAGCTAAACTATATTCCTTGTAGATGTTCTTTACATGCATTATCATGTATTTAAAAAAAAATCATGTTTGGTTGGTCAAATTTTTTAAAAAATATTTTTTCTAAAAAAATAAATTCTTTAAAAGTGAGTAAAGTGACTTTCCTAGTGAAGGAAGGGAAAATAAAAAGGAAAACGACATAAATGGCCACTCAATGGAAATTAATCCCAACCAAAATGACTCTAAGTTATTGAATTTCATATGCTAGCCATCACGTTGGCCACCTCCCTTTTTTTCTTGCTATTTTGTTTTATTTCATTGTTGCTTTTTTTTTTTTTGGGCTAGATTTTTTTGTTTTGTTTTTTGGTTGCTAGCTCTTAAATTTGTTCTTTTACTTTTTAGTACCTATCAAATATAATTTTTTTCACTGTTTTTTTTTTCAAATACAATTAAAAAAGGAAAAACGAATGTATCATTTATTTTTGATACATGATATACGTATCTGGATAACTGTATCTCCTTATTCTTCTAATATATTGGTACAATCTTCATATGTAATGATACATATTGATACAATACAATACAATCGTGACAGATATATTTTTATTCAAAAATGATATAATTTCTATACATTTTCTATACAGATACAGATTATATACAACAATATACAGTTTTATACACATCCTATAATTATACCGTTTCTATATACAACAATTATACCATTTCTATATACAACAATTATACCGTTTCTATAGAACAATTATACAGTTTTATACACATCCTATTGTATATACAACAATTATACCGTTTCTATACAAATCCAATACAACCTCTAGCTGCAATAATTATGTAGATACATATTCTATACAACAATTATACAATTTCTATATATATCCTATATAGATAAATATTCTATACAACAACTATACAATTTCTATACAATTGTATTTAATTGTATAGAAAACAGGAAAAAAAAAAAAAAAAAAAAAAAAAAAAAAGAGAATTCGAAGTAGACGGAACAATAGCAAATTGGAGTTGATACAATGGAGAAAAAACGCTTTTTAAAAAGAACAAACATAGAAATCAATCAAAAAAAAAGATGAAAACATTTTAGAAAAAATCAAAATCCAAAAAGGCGAAATCTAAATCTCCAATTGCATAAATATGTAAATAGCAGTATAACTACTTGTGGACTAATACAAAATGAAATAAACAAGTGCTCCGTAACTGAACCATAGATTGAAGGAATAAAGAGAAAGAAACAACAAAATAGGGAGGAAAAGACCATAGATTGAAGGAGTGAAGAGAAAGAAACAGCAAAATAGAGAAGAAAAGACCATAGATTAAAGGAATGAAGAGAAGGAAACAACAAAATAGAGAAGAAAAGACCAATTGCCATGCTTTAAAATTGTGGCTACAAATTGAAAATATTTTCTCTGAAGGGCCACGTTTTGTACAATAGCCCAAACTTGGGCTATTAATTTTAAAAAGGGTAGCCTGTGTTCTTTCCCCAAAATAAAATAAATTCCACAAGTACAATTTAATATTTATATTGTGTCATCTCCACTTCCCCACAACTCTATCCACCTCCTAATAGCATTTGTCTATATTATGAACATATATTGATAAAGAAATGGACATTGGGCCTAATTCAACCCCAAAAGTTTGCTCATGAAGAAAGGATTGCCCAAGAACATATAAGGAGACCAAGGATCCTTTAACCCACCGATGTGGGACTCCAACACCCCTGCACGCCCAGGACTGGACATCTGAAGCGTGGACAATATAAGATGGGGACACAACATCGAAAACAATAAATTGGGTGGGTCTGACTTTGATACCATGATAAAGAAATGGACCTTGGGCGGAGGATTGCCCAAGACCATATAAGGAGACGAAGGACCTTTTAATCTACCGATGTGGGACTCCAACAAATATTTTTAGAATAATTTTTTTTTACTTACGTACCAAACACAAAAAAATAAGAAGAAGAAGAAATCCACTTATTTTCCTAAAAATCAACTTCCATAAAACATTTTCCCACACCTCTACCCCCACCTCCTAAAAGTTTTTTCTAATAATATGTTCCCCTCCCAGCTTTAAATAATAAATATTTCCCCCCTTTTTCTAATGATTTTTCAAAATGATCATTTTACCCTTACATTATTAATTTTTATCTTTCTTGTTTTACTTTATAACATGATGATATTTTTCACTTTTAATCTACGCGACAAGTGTTCTAGAGAAAAAACAAATATTATTTCGAAATGAAAAGAAAAAGTGAGAAATATTGATTGAGTATATAAAAACTAATGACTTCTATAATGTAAATTAGCAGAATTAAAAATTTAATTTATTAATAATAATGAAAACTCTATTGTAATAAAGTTAGTACATGAAAATATGATTTCGTTTAATTAATTTATTTATTTTTGACTCGTTCAGTTTCATTTTATCTAAAAAGGGTAGATATTTAATCCAACTTGCTTCTGAAAACTTTGAAGTAATAACTTTTTTCTGCTCGATATGTTATAGTATATAGGTATCGTGAAAAAGAGTGTTACTCCTAAAAGTTAAAATTTAGTACAAAAATGTAAGATTAGACTATAATCTACTGTTAAATCTATTTTGACTCAGCCTATTTCAAAAATCTTTTGTCGTTTTCTCATTTTGGATATTGAATGGTAGAATTTACAGTAAATTCTGCAGAACCTTTTCCACAAAAGTAGTAAGTTGATCAAAAATAGAGAGAGTAGCAATAGAGTCAAGTACTGAATAAATCAATTTTAGCACTCAAGTTAACATGAACAGTAACTTTCGGTTGAAAATTCAGCCAATTACAAGACGAACAAATATATTTGAAAGAGTCTTAAGAGTGTGTTTGATACGGAGAAAAAAATGAATTGTTTTTAATTTTCTAATATTCGAAAAATATTTTCTTTGAAAAAACAAGTTTTAAAAAAGTGATAGAAAATGACTTTCTATTGTAAGGAAACAACTTTTAAAAATGCTATTGCATGTTGATTGTGTCATGTCCTCCTCATTATCCAACACATCTCATTTTCAACCCCCCCTTCTCCCTATCCCGAATCCCCACCACCCACACCCTATGCCACCCCACCTCCCATATTATATACATATATATTTAAGGTAATTTTTTCATATATACTGAACACACAAAAAAAGATAAAAATTTCCACTTATTAATTTGACGAAAGCCTATTTCAAAAAAACGCTTTCATTAAAAACATTTTCCTTCATGCTGAACACACCCTTAATGGAACTCAAGTCTCAAGTATACACTAGGAATTTCTTCATCATTACACCTTATTACTCTGGAAGTTAAAAAGGAGAACATTCTTTTAGGCTTTTTTCCCTAAGATCAGTGTTTTAAAAAGTAGAGTCCGGACTCATCTTAGAACTTGCTCCGGGGCGGGGCACTGGCAAGACGCCTCGGAGCTCATGCATGAGACTTAATTCTGTGAGGCTTACGTCTTAAGCACCCGACTGTATGCCCTGAACATGCCTAACGCCCAACGTCCGGGACTTGCCTAATAGTTCTTACACAAATTGTGTCAAATTCCTTAGTCAACGTTATTGATACTCATAATTCTCTACTAATTAAATGATGCTTAGTAGTTTTTATCATCTGTTGAAATAAAAAAATTAAAAGTAACTAGCTTGTGTACTAATTGAGAACGTCGTGAGGGTGACTATGAATTGACATTTCGGTTTAAAATAAATATCCAAATTTTACATATTCACTTGTCATTGATGGTTATGTTTTTGTCCTATATTTCAAAATTATTATATTTTATTTTGTTATTTGAAAGTATATTATTTTTATTCATGAAAGAATTTATGTTTTAATTATAATATTAATAGTCTATTGATTATTTCTTTTAGGGAGGTAAATTACATAGTCTGATAGTCATATATTTTAAGAAATTATTTGTAGAATCATTGAAAATTTTGTTGTTACTTATATTTTTACTAATAAAATTATAAAAATAAAGATACATGAGATATACGCCCCATGTCTCGAGGCTTATGCCTCGCCCCGTGCTATGTAAAACGCCTCGTCTCACGCCTCCGCCTTTTAAAACACTGCCTAAGATTACATGCGGAGCCAAGATTTTTAATTTATAGATTATGAATTATAATTTTTTTTATTTAGTGAATTCTAAATGATTATTTAATTTAAGTCAAAGCTATTTAGTTTCACCGAATTTGTAACTAGCATTGGGGCTCTGCCACCACATGAGACCATAGTTCAACAATATCAAAGTACCAAATTATATCTAAACACAACCGCATGTATTTTTCAAGTAAAATGCATATAATACATATCCATCTATACCATAATTCTGTTCTTCAACCTAAAGCAGAAAATAGAAATTAATGTTGAAATTAAGAATTAGATTCATGAACTTACCTTGAGATTCAAGTGGTTGCTTTTGATGAGTCTCCTTTCCATATCAAAGCAATACTTAGATAGTGATGAGGAGAAAAAGATGTAGAAGTTGCTAGTAGTAAAATATGGAGTGTAATATATATGGCAAATTCGAAGTTTTTGGGGTGTTACCTTAAGTTTCTTTTAACCGATATGTTAAGTCAGCTGGTCAGACTTATACTCTGATGGAGACCCCATGAGTCACAATCGTTCTTATTTAATTATCCCTAGCTTTCACTTCTTTGGGTCAAATTAAGGCAGACATGTAATGAGTACTGTAAGTACTACTACTACATTTAACATAAACAATAGTAATATATAACTGTAAGTTATATATTTTAATATATAATTAATGACATCTCTGTACAAATACGATACTCATTTATAAAATAGAAGACCCAGTCTAGTTTTGATCTCTAGCGTAAATCCTGGAAAAGAGATGCACGCACAGAGGAAATATATATATATATATATATATTGTTTTCTTTGTTTTAGACCCGATGTTCGGCATTCATATTGAAGTCCGATTAATTGGCATTCACATACTTTCCTAACACCATATTTTTCATACCCAAGCTCGAACTCTAGACCTCTAATTAAGGATGAAGGGATCTCAATCATATTAACACAATCCATGTTGCTCCAGAGAAACATATTAGACAGGAGAAATAAATTCAGTTTTCTTCCTTTCCCCAGAAATTAAAATTAGAGGTATTTAGTTCCATTAATCACAAGTTTAGAAAACTAAGATCGTAGCAACTTTTACAAAGAGAAAGAAAAGTATGGGCCCTTCCAGTACTCACAGATTTAGTAGGCCGTGGACAATATCTTAGTTGAAGTTTGATACAATAAAGAGTAATAAATTTGAAGATCTGGAAATTATATGAATTTTTATTGAAATAAAATAAGTGATTTTTTGTGATTAGAAATCATTTTGAGACACTCCTTAAGAATAAATCAGTTTTTCAAACTTCAAATTATCGGTCCCAAGTTGATATCGAAAAAATTACTGAACCAAATAACAAACACGTATTAATTTATGAAAAGTTTAAAGTCAAACTATCACTATGCGCTCCTCCTTAATTATATATTCGACACATCTCCTAATGTACATAATACATATATGATTGATTCTTTTTAGTATATGCTAAAAACTTGAAAATTTCAAATAATAGTTGTTAGTAAGGGCCCGATTAGCCTTGAGAAATATTCATTTTTTTTCAGATGAATTATTTCACTTTATTCAAAAAAAATTGATGTTCGTCCATAAAAATTTCAAATATAACTTGAAGTTGTATTTGGAAAAGTGAAAACAACACTCAACTTATTTTCATTTTTTCCATCTCATTATTTCACTTTTTGTCTCTCCAAAAGTCTTTCCGAAAAGGTGTGGCCAAAAACAATACTAACTTCAACTCCAACTCCAAAAAATTTTTTCATGACCAAACGCCTAATCAGTTTAAATTCAATACTTCTAATTATCTGCTCGATATCATATTGAATTTGTAACCATATTTCATCTTGATGTCTTCAATTTGATCTGTATCTACGCACCAAGTCTTCTTGTAGAACTAGAACAAAAACATATGTATTTTGTACAGGACTTGATTTAATTTGATTACTTTCTCGTCATTTTTCATAAAACCACAACCTTGTATAACATGATTGGATTTAATTTAATTTGAAGCCTGGTTCAAAAGCAGACCAGATGGGACAGCCAAGATTTGTTTGATTAGTTTAATTGATTTTGGATTTTGTTGAATATTTAATTTTTACTCGGCAAATTTTGACCGAATAGCACATATATTTAAGTTGGAGCTGCTTAGGTTAGCCATCAATGGTTATTCTTTAAAAGTTCCCTGCATAGTCTATTAATTTACTCAGGTCAAATCATACAGTATTTTTTTATGTTGCTCTATATACATAGATTTAGGTTTTACAGATGAATTTAAAATGTCTTAGTCGAGACTTATCATAGATTACTTTCTTTCAATTTGTTTGATTTGATTCAGAGTATATGAGTCAAGCTAACGAGTATTCGTATGAATTCAAACATAATCTTTAAATATTTATTAAAATAAAATTTGCAGAATTAGAAACTACATTAAAAAAAAAATACTATAAATCACAACAAATAATAATTAAAAATATTTTGTAAAAATATCCTCCAAATAGTAACTAAGATAAACAAATTAAAATGGAGGGATCGAGTATATATCTTTATAAACAAATTAAAATGGTGGGAGTATATATCTTTTTTTTTTTTTTTTTTTTTTTTGAAATTTCAGGAAAATTCGCAGCCAATACTCTTTGGATGTGAACTGGATAAACCTGCTCATATACAATAGCTCATAAATCACATAGGAGATGTGAATTGCACTAGATAAACCATGTCTAACGAGCTCGACTAAGAAATGATCAGGTGGGAGAGGTCCCCCGGCATTCTACCACACCCGCTGCGCCAATTCTATCGATTGAGAAGGAACTAGGTGAAATTCAATCCCTATTCTCCTTTATGGGATATCTCTGCCACACCAACTCAATCATCCTTTTTGGGCTAGTATATATCATTTTACCCCGATTCACCATAGATACAGCGGAGTTGTACGCCCATATCTTCGCTACTGGAGAAGCACGAAACCCAAACTATAATTTTACTTACTAGATTCAACAACCAATAGTACTAAAGTAGTAGTCATTAATTGGTTAGTACAATTCCAACTATTCATGTCATATAATGCGACGACAAGACTCAAGAAAATTAGGAGGATGATTTATGGGTACAACCCAAGAAACTGTAGAAATGGATGGTTAAGAAACTCTAGAAATTGATATAATCAATCAATCGATAAATAATCCCTAAATCATAGAATAGTTCAAATAAGTTACTTTCCTCGTTTCAATTTAGGTAGACATATCTAAATGGATCAAATCATCAAAATTAAAGACCTTTACTTATAATTGTGGAGTTATAAACTTATAATCCTGAACATGACAAAGGGTTTGTGTCTATAATTTTTTTGAAATTTATGATTTTAGATGTATCATAATATTTGTTTGATTATATTCATTAAATGGTAAAATGAAACGTTTATATTAAATTATTTCCAAATTGTAAAAGATGTTTCTTTTATATAACAGACTAAAAATCAAATAGTCACATAAACTTAAACTAGTGGAGTACATAGGATCTTATGAATCAACTTTGCTCTATTTAGGTCCATTGAGAAATGATCATTAATTTAAGTAAATGCATGTCCAAACTCAACAACAAATTCCAAAAATAACAACTTCAAAAACTTAAATTTTCAAGTTTCAACTTCAAAATACAGGATCAAACTTGAGCTAAATACTATGAGAAACTCGACTGTATTATATAGGACCACATTAAATTGAAAGATCCAATTTAGTGCATTCATCGTAAGTATATATATATTTCTATATTTTGCAGCCCAAGGGGAATTTGTGAAATCAGTGACTCAGTGAAGGGGAATTCACCACAGGACATTTCCCCGAATCCACTCCTTTTCAAAATAAAATAAAGTCCAAGGTGAATAACAAAGTAGTCTAGATTAGTCAAGAATCAAGATAAAAGTTGGAATCAAATTTCATCTAATCATAAATTTATGTACATTAAACTCCTTTCCCCAATTAATATCTAACATGTTGTGTATTTTTCTCAAAAATAAAACGGTCTTTGTTGCAAAAGGTGGGACAGAGTACAGACTCATAGATATGTATTCTAGCTAGTACAATGCCAAAGTTGATGCTTCATTAACTCGCTTCATTATAAACTAGTTAACTTATTTGCGCCTCGTTCGGTTAGCGATCCAAGAGTTTATGAAATTCTATTTTTAAAATTTAAGTCAAGATTGAAAACGATTTAAAATTAGTATTGGAAACAAAAACGAAAAAAACGGGTTATTTTTGCACTTGCCCTATTAAGATATGGCCTTAAAGACACCAAAATCTAAAGGGCTGTGTCTTATAGCCTATAGGAAGAAGTGCACAAATAACTGCTTGAAGAATCGTTATTTAAGATAGTTTAAATTTACGAATTATTTGAACTCCTGCCTTTTGAAATCAAACTTGAAATCTCAGGTCCGTTAGTTATTCTAGTCTGAAGTAGGGAACTTGCCAAATCGGATTTCAGACATCAGGTCTAAAGTTAGAGTGTTAGCTCTAACTTTAGTATAATTAAACTTAAATAGTTTCCGACTTAAAACCTTTATAAATTCCAACTGCAAATTTTAAATCTCAAATTGTCAATGCCAAAGATTTGAGATACAAATCATAGTTCTTTTCGTATTTGTTATGAATTTTGTCATATAGATATAAAAGAAATCCTGATCCTATTCTTCTGTTTTTATTGTGGAAAAGTAGCGTTAGAAAATTTGCGAACAAGTCGTATGAAGTTTGTCTTCATCCAACTAAACTTTAAATTCATTAACTGGCCATGTTTTAAATAGCATGTCTAAAAGCCACAATATGTGAAAATAATTGTTCTTGGACATCATGAGAGGCCCAACTAACAATAACAAACAGCAGAAAGAGAAAAACTAAGAGGCCCAGCTACACCCTAACAAAATGCTGTAAGCCCAGTCCTTCCCCTTATTTTCTTGTTCAGAAAGATTTGTTTTTCTTCAATTACTGGAATTACTCTTACAGAGCAACAAGTAGAAGTAGAAGAAGAAGAAGAAGAAGAGAGCAATGGAAGATTCAAAGACGATTGCACACGAAATCGGAGGAGTGAGAAACGATGCGTTTCGATTTGGACTTCATGGTGTTAAGAGCGACATCGTCGGATCTCATCCTCTTGAGTCTTCCTATCAATCTGTACGCTATTTTTCATTTTTTTGCACTATACATATGTTGTTTTTTTCTATTTGGTTCTGATGTTGTAGTGTGTAATTTTGGGGTGCAGACGAAGGTTAAGCAACAGGAGATGAAGAGGAAGATACTTGCTAACACTTATGGGGCGGCTTTTCCTATGAAGTTAGAGCTCGATCGACAAATTCTTTCTCGGTTAGTGTTTTTTTACTCGTGTTTTGAATCTCGAACGCATTGTTAGACTCCAGCTACACTTTTAGAATGAAGGGTTTTGATTGCAAAAGAATCCCCTTTTTGTGCTTCGCTAGGGTTTTATTCCCTTTTCAATTTTTTTCTTCTTCTGTAATTGTTGAATTGGACTGGGACAGAGCCGAAGTAATTGATATGTCTTCAATCCCTTAACTTTTTTGTTTTATGGGCAACTTTATTGGGTTTTCGATGCTCTCATGATTTCTGACTCATTTTTTCCTTTCTTCTTTGGATTTCGAGTCTTCGACTTTAAGTTGATTTGAGTTATATTAAGTTAGGAGCTCTCTTCATGATTGGGAGTTTTTAATGTTGATGTATTTGATGTTCTTTCGAGCTATGAAGCATTGACTAAATGTTAAAGTGAGCTAGGTGTGTTTGTACAAGCATTAACTGTTCATTCATACTTCTCCTATGTTTCCGATGCTTATATTAGCTTCAAGTCCAAATTTTTATTTTTTTTCCCTTCTCAAAAAAATGTTGACTTACTGATAGCTCTCGTCAGTTTAACAAAGCTAAATTGACCTCCTCTTTTATAGTTTAGGTGGTACCAAAGAGTCAAAGACCACCTCTCTGGTCTAATGACATTGCAATAATTTCCAGCGCTAGTTGCCTCCGTTACTATTGTGCTTAAATGGCTATGACTTTTGGCTAAAAACTAAATTTAGTTTTCAACTTACACTTGCATAATTTACATATACAATTGTATGGCAAAAAGAAAACAAAGAATTGGCTGTAGGTGTGACAACCTGACCCATAAGATACACATCTGGGCATTACTTTAGCCCCCAGTCTCCCACACTGCCCCCCCTAGGATGCAATCCTTCCGTCACACAATTATGTCTACTATGCTTGTCTATTTCGATATCTTTCACCGAGATTATTTGGTTGTTCTTGATTGAGAATGAGGGCATTTGGTCGAATTGTATTAATCATTTATGCAATAAGAGAGGGAATACAGGATATCTCAGGTATACTCAAAAGGGGAGGTCAATTTAGTTGCAAAACTGGCAGAGGCTACTAAGTCAACCAGTGAAATCCTATTACTTTGAAAATAACTGGGAACTTTCACAAGTAAGGTGGAATAAGCTAGTTAGGGATTAGAATTGCAATTGAAAATGTGCACCATTTAGAAATAAATAAGGCTTTAACAAAAGTAAGTTTCATCTTCTAAGTCCATTAAGATTTCTTTCAGACTAGATACAGAAAGCTCATTGGCAGATTCTCTATGTAAAATTCCTATTGGAAAAATTGTTCCATTTTTCTTTTTTTATGTAACTGATGAAGCTTTACTTTCTTTCTGGATTTTGAACAATAATATACATGTAGGAGCGACTCTATTTGACACAGAAACTGTGGGTCTCCCTTTTTACCGAATTCTTTTCCCTTCTAAAATTTGCAGATTTCAGAGGCCACCGGGGGCAATACCATCTTCAATGGTTGGGTTAGAATCCCTAACCGGAGGGCTGGAGGACTTTGCTTTTGAGGACTACCTGAATGGTATCGAAATCCTTATAATATACCATCTCATTGAAATTACTTTTGATTTGCTGCCGACGTAAAACCTTGCCAATTCACGATGAATCCTCATAATACTCCAACTTGTTTGGGACCAAGTTGTAGTAGTAGTTGTTGTTGCTGCATGTTGACCATGCTTTTCCCTGGAAGATTCCTTTAGTCGATATGGCTTTTGTTGGTTGCCATTAGCTGATAAGATGCGAGTTTGCTTAAGAGGTCTAATTAAACTGTTTCACCTTAATATGGGCAAGTTTGAACTATCTACTCTCTCCGTATAATTTTATATGACGACCTATAAATTCTATGACACAGAAGTTAAATGTATGTAACATTTTGAAATTGCCTTGAAATATTATGTCTACAACATGATTATATCATCCCAATCAAAGCATATCAGTAAAGGTAGGAAGAGAATGTTAAAATTAAAGAGCTTGTAGAGAATTGTGTCAATATTTATGGAATGGACCAAAAAGAAAAGAGTGTCATATAAAATAGAACATATGGTAGTAATTCTCATCTATGGCTGTCTTTGTAAATATACGAAGAAATTTGTTCTCATTATTTTTTGAACTAATCCAAGGTAAGAGTTACTTCTCTGGAAGTAGAAAGTAGACAATCTACTCAGCCTAATTAGACCCGATCTACTGCTTAATTCCAGATTATTTGACATCAAATTGGATGAAAACTGATTCTATTGTAATAGTGTCTTAACTTGTGTCAAATATTTCCTCCCACTTTCTAGAACTTGTTGATGCTAAACATAAAATTTCCATGGTTTTCACTAAGTTCTTCAGTGCATAAGAATACCAGTTTCCGTATAAGATGGTTGATAGCTTTAGTTTTGGGTGTTACTTTCTGTATGTTTCTTGTGCCATTTGACTACTGCCAGTAAGTCCTGCTTCTATCCAGCTGTGTGTGAAAATTTCGGAAATATCTTTGAGATGTTGGTGAAGAAGGGGGTGCTATTGGATGCCATCAGTTGGTTGACTTGACTTTGTGTTTTTTAAGTATGTCTGTATAAATTTATATACCTGATGTTTTAACTTAGTACGTGTTTTCTTATTTGCTTCTTGCAGATCCTAAGGATTCCGAGAGCTTTCGTCCAGTTGACATGCATCATGGTGTGGAAGTGCGCCTTGGGCTTTCTAAGGGACCTGTGTGTCCCAGTTTCATTTGAATCATTTGCAATTGATTGAGAAACTGTAACTTATAATGCTGCTGCTGTGTACTTGTTATCTCCTACAAACCTTGTGTGTTGGGTATTTTTAATATTAGCTGGATTTGGAAACACATAATGCTGTTTTTCCCTTTTTAGTTTCTTCCAATTCTCTTTCTTGCTTTTATTTCCTTGTCTTCTGCTTAGTCGACCATCAGCTCCAGCTACTTCCTTTATCTTTTGATGTTTGATTGAAGAAGGTGCTTGTGATTGGATCACCAACCTTACTAAAGTAAGGATTTTTAACTTATGCCTTTTAGCTTGCAAGGCAAAAGCTAAAAGCTAATCCAAACGGGTACTAGCAACTTACCTAACTAAAATATGTACAGGATTAGGGTAAAAGGAAGCAGCATACTCATTGCTATAGAGAAGGAAACTTTTAAAGCATATTGAATTCTTTAATACAAAATAGAGTTGTACACTCTCGGTTTGCTTTTACTTGTCATTTTTGGACATGGCATACCATTAATTAGGTGTTTGGACATGTGATTTTATGTCTGTGATATGAAATCATGACATGAAATCAGTGTTTGGTCATGTAATTTCATGTCATGACATGATCATGATATAAGATCTCAAATTCTCAAAAAAGCATGATTTGGGAACAGATACAGACTTTAGAGCGTCAAGTCATACAATTCAAATCATGATTTGGGATTTTTCAAATACAAAAGTTAACTATAAGTTTATATTTTGAAAAAAAAAATACCCCATCATTTATTTATATGTAAATCAATTTTATAGTTCATCTTACAGAGGACATGACCCTAGATAGGAAGGTGTGGAGGGAGCGGATTAGGGTAAAAGGGTAGTAGGAAGGAGTGTTTTCTTGCTAGTAGGTATGAGGACTCTGTTTTGTTATCCGTTTTAGGGATTGTAGTGCTAGGTTTGTTTCAAAGTATGGTATCGTTTGTTGTATTACTTAGTAATAGTCTTGTTTATGTTATCATTTGATGTGTTAATACCTATTGTTTCTTGTTCCCTTTATCTTTTTTCTAGACTGTTTTTATTTTGAGCTGGGGGTCTATCGGAAGTAGCCTCTCTATCTCACCTCTGAGGTAGTGGTATGGACTGCGTACAATTACCCTCCCCAGACCTCGCTTTGTGGGAATATATTGGGTTTGTTGTCGTTGTTGTATTATTACTCTTTAAACCATTTATATCTCATATAACTATTACTCCCATCAACATAAAATATATTATTACTTCAAATCAACTCCTACTTTATCATTAAAAAATTCATCCATTAAAAAATATAATATTCCCAAATTCATTCATTGAAAAATATAATTTTTCATAGTGAATTAAAGGGATAAGACTCTTAAATATAATTTGCCCTTCACAATTGTACATGTTTAAAATAGTTAACCACCATTAGTAAAATGATTAAAATTACCCACTTTGATTAATTAAAGATTAAATATGAAAAGTCAAATATTACGGGGACCAAAATCATAATAAAGCCATAACACAAGGAAAAAAAAGGACAATCGGTGCACTAAAGCTCCCGCTATGCGCAGGGTCTGCGGAAGGCCCCACCACAAAGGTGTATTGTACGCAGCCTTACCTTGCATTACTGCTAGAGGTTGTTTCGAAGGCTTGAACCCGTGACCTCCTGATCACATGGTAACAACTTTATCAGTTACCATAACACAAGGACAAAAATAATTATTTGCCCAAATACTTATTTTTCGTTTTGCTTGACACTTGTTGATTTGATATATATCTTACAGAAAACTTTTATTAAAAATATATTTTATTAAATTAACATTATTAATAGTGTTTTGAAATTATAAATTTAACTATTTTTATTTTATGCTGTTATTTCAATTATTAATTTCACTATTCTTACTTTATATTGTTATTTCAAGTAAAATGAAAGGAGGTGTATAAGTGTTTTTGTCTACAAAAAATCCACCATTAAAAAAAGAGGGGAAAAATTAAAAAAAAATAAAAATTACGCCGTTTTTAACACTGCGCTGCCAATTCGCAGCACTGTAAAACTCGGGCAGCGCACAAACCCCTGCCAACCTGAAAACCCCATCTCTGATTCTATCCCCTTAACTAAACCCTAGATTTCTCCTCCTTCCATCCATGGATTCTCGGCGAGTTCCTCGAAGCGTGAGCGACCCGAAAGTTCGTCAAGTCGGGTTCTTCGCCCCACCCGACCGCTCCCAATCGGGTCCTCAAATCCCATATTCCTCTTCCCCTCCTATTTCCGATCTCTCCCCTTCCGGGAACTCTCTTTCCCCTGTTATGATCCCTCCTCCACGTCATCTCTCCGCCGCCGGTAATCTTCCTCCGGGGCCGTTGTCACCGCTCCGCCGTGAATCTATCCCTGTTGGTAGCTACAATCCATCTGAATTCTCTTCTCCTGCTACTACTGACTTACCTGATGATTCCTCCTCTCCTGGATGGCATCGCAGGGGTAGTTCTGGTAAATTTGCTACTTCTCTTCCTTCCGCAGGATTTGAGTTGCCTCCAGCTAAGCAGAACAGTTTTACCGCCTCTAGATTGACTACGGTCTCCAAGGTCAATGCGCCTTTGGGATTATCAGGTCTCTTCTCTGTCCTGTATGTCAATACTAGTTTTTTTTTTTTTTTTTCGTATTGCAGTAATTGATAAGATTATCTATTTAGATAAGGATGGGGAAGTGCAAAAAGAACGTCCTGCAAGTTCAAAACCATTGAAAGAGAAAACAACCAAGGCCGAGAGGCGTGCTCTCCAGGAAGCTCAAAGAGCTGCAAAAGCTGCTGCCAAAGGTTTGATTATTTCGAGATACAATTTCCTGGCATCTTTTTGTGAGGTTCCTCGCTGTTTAAAGTGGACTATGGTGTTGTTGTTTGTCTTATAAATGAATAACCGATGGTTATATTCTATGTAGAGGCCAATTGTTTGAACTAGGAGATCTTAGTCCTTTGTGAATATGTTGGTCTGTTTACATGCCAGCACGTGTTATAATTCGAACTAATTGGTTTTAAGAAATTTACAGCTTATATCCTTGGAGAGGATATTTGATTAACCCTTTGTTAATCAATGTTTTTTCTTTTCAATCTATTAAATGTGAGTTTTTCCTTCTCGGAACATATGACACTTTTGGGAAATCAAAAGCTGCTAACTGGTGCCATTTGGCTGAGAAATATCTAGAGCGCATTTATATCGTGCAGAGTATAGACAAAGCCCTGGAAATTTAAGTATCTTCCTTATGTTTGTTTATGGGTGATCAAAATGGCTGTGACAACTAAAGGCTGTTGTTTTGCATTGATATTGTTGATTCTACAATATGTATCTACCTGCAGCATAGTGCCAGCAAGCTGACTTGTTTTGGTATCAGTATTCCTTGACACTTCTTGGAATGCCAGATTTATATACGTTAAAGTGCACTATTTAGTAGGGATTTCATCTGAATATTTTTTGGATCTGCAACAGCCTCTCTACCTCACCTCCGATGTAGTGGTACGGACTGCATACACTTTACTCTCCCCAAACCCCACTTTGTGGGAATATAATGGGTGTGTTGATGTTGTTGGTTTTTTGGATCTGCAGCTTGAAGAATTTGTTCTTTCCATGTAGTTGCAGCCATGTGAAATTTGTTTTCCTTGTGTGATTTCACAGTTGTCATATTATCAGATGTGTTGTTTTTTTGTGGAAGAAAGTATTTCGAGGGAGGGGGCAGTTGAAAGACAGATGTAAGTGGGTCTTGGACATTTCTTTCCATGTAAATAGATAGTTGGCTTCATGCTAGTGGTTGAGGGATATCGTACCCACACCAGTTTGTTACACTATGGTGTACCTCTCTGTACTGCTCTCCACAATCTCGATATTCTATGGCATCCAAACTCTCTTTTGGCATTTGTACGTGCCTTTGCTCTGCCTAGCATCCTCACTTATCAGGATTAATTTTCCTTGCAGAATTTCTTATCTTATTTGGATTCGATTCTTTCAAGTTGAAAATCATTCTTTATGGGGATGTGTGGTGTATAAAAAATATTACTGCAGGGAAATCGTTTTTGCTTTGTCCTTTGATTCAGATTGAGTCGTGTATCCATTCTACAGAATCATAGAATTTATTAAGGGTTTGTCGTGATGATTATATGTCAGGTGAAGGAACTAAGACCGCCCCTGCTGCTTCTGAAAGTTCAAACGCAATAAAGATTGCTAAGGGCACTTCACAGAAGAAAGAAACCCCTCCTGCTGCAGCTCCTGAAAAAAAAGGCAGTGATCGTGCAACAGATAAAGATAGGAAAAAAGATGTTCCTCATCCGCGGATGCAATTTGATGATAAGAGTCGAGTGGAAAAGGCGAAGAAGCGCTCAGTAGTGAAGCAAACTGAAGCCAAAAACAGGGTTGAACTTTTTAGGCATTTGCCTCAGTATGAACACGGAACAAGACTTCCCGAGCTTGAATCAAAATTCTTCCAACTAGATCCAGTTCATCCTGCTGTTTTTAAGGTATACCCGGATTGCATTATTTTTCTCGTTCCACCTCATCTTTTTCCTTATTTTGGGTTTGGAGGAAGGTCTTTAACTCATTGTTGATGTTATGTTGCTTAAAGTAACCTGTAGTCCCCCCAACCCAACACACACACACATACACACCCAAAAAAAAAAAGAAAAGAAGGGAGCCATGAGCAATTATGGACTTTGACCATCTTTGCTAAATCTAGAAAACGTATAAGAGCATTGTGGCATCAGGACTCCTGAAGAATCAAGGAGAGCTGCTATAGATGCTTTCTTATTTGCTACAAGGGTAGATGGTGACTAGGATCTGGTATCCTGCTAATACCTCTTCTTGGATTTTCTACTTGGTATTAGGTTGGGCTTAGATATTTGGCTGGAGATATATCTGGTGGGAATGCCCGCTGTATTGCTATGCTTCAAGCTTTCCAGGAGTCCATCAAAGACTACTCAACTCCCCCAGAGAAAGCTCTTATTAGAGACTTGACTGCAAAAGTTAATTGTTATGTTTCATTTTTGATCGAGTGCAGGCCCCTCTCAATCAGCATGGGGAATGCTATTAGGTTCCTTAAAACTAGGATCGCAAAATTGCCTTTGACTTTGTCAGAGTCAGAAGCTAAAGCCACTCTTGTGACGGATATAGATCGCTTCATAAGTGAAAAGATAATACTTGCAGACAAGGTGATAGTCAAGCATGCAGTAACTAAATTAAGAGATGGTGACGTTCTTCTCACTTATGGATCTTCCTCTGCTGTTGAAATGATTCTGTTACATGCTCATGAGCTTGGCAAGGATTTCCGTGTCATAGTAGTCGACTCACGTCCAAAGCTTGAAGGGAGATTACTACTTCGCCGGTTGGTGGGGAAGGGTATTAAGTGTACATACACTCATATAAATGCCATTTCTTATATCATGCATGAAGTTACTAGAGTACTTTTGGGTGCTTCATCAGTTTTGTCCAATGGAACTGTTTATTCAAGGGTTGGAACAGCGAGCGTTGCTATGGTTGCTCATTCATTCCGGGTTCCTGTCTTGATATGTTGTGAAGCATATAAATTTCACGAAAGGGTTCAACTTGACTCGATTTGCTCTAATGAACTAGGTATGCATCCAAGCCCCAGCCAGTGTTTGATTGTTTGTTTTTATGCTTATAGCTTCCTTCAGGAATGGCCATACCTGGAGTAGTCATCTGATTGTAGCCTGTTTCTTACTAGCTCGGTCATGTGTCTGTACAGGTGATCCAGAAACTATAGCTAAGGTTCCAGGTAGAATGGAAATCAACCACTTGGATGGGTGGGCCGACAATGATAACCTACAACTTTTAAATCTGATGTAAGTATCATTATGTCAGATATATGATATTCGGTTTTCATTGGCCAACTAGTCAAGTTCTTAGAGCTTACTTCTTATTTCCATCCCTTACAGTTATGATGCGACGCCTTCAGATTATGTATCAATGATAATTACAGATTATGGCATGGTAAGTCATCAATACTTTTGTTTATATCATTTCCTCCCCGGATAGTTGCTGAAGTAAATTACCTAAACCAGCATCGAGTATAACTTGTGGAGTTTATCTCAATATATGTAGATTCCTCCGACAAGTGTTCCTGTAATAGTTCGAGAGTATCGGAGAGAATATTTATGGACGTAGAACACAACTGAAAGCTGCAAAGATCTGATAGTTGCCTCAAGAAAAACAAAGGGAGACCTATGCACAAGTTTTGTCCCCCTGCTACGTGCATCTCAAAGATATAGATAGGGACATGGGTTCTGACTACTTTTGCGTAACATCTGTTAAGTCTTTGGTTCATTTTTGGGATAATGATTTTGAGTTATGTGCCTCAGGTTTTGGGTTCTCTATTTTTAGCTGACCCCATGAAGAGTGCGATTTCTCCGCCTCTCTGGGCAATTTTTGGAATGCAATCTCTCGATGGAAACAGATTTGTGAAATTGTGATCAGATTTTCATATGAATAACAATTCATTAAGTCAGTAATCTTCCTCCATTCCATCATGTTTCTGTCTGGTGTATCTCTAATTTAATTTTCTTGTGAGCGAATAACAGAACTTTATTGTTACTCCAGCCGGATGCCTAGTCTGTATTTTTCTGATAGAAAAGGAGTAACTAGATATACTTATCCAGTAAACAGTAATTTAGTTGGTTGTACTACTAGACAAGGAGACGTGTTCTTCGCTGGGAACAATACCATTTTATGATAGCATAAGCAATTGTTTTAGGACATAAAAGCACTGGTAAAAGTTGATAAAGCTAAGATTGAAATCATAGCAAGATTATGATGACAAGCCAAGTTCAATTTTTGTAGAGGTTGTGTGTTACTTAGGAAATAGGGCCCCTAGAAAATTACGATGCGTCCATCAATTCCTAACTAGACAAATGTGAAATTTGTGTCAACGATAAGACAGACGGCAATCTGTTGCATCGTAGAAAATGAATTCTGGATTCGTCCCTTGAGAGGTTATTAGGCAAAGAACAGAAAAAAAAGGATTCATTAGTGGACAAAAAAATCACTATCATATCTTTGCTAACGGTGAGATTATTTTGGCTATCGTTTTTTAAATATTTTCTCCCTTGATTCGTACGACGTTAAGAATCCAAAGTATTCCCGCGAGAACCTGTAGGAGTAAGACAAGAAGATTTTAATATCCCAAAGAAGCATGAAAAAGTCTACCGTAATTAGTAAGCAAGTTAATTAGTCTGTGTTTACTTCATCCTTATTTAATTTTAGCTGCTCAGAATATCAAAGCGTAACCATTTGTTCTTAGGAGACCGTGTTGACCATGCAATTAAATGCTTTGAAACGTTTAAGAATATAAATTAGTCTTAAAAATTGTAGTATAACCCTACAAATATTATGATCTACTCCCTCCATTCGCTTTTACTTATCACTTTTTGACATGACACACCCATTAAAAAAATAATGATTGACAGAGTGAGTTTACCATATTATCCCTATTAATTAATATTTAGTAATATGTATTGAAAAATAATTTAAAAAATAAGTAATTAATGCTAAGGATAAAACATGAAAAAAATATTTTTTCTTTTCTTGATTTATCAAAAATAACAAATAAAAATAAAAATTAAATTAAAAAAATAGTGACAAGTAAATTCAAATAGAGGGAGTATTTTAAGATGATCAATTTCAAGGTATTCTGTAATCGTTTTTTTCTTTCTTAAATTCAATATTCATCAAATTAAATCACATGAATGAGCGAAAAACATTTTCCAAGTAAATTTGACCAATAATGGATAATGCAACTGTTTCCAGAAAGAATTGAGTTAAACTCACCCAATTCCCAATGCCTGACACCGTGGCATTCCTAAGCAGCATATTCCCCTTTGCACGCCAAATTCTTCTCTATTTATCAAACCCCCCCCTGAATTCCTTCCTATTTACTCCTTCACCCCTCCTAACAGTGCCCTTAACTACCCACTCAAGGACAATTGCGTCACTACACAAAACACAAAAGACACTTTCGAGCTATTATGGGGGTTATTCATTCCCCGAAAAGTCCTCCATCAACGGTTTTAAATACCGAAAGAAGAAGGTTGAAATTGTAAAATCACATAGCGGAATCATTGTCCAACCTGAAACAGTACATAAATAGATTAAAAAAACAACAACAACAAAAAGTTGTGAGGCGAATTGTGAAAAAGCGAGGGAGCCGGAGGAGCCTTTTGTAAAATTAGGAAATTCTCCGGCCAGGGTTTCAAATTCCGATCAAATTAACGATTTCAGTAATTCTATAATTTCTTAATTTTACTAATTCTACTTTTATAAATCTGCGATCTGTAAATTCTTTGTGGGAGGTATTCTTCTAGAATCTTCTAGATGTCTACACCACCGAGGAAATTGTGGAGCGGGTGGCCGCTGACACCGAGGACCGAACCGGTTGATAAGGGCAAAGGCATCGCCTTTATGGGAAATATGGATCAGGAAGCGCTAATAGAGAAGGTCTCCAAGCTTGAAAATGAGGTTAGCAAACTTAACCTACGTCTAATATGTTGTTATTATTTTAATTCCTTCAAGTTTGTGTTTTTTTTTTTTTTTTTTTGGTCATTATATAGTTAGTACTGTTTATCTTTATGGTGATTTCTAGAAAGTACAGATTTTTTAGTGAAAATTTGTAAGAATTGAGTTTGTTTATAGATCTTGCAAGAAACTGGTTCTTCTAAGGCTTTGTTAATCTGTGTATTTTAGTTGGTGATTCCAAAAGTAACTGTATAGTTGCATTGAGAGGAAGAAACTAGAGTGAAGTATAGCGAGATGATATAGTCAAGTATGGTCTCAGATTATGAACTGTGAATTAGACTGATCTAATCCACAATTAGATGTTGGATTTCTGATCTTGGGGCTCTTCCTTTGTCTGTCATAGGTTAAGTAGTAACTATTTTATTACTTATAAAGAACGATCTTTGTAGTAATGTTGATGCTGTTTATCAACCTATTATGGAGCTCACATTATTTCTCCACTTGTGGGATTACACTGGGTATGTTGTTGTTGTTGTTGTTGTTCAATTGCGCTCACATTATTTAGGCTTTAATGCTTTTGGATTCTTATGCATAGTTTAATGTTATGCTTGTGCATGAAAAAGTTCATTTTAGGCTGTCTTTTTGTTCCGTTTTACCTTAACTTGCCTGCACCCTTCAACTCTTCAACCTGCCAAAATGACAATAAATTAAGAAGCTGTGGTTGGGCCATAGACAAAAGATGCATGCAGGGTAGAAGGAAGATTTATTGCTTCTTTTATTTTGGATTTTATGTTAATTTTCTCAATATATCAGCTGCAACGTTGGTATACCTACAGTGGATGTTCAATTACGTTGACAAGGTGTTTACTTCAATGCTGCTTCATTTCCTCTGCAGCTTTTTGACTACCAATACAATATGGGTCTTCTCCTGCTTGAGAAGAAGGAATGGTCTTCTAAGTTTGAAGAAATTAAGCAAGCCTTAGAACAATCAGATATTGCCTATAGAAGAGAACAAGCAGCTCATGCAATTGCTATATCTGAAGTGGAGAAACGGGAAGAGAATTTAAGGAAGGCGCTTGGAGTTGAGAAGCAATGTGCACGAGAGGTACAAGTTCTACTTCTTTATTAAGCATCCATATGTTTTGACATTCATTGTTCTTTTGAAGAAATCGGCAACACATCCCTGATCCTTCCGGATCCATTTTCCACTTCAGAAAAATAAATCGGCGACTCTTTCTTGATTGCTTATTGCGCTTGTTGCTCTGGGACATTTGATCAGGTTTTGGCTGGAAAGCCAATATCCTGTTTCCTTTAGACGACTAGGTATTACTCATGCCACAATTCATCGTATGTGCTATTTAGAACGTACCTAGTACTTGTTCCAAAGGACTAAGTAATAGTGATTAGTAGTATAGGGTATTGACAAAGCAATAATATGTAGAATGCATTATAATTTACAATTTTGGGATAATAATAATAATAATTTATTATATAACAACTTATAGTTTGGGAGACCATGTAATTATAGGCAGACATATCAACTTTTATTTCGACCTCTATAATGATTTAGTGCATATAAATCCATGCTGGGATTTCTTTAAAGTAACAAAAATTATAACAGTCCAGATTGAACTTGTGTGCATGGCTTGTAGTGGTAGTGTCTGATTTTACATTTTGTATGTTAAGCTTGAGCAAATATCCTATTTGAATGTGAAAAATTCCGGGTTTCATTTCCTTTTAAATGACAACTTTTTAATGAATTATCTAAATTGGTTCCTCCATGTGTCTCTTAGATATAACTACCTAGTAAGGTGCTTTGTCCATTGAAGTTCTCAGTGTTGTGATGACTGTTAGTTCTGGTGACTAACTTCTATAATGGTTGGTCTGATGCAGCTAGAGAAGGAGTTGCGTGAGATGCGCTCGGATTATGCGGAGACCAAATATATCGCTGATTCAAAATTGGCAGAGGCAAATGCACTGGCTACTAGTGTTGAAGAGAAATCATTAGAGGTAGAAGCAAAGTTGCGTGCAGCTGATGCCAAGCTTGCTGAGGTGAACAGAAAGAGCTCTGAAGTTGAGAGGAAACTTAATGAAGTCTGTGCTCAAGAAAATGCACTTCGAAGAGAACGGTCATCTTTGATTGCAGAGTACGCTATTGGCTCTCTATGAGACTTTCTTATCCCATATATCACCTCTTATTGTTCCCATTTAAATTCACAGATTCTTGCTTGATAGTGACGCTGTTTACTCTTGTTGTCTCAGGCGTGAAGCTTATGAAAGTAACTTATCCAGACAAAGAGACGACTTGCAAGAATGGGAAAGAAAACTACAGGCAGCAGAGGAGAGGTTGGCTGATGGACGAAGATTGCTTAACCAAAGAGAGCAGCGAGCCAATGACACTGATACAATTTTGAGGCAAAAGCAGAATGACCTTGAAGATGAGCAGAGGAAAATTGTCATAGCTAACTCAGTTTTGAGGAAGAAAGAAGATGATATGAGCAGCCGGATAGAAAATCTTACTCACAAGGAGAAGGCAAGTTTCCTTTGAATTCTTCAATTGCCTAGTTGTGAAAGTTTAGTATGGTATTTTACTTTACAAGGTTTCCACTTGATACAGGAACTTGAAGATGTGAGAAAGAGCCTGGAGATAAAAGAGAGGGAGTTGCTCGATCTACAGGAGAAACTGAATATTAAAGAAAGAGTGAGTACCTTTGTCCTTTTATTTTCTGTGTTTGTCTTGTATAGATGGTTGAAATTTATGACCTTATTGATGAAGATGGCCTCTGTTATATTAACTTTCATCTGGCAATTATTTATTACCATGAAGCCATCAATCCTAGAAATTTTATCAGTTATTATCTTCTTCTTCTTTTTTTTTTTTTTTTTTTTTTGAAAACTGTTTGAAGAGAAAGGGAATTAGCAAATTGTTTTTGTTGACAATTTTTCCTTTTGAACGTTATGCAGTTCTTTGTGTTGCCCTTTATAAGCTTTCCTCTGTTTTATGTTTTCTTTTTTCCCTCCATCTTCTACCTTCTGAGTCTTTTGAGGAAACTTGAAAAAGAAAAGTCTATTATCTAAGCTACCATAAAAGTTTGCCATTTACATTAAGTCTTGTCCTTCGAATTGTAAACAGGATGGAATTAAAAATCTAATGGATGAACATCGAAGTATCCTGCATTCCAAGGAAGAGGAGTTTGAATTGGAACTGAGGCAGAGGCGGGCATCATTGGATGAGGAATTGAAAGGTAAGGTGCTTGAACTGGAGAAGAAGGAAGCTGAAGTTAATCACATGGACGAGAAGATTAAGAAACGAGAACAGGCCGTTGAAAAGAAAATGGAGAAAGTAAAAGAGAAGGAGAAGGATCATGAGTTGAAGTTAAAAGCGTTAAAGGAAAAGGAGAAGTCTTTGAAAAATGAGGAAAAAAGTTTGGGGACTGAAAGGAAGCAGATAGTTTCTGAGAAGGAGAATTTGCTGGCTCTGAAGGCTGAGCTTGAGAATGTACGAGCTGAACTTGAAAAGCAACAGATCAAGATTAGTGAGGATACAGAACAACTTAAAATAACTGAAGATGAGAGAATCAAACATGCTCGCCTACAATCAGAACTGAAGCAGGAGATAGACAAGTGTAGACTCCTCCAAGAAGATCTATTGAAGGAAGCTGAAGATTTGAAGCGGGAAAAAGAAAGGTTTGAGAGAGAATGGGAAGAGCTGGATGAGAAAAGATCTGAGATCAAGATAGACTTGCAGGAACTTAATGAGCAGAGAAGGAATTTCGAAAAACTGAAGCGCACTGAAGAGGAAAGGATAAGCAAGGAGAAGCTGGAAACAGAAAATTTTGTCCAGAGGGAGTTGGAAACCCTTAAAGTGGCAAGAGAAACATTTGAAGCTACCATGGATCATGAGAAGTCAATATTAGCAGAGCAAACTCAATGCGAGAAAAGCCAAATGATTCATGCTTTTGAACAGCAGAAAAGAAAACTTGAAAGTGATATGCAGAGAAAGCAGGAGGAAATGGAGTCTACACTGCATGTACGGGGGAAACTCTTTGAGGAAGAGAGGGAGAAGGAGCTCAGCAATATTGAATATTTAAAGGAAATTGCCCATAGAGATATGGAAGAGATGAAATTAGAAAGAGTCCGGCTGGAGAAAGAGAAACAGGAAATTTCTGCCAACAAGGGGATTCTTGAAGTACAACAGTTAGAGATGAAAAAGGATATTGATGTGCTTGTTGGATTAAGCAGGAAGTTGAAGGATCAGAGGTTAGCTTATATTAAGGAAAGGGACAGTTTTATTGATTTGGTTAAGCAGCAGAAGAGCTGCAGCTCGTGTGGAGAAGGAATTCGTGTGATTGAGTTTTCTGACCTTCAAGCTCTAGCTGAAGCTGAGAGTTTCGAGGCCCCTCCTCTGCCAAGTGTTGCGCAGGAATATTTGAAGGATGGTCTACAAGGAGCTTCAGGAAGGACTAGTGATGAGCTGTCCCCTGGAGCTCTTAATACAGGCTCAATGGTTTCTGCTGGAACCATGTCCTGGCTTCGAAAATGCACATCCAAGATTCTCAAATTCTCACCAGGCAAAAACATTGGAAATGCTGCTTCTGATTGTCTGATTGATGAATCTTCTCCGTCAGAGAAGTGTGCAGGCATATCACCAAATAAACTATCAAACAAAGGAAATCCAGTGGATCTGGCTGTTTCCACGAATGTTCTTGACGATCAGAGGCTTCAACAGGGTGATGGCGTTAGAGAGGTGGAAGTTGGTGAAGACATTGTAGAAGACTCTCATCATTCGGACATGAAAACTGGCCAGCGCAAACCTATCAAGAAAGGGCGTGTTAGAAGTAGTAAAACAGCAAAAGCTGCAGATACAAGGACAGTTCTTGAAAAAGTTCCTAAAGAGATTGAGAATATGCTCACCAATGGAAATTTGGAGACTTCAGTTAATATGAATGAGGAGAGCCAGAGAGGATCTGATCTTTTGGGTGCAGCACCAAGAAACTCCAGAAAGCGTAGTCACTTGCATACATCACAGGGAACGGCTAGTGAGATCAATGGCAATAATAGTGAAGGAAAGTCAGATAGTGTAGCCAGCAATCGCAGGAAGAGGAGACAAAAGGCTACCCCTAGCGTGCAGGCTCACACTGAAAGAAGATACAACCTGCGCCGACCTAGAAGGTAAGTTTTTTGAATTCCTTTTTGATAGCTGAACTGCATAGATTTGTTCTACCCACATTGCTAAAATGAGTTGCAATGTGAAGTAGGAACTTAGGACATTATAGAACTTTTCTTAAGAATCACATGGAAGTTTTTCAATCCCTCCACCCCCCTCAAAATATATATGTTCCCCAAGGACTAGGAGCCACTGCGTTTACATGCTCAAGAGACAATGTTATTTAGGACAATTCATGGCGGTTGACTTGCACTTTCTTTTATTCTCAGTGCCGCACCAGCAACATCCAATGGATCTTTGCCAGACCCAGTTTCAAAATCTCAGGAAGAGAATTGGAACTCTAGAGCATCCCTGGAAACTCCTCAGGTGAACAACAGTGAAGATGTAGAAGATAGAGATTTCACCAATGGTCATCCCACGGCAGCTGAGAGCCCTGTTAGTACTCTCTCCCATCTGTGATGCACAATTTCACATTCATTCTCAAACTTGTTGGAATAAATTTCAGAAGTTCTTTGTACTCAAGCTTCTTTGTGTGTTATGTGCATATTTTGTTCTCTTTAGTCCCCTGGAACACCTCCTTCCACTGGATTTTACTACATTTTTCTTGTGAAAAGGTAATAAATATGATTAACAAAAGTAGCACTAAGTGCTGCAAATCTGTGCAGAGCGCAAATTTTTAGTTTGAAAATCACTAGTGGAGCAGCATTTACCCCCAAATGCATAGACTGATAGTTTCGTCACTTTGATATATTTGTGATTTATGTTTTTTGTAAGCAGCTGTTAGTTAACATCTATTATATTTCTCCTGCCAGTTGAATGATGCAGTGGATAATCAGGGAAGTGTTGCTAACATGGCAAATGAGCTGGTAGATGATACAAGTTTGAGTGAAGAGGTGAATGAAACACCAGAACGAGCTTCAGCTTATAGTGTGAATGGAGACGAGGAGGAAGGGTGTCATGACAGTGATGATGATGGTGGTGATAGTGACGAGGAGGAGGAAGAGATTGAACATCCCGGTGAAGTCTCTGTAGGGAAGAAGATTTGGACTTTCATCACGACATAGTGGAGATCTAAATGACTGTAGGTTGTGGTCTCGCTTACTAGGCATCTTGACTGGTATTTTGTCTTTTGCTACTTGTAGAGTAATTTGATGATTTTAGAGTGATGTGTAGTGGTGTGTATCCTTCTCAAGGTTTAGTCGACCAGAAATCAGTTTAGGGTCGGAAATTTCATTGTTCATATGATGTTGGTCCAAGTCGGGGCGGACACATATTGGTTTAACAATTTTTAGTATCCATATGCTTGATGTCCCTAAGTTAACCATTGCAGCTGTAACACTAGATTGTGCTTCTCTCCTGTATCTACACCATTGGAAGTCAACCACTATTCTTCAATCTACTTGATGTTGGTTTCCTTGGTGGTGATTTTGGTCTCCTGTAACACTCTGATGTTATTTCCTATTTGTTGTTACTTGAAATGTTTTCCATAATAATAAGAAAAATGGCTTCTCACTTGTGGTTAGATTCTTTACCACTATCTTAACTTTTAATTTCATTATAACTTCACTTCAATTCCAATAATATATTAATCTTAGTACTCAAAAAAGTTTTTATCGAACATCCACTGATTTGCTAATATTATTATTGATCTTCAATGTATATTCATTTTTTGGTGAAGATATTCTTCATTCACTAATCAAACACCAATTTTTAATGAAGTAATCACTAAACATACCCAATGTAATGTCGTAGGTGAGGTTTAGAAAGGGTATATTGTATGCAGACTTTACCCCTACTTTGTAGAGATAAGAACCTGTTTCCAGTAGACTCTGTGTAAAATAAAGCATTTCCAAGCAGTTTGAAAAAGAGAGTACAGAAACGAGAGCAATCACAGCAACGGAATAATGTGAAATAGGAGCAACGCACAATTCTACAAAATGGGGGCAAGGTAGCCTATCCGTCGACGTCAAGCCAGGAGAAATACAATCTAATGTAGATCTGAATTATATGTTCAACAGGAAATTCTGCCACCGACGCTACTCTTCAACTAGATTAACTAATTATTATAAATTTATCTACAAACGACAGCTACACTTTGACTAAATTAACTATTTGTACTATATTCATCTCCAACAACTTCTGGAGCTCCCACATAAGGGGTATATAGGGAGCCAAGCTAACAAGTCCTAAACCATGTTACTCAACTACAGTTGGCAACTCTATGTACATTTCATGTTTAACATAGATACTTATATACTACTAGGATCTTGAGCAGGAGTTGTGGCAATCTTCACAAAAACTTTGCCACCTGCTGATGAGCCTGTCACTGTACATCAAGTCAACGTTGTCAAAACTGATTGTACACTTGCGATGAATTTACACTACAACGATCATGGTAATGTAATTTCATGTAGTCGCTAACCCCTTTCACCTCTCTGAAGCAATGAATTCCTTCTTGCAACATGCTTTTTCATGTCCCTGCGTCATATTTGATGAAAGTGGAGTTACATCAATTGTGAAGCAAAAAAATAGAGCAAAAGTTCAGGTGACTTTAACATACTTGCAACGGGGAACTAGGCAGCTGAAATCTTGACATGTCTGTGAATGCCAATGCAGTAGGGACCAGGTTTTGCGACAAAATATGCATCCCCCTGAAACTCTAACATTGCACTGGCTTGCATGTTGAAAAAGTTTCCTAATTTTGAGGCATCCTGAATACGAGCAGGGATTACTTGGGGTTGGACGGCATTGTGATGCGTGTGCCAGTATACCCATTAATTTGACCTGCAACACCAATATCTTGTTAGATGAATTGAGCAATGCTGATCAGAACTATCAAAAACCTAAGGCCATTATATGTATATAACAGTTGAGACTAGCAGTTTATCCCAACACTCAAGATTAGAACATATTGCTTCAGTAGGCCCTTTTAAAAAATTAAGTTAAAATGAGTACACACTTTTCATCTGAAACACTGATAACTAATAAAACCGACCTAGCAGTTCTGTATGTGATCTTACAAATAAAAGATATAGCAATGCACACCTTCAATTGTCTCTGACCCTCGAATTGCTCCTTTCTGAAGACAGAGTCGGTTTGGGACAGGTGAATGTTCTTGTAGAGATGATACAATATCATCATTGAGGAATGCTTGGCGCGACGGAGTGAATCAAATTGATAGTGATTTTTCTCACAGAAGCTTAAAAAAGAATGCCTATTCTCAAAAAAATCATTTTCAATGATGGCATCTCGGTCCTCAGTGTTAGCAGGTATATCGTCCACCACAACCTACAAGGTATTCACCATACCATCCAAGAAATAAAGGTAAGTGAGAAGAAAGAACTTATTATTCCAAAATTACTCAAATAAACTTTCTATTCCCGAACTCCCATTCTATTCATTTCTCTTGTGTATTACTCTTCTCTTCTTTCCCGTCATTTCTTTCAGACCCATCCCACAGTTGGTAAAGAACTTTTCAAGGCAAAAGGGAGTTTACCTCAGAAAGTAAATGCTGTTCTCCACTAATGGAAGTGTGTGTTTTCTGCTCGCCAAGGTTTTCCTTCAAAGCAAGACACCTGCAATAAGAAAAATATAAATTTCATATTACAAAACATATTGGATACTATTATTATGATTCTCGTGGAAGTAGCCACCATTCTACAGAGCATAAACAAATTCACCATATTACACGTCTTTATACACATTCATATACAAGACATTGAATATTACTATTATGATTCGCACGGAAGTAACCACTAGTTCTGCACCAAAGACACCTATTATTGACAGGAGAAAGGGTGTACGGAACTGAAAGGGCCCATTTGCGTTGTTTAAAAGGAGGTGCAGGGGACGTAGCGGAAGTGGAGAATTTGAAGGGGAGCCTTCGAGTAACTGGTAAAGTTGCTGCCGTGTGACCAGGAGGTCACGGGTTCAGGCAGGCCTTGGAAACAGCCTCTGGCAGAAATGCAAGGTAAGGCTGCGTACAATACACCATGTGGTGGGGTTCTTCCCCGGACACCGCGCATAGTGGTAGCTCTAGTTCTCCGGGCTGCCCTTTTTTTTTTTTTAATATCGGATGTTAACTCCATCTATAAATGGAAGAAAATGGTGAAGTTTTAACTTCTCTAGTTGTCTGAAGCAGCATAACATGAGTAATGTATAATACCATTAGGATGGTGTAAAATATCAATCAGCTCATCTCCCATCCCCAAATTAAGCATAGTTCAAAAGAAAATTCTTCAAGGAATAAAGAGGAGAAACAAAACAGGTGGAAATATCACCTCACACATATATGAAAGTTTCTGCACTGCTCACAAGACCATCGACTTCCTGATAATATTGCTTCATGGCAGTTTGTGCACACAACATGCAAGTTTACAATGATGAAATCTTCTTTCACGGGTAAGATTGTTTGCCCCAGCTGTCAATTCAAAGAATTAGAAAAAATCAATTTAATAATTCATTCACACAATTGGAAAGCATTTGAGTTTTTCGGATGAACCCACACACATGCAGGGAGATACAAATACACACTCGCTCATACACGTAAAACAAATATTTGCCTTAGCATGTCACATCAATAACCTGGCGTGAAACTTAAGTAGACCAGGCATACGGATGCACAACACAAGACTCATCAAAAGTTGTATTCTTGTGGTCATCAGATACAGACAGAGAAGTGTGCAAACATAATGAAATGAAACCATACCTTTTGCATCACTAGAATATCTTTAGTTGCATTCGCAGAAAGATTGTCATGTCCAATTGCTTTTAACGTCCTCTTTGTCATTAGCTTTTTGACTTTATTCGGTGAATCACCTCTGCTCTCTTTGTCAATATTCCTAACTATATCTTCTGCAGCACCTGACCAATAGTCTCCATCGAAATATGGTAAATGAGCAGCACTTATTCTGGCGCTATTCCTTGTACTCGGCACAAAAAAGTGGTCATATAAATTAGTGTAGTTCACCACAATATCCTCTTCAGAGGCTTTCCTTAACATTGACCTATACCTGCAGCCCAAAATAACAGAATACATTCAACTACATTGAAATACTGTATGAGACCAAGAAGTACCCTTGAAACCATTTGGTGAGTATTTAAAGCTTAAAGTTAATCTTGTTTTGGTAAGTGAAGAATCTAAAGTAACAGATGGAGAAAGGTAATATCATTTACTCGAATTGGAAATGGTGACTCCCTGTAGGACTGGGACTAGGCGCAAGAGAACTTGACAGTGCCCGACAAGAACCATTTTGGAAGGGGTTGTGGAGTTGGAAAAAGGTCATAGCAGACTAAATACTCAAGAGGAGAGTTGGGTAACTCAAGGTCACTACTTTCTACCGGACCACTTTTGGAGAGTCATCGGGATTAGGTGGATTCAAGGGCAAATTTGGTTCTGCAGGAGATTGGGACAAACTAAAAACAAAGAGGTAAAGTGGCAAAGCTTAGGAATCACGCCTGCATGCCCTAATGTGGAAAATTTGGAGGTGTATCCGAGTAGACAAACTTCATGGTTGGATTTACTTAGCTTTGAAAGAAGAAAATTGATATATGTGAGAAATTGTTCCCTATTTTCTATCAAAAATTATAAAAGAAAATTGCCCATTTGCCGATACATATTTAAGAAATAAATTAAAACATGAGAATGTTGATATCTAACATACCACAACCGAAGCTTCTCTGGTTTTGGTGTTTTCTGAGATTCAGGATGGCAATACAAGATGTAGTCTTCACCTTTTACAGGTGGGCAAGCCCATATGTAGCAGGTTGTAAAACCTCGTTTCTTGCAGTAATCCATGTATCCGATCTGATGTGATGACCAAGAAAAAGCAAATGTTTAGTTAATCTAGTGATTCAACAGATAAAATTAAAATCTAAATTTAAGTATAAAAGGAGAGTATTTTGCACTTGCCAGTATTTCATAGTATACAAAAGTACGCAGAGCTTCCCCTCTCACAGTTTCTATATCAGGTTTAAAGTACTTGATAGAATCAAGATACGATATGTAGACACAACGTCTGTTTGGAGGGGCACATTCTGATCCAAACTCTTGGACATACATTCCGAAGATGCAAACATCTACTCCTCCAATTTTCTGGAATAATAGAATCACCTATTTGGACATTATGTCAGATTCACCTCAAAAAACTATACAGGTATTTTCAAAAGACATGAACAAAAGAAAAAGGTGTGGACGACAAAGTGTTAAGGGATTTCATTTAATACTCCACAAAATCATAAACGAGGAGGTGCTGTTGAAATTTGAAAATATTAAGCTAAGATCGAACTTCATGATACAATAAAGAGTATGAATGGAGATTATAGCTTTAATAAGGGAAAGGGTATCGTTAGGTCGTCATAGCTCAAGAAAGAATACTAAAAGTTCACTTTTATCACCTTTGATTTGTACTGGAACTCCGGAGGATAATCTTCACTGTGAAAAAGATCCAAAAATTGCTGCTTTACTATCACCTTTCGGTTAACAGACAATACCACTCTGACAATTAGATCTGCTGCACCAGGTACCTGCTCAAATGTAAATATTAGTGTTTGTTATGTGGGTGACACTAACCATATTGAAAGTTTGTCGGGGACAATATATTCAACCTATTTTAGTAGCTTACCTCATCAGCATCCTGTCCTGACAATTTTGCTCTCTCATTTCTTTCTAGCTTGAGGCGCCTGAACAGTCTCTGCTCAATGTGATCACTGAGCATAGTTCTAGGAAGATCTTGGGCTCCAATAGCAACTGATAAAGGAACATGCTCTCCTGCTTCTATCTCCTTTAAACAACAAAATGGACATATGTACTTTGCTTGTCCTTCTAGATCTTTTTTAGCATTATAGAGAGCACATATTTGATGCTGCCAGCATTCGCACTTATCACATTGTACCCACTACAGATATCCCGATGAGATAAATTTAGTAAAAGCAGAAAAACCAAATACTAATACTTGAAACAGAAAGCCATACTAAACTTACCGATTCTTCATTTTGATCACTATTTTTTGCCTTTTGAAACTTATTTTTGCTAATTGATAGTCCTTGGGATGAGACATCATCGCCACGCGACTTCTTGAAACATTTTGTACAAACACAGTGTCGTCCACCAGCTTCGTCCACAGCCCAATAATAAACCAAGTTGCGCTTGATAAAAGTACAACATGATGAACAATATATAGGTGTTGGGACAAAAACAAGCCTATCTATGCCACATAATTGGCATACATTCTCACAGATAGGATGTACTGTCATATTTCCAGTTGATCCCTGCAAAAAATGCAAGGGAAAACTAGTTGTCAAGCTAATTAACTAATTGACAAGCCAATATTAGCATATAAAGAGACCCCACAGAAATACCCACGCGCACACAAATAAGAGAAAAAAAAGAACTATCCCTCAGTCTCGAGCAAATTGGTGTGGGCTATATGAATCCACACTTACCATGTTACTCAATTTAACCTCATCTCAGGCCGATATCAATATAAAATAAAATAATAATAGAAATAAGCATAAGAAGTACTACAAGTTCTTTATATTTTCTACTACGTATAAATCTCTAAAAGGCTAAACAACTCCTCTTAGAAAAGTATAAGACATAAAGTAGAAGTGCTAACGTGACTAATACATACTCAAATAATAAGTCTTTTCCTGTGGGAGCTTGCTCGTATTTCCAGTCCTAATTCCGAACAAAGGAGAAGGTTGCGGTAGGTTGACAACCAACGTAAAACTAGCCAATTCATGAAGAATCCTCATATACAAAAAGTAAAAAAGATAAAGATAAATATAAATAAAAGAGTAACAGAAAATAAAGAACTTGGGAAAAGAATTAAGGAGCTTAACACAAATACCTTTATCCTAATGCATGAACTTCAGTAAGTTTTAAAGAACTAATTATATATCTACACACCCCACGTGTGCAATCTTTTAGATCCCCTACCCCCTACCCCAACTGATCAAATGGCAGAACTCAGAAGTGCCCCTTTTTCTAACTCTTTTTTTTCTGCAAAGATAATTGCCTTGCTACGGAAGACTTCTGCATGAATTTAATAGGACAGTAACCAAAAGTGGATATGCTAAAAAATAACTTTAAGTTCTGCTCCTTTTACTTAGCCAACTCTGCAGTATGTGCTAATGCAACCTTATAGTTCGAGAAGGTTTGTGAACTCACTTATGTATAAATGTGAGACCCTACAATCTGTCCTTCTTTACATATCTCGACCAATGTGATATATACCATTTAAGAACAATAAAGCTACTCCTAATTCATGATACCTTATAGCCAGCACAATAAGAATGGCGACCATAAAAGAGAACAAGAAACCATTATACATAAATTGTACTGTTAAAATATCATCACAAAATAAACAAGTAGAAGAAAATTTTACCCAACAGTCAGACCAGCTCAAACTATAATCTATCAAATTATTCTGAATTTTGTTACTTAAGTCTCTCTTTAGTTTTGTATGAGAGAAAAACACTGAACAAATATGAAGGCTATGTAATATGTCAAACCTGATTATATTGACCGAGACTCTGGATATGATCCTTCAACTGCTCAATAGTGAAAAAGTCTGTCAATGAAATACCCAGCCTCTTTGGATCTTCTGATCTCATTCCCATCTGATAATCAGCTTTTTGGTCTGTTAAATCACTTCTTGCAGATGAAGTGCTCTTGTTATACTTAAACGTCCTTTGTGACTCCTGTCGTTGATCATCGGTAGGCTCTATAGGAAGAAAAGACAACCTATCTATGCTCATCTGGGAAGAGCTGTCAATCTCACTATAATCTGTTCCGCTGGTGCATGTATGCTCTGTCTTCTGCAGTTCACAATCATTAGTAAGCTCTGTAGAGGAAAAAGAACCATTGTCAACCTGCAAGATGTCGATGCTGCGATTACAAGATTCACCAGCTGTATTCCGGGCCTCCACACAGCTTGCAATTTCGTTACTGATCTCTGTTTTATTCTTCTTGCTGCAGATAGGACTTTCAAAGAACTGCCTTAATGATGAATATCCAGCAGCAGGGGACTGCTGATTGCCAGAATCAGCATTAGCAGGCCAAAATTGAAGCACAGAGAAATTTTCCACCCTCTTCCGCTTTGATGGAGGCAAAGCAGCTTCATTGATATAAGAGCTAAAGCCACTACATTGCTCATCATGGAGCATAGCTACCAAATTTTTGTCTGACTTCTTAACATCTGTAGAATGCAGCTCTCTGAAAGGCCTGCACATCCCACAGCCAGCATATTGACAGTTTTGAAAGTGAGATATCAGTGTCAAGTTCTTATCACACGAACATCTCTTTCCATTGCATACAGTTGAATGCAAGTAATTCATAAAAGGAATTTGAATTCTCTCAGCATCCACCACTACACTATGGTAATTGATGTATAGAGCAAGAATATCATGTAAAGACAAATCATCTGAATTTGAAAGGTTTGCAGATTCGATTGGATAAACATCACAGTCCAACCCATTTGAAGAACCATGGTGAAGTTGATGAAAATTTCGTAACTGAATACTAGGTAAGTGCCCTGGCAAAGGCTGGAGTACGCTGGGTAAACTCGATCTTTGTCTTGATACATTACTCATGATAGCATCTTGCTCCACCAAGTACCCATATGATGTCGAATTAGGCAGCTGATAAGACATTGCAGTTGGTAAAGTGTTGTCTTTAGAAAACCACTTAACTTCCGATTCTGAAGTCCAACGATTCAGATGAGATGAATCTACACTTTGTCCAAGTAATGCTGGAATGTTCTCATGATAAATATTCTGATTAGTCTCCAAGTATCTTCCATAGTTTCTGAGATTGAATTCAACTGACCAAATCAAGCAAAAAAAAAAAAAAAGCAAGGGTGATAAGTGACTACACAAAAAAAGCAAATAAAAAGTAAAAGTCATGGAGAATGTAAGCTCAAAACTCTGAACAGAAACAGAGCATTAAATTAAAAGGTCAAAATAGGGCAGCTCGCAAGCTACTGAGTCTTTAATAACTAGAGTTCGATTCAGCTTGGTATTTCCCTGGCTCAACTGATCTTAAATCCTGCTAGAGTAGAGAGCTCAAGCTGCACCCAGCCCCAAGAACACTTCAGTTTTTCTTTCAAATTTTAAATATTTACAAGTGCTAAAACAATTAGCTTACCCTTATGTTCTTAAAATACTATATTTCCATTGCAAATGAAACGTTTACACCTCTATTTCACCGTTTTCTTGGTTTCTTAAGTACAAAGACTCGGTAATGAAGGGCAGAAAATTATCATCTTGCTAGTTGGCGTACAGTTCCTGGTGTCACGGTTTGCAAGTAGAAAATAAGAAAAGCACGTGCAACTATCCTCTAACAACCAATATCATTCCAGGATTTTCTACCAAAAGTTACTCCCTCTGTCCCATTTTAAGAGATATCATTTCACCAGGCAGAGCTATTTAAGTGAGGGCTGCAAATTAATTGGATTATAATTGAAGTAGGTCAAAACTGAAGATAAAGTTACAGCTGATAAATAATAGTTTTTTTACAATAGTAATAGCTAATAAATAGTAACTTTCAATAGTATAAAATGGATCTAGTTAATTGCACACAAGGTGTGAGGCCTAGTGGTCAATGAAGTGGGTTGAGAACCATGAGGTCTCAGGTTCAAATCCCAGCAGAGACAAAAACGCTAGGTAATTTCTTTCCATCTGTCCTAGCCTTGGGGATCAGCATTAACGGGTACCTATTGCTGGTGGGGAGTTGTAAGGTATCCGTGGATTTAGTCGAGGTGCACACAAGTTGGCCTAGACACCATGGTTGTAAAAAAACAAACTAAAGAAGTTAACTTCTTGACGATACGAAATTTCAATAGTATAAAGTTGGTTCTAAATGGCACATTTCTGGGTAACAGTATAAAGAGAAGTACGGAAGAGTAAAGGGGGCAAAGTTTTGGACAAACTAAGTGGAAAGTAGAAAAAAGTAAAATGGAAAGAAGGTCAGAACGTTATGAAAATGAAAAAAGCAACCAAAGGCTAGAACCATTTCAGAAAATGATAAACTCAGGAAGTTATCACCACAACCATTTATCCATATTAACATTTTCCATAAGTAGATTTAGGAATTAATACATTACAAGAGTTCATAAGAAATAGAAATTACCCTCATCAGAATACTGAGGCTTAATTGGACTTATTGATACCGACTCAGGGAGACTTGGCAAACCGCTATCTGAACACGTTAGTCCATCTTCGTAGGGTTCCTTATTGGCATTCCATTCTCCTTCAGAACATACAGTAACAGATGAGAATGGCCCAGGAGAATCAACAATCTCTTTGGAAACATGTGACCCACTGACCGGGAAAAGTACTTCTCCCAATTCACCTGGCCTGTTAGCTGAGAATCCTGTATCAAAAGTAATACCTTAGAATTTCAAATAGCAAAGCATTAAATGTCACATGTAAATGAGAGAGAGAGGAACACAGGGAAGACAGATCCATGTCAGGGTGCAAAGCTACTTGCCACTTTCAAAGCTCCAAAAGTTGTCAAAAACTCACCTATTTGGAGCATGCTTCCAGGCATACAAGAAGCGGTTAAGAGATCATGCTGTACAGATTGCAAATCTGAACTGCAATAAACAGGTGAAACACCCAGGTCTATTGTATGGGAAATGGGTGTCAAGGTGGACGAAAGAAAGTCTTGTGCTTCATCCTGCCATGCTTGTGAATAATATGCTTCTTGCTGGAATAGGTTTTGATATTCACGTGAAGGTATCTCCCCCACTTGATCCTGCTGTTTTAATTCAAAACAAATGAGCTCAACTCAATAAAGCAGTTCTGAGACTAAAAATTAAACATTAGTCAACCAACAAAAGCAAACTCTTAGCTGGTGATGAAGAATTCATTCAAAAAGCATTGCACTATGAACAATCCTCAAAAAGAAATTCCAACTAAAGAATCATGTGACGAGAATTTGACATGTTTCTCAGACTAAAATATAATAACCACCAAAGAAACAGACCTTACAAACCGCATCTACTGATGGCTGACTACTCAAGCCAGCCAAATTGTTGAACATCTGCTTGCCCATGTCCAAATTCCTTTTCCACATAAAACTCTTGCTGCAAGGGAAAATATTTTTCCACAGGTAAGAAAATTACGCAAGTGTATCATTCACATGATATCATACGTCCAAGTTCTAAAAACTTGGTCTATGGAAAAACAAATAGTAATAAATTTAGAACTTACATTCTATTTCCACTCATTCCATTCACAGGAACCCTTCTTTGATCATTGGTCCACTCGATCTGATTATCATCTTGTTTCTCACAGGAACGCTGTCGTGAACCTGTGGTATTAAGCTGGAGAAGATCTGACGCCTCCTGGAACAAGTAGGTTCCTCCAGAACTAAATGGTAGCCCAACATTCACTCTGTTCAAATTCATCTGGTTTTCTATGCATTCCTCCTACAATGAAAATTGAAAGCCAACAAAATTTAGGGGCTTTCTACACTTCACAGCTGATACAAATATGTTTTCTGGTACTTGCAGAAGTGATACGGACGAGTTAGAAATTTTTAGTTCAAATGCCAGCAACAGCAGATTCAAGAAAGAAAAAAATCTTCTCAACAGTTCTGCAGATCATGATTCCATAAAACTCTAATATGTGTGTGTGTGTGTGTGTGTATTTTTGTGTGTGCATATCCAAATTATATATATTTCTAGCACATTTATGTTTTGTCCAATCAGATTCGCAATGAAGAGATTTGCTGTCAATCTTGTCTCAGCAACATCCTCTAGCCATAATGATTTATTGACTTCAATAAATTGGTCCAGATAGAGTAGTCAGCCATTTAATATGACCTCTAAGGATGGGTCATATGATTATCAGTTCCTTAATTTCCAACATTCACCTCATACAGCACTAATCCCACATTATAGAGTAGACAGTCATTTAACATAAATGGGTATTCAATTCTCAAGTCCAAAACTCCTGACTATGAACCTCGTCTTTCTAACTGCGTAATTCAGGTGATCATGTCTCCCTTCCATTACAACAAGTCACCTAATGTTATACTTAAGGTCCCTGTCCAACTTCACCGATAGCTTGTAAAGTAACAGTATTAATTGTGCACTAGAAAGTGTAAAAGCAATAGAAGCGATTAGCAAAAAATTGAACACAGTAAAGGCAGGACGCAGGAGCACAGTTCCTATGCACCCCCACCCCCCCTCCCTCTCCCGCCACCCTGTTTCCTGGTCCTTCTCTTTTTTACCAGGAGAAAATAAATCCTCTTTTGGAATTCCGAGACATCCTATATAGTGGTTCATTGGGAGTACTTTCTCTTGTTTAAATGATCATCCCCTCACCACCCTGGGGAAAGGACGTGGCAGCAACCGCACAAAGTTCTGTTCAACAACTATGGTGAGATTACCTTAAAGAATCTCCATTGGATAAACATAGACTAATTCTTACACAATGGGAGTAACTACGCATAGAACTTTCCAATTAACTCGAATGTTACCTATCCCAAAAAACTCTACCTGCGAAGGTAGGTGTAAGGTCTGTGTACGCTCTACCTTCCCCAGACCCCAGTTGTGGGACTATACTACGTATGTTGTTGTTGTTATCGCAAGTAATTAGTATACATTATTGATCCGTTACACTAAACAACTAATCACCAAGATAATTTATTCAAGATAAAGAAAGTTTAAAAAGAAATATTAAGAAAAATCACAAAGCCTAAAAATCAATCCTATTTTATGCTTGTAATGTTGATCATCAACTTGCATGCCGCTGTATAATTCATGTAATTAAATATTAATTCTTATCATTCACATGCAAATTAATCTACCTAATCACAATTCAAATCATTATCATATATAAAGCAATTAAGAACATAAATGTTTAGGGCAAAAAAATAAGTTGACAAAAACTATGACATTCAAACATATTATTGTAACATAATTCATAAAATTTCGTTCTTTACCATTAAAATTCATTTCATAAAGATTAGGTTTTCGGTATAATTAGAGAGCCAGGAAGAAAAATATTATTTAGGGAAAAAGAGAAGCATACAATTTGATTCTCTTCCGACAAAGAGAAGTTGTGTTTGCTGCGGAAAAAACGGGAGGTTAAGTGCGCGGCAAGGAATTTAGGCTGAAACGGATACGAATTTGGGTTGTATTCGGATTTCAATTATTTATTGATTTCTCGCCGGTGTAATAAGGTTGAGCTTGGTTCAAGGTCCATTATTCGAACAAACCCTATCCTTTTATAATTTTCAAAATATATTGTAAGAGAATATCGTTTTTGTTTAGGATTAGAAGAACCTTTTTTTTCTCCCAGGATTAGATGAATTGATCCTATCCTTTTCTAATTCTCAAAATATATCATATGAGAATTTCCTTTTTAATTTAGGATCAAACGAACTAATAGAATCATAATAAGTTAAATAAGAATGTCAATAACTATGCGTGATCAAAAGTTGTTAAATAAGAATGTCAATAACTACGCGTGATCAAAAGTTGTGAACATAAGAGAATTTCCTTTTTAATTTAGGATTAGAACAACTAATGGAGTCTCGACATTCGATCCCTACTCAAGACTCGGGAACCAACCTCGACCTGGGTCTTGACACTCGAACCTAACTCGGGACCCGAGTCTTGATCCTGACTTGGGACCCGGGGCCCCATCCCGACACTTGATCCCACCCAGGTCCCTACATCGACCCGACTCGGGATTCGATATGAGACTCGACCCCGACTTAAAACCCAAGAATCGGGACTCGTCCCCAACACCAACCCAAGCTCCCGCGCTAGACCCGATTACCAACACCTGAACCCTACTTGACTCGTATCACTCGACTCGTACTTGAGACTCGGGACCTGAAACCCAAGCTCTAATGATTCACGTGATCCTGAACCGAAACCCAAGAACCAAACCTTAATCCGACACTCTAAACATTAGACTCGAGATCCGACCTAAGACTCACCTCGCGACCTAAAAAAATGTATGGACAAACGAGCACTTGAAATGGCATAAACACATATACAAGCCCTTAAACTTGCTCAAAAATTTCATTTAGACACTTAAACTTAGCCTTATTCCAGTTGAACACAATACTCTATACAATTTCATTCCTATCAGACACAACAAGCTGAAAACTCATTCAATAAATAAAATACGTGTAGTTAATCATCTGACGTGGAAAAGAATATGCCAAGTCTTAAAAAAATATGTCACATACTTAAAAGTAACAATACATTTTATTTTTAATACGTCGCATATTATTTTTAATAGGTAGCATATTTTTTTCAATGATTAACTACACACGTTTTATTTATTGAATGAGTTTTCAGTTTGTTGTATCTGATAGGAACGAAATCGTATATAGTATTGTATTCAATTGGAACAAGGCTAGGTTTAAGTGTCTAAATAGAATTTACGAGCAAGTTTAAGGGGGCATACATGTGTTTGCTTTTTCAAACTACTTTAGATATGCTTTATTTTAAGTCGAGGGTCTTATATTTTTATCGGGTTAAAATTGTTATTGATTCATGTTCCTCCCATTCAGAGGATGACCTCTAGGGAATGTGTAGCCATCGTCCAATCCTTTTATATTCTCATCAGTGTCAAATAACAAGTCTTGAATTGATTTATATGAATTTTCAATACTTTATTTAAGTTTAACTCTTGTCATCATCATATATTATAAATTAACAAGTTTAATTTTATGTTGGTTGTGATTGCAACTCTCCTTCTTCGCTCGAGCTCGAGATCGATAGCGTGAGAAAGCTTACACTGTCACACATACGGAGTTTGTTAAGTTGTGATTTTCAAAGCTTGATTTTGATACCGTCAATGAAAAATAAATGTTATTATAGATAATTTACCTTTGTTACTTAAAGAGTTCTTGTACAATAAAACTATAAAATAAATCCTAAATGTACTTAGACTTTTGAAATGTTCTTGAGTATGCCTATCACCACAACTTTTTTAAATTTCATCCACACAAACATTTAGGCACAACTATGTGTTATCGGTAAGGACATCTCGATAAAATTAGTAGTTTATAATTAAATTTTAATAAGAGGCCTTCAATATAAATACATAAGAGATCTTAAATATATATACATAAGAGGTTTTAAATGTATACATATAAGAGGCCTTAAATATATATACACAAGAGGCCTTAAATATATATACATAAGAGACCTTAAATATATGTACACGTGCATTGAAATCCATAATTATGTCTTAAAATTCATTAGTATGAAATATTTTCTTTTCCAAGTGAAATTCCTTAGTATATGAAAGTGCGAAAAAGTGCTTTCGTTATTATGGAATAAGAAGCATTTATATCTTAATGCATATATTTAATTTATTCTGGGCTATTAAAGTGGGATTCACTTTTTGGGGAATATAAGTCAAAACAATTGCAAGAATATTTCTAGTAGAACTTATTTCACAATCTCCAGTGATATAAAATTAGTTTATTTCTGACATCATGTATTCTTAAAAGACATAACGTCTTTAATATTATTATTTATAGAAGAAGATTAGTTATTCTAGTTAATAAGATGTTTGCCATTTGTTTGTAATTTATTATCTTGAATGTTGTTGTAAAAAATTATTTATTAATATGAAGATTATAGTTGTTTAATTCGAAGTTCTAAAATATTCGTGTTAAAAAGTATATAGTTTTTCCTTCTCTCTTTCTTTTTTTTCTTTATATAGATTTTGTACTTTATTTTTACAATTTTCAATATTGTTTTAAGTGAAATTAAAATTATAAAATTTCTATTAAAGTTTTTTGAGGCCTCAAAATTTTGAGGGTTTAAAGTAAATGTTTTACTAGCCTCACCCTTAAACCACTCGTGAATTGAGTATGTAGACAAGAAGGTAGATCAATCTTCTTTAGATTGATTTGTTTACTTTCTTTAATAAGTAATCATTTGTAACTTTTTGTTAAAAAAAGAAATTTAAGGTTTTAATGAAGAGGAAATTGATGTAGAGCTTTAACTTTGTCTTAGGTACCCTCATCTCTTTTCCTTTTTCTTTGTTTCACTTTCTTTTGTTGTCAAAGTACTACAATAATTATTTTTTGGGGGGATTTTTTTCGAAACCAAGCTCTAACATGATGTTATAAGCAATTGATTTGGTTAGAACTTAGAAGATAGTGGTCATTTCTTTATGTTAGTGTATAACTATTGGGGCACTTTATACTTGGTAATGGTTATTTTTGGTTAATGGTATGTTTCTAATCTTTGTTAAGTTCACAATTGATGTTGCTTAATTTAGAGTTGGTCTTATAAGTGGTATTATTATTATTTTCTTATTTGTGCGAGTTTATTTTAGTGCATCAATGATTGATTTTTGACATCATAAACCATACATTCATATGGTGCAAATTTAGCTTGTATACAATCTATTCCTAAGTTATATGCTTTGAGAAATTAATGAAAAGTCAATTTTTCTTTTACTTTGGTTAGAGTTTAGCTGCAAATTGCAATGTTGGGCATAAATCATATAAATTATATAGTATGATTTACTAGGATACATTCATTAAATCAATAAGTGTGATTTAATCATGATTGCTAGGTGTGTATTTTTGCATTGATTTTTTTAAATCATGATAAATTAACATTATTAAATGCATAAATTGAGTCTGAATAAGTTTTTTCTCATACTATAAAGTGCTGCTATAATATTTCGACCATAATGAAAGGATTTAAAGGTATACTAAATAAACTATTTTTAAACAAATAGTAATATTTCGTACGGTTAACCACGCGGGCAAGCTAATAAGGAGAATGAAGTTCAATTGTATCTCCTCCGTTAAAATATTACTATATTATACAAATAAATTATACGTAAATTTGGTCGATTTTGTCCTTGTTTTTAGTAGTGTTTATTTATTGGTAGACCCTGTTAGTTTTTAAGTCTATTTTTGTTAGTTGTATCAAAGGTGCTTCACTTTAATAAACTTAATAGCTATTTAAAGGATAAAAAATAGAGCTACACCCATATATAAGGTACAATTTTAGCTAGAAATTCCAAATAGGTACATGCTTTTTATATCTTCCAGATATTTAATCAAAATGGCAATCGAAAGCATAATAAAACCATTTGATAGGTAATGCTATTGTTTTTGTACTAACAAAGCAAAATAAACTGTGTCATTGTTTGCAAGACAGGCGTTGTGAAATTTCAGTGGGTATATTGTTGTTGTTTGCAAGACAGGCGTTGTGATGCACGTAATAGTAATCTACTGAGCTTTGACTTTGTAATTCTGGGATCATTATCCGCTGCAACAGCAAGGGGGCTTTGATCCCCAGACAACTGGCCATGCATATTCAAGCCATTTTCTAGTTGTATGGCCTCTTCCAATGTTCCTACTATTTTTCCAAAGCATATATATCTTCCGCAGGCTCCGTAGTCCATATCTTCATAAACGTAGATATGTGCTTCTGCCACTTTACTAACATCTTCAGTTGCTAGAATTCCTTGTCGTAGCATGAAATCTCCACCTATAATTAAACATTTCTTCGAGTTAGTAGGTGAATCGATCAATATCACCTATGTCCTCAATCCATAATTAAAGTGAGTACCAAGTGATATGTTACATATAAAGTACGGAAAAGGGCCAAAAATACCCCTAAACTATGTGAAAAGGTTCAAAAATATACTACATCCACCTATTTGACCAAAAAATACCCCTCCATCCACTTTTTGACTCACTTATACCCTTGAAATTAACAACCCCTCTTTATTTGTTTTTTTAAAAAAAATTATTTATTACGTGTTATTTTCTAATTGGGTAAAATAAAACCCCACCCCACCATGTTGATGACATGACAAACAAAATTACATGTCAACAAATATTTATTAGTGTTATAGAAAATTGAAATATTTGATTGGTTGTTGAAAATATATTGCTTGATAAATGAAGATGACAGGAGAATTTGCCGGAAGTTATTTGAACTACACTAACATTTGCAATGAGTCAATAGAAGAAATCTGCCTCCTTCCGTCCATTTTCTCCACTTTATCACAATTGATAATCAATAAAGGTTGCTTGCTGCTATTTGATATCCTCAACAGCTTTCCAGTAGTACTTGAAAAAAGAAAATACCCCTATAAGAGCAGCAAGAATAAAATACCGACATGAATAAAATGGAGGGGTATTTTCAACAAGCTTTTCAATTGCTGCGAATCAAATCATATAGTAAACGCAAGGGCCAAAGTTAACTTCCACCTTGCCAAACATAAATTCAATAAAATACCCCTCCATTTTCAGGTACAAAGACAGGAATAAAAATTAGAATTGGGTAGTTCAAACTTCAAAATAACTTTCGGCTAATTCTCCGGTCATCTCCATTTATTCCGGCGATATATTTTCAACAACCAATTAAACATTTTAATTTTTTATAACTCTAATAAGTATTTGTTGACATGTAATTTTATTTGCCATGTCATCAACATGGTGGGGTGGAGTTTTATTTTACCCAATTAGAAAATGACACGTAATAAATATTTTTTTAAAAAAAATAAATAAATAAAGAGAGACGGTTAGTTTCAAGTATATAAGTGCGGCAAAAAAGTGATGGAGGGGGTATTTTTGGCCAAATAGGTGGATGGAAGGTATTTTTGAACCTTTTCCTATAATTCAAGGGTATTTTTGGCCCTTTCCTAAAAAAGTATTACCTTTGAGGTATGGGACAGAAGTTTCAAGGTGAGCATTTGGGAAAGATGGTGCCATGAGAAGTCCAGGACATAAAGTAACAAGTTTCACCTCCATCTCCCTTGCTTTCCTCCAAGCAGCATTTTCTGCCCCGGTCTTGGCTAATGCTAGCCAAAGCTGCTTTTCCATGAAAATATTTTAATAATCTAGAAGATAAAAAGAGCTCTTCATAGCATAGACGAATCCAGGAATCTAGAGTTAGTAAGTGTAAATGATCTTACTATATGTATACATTTTAATTCTATATTGTATCACTCTGCCTTTTAGAAAAAAATGATGAATGAGGGGGAACAAGTATATGCCTTGTGTTCTCTGCAGAATGCCTCATCACTCCAAGAATTCTCATCTATGAGGTTCGGCAGGTCAGTGCCTTTCCAGATGCATGCAAGTAGAGAAGAGGTGAAAATGCATCTTTTAACATATGCTGCCCTGCCACAAGCTTCTATAACATTCTTTGCTGCTTCAGCTTCAAGAAATGCCCTTCGTTCCTGAATCATGTCGGTTTGTCAGCATATCTTTGATTTACATAGGTTGAAATTTGTATAGTAGATATTTAAGAACGCTACTCAAAACAGAGCTGCACTAGGAGGAATTTAAAAGAAATTCCTTTTCATTTTTTATATATTTTCAGTAACCTGATGTGTGTAAAGGAGGTTTAGGAAGGATCAAATCCTGTTGTGGTCCTTGTGGACAATGAATATAGTATTATAGTGTACTATTCTATTCCAAGTTAGTTTTTTTTGCCCTTCTTTTCATGATTGGCAACTACCAAATAGAGTGAAATGAGTAGTATTTAATGAAGAGCTCAAGTTCTATGTAATGATTAATATGCAAATATTTACATAATCATATTACTTGAACAAAAGTTATAGGTAATCCTTTATAAACTTGAAATTCAAGAGAAAGAATATGTCGAACCGTGTATCCAGAGATCCCTCGCGGATCAATGAAAGATGATGTGTGGAAAACAACATGGCAACCTCTAAAAGCATTGCAGAGGCTATCTAAATCATCCATTGTTGCCACCACAACACTCTCCAGTTGTTTCATTTCTTCCCTCATTAGTTCCTTCATGTCCTCAAGATTAACTGCTCCCAGAAGATTAACTTGTAACTTTTAGCAACAACAAGCAAAGACAAAAGAAGGGGAAACTTCAAATTCTGTCATCAGTGACAAAATCAGGATTTTCACTAACAAGTATCAAAATATCCATGAAGAAACAATGAAGAGTCAATATATAGTACATATACATAAAAAGAGTATAATTTTTCCATGGAGGAGTGTCAATTGACACCCCTCTAATACATGTGGCAGCTTCACCACTATCTGTCACAGACACAAGTAAGAACTGCACCTTGATTTTGAATAATAACTCGAACAAGGTAACCACATGCCAAAAGCTTCTTGATCAATTGAGAACCAAAGTAGGAGTTTCCACTGGTGACACAAACAATTTTCCTGTCTCTTTCATTCAAACTACAGCTAAAACCACTAGCAAAGAACATTCCATGTTCATTCCTCTGCTTTGGTAGCTCCAACGCTAAGGATATCGCGACTTCCATCTCTCTCTCTGCAGCTCAGAATCTGAAGTTTGTCTTCTATACAGAGCCTTAAGGTACCTGCCAATTAGGTTGATATAGTGAAGAGAGTGGTCTTCTTATACTTATACAGCTCTATAGGTCCATGCAAGAGCAAAAAACATATATCAATCACTAAATGAAACCAAGTTAAAACTCTAAGCTATGTACCAAAAGATGAGATATTTTTCCCTCCGTCCCAATACAGTTGGAAATTCGGGAGTCATTAGGTTTTTCTTCGACTGAAATTTTTTTATATATCTTTTAAATATTTTAAGTTATTAATTACTGTAATTTATAGTATTTTTTATGAAGTCTTTGAATATATAAATTTTATTTCAAAAAATTTAAAACTTCTATTTAAAAGTTTGAATCTAAAAATGTCAATTATGACAAATAAATTGGACAGAGGGAGTAGTTACGTACTACTCCCTCCGTTTCAAAAAGAATGACCTACTTTTCTTTTTAGTCCATTTAAAAAAGAATGACCCTTTCCTTTTTTGGCAACACTTTAATTCTAACTTTCCACATGGCATGTTTAAGACCACAAGATTAAAGGGCATTTTGATACATTTGTCATAACTTTAATTTAGGACCACAAGATTCAAAAGTCTTCTTTATTTTCTTAAACTCCGTGCCAAGTCAAACTAGGTCATTCTTTTTGAAACGGAGGGAGTAGATAAAAAGGGTAAAGATGGAAGGAAATATGGTGTGATGTGATTGCATGGAAGTACTAGTTCAGGAGTTTTTGGCTTTTAGTGTCAATTAGAATGTTAGGTAGTGTTTGTGGAGAGGAGTGCACCACAATATTTGCAATTTTGGTGCTATCGATAACACAAGCACTATATATAAGCATTAGACGTTAGGTAAAATTTTAGATTAGAAAAAGAGATGTATATTTAATTACTGTATCATTAAGCTAATCAGGTTCCCATGTACACGTACCTGACATATTAGTCGTTCATTAAAGTACGAAATGTTGGATACTTATATCAAATTCAAGGCTACATTATTTCATTGGGACATTGAAAAAATTAACTTGTTGATCTGTAAAAGTGAGCAGTGAGCTAAACTTTGGCCAGTGTCTCTGTCTCATGAATTCACTTTTCGATCATTTATTATTTTATGGAAAATGTTAAATCAACCATAACTAACTTGTTCAGCAATTGTACAAATTTATGCGGCATGAAGACAGTTTACGTGGAAAATGCAAAATCATCCAAAAGAAAAGTTATACAATTGATGCAAATGCAAAATCATACAAAAGAAAGGATAAGAAAAGTCATACAATTAATGCTGCTAATACTGCCACACACATTTAATGCTAAAAAATCAAAAATTGTTCCGAGTGTATTAGTAATATTTGAATTACTAATACTGATAACCCTTGTATTCCTAATACCATGATTTTCTATGTATTAGTTATACGCAATATATAATATTGAATAAGGATAGGCTGAAAATCCTACGAACATGTATTATTTCCTTCAACACATCTCATCAAACGAACGTTTAAGATGTATGATTTTTTAAAGTTTTAATCATACATATCCCAACTCTTTTCCTGAATCATAATCTATTGAAACTGTCCCGTAGCACTGCTTTTCATTATATTTTTCTTTTTTTACAACTTTGATGAACTACTGGTTGTGTTGCACGTTCTTTTACAAGTTAATCCCTCCCTTCTTTTTATAATGCTGGTTAAGTGATCACTCGTCTCTATCAATTATTTAATGACATGATTAATTAACATAATTAAGGATAATTAAGGATCTATGAACAAACTCTGGATGGTTAAATAGCTACACGGAACAATTTTATGTCTTTAAGAACTTTCATATGCTTCCATAAGGCGTAACTGCATTGTGCCAGTCAAACGACCTTGATTAATATTATCTACATTGTATAAATAGAATGTTGAATTTCAGAATGCTACAAAACCAATTGTTTGCTGTGTGATGGATCTAATGAAACAACAAAAAGAAGTAAAAAAGAATGCAGATTTCAGCACTAGCCAAAAAAAGAAAGAATAGCACAGTGATTTACACAATGTAATTACAAGTCAGATCTCTCTGTGAAAAAAAACCACTTGTCGTCGCGAATTGCCAGGATTTTGCACCAAGCAGGAAGAACACAAAGGCAATTTTTTTGATAATGAGCCATTTAGAACTCAACTTCTATAGCTGCTGCTTTGGGAGTAATTGAAGAAATCTGAACTGTACTCTTGACTTCCAAAGGCCATTTTTTGAAACATTCTTATCTGTGCAGATTGTTCCCTTGAATCAAAAATTTCACTTTGCCCAGGTTTCATACCGTTGGACAGATCCGACAGCTCATCCATGGAATCTAGAGCTCTAACAACCTGAAATGGGAAGACAGATGGACAACCGAAAAAAATCAGGATTGCAACGAAATGAATAATGAACTGCCTCGCCTGCAATAGCACTCTAATTACCTGACTCATCTTAGGCCTCTTAGAACCTGAATGACGCACGCAAGCAGCTGCTGCTTCAATCATCCGGAACATCTCACCCGCAACGTAGTTCTTTTCAAGCCTAGGATCTACTACATCGTCAAAATTTTCAGTCTCAAGTGCTTGAGCAAGCAAAGGTCGAGCCTACAGGATAGAAGATAAAAGCACTAGTTGAGTGACTGTTAGAAAGTATGAGCAAACAGGAAAACTTTAAATGGTTGATAAAAGTCAGATAAGGACAAGAGCAATATCACCCCACCCCTTCCTGACATTCTGTTAAATGTATTCAAGGATACATGAATAAGAATGTCCGGGTTGCTACATTTCGCAGAAAATGACAAAAATGGTCCCTTACATTCGGGGGTAGGTTTAAATAGTACCTTAAAATATACTTATGAGCAGTTTTAATTTTTAAGTTTGTCGAAAGTGAGAACATTTTTCTTCCTCAAATATTTAACAAACTCTGGTCATTATATGGCGGTAGACATTTTAGCCACATCTAACAAATTAAGTCAAGCAGGATGTCAAATAATTTACTCTTACATCAATACCAGTTTTCCTTAAAAGCATCATATTGTGGTCATTCTATAAGCACTTACATCTAATTATGGAAGTTTTCGATATGAATCGTTGATTTTTTGGTAATTATTAGTTGAACTTTTAAGCAGTCGCATCTCCCACCATCCATAAAGCCCAGACCCTTTACAGTCAAATTTGGAAACCAACCTCTCTTCTTTCTCAAAAGAAATGAACATCCTAGAAGCCCCAGTTTCCCCCCTAGATTAGGAAACATGCACGGCCTAGATTTCGATATTTTGTTTCTCTTTAACTCAGCATACAAGGGATGTTTGGCCACAAACTCTGATTAAGTATCAACATTAATCATTACAGGAAACAAAAAACTAAAAATTTGAACTTACCCATTCAACCAGGCTTTCATCACCCAAGGGCTGAGACTGATCAACAGGTTTCCGCCCCGTAATAAGCTCCAAAAGCACAACGCCATATGAATAAACATCAGACTTCTCTGTTAATTTTCCACTAGATGCATACTCAGGTGCTAGGTATCTGGAATCATTTATGTCAATGTCAAGTAATCAGCTGAACGCATGCCATAAGCTACTAAATTAGTCATTTTGATTAATATCAGTTTAACCCACTCCTGTGTGTAGGGTGACAGGGCCTATTGGAAAATATAGGTGGCTGACATTTCCGTTATGATTCTGAGATGCAGCATAAAAGTAACCGTTTGACTGAAGACCAAATCCTTCCCCCATACAAGAGTACAAAGTTACCAACTCGAGGCTGATACCAACTGTAGGTTGTTCTTAAAAGTGAGGAATCAATATTAATTAAGGTCAATTTACTCTCTCCCCTGAGGTTCAAAGTGAAATGGGACATAAAGTAATAAAAGTTTTAAAAGTAAAAGCAGCTTTAGGATAAAAGTTTTTGGAGAATACTTATGGTGCAACTGACAAAGGTGTTGATGATGTTGTCAGATGATATGAGATTGTAACAACAAGAAGCCAACTAAAATTTCTTCAAATTTAAGACTTGGCACATGTATGACCTACCCAAAGGTTCCCATCACACGAGTTGTCACATGTGTATTATTGGCATCACCTGCTAACCTTGCAAGCCCAAAATCTGCAACCTGAAAGGAGGAAAAATGCGTTGTAAAATTGTATAAACTATGAGTCATAACGGATACAATTTCTTATACACCATTACGGCATGGAACACAAGATTTTATGGTTCAGATGTCTAAATTCAACAAACAATGACAACACCGAGTCACAAACATAAATTTAGGTTGGATAAACTGCCATACCCGTGCCTCAAAATTGATATCCAAGAGAATGTTTGATGATTTAATATCCCTATGGATAATGCGGGGATGACCTGAGAATGACATAATTAGCAAAATTTTAGAAGATAAATCAGTACAGGAAAATTGCAAAACATGAAAACACGCTCTGTTCCCAAAGAAAGTCCATTCAACTTGGCGACATTACAACTGAAAAGACTGGTCTATTTTAACATTGGTTCTCATGAATAAACGATGCAGTTACCATCACCAATTTACATTGACTAGTCAGGTTTTACACTTCTATAATGAAGGATGATCGAAATTAGGCATTCTGACGAAAAAGAAAATTGGATATTTTGCACTGAGCTTCTTTGAAGAAATCTAACCACTCCTTAAGCCACTTTGTCCCTATTATTCCTTTTTTTAAGTCTCCAGAAGCTCTAGGTTCTAATGTTGACAAGAGTAAATATAAGCATAAAAAGAAATAAGGAAATTACAGTCTTCATGCAGATAAGCAAGTCCACGTGCTGCACCAGCAGCTACTTTTACTCGGGTAGCCCAATCCATAGTTGGCCTGCCTTTACCTGCAGCGTTTAATCAAGTGATAGAAGGTAAGTTGGCATCATATCCGAGACTAGAGAACATCCTTCTCAATTTCATCTATCTTCATAGAAATGCGGCACAGTATAAGGCCAATAGTTTGCAGCCTTTGTTAGCAGCTATTCATGTCATTGGTCATACCAGTCATGATAAGAAAAATAAGTAACTCATCTTTGAATTGTGGAATTGGAGAATTCAATCATAGAGAACAAAATCTAGAGTACAGAAATCCAAGTACTTCAATTCATCAGTTCCTTTATCTCAAACATGTCTTACCATGAAGGTGATAGTCAAGCGTGTCGTTTGGCACATAGTCGTAGACAAGTAACCTTTGCTGCTCTGAGATACAGTAACCAACAAGTGAAACCAAATGGCGATGGTGCACACGGCTGATAATCTCAACTTCTGCTCTGAACTCACGTTCCCCTTGTCCACTACCACTTTTCAGCTGTTTGACAGCGACTTCTCTTCCGTCACTAAGAACACCTTTGTAAACACATCCAAACCCACCTTCACCCAAAACGGTATCAGGAGAAAAACCATTTGTTGCCTCAGATAATTCTTCATAAGTGAACCATGATCTTGAATTTCCAATACCGCCATGGTCTGGAGAGTACATAAAATTGCTTTGCGAGCCGGTTGGAGCTAGATAAGCAGAATGTTGAGACCTTGATCTCAGGAATGATGTATCTGGGAAAACAAGTATTTCATTATGACTCCAAACGCTGGGAAGGGGGTGGGTTGTTATAATTCTATAATAAACCATTATCAATACTTGAAACAAGTTTGCACAATTGACAAAGTGGAAATTAATTTTTCCGATCTGTACTTTTCATTTTAAAGCTCATCAATAAGTGGAAAGGTAAAAAGGGAATATGGATAACTAAGTTACACAAACGTTCTAAATTCTAGTTTTCTTGGGCAAAGTGATTTTGTTGTGTGCACTTAACTCTGTAGAAAATGGAAAAAGCACTATGAATTTCCATGCAAAAGAAGCAAAAGTATGCCGCTGATGTTCAGGAATATAGATGGGCCATCTGTAACTTCGAAAAATAGAGCTTATTAAACCATTTTAAAGCAAATTCACTCTACAGACGGATCACTATGGTTCACGTGCTACAGTTCCATGTCATCACTACAGTGATCCATGCAATCAAGAGTTCGGGTAATGATGAATGCATTTAATTACTCTAGCAAATTGGAATGTTTTAACAATAAACAAATTCCATATAGCAAAAATCCATAAGGAAATTCAAGAATCTTCAAAGCAATACCTGAATTTGGTGAGGAAGAAAATGGAGAGGGTCCCAGGTAATTGAGATTAAATGCGCTCTCTCTTTTCTTTCGCCTCCGTGTAAACCAGACAGCAACAATCAACAGGCTAAGGGCCAAAAACCCAGCAACAACACCAACTGCCACCACACTTCCGGTCTTATTTCCCCCACCATTTCTTGGACTAGAATCTGCATTGATAGCGGGGTTAGGGACAGTTGATTTAGCAGTGGGCTTCTCTGTACGAGGCACAGGTGGAGGGGGAGCTCCAGGTAGAGAAGTATTATTTGGGGGAGCAGGAGGAGAAATTGAAGGGGGTGGAGATGTTAAGGGAATGGGTGGAGGAGTAGATGGCAGTGAGGCTGGAGGGGGTGTTGATGCAGGAGGTGGAGCGGGGTTTACGACAGGCGCAGGAGGTGGAGAATCAGGGGGTGGTGCTTGATGTTTCACTGGTGGTGGTGGAGAAGGTGAAACTGCTGGAGGGGGAGGAGGTGGGGAAGGAGGAGGGGCAGGAGGAGTAGAATCTTTGGATGGTGGAGGCGGAGATGAAACTGGAGGAGGAGCACTGGCAGGTGGAGGAGCCTTAGGAGAAGGTGGTGGTGGTGGTGACACTGATGGCTTTGGTGGTGGAGATACCGAAGGCGGAGGTGCTGCCGGTGGAGGCGGTGAAGGTGGAGGAGATTCTGCTGGAGGTGGTGATTTTGACTCTGATGGAGGAGGAGAAACCGGAGCTGGTGGAGAAGAGGATTGAGGAGGTGGAGCTGAAGAATCAGGTGGAGGAGGAGGAGGAGATGGTGGAGCTGAAGAGTCAGGAGGAGAAGGAGGAGATGTACTATTAGAACTAGAATTTGAAGGTGAAGCTGCAGGGAAAACTGGGAGTGGAAAAGCAGAAGGGGAAGAATCTGGAGAGGCCATTTTCAGTAAAGGTCTCAATTCTGATCAAGAATTATGCATTAAACCTCCAAAATCCACATTGAGATTTCTCAAAAACCTCTCATTTCCAACAACAAACCAAAAATCCAGCAGATAATCCAAGAATGCAAAACCCCTCTTCCCAAAAAACTAAATCTTTACTACTACTGTCTATATCAAAGTCAGCAATATTGGTCAAGAACCCAAGAGAATACTAGTGTATATAAACCCTAAATCAAAAGTGTTAACAAGCCAGATCAACAACAGATTCCAAAAAGAAAATGTGAATGGACTAAAACCGAACTCTGCAGCAGCCAAGATTCAATTGTTAAGGAAAAGTTAACAGACCAAGATCCCTCAAAACTGGACTTACCTCTTAACCCAGTGGCTTCTCATGGACTCTGGGTTTCCTGAATTAGAGGTAGGAATCTTGGAACATGAAGAATGGTAAAGCTGTATGTACCTATCTTGCCCATGAAATGTGGACAAATGGGAACGTGGGTGCGACTTCGGAATTGATTTGGTATGTCAAAGAGAGTAAAATCAGAATCTTGATTAAGGGAGAGACAACATGGGGAGGCCTCAGAGAAAAGACTTGGTAAATAGTGATGAACTCAGCATTTACGTCAAACAAAATAATAAGTACACTAATGTGCTTGAATAATAAAGATAAATAAATAAACATTCTGTGTGTTGTGTGTGTAAAAGAACGTTATCAAGAAGCCAAGTCAAGAAAACATCACGAGGCCCCATGTTCAAGATAGGCTTAAATGGTTATGTGATCTCTGCACACAATCTGTAAACAGACAATCATTACTCACAGACCCAACACTGAGTTTTTAGAATATTATAATGGAGGAGCAGTAGTTGTCTTGTTCGATCTTATTTCCTTTCAGTTCATGGGGTGTTTGAATGATCCTTTTTTTTAAGTGATTTATAAACTACTCCGTATAAGCTAAAAATTAAAAGTAGATAGTAATTAATTTTTGGCTTTTAGATTTTACTTTTATCTTTTTATATTTTTTAAGTTTAAAATAAAATGCTTAAAAATATTTTATCTCTTTATCAAATATTTTTAAAAATAAAAAATACTTAAAAGCTAAAATTACTTAAAAATAAATTAATTCAAACACGCTCTAGAACTGTCATTATCTACGGAAAAAACTCATCAAATATAGTAAATTGCTATTAACAGTAATTCATAACTCGCTGAATTAACTCCCTAATTACAGGGCACGCGTGAACACTTGCTCTGTTGTGCTACGTTTCCTTTTTCGCTTGCTGCTTAGTGTCTTTCACTTTTTTGTCTTTTCGGCTTCTTTTTTTCTTTTTTGGCTTTAATATTTCGTCTCAATTAGAAATAAAAATAATATAATACTTTACCGTGCCCAGATATTTAATTGAACACAAAATTTAAAGTAATCAAGACTTTAAAACTCGTGATTCTAAATGAATCATAGATATTTATGTGGATATAAACCATCTTATTAAAATTAGAATGAGAAGTGTAAAATTATATTATTACTAAATATAAAAAGATATCATTTTTTTGATAGACTTAAAAAAAGAGTATCATCTAAATTGAGAGAAATTAGGAATATTTAGATATTAATATAATAGCAATAATACGGAATATGTTATTGTTATTGAACTCTAAACTAACTTGTTAGAATACCATAAAGTTTGTTGAACTAACGAGAGATATTAATGATTACTTGAACAAATAAGTAAATTTCGCACGTTGATGTTGAAAACAAAGTTGATTTCCTTTTTCGTGACCCCTGTTTTGTCATAGTAGACTTAAAAAATATGACTTCTTTTCTAGATGGTCTTCTTCTTTGCAGTTGAGTTATTCCATTCTCCTTGTTGCATCAATTATTTTCGATCTAATTACCAAAAAAAATTTGTCATTGCATATTGAACAATTCTCATTATCCCCCTTCCAGTATCTCCTATGAAATATAAAAATTTATAAGAAAAAAACTAGTAATGAGCGTGTAACACGACATTTCAATCCTCTGATAATCTCTGATCGAGAAATTATTTTTTCATGACGTGCGGTATAAAACTATGGATTAGTTTGAGTCAATGCAAAGAATTCAGATGGCACCTCTCTTTTAGTTGTTGTCATTTCGCTGGAGGTATCACGCGCTGTCCACCAAACCATGATTAAAAAAAGAAGTTGGAATGCAAACACTTCAAAGAATAATATAATTACAAAGCACATGAATATCTCAAAAGATCTCACCCAAAATAAGAACAGAAAATAAACTAATGATGCAGCAAACTTGGCAGTTGCACCAGAATTCAGCCATATTGTTAGTATATAATATGTCTAGTCACAACTAGGCAACCATAGGCACCAACTAATGTTTGAGGCTGGCTCCCTGAAGGCCTACTTATTCTTGCATCAAAAGGTTACAATCAAACACATACTATTAGGATCTATAAGGAGAGAAGAGGAAGAGAGTTTTTTGTACTCGTCTTCTTCAATAGGAGGCAACTTATTTGCTTTTCTACAGAAGGTATCATCCAACATTACTTGGCCTATAATATTCATTAAATCCACTAAGTGAAATAATGTGAACTAAGCATCAATATGGGGAACAATGTAAAGCCTTACCACTAAATGTTCCAACTCAATCACTTACAAATCGAATTGTTGTAATAGACTGACGTTGCTTGTGCAAAATTCTGCCTACGCTACTGTTTGCACTAACAGAATATGCAAGCCTGAGTGAGAATCAGCTCACGCGGCTCCATAGGTGGTCGCTCAAGTGCTATTTCACTCGGTGGCGAAGTGTCAATTGCATAGTATCTTTGAATTCAAGATATGTAACAGAAACAGAATGTAGCAACAAAATCCTACTTAGGAACTCTATTGATCATGATGCATATTTCATGTAAAAAAGCTTCAAAAAGTGGTCTAGTGTAAAAACATGAACTTTGCGGCACTGTTCATTAAACACATTGGTAACTTTGTGGAACTTTGTGGCAGTGTTCCTCAAATCATATATATTGAAGTTAACAAATAGAAATGATCAACCGATCAAGAATAACAATCTAACAAACAAAATTAGTGAACATCTCAAGTTTCGTGCTGATCATTTTCTGCTATAAATCCACCACAAAAGATTTGAGAGTGTATTTCCATCATCATGGCTGCTCAAGTCCCTCACTTTCTTTAAAGCTTGCTTCTGCTTATAAATTGCTTCCAACGCGTAAACAAATCCTTTCCATCCTTCCTCAGTTCTGTTTTTGGGTACACTAGTGAGTGCCCATTTCACAAGCTCCTTCACGTAATCAACATCAGAAAACACAACCTCAGTGATTGGCAATAATGGTAGAACTTGAATGCCCAGCCTAATGTCTTTCCTCTCAGCTGGAGCAAACCAAAGGATGCTGTCTCTTTTTCTAGACCATAAAATACCAACCACCTTATTTTTCTTGACAAATCTTGGTGCATAAATTTTGTTGTCTCCTTTTACATGCCACCAAGTCTGTGCTGACTGAATTTCAAAGGCTGCAAGAGTTGAGCCAAGCGAAACAAGATCTGCGTCTCCATACGCGGATCCCATCAGTGCTGCTGAATAATATGCATTGATCGCTTCACTTGTACTCTCTTGATTTCTCCCAAATGGAAATTCAGTCAGTCCTGAAGCCCAAGAATGCAATTTCCACAAGTCAAAATTCCTAAGACGCGTATAATGCTGGTTCTCCTCAAGTCCCAAGTTCGTGTAATCTTCCACTAAAGAATAGGCTTGCCTCTTGTATTGCTTTCCCCATGCAGGGTCAAATTTTGTAAGCACAGAAATGCCATACACAAAGTATCCCAAATGAAAATGATGGTCATTGTAAATTCCAAAACCAAAATCAGCTGTTGTATCATTTATCCCTTGTTTAGTCACAAGGCCACCCCATTTCCCGTCATAGAAGAAGCCATTGGCACCAAAGTTTCCATTTAACCAAGGCTCTATCATATCCTTCAAGAATTGAACAACTACTGGCATTATCTTAGGATAAGAAACCTCCTCTGCAATCAATGCCAATCTTGCTGCTCTACCAATCAATTTCCCATAAAAGTAAGACGCTGTAGTTGATATGTTTGATGCATTCAAAGTCTTGACATCTTTACCAAGTGCACGAATAATTTCAGGGATTGATTTTTTATTCAAACCTTTAACCGAATGCCATGATACTGGGATTGCCTCTGCTTCAAGATCCCATGCATCTCCAATTACACCAACAAGCTCACCATCCGTGCTTCTATACTTGAAGTCCTCCAGTACGGTCACTGAAGCATGTGCTTTTGAAAGAAGTCGACGATGGAGAGGGTGAGCAAGCATAAGCAACTTCCCTGCACCTTTCACATCCCACTTATACTTGAGAGCAAAAGACCCCAAAATGGCACTTCCAGACACGGGATAAGCTGACCTATACTTATCAAGTATTTCCTCAAATTGGGAATCTGAATCAGCCAAGAGAGCAATCCGAATTACACCCGTGAACCCAGCAAACGTGATAGCGGATACATTATGAGTCAAATGAATCGGAGAAGATGCATATAGGATCCACGTTTGATGATTGCGGAGTTTGATTGTGTACTTAGTATAAGAACTATCACGAGAGAGCTTGCGAATTGGATCACCAGTTGAGATTGAAATTGAAGTTTTCCCATTGACAGCAAAAGTCAAGTAAGGACTACCTCTAACCAAAAAGAATCTCAGGTTACTTGATGGTAAGTCTAGAATAACACTAAGATCACTATACGCTGAGATTACATGACGCTGCGTTGGCTTAGGATTCTTGAGAGCTGATATAGTCAAATCAGGGCAAAAAATCTCTTCTATTAAGGCAGAGGAGATGTTCTGAGATGGATAAGAAATAGAAATGGAGGAGTTAGCTGAGCGAATGAGATAAGGTTGAATGTACTCAGGCTGATCACCATTCTTGAGTACAAAATTTTGGAAAAATGAATTAGTAGGCAAAGGGGTGGAGACAAGGTCGCTAGAAAAGTAATCTGATGGTTCAGGCAAGACTAAAGATTTTGCTTTGGGGAAGATAAAATGATCATCTTGAGCATTTTCATCTATGGTGTTTGTGTTTAAGGTTAAATCAGCATTATAACCCTGAAAAAGAATGGAAAATGCACAAAGCAGGAAAAGGAGAACCATTTTCAATCTGTTGAGAAGTTTTGGCGCACCAGCTTTCATTTAAGATGATTAATGAACAGATTTTTGGAAGACCCTTTCAATATTTGGCTATTGGGATTACTTTAAAGAGAAGGTGGATCAAGAATGACAAGAAAATCAGAAAGATTCTCCATGTCTAGTTGACTTAGCATACATAATTAGAATAAGCATTATGTATGCTAATTCAGAACGTGTTACCTTCTCTTTATCGTTTCAATTTTATCAGATGTCCTCCAAGTGACCAGAACGTGTTACCTTCGTGTTTCAAACTTTAACATTTTTTTTTTTTGAAGTTGGTCAGGAACGGCTGGCTAGCACGATTTAGTGCTTAACAAGTGGCTGAAAGTCCAAGATTTTCTGCAAATTTTAGGGGAACGAAAATGAGGAAATAGAGGAGATTAGAGAGAGATAAAGGGAAAAGGTTACTGGTTAATTAAATAATTTCTTGTGTAATTAAAGTTTAATCCTGAATACAATTTTATAACGTTACAAAACTGGCAGGACAAAAAATATTAACGTTGTAGGCTCTGTTACTTGGCATTAACTATCAGTCAATAAAACAAATTCAACTGACAGTCTGAGATAAAACAGGACAAAATATAGTGAACGTTACTACTCCCTCCGTTTAAAAAAGAATAACCTAATTTGACTTGACACGAAGTTTAAGAAAATAAAGAAGACTTTTGAATCATGTGCTCATAAAATAAAATTGTAGCAAATGTACCAAAATGCTTTTTAATTTTGTGGTTTTAAACATGTCACATAAAAAGTTGAAAATAAAGTATTGCCAAAAAAAAAAATATCATTCTTTTTGAAACAACTAAAAAAAAAAAGCAACTTATTCCTTTTAAAACGAAGAGAGTAACAGATATTTGGTAGATCTTTGGGTGCTGAAGTCAATTTCCAAATTAAGATGAAGTTGAACGCACCCGTCAGATTTTTTAATAGTTCGAGCAATATAGGAACCTGTAATTTACATGTGGGACACCAATTCAAAAGGAGCCATATTTGATTACCACATCACGATCAGAAAGATTAAGATGTAGAGCATAACAATGTGTAGTTTACGAAAGTGCTTCAAGAAACGGTAAGTTCCAAGTTGCTAGCTAATACAGACAAAAAGTTTCCTCCTTTTCTTTTTGTGCGTGGGTATGGTTGTCGGTAGAGGTAGATGTGACAAAATCAAATCAACACGATTTAATTCGTTCAAGTTTGAATTGATTATTGAGTTGCCTATTTATTGGCTTAATTTATGTCAATTCAATTATTTCAACTCATTAAAATTTAGATTGATATGTAATCCGAATTGATTTTTGAGAAATTTTATTAAAATATTTTTAAATTTTTTTTTTTATTTGATATGTTATATTTAGTCATAACAAAGAAAAAAATAATTTTATTCGATACTAAAATTTATGATAAAATAAATAAAACAATTAAAATTTTAGTAAAAATTAAGCGGATTGAGTTATTATCCGTTATCTAACCCGTTTAAAGCCAACCCATTCTAACCCAAGTCTAATTAAATCTTAATTCATTTTGACCCACCCAAATTTGTCCCAGTCCAATTGCGACCCCTAAGTGCCAGCTAAAACAAGAGAAGTAGTAACTTTTTTGTTTTTTTTGGATGAATGGTAAAGTGGTGGTGGACCGAAAGGGATATTACAGGAAAAAGACTGCCGTTTAGATCAATAATATCAAATGGGTGTCATGAGGGATGTGGGAATCAAAGAGATTTCACCTAAAAAAAAAAAACAAGGAAAAACTTACTCATTTTCACTAAATCAATAAATATAAAGCGTCTTGATTAAAAGATATGCATATAACTTCAATTTGTAACCTTTAAGGATAAACTAATATACGTATTCGTGCGATGTATGGATAATATTAAAATATTATTTTTAATTATTTTATATTGAATGTCTTGTTTCAGCATGTTAAATTATATTATCTTAAAAAAATTTAAGTATGATGTTATTTCTCAATTAAAAAATAATTTTTTAAAAAAAAAACAAATCTACCCCCTTCCCCCCCCCCCCCTCCTTCAATTTCAAAAACAATAAATTATGAAATATTAAATAAATTAAGACATGTAATTACATTTCCTATCTTCATTTCAAATTTTAATTTATTTTTTTCTATCAATTCAACTTCAACAACTAACTACACTTTTTCATAAAAAGGTTTTATCTTTCAATTTCATTTCAAAAACACTAAAAGTAATTAACTGTGTCATTACAAAATCTCTAATTCCAAAATTTAAATTTCATCATTCTCAATTCAATAAAAAAAGCACATACAATTTATTATTTTTTTTAAATTTTCAAACAAAATTCAATTGTTCATAATTTTTTCATTGTTTGATTTTATCATTAATATTTTAAAGTATTTTATTTATACTTATTATTATATCTTCTAAATAAATTTTAATCCCTACCCCCAAACTCGCCCTCCCGACTCCCCCAACAGATAAAAATTATTTTATTTTTTTTATTTTTAAAAAAAAAAAAACTTTTTCCCTTTTACACCACCCACCCCCCCAAGAAACCCACCTCCCCCCAAAATATTTTATTTTATTTTTATTTTAGAAAACTTTTTTAAAAATCTTCTTTTTCTAATCCAAAATTTTTTAAAACTCTTTAATTTATATTTTTTTAAAATCTTTTTTCCTACCACCACCCAACTCCCACCTACATTCACCACCACCCCTACCCCCACCCACCTAGACCACTCCCTTACCCCGCCCCCACCTAACCTATTCCATTCCACCCCGGTCATATTCACCACTCTGTCCCTGTTCGTTTTTATTGCTTAGTATTGATAATAAACAAATACTTTTATGAAAATATCTTTTATTCGCGTAGCGAACATAAAAAAATAAGTAAGAAATAGTTTGTTTTCTTAAAAAAAAAAAAAAATCATGAAAACTATATTCCTCCATACTGAACACACCCATAAAATCATTGAAAAACCCAGTGATAAAAGATAAGAATGATGGTACACAAAATCTTGAACTTTTTTTTTTTTTGGGGGGGGGGGGGGGGGAAGGGGGGGTTAATAGGAAACATTATATATAAATGATAGTACTTTCGTAACAATAATATTTATCAAACAAAAATAAAATATCAACAGTACTATTTTGTAAAATAAAAAATATGTTTGTTTTATAACTTAAAATGATCAAGATCCGTTAATCTAGAATGTATAAATAAATAAAAAGTACTCATACAACTATTATACAAAATATTATATATTTGTGATAGAACCATGAATATCCACATGTTGTAATTTTCAGATAAGTTAGTACACAACAAAGCATGTAATGCATGCACATACATTGCTTAAAAACAGTAAAAGGTTGACTTTTACTAATTTAAGAAAAAACAGATTGATTAAATTGGTGGACCTTGAACATTAATAAAGGAAGATGAAAATGAAAATGACATATTCTTCCTGCATATAAAAAAGAAAAATGTTAAATCAAAAATAGTTTTTAAAAGATAAAGAATTAAAAAATGCAGTAAATAAATTCATGAATAAAACTAATGATGTAGGAGTATATATAAGAGACCCCGAATAATAGAAAGATAATCACATAATTATTTACTTGTCAGTTTCAAAAATCAATTTTCTATAATAATTATTTTATTTTATTTTTAATAAAAGTGGTCAAAGGCCATGAAATAAAAGGGCAGAAAGTATTAATTTTCAAATTCATAAATATTAATATCTTATTAATTTGATCATGTTAATTTTTTATTATTATTTTATTAATTATAAAATTTAAACCATTTGATTCATGATCGTTTATTTATTTTTAAAATTAAGAAGAAATTTTTTAGATTTACATAAAAAATGGAGTATTAAATTTTTTATATAATTTATTAATTTAAATAAAAGCTAATTTGTGCAAATTCTTGATAAATATAATATTGACTCTTTTTAGCTATCTCAAAGTAAAAGAGCGAGGAGAAATAACATATAAATATGTATATAAGAACTATGTGTTTTATATTGAAAATATTTTATTCTCGATCTTCTTTCTAAATACGGATACTGATTCTTGGTGTATGTGGCATTAAATTTTTAATTTTTAATTGTAAATTTTTAGCTTTTTCGTTAGTTGGATATAGATCATCCATAAAGTGATACATTTGTCCTTGGACCCGAAATGTGTAAATTCCGTGATCCTTTCTTGCTAAATTTTTATCATAGTGCACACCAAGTGATGTAAAAGCAAACATATTATTGTATGTTCTAATATATGTTCTAAAATGTCTTGATTCTTCCGTGTTTTCAAAATATAGATTTCGTAATTCAAGAGGTAACTTATATGAAACCAATTTAACTGAACCATCACTACAACAAAATCCAGCTGATTCATACTCAAATTTTATCGCATGACAAAATTTACATATTGGAACTTTTTAAAGTGGAACATAAATTGTTCGAAGTTCATTAATACAAAAAATATTTGTCTTCCGCCTTTTAGCCCCTACAATTTTAGTAAGCAGAAAAATTATAAATAAAACAAAAATCAAGTAACAATGATAATATAGAAAAAACTTTTACCTTTAATATTTTTATATCGTGTAAGATGTTGTTCGTTATGGACATATGATGTTGAGCCTAAAAGAGGAAAACATCTATTATCTATATGAATATATTATTAAATAACAATAGATTTAAAAGTGATACATTGATTTACCTTTTTCAAAAACAGGACATGAGTGTATTTTATGTCTTTCTTTGATAGGAGTATTTATGATTGAATGAACACCATGTTCATTAGCTGGTATGTCGCAGCAGCTCACTGCAACAAGCTTATTTTGCTCATTGTGATCAATCAGTTCCTTTGGAGATGTAGTCGCTGATTCAACTAATTTCATATTAATGGAATTCGTAAGAACGCGTTGATGTTTTGATCTTTTTTTTTTTAACTGTTATTCTAACAACAATACTTTCTTTTCATTTACTTGCATCTGATTCTTTGTTTTATTCCCTTCCATAGCTTTGCTGCTATATCTTTTTGTAAGCACAAAATTAGAGAAATAATTTTCTGTTGAGTATCCACAGAGTTATGTAATGACAACAAGTATTATAAATATAAAAATCTATTGTAAAACATTAGTAACAATACAAGCACATATAAATGAATTATATCTTAAGAGAGGAGTAATTTAGAACAGCACAAGACGACTTGAGTAACTCACTTATTTGAAAAACGTAATTACTTACTTGTAGATGTTGTCAAACCAAACCTACAATACAAACCACAACAATTATATCACTGCACAGTCTTCAACAAAAATAAACACTCAGATTCCGAGCAAAGAAACAAAAGCAGTGTTTGTTGTGATTTTAAATCTTATCCCAATTGCCACAACTAAATGCTTTTTAAATTTTAATGGTTGTCGTGTATTTTTTGATTGATTTTTCTATAAAAAATCTAAGGACCAACTTTTTTTGCTTCAATTAAAGAGTAATTATACGTTTTTCAATAACTTGTACTAAAAATTTAAGAAAAATTAAAGCAACAAAAATAAACAAATGCTGAAAAGAGCAAGATAAAACAAAGAAACTCACACATGCAAAACTGGAAACAATGGAGAAAACTAATGAGAGGAATAATCTTTTTCCAAGTTGATCTCTTAAAGGCAAAGGAAAGGTAATTTAACTTTGTATTTATCCATTAACTAGATACGGGGAGCCCGTGCCAGCACAGGCTCAATATATGTTGTTTTCTTGATCTCAATTTATGCAACACAAATGAAATTTGGATGGTCAATCAATTTCTGTATGATTTTAAATATTTTAAGTTGTTAATTAGTATTATGATTTATTGTAAGACACAAATCTCAAAAGTAGGTGTAACTAATAATGAAGAGAAAAATTATCGATTTCTTTGGTCAAATTACATGAATTGAATCACTAATATTTACTACTTTATATATAGCCACAAAATAAAAACAGAAGGGAGAATCAATCAATTTATTTTTCGACCCAAAGTTACTTTATGTTCTCACGTATTAAATATTTTATGTTGTTAATTATTGTGATTTATAGTACTTTTTACGTTGTTTTTTAATAATATATGCTACTTCTTATATCCTAATTTATGTAACTATGATAGAATTTCGAGTGTCAACCGAACATTTTATGTCTATTAAATATTTTAAATTGTAAATTATTGTAATTTATAACACTTTTTATACCACTTTCAAATAATTGTCCGAATTTATGCGGCACCGATAGAATTTCGGGAATCAGTAAATTTTTTTTTTACTATGCATTTTTAATATTTTTAAATTTTATTGTTGTGATTCATAGTTTTTTTAACGTAAATTTCAAATAAATATAAGTAATTCTGAGGAAGTAGATGGGCAAAATGATCATTTCACAGATTGGCCGTAAGCTCCTCAAATAATAATAAGTAGGACTTTGAGGAGCTTATTTGTGATTTTTGAAAGTTCACCCTAAGCTCCTCTCATTCTCATTTTTTTAATAATTGTCCCAATTTATGCGAAACCGATAGAATTTTGAGAATCAATCATTTTTTTTATTATGCCCTTTAAATATTTTAAAACTAATCAGCGTAATTTGTAGCTTTTTTTTTTTTTTTTACATAAATTTTAAATAAATATAAGTAATTCTGGAGACGTCCTCAAATAGTAATAAGAGAGACTTTGAAGAGCTTAGTATCAAATAAAGTGAGACGTTGAGGAGCTTAATTGTCATTGTTAAAACTTGACCCTAAGCCCAATATATGTTACTCCCTCTGTCCCAATTTATATGACACACTTTCATTTTTAGTCAGTCCTAAAAAGAATGACACATTTCTATATTTGGTAACAATTTAACTTTAAAATACCCACTTTACTCTTAATGAAATGATTTACAACCACACAAATATCTATGACTCATTTTAGACCACAAGTTTCAAAAGTCTTCCTTTCTTTCTTAAACTCCGTTCCAAGTCAAAATACATTACATAAATTAGGACGGAGGGAGTACTTGTTTAAAAATATTTTAAGTTAATTATTGTAATTTATATTATTATTTTTCTGTTTTCAGATAAACGAAAAGAGTATTAAATACAAATAGACTCAATTTCCAACAATAAAGAGATGAATATGATATTACAAATAATTATATGCAATAATACATATGTAAAATTAAATAAAAATAGAAGGGTGAATCAGTCAATTAGCTTTTCGACCCCAAGCTAGTTTATGTGAGATTATTGTGATTTATAGTACTTTTTACGTATTTTTCAAATAATATATGTTACTGTACTTCTTATGTCCCAATTTATGTAACTATGATAGAATTTCGAGAGCCAATCGAATATTGTATGTCTTTTAAATATTTTAACTTGTTAATTATTGTAATTTATAGCACTTTTTATATCACTTTAAAATAATTGTCCTAATTTATGCGGCACCGATAGAATTTTGAAAATCAGTCAATTTTTTTTATTATGTCTTTTAAATATTTTAAAATTAATTATTATGATTCATAATATTTTTTTTACGTAAATTTTAAATAAATATAAATAATTTTGAAAAAGTCCTCAAATAATAATAAGTGGGACTTTGAGGAGCTTAGTGGTCATTTTGGAAACTTGACCCTAAGCTCCATTAAATCTTTTATATAGTTAATTATTGTGATTTATAGTACTTTTTACGTATTTTTCAAATAATATATGTTACTGTACTTCTTATGTCCCAATTTATGTAACTATGATAAAATTTCGAGAGTCAATCGAATATTGTATGTCTTTTAAATATTTTAACTTGTTAGTTATTATAATTTATAATACTTTTTATATCACTTTAAAATAATTGTCCTAATTTATGCGACACCGATAGAATTTCGAAAATTAGTCGATTTTAATTATTATGATTCATAGTATTTTTTTTACGTAAATTTTAAATAAATATAACTAATTTTAAAAAAATCCTCAAATAACAATAAGTGGGACTTTGAAGAACTTAGTGGTCATTTTGAAAACTTGATCCTAAGCTCCTCAAACACTCCCTCTTATTATATATAGTAAAATAGTAAAAAATACTTCCTCTGAGTTTACAAAGAAAAGGTAATTTAACTTTGTATTTATCCATTAAAATAATACTCCCTCCATTTCAAAATAAATGAATTGTTGAAACTTTTTTTATAGTTTAAAATAATTGAATTATTCAAAGTTCAAGAGAATTGTTTGGAATTTTTTCCATATTTACCTTTTGTTTTAATGATGTTCTTAACTATTTTACATTTTTCTAGGAGAATAGTTGAATAATCAAAAGGGTAATACTGAAAAATAGCCTTAAATTTATGTCCTTAACTATTTTTCTTAATAGGTGTGCATCACCTCAACAATTCATTTATTTTGGAATGAATGGAGTATAAAATGCTTCCTCCGAGTTTATTTTTCCAAGTTAATTTCTTAAAGGCAAAGATAAGATAATTTTAGTCTGTATTTTGAGATGTCCAATAATACTTCTTTAGTTTATAAAATTAATGGATAATTTATCGAATTCTACACATTTTATCTTAGCATTAAATTTGGCAAATTAAGAAAAGATAAAAAAAATTCATAGTTATTATTTTCTTAAATAATATATCAAGTTAAAATGTGATAAATAAATTCAAACAAAGGAAAAATAATGGCTACAATTTTTGGGCGGTGTAATCTCCTTGGAAAGAGCAAAAGGCTGCAACAATATAAATAAAAGTTACTTTTTTATATAGAAAGTACAAACCAAGCATAGACAATTCTAATCACAGAACAATGCTATATATACAGCAATATCAAGGACCATTAAATGAGTTAAGAGATATAATTTAACCTTTTATTCAAAATGTACAAAAGGCAACAACAGAATATATTTTGAGATGTTCAATAATACTTCTTTAATTTATAAAATTAATGGATAATTTATCGAATTCTACACATTTTATCTTAGCATTAAATTTGGCAAAATAAGAAAAGAAAAAAAAAATTCATAATTATTATTTTCTTAAATAATATATCAAGTTAAAATATGACAAATAAATTCAAACGGAGGAAAAATAATGATTACAATTTTTGAGCAATGTGATCTCCTTGGAAAGAGCAAAAGGCTGCAGCAATATAAATAAAAGTTACTTTTTTATATAGACAGTACAAACCAAGCATACACAATTCTAATTACAGGACAATGTGAAATATACAGCAATATCAAGGACCATTAAATGAGTTAAGAGATATAATTCAATCTTTTATTCAAAATGTACAAAAGGCAACAACAGAAAAATATATTAAATGTCAAAAATACACATGAAACAGTTGGTCAAGGACAGGTTTCTTTGACCATAGAAAAAAAAGTACAAATTGAAAGCAATAAAGCACAAACAATGTAATGCAAATTATAAAATAAAATTTCTTAAACACCCCTAACCCAAGTTAAATAAGGAGCTCAACTGTCCTTTCTATATAAGTAGTAAAGTAAAGTAATATAAAATGGGTGTCATGAGGGGTGGGAATCAAAGAGATTTCACCTAAAAAAAAAAGAAGGAAAAACTTACTCATTTTCACTAAATCAATAAATATAAAGCGTCTTGATTAAAAGATATGCATATAACTTCAATTTGTAACCTTTTAAGGGTAAATACTGATTCTTGGTGTATGTGGCATTAAATTTTTAATTTTTTTTTGAGTAAAAAATAACATATCTAATATAATGTGAGATCTGAAAAGAGCAAGATATACACCTTATGCCTACTTTTGGGCAGAGACGCAGTTTTCAATAAATTTTTTTTTGTAAAAGTAGATCAAGAATATGAGGCTCCATTGACTGTCACCATCATGCAGGCTGAGGTCAACGTGCTTGAATAATCGAATCACATGATTCACACTTGGGAAATGGCATCAATGAATGAGAATACCTCCAGAACTAAATAGAATAAGCTGACTAAATAACTTACAATTAAAAATTATTTTGTTGATTCTGTTGTTACCATTTCCATTTCCATTTCCATTTCCAGTCTCAAAATGAATTTGTCCATTAACAAAAGAAGAAGAGAAATTTGACATTGGGTTAAAGTGAAAAGAACATTTTTTGGCACAACATGTTTGGAAGTGTTCAATTGTTAAATTGCGCAGGTACTCACGAATGATCTTTATCTTCAAAATGGCTCTCTTTGACAAGGTTCTAATTGATGGTCCAACAGCACTTCCAAAAATTATCAAACTACCATGCAACTTCAAATTTTTGTTAAGCATCCACAGATGAAGAATAAAGCAATAAGTTCGTAACCTTTCTGGATGGTAAAACCAGGCTAGTTTAAATAGTAATCACGCTATAATAACAATAAGACCTTATGGATAATCAGAGATCGCATCATATAGGTATCAAGTGAGACGTCTACATGTGACAGTGAAGATAAAAAAAAACATTCGCAATATTGACGACTTGTCTAAGGTGCCACCAAGAAGAAAAGAATGAAGGATTATGACAAGCCTATCAATATTGGAATGATGGAGCTAAGAAGGTGCGGTCTTCAGCCACTACATTCTGCCCAGTGCAATCAAATATTTATCAAGACCATCATGAAAACAATGACATGAATTAGAAAGAAGAAAATTGCAATCTGAATGAGGTACTTGACAGCATTTTAGATGGCAGAAGCACTTCTACGAGATCCAGTGGTTGATGTTAGGAGAAATACCTACTAATGTGTTGAGAAAGCCAATGAGAAGGCTTGCTTTGACTGCATGCTGCATCATGCACCATCAACACAGTGGTACTAGATTATCATTCGACATGGTTAGAAACTTCATGCTGTAGAAACCAAATCAAAAGATCTACCACGAGGACGCAATTCAGATTAATAACATAAGATACTTTGATCTCACACACACTGATGGAAGAAATAGCCAGAACCATGTAGCTTGTTCATCAGTAAAGAGTAATTTTCCACACATCAAAGGCAGAGGATAGGAAAGCAAAAGCAAAGGTATCTGCTCTCTATTGTCACAGGTTAGAACCACCACTAGTTTTACTAACTGAAATACTGAATAGATAGAAAATATATGAAGCAGCCAAGTAGAGCACATATTCCTTCAAAAAATTAAAAAGAGAATCAGTAAATCATGGACGAAAGATTTAATAAGAAGTCACCTAATTGCTGGTCATGAAAAAGTGTATCATGATTCGACACAGCATGAACCATGATAAACAAACAAGATGACCTCCCCATAGATATAGTCTATCAAGTATTTATCTTTCCATTGGTTATTGGTTGAAGAAGGGGGATGGGGGAGAATGCAACACCGCAACCTTCTAAAGATATGCCTATGCCTAATGCGAAATTAGCTCTTGGATCTAGGCTGTTGTTTATGCATCTGCCATATAGTGTGGCAATAAAGAGCCAAACATCCGATATTGAAGCAATATATGTTTCCGGACCCAACATCAAGAACAATATTAAACTAAGCTCCAAATATAACTTTCATGGAAATATCCATTCAACTAACTGGTCATGTTGTAGCCTTTACAAAAGTCCTTCATCAATCATCAAAGACTGAATCTTGCGCCAGGCAAAACAAAGAAATTTTACTGTGTTCGGCAAGCAACCAACTGACACAATCAAATGAAACTTCTGTTCGGAAAAAGATACCCATATAAGGTTATGCATGGAAGATCTTTTACGAGAGAAATAACCAGCAACGTAACACATTTTGCAGTACCGTTTTGCAAGATAACACCTTTTCTTGTTGGCTTCAACATGACGAGAAACATATATACATAGAAGTTAGAACCAAAACAAGAATTGATCAGATCAACCATACACAATTTCCTCTGATAGAGAAGACTACATACACACAGCAATTGAACGCATGAAACTATCTGAGCGTGATCTCACAGAATACAAAAAGGTGTTCCAGCATCTTGCGAAACAATAGAGCCAACATATAATACATTGGTCAATTCACAAGCCTTAAACGGAGAAAGGAAAGGCTTGTGCATCTTCTTGATGCTTTTAATATTAATCCTTATTCATCAAAAAAGTGGAGAAAGGAAAGACAGACCAGAAGTTACATTATCAGATACAAATTCAACGGAAATTACCCCTTTGTCTTCAGAAATATTGGTATCTCAACTCCCAACTCTGAGCCACACATGAGGTACATGTAACATATTTACAAGTTCCAAATATTCCTATCATACGTTTTAAACACGTACACACTCAACAGTTACTCTAATTAAACAGCAATAACACAGTGTAGCCTTAGCAGAATATGTACCTGAATCTGAAAGGTTGATATAGTTTTTCACTAGAATTATCAAATATCTGGTGCATGAATATACTTAAATAGCACCTTTACATCTTTGTATTCCCCTTTACTGATGACTTTAAATTCATTCCATTATATGGCATTTTCCCATCTTATTGAACTCTTATTGTACTTCCAGAAACAGTTATAATCAGCGAAAACTTGACAACTTAATGAATACTTAGCAAACAATCGAGACCTGACTCGCATACCAAGTACGCCAATGATCAACTTAGCAAATTATTCATAAATTGCATTCAACATTTATGTTTTTCATTGTGAAGAACCAAAATTTTGGTTATAGAACCTTCTATAAATTTAGGAATTTGCAAAATTGGACTTTTATTTATAACAACTCGATATCTGGGGGAAAATTACAGCATTCATATCACAGAGCATTGAGCTGCAGACTAGGGCTCCAATTTATATACAGACAGAGAAAAGACAAATACCAAATCACCAAACAAAATACCCTTTTTTGTTCCCATCAGTATATTGAGAATACTCAAATGTAACACACCGTGAATGAATCAATGAGAGTAGTGTCTGAACCAGCAGAACTTGCTTCCTCTATCACAATCTCTCACTTCATCATCTCTAGAATGAATCCACCACAGAAGATTCGTGAGTGAGTTTCCATCATCAAACCCAGTTAAGCTCCTAGTTTTGTTCAAAGCACCCACTTTATCATATATTGCTTCCAAGGTATACACAAACCCTTTCCATCCTTCTCCAACCCCTTCCCTTGCCAGAGCTGGCAGTGTCCATTCGACCAACTGCTTCACAAACTGAACGTCTGAAAACAGAAGTTCAGTAATGGGCAATATTGGTAAGACCTGAATTCCAAGTCTACACTCTTTCCATTCAGGTGGAGCAAACCAAAGGCTGCTATCCCTTTTGTTAGACCATAAAACACCCACCACCCTGTTGTTTTTTGTGAATTCTTCCCCGTATAAAGTGCTTCCCTCTTTCACATGCCACCAAGTCTGTGCAGAATGAATCTCAAGAGCTGAAAGGGTCGATCCAGTGGCAACAAGATGGGTATCCCCATAGGCCAAACCCATTAAAGCTGCTGAATAGTATGCATTTACTGCTTCACTTGTACTTTCCTGATTCCGTCCATCTGCAAACTCTGTCAAACCCCCAGCCCAAGAGTGCAGCTTCCACAAGTCAAAACACCTCAAGCGCGCATACTTTGAATTTGATCGCCTGCTTAAATTCATAAAATCCGCAACAAGTGCATAAGCTTGTGGCCTATACTTCCTCCCCCAGACAGGATCTATCTTGGCTAGCACTGCAATTGCATAAAGGAAATGACCAATATGAAAATGGTGATCATTATAGATCCCAAAACCAAAATCAGCTCCCGAATCCAACGCCCCTTGTTTACTTACAATTCCACCCCATTTCGATTCATAAAAGAAACCATTTGCTTCAAAAGTCCCCTCCAACCATGGTTCAACTGTATCCTTCAAGAATTTACGGATTGACGGGATAACATCAAGGTGGCAAACCTCTTCAGCAATCAATGCCAGCCTTGCTGCTCTTGCAATCAATTTTCCATAAAAATAAGACGATGTTGTAGATATTCCCTTTGAATCCAAGGAAGCAACATCCTTATTCAAAGCATCAATTATTTCTAAACAAGCCTCCTCCTTAACACCTTTAATGGAATGCCATGTTACAGAAACAGGGTCACTCTTCAATATCCATGAGTCTCCAACAACACCAACAAGCTCACCATCAATACTATTATACTTAAATCCCTCCAAGACAGTTATTGAGCAATCAGCAGCCGAAAGTAGTTGAAGATGGAGGGGGTGAGCCAGCATAAGCAAGTCACCCCATCCCTTTTTCTCCCACTTGTACTCCAAACAAAATGGCTGACCAAAAACAACATTACCACTAGTAGGATAACAAGAGCTAAAACGATCAAGAACTGCTTCACATGTTTGATCAGAATTTGGCAAACAAGCAATCCTAATAATACCCGAAAACACACCAGTCTTAATAGCAGACACATCATGACTCAAATCAATAGGAGATGAAGCATACAAAACCCAAGTTTGCCCATTGTTCAGCTTCACAGTATATTTAGTACGATTACCATTAGGATAACATTCAAGAATAGCATGAATTGTCGAAATCAAAACCGATACATTTTCCATAACGCTACACGTAATAAAGGGAGAACCTTTAACAAGAAAGAAGCTAAGATTACTAGAAGGAAGATCCAATGTGACACTAAGATCATCAAATGATGAAATTACATGGGGTGCATTTGGATTCGAATTATTCAACGCAGAGACAGTCAAATCAGCAATAAAATTCTGGTAAATGAAAGCAGGATTACGAAACTGTGATGGGTAACAAACACTAAGGGATGAAAGTGAAGATTTGATGATATAAGGGTGTATGAATTCAGGTTGATCACCATTCTTGAGGACAAAATTTTGGAAAAAAGAATTTGTGGGCAAGGGGTTGGAGAGGAGATGAGGGGCAAAAAAGGAAGATGGGTCAGGGAGAACAGTGGATTGGGTTAAAGGGAAGATAAAAGGCTGTGAGGATGATGACATGGTAAAGGATTGTGAGGAAGATGAAGTTGATGGTGAGGGGGTTTTATAGGGTTTGGTACGATCCTTGAAAGGTTTTTCAACTATGGATTTAACTTGCTCTTTCATTTTCTTCAACCCCATGATAAGATATAGAAATCTTAGCCGCGTTAATCTGATCTGAAAATTATTGATTAAGTCAAGGTGAGTTGCATATTTATTTACGTACCTGACTCTATCTTTACTTATCCATTATCCATTATCCATTATTCATTGATTTGACACATAACTTAATAAATAATAAAAATAGACGATAAGAATAATTTTATCATATAATAATTTTAATATAATAAATTTAATATTTTAAAAAATATATTAAATAATTAATAATATTTAATAATAAAAATAAAATAACCACAAAATAATAATTTATCTATTAATTTAGAAACAAAATAAATATTATTAAATATCTATTTTTAACATAATATAATTGATAAATAAAGATGAACGGAGAGAGTACTGCATGTCAATTTTATTACGTCAGAGAGGGAGGAGTTAGGAGTAGTTGAGAAACATACATGTTCGAATAGCCGCCAGGAAATTTGACTTAATTTTAACGAAATTTCAAGAATCCAATGACATGAAAGAGAAAGGAGAGGGCAAGTTGAAAATAATAAATGGGGACAGTATGAGGAAAGAGTTAGATAAGATGAGTATAGTCAATAGTTATCTCTAGGTGTAAGTAAGCTAACCATTTGGGAAAGGATGAGATTAAATTGGATAATTCTTGCTACTTTAGGAAGCAAACGAAAGAAAAATTTAATACTCCACATATCAAGACACCCGTCCCATTTTTTTGCTGAACAAAACACCCGTCTAGCTGAGTCAAGCTGACTGCTTATTGGACGTTGATTATGGACCAGGCTTTGTTGGGCTGAAAATTTAGCCCATAGCAAAATGGACCAAATGTTCCATCTTTTATGGTAAAACTTCACATATAATCAAATTATACCCCTCTTAACTAACCTTTTAATTTAAGTTTTAATAATTACATTTTATAAATTTCAATTAGTGGTTAAATGTATTTAGAATTCTAATATACAAATATTAACTAACATATTTTATTACTATTTTATTTATGTTTAGAGATAAGAAAAGAAAGGGTAGTGATTCACTTCCTTTATCCTCTCCAACATAACTTTTTCAATTGTTTGTTCCCTTTTCATATGGACGGTTATAACGTACCTTTTAATTTTTAAAATATAAAAACAGAATTCAAACTAAAATTCCTTTGATTTCTTCATATGACTTCAGAATTTAAAATATAATTTCAATGTATTTATACATTCAATGTGTTTATCCTCGAAAAATAGTTATGAATAGAAATACAAATGTAGAATTGATACAAATGAAAATTAGCCCTGAATTTAACATTCAAATACAGACGCTTACAACTCATATCTTCGAGATAAATACGAATTGATATAAATTCAAATGTATAAAAGGGATATAAATTCAGATTATATGTATAAACATACAAACTCAAAATGTATAAATGTATACAAATTCAAAATGTATGTGAAGGAAAAATATCAAAATAAATACAAAAATACAAACGCACTAATAGAAATATACAAACAAATTCACTTTATGACTAAAATATAATTTATACAAAATACCTTTGAATTATATACAAACACATGATAGTTGTATACCTATATGTAATGTATAAAATATGAACCAACATATTTTATACAAATCAAAAACTGATTATACAACTCATATGTATATTTTAGATATGTATATACCAGCAAATGACAACTGTCTAATTGCATATGACGGTTATTTGTATAAATATATACATCAAAAAATTGACATAATATACATACTTGTGTGTAGTTAACAGAGAAAAAAAAGATATATAGACATACGTATATCTATTATATATACATTCATACGAATATACATTTCGGTATATACAAAATACTTTCGAGTCATTCACAACGTAATTGCTCCCTGTTGCTCCCCCCTCTGGAGTAAGAATTCTTGGAACCTTTTTCCTTTTCCCTCAGTTTATATAAAATACCAATAACAAATTATACAAACTGAGATATACCTAATGTCTAATAAGAGAACAAACATAGTTTATACAAATCGACTTCAAAATATACAATTTAGTTATATACAAACACATGATAATTGTATACCTATATGTAATGTATAAAATATGAACCAACATATTTTATTCAAATCAAAAACTGGTTATACAACTTATATGTTTATTTTATATGTGTATATATATGTATATGCCAATACATGACAACTTTCTAATTGTATATGACGGTTATTTGTATATATAGATATATCAAAAAATTGACATGGTATACATACTTGTGTGTAACTAACAGAAAAAGAAGATACACACACACACACACACACACACACACACATATATATATGTATGTATATAGGTTGTATACGTATGGAAACCTTTTTTCACATGAATTGGAAGAAAAAATTTGAAAAAACGTTTTTTGATGTAATAAATCTTTGGGCAAATCACAAAAATATACTATTTAAGAGTCAATATAACAAAACCTACCAATAGTTTCTACTTTTCAAGGAAAAAGATTGAAGAAGATGGTGGAAACTTTAAGAAGAGAGAGGTGTGAAGAGAGAGAGAAATCAAATAAATGGGAAAAGATATGTACAGATCAGTACATATTCTGAAAAGTGATCAATTTTCAAAATTAAATCAAAAAATAAAATTAAGTTCTCAATTAAGGCACGCAAAATTTAAGCTAATTAGATGAGAGAGATTAATTGCATGTTATACAAGCTATCATATTTGTATATGAGGGTCCACTTAAATAATAGTTATTTAACTAACTTTTAACTATGCCAGATAATTATTTTAAACATTAACCATGATAGATAGTGAAGGACCTTTTTATCTATGCTATATAATTTTTCCATCTTTTATCCACCCTATTGGGTTTGGCAAGAAAATAATTGACGAGATAATCACAGCATATAATCCCCTATTTAAGCATTGGTGGAACCTTAAGCCGGGGTGTTTACGATTTGGGTAAAAATCGATTCAAAACTAAAAATTGGACCAAATCGATTTTTATTTGGTTTGGTTTTGATTTTGATTTTGTTTAAAAAACGAAGAAATAATCGAACCGAACTGACAAATTATATACATATTTTTTTTAAATAATTATACATACATAATATATTATTTTTTATGAACAATTTTAAGTATCTAATCATATATATGTAGTAGGGTCATCAAAACTAATTTAAGAAATAAAAAACGTAAATAAAACAAAGAAATGAGAAGGGTCAGATCCGGTCCAAGCTCAAAAGTTGTTTATAACGTAATGTTGTACACAATTTGATAATATATTCCGAATATTAGTTGCTCTTTCAGTATATGAGAAGTTTATATTGTACGTTTTGATATGTTGTCCTAGTTTAGGCAGAAAAAAAAAAGAATTATGTAATGTAATTCCTTTGTTGATGGGATAGTCTTATTCTTTTTTCTCTTTTATTTTCGTATATGGTTAATAACCGAGCCAAGTCAAACCAAACCAATAAATATCTATTTTATTTAGTTTGGTTTGATTTTAATAATTTAAAATTCGATTATATTTGATTTGATTTTGATTTTGATTTTGATTTTGATTTTGACCGATACCCCCCTTAACCTTAAGCACTAACATAACGCAGATTTTCAAATTGTGAAGGTTTGATTAGTGGGAGCTGTGGCCTATAATTAGCACCCGCACCTATTTGGAATTCCTGGGAACAAATGGAGCAGAGTAGAAACGAGCGTCTCTTTCTTCTTCAGTCGGGGAGAAAGAGCTCAAGACAATATTTTCACAACTTCAAGGCAACTTTAACCAATCAAATAATTCTGAGATTGCTATTGCTGAGATGAGAAAAAAAACAACTTGTAGCAATAAAAGAGAATTTGGAGAAAAGCTTAGCATTGAATTACCAACTGCAAGAGCAGTTAACGCTGCAACTTCTCAGTATATTGATGGACCAAAGCCAAGATAAAAAGTGATTTTGTCTATCTGCCCTAAAAAAAATCACCTATTCAAGGCACATATCTAGACATCTAAGAGGTTATTACTGCAAAAATACAAATTTAGAAAAGAGATTAGTTAGAACATTGTGATCGACATAAATTCCACTTTGAACTCATCTGTTGTTGTACAGGTTAGATGTGACCTTCCATGTTGGGGGTGACAATTGGGCGGGTGAAAACGGGTCAAGACCCAACCTATCCAATGGATTAGGCAACGGGTTATAACTCAGCCCGCACAATTCTTACTAAGTTTTAATTGTTTTATTTGTTCTTTTATAAATTTTTAATACCGAATAAAATTATTTTTTTCTTTATTATGATTATATATAGCATATCAAACAAAAAAATTCTTTTTAAAATATTTTAGCAAGATTTCTTAAAAATCAATTCGGGTTACATATCAATCCAAATTTTAACGGGTTGAAATGGGTTGAGCTAATAAATGGGCGGGTCAATAACTAACCCAAACTTGAACAGGTTGGGTTTGATTTTGCCACCTCTACTTCCATGTTTGTTTGCCTAAATGTAGTGTAGTCAAGAATTTGAACGGATTTGTGGAAGATCAAATGATGGGTTCCGTGTGAATTGGACCAATTAGCCTTAAGTAATCTGGGAAATCCGACTTAGTTTTTTGGTGTCGAACTCTTTTATGCTAAATATACTGTATATTTCAACCAAAAAAAAAGGTTTGATTACTTATTATATGCGTTGATACCATTGACTTGAGTATTAGAGCATGGTGAAAAATTCTTGGACAACAAAAACTTCTGTAGATTTCCTAAAGAGTTCCGATTGTTACATTATCAATATAAATAATTTTACCAGAAGATAACTACAGGAAAACCTCAATGAGAAGTGAATTTTATAATCTTGATATAAGACAGTTACCTACTAAATAGGTAAATGTGACCCAGTACATAACTTGAAGCCCTTTCCTACAACATATTACACAAACATTTGAAAAGTTATTTCCAAATTCTAAGCATTATATTTTGTTTCTATGTCTTGATAAATTCATCTCCTTCCATCTTTAAAGTGGCTAACAAAAGCTCATTCCAAGTATCAACAGGGCCTGGCATACACCAATGAACACAATCAGGTAGTTTCTTTTCATGTGGCCAATGTCCATAGTGATTAGGATGTCCATCTGGTCTCATTAACATTGCTTCAGTTGTATCTAGCAATCTGAATTTGACACCCCTTTTTCTACTTTCCCTTTCTGCTGCCCTGAATTCCTCCAATTGAGTCGAGTACATCTTCAGTTCATATCCATCCGACTTCATTTCTTGATTCTTGAAGGGTCTGGTTCTATTGCAATTCCCTCCATTATTCCATTGCCCGTTCTCAAAATGTGCAGGTGAAAATGATCTTAGCATTACCAATCGACCTTTTAACTTCTTGAGGCTTAATAGGGTCTTGAAAGCTGTACGGAATGCCATTCTGTATCCATAATAATGGGTATGTTTTGTAACATTTGTTTCATTGCATTTGTGACATCCGATGAGCTGATTGTTTTCGTAGTACAAAAATGGCCTAAAGAACCATTGCCCTCCAGAGATTATGACAATATCAACTTTGTCAACCTGACTAGCCCAGACATCATCAGCCTTGTCCAGATACAGATTCATGATACCGTAGTAGGGATCGCCATTAGGATCAGATACGTGGGATTTGATCAGCTCTGGAGACCACAGGGCTAAGATTGTGAAGTCGTAATCTTTATACAACCATCGCCTGAATCTTGTGTCCGTAGTCTCCGATACGTCTACAGGAATGGCTACCTGAGATATGTACATGATATTTGATTAGAAAGAATGTAGGAAAATAAAAAGTAGTTGCTGTGATTTTTGCTGGATATTACAATGCCAGTTCTCTTATCTGAATTATGGCATGTAGCATGTTACGCCTTTAGCATTTCTAAATTGGACTATATTAGTTGTTCTATAATCATAGTTGACTAAATCAAACCAATAGGATTAAAAAAAGATGAACAGGGTGTCTTCCACCCTTCTTATCCTTGTTGTTCCCTGAGCTAGTCACACCATGTGACTTGCATAAGCATCCCGACATCATCCCAAACCAGTCAATTACACATTTACACTGATAATGCAAAGATTTTTACATTTATTAGTGAATTTTAACCTGCAAGAAAGGTTAGTCCTTAGAGCAACGACCAAGTTGTCTCGTTAATGTTTGTATCAGGATAGATTGCCTAGATCACACTTCCCTAGGGTGCGGCCCTTCACCGGATCCTGCGTGAATGTGAGCTGCATCATGGACCGAGCTGCATCAATAATTACTGTCGTAGAGATTTACATGTTATTGCTACTAAATGATCTGATTGTGTATTATTTTTTTATAACCATCCGTGCATAGAATGATGAAATTTAGTAGTAGCAGAAAACGTTAGCAAATGGAAGCACAAAATTTCAACGCTTACACTAGCTAGAAGACACACCAATGACTGCATTTGGTTTCTTCCTAGGGAGTCTCCAACAAAAGCCAAAGTCTTCCCTCGAACAATTTCCAAGAATTGAATAGCATCAAAAAGTGGCAGCTCACAATCATCCGGCTTCCATCTCCAGTGTAAGAAATCACTATCAGGTCTTCCATATTTCATGCAATTCTGTCGATCATCGATCACACAGTTCGTCTCATTTGTATAATATGGTCCCTTTGGATATGGTACCCATTTCCCCACAAAGATGTTACATGTTTGCTGCTTTATCCCTGCCTTTTCTGAATTGTTAGTGCTAGTATTTCCCGGAGACAGCATTTGCGGAATGGCCTTACGCTCTGGCTGATCAAGAGGGAGTGATCCATTGAGACTTGATTCCAGATTTTGCAGTAAAGAATCAGTGGTAGTATCAAATGAAGAAAAACTAATCTTGAGTAAGAGCAGTAACGTTGCGATTGGTAGAACCACCTTCCTAAAGCTGTCAAAGAGCTCTGCCGGACCAGTCTTCATCTGCAAGTGATGTTACTAGGATCAAATTTTTGTGAGCAATTTATATAATAGGAAAATCAATGATAGCAAAAGCTACTTCAAGTGTACCATATGTGTGGTATTATGGACTAAATGATTATTATTAAAGTAATACTCTGGTTCAAGAATCTAATAATTAGCAGCATATTATATGTACATGATGAGTTGTACATGATTTGTCATTAAAATGAGACATTACCTTCTACACTTCACTAAGTGAAGACCTGGAAAGTTGAAGAGGAAATTTAAATATTTCAGCAAGATTAAACCAAATAGTATGTAGAATATAAACATAAACCAAGAATCAATTTGTAGCTATACATACATAGTACATTCAATATCATTTGCAACTATATTTGACTAAGCAATTTATCGTTTAATTAGGTTCACATGAGATGTTTTACTATCATTATTACAAGTTATTCATATATTACTGATATCGACCTAAAAGTTTTACTTACTTTTTATTAATTGGATAATGATTATGTTATCCAATTTCAATAACTTGTGGAGGAAAAAGGTGAAAAATAGGTTGTTGGAGACTTGAAACATTGGCGTAGCTTGGCGGCAATTAGCTGAATGATAATATATCCTCAGGACTTTGCATTGCTTTTTAGCTGACCCTTCTTATCTATGCACTATTTTTGCCTTTTCATAAAGTATATAGTTTTCACATGTGATCCGCCATTGATAAAAAAAGTTCCCTTGGATTCCAAATTTCAAACTTAAAGTTACTCATTTCAAATGACGGTGTACGGATTTTCACTAAGATGATTCAAAATATAAATAAATAAACATAAGAAGTCAAGGAGATTCGACATCTACTATATATAGTGTAATTTTTCGACAAAGAGGGTCCGGATGACCCCCTCCGCCTCATACATTGGCCAACCACTTGAAAAGAACGTAGTAATAAAAATCAAGCAAATTGGATTGGAAAAATGTGTAATAGACTTTGACATGTCCTACTTTCATGTGATAAGATAATAAAACGAAAAGAAAGCAACAAAAGCACTAATAATTTTCAGAAACTAAATCAGAAGAGTACGTATCATAAGAGTTGGAAATTAGAATATTTATTTTCAATTGAAAAGAAATTTTGATTGTGATGTATGAACAACCTTGATTTTTCTGTTGCAGGACGAAAATACCAATAATTAAGAGTGGATTTAGCAGGCTGGCATTTTTTTTTTCTTCAAAAGCAGCCATCTTATTGGGTTATTGTTAGTAATCGTCAGTTTTAGCTGTCAAATACATAATATTTGAAAAATGGAAAAATTGTTAAGTGCCAGAAACCTCTAAATTTTGAACTTGTAACACTGTGGATTCAAATTTTAGCCTAATGGTGTGACTTGCCTTCCCTTGGAGGGACCTGCTACTATATTGAATTATTTGGGAACCAATCTTTCGACTATAGAGTCATCAAACGGATAACTAATGATCAATACAAAGGGAAAATATAGAAATTAGTCAGAGAAGTGTTGGAAAACTTACGGAAAATACTTGAACACGAACACGTAGGGGCTATGGCATGTCAAGTGACAATATTTCACCCGGTATAAGTGTATCCCCAAGATTCAACAAACTCTTCTAATATAAACTAAGAGCCAGAATCTAACAAAGATTAAATAGAAAGAAAACTTAGTTCAATAGAATATAGGATAAAGAATCTCTCCAACTCTTTTCCCCCAAAAGAAATACTTTTAAGTATATATAAATATAAGATATAATCATCCAAATAATGCTCTTGACTAATCCAACCGTTTTAACATATTGAAGATTAAAGCAATTCAATGGTTAGAATCCATTTTCTCCACTAATGGTATGATTGAAACAATTTTTTTCTTTTTTTCTTTTGAGGATGGTATGATTGAAACAAATTAATGACAATGATGGTCATATAATGACCATATTCAATTTGAATAAAAGGTCACAGCCTATTAATGGATAATCAAATATATGTTATAAATGCTAATTAAAGATTTGTTATAAAATTATAATAATAGCTATTAATTATGGCTAGAAAATAATAAAAAATATCTTTATAACTTATTTTTGAGATAACTAAAAATATATTATATTTAACACGAAGTGCACAAAAGTTGTTGAGTGCTTGCAGAAACTTTTTCCTTCAACTTTTTTTTTGTTTTGCAACTCTTAAAATTTCTTTTGGTATCATAGTTTAAGAAAGTAAAGATTACATTTATTAAGATTTACAAACCAAAATTAGATGCACAATCTGATGATATGCCATATAGAATTTTTGTAATTACTAAAAGTAGTCGCACCCGCATTTGGGAGGAAGGAAATCATTTTTTTTTTTATGGAGAAACATATTACTACTACTATTGTTTTATTAAAATATTGTGCACAATTATTAATGTTTGATTGGGTATTAAAGTAGGCCACAGGAATACCAATCATGTGATGATTAGAGGCATCGTGTATGAGTATAATGTTTTTGTGAATTTTTTTACAATTCAAAGTTGGCAATAATGTTTGTTTCGATTGAGACAAGTATTATGGAATACGATTACTTGAAATATTTGTAATGAAACTTCCGCTTGTAACTGATGAAAGTCATTTTCTTATTTGGAGAAAAAAATAAAAACCTTTTCTTTGGAGCAAACATTTTCCACAATTAAGGTGAACCAAACATTGAAACTTTGATTTCATCAAGAAAAACCATACCAAAAGCACCCTAAATCAGTTGCTAAATTGGAGGGAAAAAAAGTCGCTAAAATTATTCATATTTTATAGTGTCTTTTTTTTCGAACTGCTTTCATTTGCTTTTCATTGAGACGACAGGCTATCAGGAACATCGTACCCTCCTCATGCCCTACTAGTGGAACTTCATTGGATATGTTGTTGTCGAAGTATCTTATACTGCGATGTGCCGTCAAATGTCACAACAAATAACAGTGCTATGATTACAGCTTCACGTTAACATGACTACTAAAAATAAATTAAGCAACTAGAAAATCAAGGGTACATTGTGTAATTTGCTCCATCATTGAAGCTTTTCCTCTAGGGATCTGATGCCCTCCATCTTGAACATATGAAACAAGAAATCAGCCCAAGAATCAATAGGACCGGGCAAGCACCAATGCACACAATCATTTGCCACATTCTCATTTGGCGAATGCCCATATTTACTTGGGTGACCATCTGGCCTTAACAACATGGCTCGCGTTGTATCCATCAATCTGAATTTCTTCCCCTTCATCTTCCCTTCTTTCTCCGCGACCTTAAACTCTTCAACTTGGATCTGATATTGCTCCAAGTTTTGACCCTCGAACGTGGTCTCGTTACTTCTATATGGCCTTGTCCTTACACAATCACCTCCCTTATTCCAGTCACCGCCTTCATAATGATGGGGAGCAAAAGTCCTAAGAATTGCTACACCCTTAAAATTTTCTAAGTTGTTGATAGCTTTAAGAGTAGTTCTAAATGCCCTTTGGTATGCATAGATAGATGGGAGTTCAGTAACATTTGGCAGTCCACAGTACCTGCACCCGACTCGTTGGTTGTTCTCGTAGTAGACACTGCACCGGGCAAACCAGTGGCCACCGTTTAAGATTATGTAATCATATCCCTCAATTTGGGTGGTCCACTTCTCATCTGCTTCATCTAGGTAAAGGTTGTAGAGTCCAGTATGGCATGGGCCATCAGCATCTACTTCTTTCGTTGAAACCAAAAAAGGTGACCAATATATTGCTAGGGTGAAGTTGTAAGTTGTGTATTTGTACTTTTTGAAAGATTGATCTGGATTGTCAGAAATATCAACAGGATATTCCACCTAAAACACAAAAAAGAAGATCAAAAATTTATTACTACCTCTTTGATTTTTGTTTAGAAATTAGCTAGACTAGTTTAGAGCTAATTATGGCACATGAAGTGGAGTGGTACTTAGCAAAGCATCGGCTAGTCCAGAGCAATTTCTGGACTTACTATGAAGAGTTGTACTAAACCAAAAATAAATAAATTGCTTAATAAAAGGACCATTATCATGGTTGGTAATGATTTAATCAAACAAATCTGTAGAAGGGCACATTATCTTTTCTTCTTTTTTTTTTGTCTTGTCATTTCTCAGAAGCAAGTTATGATCCCATTCTCCAACAATTTTTCACGATATATTCTTTTAAGATACATGTTCTTTAAGTGGAAAAGCTCTTTGTATCTAGTCTAGCAAAATAGTCGTATTATATTATATAATATAAGGAATCCAAGAGACTTTCTGTAAAAAGCAATATGACAAATTCCACGCTGGCCCCGCAATGTTCCTCCTATTGTCGTAAGCCTCGGCTTTTCTTTTCTTGGAGTAGTGACAATGACTACATTATTAAAAATTTTATACCCACCACCCCCACCCCCACACCCACCCCCACCCCCACGCTCAAAAAAAAGAGGGAAGAAAAATACAAATGTTTATTATTTTGAATAATTTGTAGTTAAATGGTTAATATATTTTAATTTGATAGTGGTTAGTGGCTAGACCGGCATCTCCATTCAGCAGATTCCTCTAAAGCCCCCCGTATGCTCCCTTCCCATTGAAAAAAATCATGCAAATTTGATAACTTTTTAAAAGCATAATTATTCTTTTATTTTTATTGATTTCATTTATAAGGTTCACTTAATTAAAAATAGTAGTACTATATTTTTAATAAAAGGCAATTTGATAAATATTATAGTAGTACTACATTTTTAATAAAAGGCAATTTGATAAATATTACCAAGTCTTTCCTTATTTCTTACTCCGTGTTCAGTCAAAGTAGACCACATAAAATGAGACGGAGGGAGTACATTTCCAGTCCTTCATTTTATTGTTAATGACCGTATCCCCATTAATCCTATATTCCCTTTGTCTCAACTCTCAAGTTCCATCAATTTATAAATCATATTCCCTCCATATCAATTTGATTCCCTTACCATCTTACTTTTCTTTTTTTAGTCTATGCAATGTTTTTTTTTTAATTTTTTAAATTTCAACCTTTAGCATATCAACCGCCAAATTAAAAGTTATTTTGATACATTCTACCATCTTTAATTTACGATCATAAAATTAAAAAGTCTTTTTTATTTTTTAAAAACTTCATGCCAAGTCAAACTATACAAACAAATTAAAACGGGGTAGAATTTTTTTAATTTAGTCACGTAAATATTCATGCTTTGTCTTAGATCATATAACAATTTTTTAAAAACATTTACGAAGCTAGCTAATCCATACTAGAGTCTCCACAAAACTAAGATAAAACTCATAAGGGTTCGTCTAGTAGGCAGGGTTAAATGGGACATCATAATTAAATTTATACTGCACTTTGACGGTATAAATGTACTTTTTAAAGCTTAGTCATAGAATATTTCAATTTTATCTTATCCAATTTAAAATTATTTTATCCTTCTTTCCTAAATAAGAATAAAATACATTAGGCATGAAATTATAATTCAAAAATAATTTAGTCCATAACATAATAACGTAGACCAGTATTCACCACAAATGAGCAAGTACTATCTATGCAAATGGAAGTAAATTTAAAAGTTTAAGCAAAATCAACAAGAATTGCAGAGAAGATAATGTTACCCGGGACAAGAGGCATATCAAAGACTGCATTTGGTTTCTTGCAACTGAGTCACCCACAACTGCTAACGACTTGTTTCTGACCAAATCCAAAAACTGATGCGGGTTGAAAATTGGAAGCTCACACCCATTAGGCTTCCATTTCCACTTCAAATAATCACTATCTGGTCTTCCATACTTCATACAATTTTGGTGCTCATGAATTTCAGTACATGTCATATTCGTATAATATGGAGCATCCGGATTCCATACCCATTCTCCACTGAAAATATCACACGTCTCTGCTTCTTTAATATGTATTTTCTGCTCTTCATCAGTATGGTAATTAGGTGAAATTTCAGATGGACTTTGGGTGATTACTAAATCAGCTGGGTACCGATTAAAAGGGTGGTAAAGAGGGATAAGACCCAAAACAACAACTGCTAAAATTAAAAGTATAAATATACTTGGGGGTTTTTGAGCTGAAGTGGAGTATTTCACAAAGGGAAGCTCCATTCTTCAATGGAAAGTTGAAAAAAGGGAAGTAGTAGAGATATGGGAGAAATTAAGGAGAAAAGTTTGGTTGTCAAACATATATTGTGCCTGTAATTAAGGGGTACCACTTTGTATATGTTGCGACTGTTGTGATAATCCTTATTTTTCTACTAATTAGTACTGTTCCCACTTTACAAGATTAGTGATTTGGACTCTCCATAAAATAATTCCCATAATTGAACATAGAGTATATAAATCCAAAAGTTTAAAATAGTAAAAAGTTCTGATCAAAGCCTAGAACAATTCACCTTGTTATAAATGACTTTGAACTGTGTCACGAAGCTTCTACGGATTTGTTAAAATATGCTAATAAAAGGGTATGAAACTTGTCAGTGAGTTGGGTGGTACATAAATACTAGGCTAATGTTTTTAAAGAACTAGTATATTATATGGCATGCATAACGTGTGGTGGCAGATTAGGTGTCTCCACCTCACTATTTCCACCCACCTTAATTTACTACCACCGATTTGTCTTCAGGGGAGTTTGTACTTACCGGATATAGATTGCCAATGCAGCAAAGCTAAGAGGAAATAAATAAATGATTAATCGGTCACTACTTTTATCCACTGATCATTCGTTTTCTATTGTTGTTAACATCATCATTATTGATTGATTAACGAAAATTGTAGAGAAAATTTGTCTGTCATTCACCTATAATAAATCCAGAAGGATCAACAGGAAATCAGGAATAATGTACAACAAAACCCCAATTGGTGAGGTTTGGGATACAACAACAACGAGGGTAGAGTCTAGCTAATCCGTACGGCGTACTACTTCCTCAGAAGTGACGTAGATAGGCCAATTCCGGTAGATTCTCGGCTTAAGACAAAATACAATTTAGTAAAAGATGTAATAGAGGCATAAAAGATAATAAGGAACAACACAACAATAGATAATAACAGAACAATACTATCGCAAAATAATTCTACAAATGATCTACCCGAAACAACCGAAACAATATATAATCATGGCCAACCGATTACTTCGCACGCTGGAGCTAATAGTTTTGAATGCTCTCCGTTATGTAAGTATCCTTCTATATGAAGGGAAAAAAAAAAAGTTCAAAATTCGATAGCAATGCAGTAGGAATTTCGGCTGCTTTAGTTTGATTGCAATTTCTACAATGGCTAGTTTTCTTTAATTACCGTGTTCAATTTTGATCACTGTTTTAAAAAGCAGGCGTGAGGCGAAGTGTTTAACTTACCATAGAGCAAGGCGTAGGACCAATGAATCTTTAATTTTTTAATATATAATATAATTAAACAATATAATAACACTCAAAAAAAAAATTCAGTTTGGTACGGAAATAATTAGCGGAAATAATGTAGCAATTTTAAAAACCAAAAACCATAATTATGATATCGAAGTTTTCAATATCTTACTGTACCATGAAAACATCCCTATTTCCACCATACGAAAAACACCTCAAGTCAGTAACGTAATTTAACCATATCTTATAGTGCCGTCAATATCAATCCTCTCTTTTCAGAAACATTCGATTCATGTAAATATGGGCCTATCGCTTCAGTAAACTTGAATCATACTCGCAGGAAGTGCAGTCGTTATCAAGTTGTTCTGCAGCAATCATATATACCCTTTGGTCTATCGGGAGAAATATTATCAACAACGACGACGACATACCCAGTAAAATCCCACAGGTGAGATCTGGAAAAGGTAGAGTGTACGTAGACCTTACCACTACCTTGTGGGGAGAAGTATCATCAGCTCTATAAAATTCAACAAGACTTTTTCTCTCACTTTTCTCACAGTACTATGGTTACATTTGCAACTCAACGTAACGATACAGGTAACAGAGTTCCTCTGTAATTCACAATCATTCTAAAAATAAATTAAGCAACTAAAAAATTAAGAGTACATTGTATGGTTTGGCTCTCATTGAAGCTTTTCCTCTTGGGATCTGGTGCCCTCCATCTTAAACATATGAAACAAGATATCAGCCCAAGAATCAATAGGACCAGGCAAGCACCAATGCACACAGTCATTATACAATACCACATTGGCATTTGGCCAATGACCATATTTACTTGGGTGACCATCTGGTCTCAACAACATGGCTTGAGTTGTGTCCATTAATCTAAATTTCTTCCCCTTCATCTTCCCTTCTTGCTCCGCAACCTTAAACTCTTCAACTTGGATCTTGTATTGCTCTAAGCTTTGACCCTCCAACGCGGTCTCGTTACTTCTATATGGCCTTGTCCTTGCACATTCACCTCCCTTATTCCATTCCCCGCCTTCAAAATGAGAAGGTGCAAAAGTCCTAAGAATCGCCACCCCCTTAAAATTTTCTAAGTTGTTGATCGCTTTAAGAGCAGTTCTGAATGCCTTTTGGTAGGCATAGGTAAGTGGGAGTTCAGAAACATCTGGTATGCCGCAGTACCGGCAGCCTACTCGTTGGCTGTTCTCAAAGTAGACACTGATACGGGCAAACCAGTGGCCCGCGTTTAAGATGACGTAGTCGTATCTTTCAATTTCGGTGGTCCATTTCTCATCTGCTTCATCAAGGTGAAGGTTGTAAACTCCAGTATGGCTTGGACCATCCGCATCTGCTTCTTTCGTTGACACCAGAAATGGCGACCAATATGTAGCTAATGTAAAGTTGTAAGTTGTGTATTTGTACTTTTTGAAAGCTTCGTCTGGATTATCAGATATATCAACAGGATATTCCACCTGAAGCAAAAAAAAAAGAAAAGAAGATCACGATTTTTATCACTTCTTTGATCATTCTCACTTCAATTTGCTTTTAGATTAGTTTACACAAGTTCAGACAGATGCAGTGGCAAGTGCAGTGTTTAGCAAGAACCCAAGTTGTTATTTCTACAATAAATTGGGTAGGTCAGTAGTATAGTTCCCTAGCCACGATTCTGCTCTGTGCTTGAATAATCTAGGATGAATCTCCCCGATTGTTAGAAATAGAAAGATTAATTTTCCCCCAAGTGATTCTCGGACTTAATATAAAGTGTTGTGTTAATTGACTAACATAAGAATCGTGGTCATGTTTGTCAATGATTTAGTCAAAAAAATCTCCGAAAGGGCACAATTAACTTTTTACAAATTATGAACCCACATTACCAGGCTTGGGTGCTCTAACAATTTGGCACAATACATTATTCTAAGCTATACTTTAATAGGAAAGTCTCTTTGGATCTAGCTGAATAGTCATGTTTTAATATCGGGAACAAAAGAGACTTTCTGAGGATTAAAATGCAATATGAAAAATTTCACACTGGCCGCTAATGTTACCCTATTGTCTTAAGTTTCTGTTTTTCTTTTCTTTACTAGTACTTTTGAGATTTTTAATTTTTCGACTTTTGAGGGATGATGATTAATAGAAATGAAATGAGAAAAAACATTTTTGGACTAGAGGAAATCACTTCCAAAATGAGAATGACTATGTTATTATAAATTTCATTTACCCCACAAATAAAGGAAGGAAAGACAATATTAAGCTTATTAGTTTCAATAATTTGTAGCTAATATATTTTAATTGATTATGGTTTATGACTAGACTTGGCATTTACTTTGAACAGTTAGATGAGATTAAACGAGGTTAAAGATTTTGCTCTATCACATTTTGATTAGGATAATTCCACAGCCATCCAAGTCCCTTCTGAGCTAAAAATTTTACATTCCAAGTCCTCCATTTTACGGTTGATGATCAATTTTTCCATTATTCCTCCACATTTTACTACCTTTCACAGCTTCATGCCGGAAAAACAATATCCGTTGACCTATCAATGGGCGTTTTCCATGAAATTTCAACTAAATCTTGAAAATTTCAAGGCTCTTTTTTTAAAGAATAACTGTGGTGTCGGGGCTAGCTTGTGCGCACCTCAACTAATTTCATGGAATACCCGCCACCTCCCACCAGCAATATCAGGAACAAGTACCAGGTAACTCTATCCACCTTAGGTATACTGGATCTTCAATTAATCCTTAAGTAGACAAGTAGCCAATCCAAGGTAGAGTTAAACGAAACTAAGATAACCTATAGCATAATATTGTAGAACTATGTTGTTCGAAATTTTCAAAAATGTTATCGGGTGCGCGTCGGATCCTTCAAAATAACGCATTTTTTGGAGTATCCAACACAGTTGCGGTAACATTTTTGAAGAGTGCGAGCAACTTAGTTGTAGAAGCAGTAATTAACCATAGATCAGCAAGTAGTGTATGGAAATTGAAGTAAAATTAAGAGTAATTGCAGAGAAGAAAATGGTACCCGAGCCAAGAGACAAATCAAGGATTGCATTTGATTTCTTCCAACTGAATCACCCACAAGTGCCAACGACTTATTCCTAACCAAATCCAAAAACTTAAACGGGTCAAAAACGGGTAACTCACACCCATTAGGCTTCCATCTCCACTTCAAATAATCACTATCAGGTCTTCCATACTTCATACAATTTTGGTGTTCATGGATCGCATAACATGTCCTATTCGTATAATATGAAGCATCCGGATTCCACACCCATTCACCTTTGAAAATATCGCATGTTTCAGGTTCTTTAATCTTTATTTTTTGCTCTTCAGCATGGTAAATAGGTGATATTTGAGAGGGATTTGGGGCTATTAAATCAGCTGGGTACCAATTAAATGGGTGATAAAGAGGGATAATACCCAAAACAACAATCGCTAAAACTAAAAGTAAGTATATTCTTGGGGTTCTTTGGGGTGAAGTGGAGTATTTCCCAAAGGGAAGCTCCATTCTTTTGTGGGAATTTCTTCAATGGAGGGTGTAAAAGGAAAGTAGAAATGGGAGAAAGGAGGAAAAAAGCTAGGATGTTAAAAATATATAGTGGATGTAATGAAAAGGGGACCAGTTTCCACATGTATGTTGACTCTATGAACGTGCTAATCACATATTTTAAGCTTAATTTTTGGTATAAATAACATAACTCCAGATAGTTTTCTACCTAATTACACTCTTTCTCTTGAAATTTCTCATAATTACATCAAATTTCAAATGTTTCTACCATTGATACATAACTAAAAGACGTGATACATAACTAATATATACATAGGGACTTAATTGCTTAACGATATAAAAGGAAAAACACAGTTAAAGCATTAATGCAGAGCAATCAACAGGATATTGATTGTCCGTTGAATCCCTTGAATTTAGTAACAGCTTCAAATTTTTAAATTTTGAATTACCAAATCAACCTCATTTGTTCAAATATTCCCAATTCTTTCGATCAAATATTCTCAATTTCCAGAAGGTCTGTTTTTTTCTTTTCCTTTTTTCAAGTTTTGATACAAGATGAATATCTCGATTTTGTTGATGCATTCTAGTGTCTGGCAATTCGAAATTGAGTATAAGCGATACAAAAGTGATGGAATTATTGTTGCAGAAAGTGTTACGTATGTAAGATTGATTTCGGCAATTGCGACAGAATTAGAAATTGAGGAGTCTAGGAATATTTCATACCCTTTAATTATATACATAGGTAGTAAAATATTAGTCTAATCTAATACATAACTTAACACAAAAATAAGCATAATTCTGTTGTATGTATCTATATTGCCTATGTTATTCATATACATAAGTTTAATCCAATACATTACTTTACACACTTATGATTTTTTTATCTTGTATGTATCTGCCATATTATTGTTGTAATCATATACATATGTAGTAAAATATTAGTCTAATCTAATGCATAACTTAGCACAAACATAAGCATCATTCGGTTGTATGTATCTGTACTGCCTATGTTGTTCATATACATAAGTTTAATCCAATACATTACTTAACACACTTAAGAATTTATTATCTTGTATGTATTTGCCATATGTATAGTCTTCCTATACATAAGTATTCTATGTATCAGCAATACGAATAACCAACAGTTAAATTAGATCTATGTATCAGTAATCTCAAAATCCACTACATTATGTTGTTTTCTGAAACATATACATCACCAAAGCAATATAACATGTGAGATACAAAGCAATATACCTTTGGTAGACGGGGGCGTGATGTATCTTTAGATTTCTTCCTCTTTGAAGATGATGCAGCAGGCTTTTTGTTTCTTGTAGCAGCAACCTCCCATAACTTCTTCATCATGACGGGATCGTTTCGATGTTTAGATCTATTTTCACGGAAACCAGGGTCATCCTCATGAAAATTTCCAGAAACAAATCCAACAACAATATTTGTTATTTGGGGATTATCATCTAATTGAGTAAGTCCACTACTAAACGAGGGACCGTACTCCATTAATATGCTTATTTTGCTCAATGAACACTATGTCGATAATGTTGATTTTAGATTTAGTAAAGTGAAAAAAATTATGAAATTATACTAACCTCCAAAAGAAATTCAAGAAGAAAGATAATGGAGTTTGTCAGTTGATGTTGAGAAATTGGAGATGAAGACGACATTAATTCAAAATTGACAAACCGCTGAATAGTTGCCTTGAAAATAGGCGTTGTTTGAGGAGCATTAGGTATTAAAAGTGGGTGATTTGAGAAAGTTGAGTAATGTATCAGCTATATGGAGAGAAAAAGTGTGAGATGAGATATTTGTAATTAGTTTGGGAATTTGGGATTTAAAGTAATATAAGTAAGTTAAGTTGTAGTTTTTTGTAATTTTCGCGAATTTTTTATTCTTGGTACTAACGAGTACTAACTACTCCCTCTGTACATCAATAGTTATTCAGTATTGACTTTGCACACATATTAAGAAATAGTAAATGATAAGAGTAATTTTATCATATTACCCTTTAAATATAATTAATTCAATGTTTTGAGAAATAGATTAAATAATAATGATAATTAATAATTAAAAATAAAATGAATAGAAATAGGTAAATTATCCATTCAAATCTAAACTGGGAGGGAGTACTAATTCCTCCTCAATTAGCAGCTATGATTTGGATCCTAATCACTGCTATAGATACATGATTTGAAACCAGTAAGTACAATCTAATTATACCATACACACATAACTAGACTTTACTTTCTACTTGATACTTGATAGGCAGTAATTCAATCTTCTTCTAATTTTTTCCTAAAATAAGTCTCACTTTAATTTATTTCACACCAATTAAAAGATCAACAAATATAATATATACGTTGTTAAATTATCCTTATTTATAAATGTTTCTTGAAAATTAATGCAAAAGTTAAAAACAGTACTCCCTCCATCCTAATTTATGTGATGTATTTTGACTTAACACAGAATTTAAGAAAGAAAAACTTTTGAAATTTGTAGTCTAAAATGAGTCATAGATATTTGTGTGGTTGTAAATCATTTCATTAAGGGTAAAGTGAGTATTTTAAAGTTAAATTGTTACCAAATATAGAAATGTGTTATTTTTTTTAAATTAATTAAAAAAGAAAGTGTGTCATATAAATTGAAACAGAGGAAGTATATTGTTTTAGAATAGCACTAATTTGGTTCTTAAAAATGACTTTTAGCTGTGTCCCGAAGCTTCTGCGGATGTGGTACTTAGGGAAGAATTCAAGGAAAATGAAAATTTGGTGGTACAATGTGCAATGATGTTGGTACTAGTGTCGGTGGGTTGCGTGGTCAAATGTACCACTCGTGTTATAAATTATTTATTTTGGCATAACGTGTGGTGGATTGTTGGCCCATTAGTTGTCTTCAGTATACAGAGCTAATTGAGGACACGTTCCCATTTTTAATTTTTTTGACCCACCACAAGTAACAATTTAAATTAATTTTTATTATGGATAGATCTAGTAATATGTTAAAAATTTTAAGAAATAAAGTTACTTAACGAATAACAAATACTTTCTTCGATTCAATTTGTTTGTTATACCTTGATTAGGTGCAAAATTTTTTTTTAAAAAAAGATGTTTGAATTTTATTATTATTAAAGAAAAGATATGTATAATATGTTTCATTTACCCACGGGGCAACATCGATCACCTAAAAGAGTTCAAAGCTCCCGTTCTAAAAGTTGATCCAAAGTGTGATTTCGTATGTATTTTTTTAAGAAAAAAATTTCTGATGTATTTAGTAAACGAAAATCTTCTACTACATTTAATAAATATGAACCGAATTTCTTACATACTCCCTTTATTAAACTATGAGAGAAAAATATAGTATGGAAAAACTAATACTAAAATTCAGAACATTGAAACTGTTTTAAGTCGTACTGTTACAGATATATTGCTTGAATAAAATGGAATAATTCCACAAAAAAAAAACAAAAAAAAAACCAAAATCAGTATTCGCAAATGAACTTCTTTTTTTTGTGTGGGTGAGTGGGTGGGTGGGGGTTGGGGGGGGGGGGGAGCAATTTCACCTTCTAAGCAAAAGAAAAAACCACTAACAAATCATTAGAAAATCCTAAGAGATGTAAAATTTTCACAGAAATGATTTAATCTCCCACTTCTCTTTTCAACAATTCTACTAAGAAATCATTCCAAGCATCAATAGGTCCAGGCAAACACCAATGAACACAATCATTAGGCACTGTAACGTTTGGATTAGGCCATCGACCATATTTACTAGGATGACCATCTGGTCTCAACAACATAGGTTGTGTTGCATCAAACAACCTAAATTTTAACCCTCTTCTTCTCCCTGCTCTTTGTGCAATCTTTAATTCATCCAATTGAATCTTGTAATACTCCAAATTGTAATCTTCTAGTACTTTCTCATTTCTCTGAAATGGCTTACTCCTTGCACAATCTCCACCTTTATCCCAAGGTCCATTCTCAAAATGTGACGGTGCAAAGGTCCTCAAAAACGTTACACCTTTATAGTTTTCCAGGCTATTAATGGCACGAAATGCTGTCCTAAAAGCACGTCGATAGCTGAAATATGATGTTACATGGCTAACATTGGATTGTGGACAGTAGAGACAGCCAACGAGGCGACGATTTAAGTAAAACATTGTTGGACGGAAAAACCAGTGGCCAGCAGAAATAATTACATAATCGAAACCTTGGATTTGTTTCGTCCAAAATTCATCGAATTCGTCAAGATACAATTTGAAGGGTTGTGTAACATCATTCGGGTCGGTTTTTTCGGTTCTTACCAAATAAGGTGCCCAAAACATGGAAATGTTGAAGTCGTAGTCTTTGTATATCCAACGTCTGTTCTCATCTTGTGTTTCTGAAATATCCTCCGGGTATACAACCTGAAGAAAAAAAGAAATGATTTGAGAATATATAAGTTTCAACGTATGATCCAACGTCTGTTTCATTGATTAATTAAAAAGAATTTTTTTATTTTACTTTATAAAGAAATTGTCTTTTACGAAGCTAGTAAACAGAATATACATTATTGTGATATCTTCCAACATGCACCAAAATCATTCAGGCTAAGCATTTATGAGTTTTTAATATGCAAAACTTCAAGTTTGTGTTTGACTTATTATGTTCCTCAAAGTATTTTTATGAGGATTTCTAATTATCGCTATAGAATTCCTATTCAATATCACTGTTGTTTCTTTTCTGGAGGTTATAGGACAATCGCCTATATATGGTAGGACAAGGTGGGTGGTACAACTTAGATTACGGTCGATCTTCCTAATTAACCGTGTGCATTCCGAGCCTAGAGCACATGAAACTCATCACTATCTTGTAAGGACGGTAAGACCACTAATTGCGTTGAAATTCAAGTCAGCACAAGGTCAACAAATGTCAAACGACAAAATGAATGAGTTATAATTAGGATTATTAACGAAAACAAAATATTGGTGATGAGAGCTTACCCTGGACAAGAGACATATCAATGATTGCATATGATTTCTTGCAACAGAATCTCCAACAAATGCAAGAGATTTGCCTCTAACAAGTTCCAAGAATTGAATAGGGTCAAATATTGGCAACTCACAAGCATCAGGTTTCCACCTCCACTTTAAAAACTCTGTATCAGGCCTACCAAATTGCAAACAATTTTGATGTTGTTGAATTGCATTACATGTATCGTTTGTGTAATAAGGCCCTTCAGGATTTTTCACCCATTCCCCTGAAAATAAGTCACAGTATTCACTATCTGATACGTCAAATGACAAACTTCTTACATCGCCATCATTAGGTGGTTTCTTCTGGTCTGCTTTTTGTGGGACGAATTTAGGGACCGTGAAGTCACGTTGATGATGTTCGGATTTTTTACTAGCATGTTGATTATGTCTCTCGAGTTTTTTTCTAGGTTCAGGTAGTACTTTTTTATCTGTTATCTCACTTTTGGTCACGAATTTCGTACTTTTCTCATCTTCTTCAGGTAATTTCTCAGGTTTTTCTTTTTCTTCTTTTTTTATGGGTACGAATTTCGTACTTTTCTCATCCTCTTCAGGTAATTTCTCGGGTTTTTCTTTTTCTTCTTCTTTTATGGGCACGTTACAAGGTTGCGTGGGCATGTCCTCGACAGGACATGGATGCTTGACTTGCAAATCATTGTTATCCAAATGATCAACAGACTGAATTGTATCTTCTGAATTAGAAGAAATAACTTCTGCAATTTTCTTTTGAGAAGAATAACGTATAGAAGGATAGTAAATAGGAATAATTGTGAATAGGATGGCAATGACAATAAGAGGAGCAATTTTTGGTGCGGTCTTTCTTCGTGTTTGTGGCTTCCCTATTGGAAGTTCAGAGGATTGGAACTTCATGGAGAAAACTTTGTATGGACATTAATCAAAAAAATTAACGAGAAAATTATAAAAGGGAAGAAGAAGAAAGAAAGGGAAAAAAGAGAGGTAATGAGTGGAGAAAATATTAAAGAGTTTTTATGAAATATACGCATGTTGCGCTAAATTCATTAACAAAGTGATGGTCATCTCTTTACCAAACTTGGTAACACCATAAACTCCAAAACAAAAAATTAGTGCTGATATGATATAGGAGTATAATATTGAATCTAGTACACGTTTTTTATGGGATACTTTTATAGGAGTATTTTTTATAATGGTTGTATCCTACTAGCTTAATTTAGTGCCCCATAGATTCGATAAGATATCGCTCCCATCAGTATAGGCATGAATAATGCTAGATAAATAAAAACAAATTACCGTACCTAACTTTTTTGTGTCTACCAATGTATGAAATACTCAATCTCACAATATTACTAATCTCAGTATTAGTAATATATCCTATTCAGTACGTACTATTCTTATATATCTACCAAACGACCCCTTATTCAAATGAGGAAACATTGGGCCGTAGTCGAAATATTCAGAATGAATGAATTAGACCTACTGTTAGGAGACCATCAATTGTGAAACGAAAATCTTTCAGTCTGCTAAACAATAAACAATACACCTTATGAGTTATGAGGCTGAGCTTGGCTGGCCCTCTAAGATCAAGAAAACATATAAGGATCAAGACTTGCTTCTAAGCCCAATTCCCAGGTAACTCATATGGCTTTGGACCACACATCTGTATTGGGTTAAGGTTCGACAGGGTTGCTGAATATAAAAAAATCTATAAAATTCTTGGGTCATCCGATGTCAATACTCAATACTTTGGTCTGCATGGTCATTCTTGTCCTTTCTCCATTAACATATATAGATTGATGAAAGTAAATATAGTGCCCGTTTGGATGGGCTTTTGACTTTTGGTTTAAAAAGCTAAAAGTTATAAGTTAGAAATCCTAACTTATGGCTTTTGGCTTATTTTTTAACATTTTAAGCTAAAAGCCATAAGTTAGGATTTCTAACTTATGACTTTTGACTTATTTTAAGCATTTTAGTCAAAAATCAAGTGCTTATAAGCACTTTTTAAATTTACTCAAACACTTTAAAAGTGCTTAAAAACTATTTTTAGCTTAAAAGCACCTAAAATAAGTCAATCCAAACAAGCCCATAACCTGTTCTGAACTGGAAAAACATGCTGATAAAGGGTAAAAGAAAAATAAAAAATTACACAGTTAAGTCCAATTTATTGGTAGTACTATTTGGTTATTAAAGATAATATCGACAGGTTACTTTTTGTTGTATATTAAGCAAGTTGATAACCTAGAAATAAAGAAGTTAAACAACTTGTTTGGATCAATTAAATTACAATAATAATATAAAATTATTTAAATTGCAGTATATATCTTTTAATACTTTTACCTTTTTCCATCTTTTGGTCTAAAAACAATGAACTCCATAGCTCCATAGGCAATAGTACATTATAGCTGAGACAATAGTGAACACCCTCCATCCCATGACAGCTCTTTAAATAATTTGTGAATAAATGAAGGAATAACAGGTAAAGAAATGATCAGCGGAGACCGATCTAGAATTTGAAGTTTATGAATTTCTATACAAATCTCAAATTAATATTATAATACTCCCTCCGTTTAAAAAAGAATGACCTAGTTTGACTTGGCACGGAAGTTAAGAAAATAAAGAAGACTTTTGAATCTTGTGGTCCTAAATTAAAATTATGACAAATGTACCAAAATATCCTTGAATCTTGTGGTGTTAAACATGCCACGTTGAAAGTTGAAATTAAAGTATTTCCAAAAAAGAAAAGAGGTCATTCTTTTTAAAACGGACTAAAAAAGAAAGTAGGTCATTCTTTTTGAAACAGACAGAGTAATAACTAAGTTCACCATAAGATATCTATAAATATTTACTCATAATAAATTTCTTAATACAAATATAAAATCTAAACAGGAATTACTTGATTTAGGTGAACACATATTTTATATGAGTTTGTTTTATTACAGAGGGTTCTGGCCTCTGGTCCACATTTTATTGTAGAGCAGAATACATGTCACTGTATTAATTAAGCTGCTCAATCAATCAATTGAGGACTCGACATATACCCAAAGTTATGGTCAGCAAGCTGTTTGCCTCCTCCATCAATGATAAGTACCTTCACATTTTCTCGTTTATGATTTTTTTTTTTCCTACATTTTGTATTTTTCTTCATGTCTTATGGAATCTTATATGTACTTGTCATCAATTCTAGTGCCGTATTCTAATATTAAAACAATTCCTTATGAGAATTAATCAACTATCACTATCAAAAATATGTAAGAAAAATGAAGATCACAATTTTTTATAACCACATGAAGCCAAATATTTAAGAATGACAAGGGTAAAGACTCAAAAGATCTGAATATAATAGAAAAAGAAGTTTGATTAGGTCCCTCCGGCGGATCCTGAATTGATGTTTTATGAGTTTAAGAATATATCTCTAAAATTATGGATTTATATCCACACATGAATTTGTGTATTGTACTAGAAGTACTTAGGCCACGAGATCTGTTGAGCCGTCCCTACTGATATCGAAAGGTCGTATCTGCCTTTAGGTGATTGTGATAGGCTGATGTATAGCAGTCGAATATTTCAGGAAACAATAATATGTGCGTAGTATTTCTAGAAGTTCTCATGTTTTACACATAAAATAAGAAACGATTCCGCTACACTATCATTGAATGTCAAGACTGGTAATACTTTTCCAGCAAAAAGAAAGAAAAAAAGGATATTGGGATTCAAAAGAAACTGTATAGGCAATCCTAATCCCTGCTCAAATGAGCCAAGCCCAAGTCAAGGGTATCAAATATTCCAATGGACTGGTTAGATTATATTTGGATGAATTAGTAGGCGTTTGAACGTGAAAACCAAATCGGAGTTGAAGTTAAAGTTGTGTTTGGCCATGAATAAAAATTGGAGTTGTGAGTAAATTGGAGTGAAAAAAGAGAATTGCAAATTTTACTTGTTTTTCAAATTCCAGAGTTCAACTACGGAAAAAAGTAAATATTTTTTATGGTCAAACACCCCTTGGTAGGGGTCGAACCAAGGGGAAAGGACCCTTGCCATTCGGCCAAAGTAAGATCAAATAAAATGTGTCCCAAGGATCCCTAGGAAATTTTTTTCTTGAATTTGTTTTGTTTTAATTTGAAAATACAAATGTGTTTTACAACAAAATATTTCTGATAGAACAAATCATTTTCTATTAAGGTGTAGAGTAAATAATCACAAGCTCCGACGGCAATCCAAAATTTTTAAATATTTTTAATGCTAGATGAAATGATGAATAAAATGAGCAGTCCACATTAAGGTGTGTTTAGTATAGGTGTGTTTAGTATTTGAGGAAAATATTTTTAATTTTTTTTTTATATTTTGTTAGTTAAACTTTTGGAAAATATTTTATCTTGAAAAAACAAAATTCTTAAAAAAAAAAAAAAGGACTTCATGATGAAAGTATGGAAAACAAGTATCATAAGTGACATTCACACTAATTGTGTCCTCCCACCTTCCAACACACCTAACTCTTTAGCCCTCATTCCCATCGCTCCCATACTCCTGTCCTCCACCCCAACCTCCATAATATTTGTCTAAAATAAACTTCCGTCCAACAATACTTGTCCGTTGTACTAAAATAGAACAATACATGTTCAGTTTGAAAAATCAATAGATAATTTACCTTTTCTATCCATTTTATCCTTACTATTAAATACTATTCTTCACTCAATGCAATTCCTAAGACATTAAATTAATTATATTCAAAGGGTGCTATAGTAAAATTACTCCTATTATTTATTATTTAACATGTATGTCAAGTCAATAGTTGACAAGTATTGTTGGACGGAGGGGTTATAAAATACTTTTGGAAAAAGATTTTCTACTTATTTATCAAACATTAAAAAATGAGTAAAAAACACACTCATTTCCAAAAAAAATATTTTCCAATAAAACATTTTCCATTTATTTAAACACACCCTAACTTAGTAATGTAATGAATTCCTCCGAGGAGCAACTTAACTAATCTCCTTGTTTAGTAATCCGAAGAAGGATACTCGGGTAACTATTTGGATAATATCAAAATTACTTATTTAATGCTGTCACTAAAAAGGAAACTACGTTAATCAAACGAAAATGTTTATCCAAACCAAACAGAAAAAACTGTTACGAGGAGAAAAATAAATGGTCAAGATAGAGAATCTTTGATAGATTCCTTCCCCCCAATACTTCACTTTCCTTTTTTTTTTATAAAAAAAATTAAATAAAGATTTGTAATTATTTTTGTGTTAAAGAGTCTTTTAAGAGGTTACATAGAGGAAGTGAATAACATCTTTTCACATAGAATACGTTGTGATTATTTTTTGAAAAAAGCACAATACCACATGTTCGTACTATCTTTTTTGCCTACAAATACATGTCCGCTTCCTTAATTTTTACTTAAGAAAATTCTGAATTCTCTCCTTTCTACCAATACTTCCAGCAATTGCAAAGTAAGTTCTAAATGTGATTCAGTTGTTCTTTAAGTTCATTGTAGACTGGGGTTTAAAGTACCACTGCACTAGTATGGTATATCCATTTTATCCTGGAAAAAAATACGCTTATACCTCGAGTATTAAGTGAGATTAAGCCTCTTAAGGACACACTGCGAATCTAGTGAACTCAAATACAATCCGGTTTCATCTAGTGGGTAGCGGCACTGGGTGGACGGTCTATCCTCCCTTAAGTGGTATTACCAGCCATTCTGGAGGAGCAGTTGATTTAGCAATTTTCTGCTTCTACTTTTAAAAAGTTGTACAATATTTTATTTTTGAATACAACAAAGCATAACATTTTGCAATTTCACTATACATTGCAATTGTAAGTTCAAATTCCATCAATTGTACTGCCTTCTCGTCCTTATCCTCTTTTTCTTTATCCTTCTACACCAAAGTTTTAAGTGTGAATTCAAACCCATAGTTCCTATTTAATTTCCATAATCCCAAATGTAATTCAATGTTTTCTTTCCAAGAAATAAAAAGGGAATAGAATTCATCAAGGGAGTAGTCAACGTCTTTTTCTTGTACTCCATATATAACTGAAATATACGTGGTCCACTTTTAAAAACTGTTCAAATGCCTTCATTGCATGATATCCAACCGTTATTCATTCACATTATCTCCCTCACTTGGCTTTCCTCCAAACGTCACCTAAAACCAAATTAACCCCCCACCCACCCAAATATCCCTCCTTTCTCCTAATTTCTTTGGTATTACCACTACTATAAAAGCAGCCCCTTGTTTTATATTCAGTGCTTACTAACATCACTCAAATTCCTTTTAAGCCTTTGTCACCCTTGTATGATTTTGCTTTACTTTCTTGGTATACTTTCTTTTATCTGTTTTTTCTTATCTTTTCTGTGTACAATCTTTTTGGATTTGTACTTATGATGTTACTATTTGTTTTGCAGGGTGCTATTAATTAATTGAGAAGAAAAATGATGGGGTTTGAGAGATTAATGGTGAATTTGAAGACGAAATTGAGGAGGTCCTTTAAAATGAAGGAATCATATGACAAGATTGAGAAGAGTGAAAGCATGAGAGTGGAGATTAGGAGCAAGAAGGCTCGTAAGCTCATTGAACAGACTCTTAAAATTGCTGATTCCCCCAAATCCAGAAGCTATCCTTTCTAGTATACTCCCTAATAATCTGTTTAGTACCTTGTAATCACAAATTTCGTGTCATCTTTTATGATAAGGAATCAAACTAAATGCACAAGTTTAGTGGGATCTCTATCCTCTTCTCTTCTAATTTTCGTCACACGCGCACAAATTTGTTTGCTTTTAGACGTTTAGTATTTGAAATTCATTGCTACACTTAAGCTGAGGGTCTTTCGAAAACAGTCTCTTTGCCTCCCACGAGGTAGTGACAAGGTCTGCGTACACCTTTATCCTCTCCAAATTTCACTTATGGAATTTTACTGGGTATGTTGATGTAGTAGTTGAAATTCATTGATTCGATATGATTTCACGTGAAACAATTGTATTAAAAAGGAAAAGCACTCAGAAGTTCTTCATTTTGTTCAAACTCGAAATCTTTGGTTCGCATGTTCTAAATATGTTAAGTTGTGTTAGTTTTGAAAATAGCGACTATTCACAGATTAAGTTAACAAACATTCGTTGCATCTTTCTCTCTCAATAAATTTAGAGCAGAGCACGTTTTAGTTATTTGATTTGTCTGGCCTGTTTAAGCCTGAAATCTTGCATTGGCAGCCACTTATTTTTTCACCTTCTTATACTTTCCTGTAGAAAAGAGAGGAGTGAGTTTTATCAGTTGATATAAGACATCTAATGTAACAACTTTTTTCCTTCCCCCCTTTTTTGGGTAAAATTTATGATACTTCATATTATTTTATTTAAGTTTTTAACTAATAGAAGTTCTTCAAAAGAAAAACATAAGTTGAGTGAACATTTGAGTTTTTCTTTGAATTTGTTGGAAATTGAATTGCTGGTGATTTTTTAGAATAGAAAGTTAATCACTTGAGAATGGATTTAGAAGATTCATTTAGTCAACAACTAATTTGGTATAGAAGCAATTGATTAATTGAATGATTGGATGTTGATACTTAATAGTAAGTGACATTGTATTTACTGTACCTATAGAATTCCCCATTTCAATCTTTGTACTAGTCAACAAAACTATTCAGGCTTTGTACTAACCACCTCAACCTTTGTAGTTATAAAAAAGCCCCCAGCTCAATCTTTGTAATCTTGTGTAACAAGGAAAATTTATAAATGCGTATGAATCTCTGGTAGATTGGCCTGCTTCTTACCAGATCTACTCGACTATCACTATTTTTTAGGATCTACAATAGAATAACTAACATTGTTTAGCGGGACTGATCCAAGAAAAGAAAAAACAAAACAGAAGAAATTAATTTAGTATGGTATGCTGTGTCTTTATTGTTAAACTATTGCCTAGAATGAGATGTAATTAGCATGCAATAAGACAAATGATGAGTCATTGACAGAAAAAGCAAGATAAAAAGCTATAAAAACGAAAACACAAATAAATTAAAGCCATGCAAGTTTGGCTTTGTGCCTACTTTTGATAAGTCAGCACAGCTAATATTTTTTTAGGCAAAAAGATGGTAACCAGAGTACGGTAATGAAGAGAAAGTGAGAGATCAAAGCACTACATGTCTCTATGGTGATGTGGATATTGTCTGGACATATCCTCTGTGTCAGCTGCTGGATCTGTTTTCTACATTTTTATGTTTTTCCCCAGTTGGCATGAGAAATGCTTCTTTATATAAGATGTAAAAAAACAGTCCGGTGTACTAAAGCTTACGTTATGCGCGGCCTTGGAAAGGGACGAATCACAAGGGTTTATTGTATGCAGTCTTAACCTGCATTTCTGTAAGAGGTTGTTTCTACGGCTTGAACCAGTGACCTCCAGATAACATGGCAGGGACTTTACCAGCTACTTCAAGGCTCCACTTCTTTATAAGATGTAATCCACCATAAATTAGAAAAAAATTATAAAAAGAAATTCCGTTAATCATAATGACATTTTGTACGCAGACCTTACCCCTATCTCAGAGGTAGAGAGGTTGTTTCTGATAAACCTTGGGTCAAGAAAAGAAATAGTCCAAAAGAAGCAACAAGAGTGAAAGCATAACAAAGCATATTGAGTAATAACTACAACAAAATAGTATGATAATCGAAGTACAAGAAACAGGAAAATAACAAAAATCGAAGAGCAAGAAACTACGTTAGCATAATACTATGACTACTAATATGAACGGATAGCAAGACAAGGCACTAATACCTAAATAAAAGAGTATTAAAAATAAAATAGCGTAGATCACCAAAATTTTTACTTTATCATAAAGAATACTATAAAGTATAAACCAACACTTTGTTACTATGTTGCTGAAATTTATCCTTGCTGCATATGAATTTGTCGAATTGGGGAAAGATAGTTAAGTTAGCCAATTATTTGTGACTGGAAATGATTTAAAGTTCTCTTTTCAGCATAAAAAGAAACTGTTCAATACGAAGCTTGGTTTGATGCAATGCATATTCCTAGAATTGTGTGTAACTTAAAAGGCACCTTCAAGGAGGCCGCCCACATATGCTTACTAGTTACTACTGTCGTGAAGAAATGGTTATATTCTGCTTGTCTTGTTCTGCCTTCTTTTTCTTGTCCAAGACAAAGCTTAATTAAATCTCATTGGTCCTTAATTACATCATTATCCACATAAGAGAGATATAAGCAGACCAACACTATATTTACGGGCTAAAAGAAATACTCAAATTATGAAAAATTAAGGTTCAAAATTTCAGTACACACGGGAAAAAAAATGATTTCATACCTCAATGAAGCCTTGGGGACAGAATTGCTCCTTATTTGTATCAGTGAAATAGCAAGGCCTGATGAAATAATTGAAGGCCGTGCAAATTCCTAACAATACCACCATTGTCACAAAACGAAAAATAAAAAAAGTATATAGTCTTAAATCACTTTTTTAGTTGGGAAATCTTAATAGTTCAATTGGTTGGAAAATTGAACTTTCACCTTGTCGGTGAAAGTTAGATTCCCACCTTGTAATTCCCTCGTCATCTTCCCTTCCTGTACCCCCATATTTTTATTTTTTAAACAAAAAATTTCTTTAGTTTGAAAGTTGATTTGTTATTCCCTCACATCGGATTTGACAAAAATACATTGAAATAAAACCATAACATAGAAAGTGAAACAGCTAACAGCCCAATATAGACAAACATATTAACCTGCCGGGTAGTTCTGAAATTTGGTTAGATGAACGCATTTGCCCGACTTATATTAAAGTCATGTCATTTTCCACTGTTAATGCAGCTCCATGTCTCACATTCCAGTCGTCATCTGCAACTGCAAGCAACTTCAGATTTATGGATCTCCCCAACAGCTTTTATTGATTCCCATACAAACAGTATACTGAAGCGTTACAGCAACCTAACTGCAAATTATCAGCCAAATAAACAAGAAAAAGAATAAAAATGATAAAGTTTTTAACACAGTCAAAGAATTAGCTGGTAGGGATATCATTATCAACATCAAGTCATGAACTCGTCGATTATAAAACCATTTTGTTTGTAACATCAATTGCTCCTTGGGGATTTTTTAGCTGCGTAGGATTTCTAAGTAACAATATATTTTCCCATGAGGTTGCCGCCTTTTCTTTATTTTAATTTTCTCCCATGATCTCTATTATCTTTTCAAATCATTTTCAAACTGGCTCTGATACATGATATATAGCAACTTATTATCTTTATGAATATTCTTGAACAGCTTTTGATCAAGCAAAAATCTAAGAAATTCCAAGTCAGTAGACATTTCAATGCTCAAAAACTCAAGGGCCTTTTGGGAAAATAAAGAATTTTGTCAATAATATGCAAACTTGACATATAAGTTTCCATTTTCCTAGGGATGAAAATTACAACTAAAAAATGAACAAAGATGAGAAATGGAGAGAAAGAAGGGCAATGTTGGAGCGAGAGGAAAACTAATTTACTTCTCTCTGCAGAGCTTTATTTTACTATCAAAGAATGTGAGAACACGTCGTAACTATATGACAAATCTATTGTAGCCATTAGCCTTGTTGCAAGCTTCCTGCCAAAGATTACTTGATAAACATGCCCCAGGGCCTGTATTTATTATGGAGAAACATGATGATAGACATGACAATATGGTGATAGCCACATTACCTGATCAATAGAATAGTCCTCCAAGCATGCTAATCACATCTAGGATAGCAGAAAATTTGTAGACCACTGCATCAAATTCGCGTCTGGGGAAGCAAAGGAGGATCCGGGGAATAGGAATGAACACACAGATTCTGGCAGAGATTACATTTTACCAGTAGTTCCTCAGTTTCCCAGTGAGAACATTGACAACAAACTGGTGCTATCAATGGCTACAAAAACAAAATATCAAATGTAGAGCTCAATATATAGATCAGGGTGCTTAGGAAGTATAAAAGCTCCTAGTGAGAAAACTTCAATAATTGAGAGAAATAATCTGAACAGCATATGAATAGAAAGAAGGGACAGACACAAATTACTATATGATCTTCCAGTTTTGCTGTTGAACATGGGAGTTAAATTGAAAAGCAGCTTTGCTATTCCATACAACTCCGTCTCAATTCACAAAAGGCACATTAGATGTACTTCTCCGGTTCTCTCTTTTTACGTGAGGCAGTTCACATAAAACAGCCAATTAGGTGTAGGATTGAAAATGACTTGGCACAGAAATCTTAATTGTGAACTCTGGCATTCAGGGGGAACATCCTTTGACATTTTATATGAAATGTTTTAACATGATCATCCTGACTACACCACACCCCATCCAGCCTCCTTACCAGGAAGCAAAAGGGAAATGAAACGGGATGGGACTACTATCTATGTACATTAACTGTTATAAAAGCTTTTGGCAATAAATACTGTATCTCCAAGTTTGGTTTCTGTAAAATGTCCAGTGCAAGCACAATAGCTTACAGTTGGCAATCAGAGGTACTTCTACTGCTAACTATGTTAAACACTGTGGGAAGAAGAACTTTAGAATGCAAAATATGAAGCACATCCACTCAGCAAACTTACGTTAGAAGGAAACATTGACGATTCTATAATCAGAAAGTTGTCTATCAGAGGTACTTCTACTAGTAACTACGCTACATTATAAACAGTGTGAGGAGTGGACTTTATACTGCAAAATATGAAGCACATCCACTCAATAAGCTTACATTAGAAGGGAACCATGATGACTCTCCAATGAGAAAGTACATTTACATCCCTTCCTTGATGATTTTTTTGGAATAGTTTGAGAGTAGTTCTTTTTATAGATAGGGACAGCATTCTCCAGCTTTGTAGTGGCAATAAAACTATCCTTGCACAAAGCGCAACTGAGAACCTTCCATCGATGCATATGACAAGGATTTTGAGAGGTAAATATCAACTGAAATAAATTTCAACAGCCAAGCATCAAAGCTTCACTTACATTCAGAGGAAGTATAATTTTGAGTTACAGAAATTATGAAGAGAAAGAAAAATATTTTTTTTAAAATGAATAAACTTATGTAATAAAGTTGAATCCACCCAAGGGACATAATCCTTCTCTTCAATTTCATTATAAGCTGTTGATTCTTTGGAGTGATTGAGTGGATTAGTTTCTCTAAATAGTGGAATATCCAATTTTATTGGTCCTACTTCCTGTCCACAGCAAAATGTTGAGTATCAGAAACTAGAACTTCACCAATAAGAGTGAAGTTTATGTGAATGAAAATAAACAACAGTTCCAACTTCATAAAGAGCAATTCATCAGGATCAATACTCAATAGCTCCAACTTAGAAAGAAATCTCTATGTAAATTTCAGTCCAGAAAAAGATGTCAAGACACGATGACACAGAGATAAGCTGCACAAGAAAAAATAGACCGCCATAGAAAAGCCTACGTTAAAATTACTAACATATCATTGAACCATTGTCACTCTCAAATTTCTTCCCCTAAAATATCCAACAGACATAACCAATTAAACGATCATCTATGTGACATAGACTATGTAAATACCTCAGAAACGCACAGAACAACTTGCCTAGTATAAACAAAAGCCGAGCATATCTCTTGGATTAGGTTTCTCTTCTTTGGCATTTTTGTTTTACTGAAAAACGTTATACGTGGAATTATCTATATTGAAGTTTGGGCCGCAGAAACTTGGCACAACTGACTTTTAACAGAACAGTTAGCATTAGGGCGGAAGAAAACTGAGTTTTCCTGGCTAAAGGATTTCAGATGATCCACCACAGCGACTAGCGAGAGGTTTAGCAGAGATTAATCTATGGAGAAAACTATACGTAAATCAACTACACCTCAATCCCAAACTAGTTAGGTCAGATTCCTCTTTATCCGCGTTTTAGAAGTTGGAGTAGAAGGAGTCAGGCAAACAATTGTAAGGAAAAAAATGGAAAGGATTCTGTTTAATGATTGAGTTCCGGATATAGAAGGCGTACTAAATGAGTGGATTGGTTCATAGAACTGACAAAATTTGCGCCAGATTTAGCTACAATTAGATGAGATTAAATCTCTGGGAATCATGATCCACTGATAGTTCAGGAAAAAAAAAACGATGAATATTCTGAAATAAAAGCTTATATTAAAGCAAATGGATGCAATCTCACAAGAAGGTAAGGCAAAACTGAAGGTACCTAACGTTGGTATGCTGTGGATTTGGCCTTTGGGTCATCTTCTTCCCTGGAAGCTCTGGTGATGGTCCTCAATAATTCCTTTCCCGGGAAAGCGAAAATTTTGAATTTCCAGTCAACCCTCGCGGTTTTTATATTGAAGCCTGAAAGAACTTTCGGGTCTGACCCGACTTTTGTTTTACGGGGTATATTAACTTCAAAAAATTTCAATATTAGGCGTACCTTCTGTTATAATTTGAATTTTTTGTAACGGCGATGGCATAAATGAACCAAACTTTTAACGGATGACATAAATGAGTCATTTCTAATAGTTCGATGGCATATTTGAGTCTTTTTCCTTTTTAAAAAACCACCGTTAAAAAAAATGGCATGAATGAACCTTTTTTGTAACGGCGATGGCATAAATGAGCCAAACTTTTAATGGATGACATAAATGAGCCATTTTCAATAGTTCGATGGCATATTTGAGTCTTTTCCCTTCTAGAAAAAGGAAGTAACTAGATTCTTTGATAAATTATTTATACATATTAGGTGGATTTTTAACACAAATACAGGATATATTCAAACATGGTGTCCCACATTAATTGAAAGAATGAATGTATATGATTTCGGGTAATCCTCAGTTGTTATCATAAGCATAAGCATATCTTGTGTACAAGATAAAAACAGTAATTATGAAAAGAAGAGAGATTCTGTAGTTGTTATCAATTCATCTTAAGCAGAGACAACAGTGTGAAGAAACCAACAGAAAGTCTACATATAGGAGTAGAAGCCAGCAATACATAATGTACAAAATTCAACATATATTAATTCTTGCTGATATGCTCATTCCCACTGGCACACAATTTTCTGAGTGTTCTTGAAATTGAAATTGATCAACAAACTCCCATCCATTCTTCTAAACACAAAACTCTCCACCAAAACATAACAACTAAACTTTCTCCAATATCCATTCTCACTTTCTATCTCCTCTACACCTTCCACTCTTACATCACTCTCTCCTCCATCATACCATCCCCTTCTTTCTTGTATCCATTTCATTTTCTCAATAACAGCACTATTCAAACCAACTTTCTCTACTGTACATTTATTTCTATATTCCTCTTTTACTCTAAACCAAACAACCCCTCTACTTCCTTCTTCATCTTTCACAGCTTCCGTTCCACTTATTAAAGTTAACAACTTCCTCACACGCGCGTCGACCTCAACATGTGCCCGGTTTCTTCTTGTTACATTCTCACAAGAAAATATTTGCTCCCACCAACACTTAAGTGTCACTTCATAGAACAATGATTTATTCATCTGTACTTTAGTTCGAATTTTTTCCTCTTTTACTAGCACACATGGACAATACCATTTGCCAAGAATTACTGGAACGGAACGTTTGGAAGATGCTGGAATATTTAATTCAGGGGTATCTGAATCTGATGGTTGAGAGGATAATTGGAGGCCTTGAGTTTCTTTCAAATTAACTTTAAGTGAATTGATACTATTAACGTGCCACCCTTTTTTCCTGAGGAATTTCGGAGGAACGCCATCGTAGGCTACAGATTTAGCATAGAAACCACCAAGATCATATGGACAAATCTCGAATTGTTGATATGGATCTTTGTGATTAAAAGGCTTGGGATTTAGATCATTCATCGAATTGTCAAAGCAACAACTATCCATATCTGCTTCTTTCCATGCTGTATAGGCCCTCCTACATGAATTGATCGAAATGAACAATTAATATACAAGGAAGAATAAAGTACTCACACGATCAAGTCATTTATAAGATAATAATTACATATAAATCTCTACACTAAGCATTACTAGTTGATAATCTGATTAAATGGAGTAACTAACTAGTTATCGCATGTTATAGTACATGAAGTAACTATATGACCTATAGTAGTCAGCCTAACCATAGTCTCACGGTATATAACATGAAATTAACCTTATGATTCGAATCTTAAGTAGGGGCTTAGTATGCCCGACCTGACCTTGGCAACTTCCAGCTTCACTCACTCAACAACAGTCAGTGGTGGAGCCAGGAGTTCAAGTAAGGGGATTCTTAAAAAAAAAAAAAAAAACTTATGCAAAGGAGATTCAACAACTTATATATATACCAAAAAAATCATATTTTTTCCTATCTACATAGTGTAATTTTTCAACAAAGGGGTTCAATTGACCCCCTTGCACCCCTCTGGCTTCGCCCTTGAGTCAACAACACCATTATTCAAGGCAAGTAGGATAAGTGCATATAACCTAATTAAATCCGAAGATCCTTGTATAGGATACGCGAAAATAAGGTATGTACCCTTTATATCTGCCTTTGGCTTTGATAACATAGTAGCGGCTGGATGCTGGGGACTGATCAAGAACAGGTAAGAACCAAACTTTATGAACACTAGGTTCACCAAACTCTGGATTATGAACAACTTTCAAGACTCTATCTTGAGGAAATGGGAGCGTAGTGATACTCCTATGCTTGCAAATGCCCCAGCAAAAAGTGTCCATTTCTTCTGATTCTCCATCAGTTAGTACTAAATACCCAGTAATTGTTGGTGGATTTGTAGGATATTTTGTAAGTGCTTTGGGGAAGTTCCGGTACAGAGAGCGTGGTGCTGTGGCAAACATTTTTGCTAATTTTGTGCCAATGTTTGATGGTTGATTTAGGCTTGGAAGTTATTTATACTATGAAATTATAATGTTTTCTTATGAGAGAAGGAATATACATATAATGCTTCTATGTCTTAGTGACTCTTACGTACTGATAAGATATAAAGTTCAGTCATGATAATCTGTTGAAAAGGTGAGGAATTATAATACTACTAGTAATAAAGATTCAGCCATAGAGGGATAAAGAACGATGTAATTTAAAGTGACAACATGTACCAACAAAAAGACGCACTTGTAAAGTCTTAAAATAAGTATTAATATATGGACACTCGAATTATGATAACTCCTCAAACTTGTCATTAACTTTTATTTAGATATTCAAATTATCACATGTTTCAATTGAACACATTATAAGATATTCATGTTAGATATTTATGGCTCAAATTTTAGTAAAGTTTTTACGTGTTTTCTTAAACATCTATTAATAATATGTCTAATATAAATACCTTATCATGCATTTGAGTGCATAATTAGCACTTATCATAAATTTAAGTATCTAAATAAAATTTACTAATTAATTTAAGAGCTATCGATGAATTAAACCTCACAAAAGGTAAACGAAGCTAAGCAAGCTCTAGAAAAAAGAAGAAGCAAACAAAAACAATGATTGGCAACTCAATTTCCACTTACTTTATAGGATATTGTTATTTGCCGATGATACATAAAGATATATAGTGCCTTAACGGGCAGCTCTTTTAGGGTGTGGGCAGTGGCCATTTGTTCAAATTTGTACAAACAATGGATAAAGCAAACTTTGGTATCTTTAGTTTTTGTCCAAACAAGTAAAGCAAATAATTACACTGGAACCGATGAAGTGGAGTGGACACCATAGTTTTAGCTCAAACTGAGTAATAATAATAGTCATCTTTATGCACCCATCCAGTGCTCACAGTAAAGTTATAAAGTAGGCAATGAGTTAACGTATTCACATAGTAACTACGTGTTATATTTGCCCCCACCACACACATAATTAAAGGAACTGAACACTCTTTTAAGTATATAAAAAAGGGATAAACGTTCAAATTTATCATCGACTTTATTTATCCACAGTTGAAATTTGGAAACAAAAATACCACTCTCTATGTTACACTTTCATATCACATTTACATTTATTACTAATGAAACTCCACCTGGACCATTTATTCTTGGATTTATATTGGCCAGCCCTATTTCTTAAGCCTCGTAAACAGTTACACCTGGACTTATTGGTTAGCTAGGTTTTTCTTGCTCTTTAATTGCTAGTCCTTGACAGCTTGTTTTTTGGATGCATGGTTATTCCATATCGTTCCATAATGTATTACTATATTCAAGGAAGATAAAGGGTTGGTGTTCTGAGTTGGTATGTCACGTAGCTAAAATGGATGATGTTAAATGAGGAAAGAACAAATTTGAGCCACTTTTATATCATTAAGAGTATACATGAATTGATAATATAATGTTGTATATATATATATATATATGAAATGATGTATAACAAAAAGTGATATTAATTAAAAAATTCTCGATAATAGAGGGAAAATATGACTAATTTTTCTGGTATGTCTCGATATATAGAAGCGGCCTAAAGCAGCTGACCGTTGTCATGCCAGCTTGCCAACATGGGGCTTATTTTGGTATTCTCTAATTTATATTTTGTAAACGTATTGTGCTTCATTGCTTAGGTCTGAAATAGTAAAATAGATGTTGAGATAGTAGGAGGTACTTAATTAGGCTCTTAGAGATTCATATTTGAAGATTTAAAATTTAATTATGTTTTTCTTTCATGTGGATAATGATGAAAGATATATTTGATTGGATAATGATGTAACTTACTATCAGCTTTAGTTAACCGATTTATAAAAAAATAAAAAAAAGATTACAATTAGCTTTGTGTTTGGAAAAGCATTTAACTTAAAAAAGAAATTAAAGTTTAGAGGATAGGAAAGAAAAATTCACTTAAAAAGATTATCAAAAGCACTGTTTTATACTTAAAACTCCTCTTTCAAATTCTTTTTTTTTTTTTTCCAAAATTCAGTCGTATGCATAGTCAAATGATGTTTTGATTATTTTTTTTTCCCTGAAAAAAGTAAATAAAATTTGTATGAAAAAATGGTAGCTAAATTGTTGGGCGCGTGACACGGCCATTAGCATCTAGTAAGGACTAAGGATTAAAAAAAAAGAGTATTGGTAGTCGGACCGACTACCTATATAGTATTTTAACTTACCTATTGTCTATTGAGATTCTGCTTCTTCTTTTTAAGTAACTAGTATAGGGTACGTGCGTTGCACGTGTACATCACGTCAAACCGTTAATTACTATAAAATGTATAAAATAAGAATAAATTATTGAAAAATAGCAATTGACTTTAATTAAAATATAGTATTTTGTCTTTTGATTTCAATAATAAAAAATAAAATTCAATGTCTTGTTTTGTAAATTAAATATAATAATTCAGGTTTGCAAGTTAATATATTTACTGTCCTATTTTGTTTCTTCTTTTTTTTCTTCAATTTTTAGGCAGATAACTCCTTGATACTTACCAATCCATTTCTTCTTGTTGTAGTACAACCTTTTCATGAGCTTGTTCTTTATAATTTCAAGCATGACTACTATAATTGCTTTGTCTATTGAATCAAGTATCTGCAAATTGTAACAGTGTCAATGATAATAGTGCCCACGCCATCAAAGAATAAAAAAGATCAAGTTATTAAGGATTTATTGAATCGTTCACGCAGATTACTCAAGAGCATATCACATTTGTTATGTGTTTCGAACAATGTACTTCTTATCTCACTGTTGTTCATCCACAACAACCATCAAATAAGATTTGCTTACATGTTTTAGTAACATACTGGAATCAGCTAATTCAATAATAGTAAGGACTCTGAGATGATTTAATAGTTCGCGCATCCATCCAACAACTTTGTGATACTGAATAACAAATGTGGCATATGTGATTCCAACCATCCGAAGCTTCAGATCGAATCTACAAATTTTTAAAGAGATTAGTTTCTATAAATTAGAGCATGTAGATTAAATAGTACTATTTGTAAGGCAAAGCTAATGATTGCAATTTGCAAATCAAACCTATCAAATAAGTACTCGGCAATCAGCCAATTACATTATCTATAGTCAAATCAAATCAACTCTCCGTAAGACCAAAACAAATATCTGTTTTATAATATGTTGCAGCATATCACAATATCTATCAAAAGATAGAGATGCAATAGTTAGCTAAACAATAAAATAAAAGCTACACTCTACCTTCTTACAACTAAAGCAAGAAAAATGTATACCTTTTCAACCTTTTTCGGGGCGTCACATTAGTTGGCGTGGTCTCTGACTCTCCGTCATTAAAAGCACGTAGATTAAATGCTTTTGTAGCTAGCTTTCTTGAGGGCAGTCGAGCAGTCGAATGATAATCGTCGTTTTTGTCTAATATCCTGAAATTGAGACATCATAGGCAACAATAGTTAAACTTTCTCCTCCAACCCATTCCTTTCTCCCACCAACTCCTTCAATGACCTCCCATAGAATTTTACATGATATGAAAAATCATTCCCATGAATTTTCTATCTGAGAAAATAATAATCCTATTACGTCGAAAAATAGACATATTCGGTAGCATTAAGACCCCTCAACTATCTCATTAAGTGTTTAAAAATACCACAAGTATAAGAAATCAACATATCGTACCCCAACCCAATAAATTTCACCAACTTTCTCCTGGTTATCTTTTGAAATAAGTTATTTGAAAAGATCATATCGATATTAAGATGAGAATCAAACCAGGATATTCTCTCCCTATGGGAGGTACAATATATTCTCGCCTTGAAAGTGACCTCCTAAAGAGTAAAGAATAAGGACACACTTAATCTTATACTACTGAAAAGAGAAGATATATCAAGTTACAATCTCAATGCAAAGACATTTTCCACTGCAAAGCTTCCTCAAGAAGTCTCTACTTTGCCATGCAAATGACACTCATCAACTCCACCACGACGTGCCTACAAGTGGAAAGCTAGAATGAGCAACAAAAAAAGATATGCAAATATAGGAGCAATTTGAAGATATTCAAGTTAAAAAAGGTAAGATTTAGTAGGACATGCCATATCAATCGTGGAGCCATTAGAGATCTTAAGAAATTACTTGATCATACTACAACTTCATGTCATAAGTAACCCAATACCGTATTCCTTTGCATAGAAATTCAACATAGCTTTCAAATCATCTGCAGCGTATTTTGTTTCCCTTTTCCCCAAAGAAAAGTAGCTCAAAAGCTAGAAATCAAAAAACTAAATGAAACAAACTCCAAAACAAGCTAGTTATTCATCAAATTGAAATATGTACGCATAGCCCTATTTAAGGACTATACCTGACAGTGAAATAATGAGCAGCTTAGAAAGGGAAGGATTATCACGAAAAGTTTTAGAAAATCTCTCGATTTTGCTTAATCTAAATAACCAAACTCAAAGGATGAGAAACTACAAGAGTAATACTACGATTAATAGTACCGCTAATAGTACATAAGAATAAGCGAGAAAATGCAAGCTTAACTATGTAACTAACCGTCCACCCTAATTTGTGCCCTCCATAACCTCCTATCTAAGATCATGTCTTCGGTAAGCTGAAATTACGTCATCCCTATAAAATTTGCAAAAGAGACAAAAAAATACTACAACAATTTAATAAAAAAAACATAATCAAGAACAAGAGTTTACCTTTAAAATATGTTGGATCTCATTATTCAGAAAAATGTGACACCAGAGGTATGATCTTGAAACTGTAAGCGGCTATAATAGCTTTGGATCCACCGGAGTATACAAATTTTGTATACGCACGTTACATTGGAGTTCATGAATGTGAGGGACCAAAGACACAACACCAAGATGGGTGTCACCAGAAGTTGACAATACCTTAAAGACACCATCACCAACCTCAAGAACTGCGGGTAAAAAATTGTTACAATTGCCACAAACATGGAGTTCACAAAGACATGGATAAAGTCAAGACGTTAAAAAGACATTCTATAGTAGTATTCCCAATACTACGTTAAAAATACATGCATCTATCAGAAATATTCGGGGTATTTGAATTGACTTTTTTTTAAGTAGCTTATAAGCTAAAAGCCAAAAGGCATAAGTTGGCGAATACCCAATTTTTAACTTATAGCTTATTTTTGTACCTTTTTAGCCTAAAAGAAAGAGCTTAAAATTCTTTTTGTGTTTTCCAAACGCCTCCAAAAATTTTAAAAAGCTTAAAAGCCAAAAATATATGGTTACTTACAAAGAGAATTCATACTTTCCAGTTGCATTGCCAATTTTGTTTTCAATATCTCGAGAGAATTACTTGGATTGTATCCAAGACCAACATATTTGTCCTGCAAAATTATCATTATTGTTATTGGGTATCAACCATCAGTTATACACTAAAAAAATTTAGAAATAATAAAGTAAAAGAAAAAGAATAGCGTCATGATAAATTATGCTACAAAGCTTAATACAACCTATTACAATTACACCGTTAGAAAAATAATTATCATGTGCAAGTAATAGTCAAGATACTCAAGATTAATCATTTGGATGAGCAAAACATATCTCTAACGACAGAAGACTTCTTGTCACCAAGAAAAACCTAAACAAAGAAACATCACAACAATAAAAATCATAAATAAAGAAATCGTGTCGCGTCTTTTTAAGATGTCTGTATATGTAGGTTTTTTTTTTAGGACTTGCTCTATTTATTTATCAAGATTATAATCAATATAATAAAGCTAATTAAATAATAATTGAGGAAAAAAAGTGAAATATTACAGAATCTTTTAATGAAGGACAAAAAATTCAAACAACATTTCTAAAGTCCTTCACACTTTTAATATACGCGCTTTGCACGTGTGTCTATATCTTTAATGTTAACCAAGTAAATGATCCTTAAAATAATTTTGTTTTAATTTCACAATATATATAGCTAGTTTAGTTTCTCGTTTTTCCATTTTACTATTATTGTATATTCGTTTCTGACCAAATAACACAAAATGGTCCCTATGAACCAATCACATACTTCTTATGATTATTGAGTTCTTTGGTCATGTAAAATTCCTTTTCTAACTTCAATTCAGATTTCTTAGACAAATCCTTCATAAACTCTTTTTCTTCTTCATAATAATACTAATACTAATAATAATAATATTAATAAAGGGACATGGCTACATAAGTTTGCAATGGTAACAAACAACAATTAGTATTCAGAGATGCATGTTTTAGTTGACATAATAATAGGGAAAGAAGGCTAAGAACTATGCAATGAAAAACGTAGGCGTACCTTTTTTGTCTTTATTTTCTTTTGAGTACTGATCCTCTTTTCTTTGCCTTCCAATCTCCTTTCTGCTACAAGGAAAATATTCAAATAGATTTTATACCAAATCAAAAGTATATGAATTTAGTCGCCAAAAAATAAAAAGAGGAGGAGACAATAACTTCTAAATTATATTTTTAGAGGCAATTATCGATGACAATTATATTTTAACACTCTTTGTAAATGTCCGAAAAGTCTATAGCGACATTAGATTCAATGACAATTAACTAATGTCGGTAAAAACTTTAACTCTCTTTGTTAAAGTACATATTTATTACCGCTAGAATCCTTTATTGTTGTAGTGAGAATACAATGTCGATCCCTAAATCACTTTAAAAAAGCCTAAATCACTTTAAAGAAAACAGTGAATTCTTTAAACTTTTTTTTTTTCATCTTTCAACTAATTGTGGGAATCATTGGACATAAAACTTTAATTCAGCCAACACTTTTCGGTAAAGTTTGATGAAGGAGTAAGATGATATGTTGGTTGAAGGGTAAGACTGGAACCTGAATCGATTTGGAGGCAACTCTTTGTCGGAGACTTGCGACCTCTGGTATGAAGCGTTTGCATCTTTCCTCGGGCCTTTTAGGTCAATATGTTGGACGAGCTATATGACTCCTAATGGGATTTTAATTAGATGAATCGTTTTTAATTTAGACAAGGAATTAATACAAATGGAAAATTTCATATATTTATTATATTCAATATTTAATATAATTCGATGAAAATAGTAAAAAGACGATTTTGTCTATTGCAAAGTCTTTTAATGAAGGGCAAAAAGTTCAAATCATTTTTCTAAGGCTCTTCACACTTTTAATATATTATATATATATATATTATATATTATAGATATAGATATAGATGAGTGAGGAAAATATATAGGGTAACGGCATCGTTTCCACCTTAAACTATATCCGAAAAGTCGAAGATACAGCTAAACTATTGAAGTGACCTAATACACACATGTACTATATAACAATGAATTTATGTCCACCCTTACGTACCTACAACCAGTCACATGACGGAAAGTGATTTACACTCGTGCCACGTCACTCCCATGTCACTGCCACATCAGATGTTATGCCAGTTTTTTTTCTTAAAAAAATCCATAATGACCTAATACACACCTGTACTATATAACAAAGATTTATGTCCACCCTTACGCACCTACAACCAGTCACATGACGGGAAGTGTTTACACGCGTGCCACGTCACTCCCATGTCACTGCCACATCAGATGTTATGCCAGTTTTTTTTAAAAAAAAAATTCATGTCACCCAATTGCTTCTTCTTCACTATAACACCACCAAACCTCCATTAAACCACCAAACCTCCATTAAACCACCACCACCATTATCACCAAACTCTCATCGTCATTCGTCACCACCATAGATTTCACCATCCACAATTAAATTCATCACCGAAAGCATCCCACAACATTTTCACCACCAAATCCATCATTAAACTACTATCATTGCAATTATTATCACTAAACCCACATCTCTCCACAAGAAATTTCACCAAACACCATCAAACTCACTATTGGAATTGCACCATTATATTATCACCACCAAAATTGCAAGAAACACTAGATCCACCACCAATAATGCTAAAAAAAAGATTAAATCTTTTCAAAAAAAAATTCAAGATACCCACAAAAAATCGGGATCAAAAATCACGAATTAGGAATCTCCACCAAATTCACCACAAAAAAACACTATCACTGTTGTTATTATCGAAATTTACAACAACAATCAGCACAAATTTTTGCATTCACCTCAAAATCATATTATTGCCATTGTCACTCATCAAAAATAAAAACTCACCCATCATCAATTCTATCATTAAATGGTGGAGAATAAGTAATCAATTGATGAAAGATGATAAATCTAATGAAGTAAAGTAATTGTAAAATAGAGAAAAAAGAAGGGATGAAGTGAAGAAAAAAAAATAGAGAAAATGGTTGTTAATGGAGAAGAAATGAAATTATTTTTTTAATTTTTTTTTTTTGCTAAATTTTCGACTTAAACGTGCCTAGTGTTTATTTTAATTAATTATTTTTGCCACTTCAGTTTTAGGGTGTAAAAAAATTCACATTTATATAGTTTAGGTGTGTATTAGGTCACTTTAATAGCTTAGGTGTGTCTTCGACTTTTCGAGTATACTTTAGGGTGATTTTGATGTCTTTTCTCAAATATATATGTTGAGGCATTGAACTTTTTGGATACCCAGACTGTACTTTCTTTGTTTATTTTTACTTGTCTAATTGAAATTTTGTATATCTTTAATTAAATAATAATATCAGTGTATGATATTCATATCAATTGATCTTTAGTATTACCCCACATTCAATAATGCATTATTATCTTGGCACACATCTTCAGAAACAATACATAATAGGGATATTTACATTGTATATACTTCCTCCGTTCGTTTTTACTTGTCACTATTTTCCTAATTTGATTCCTATTTTTACTTGTCATTTTTGACAAATCAAGAAAAGACAAAAAAAAAATCCATGTTTTACCCTTAACATTAATTACTTATTCTCCAAATCATTTTCCAATACCTATTACTAAAAATCAATTAATAGGGACAATATGGTAAAATCACTATAACAATTATTGTTTTCTTAATGAATGTGTCATGCTAAAAAGTGACAAGTAAAAGCGAACGGAGGGAGTATAAAGTATATACATTGTCTTGGCACACGTTCATTTAATTGATCTTTAGTATTCCCTCACACGTTCAGTCTTTTGTGTCTGATAGGAACAAACTTGTGTATAGTTTTGTGTTCAATTGAAACAAAATAAAGTTTAAGTGTTTAAATGAAAATTTGAACAAGTTTAAGGGGTCACATGTGTTGGGCCAATAAAATATATTGATATGTTTGTGCAATGTAGCTTCAATGGCTTCATGTATAGTGCTTTTAACTTCAACCCCACGATTGTAGGTTCGATTCCAGGAGCGTTGAACTCATATTTTGCAAAAGAAACAAATAACTGATATAAAGGATCAAACAAAATGAGCTTGCTAGAATCGAACACCGTGACAAAGAGACCAATTACTTGACTACTCTACACTGGCACCAAGAGCCTACTTGTAAGACCGGGTGGCAGAAGAAATTACTATATATATCTACTATATATATATATATTTCTGAGCCGGGGGTCTATCGGAAACAGCCTCTCTACTTCATCTGAAGTAGTGGTATGGACTGCGTACACTTTACCCCCCAGACCCCACCTGGTGGGAATACACTGGGTATGATGATGATGATGATGATATATAGTATATACATATATATATATATATACCGAGATTCAACTAAGGTGTCCGGATGCCGTGGCACCCCATCGACATACATAGATCCGCCCCTATGACAGTAATAGTTGGTGTTATTTGGGCGGCCCATCAAATACTATGTTTGTAGAGAGGCCAGGGGCAACTTTGATATATTCAGCCCAAAATGGCGAAATCACGTTTCTATGACTTCTTAATCGATCCGCTTTTATATCCAAACCAGTTGACCCGACCTGTTTGGGATATTGCAGTTTCAATTTTCAAGTTCCATGAGGTGGTTAGAGATGTTATGCATGTGAATATTGTCATTTACCTATTGTTTTGTTAAAACTAAACTACTATAACTTCATATATTAGGTTTTTATGCGGTTTGCATGACGGAGCTTAATTTTCGTTAGTATAGATTTAGATATTCAAGCTTCTATGATTGTTGCTTGATCGATTTCTATTTTGAAGATAACTTTGATACCAATTAGAGTGTGTTTGGTATGAGAAAAACATTTTCCAGAAAATGTTTGGTATGGAGAAAAACATTTTCCAAAAAATGTTTTTCAATTTTCTCATGTTTGGTTGACTTAAATGTTTTGAAAAACTCTCTTTCAACCTCACGCCTCAACTTTCCACCTTAACCCAAGTCTCAATTCTCGGCACTAACCTGGGATCCGACTCTCGACCCTGACTCCCGATTCTCGACTCAGGAGTTGGGGTCTGGTCTCGGGACAGGAGTCGGGTCAAGACCCAACCCGATTTTAAGCCCATTCAACCCAAAGTAAATTTGGACGGGTCATGACCCAACCCAATATCTAATTCAACCCATTTAATATCTTCAATCTCAACCCAACCCGCCATTTGACACCCCTAATAGTGACAAACTAAACAAATTTAGGCACACAGTGACATAGGCATGGGAAACCTTGGAAGAATTGGAAGCTAACCAAACAATCATTCCAAATTTGAGTGGTCCAATTTATTTTTTTCGGAAACTGATGATCTTGATATTTGAGGTAATCCTGCACTTAAGTTGGCCATGATGGGTGCCACAATGTGAAGCCAGTGTCACTTAAGAGCAGAGAGAAAGACATCTCACCTACTAGCTAGGCATGAAATTGAAATTTTGTTAACTTATACCAGCCTACTCACATTTTCCCTCATGTGCTTGTTTGTCTACAATTGAAGCTCAAATGTTACAGCAATTCATGTTAAGGAAACAATTTGCCGCCTTCTGCTGTCTAACCTTGATATACTTCAACTTGTAGTTTGTGTTTTTGTGCCATGTGATAGAAACATCTTCTCTGTCTAGTATATATCCATAGAAGCTTCCTTTGCTTTTAGCATGTAGTACTATCAAACTTCTCTTTATAACGGCGCCATTTGTCTAGATAATTCTTTGGCTGCTATAGCAAATGCTATTATAAAGAACATATAACTAGGTCTGAGTATCGTAGTACTATGTTATATGAAAAATGGATTTCAAAGAAAACTTGGCCTCTATAGTGGAGGATGGTTATTATAGAGAGGTCTGACTTGCAGTATAACATTCTCATGTACACATAATTGTGTGTAGTTACTTGATGTTGATCACTTAATTATCCTTGGCAATTTTTGTCAACATTTTGTTACCTCAAGTTAATAAATACATACCACTAGTGTCACTATCTGCCTTCATTTTGTACTTGAATCCAATTTTTTTGGTTAATTCCATCCACCCAGGATATTTACTCCCGGAGTAGTGGAGCGTTAGGGCTAGACCCCTACCCCTACTTATATCCATTGATTAATTGAAAAAACGATTGAGATTTAGGTCCCCTGTTTATGATTTTCATGGAGTTATAAATGGCTCTCACTTTCAAGTTTTATGCCTCAAAAACATCTAAAATTTGAAGTGTTCAGTTGAAATGGTTGCTTTAGAAAATCTGTGGCTACAATATTCTGGATGGTAGGATAGAAGTAACTGTCAATTTTTGTAGTGTAGCATATGATTTTTTAATAAAGTCATTAGAGTTTTTCTATTCAATAAGTGGAGACAGGTTATTAGTTAAGTGATACTTTTGACATTAGCAGATCTGGAATACAATTGCTCAGGTTTGGACAAAATGCAGTGGCAACATGGGTTATTAATGATACATGTTTAATGTTTTCATTAGCTGGTTAAATATATCATTAATGCCCTCCTCCTGCTCTTTATTTATTTTTTTCCCTTGATTGCGAATGTACTCCCTCCATCACATTTTATTAAAGGTGTAAAAATCAAACCCAATCCATCCAACCCGTTTAAGTTTGGGTTGGTTATTGACCCATTCATTTATTAGCTCAATCCATGTCAACCCAACCCATTTCAATTCATTAAAATTTGGGTTGACATATAATCCGAATCGATTTTTGAGAAATCTTGTTAAAATAATTTTAAAAGACTTTTTTTTAATTTAATATGCTATATTTAGTCATAATAGAGAAAAAAATAATTTTATTCATTACTAAAAATTATAAAATAACAAATAAAGCAATTAAAACTTTAATAAGAATTGGACGGGTTGGGTTATTATAACCTAACCAGTTTGGACACAACCCATTTTGACCCGCCCAAATTTGACCCAACCCGCCCAATTGCCACCCGTACATTTTATGTTACACCCTTTCTTTCTTAGTACGTCCCAAAAAGAATGTCCCTTTACTATAATTAGTAAGAATTTGACTTTCAAATTCTCCTTTTACCCTTAATTATATGATTTACAACCAAGGAAATATCTAAGGATTATTTTAGACCACAAGTTTCAAAAAAAAAAAAAAAATTCTTAAATACTGTGTCAAATCAAATGGTGCCATAAAAAATGAGATGGAAGGAGTAATATTTATTCATTCTTTTAAATATCATTTTCTGCAACATTAAAGGCCCAACAAAAAAAATAATAAAAGAGTGATACAGCGATGCACAGGGTGGCTGGGCACATGGGGGTTCACGTAGGGACACAAAAAGGCCCTATCGTAAGCCTTCGGTTATGACTTGGGCTTGTTGGATGAGGTTTCTGATTCAATGCTTGGTTGCTAGGGTGCATCACCATAACCCCTTCGACCCCTATTTTGCTCTTTCACTTTGGGATAAATTAATCAACATTTAGAATCATGGGTCCATAATGTTAGACGTCCGGTCGAACTCAATTCTAAAAACTACTTCATAAGGTTGATGAAAATTATCCTAAAATTGTATGAAGAGACACATTCACTCAACCAATGTAAGATATTTAACATCCCTCGTGCTCAAGGTTGGACGTATGAAATGTAGACAATACAACATGAGAAGAAATAGACAATTGAGCAAACTTAAACTTAAAAAGTTATTTCATGAGGTGAAGATTGTCTTAAGATAGTATAAGGAACACACTCCTCAATTAATGTGAGACATTTAACACTCCCTCATTTGGACATTTGAAGCGAGAACAATATAATAGGAGAAGTAATATACATTTGGTCGAACTACTTCCACAAGCTAGGTCATGAAGCAAAGATTTCCCAAAATCATATAACGAGACACATTAATGTTAAACACCGCTTCATGCCTATGACTAGACGTCCGGAACATGGACAATATACGTGAGGGTCCAGCATTAGAAGCATGGACAACATAACATGAGCACATATATAGAACTCCTAGATAAACCAAATTAAAGCGATGGATGGGTCAGGCTGTGATCATATTCAGTTATTTGGATAGAAATAGCCGCTCATTTTCTCAATGCTTCCATATAAATGCCAGGATTTCTGTGATGGGTGTCACCATCAAGCTGTTGGCTACTGTGTTTTGTGACCTATTAATCAATTTCCTAGGGCAAAATGTTAAATGACTTTTAAGTATAATATTTATTCCAGCACTTGATTGGGTGATTAGACTTGGTGCTCATATTATATCACTAATGCAGTGCAATTAGTGAGGAAGTCAAACATGTACTAAATCTGGGATCTGATGCAATTACATAATTAATGGAGTGTTCAAGAAATCCGATAGATCTATGAAAAAATAATTAGAGTTCAGCATGTCGAAATTAATTAGAGTGTGATTAAAGGTCTAACAGTCAACTTAATTTGTTTTATGATGCAAGATGCATGGGGAAAATAATAATTAGGGTTTGATCAAATATTGGGTGCACATATGGTCACCACATCAAATAATGGAAGGTACAAGTGAAAGGAAACGGGGTAACATGGGGTGTGTCATGTGTGGACTATGGACCTACACAAATTTTCCCCCAAAAAAAATAAATCATATGGTGGAACATCACAAATCGTATAATTGAGTCCAAATTGAAAAAATCTAATAAACAATTTGTTATTAAAGATTGTCTTCTCTACGAAAGCAATCAACATATATGAACACATTTAGACTCCTTCATGTGAGGATCCAGAATACCCTCATCAGGAAAAGATCCTTGTCTTCTTGCACTTGCACCAAATTAAGTTAGGGGACGAAGGTAGACTGTCAGATACAGATTCTGCTAAATTCGGATTAAACTTTATATATGTCTTAAGAATTTACTGAATATGTATAACTTATCAACTTTTTAAAAAGATATTAGCTAGAATCCATAACTCATAAACATCAAATTCCCGACTCCACCTCTAATTGGTACGTCTTACTTTTAAGTTACTATTTCACTTTTTATGTGAACAATTATCTGTAATTTATCTTTTAGATAAGTTGATAGTATACTTTTTCTATTTTTCTTTACTGTTGATATATAAAAGTTAAAATCCTATTTAAATTTTTTTTAACCTTGGTGGTGGATTAAAGTTTGTACCAACTCATATTATTGCTTGAACGACAGAAAATTATAGTATTCTATTTGACACTGTTGGCATGGTAGGGACATTATATTTCATATATCTATGAGTTGTCATGTCATTTTTAGGACATCCAAATGACAAAAAAAAAGTTACAAAGGGTAAAATCCAAATCAGATTTTTAAATAATCAGATAATTTTAAAAGTAATTTTGACCTTTTGAAGTTTCCAAGAGAGGGATGAGCTCCTATTGATTGTATGAATTGTTCAATGATCATAAGTTAATTCACTAGTTAATTTTAACCTATTAATTAATGCGGGTAAATGAGTTAGCCCATGTTAATTTTACATTAAACTATTCTTCAATCATTTGTGAATTGTACGGATTTGAAGGGTGGAGGAGATAAAAAGGCAAATACTAGTTTCATCACGAATGTCAGAAATAAAACATGGGAAACCAGACTGACACTTTTAATTTATGTACATTACATTAAACTATAAAGTGCCATTTTTAATGGCTTTATTGAATATGGAGAACTAATAGTAAATAAATATTCCACTGGCTGGAGTAAAAAGAAAGTCAACCACCAGGTTTTGTATGAGTTACCGAGTTCCTGATTATTGTTGAAAAAAATATATATTTGGTACTCTAACAAGTTGATTAACTAAAAGAAAACCGAATCCTATATAAAATATGATTTGTTAATGTTAAAATAATATAATTACACATCATAACAGATAATAAATTAATGGTATATATACAACATAATTTACTTTACAAGTGTATATAAAGAAATTCTGAAAAGCAAAATCAAATATGATGATCATTAAACAAAAAAACTTTATTCAAATTTTCTATTTTCACCAAATTAATAAATACAAAACAAATCTCTTTACATGTAGTTTTATATGGCTACCGTGGTTTTAATTGTATTATGTATTTTCATCTCAATTATCACTTAGGATGGATTTGGAAAGCCACCTGGTAATTGAAAATGATGTAATTATTAATTACGATGTCATGTTTGTTTGCCACAATGTAACTACAGTGTAATAACAAGTGTACCATTTGATTGCACAAGTGTAATTACATGGTTATATTCAATTTTTAAAATAAAAGTTAATTATCAAAAACTAAAAATTTATATTATATATATATATATATATATATATATATATATTGTCTTTTGAAATATATTAATGAATAAACATATGTTCTTATAAAAAAATCATTGATTTATATTTTTCAAACTAGTATATTTTAATTAAATTAATTATAAAAACATAAACTACATGATTTTTAAGAACATCATGAAATGTATGATATGTTGGAAAAATTACACAGCATAGATAAATTTAGATTATAATTACCTCACATGGTTAATATTTAAAATAATTACTTTCTATGGTTAAAGATAGTTGAAAAAGTAGTTAATTATGTGGGCCCTCATATACAAATGAAGCAATATATATATATATATATATATATATCTTTTTAATTTAAATTAGAAAAAGGTAATAGAGAGTAATTAATTATGGAGCTCACCTAATTAACTACTTTTTTAGCTGTTTTTCAATTGAAAGGAATAGCTAAGCTTAAGAAGATTTCAGAAATATTTTTTTCTATTCATCCGAGATTATGATCCCTAAACATCCGCACAAGATTTCTTTTGGAATAATCCATCAATTGTTGTGTATATTTGATTTTCTTTGTTTTTTTGTTTAATTTTTTTATCTTCTTCTTCATCTAATCGCATTATTTTCCTTCCATTTCCCCCATTTTTACAATCTTAATTAGGATTTTTTCATTAAACAATTTGCTTTATTCGAATGGCTGATAAAATCCCATTTAGGAGATTGACGAGAGGTATTGAAATCTATTTATACAATCTTTAGAAATCTATGAAATCTATTTATACATATATGTATAATTGAATATTTTGTATAATATATAATAGATATACATATGAATATTTGAATATTTTACTTTTGTTGCCATCATGTTATACTTATTGTATCAAATCTATTTATACAATCTTTATATACTTTAGTTTTATGTATTTTACAAGAGTATACATATCTATTTAGATATACATATGAATATTTGAATATACGTATATGTTCATATGTGTAGTTGAATATTTTGTACAATATATAATAGCTACACATATAAATATTTGAATAATTTACTTTTGTTACCATCCTATTATACTTATTGTATCAAATCTATTTATACAATCTTTATATACTTTCGTTTTATGTATTTTATAAGAGTATACATATCTTGCATGTATACTTTGGTACATATATATATATACACAATACTTGTTATGAATTTTTGATGTTGTTTTCTCCCTTTTTCTTAGTTTTTTTCATCATTTAAAAGGATAAGAGGAGAATATTGTGGGAGGTTGGAGATAATTAAGGGTCTTAATTACACTCTCTTACTTTTTAAATGGATGGATTATTCTTTTTGTAACCGAGAAAAAAATGACTAATAGATTTGTATAAATGAGTCTTTATACATTTATTCACTAACTGTTGTCTATAAATTGTAATTAGTAAAACTTAGATTAAAAAGTTAGTTAGAAGGGTTCCAAGTTGTCTATATGTGAAATTTTGCCATGTATGTTTAACAAAAAGATTAATATTATAAATATAATGTCATAAAATTATTAAAACATTTGACAAAAAGATAATCTATTAATTCTAACTAAAAAATGAATGACTTGCAATGTGAAATATCATGTCAATACTAGTAAAACAAATAAATAGAAACTAAATATATAACATAAATTCAAAATTAAAAAAAAATAAATAATACTCTTATGTCAATAACGTAAATAGGATTCAAAAGAAATGGAAAACCTAAGTCTATAACATTATTCAACAATGAATTCTACTTAATTTAAAAATTAGAATACTAACTAAATTATGTTAAATGAAAAAAATAAACATAAAATAAATTTAAAAAATTAGATAATACGGAAAATTGCATGAAATCACAAGAAATAAAGGTTGGGAAATGAGAAGGAAATAAAATATAAATAATATAAAATAAAAATATTAGAATAATAAAAATAGAAAGAATTTAAAATAAATTAAAACAAAAAAATAAAAATAGAAATAAAAAGAATAAATTAAAAGGCCCTATGAATTGGAGAGTGTAATTACCCTGACAGTTACATCTAATTACCTGTTGGCCAAGTAATTACCTGACCAATCAAATATGTCAAATAATGTAATTACATTTAATTACACCAAATTCAATTACCAGAATGACTTTCCAAACGTCCCTTAATGTAAAGTGTAAACACGGTATACCATTTGATCCTAGCTGGAGTTTAACTATCATAGAGAAAAATTCATTTCAAAAAAAATTCAAATTTTTTGAAATAAATCTATTTAAATTAATAAAATAATGTTAGTTACTTCTTACAAATGAAAAATAGTGTCGTGTAAGGATTGACAATAGAGTGAAATACACCAAACAAATTGACTTCAGAAGGGAATATGATTAGTTCAGGATGAGTTCATAACAATCAGTGATGGAATTAGAATTTCATTAAGGAGATTCAGATTCAAAATATTAAAAAATTAACAAATAAAAAGGTTAAATAAATTCAATATCTACTTTATATTTATAAAAACAATTTAAACTTTATATATAATGTGATTTTTCATCAAAAGAAATTCGAATGAACTTTTAACCCACTTGACTCCGCTCCTAATAACAACCATACTAACATGGAAAGGTTGTTCCACGGGAAAAAAATGAACATGGAAATATTGACTTGTGGGAGGCGGCAGGAGCAGTTTCTTTCTTATTAGTGTAATTTTTATAGAAAACAAAAATTAGAGGACAAAAAAAATATGTTTAACGATCCTAATCTGCGGAAGGAGACGCGGTATTTTACAGGTCATCAGACGTTGGAAATGTTTCTTTTTAAGTACTATATTGTTTTCCATGAAATTAAACGGAATGGCTGTGATAAAATAGTCCCTAATAATTTGGGTTGTTCTAAAACACTCCTTGAAATATGTAGTAGAACAGTATTCAGTCCCTTGTGTTTTTTAAAATAGCTATTGTTATACACTACTCCCTCCGTCTTATTTAAGTTGGACATATTTTATTTTACATGGTGATTAAAAAATCATAAATGAAATAATGATTTTACTATTTTACCCTTTACCCATATTAATGATATTCGTTGGACATTAGAATTGTAATTAATTATGGGGGTAAAATGAAAAAAAATAAATTAATTTTATCTTGATTTAGTAAATAACAACTACTCCCTCCATCCATCTTTACTTGTCCACTTTTCTATTTTGGGATGTCCAACAATACTTATTCAGTTTGAAAACCAAAGCATAATTTACCTTCTTTTTTTTTTTATTTTACCCTTGATATTAAATACTATTCATCTCTCATTGCATTTTTGAAAGCAAAAAATTTATTATATTCAAAGGGAGATATAGTAAAATTACCCCTTTATTTATTGTTTCTTAAGGTATGTGCCTAGTCAAAAGTGGACAAGTAAAGATGGAAGGAGGGAGTAATATGAGACATTTATTTTTAGTAAGATGATCAACTAAAATGAGACAGTACTTTATTTTCTTTTTAGGAAAGTGAGGAAGTGGATTATTAGAAGGCAAATCAAATCATCACATGGAAAGTGAAAGTTCAAATAACTAACTATTTGAGCTATTAAAATTTTCCTTATACACTTATACTTAAAACATATGATGACAACTATTTTAAATATAATTGAATTGTGAGAAGCATGTGACTCGTCTAAATTGAAGAAAAAAAAAAATCATTAAGATAGACTTTCTGCACGTTCATTCTTTCAATTTTGTAACTTAAGAAAAATTATACTTAAGTCGGTTGAATTCACTATTCATTACTTCTACTCTTATTTATTCAAGACTGAAATAGCGAACGACTTAATGGATATGTCCCCTTCAAACTCACAATAGCACTGTTTGTCGCTAAAATCATAAAGTTATCCTGATGTTTTCTTTCGTTCAAACAGTTCACATACTTCTCACTAGCTAATTTCATCAAAATCAGTTCCAACTACGTGTTTTAAATCTAACAAGGATCAAATATGCTCAATTTTAATAACATTAAGGTCTAAATCGTCTCTATTAAAACTTTCAAGGACCATTTTATAACTCGGTGATTTTCTACGTCACAAAGAAGCCGCGGGGGTAGAGGGGATTGATGACTTTATTATTTGCATTTTGGCTGTAATTGGCTGTCATTTTTCATTTGCAAATTAGTTCTGTTTTTTTGTTGATTGACAGTCCAGAGGAATCTGGTGACCCCCCTTCCTTCTCTTTCCATTGTACACTATTTTTAGTTGACAAAATTATTATATAAACTTAAAATTGTCTTCCTTCTTTGAACTAACTAATCTCTCTCCACGCTTTCCCTTTTTGACTGGTCTATTTTTTCCCCCCTACTCTTACTCTTGCACAACAACTACTAATACAACACTACTATGCTACTAATTGCTTATAAGCAGACATTAAATTAAGGAGAAGAACCGAAGCTTCCATGTGCCACGCTTGTCTCCACTGACACCTGATCTTGCCTTTTTTCTTCCTTCTTTTATTTCTTCTGCTACTTCTCACAACTTAACAAACCATATTCTCTATCTCTTTCTCTTCTTATAGCTTTGACTTCAAATGCTACCCTTCTTTGCTCTATAGTTTCCCAGATCAAATTGTGCTCTTTTTGTTGTAAATGGATGTCACTGTCCCAACAACATAGCAGATATTGAGTTCTTGATATTCATTTTATTGCCATTTTTCTCATCTGGGGTTGTTGCCTTTTCATCTGTTTTGGACTATAATGGCACCAAGTTCAGTAGTTGTCACCATGGAGAATCCTAAAAGCATTTCATTAGTTGAGGTTAATGATTTGAATTCACCGGCTTTTCGTGATAAAAACAAGGCTGCTAATCCCAAAAGGTTTACTAAAGTGCTCCTGCTTAAAGCACAAAGGACACTTGGTTGTATCCCATGGATGGCTAATAGTTTGTTTACAACTTTTGCCTCTGTCAAGAAACGTATTGCTTTATCAGATGAAAGAGATGAAGAGCCAAAATACAGGGGGAAATTGTACAGATTTATTAGAGCTTTTCTTGCTATATCAGTGGTGGCTTTGTTTATTGAAATCTTTGCTTATTTCAATCAGTGGCATTTAAATCTGGTGAATCCTTGGGAGGTGCAAAGCATTTTGCAATGGACTTACATGGCTTGGATTTCTTTTAGAGCTGATTATATTGCTCCTTCCCTTGCAAAACTCACTTCATTTTGCATTGTGCTTTTCCTCATTCAATCCGTAGATCGTCTTGTTCTTTGTCTTGGTTGTTTCTGGATGAAGTTCAGGAAGATCAAGCCAATTATCAATGAAGATGCTTGTGATCTTGAGGATGGATCCTACTTCCCCATGGTTCTTGTACAGATTCCCATGTGCAATGAAAAAGAGGTAACACAATAGAAATATTAGCTAGCGTTTGGCCATAGATTTTGGGAGTAGTTTTTGACAATTTATCTTTAAATATCCGTTTGGACCTGAAAATCTGATCTTCAAATATTTTCATGTTCCCAGAAACTGGTGTGAGCCATTTTTTGGATTTTTGTACTTCCATCCACAAAACTTCTTGCTGATTGATCAGTTTAAGTAGACTCTGCGTCCAGGATTTAAATTTGATGGGTTCAATATTTATGAGTTCACGGTTGAATCCATTGCACTTTTGCAGTTGTTAGTGATTTTTCACATATATATATTTTGCATCCATTTGAACTACACTGCATCCTTTTCTGAGTTTAAGCTTGTGTTGTTTTTCATTTCTCCGATAATGGGGTTGGTGAATTTGTAGATTTAATCTGATTATGGGGTTGGTGAATTTGTAGATTTAATCTAACTGTCTAATTTTCATGAACTTCAATAGGTTTTTGCGCAATCAATTGGTGCTGTTTGTCAGCTGGATTGGCCAAAAGACCGATTCTTGGTACAAGTATTGGATGATTCAGATGATGAAGTCCTGCAGCAAATGATCAAGAATGAATGTTTATCCTGGAAGGAGAAAGGGGTCAAAATCATCTACAGACATCGATTCATCCGAACTGGTTACAAAGCTGGCAATCTTAAATCTGCAATGGCTTGTGATTACGTTCAGGACTATGAATTTGTTGCAATTTTTGATGCGGACTTCCAACCAAATCCTGATTTCCTTAAATTGACTGTACCTCATTTTAAGGTAACAAACTAGTTCAATTACTCAATCTGAATAAGCCAATTGCTAATCCTGTTACGAGGCTAAATAGTACTTTTCTATTTCTGTTATGTAGGGAAAACCGGATGTTGGACTTGTTCAAGCACGCTGGACCTTCGTTAATCAGGATGAGAACTTACTTACTAGGCTTCAGAACATTAACTTGTGCTTCCATTTTGAGGTGGAACAACAAGTGAATGGTCACTATCTCAATTTCTTTGGATTCAATGGAACAGCTGGTGTTTGGAGAATTAAGGCTTTGGAGGAGTCTGGTGGATGGTTGGAACGGACAACTGTAGAGGACATGGATATTGCGGTCAGAGCACACTTATGTGGCTGGAAATTTATCTATGTTAACGATGTAAAGGCACTTTGCGAGTTACCAGAATCATATGAGGCTTACAAAAAACAGCAGCACCGTTGGCATTCTGGTCCTATGCAGCTCTTCAGACTATGTCTTCCTACAATCCTGACTTCCAAGGTGAGCATTGCTCTCTATTATCTTCGCATTCTCAGTTCCACTTTACAAACCTGAACATCCAAATTTCAGACTAGTAGCAAGTTTAACCCTTTTTGGCATTGTCATTGCAGATATCTGTCTGGAAGAAGGCCAACATGATATTCCTTTTCTTTCTTCTAAGGAAGCTGATATTACCTTTTTACTCATTCACATTATTTTGTATCATACTTCCACTAACAATGTTCATACCAGAAGCCGAGTTACCCGCTTGGGTAATTTGTTATGTTCCTATAGTCATGTCCATTTTGAACATCCTTCCGGCACCAAAATCTTTCCCTTTCCTAATGCCATACCTCCTATTCGAGAACACAATGTCCGTGACAAAATTCAACGCCATGGTCTCAGGGCTATTTCAGTTGGGCAGTGCCTATGAATGGGTAGTCACCAAGAAAACAGGCAGGTCTTCTGAATCAGACTTGCTAGCATTAGCTGAGAGGGAATCAAAGAATATGAATGAAGAGAAAATTTCTAGAAGGCTATCTGAATCTGGTCTAGAACTATACGGAAAAATAAAAGAACATGAAGAGATTCCGAAGAAAAAGAAGGCGAACAAAATCTACAGGAAGGAATTAGCACTTGCATTTCTCTTGCTCACTGCCGCTGCAAGAAGCCTTTTATCTGCACAGGGCATACATTTCTATTACTTGCTGTTTCAAGGCTTAACTTTTCTTATAGTTGGCTTGGATTTAATTGGAGAACAAGTCAGCTAGCAAAAGCAAAGAGCTTTAATATTTTATTTGGCACATCATCTGTTTAGAGACCAAAATTTCCAGTTGAGTAGCAATCAAAACTTGGCTGCAAACTGGGATTTTCACCATAAGAAAATAGTTACAGGTGAATTTTAAACAAGTAGCATACTCACATTCATTCATATATACTTTTATTTTATTTCTTTTCATTTGTGAAATTTGTAATTGCCTTTACTATTTCAAGCAAAATAATGAATTGGAAATATTGTTGACTCACAGTGAATTGGGATATGGATTTCTGAGTTTACACAATGGCCTTTCTTCTTTTAGTTAAGTGATACTTTGGCATTAGCAAATCTGGAATATTAGTGATACATGTTTTATCTGTTGTTTTTCCTCAATTGTAAAAGTAATATTATTCATTCTTTTAAACGTGTTGTTGCATGGATGAAGTAGAACAGAGTTCAAAGATGCAACCACTAACGCCTTCCCTCTCGTAACCTCTCCTCCCAAGAATAAACAAGAGAAGTGACAAATTAAACAAATTTAGTCACACAGTGGAGAAACCTTTGAAAAATTGTAAGCTAACAAAAGTATCATTCCAAATATGAGTGGTCCTGTTATGTACCAATTGTCCCACATTGAAAAAATAGAGAAATGCTAATGAGTTTATAGGCTAAATGGGTTCTCTCACCTATTAGATTAGTCTTTTGGGTTGGGCTCTCCCGTTTGGTTTATAACAGGTCCAATACTTGAGGTAATCTTGCACGTAATTTGGCCATGATGGGTGCCACAATGTGAGCATAGAGAAGGACATCTCACCTACTATTTTGTTTGGTTATCCCAGCATACTCACGTTTTTGTTCATGTGCTGTTTACAATTGAAGCTCTAATGTTACAACAATTCATGTTAATATTCATGTTAATTAAGGAAACAATTTGCCTTATTCTGCTGTCTACCCCTGATAATTCTTCAACTATTGCGGATTGTGTTTTTGTATCATGTGATAGAATCATCTTCTCTGTTTAGTGTATATCCATAGAAGCTTCCTTTTCTTTAGCACATAGTACCGTTAACTGTAGCGCCTTGGAAAATAAATAAATAAAATGAGTGCAAGAATTACCTTATTTGGATTATTCAATTTTGACTTATAATATAATTTGATTGGATCACTTTAATAGAATGTTAATATTGTTTGTTTTAAGAGTTGCTCCATTGTCGGCTAACCTTGGCTCCACCGCCTACCTCTTTCCATTTATACAATTTCCCATATGAGTTCTTTGCCCAAAAAAAAAAAAAATTAAGGATGAAAATTTCACCCTAACTACTCCAGCAGCTACGGTAAGCCTCCTTCTATATATTGTATCCATCTATGTTAGTAGTGAGTAGTGGACATAGCTAATCCCTATGGTATTAAGGAGCTAAGCATGAGTAGTTTGGAAAGTTTTGAGAAAAAAAAACTTCCGTAAGTTCATGTCAAGGAAAATTTCCATTCCATCAACTCTTATGTCATTTGTTTTATTAGAAATCTACTCTATATTAGTCAAGATATAATTTTGGGTTTTAACCCAAAACCTATCTCACATAGAAATATAATTCTCGTGAGATACGAGGATAGAATCTTCGTTTGTGTTAGGTATTGTTCCCACGCTCTACCCCCAAGTTTATATGTACCAGTTTTGCTCTCTTTATGTCAAGTCTTCACAATATTATCGTAAGTTTCTCTACTTGAAATTCTTAAGCCATATGGTACACATGTATACACGTCACATGTTACGAATGGAAGTAGATGTTCATAGCATAATTACATTTGTATGTAGTGGACACTACCATAATTCACATGTCATAGGCCTTTGCGGCATTATTTGATAAACGTTAACTGCGGGAGGGTACATAGGTTTTACTTGGCATATGCGCTCGACGTGATTCTGTGCACAGGATCGAGACTAGACCATTATAGTGAGACCGAACATTAGGGGCGTACCCACCTTTGTGGCATCATTTGTATTTGGAGTCAGCAAGAACGTCATGCACTGGTTCCCCCTGACTCGAGCCAACATATGGCATATATGACCTGCGGGCAGACCCTCATAGTGAGCCCCTGGAAGGGCGTACCTTATATCAGACTGCGATTACAGTTATACGTATAAATCATAATCCTATGTACTTGGGGCGATGTACGCCATATATGTGATTCAGATTGCCTTCGGTAGGCCACCTTATGATTATTTATACTACAGGTAGTTTAAGTACATCACCTAGGCAAACTATAGGTTTTACATTATAACGAATGCCCTCCTCGACGTTATGCGATGGGCTAATAAGGTTGGTACATAGGTTATAGTTTCATATCATACATAGTGTACTTGTATGCTCATAATTCTTTCACTTGATATTTGATTCATATGAGCTTCCGCACTTGTCTAGCTGTTATTCTGTCTGCTTTCATACCAGTACATATTATATGTACTGACGTCTCCACATTGTCACATACTATTGATGCAGGCTCAGTTTCACAGGATAGCAGACGTCCACGTTAGGCTCCATTGCCGTTTTTCGCTGATATATTTTTGGTGAGCTCCATATCTCTCTGGAGCCAGTTTATGTTTAATATTGTTAGTTATATGTACAGGTCTCTAGTTGGGTATGTCAGGCCCCATGCCAACTAGTTATTCGTAATATAGTGTGTTAGACTGACTAGAGGCTTCATGGACGTTATGTAGCAGTGTATTGTACAGTTTTTGTTAGTATAACTCCCTCGTGTATATATTTACAACTCATATTAGATATCCTGCACGTTATTATCTCATAATCTCGTATATGTCATAAAGTACTTGTACAGTAAGTGTATACGGTACTTGTCCGTCCCTACCAGTTTGGGGCGTGACATTAACCCTCTCTATAATGTCGTCATTTGCCCGAATACCCTTTGGTAGGTATAGCAAAATATTGTTTAAAGAACATGTAATATAATATGAAAAATGGGGTCTAAAGAAAACTTGGCCGTTATAAGGAAAAATAACGGTTATAAAGAGGACTGACGATAGTACTATAGTGAATTAATTCTCTAAATTGTCATTGAACTTGTGTAAACATCCCACTAAAGTAACTTATGTTTTTTTAGGACAATATTGTCATTGAACTATGTATATCTTTCCAAAATAAGGTGAAATTAAGAAATAGTTGAAGACATGTTTGGAAGACCACAAAAGAATTGGAATTGAAGGTAATTACATAGTTTGGAATGGCATGCAATATGAAATTACATAGTTTGGAATGGCATGCAATATGAAATAACAAGTCAATACTACTAAAGCAAATAAATTGGAACATAAATTTAACATTAAAAATATATATATATATATATATATATATATTATATATCAAATTCCAACATGAAATAAAATAAGTTTCACCATAAGCTAAGTAAAAATATAATTCAAAAGAAAAGAAACATAAGTTTATACTCTTATTCAATAATGAAATTTTACTTTAATTCAAACACTAGAATAATAATGCAGTTATGTGCTAAATGAAGAAAATAAAAAATATGAGCAATTATATTGAATCATAAGAATAAGAAGTAAAGGTTAGAAAATGAGAAGAAAAGAGATGAAAGATAATGATGTAAAATTTAAAAAAGTAAAAAATTACTAAAAGGAAAAATATAAAAAGAGTATTAGTTTATTTTTATTTTTTATTTTTCAATTCGTTTGTTTTAGTAGTATTGACTTGTTAATTTATATTGCATGTCATGTCAAACTGTGTAACGACATCCAATTCTCTTGTGGCTTTCCAAACATGCCTTTAACTATTTCTTAGTTTCACCTTATTTTGGAAAGATATACATAGTTCAATGATAATATTGTCCTAAAAAAACAAAAGTAATTTTAGTGGGATGTTTGTACAAGTTCAATGACAATTTAGGAATTAACTCGTACAATAGAATAACATTCTCCTGTGCACAGTGTTGTTATGTGAAGCTACTTGAAGTTGATCACGAACTTATGGTATCAACTCCCTGGCAACTTTTATTGTTGACACTTTCTTTTACCTAAAGTAAATAAATTCATACCACTAGAGTCACTATCTGCCTATTTTCGTTAGCATTTTGTACTCGAATCCATTGATTGATTGATAGTTCTTTCCCTTTGGAAGTTAAAAAAAATTGTAACAAAGATTTAGTTCGTTATTTTTTTTTCCCCTTGATTGTAAATGTAATATTTATTCACTTTCAAATATCATTGTCTAGAATATTAAATGCCCAATAAATAAATTAAAGAAACTTGGTACAGCGATGCACAAGGCGTCTGGGCACATGGGGATTTCAAATAGGGACATAAAAGGCCACATGTGGCCCTATTGTAAGGCCAAGATATTAAAAACTTGTTGATTTACGAATATGATGCGCCGTATCCTTTGGTTATGACTTGCTTGGTTGCTGGGGTGCATCATCATGACCCCTTCTATCCCTATTTTGGTCTTTCACTTTGAGATAAATTCATCATTTAGAATCATGAGTCCATAATGTTAGATATCTGGTAGAACCCAACTCAAAAAAGTAGTTTAGTTTATGATGTGAAAATTGTCCAAAATTATATAAAGAGATACATTGAGAACATAACATGAGAAGAAATAGATGTTTGATCGATCTCAATTTCAAAAGTTAGTGCATGAGGTAAAAACCTCTCAAGACCGTATAAAGCGACCACTCCTTTAACCAATGTGACTATGTGAGACATTGAACACCCATCATGCTCAATGTTGGACATCTTGAGCGCAGACAACATAAATATAAGTTTGGCCGAACTCAATCCGATCTAAACTAGCTCATGAGGTAAAATTGTCCATGACAATAGAAGGAGATACATTCCCACAATGAAAATGTGAGATATTTAACACCCCCTCTTGCATAGGGTTGGACATCTGGAACGTAAACATCATATACGAGAGTCTAGCACTGAAAGTGTGGACGACATAACATGAGCGCGGCAGCGCGCAATATTGGGTAAACCAAAGCGATTGATGGGTCAGGCTGTGATATTCAGTTATTTGGATAAAAACAGCAGCTCATGATTTTCTCAATCTTTCCATATAAATGTCAGGATTTCTGTGATGGCTGTCACAATCGAGCTTTTGTGTTGCTGTGTTTGTGATACTAGCTATTAGCCAATTTCTTAGTGCAAAATGTTACAATGGCTTTTAATATTTATTCCACAAATTGTTTGGGTTTTATAATTAGCCTTGATGCTCATATATCACTAATACGTGCAGTTAGTGAGGAAGTCAAACCTGGACTAAATCTGGGATCTGATGCAATTACATAATTAATGGAGTGTTTAAGAAATCCGAAATAGATCTATGAAAAATAATTAGAGTTCAGTGTGTGTAACAGTCAACTTAATTTGTTTTCAGATGCATGAGAAGGATTTTATGCTAAACTCTATAGGGTTTAAATTTGATTATTTTTTGACAATATTGGGTGCATAAATGGTCACCACATCAAATAATCGAAGGTGGGGTGTGTGGACTATGGACCTACACACACAACCAAAAAATAAATAAATCACATGGTGTAACATCACAAATCATATAATTGAGTCAAAAATTGAAAAAAATCTAATAAACAATTTGTTATTAAAGATTGTCTTCTCTACGTAAGCAAACAACAAATATGAACACATTTCCAGTTCTTCATGTGAAAACCCAGAATACCCTCATCAGGAAAAGATCCTCGTCTTTCCTTCATTACGTGACTGACACATAATTAATAGTATTACATTAAATTATAAAGTGCCAATTTTAATGGCTTCATTGAAAATGGACAGCTAATAGTAACAAAAATTGCTCCATCCGTTTCATTTTACTAGTTCATTTGTCAAAAATAGATATTTCACTTTATTTATTTATTTTATCAAATTAAGAAAGTTTTATTTCTTTTTTCGATATTATCCTTGGTATTAAATAAACACATAAAATAATAGTAATCAAATTTATAATTACAAATTATCATTAATAATATTAATTTAATAAAATACCTTCTAATTAAAAATTTCTTAATTGATGTGTTAGATCAATATGAGGCTAAGTACTATAAAACTGAGAAAGTACTATTGTACTTCGTACTAATTACTAAGTTTAAACCGAAGAAATAAAGTCAACCGCTGCGTTTTTATGAGTTACCGAATGCCGGGTTCTTACCTTGGCCTAAGGAAAGGAGTAAAAGGTCTAGAAAAAGGTCAAACATATATATGGCCATTTAAATTATTTCGAAAATTTTATTTAGACAGTCAAATTTAACAGATTTTTAGTCCTGTTTCAATTGAACACAATATATATATATTTTTGTTAATATTAAAACACAATATATACATTTTTATTAATATCAGACACAATAAACTGAAACTCACTACAAACAAAATATAAGTAGTTTCTCGACTGACGTGAAAAAGAATATATCGCATATTGAATTCATACGAGCAGATTCCGTCAATTGTCGTTACAATCATGTAATTAAATCTAATAGAGATCAAATGTGCTCTAACTTTAAGGACTAAAGCTACACTAATAAGTATTTCAAGGACTATTTTAGAACCCCGGACATCTTCTACGTCATGGAGAAGCGGTGGGGGTGATTACTTGAATATTTGACATTGTGCACTTTTTGACTCTAATTGGTTCACTTTTTATTTGCAAACTGGTTCAGATTTTATTGATTGACAGCCTAGAGGAATCTGCTGACATCCCTCAGTTGACAAAATTTTACTTCCCTCCGTCCTAATTTATATAAGTTAGTTTAATTTGACATAGAGTTTAAAAAAAAAAGAAATATTTTTGAAACATATAGTTTAAAATACTCTCTTTGTTTCAAAATAATTGGGTCTTATTGACTTGACACTTTCTTTAAGAAAATATTTATTATGAGTTTATTTTATCAAATTAATTTTATTAATTATGCTTTGAAAATATAAAATGAGTATACACACTTTATGTAGTTTTTTAATGATAGGGGTAGTATTGGAAGAACATATTAAAATTCTCTTGATTTCATAAATGAGACAACTAAATTGAAACAAATATTTTACCAAGAGGGTCAACTAAAATGAAACGGAAGTAGAAAGTCATAGATGTTTGTGTGACTATAAATCAATTCATTAAGGATAAAATGGATATTTTAATGTTAAATTGTTACTATATATAAAGTTGTTTCATTTTTTTTTTAGACTGACTAAAAAGAAAAATAGTCATATAAATTGGGACAGAGGGAGTACTTCTTTGTCTTTAAATATTTGTAATGTTTTTATTTACATGTTTCTTATAAAAAATATCGGGTATTTGATTATTTTATGCTCGTAATTATATCTTAAACTAGTGAATACGTCCGCGCTTCGCGCGATTGAAAAGGAAATTCACACTATTATTAAAAATTCGCACTACATAATATGGTGATTGTAACACTTTTTTTCTCTTGATGATATAAATTAATTAGTAACAATAATATAGTACTCAATTAAGCAATGTACTCTATAAAAATATGATTTTTTTTAAAAAAAATCATTATCTTAAAATAGCAAATACAATAAAAATTGCTAAAGATGCAATACACATGAATTTAGAATTGTGTCTGATTTAGTGTACTTGATAATAAATTTTTTTTACCGATTGCACCATAAGATCCATTGTAAAAATACAACTTCCTAACAATTAAAAAATTAAGATAAATAAATTTACCTTAATTCCTAATTTCCTAGAAAGAAAATTGAATATATATATCCAACATTTTAACTCTCTCACTTCTATAAACAAACAAAGAAATAAAGGACACGGAGAAAAAAATATAAACTCAAAAAGGTTCATAGCAAGTAAATAGTGCAAAGAAAAGTCATTGGTGTAAGAAGTATATTTAATTTAAACTTCTAAGAAAATAGTTAGTTTAGCAAGATATGTTTTATATAAAACATGAAGCAAAAATTTGAATAATTAAGTGAAACTGGTTTAGTTCATTGATAATATAAAATATACTTTAACTTTCACCTCTTAAAATAATTATCACATAATAATCAAAGGTAAACTTAATAAAATTGATCAACATGAAAAGGTATAGCAAGGAGTTGCATTTGACCATAGATACAAATTGAAGCTGTTTTAAAATTTTTGTGAGCTTTGATTTCGAGTGAAAAGAGTAAGAATAACTTTTTGGTATTTTTCAAATTCGAAATTTAACTTTAAGTTAAATCCTGATTTTTAAAAAAAATTTACCAACATGATTTTTAGAATTCAACTCTAAAAAAGGTAATGAATATTCATGACCAAAAAAACCACTAATTCATAATCTTTTGAATTAATCAATAAAAATTATAATGACCTTCATATAGAGTTCATACTTTCAGTAACTAAAAAATATTTGTTGCCATAAAAGTTCACCAAATTCATATGAAGAATTTTCATTGTTTTGGATCATTTGAATTTTTTTATTATATTATTTGCTTCAGGAAGGGAAAAGATGAAGATATAAAAATAAAAACTACCTTAATCTGTCAAGCTTTTCGTTTTTCAACTCAATCTTTGTAATTCCGAAAAATGAAGCTTCGTTTTCTGTCTTTATAGGGATTGATAATCAAAACTTGAAGAGCGAACAATCTTCTACATAAACAATTAGCTCGGTATTGTTACAGGGTGTTAGTATACAATTTAAAAATAACTTTAGCAATATCTTCAAAGACTAAAATAACTCAAATTCAACAAATTCAACACACTGATCAATCCGCAAACAACAATAGTCCCTACATATTCTAAGCATTTCTAATCGGAAAAGGCCTCAAATAAATATAAAAACATGTTAGGAATGATCTCCAATACAAAATCTACCCCAAATAAAGAAAGCAAGAAAAGAAAGAACCAAGAATATTGAATCACAATTTTAGAAAAAACTGAAATGTTTGAAGAAAATAAAGGGGAAGGAAATCCATTATTAGGGGAAGAGGAGAAGACCATAACTCATATTAAGTATTAATATTAAGCATTAATAGAGGAATACGTAATATTAATAGTTATTAGAGGATGCACCGGAATTCAGAGAAACTATGTGCTATGATGTACACTAATTGCACAATTATGTTAGCCGTTACGATTTACATTCTTCCTTTTGGAAGGAATTAGGAATTAAGAATATATATTTAATAGAAGAGAAATTTCAGGAAATGTAATAAATACAATTAATAAAGAAAGAGATATTAATTTATTTTTGAAGGTTTTAGGACAGAAAATGATTTAAAAAATTGAAAATTACAAGAAAAAAGATAAATGGTGATATTGATCAATGAGGTATGTCACATCAACGTGCTCTCATTTAGCTTTATTATTATATATAGATTAGCGGGGCAGTTTGGTGTTTTATAGCTCCTATTATTTGTGGGGTTCGGAAAGAGTCGAACCACAAAGGCCTATTGTAAGCAGTCTTATCTTGCATTATGTCAGAGACTATTTTCACGGGTTGAACCCGTGACCTCCTGATCACATGGTAGTAACTTTACCAGTCACTCCTTGATACTTTTAGTAAGGCCGACAAGTATTTTGAGACGGAGGAAGAAGTATATAAACCTATCATTAATCATTGTCTTAATTCCTTGGACCTCTTGTATGTTAAACAACTACTACACTTTAAGATATCAATACTACTGCTAATTCTTACTGGCAGACATTAAATTAGAGAAGAAACTTTAATATCCCACGCAACTCTCTGCTGACACCGAATATGCTAAATTAGTAAATTTGTTTGCCCTCTGCACAATATTAATGAAAATAAAAGTATGGCTAAATAGTGCTAACTATTTAGGAGGTCTCACTTGTGATTGATATTTTGTGCTTGGTCAATCATAAACAGTCCGCGCATTGTCATATACGAAAACTTTAATTATTACCTTGATTTAATTACAAATTGTTCTAAGATGAAGTTTTTTCGAAAATAACTTTTACAAGTTGAAGGTTGAATTGGAACTTATACATATTGGTTAGGTTAGTCGATTGAGCTTATCTAATAGATCACGAGCTCATTTCTTCTGCACTACACTGTTATGCATGTCATTTGTTCCGGGCTGGCCTCAACCTTAGCCCTTTAAGACTAGGGCCCAAATGATTCAATCTGGACCAATCTGAGCCCAGTTTAATTGCTGGGCTTTTTTAAGATAGAAGGTCCGTCACAAACCATGACCCATATGTGTGATGGGCCAGACTGGGTTTATGGAGTGTTAGGTTTATACCAATTATAACAAGTTGGAAAAATTACAGACCATAGATAAAAGGGAAAAGTTCAAAAATAGCAAACTTGAGCCTTTAATTAAGCGCTTCATAGCAACAAGTTACTAATTACCCGAAATAACAACTTGTATTTTGTATTTAAGGACTTTTTTACCGACAAAATATATATACAAAAATCTGAGCAATGCGCTTTTTTCTCCACTCTATTGAAGTAAATAAGGAGCTGAACATTCTAACCACTACAATCACGCGTACATATATTTGCAAAATACATATATTCAAATATACATATACAGATGTACTGCATATGCAAAAATACATATACAGATGTACTTATTTGTCTATAGATATTTGCAACTGTATTTGGCAAATATACATATATATATATGCCTAACTATATAAACCTGTAAATTCACTTAAAATTATATATGCAGTTACATATGTATTTGCAGCTATATACATATGTACTTATTTGCAAACAAAATAAGTATGCAGTTACATATATGTATTTGCAGTTGTATTTGAGAAAAACACATATGTATGCCCAACTATACAAACATGTACGCTCACTTACAAATACACATGCAGTTACATATGTATTTGCACCTGTATATGCAAAAAATACTATACAAACCTGTACACTCACTTAAAAATACATATTCAAACTTGGAATATGGATTTTGCTGGTTCAAAAATACATATACAAAATACATATACAATCACCACTAAACAGCCTCCAACCTTTCCCTTCCCCTATTTTTATCGATGACCTCCACTACCACATGTATGAAGTACCCATTTCTTTTTCATCCTCTTTTCTTGAGAACCGCCATTAATGTTGAAGCTTCGAGCTTCAATCAAACAAATTCCATTTTTTTCCGATGAAATCTAACCCACTAAATAGCTTCAATTCCACTGAAAATGCTTTCGACTTTGACGGATAGCAAACCCATGAACTCTGACGAACAACCACAAACCATCAATAACCTTTCCGTCAAACCAACAGTGATATCCTCTGATGTTCAGATCTGGTCGAAACATAATTGAAATTGAAGAAATTAGATGAAATCGAATGAAGAGTGGAAGAAAAATAATGTGAGAAATATTGTAGAATTTCAAATCTTAAAATAGAAGAAAAATTGGAGAAGTATAAAGAGGTAAACTCAAAAAAGGAAGGGGATAAAAGTGAAGCCATGAAAAGGGGGAGAAGTTACGTGTAAGTGCTGTAGTTGTGGCTTGGCCCACTGAAAGTAATCTTATTTTGCTTTTCCGGGTAATTTTATTAAAGTGTTGCTATTTAGCTTAATTATGGACTTAAATTTGCTAGTTTATGTACTTTCCCCTAGATAAAATAAGTTCTTAATTACCTGGCATTGTTAAGGTTTAAAATAATTACATTACACGGTTATTTGTTAGTTTTATAACTGTTTTTTATGTGGGCCGTCATATACAAATATTATATGCAACGTATATAGCCAATGCACGATTCTCTCACTTAATTGATTTTTCAAACACTCTCTCTCATTTGATTGGCTAATTTGGCGGCTAAAATATTTACACGCTTCTTAAAGATATTTCAAAGCAAATATTTCTCTCAATTCATCCGCAAATTGTCATCCTAAACATCCGCTTGGATATTCATTGAAGATTTTGGAGTAATCTTACAGGTTTCGTTTATATACATTGGATTTTCTTTGTTTTATTGATGGCACTTTGTCGTTTAATCTGGATTTTTCTCAAATAGGCAGTGACAATGCAGGTTTTGTTGCGGAGTTGGAAGAGGACAGATTGGGAGCAAAGAAACGGTCAAAAAATGACAATGACTGTGTTAACATTGAAGATTTAGGATCAAAAGATGAGATAATTGACACTTCTAAATTATCTGTGGTAGGTTCAAGTGTACCCAAAAAAAGAAAAGGAAAAGACATTGGGTCTACAAGTAAAGGAGAAAGGAAAAAAGGTTTCAAGGACTCTCAATCCAGAAGGGGGAGCAAAAGGGGGAGCAATGATGTTATGAATGACTCTAATACTTGTAATTACACAATGTTAATTCAAGGTAATGTGATATCTCTCTCTCTCTCTCTCTCTCTCTCTCTATATATATATATATATATATATATATATATATATATAGTAGTAGTTTTGTATAATGTATATGTTGTTAAAAAAACTCATTGTACTTTGGGCAGTAGCAAGAATTCAACGGTACCGTTTATGTACCGCTAATACTTATAATTACACAATGTTAATTCAAGGTAATGTGATGTATTCTATATATATGTAGTAGTTTTGTATAATGTATATGTTGTTTAAAAAACTCACTGTACTTTGGGCAGTAGCAAGAATTCAGAGGTACCGTTTATGTATCGCTAATACTTGTAATTATACAATGTTAATTCAAGGTAATGTGATATATTCTGTATATATGTAGTAGGTTTATATAATGTATATATTGTTAGAAAATATTAGCACTTAGGTTCTCAATACGAAAACACGCTTCAATGTCCAAAATGATGAGAATATTGTAGTCCGTGGTCTTCCTAGCAGCAACAACACAGAGATAACCTATATGTATATAAAATGCTACTATATGTATTTAATATGCAATACCTAAATTTTCTTTCATTTGTTAGTTATGCATATACAGTGATGTATAAATCAATTAAACTTTACAAATATGCCTAATGTAAGATGATTGAGCCTGTCATTTAAAATTGAATTTGTATATGATAGTATACTTATACATATTGACACAAGAATATTCATCAATGTATGCATAGTGCTTATATACTTAAAACTGACTAAGTACTGTTTTCTTAAAATTGTATATACATAATACTGTATAACTATTTATATAATATACTATAATTAAAACTGCCTAATTATATACAAATCTATATGCACCATGGAACATTATTGCAATCTATTGATGAAAATACTTATACACATATACAAAAAAAAATATATACATATTGAAATATTCAAAATAAATATAACATACTTATACACATATACAACAAAAATATACATATTGAAATATACATTTTGAATCATGCATTTTGTATTGGATAGTAACATTTTAACTATTAGGTTCAGAATAAAGAAACAGACATCCATGTCCAGCATGATGGGATTCAATTTGGTAAATTGATTGATGAGTTGACAAATATGAAGGAGACGGACGATGATGTTGAAAGAAAGGATCAGTCGGGTGCACCGACCAAAGTACACGGACTTATACATGAGAAAAGTTTAAACTAGTTTCCAATTTTTTTTTCATATATTAATCATTATATGCATGTTACTTAGGTGCATGAATTTATGGTTCAATGTGTTGCAAGTCCCTTTTCTAGTGAAGTTCACCCTTCTACCATATCACCCATCGTCGTGGGTATACAACACAGTAACATAATGTATATGAGGTATATTAGACTATTGAATAATTGTCAAACGTAGAATATGTAATGCTTCTAAACAATGTGTAATATACATATTATATATACTTGTAATTGTTGTATTGTTGTTTGTATACGCAATCCTTTGAATATACGTATTAATAGTACGTAATCCACATTATAAAGCCTTTGCATATGGAATTGTATATGGACATCATTATTCATAATAAACCCTTTCATAGCTTTAACATGTATGTTGTATATTCATATATTAATTATATATACATGTAAACATATAGCTATACACTAGTATAACGTTATAGTATTAAGTCGTTTGAATATACATATAATTGTACATATGTATATTTTATTGGAGTATAAATTTATATTATATAAGTAACTATCCCAGAACAAGATTATATTTGATTTAAAATTTATATACATGCAGATTTCTATATATTTAAATCAAATATACATTTACTTGAGTGTATATTTTGGTTAAAAATTATTTATATACAACCGACTAATTTTCTACTTAACACATATGTATCAGCAAATCGTCTTATACATGATAATTTTTCGATAAGGAGAAGAAGCTAGTATCATGAATGGACAATTTCAAGATAGACTGAGTTGACGTTGCTTTCTCCCTTATTCTTAATTTTTCCACCGTGTTCTGTTAAATATGACCTTCAATGTTAATTTATGGAAGGAGAATATTGTGGGAAGTTGGAGATAATTAAGGGTGTTCATTACTCCCTCTTACCTTTTAAATCCCCACCTTCTGTTTTTTTGTAATCGATTCTTGAGAAAAAAAAGACCACATAGATTTTTATAACTGACCGCTTTATACATTTCTTCACTACCGGCTATCTATAATTTGTAATTAGTAAAACTTATATCAAAAAGTTAGTTAGGAAGAGTCTAAGTTGTCTATATGTGAAGTTTTGCCAAATGTTAATACAAAGTGAAATGTTGACTTAGAATTGTATAAGTTTTCTTTTGATAAAAAAAAGGAAGAAGAATTAGGATGTAAGTTTGAAAAAAGAAATTCAAAATCCCAATTTTCAAACTTTACTAGGTACAAATGAATTTGTTATATACAAGCAAATTAATTTGATTAGCAGTTGGGACATCAAAGTCATCTTTTTTTTGGGGGGGTCTTCCAAAAGTTGTCTTACTTAACCTAACTCACTTGAATGATAATCTAATTAAGTTTTATATTTTTCCGAAAAGAGTTAATGAAGTCACAAATTTAATTTATGAAAAAATTTTAAAACACTAATTTAGAACGGGCCTGAAACAAATAAAACCCATTCTATCTCAAACGGAGTCACTATCTGATTCGACCTGACTCATCTCTTTTTATTCCAAAAATATGTCCAAATACTAATATGAATTTTCTCTCTCTGTTTTTTTTTCTAAAATAAATGCTCAAGCGTTCATATTTTCGCTCTATTTTATTTCAAAAAATTGGCCAAAGCCCTTATATTTTTACTCTCCTCTTTTGTTCCGAAAAAATGCCCTAATATTTTGGATATGATGCCACTTGCTTTGTTATATAGTTTTGTACACTATAGGCAAACTACTTTGATGAGTGGTTGGAAGAGATCAACGAAAGAGGATAACGAAGGATAAATATTAAAGGTTTCTCATACACAAGAAATTCAAAGAGTGGACTATGATGCCACTGTCTTTATTACACATAAGGTGAATATATAGTGACATGATTAAGATATGTAATTCCACTTCTTGCTAGTTGCTAATTAATTATAAGGCCCTTCTTCCATAATATATTATTTGACGGATATAAAGACGGTGACAAAATTAAGATATGTATTTCCACTACTTGCTAGTTGCTAGTAATTATTTTTTGCTAATTGCTAATTAATAACGCTCTTCTTTCATAATCTATTATATTTGACGGGACATGAAGGCAGTGACGAGAAGATATGTATTTCCACTTCTGGCTAATTGCTAATTATCTTTTGCTAGTTGCTAATTAACTATGCTCTTCAATCATAATCTATTATTGGTGGGAAATAACAAGGATATGCTTAATTATTTCACATCTTACTTTATACAGCATTTTCCATAGTGTTCTTTCCTTTTCATTTTGGTGGGTGAGGGCCAGGGGAGGAGATTATTGTTGTTATGTTCACTTATTAGTTGCAATACAGCAAACTACCAATATTTCTATCTCTACACACGTTTTAAACACAATACATTGGAAATTTTAAAATGACTTGAACTATATGCAATAAATTGAATTTGGAATTCATAATTCACTCGTCTTTGTGGAAAATTGGAAGTTCCCAAGAAAAACCTCCTGCAATTAATTGTTGCTTACTCTCTCCGTCCATCTTTACTTATTCATGTTTAACTTGACACACATCTTATAAAATTGGATGGAAGGAAAAAGTTAAATACATACAAGTCAAATAGCCAACACAACATGTAGTCCCAAATTAAATTGAAATGGGAAACTAAGACCAATCTTGGCCCCTTGACTCAGCTACACGATAGCTTGCTGAATTGAGATAGATTTTATCATGGAATAGACTTTGAATGTTGAAAGCATTTCTCGATCTCACCGACTTTTCAAAGAAATTAAAAGTGGGAACTAGATGGGTATATGCTTCTCCTCAAATATGGATATTCTTCCAATTAACGATATCATATATGTTTTCTTTTCATATTTGCTAATTACTGACGTGTCCAGTACCCTTAAAAATGTGCAAGTTGTGTTGTTATTTTAATAAAGGATATCTTATCTATAGATAATTGAACGAAGACAGCTTTGAGAAAGTCGGTGGATATATATGTACCTTCTCTTCAAATTAAGTTATCTGTTTGATTTGCCGACAGGAACGTTAATTTATGTCATATGTGTTGTTGTTGACTAGGATTGAAGTTTTGGGTATAACGTGTAAGTGTAGTAAATTAGACGTTGAATCACATTAACTATCAGATTAAGGAAACAGATGAAGATTTAAGTGTGTGTTTGATATACATGGATAGAGAAAAAGCAATTCATTTTGCAATAAATTTTGGTTAACGTTCTAATTTAAGTACACTTTTGTATAAACGCAATGTTCGTATGATAAAGGTTTACACAAGTTATCTGCATCACTTGTTTAAGTATCATAATTATGTTGTCTCCTAAATAGTTACGTACTTTGTAACTGAGCTTCATATACTCTTTCTAAATGACCAGATCAGGTTTAAGTGGTTTGATTAGGATGATAATTTCTTTTTTGGAGCTCAAGATCCTTTTCATTTACTAGAATCAAGGAATTACTCGCTCCGTTTGCTTTTACCTGTCACTATTTTCCTAATTGGATTTTCTATTTTTACTTGTCACTTTTAACATATCAAGAAAAGACAAAATAATTTTTCTTATATTACCCTTAACATTAATTGTTTATTCTCCAAATCATTTCAAGATATATTATTTAAACATCAATTAATTGAGGTAGTATGTTAAAAGAGTTATATCAATAATTATTTTTTAATAGGTGTGTCATGCCAAAAGTGACAAGCGAACGGAGAGAGTTGTAAATTTGTTTCGCTGAAAAAGAGGATGAGTTAGCATGATGAATTTATGAATACTTCATTGAGATACCGTTTGCTTAATTGTTGGAATGAGCTAAAATGATAGTTTCTCTTTCCGAGTTTTAAATTTGTTTTGTTGATTATTAGTAGATCTGTTTGGCTTAGGAGGATGAGCTAGAAATAATGGACTTATGGATACTGTACTACACGATTAAAATGACTAAAAGAATGGCTAAATATAAGGATTAATTATCTCACCAACAATCTAGTGCTTTCTAATTAGACTTCTCTTCCGATATACAATGTATCATTTTTACAGGTACATTATGCATAATTGCATTCTAAGTAATCTTCAATCCTGTAATACAGGAGCAAATACAAATGATGTTTCATATCGATGTAATGTTTTAGGAAAGATATGAAAGTAAGAAATTAGGCTATTAGGTACAACGTAGACTACGTAGTAATCATTGTCGCACTATTTTAAGAAAGGTCTTTTCTTTTGATTAGTGATTGGTTCTGCCTATTTTATGCATTTGATTAGTGATTGGTTCTGGTTATTTCATGCAATTGATTAGTGATTGGTTCTGGCTACTTTATGCATTTGATCAGTGGTCCAATTTACAATAGTCCAATTTAAGAGATTCATATCTCACCAAACCCACAAGTTGTTGTGGCCACCAAAGGGGTAAAAACAGAGCAAATCTGGAAAAACGTACAAAATAAGGTCTTTTTCCTCATCAGACTTTTTTTTATTAAATGGTAAATGAGCTGCACAATGATATTCAAAACTGTTGAACAAACATTATCAACTTCATCTGTCAAGGTTTAGACCTAGATAAGGAAAATTTTATCCCATAAAGGAATCATGCATGCATTTTGAGACGTAAAGATTTGTTAGTACAAAGAAAATGTATATTCGATGCTATGAATGCTGTAAATCTAATTAATTTTAACTCTAAGAATTGATTAAACAATTAGAAGCAACAGTAAAGAAAAACTGAAACTTTATTAAGAGAGTTTGTTTTTGTTATTTCCAATAAGTAAATTTTTGTAAGCAACGCTCTCCCCTTTATAGGACTTTTAAGAAATTGTCCGGTTATTTTAATTTTTTTTGGTTATCTCTGTCTGATGGATGTTAGATTTGTTATATGTTGTTAGAAAATCATGTTTATACAATTCAATTAATTGTTTTTCTTAAAATTTATAAATGAAAAGTGTTATAATTTTGAATCATATGACAGGTTCTATATGCGCAACTATGATATAAATAGTAATTTTTTTAATGTATACCATTAACTATTAAGTATCTCAACCGCTTATTTTTTGTAGTCTTACACCATAAAAATAGATAATGATATATAGTATTAGTAGTTGTCCTAAGAAAGACACATGTTAATTAATTTAATTTTTGTATAACTTTAGCAATATACTATAATTATCATTCGATAACAACTATGATAACCACTATTTGTATAACTTTAGCAATATACTATAATTAGCACTATACAATAATGATATATACTATTTGATGTGTAAAAGGAAGAAAGCTATAATTTCTAAAGCATAAGGAAAAACTTCTAGACGTAGAGTATTTACAATTATAATCGGCATTGCTCATATTCAGATGTAAACTATGTGTTAAATATATTTTGTGACTAAATTTGAGACATGATCAAACAATGTCTATCCAATTTACATTCAGCTATTAAGTCGGTCGAATAGGTTCAGTGCTCATCAATTTAGCGTAACTCATCACAAACATATTCTAATATTATTTGTATCGTCTTAAAATGTTTAAACTAATTAACACGTGATACACATGTAATACACATTTCAAAAACTAATATAAGTAATACACATGTGTAGGGCTCTAAAAATACAGAATATATACATTAGGAACAAAAATAACTTATCGGAGTATTGATTAAAAATACAACAGAAAGATTAAAATTATCAATAAAATGTTTTAGGTGCTTCTCTACCTCACCCGAGGTAGAGGTACGAACTACGCTTACTTTATCCTTTTCAAATCTCACTTAAAAATAAATCAAACACTACTAATTAGAAATTACTTAGGCAGATTATTAGATAGTAGTATAAACTTACTTAGCACATCAATATCACACTATTTAAAGGAAGATTCTTTTCTTTGAATAGTCATTGGCTCTTGCTTAATATTGGCCTTTTGATTAGTTGTCCAGTAGATTTCAATATATAGTACAAAACTAGAGGGATTCACATTTCACCCAACCCATAGGTCCCACACATAGGTGTGTCCACGTAAGGAAATAAATTACTCCGTACTAAATATAAATATATACCTTTAAAAAAAAAAATCCCTGGCTAAAAAACAGGTAACAAAATTACTCCCTCCGTCCATCTTTACTTATTCACTATTCTAAAACTATGCATCCAAAAATATTTATCTAGTTGAAAAACAAATGGATAATTTAAGCCGTTTTACCTTGATATTAAATATTATTCATCTACCTTATCGGTATTATTTATTACTTTAGTAGACAAATATTGTTGGACGGGGGAGTAATAATTTCACGTGGCAGTGGTAGCTAGTCTGACACACTGCTGACTCTGCAAACTTTATCGTTTTGTAAAGTACACTGCCTATGATGCAAATCCCACGCCGATCATAATGACGGCTGTATCCCACCGTTTATTTAGCAAACTAAATTCAACTTTCACTAACCGCGCGTATAACACACGTAGGGTTTTTATTACATTTATTATCCGCGAGTGCTTTACCTACATTCTTTCTCATGGAAATCCAATCGCCGTAGAATCTGAATCACGTGTTTGAAGGAATCAAGATCTCAGTTTTTTATTAGGAAAGGAAAATTCAATAAAACGTTGAAATAAAAAAAGAATAATCACTGGGATTCTCTTCTTTATTTTTACTTGTCATTTGATATAATACACTCATTAAGAAAATAATTATTGATACAATTATTTACCATACTATTTCTATTAATTAATATTTAAAATAATATATCTTAAAAATGATTTGAGAATAAGCAATTAATATAAAAGGTAAAATAGAAAAAAAAATATTTTTTCTTGATATGTCAAAAATGAAAAATAATAATAATAAAAAAAAATTAAAAAAATAATGACAAATATAAACAAACAGATGGAGTACTATTTATACAAGCAAAAGGAAAACTAAAAATATCTATAAATCAAAATTTGACTTTGACCAACAAAATATTTCTCTTCTATAAATACCATGCGAACTTTTAGAACGTTACACATCCTTCAGAATTTGTAGAGAAGCAAAAAGACATATTGTTAATTTCATGGCAAACAAAGTTGCATGTTTAAAGCATTTTCGTGACCTCCGATGTTTTGCTCGGTGTCTAAATACGGCTCCGACTGTCCCTCCGATGAATTTCACCGGCAACTATGATGCTACGAACGTAACAACGTCACCAACCTTACAACCCACGGACCAAATATTAGTTGGTCCTGAGAAAAAAGTGATCAATTTTGATGATGTTAAGGAGTTGTTTACGGGCGTATCCACATCAAAGTTGATTAAATCATCGTTGACACTTCAAATGGCATCCATCGAACCTATGGTTGACATAGGTGTGTGGGTAATGAATTCAAAACTCATGCACATGCCAATATTCAAGGAAGTAATTCTAGGATTTGTTAAAAGTACATTTTATGAACATTTTTGTGCTGGAAAAGACTTGTCAGAAGTACAAAGGACGGTTAATAAGTTATCGAGTGTTGGCTTAAAAGGCATGCTTGATTATGGGGTGGAACATGCCACGGAGAATGAGTCTTGTGATGAGAGTATGAAGGTTTTTCTTCAGACAGCCGAATCGACCAAGTCACTTCCATCGGTAAGATCAAATTCCTACAAATCTTTTTATTATTTTTATTATTATTTATTTATTTCTAGTTTCAAGTCGGACTAATTCTACTAGAAAATTCTAAAGTTGAATGTGAAGGCTAAAAAAGAAAAGCACTACTAAGAAGATAATTCAACAAATTGGAAGGCTTACCACAAAGCTGATTAGATCATCGCTGACGCTACTCAACGTGTCTATTACGTGGAATTTAAATAAAATACACATGCTATTCTTATTCAACTTTTCCTGATGTAACGTATATTTTTCTTAAAAATAGCCTGTTTCCTAACACGATTAAAGTCTTTTCATTGTCTTATTTATCATAAGACAGTATGGTGAAATTAGGTGAGGGCATTCTAGGAAAGTCTAAAAACAAAAGCTATAGGAATAATATAATTCAATAGATAACAGATCCAAAATCACAAAATTTCACAACTTTTCTAAATCATTGCTAGCTGATCACAATTTTTAATGTGTGACAAAGCCGAAATAACAAAATTTTGTACTCCTTTGTATACTCTTAGAATAATCTGATTCTTAACACAATCAAATTCTTTTTAATGATTTATTTGTGTTTATCATTTCTTTAATTTTCTCTTCTATGAAATAGAATGAGTTTTAAAATGTGTGTATATTGTATTGAAACAGGTGAGCTTTGTGGTAGTGAAGATAACTGCAATTTGTACACCAAAACTGCTCAAAAGAATGAGTGATTTACTAAGATGGGAACAAAAAAATCCTTCATTCAATCTCCCATGGAAGCAAGAGACACTTCCACTTTTCGCCGAATCGAGCCCTCTTTATCACACTACAGAAAGACCAGAGCCTCTAACGGTAGAGGAAGAGCACGATCTACAATTAGCTCATGATAGACTCATGACAATTTGCATGAAATGCTTGGAACTTGATGTTGAATTGTTAATTGATGCAGAGGATACAACTATTCAACCCGCAATCGATTACTTTGTATACTCTGCAGCAATTAAATACCACAAAGACGATCACCCTTTGATTTTCGGAACAATTCAATCTTACTTAAAAGACTCTAAGGAACGAATGGTTATCGCGAAAAAGGCTGCTGAGAAAATGGGAGTTCCAATGGGATTTAAGCTTGTTAGGGGTGCTTATATGTCAAGTGAAAATGAATTAGCTTCTAGTTTTGGTGTTCAATCTCCGATCCATGATGGCATTCAGCAGACTCATGATTGCTTCAATTCATGTGCTGAATTTATGCTTGACAAAATTGCTAATGGCTCTGGTGCAGTTGTTCTTGCAACTCATAACATTGAGTCAGGTAAATTTTGCGACAATAAACTTTTATTTACTTAATTACATTCAGTATTTCACATGTCCACTCACGTGTGAGCCATATCTAAATTGCATAACTAATTATTAAATATATGTTTTGCTAATTAGGAAAACTGGCTGCATCCAAGGCTATTGATTTAGGGATCACAAAGGATAGTGAAAAGCTCCAATTTGCTCAGCTATATGGTATGGCAGAAGGGCTATCATTTGGTCTGAGAAATGCAGGATTTCAAGTGAGCAAATATTTGCCATTTGGACCAGTAGAGCAAGTTATGCCATACCTTATAAGAAGAGCTGAAGAAAACAGAGGTCTCTTGTCTACATCAGCCTTCGACAGACAACTCATAAGGTAATTAAGCATCAGTAATAATTTTCGAAAACAAAAACACATATGTTTATAGTCAAATATTTTTATTAATTTTGTATATGATTGTTTGCAGGAAGGAGTTAACCAGGAGATTGAAAGTGGCAACTTCATGAATCCAGGAGCTACAATTGACTAAAACTAGTACCAATACGAATAAAGAGAGGAGCCATATCCGAGCTTGTAACGGAGCAATTGACGCTCCAAATTCCTTGATTGATGTTTTTTGTATGTAAACGTAATAATTCAATGATGTGGCAGATATAGCAATTCTTAAGATCGAGACGTGCCTACAAATATCTGTCAAAGTTTTTGGCTTCGTAAATACCAAGAGAAGTGAAGGGGCAAGCAATAAAACACGAATTAAGATGGCCTTATTAACGAAATGGGAAGCGGAGGAGACAAGCTAGCAATTGTTATAGCTGCTAGTGCCTCTCCCACCCAAAAATCCCCCTTTGTGCTAGTATTTTTCTTCATCTCTTTCTAGTACTAGTACTAGTATGAAAGTTTATTCCAACTTTAGTGTCAACTTTTGTTATTGGTATTAATACAAATGAAAGTAGACAAAATGATGAAAACTATACCTTTATTCAGTGGGTGTTTGGAGGGGCTTGATTTACATGTATAGACTAATATTGCTTAAAGTCCCAAAAACTTCAAAAACTTTTTTGTTGTGTTTTTTGCTTTTGACTACTCTCACTATAACGACCTTGGCTGTCACAATAATTGGAACCTAATAACCAACTATAGCAAACCGATTATTAGGTAAGGTTAATTGAATGTGTATAACCTACCTGAGCTAGCAATTTTTTTCATTGTTTTCTATTTTTAAACTTAATCAATATATATACGGTTATACTTAAAATAACCTATTATTCAGTTCGGTCGGAAGGTTAGGTTATAGTCAAGTAGTTGATTAGATAGGATATGATACATATGTATCGGACATGAGCCTAGATAGAAAGATATAGAGGGCAGAGATTAAGGTAGAAGGTAAGTGGGTATTCGAGCATTGTCTATCTTTCTTATCATTATTGTTATTACTACTTTCTTACTATCTTATCGTCGATTTTAATATTAAAGATTGTCTCCTTGAGATCAATTATCATATTATTAGTCGTTGCTACGATTTTCTTCTCTAAAGTTTTCAGTATGACTTTTTTATTACTATTGTATTTGCTTTACATAATGAATTTTTGATATGTTTTACTAAATTGCAGAGTCTATCAAAAAATAATCTTTTTGCTTTTGTTTCTAAAGATAAAAAATAAGATTGTGTATATATAACCTCTCGGGACTCTAGTGCCTCTCCACCAAAATAAGTTCACTTCTAGCCTCTAGGGTTTTCCTTCATAGTCGACATTTCTAGCAACTTCTTTGTCATTGGGTTTCCAAATCAAAGTTGCGTAAACAATAAGATTTTTTAATATTTTCTCCGTTTCATTTTATTTGGCCTTCTTTTTAAATATATTTATTTCAAATTACTTGTTCATTTTCGCAAATCAAGAGTGTTTTATTACTTCTTTCTCATATTACCCTTAGTATTAATTAACTAAAGAAAATACTACTCTTATATTTAGAGTTTCAAAAAATCATTAATAGGATTAATTTTATAAAATATATTTTTATTTAATATTTTCTTAATAATTATGTTAAATCAAAAGAGGTCAAGTATTTTGAAACGGAGGGAGTAGGTCAGTAATTACACCCACGTGATAAGTCAAATCAGAGTGCTACTATACTTGCCAAGAATCTTGGCCCAAGATTATGATATAAAGATTCCTCAACCGGAGCACGCCATATGAAAAGTCCTTTCCACCGAATCTCTTGATTTTGAAGGCGGAGATTCAGATTCCTTGACCCCCCAAATTCTTTATGCTTTTCTAGTGTACCGCAATTATTGAATAAAACTAAAATCATTTCTTGACTAATAAAAGTGAGCAATAAAATTCTATCTAGAGGACTTAATTAGAAGAATAATCAAAAGTGGGGTATTAATTTTCAAACAAGTGGGCTTAAAAATTGGAAAATTAATTCAAATTGGCATGCAAACGCGCCGCAAAGCGAAAGACAAGTTGTAGACCGAAGTGTCCAAGAAACCAGGACATATTGGGAGGATTTCAAAACTATAATTTAATACAATTTGAGGTACAGAAAAAGTGGAACCCAAGACAAGTGGAACAACAAATAACAGCTAAGAGATAGAAATTTAACCGTAGATGTGGAATACACATGGTGGTACTGACCATCTACAGTGATACATCGTCAGTAACAACACAGCATCTACTCAGCATGATTTAAATATTTTGTAAAATTGCCTTATTTTAAGTTTATCACTTTTTAACCAAATAAATCAATTCTCATCCTCTATAAATACCATTCAACTCTTCGAAACTTTACACATTCATATTAGAGAGAGAGAACAAAAAAAAAAAATTTTAACACACAAAAAAATTTCCCATTCCGCCGCCCACCGTTGCATGGCAAATAAGGTTTTCGGTCCGAAACTATTCAAGAACCTCGGATTTCATGTCCGCCGTTTAAACTCTGCTCCGTCACCCTTTTCCGCCGTTCCTCCGTTGAATTTCACTGGCGATTTTAACGCCGTTCCAAATTTGGTGGAACCCACACCACAGATTAACACAACCCACCCCCATATTAACGACAACATTATCAATTTTGACGATGTTAAGGAGCTGTTCTACGGCGTTCCGACAACAAAGTTGATTAGATCATCGTTAACGTTACAAATGGCGGCGATTGAGCCAATGGTTGATTTGGGTATGTGGGTAATGAATTCTAAACTTATGGAAATGCCTATTTTTAAGGAGGTTATGCTTGGGTTTGTTAAAAATACATTTTATGAACATTTTTGTGCTGGAAAAGACTTGACGGAAGTCCGAAGGACCGTTATGAATCTCTCTGATTCTGGGTTAAAAGCTATGCTTGATTACGGGGTGGAACATGCCACGGAAAATGAATCTTGTGAACAAAGCACCGCGGCGTTTATTCAAACGATTGAATCAACGAAATCACTTCCTCAATCTTCTGTAAGAATCCAACTCTTAATGATTTAATATTGTTTAATAATATTATTCTATTTCTGAAAAGGAACGATCTTGCTCTGTATATCTTTTAATACTTTTTCAAAGATTCTATTTTATAATATCAAATTCTTCCATTATTCTTGGATCTATATTTATTTATTTCAATACTTTGTCAAGGAATTTAGAAAGATCTCTGAAAAAGGTTTATTTTTTTTGTTGAAACAGGCCAGCTTTGTGGTTGCGAAGATAACTGCAATTTGTACTCCGAGGCTACTCAAAAGAATGAGTGATTTGCTACGATGGGAACAAAAAGATCCTTCATTGAATCTCCCATGGAAGCGAAGAACGCTTCCACTTTTCGCCGAATCGAGCCCTGTTTATCACACTTCGGAAAAACCAGAGCCTCTATCGGTAGAGGAAGAGCGTGATCTTCAATTAGCTCATGAAAGACTCAAGAAAATTTGCGAGAAATGTTTGGAACATGATGTTCCTTTACTAATTGATGCAGAAGATAGCACTATTCAACCGGCGATCGATTACTTTGCGTATTCTGCAGCAATTAAGTACCACAAAGATGATCATCCTTTGATATTCGGAACAATTCAAGCTTACTTGAAGGACGCGAAGGAACGTATGGTTATCGCGAAAAAGGCTGCTGAGAAAATGGGAGTTCCAATGGGATTTAAGCTTGTAAGGGGTGCTTATATGTGTAGTGAAAAAGAGTTGGCTTCTAGTTTAGGTTTCAACTCTCCTATTCACGATAGCATTGAGCAAACACATGCTTGTTTCAATTCATGCGCGGAGTTTATGATTGAAGAGATTGCTAATGGCTCTGGTGCAGTTGTTCTTGCTACTCATAACATTGAGTCGGGTAACAATCTAAAAACAATTCAATCTTTTATTGTTTACGTTGATGAACTAATATTTTTTGCTGTTGTCTAACATGTATAATGTGTTTGTGTGATAAATAGGAAAACTTGCTGCAACCAAAGCTATAGATTTGGGAATTAAAAATGAGAGGCAAAGTCTCCAGTTTGCTCAGCTATATGGTATGGCAGATGGGCTTTCCTTTGGGCTGAGAAATGCAGGATTTCAAGTGAGCAAATATTTGCCATTTGGTCCTGTTGAGCAGATTATGCACTACCTTATGAGGCGTGCTGAAGAAAACAGAGGCATGTTGTCTACATCGGCTTTCGATAGGCAACTCATGAGGTAAACATCACCAACAAAATAGAAAACAAAACTTTATTATACTCAAACGTTGTTAATTTGGTTTTGGTAATGTACATGTTTGCAGGAAGGAATTGAGCAGGAGACTTGAAGTGGCAACTTCTTGAATTCATATGGAGAATGGAAGTCTATATTAGTAAGTAGATTAATAAGCGACGAAACATCGCCAACTATTGTAAATAATTCAATTATGTGCGGGCAAAAATGATGATGATGAAGTTGATCAAGCAACTATGGTGGGAAAATGCACAAGGAACAAGTCAGTCAGGGTATTGATTTATCTCTCCTTGTGTTTAAGAAAAAAAAAATAAAATGTACATAGCTATTTTGGGTCCACTTGTTGTTATCTTTCTCCATGTGCTATTTTAGGTCCTATTATGTTGTAGTAGCACCTTAAGTTGTTGTATTTGGTATCGTATTTAGAAATAGAAATGGAAGAAGGTACCCCAGAGTGGAGCCGTAATGTTGAAATTACAAAGTGTGTATCTGTTTCTCTCTATTATCTCTCTCTCGATCGAGACATTATTGTTCAATAAATCAGATTTACTGGCCTTCATTAAGATTAAAAGCTCTTTATTATTAAATTAAAGTTGCAAAAAGCAGAGTTCTAAGAACCTATATTTCAATTTCATTTTCATATGTTCAAAATAAAATGCTTCATTCTCTCCTTTACAAGTATAATGTAACACAATTTCATCTTCAACTTCAATTTCATTATTCCAAATAAAATAATTGAAATTTATGATCAAACTTTTTACCGAGTAAGATGGCAAGACAGCCGCAAAGTGAAGGATAAGTTGTATAATCAGAATCCACGGACCTCAACATCAAAAGAGTGGAAGAAACAAAAGTATTGGGGTTCAATCATTAAAAAGCAATTTTATGTACAAAAAATGGTGAGGCAAGTAGGCTGTTGAAGGTCCTACCAGCTAAAAACATACAAATATACTACTACTAGTTGATTCGGAACATCAATAGTGAAAAGGACCTGCTGATAATGAACCTCTCCACTAATACTTTATCTAAAATATAAATTTTGGGATTCATAGTAGTATAGTACCGAGTTCTCAGAACAAAATAGAACCAACTTGATTTTAAAGGTTATGCAATATTACCAAGATATTGGCCAAAACAACATGAACAACGACAAACAACCATTATTATTATGTGTTAATGTTTAATTAGTTGCGGTCCTATATATGAATCCTCACTAACCATGCATATATTACAAAATTTAGACATGTTTCAGTCCAAGACCTTTCTTTTTTCCTGTCCAAGACTTCAAGATTTAAGTTATCTAGAGGTAGACTGAAAAACAAATTCAAAGAATAAAAAATTAATGAAAATGTCATGGTAAAACTTCTTAGGGATACTACAAACCCATTGAGTGGAATTGAACCATACTCCTCAAGCTAAAATAACTCAATTTTCAACCAAGTACATTATTTCTCCTTTTTATTGCATGGCTGCCATCAAATAATGTTATATCAATTATATAAAATATTTAATTTTATAAAAAGACCACAAATTCACGTATCCATATTAAAGAAAATAATTAAAAAGGCTAGCACTTAAATAATGGAACGTAGACAAATTAAATTAATTGGAGTTATAAACTTTTAATTCGGAATGATGTTAAAACAAGTTGCACTGACCATATATAACTATTAATGATTGAGCAGAGATCTTTACGTACCACGTCGTATACTTTATAGTTTATATCCCTACCTAACAGTCTAAGTTGTTAGTTGCCAGATGCATATATTTAATCAACCCTTATAATTTTGCCTACAAACATCGGTAACAGTTGTAACTTTCTCCAGTCAACAGTCAATCCCATCTCTATCACTATCAATTGGTATTACTATACTATATTTAATTAATAGATGGATTTAACAAACTTATCTCAGCTGCGTAATTCACACCTACCCACTAATGGCGAATCTACCATTTTAATTTAAGGAGTTCGACTTTTATGATTATAACACTCATGAGTCATGATCGTCTTAATATATTTTTAAAAATAATAGATTAATCAATATTTATTGAAAATTCTATTGAAATTTATAATCCACATCTTAAATATTGACATTTGAATAACCTAATGTCAGAACACTAGATTCACTCGGGAGAAATGGGTTTTCGCCCTTTACAAAATTGATTTTAATTTTATGTTTTTTTTACAAGAATTTTTTATTTTTTGCATATTAGAAATTTTCAACTTTACATGCAAGAGATCGGAAAAAATATTTTCTTATATCAAGTTGTAATTGGGTAAAGTGTAAAATCGTTTACACCTCCCAATTTTGATTTAAAAATCAAACACCCCCCTCAACATTGAACAATAATCATTCTCCTCCTTTATTCCGATATAATATCTATTTTACCCTTATCATTTTCAATATTCTCTCTCTCTCTATATATATATATAACCTAGGTATTTATTACTTTTATTTAAATCAATCACATAATTTAATGTTATTTTTTATGATAATTTTTTTTTTATATTATATGTATTAAGTACGTATGTATGTATGTAATTATTTATATAGATGCATGTTTTAATTCTCTATTATTGTTTAGTGTCTATATAGATAAACGAGTTTTGGTTGTCAATAATGAATTATTTTCTAAATTATAATTTAAAATTCATTAACAATAATCATTTGATTTGTAATAAATATACCTCTACAAAAACACTATACCCAATGAAATCCCACAAGTGAGGTTTGGAGAGGGTAGAGTGTATGCAAATCTTACCACTACCTCGGGGAGGTAGAGAGGTTGTTTTCAAAAGACTTTCGGCTATTAATTATTTTTGGATTATCTGTATTAAAATATATTTATAAAATTATAATTACCTATTGTTTTCACGTATAAATAGTTATTAGAGTTATTATTTTTTATAAAATTATTTTTATTATTTTGCTCATTCATTTCATTATAGAACGACATTAACTTATATACTAAATTAATATTTTTCACTCGTATTTTTTCATCTAAAAAATATTTTTTAGCTTTTAATAGAAAATATGTTATATATATAGATTAAAAAAAAACAAATTGTGTTTATAAAGAAGTTTTTTTTTTAAGAAAAAGATACAAATGTTGATATAAATACAAGGGTAAAGCAGGTATTTTGAAAAAATCAAATGGGAAATAGTGGGGAGAATGATTATTGTTCAAAGTTGAAAAGGGTGTTTGATTTTTAAAATAAAGTTGAAGGTGTAAACGATTTTCACCCGTTGGGTAAAAAATTTCATTTCCTCGATCCACGCGCTGTGGCCGCCTCAGAAATTCGTGGAAGGTGCATGAAGGACCAAATATAAAACTGGAAACCCAGTGTTAATTGTGGTAGTTGAATTTTAAGTTTCAAGTTAAATTACAACAACAATATTGGAGTACGTAGCTCCAGCTCATTTATTGTACATATCCCAACACCCAACGTTCACCTAACACACTCCACTAAAAAAGAGAAAAAGAACACAAGAATCAGAAAATTATCATGATTCACGTCCAAACAAATCTTTTAAGAAACTTATAACATTGTTCGCATAGTTAATTAGAGTCTTCATCTATAAGACCTTTCACAAATAAAGTAGTGCTCAACAATTTCATATATATTCAAGGTGGTATATATATTATTCATAATTTATACAAAACTTAATTTGCAAAGATATAAAAAGTACAGTAACTAGGTATTTTGTAAACCAAAGTTCAACAACTCAAACAAGATATAATTCGTTCCAAATATATTTAGGGCAAGCATCTATGCGTCCAGAAACATCTTGTTAGATAAAACAGATGAGTCATGAACAGCTAGCACATTGTGACTCATCACATATTACCAACACAATTCGTACAACCCAGCATGCATCGAAAATTGTTTGGCAGTGGATGACTCATTATATATTGTCTTATATTGGATAGACTCATAACTGATTAATATAATTTTTCCCCCCTTTTAATAGCCGAAGCCAAAATGTTGAAAGGTGATTTGAGCCGTTAAATATTATTCGCGGTCTAAGTTATATAGACCAACAACAACACTCAATGTACTCCCGCAAAGTGAGATTTTGGAGAGGATAAAGTATACATACATCTTACTTGTACCTCAGAGATAGAGAGGTTGTTAAATTTTTTTTTTTTTTTTGTACAATGATATAGATACTTAAATTATTTTATTTAATGGAGTCAGGGGCGGATCTTTAAGGCATGAGTTTGAGTAATTAGGGGTGGACATCATATGGTAAATACCAATATGTTATCTGTGGGGATCGAACCCACAACCACGTGTTTTAAAGCCACGCATTCTGTTGCTGAGGTAAGACGGCTGCTTGGTAGATACCACTCATCATATCAAATCGAAATTTTGATACCTCAGTTTCGTTTTATGGTATTTAAAATGCATTTTAAAATAAAATGCCTTGTGCTTTTCACTCTGTGACATAGTATTTTTAATAAGTGAAAAATGTTTATATCATACTAACATAATCCATATATAAAAATATTTCATAACCTAACCCCTGAATATGAGTGTGATGTTTTGTTATTTTTCAAGACTTAAGCTCTTGCAGGCTTGGACTAAATCATCTATTGGGCTTAATAATTGGCTAAGATTAGCTCCTCTACCTACAGACCACCAACCCAAATGGAATTGGAATAGTTTCGAATATATAGATATTATAGAAGTAGCAGCAGTTGGACCCTGGCCAAGCCCAAACAAGTGCTCTTTGTTATTACTCCGTATTAGTTTTTCTTGTTCTACATATAGTTAGCATCATAAACTTTTTATGTTAAATAATGATGTGATGATGATAAGTATAACGACTAAGAAATCAAATGATTAAGGATGGTCTCACAATATAGTTTTGGAAGTACCCTAAAATGACGAATTTTATTAGTTACTCTTTATCCAAATTAATGATATTTATTGGGCATAGGAATAGACATTAAAATTGTAACTAATTGTAGGGATAAAATGAAAAAATATTAATTAATTTTATATTGATTGAATAAGTGATCAACAAATATGAAAAATTTAATTTTACTAAGATGATCAACTAAAATGGGACGGAGGGAGTATACTACTCCGTTTCGAATTAGTTGGTCTTCTTGCCAAAAATGTTTGTTTCACTTTAGTTGTCCAAGTTGTAAAACCAAGACTATTTTGTACATACTTTTCTCATTCTACCCTTGATAGTATTAAGTACATCCACATTTTTCAAAATTATTGAAAGTAATGGAGTGCTCAAGATTTCAATTCTCCAAAAAAAAAAAAGTTAATTATTTATAGTTTCAATTTTAAATTTGTAGTTTCTAGAGGTGATGCATGCATGGAATAGAGTAATTGCACCAAATTTCTACGTTTAATCATTGCATTGATTATTGAACTTTAAAAGGCAAATAAGAGTAAAAGAGTAAAATGCATATTTAATTATTGATTTCTTAATGGACGTGTCAGGGCCATAAGGGCCAACTAATTCAAAACGGAGAGAGTACCTGTTTTTTTTCCTTGATGACCAAGTAATCATTAGCTGATTGATTGACAAGCAAAGTTAATTACTCCATCCGTTTCAATGTCTTTTTTCTTTAACTTTTTAATACTAACTTTTCATATGACATATTTAAAATTATGTAATTAAAAATATTTTAATATATTTTATTTATATGTAGTTTAATCACAAAATTTAAAAATATTTTTTACTTTTTAAATTTCATATCACTTAAAATTAAATAAATAAATTGAAACAGATGGAGGAGTATGACACGTTTGGGTATGTGGACTCCATAATTGAGGCCAAAGATGGCGAATAATCTTCTACTTTAGAAAAGCCGCCATGCATGATTGTTTATAGAATTTTCAAAACTATAATTGTCTATCCTTTGCAATACACATCGCTAGAGTTGTCACTATCTCTTTTTCAATTTTATTCCACTCGAATTCCACCCGTTCATTACTTTTTCTTTCCTTAGCCAATCCAATACTAACAAAATATTATCATTCTTCCCTTAAAAGAAAATTATTAGATGGTCTCAATTTTTTATCCATCATAAAATTCGACATAAACATTGATTAGATTGAAAATGAGTACCACTCATAAGGATACATGAGTGAATTGGTGCAATAAGTGTTATCCCATAGGAAAAATAATAGATCAAGTTCGTCATATCAACCTCATTTAGTGTGGTTTATATCTCATATAGTTAGCACAAGTACGGGTTTACTTAATCCACACAAAAAACAACGAATATGGTTCCCTAAAGTTCCATAGAGAGCAAAAAAAATAAAATCAGTACCTTTGGAAGAAGCATCTGGTAGAGGCAAATCAGTAAAATAACATGTTAAGGTTTTTTCTTTTCTTTTTTTATAAAAAAGTAATTGTTGGAAAGATATCTAGCTCGTGAATGGTCTGGTACAGAAGGAAAAGAAAAGGGGGGGAGAGAAGTTTAAACATACACGTAACTCCGAAAATAGGCATTAGGAAATGAATTTTCAGACGTTCCATACAGGAAAGAGAAATACCTAAAGAGACTTGGGAATCCGAATTTTACTCCCACTACTATTATTTTATTCCTATTCCATTTGGATTATTTATATTTTGATCTCTCAATCGATGATATATTTTGGTTTAAAAATATTTAATTTTGAATTAATTAAATTATGTACTCTAATTCCATTAAATATGAACTGTATTATATTAAACCACATTTTAAACTATATATAACACTCAAATATAAAAGCGGCAATACAAATTTAACATACATTTACCAGTAATTAGGTTGTTTAATAATTTATACTAATCCATTAATTTTACAAAAGTTAATGACCAGAAAGATCAAAACCCATATGACAATTAATTGAGAATTCATCAAGTGTTTAAAAATAGAATTTTGCTTCTACTTTTTGAATATATGGTTTGGTTTACCGTGAATCAAGTTTACTTGATCACAGTCTTTCCTACACCTCATAAAAATCATTTTATTACATACTTGACCGTTCAATAATAAATAATTATATTTATTAATTAATATATATATAAAAAGAATATATTGATTATGTATACATATATATTTATTGATTATTATTTTAGCAAGACTCTATAATTTAAAAATAAATATAAATAAATCTCATAATAAAAATGAAGTTGTTTGGAAATTGGTGGAAGAGTCCAAATGCAACAAGTCTCCATACAGCTGTGTTCATTCTATGTATATACCGACTTCTCCGTTGTCACCATGCCTATTACTAACCACACGAAATATCCTCTGGTCAATATTTTCCCCCAAAAAATAAGAACAAATGAGAGGTCACAAATTTTATGCAATACACGTGTCAATATCTCATTAAACGTGTTTTCTTAGCCCAACAATTCTAGGCGTATATAAATAGGTTCCACACCTCTCCATAAAATTATGTGCTTCGCTCTCTCAACAACAAAAAAAATAAATCCTGCACCCAATCAATTCTCTCTTCCCCACATAATCTTTTGTTCTAAATCAATTTTTTCGGATCTTATTTTTATTATTTGCATCGTCGATTTAATTAACCAGTAAGGTTTTATTTTCCTTTAATTGTGTTTTTTGTTTGTTTCTTTAGGATATGGTTATTGAATTTTGTTCATATTTTGATATGGTTTGATTTTTTAATTTGTGGTTTCTAGGGTTCGGTTAAAGAAGTTTTAATTCAATCAAAGGAGGTCTCTCTGCATCCAGTTTATATCATCAATTTTTGTAAGTAAAGATTCTGTTGCTTTTATATTTATTTTTCTGCATCGTTTTGCTCTGTTGTGGTTAATTTTGATAATGCTTGGCCCCCTTTTTGGTATAGTAGCCCCCTTGTTGTAAAATAATTTCCTTCTACTCGTGTATAGAATTGATTTCTTGTTACTTTCTTAAGGTTTTCTTATTTTTTATAATTTTTCTATGAGTTGTTCGGCCACATAAAGGGCTCCTTTAACAATTTGATTTTTCTTTTGATGTTATTGAAACCCTAATCCTTTTTTTTGTAAAGGGAAATAGTTATGACTGTTTAGATTTGTCTTTGGAAAATTAGTGTTTGGATTGATTGTCTTTTGAAGAGAAGTTATGAAATCCTTGCACATGAGTTTAATTCTTATGGGTGAATTTGCATGGATGAAAATTGTAATTGATAGAAACTATTGTATTTGCTTTACATACTTGATTTTTGATATGTTTTACTTGAAAATATTACCGCCCTTACCACCACCCTCCCCAGAACCCACCTGCGGGATCACACTTGGTATGTTGTTGAAATTGACAGAATAAAACTGGTTAAACCTTTAGTAGATGAATGCTACTTTAGATTCTTACAAAGAAGACCTATCAGATGACTTTTTGGAAAAAAAATAATAACTTCTTTTGTTAGTTATAAATTATTTCTTTTGTTAGTTATAAATTTATTCTCTGTGTAAGGATATTAACACCTTACATACGGTATTTGTTTTCTTTGTGTTTATCTTATGGGGATTGTTGTTATGATTTACCTTTGGGTGGAATTATTTTAACAAGCTACAAGAAGCTATCCTTCTTCCATTAGTTAATAGAGTTAGAATAGATATAAGGCAGTTTTGTCTTTCAGGGTAGAAAGAGCCAGAATTTATAGAGTAACAACTATTAGTAGCTTGGACCAAAGGTCAAAAACATGTGGTCCGAGCCACATTAACCAGTTTCCTTTGTTTGAGGAGTTATTTGTTTTCAATCATAGTTCCTGATCTATTTGGTAGTTGTGTCTCCATAAAACTATCAAAGGCCAAACTTGTCATTTTTCCTGACCATCTTCTTTCTTTTAATGCTCAAAGCAGGTAGGAATCGATGAACTAATGGAGTCTGAAGGTGGGAAGAAGAAGTCTAGTAGTAGTTCCTTATGTTACGAAGCTCCCCTAGGTTACACTATTGAAGACGTTCGACCAAACGGAGGAATCAAGAAATTCAGATCAGCTGCTTACTCCAACGTGAGTTTATTTATCCTTTTCCTTATGTATTCAAGTTGTTTGCATCTTCGTGTATACATGCTGACTGTTTGCTCTACTATGTCTTTTTCATATGCAGTGCACTCGCAAGCCATCCTGAGATTTCCCGTGATTTAGAATAAACCACCAGAGGTGGTTCTAAGTAGTTTAAGTTTAGAATTCTGTTCTTCTCAACTTTTTTTCTTCATACCTCATCCTCGTTATACACTCAAAACAATTAGTCCTTCCCGAACACTCTTTCAAGCAAGATGGATTTGCCGGTCTCTGCCATTGGATTTGAAGGTTATGAAAAGCGACTTGAGATTTGCTTTTTCGAGTTAGGAAATTCTTATGGCCCTGGATGTGGCCTACGGTCCCTCTCTAAAGATCAATTGGATGAAATTCTGACACCTGCTGCATGCACCATAGTGTCTTCATTGGCCAATGATGAAGTCGACTCTTATGTCCTTTCAGAGTCTAGCCTCTTTGTCTACTCTTACAAGATCATAATCAAAACTTGTGGCACCACAAAACTGCTGCTCTCAATTCCTCCCATTCTTAAGTTGGCTGATTCACTTGACTTGAAAGTGAAGTCTGTGAGGTACACTCGTGGTAGTTTCATCTTTCCAGGGGCTCAACCATATCCACATCGCCACTTCTCCGAAGAAGTGGCCGTGCTTGACAGCTATTTTGGTAAGCTTGGTGCAGGCAGCAATGCATATGTGATGGGTACTGCTGATAAAAAACAGAACTGGCATGTCTATTCTGCTTCAGCTGAATCTGCCGATGCCAATAATTTGAATCCAGTTTATACACTGGAGATGTGCATGACTAACTTGGACAAGAAGAAGGCATCTGTATTTTTCAAGACTCAATCTAGCACTGCTGCTGAGATGACTGAAGTCTCAGGCATTCGGAAGATTCTTCCAGAATCAAAGATATGTGATTTCGACTTCGACCCTTGTGGTTACTCAATGAATGCTGTCGAAGGCTCTGCGATCTCTACTATTCACATAACACCTGAGGATGGATTCAGCTATGCTAGTTTTGAAGCAGTGGGTTATGATTTCAGAGAGGTCAACTTGACTGCAATGATTGAGAGGGTGTTGTCTTGCTTCGGACCTGCTGAGTTTTCCGTGGCATTACACTGTGACACTCCTGGGAAGGAACTTTATACTGAGTCTGGCCTGGACATTATCGGGTACGCCTCTGGAGAAAAGACTACTGAAGTGCTTGGTGAGGGAGGATCAGTTACATACCTCGCATTCAGTAGCGGTGGCAGCTGTGGATCCCCCAGGTCAATCCTTAATAACTGCTGTTGGAGTGAGAACGAGGATGAGGAAATGGAGAAGATATATTAATGAGAAATCTGTCTATTCTCCTTTTTAGTATGCAATACTATAGTCTGGTATAGATATCCAGACATGCAAATAATGTTTCTTTGTGGGTTCATTACGTCTAGTAGTAGTGTCGGATTCTGGTATTTTTATTCAGTTCTGTGATATGTGTGGGAATGAAATAACTCTCTGTGCTGAGTCTATGAAGCTTCGTAGCTTTATAACGTTTGGTATTATTATTCAGTTGTCTGGTGTTGTGTAATAAATCCTTTTGGGAGACTATATATGAAATTGTCTATATGTGACTATATTTCTATTACTATTATGTTCTGATGATGTGTTTATACTCTTTTGAACGTTCACTTTCATTGATTGTATTACTTTTCTGCTTCTTATTTTTTTGATTTTATTGTTACATGTTTTCTTTACTTCAGCTATCATATTATTTGTTATTGTTACTATTTCTCTTCTTTTAGCATATCTCCATATTTTCTTTCCATACTTGATTTTGATCTACACCATTGGATTTTGATTTACACCATCGTTGTTTCGTCTATTGATTAGTAATAACCACTTGAAGGTCTTTTATGCGATAAACTTTTCTACTTAATTTTATTAGTCTGTTTTCTAGCCATTGTTGACGACACTTCCATCGATTAGTAATAACCACTTGAAGGTCTTTTATACGATAAGCTTCTCTAATTAATTTATATTAGTCTAGTTTCTAAAAGTACTTGCATTTGCCTTCATTAATCTGCCTATGTATGCAAGCACTAGTTCGCATGTCTGGAATAACTCTTGATGTCTTTTTCATTAAGTGGAAAAGATAATACACTTCAAAAATAAATAAAAAATTCAAACATATGATGGTCGAAAAGAAAAAGATATGCTAATGTTCTCTTCACTATTCTTTATATCCAAAAGCTGAACTACGTAACAAAATATCATAGAGAAACAAAACGTCCCACCATAAACTCACTAGGAAGTAATGTCATAAAGATAAATAAGTAGAAAAGAGAGTGCTATAATAGAAAAGATTTCTTCGATTTTCCCAGCCACAAGCTTGGGATGATCAACACTAGGCTGAGTTATAAGTGAAATTCCTACCATTAGAGAGAAAAAAAGCTGGCATCCATTCAACTACAACTGAAACCGGAAACTACATACAAGAACAATAGTTCATTATACTCATCTCACACGTATCATATAATCTTAACAATCACCCTGTGCTGTTAGCTAAGCTGATTCTCTTTAAGGAAGCTAAACTTGAACTGAACAATCTTGACACCGGTTGTCTGCAAAATTTGTGTAGCTAAAACTCTGTTATGGAGATTTTCTCTTTGTTCAGTAAGGTCGAAACTTTCTTGCAGCCCTCAATTGCTGTATCCGCTTCTTATCCTGCTCAAATTTGCTCTGCAGCACCATGATCTCTGTGCACAATAGAAAAGCCAACAATGATGAGTTACAAACAGAAGAACCAGAAAATAACCATATCGAGATTCAATCTAGAAATTAATGGCACTCGAATCATGGCATGTCCTTTAGATGACTTGATGGGTCAAGAAAAAAAATTAAACATTACTGGGCCTACATTGAACTCAAATTCTATATATGACTTCACAACAACAACAACAACAACATACCTAGTGTATTCCCAAAGAGGGGGGTCTGGGGAGGTTAAAGTGTACGCAGTCCATACCACTACCTCAGAAGTAGTAGAGAGGCTGTTTCCAATAGACCTCCAGCTCAGGACAAAAAAAAAACAGTACACAAAGACGTAATAAAAAATAAAACAAGATGAAATAATACACCTATAAAGAAAAACAAAAACAAGACACCCACAGAGTAGGTACTATACACTATCTAACCGAAAACACCCAAACCCCACGAACAAGAAACTCCAAGATACCCGCATAGCACTACGACTACTAGCCTGGCTACATCCAAGCATCCCTATCTACTAGCTAAGACTCACTCCAACGAACTAGCGCTCTATCCTAATCCACGTCCTTCGCGCCTTCCTCTCTAGGGTCATGTCCTCCGTAAGTTGTAACTGCTCCATGTCATGTCTAATCACCTCCCTCCAATACTTCTTCGGCCTACCTCTACCCCGCCTGAAACCATCCATAGCCAACCTCTCACACCTCCGAACTGGAGCATACGTGCCCCTCCTCATCACATGCCCAAACCATCTCAACATCACTTCCCGCATCTTGTCTTCCACCGAAGTCACTCCCACCTTTTCCCGAATAGTCTCATTTCTAACCCAATCTCCCCTAGTAAGTCCACACATCCAACGCAACATCCTCATTTCCACTACCTTCAACTTTTGAATGTGGGAGTTCTTTACTGGCCAACACTCCGCTCCATACAGCATGGCCAGTCGGACTACCACTATATATATGACTTTATGTTCATAAAATCAAAGTTGAAAAGGGAATCCCTACTGAGTCCTTGATGGGACTAATGAAACAAACTACAAGTAGACTAACAAAGAAGAATATGGTTCTAAAACTAGTAAACACAAGTGACATTATCCGTCTAACTTTTATGCAAAGGAAAGATTAGCTACAGTTCCACGATAAAGGGAGAAGGACTAGAAGTTACATGAAGAGGAAAAGTTCACAACTGTGACCACTGACCACACACTGCAATATACACACGTAACACAGAGAGTGCTTGGACAACTCAATCTTGAAAAGCGATGATTTTTCAAGAACAAACACGTAACTCTTCTTCTTTCTCCGTAAAAAGGGGTGAACTCTTTCAAACTTAAACAAATTGAAACTGCTTTTTGAGGTGGTTTTCAAGAGGTCAAATTTACTGCTTTTTCAAGGATTATCTGAGGTCATTTTGGCTATCTACCATGAATGACAGCAAAACTTGCTAAACTAATTGTAGAACAAGTTACCAAAAACACGGCTGCGTTTTCAAGCATCCTAATATTGACTAACTTAGCTATGACACTTCACTTCAAGCTAAGAAACCCCTTCATCAGATAATGTAAATATCTTTTCATTATTTGATTGTTCAGATAAATTTAAACTTTTGAGATTTTAAATTACCTTTAGAAAATTTTGAATTGAGGAAAACAAAGTCAATTGGATACATATGGAGGCATAAAGTATTGAGTACTGACAAAGGCAAAGATACAATAAACTTACCATTTCTCTTTGCTTCTCTTTTCTGAAACCGATAGAAATCTAATCCCACATCTTTATTTTTCTTTTTGGCTATATTGTCCATAACTGCAGCCTGAGAAACAGAACCGACTGCAATTCCAGTTTCACCATCCGTAGTCTTTTTCCTGCCTTTGTGATGTACAACAACAGTCCATCCATCTTCTGCAGCAAGAGCTTCTTTTTCTTTCTTTTCCTGTATGTACCAAAATAGAAGAATATGAAACGGTAAACAATAACTGTAAATGCTTAACATATATACGTTATGCAACCACTGGACTGCAAAATATGACGCATCAGTATCAGGTAGTCACCATAACCAACTTCATCAGCAAGGCCACAAGAAAAGTGAACTCTTTAAAGACCAATTCCAGCATTTTATTTCAAGAGGAAAAATAAGCTATTACTACAATGAGAATTTTACACAACCACAAATATGAAAAGGCTCATCAATATCTAAGCATTCTACACATGCTTCAAAAAGGGATCGTTAACTGCAATAAATGACATGCTAATCTGGAAACTGATGTACCTGTTCCTTTTTCGCCTCGTAGTCAACTATAAATTCATCAATCCTTTCTTGCAACACTTCTAACCCCGGCCTATTCTGATAATAATCAGCAACCCATTCTGCACCCAGAAGAAAAGGAAATTTTCTATTTATCAATGTATACTTGTGTTCTGACATACAGCATTATGCACTGCAAACAACAACAACAAACCCAGTATATTTCCACAAAGTGGGGTCTGGGGAGGGTAAGTGTACGCAGTCCATACCACTACCTCAGAGGTGAGATAGAGAGGATGTTTCCGATAGACCCTTGGCTCAAAACAAAAACAGTCTAGAAAAAGATAAAGGGAACAAGAAACAATAGGGTGCAAGCTAGCCTGGACCAATATTATCCCTGATAAAAATAAAATAAACATTTCAGTGTATCATGTCTAGGAAAATAACTAGCCAAAAATTAAAGTAAAATCAGGCATGTGTTAATCATGTCGCAAAATAAGAAAAAGAAATTCAACAGCAAGAACTATTAATATGCTGTGAGTAATTTGAACGAGTTTCTTTACAATATTTGATGAGGCAAATCTCATATCAAAATCACAATGAATATAACACTAGAAGTAACAAGTATTTCCGAAATATTATTATTTTTGAAATAATAATATATTTTTCAATTCACAAAGCAACAGGTATTTCGTTTATATTATATAGAAAATCATACTTCTCATTCCTTTGGAGTAATCCTCGTCCCCTGAAGATAGTTCATAAATCTCTTCTTCTTCAGCTTGTTCTCTCACCACTGGAAAACTATCCTTAGTAGTGGAAAATGTATGATCCTTCTCAACAATGTCGCCATCCTCTTTTAAATTGCCTATAGGAAATAGACAGCATTCAAAGAAAAATTCAAATATAGATCTTCAACATAATTTTTTTTTCACGATCATACGCATCAAAAGACTTGTCAGTAAATCAAAGTGCATGATGGCCAGAGGGTATAACTGTTATTTATGACACAACATGCTTGTACAATAAGTATGCTGCATTTAACTGGAGCAATGAAATTCATTTCAACTGATAAAAGTTTCATGTACCTCTCAACATTTGGAGTATTAAACTATATGGTTTACGTACTACACATTTCTACCACGATATACTAAAATAATTCATAGTTTCCTAGGAAAAGTATGAAATTTCTTACTGTTTCCTGGAAATAAATATTTTAGGAAATGCAATCAGGATTCACTTCATTATGTTCAAGAATGAAACTTTTCAGTAGTTTCAATGTTGCATAATTAGACACACTAAGGCATACCAGCAAGTGCTACAGACTGCCTGCTAACGAGAAAGTCTATTGACTCACATCAATTGCTTAACATTTTTCGATACCTTAGATATTTTAAATTTGAAATACATGATTAAGAAATAACAGAGAGAAACATTGCAACCCAATAATCTTTTTCTCCAACCTTTTTGTCGTTTGTGGACACCGTCAACTTCAGCTTTGCCAGCTCTCTTGTCACTTTTTCTCTTCTTTCTCCTGGATTTCCTTGTCTCCTGATTATCAGGTTCACTCGATATGGTATTTTCTTGACCAATTCCATCCTCTATTTCACTAGATTGATTAACTCCACCACTTTCAGCAAGTGCATTACTTTTTCTCATCTGCTTTGATGATTTGCTCTTTTTCTTTTTCTTTTCCCCATCTGCATTATTCGATTCATCTGCTAAAAAACTCAAATAAATCACCCATTAGACCAACAATTGATGTTCACAAGATAAATTATTAATTAAGTTTACCAATTCATTACCTTTATGAGATGAGAGATGGCGTTCATCTATCTCATCCTTGCTTCTTCTATTTTGCATATCCAATTTCTTCTTCTTCTCTTTCCTTTCTTTTGTTACCTTGGCAAAATTTTCCTCTTCTGCAAAGAAGGCATCAATCAGCATATATATATATATTCAGGAAACATATAGAAAACATAAATAAGTATGGGGTGAGTGAAGACGCACAAAGATTCAGGAAAGAAGTCAAAGGACATTATTCTTTCTAGTTTACCCACCTTTCAGGATCCTTACTATCACATGTTGTCTCATTGACTGATCATATTATAGACCATGTTGAACTCTAGATATAAAATAAATTTTGCATAAAGACATTATCTTGATTAATATTCATGTATTTTGAGTGCCAACAAAAAGACATTGAGAGTTTCATCTATATATAGTATTCATAAAAGGAAAAGAGAAGCCCCCTCTAGAGAAGATAGGGTCAGCTTGCAGCTGAATGTCGGAATCACCCAAAGTTTCTCCATAAGTCGACCTCAATATGTATAAATCAATTAAGTTAATAGATAAGCTTCACAGCAACGCGCAAGTCCCAAAGAGTATCTGATGTGAGAAGGAACAATTTATTGCTAGGGTCAGTGCATTGACGATTCACAGGTTCCCAGGGGATGGTTGTTGAATATTAAAGATGATGACTTTATTTTACTCTGTTTGAACAATAAGACCTGATGTCTACTAATGGAGTTTGCTATGAAAAATCAAAAGCAATTCATTTATCCTTTTAACATAAACAACAAGATACAGATCAATTAACGACCAAACTTTTAGGAACGCAGGCAGCAGTAGTTGTTGTAACTACTAAAAGGACAAAACAGCTAAGAAAGAAACGTTTTTTTCACAAATTAGGAGGCTGATTAGGCTTTCGATTGTTACCTTTTCTGTTTATACAGAAAGGCCTTTTTGCCAGTTGGGGTTTATTAGTTAGACGGAAAAAAAGCGGTTTATTGCACTGAAAAGTGAGAAAACATTGAGGCAACAATAATACGAGTACCATTTTGAACAAATCTAGAGATGACTATTTGTGAGTCTCCCTCTTTGTTCTTCTTTTTCTTTAGCTTCTTCTGCAAGTCCTTGGCTCCCATCTTTTTCTGCTGTAGAAAAGAAATCAAAAACTGTAGGAGAATATGGTGGACGGAGGAATCACCGGCGATGTCTTACAGCCGCCAAGTAGCGGCGACGTATCTCAAGTGTGAGACTTGTTTGGAGAAACAAGAGATGAATACCATAGATACCAGGACAGGGTACATGTGGGGAAATTAAAAGACAAAATACAAAAAAAGTACCTCTAAAGTTTTAATTCCAACACTTTAACCCATCCACTTCCAACATACCCTACATTTTGCTTTCGAGGTTTTTGACAAAAATATTTTTCAATCTTTTCGTGTTTCATTCATCAAATAAATTACTTAAAAAGAAAGAAATAATTTTTTATGTACTAAAACAAGTTATATAAATTGCATTTCATATTAATTGTCTCATCCTATTCTTATGAGATTAACTAATATGTACTGTCAGTGCAAATAAAATTTAAACGATCAGAGCTATTTTTTAGCCTGTTACTAGTATTTCTCACAAATTATTAATATTTGAGAAAATAAAAAAAAAGGAAAGAGTTTTATAAGGCAAGTTGGACTCTAAATTAATTATTCAGAGTTTGATTCTTACTAATCTTACCAAAAATAGGGAAACCTTTTTCATCGTTCTTCTTCTTCCTATCAGTTTAACACTTCAACACCATTGAAGGATTCTTCTTCCTATCAGTTTAACACTTCAACACCATTGAAGGAACTGGCATTCACCATTGAGGCAATTAGAGACAATCATGAGCAAAACAAAAAATATGGTAAAGTTTTACTCATTATCTTCTTCTTTTTTCAGAATCTAAACGTGTATAGAATAAAAAGTTTGCTCGTAACTTATTAAGTTTTCCTCGCAATATGAAAGTGTGTCGTGTTTCAATATAGAAATTTTATGTTTAGCTGCTTTTCCACCAATGATAATTTTTAGAGCATACTTTTTAGAAATTTTCAATAAATTGGACAAGTTCAATACATTAATTTTGAATAATATTTGAACTTTTAAGCTTAACTTATCCTATTACTTTAACATCTAATAATTGTTTTGCAGGACACTCAGAGCTCTAATTTAGAATAGCAAAATGCAGAAGGAACTGAAGGTTCATTGGAGGAAATAGAAAGCAACATGAATGCAATTGTACCTTTTATTTCTCAATTAGGTGATGAAGAATCGAGAGAGCCCTACATCGTTATGGAGTTTCAATCACTTGATATTGGATTTAAGTTTTATCTTGACTATGCTCATCGTAATGGCATTAGTGTGAGCAAAAATCGATTTAGTAGATCAAGAAAAGATAAATCAGTTATTGGTCAAGATTTTATTTGTTCAAAAGAAGGATTTCGCTCCAAAAAAAGTTTTGAGAGTAATAGGCAACGAGATGAGACTAGAGAAGGGTGCAAAGTGATGATATATTTGTTAAGGAAAGAAGAAAGAAAGCGGGTTATAGCTAGGCTTGTCTCAAACCATAATCATGAACTTGCTTCTCCCCATAGTCAGAAATTCTTGCGATCAAAAAGAAAAAAATCAGAGGCTCAGAAAAATCTCATTGATCTTTCAGATAATTTTGGTATTCGCTCGAGTAAAATTGCAGTGTTGATTACTCAGGCTGGGGGTGTAGATAATCTCAATCTAACTGGATGGGATATTCAAAATTATTTGAGCACTAAAAGGCAAAACTATCTTGAGAAAGGAGATGCACAATTGATGTTGAAATACTTTTAAAAGCGTCAATCTGATAGCCCATGATTCTTTTATGCAATACAAATGGATGTAGAGGGTCATTTACCTAATTGTTTTTGGGTTGATGCTAGGTCTAGGGTAGCTTATAAGAATTTTAGAGATGTTGTCCTATTTGATCCTACATACTTGACAAATAAATATAAGATGCCTTTTATCCCATTTACCGGAGTTAACAACCATTACCAATCCATTTTATTTGGTTGTGCTCTTCTTTGAGATGAAACAGAAGAAACTTTTCTGTCGTTACTTCACACTTGGCAAGAGGCAATGTTTGGTATTGCCCCTCGTACAATAATCACAGATCAAGATGCTACAATAACAAATGCAGTTGCAAAGGTGTTCTCGAATAGTGCGCATCACTGTTATATGTGGCATATTGAGAAAAAGATTTATGAATATCTAAGTCATGTCTTTCGTGAATTTGATGATTTTCAAAGTGACTTTAGTAAGTTTTTACATTGTACAACCACTCCTGATGAATTTGAAGCTGCGTGGAGTGATATAATGAAAACGCACAATTTGGAGCATAGTTGATTGCGTAGGATATACGAAATTCGTGAGAAATGGATTCCTGCATATGCGTGATCTACTTTTTGTGTTGGAATGTCAACAACTCAAAGAAGTGAAAGTATGAATAAATATTTTAAGGATTATCTTACCTCCAGTACACCAATGAGTATATTTGTAACACAATATGATAAAGCTGTTGACGCTAGGTATGATAAAGTGAGGGAAAAGGATTATAAGACAAAGCATTCAAAGGCTATCTTGAAAACTTTATATCCTATGGAGAATGAAGCAGCCAAAGTATATACCAGAAAGATATTTCAAAAATTTCAAGAAGAACTGATTCAATCCCAAAAATTTGTTTCAAAAAAGATTGAGGTTCAGGATGGAATACATATCTATAAAGTGCATTTGTTTCAAAGAGAATCGAGGGTCTTTCGGTGCACGACTGCCATAAACTCTCCCTTCTTAGCTGTAGCATTGATTCCTTTGTCATAGACAACAATCTTGCCTTTGACTAATCTTGAAGATAGTGTCCAGTTGGTGCAAAATTCTGCCCCTTCCCCACCAGTTGTTCTGCCATAAACAAGTGGCAATTGCAATGTAGGATTGCCTGTACAATAAAGCCTCTCTAAAAACATGTCCATCTCCAAGCTTGACAGTGATTGGAAAGCTCCGGTCCAACGACCTGGCAGCAACCGCCATAATCCATGGTGCTGCATTGCAAACACTTGAATTCAAGCTTTATAAACTGTAATTCTTGATCCATAGCTCATACCACCAGCCAAGACTTTAGCAATCCGTGGCCTTGTGAGTCACGTTGTGATTTATATTTCTCTTTTTCATTGATTTCCCTGTAGCAGCTTCATACCCTTTGGAAAGTATCCTTACACCAATAATCTTCTTATTACAATTTGATGACGAAAAATCGTGTTGTAGCCTCACAGTTGCCTTTCCAGTGAGAAGGCACCGGTGGCATGCTAGAATTGCGGAAACTTACATGTTCAGGCTAAATAACAGTGTCTACTACGTTAACGATCACATTAGAGATTAAATTTGGAGCACTCCAAAGTCCTTTCCCATTTAGAGCCTAAGAAACTGAGATGAATGAGTGGTGTGTAGGCTTAGCATTTAATCTGGCACAACTGTATGGAATCGATCAACTATCTAATGATCTGACTTTGGTCTTGCCCATGTGAGCCACATATATGTCTTGTTTTGCTAAAGTGGATCAAATCACTGCAGCTGGACATGCTAACAGAAATATGCAGTTCCTGAAGTTCATCTTCACTGCCAAACAGGGAAAAAATTACTATTACTGATAAGAAAAATATGAGAACTAAAAAAACTTGCTCTTTTTTTCCTTTCTAGGAAAATAAGAAAAGCTCATACAACACTTTATTTATAACACGCTATGGATTCTAGTGGGGGTTTTAGTACTGATCAAATGTATAGTGGAACCCAATGTATAGCGAGAGTTTTAGTGCACCGAGCCTCCTTTTTAAATGTGAGAAGACGTAAAATTAAATACTCCGTACCAAATTATTCATAGTTGAAGGATTTAATTACATGAACAAAGTTACTGTGAATTGCAGTCACTTCTTGTGAGCATTGACTAAAGTTATGCACTCTAAAAGTGACAACAGAATGACATGATCATCTGAATTTCAGCGACAAATTTTAATACAAGGAACTATGTGGGACGGGCAGAGTTACCCAATACTTGTACTGTTACTATGATGTACTAATAAGTACAGATGAAACAGTTGAGGTGGGAGCAAGCTAGTCTGACACTATCGATATCTCTATGTCAAACTCAGTTGCTAGTATATACTTTTTGAAAATGGAAATTAACTTTGAATGAGCGATATTTCTAGAATGGACCATCAAAAGCTATTCAAGAAAAAGGATTGATGAAGCCATACTCATTATTCATGAATCAACATCTACAAGTACCAAGCAAGTCAACCACAAACTTACTACATCCAGATTTCTTAGCTAGTTAAAAGCTCACATCTGAGGTTGAAAATGTGAAGCCATTAAAGCAAAACCAAGTTGTATTACTGTACTAACTATAACGTGAAACACACTTTATATATCACGCATTTTTTAGACCATAAAAGGAAACTGGTACCTATATTTAGTTTCTACCTAAAAAGTCTAAGTTGTGTACCATGACGAATCTAAAGTAGACTCATCGAGCTTAAATATATGTGTAAAAAAAATATAACCATAGGTAGATAGATAAAAGAACAGAATTCACTGATTTCAAATTCTGAATCCACCACTAATACTCGTGTACATATATTGGAATGTACACAGAGAGGAAGAAACTTAGAATATAAGGAAAACATACCTTAGTTTTGGGATATTCAGCCCAAGTGAAGGAATTGACACTGAGGGATGGTGAATCTCTAATGGTGAATGCATGTTCCTTCAATGATGTTGAAGCGTGAAGCTGATAGGAAGAAGAAGAACGGTGAAAGAGGTTTCCCTATTTTTGGTAAGATTAGTAAGAATCAAACTCTGTATAATTAATTTAGAGTCCAACTTGCCTTATAAAACTCTTTTCTTTATTTTTATTTTCTCAAATATTAATAATATGTGAGAAGAGTAAATACTAATAGCGGGCTAAAAATAACTCTTATCGTGTAAATGACGTGGCTTTATTTTTTAAAGATTTTGGAGCATTTGAACCAAACCTAACGCGCATAGAGGAGGTGTGTTCACCTCCGATGACAGGTCAGTACTTGGGGGTATTAAATAGGTAAATAATAAGTTCAGGGGGTGTTAGGACACTCGTGAAAATAGAGTGTATAGTTTGGATTTCGGGTAAAGGTTGGAGGAGGGGGGGTGGGGTTAGACCATTTTCTCAATAAATTACTTAAAAAGACAGAAATAATTTTTTACTTACTAAAACAAGTTATATAAATTACATTTCATATTAATTGTCTCGTCTTATTCTTAAATAGTCTCCATCCCGCTATTCACACACTCTAGTCTCCAAAACTCCGCCCCACCCCCATCTGGCCATCTCTAGTAATTACCAAGACTAGATCAATTTCAATAATTTTTTTTGTTTACTTATCAACCATTTATAAATAATTAAGAAATTGCTTATTCCTAGGAAAATATTTTCAACTAAATAACTTTCTTCATACCAAGCACACCCTTCTTCCTTTTTCTTTATTCTTTTTGTTCAGTATTCAACTAACGGGAGCATCAAGTGTTAGAAATGCATTTTTAAGTAATGAAACTATTCGAGGTCGTTTGGTATTGTGAATAAAAATAGTATTGAACGGTGTACTAGTAATGTTGCTATTAATTATATTTGCATTAGTTGTGTTGAGGTTATTTCTTCTGCAACGTTTGATTTGGTCTATTAAAAATAACATAATTTTATAACCATCAAACAAATACTTTTAGTATTTAATACTTATATCTATGCAATTCAAACGTAGTAGTACTAATTATTACTAATATAATTGATTCTAAATGTATTAATGCCATGATATAATAGAGTTTTGTATCAAAATATACTTGTTGATTCTTTTTCTATGATGTGAAAATTAGAGTAAATTACATGTTAACTTGAAAAATTATAAACTTATTCCGAGTCTTAAGTTTCAATTGTTTTTAAACCTCAAATAGTCTAACTTTATGCAACTTCTTCCCCATATTGAGGCCTTGAATATGTCTTTCCTTCAACCAAGATTAACAAATGTCACGCACTGAATGGATTTCAAGATCTATAAATACCCCAATTTTCCTAAAACATTACATCAACAAGCAATTCCAAGCTTTTCAAAAAATTGTTTGATTTCTCCAAGTTTGTAAACACTAGTTGCTCAATTTTAATCACAAAATCATGGATAACTCTCAGAACTTGAGCTACCAAGCTGGCCAAGCCAAGGGCCAAGCCCAGGTAATCTATATGCTGCAATTACTTGCACATCTACTTTTCCTTTAACCTGCTCGTAGATAATTGACGAAATCAAAAATTATAACAAGTGGATTTGAAAAAATAATAATACAAGAATGCCATATATCAGTATGTATGACTCGAACCTGCAACACAATGCAATTGCCTTGTCACATTTCTGGCAACACCGAAGGCACTCCTTCTGTCTAAAGAGACTCAACAATTTATATGTATATAAAAACAAATTTTTGTTAGCCTATTTGCGTTATAATTCTCAAACAAATAGAATTCGTCCCATATACTTGGACCATGTAGCTTTGCCCCTAATGATAATACGTTATATATGTTGTTATGTGACAGGAAAAGGGTAACCAGATGATGGACAGGGCGGCCAATGCTGCACAATCTGCTAAGGAAACAGTGCAGGAGGTTTGACCATTGATACTTCATTATATATATATATTTGTTGTTACATAGACATATACATACATCGATCACTAGAGTCTTAGTGTGTGTGTTATTTGGTTGATAATTTTGTAGGCGGGGCAGCAAATGCAGGCCAAGGCACAAGGGGCAGCAGATGCAGTTAAAAATGCCACTGGCTTGAACAAATGAAATCCTATTTTCGATTGCAGCAAGATGGGCTACCTCTTTTATTCAATAATTTGAAGTTTTTGTTTTTCGTTTAAAATTAGGAATGCAATTTCAATTACTTAGGATTGAATATTGTTTAGAGGTTTCTTGTTTCTCAATTATAGAAGAAGAAGAAGTTGTGTATAGGTCACACTGTCCACAACTATCTTAATGTCTTCTCTCTTTCAATCTAATAATAGTGTTTGGTTTTGTTGAATCTCTGAACTTTGCATTATTGAGATGATATGGTTATTACTATGTCGTTCTAATTTGTTTAACACTTTTAACTTATCAAAGTCCAATTTTACCAATTCCTTTGAGTCATATCATATCGCATATAATTAACTTCTAGATTCAAAGTTAAGACACTCATAATATGTTGAAGAAATAAGATCTTTTGCCTCTTACAATTTGAATACTAAAAATTGAAACGCTATATAGTTTCCTCCTATCAAATTAGGGAATGAGTACATATAAAGATGATTAACTAACCAAAATTCTGTTAATTTGAAGTTTTGAACATCAAGAAATGAAAAAATATTATCATATCGCAATATACACGAAATAATTAATTTTGAGTATTTCGACAATTATCAAATCTTGATCACATCACATTATGGCATAAAAATAATTAAAAGAAATATCATCAGGGTGAAAATCATTTACACCCCTCAAACACTTTGTAAATTCATGCCAACACGTAATTCATATAAAAACTTTGATAATTAGTAAAGATAAAAATCATATTAACATAACTAAATCATAGTTACAACTTACAATATTTTTTTTGCCAAACAATAATCATGCTTAACTAAACACCCATAACATTCTCAAACAAATTTTACTCCAACATTTTCTAGTAATACCACATCAATCAAATTTGATCAAGTATTAAGAACATGAAAACTCATTTAAAGCCAGTATTTCTTTCACATGTGAGTTTAACAAGAACTTTTCTTTTTCAAGAACTTGATTAGTTCTTTAATCAAGACAATTAACCTCTTCTCATCCATTGACTTGGGTGTAGCCAACAAAATTATTTTTATTCACACAAAAAAATAAAAACCTATCACTCAGTCACTCACATTCACCACAACAATAATATCACCTGCTTCATTTAAATTATTTTTTGACTAGTAGGATTGTCAACTTCACAACTCTTTTCTTGAAGACTTTATTATTGTGTTCGGGCATGTAACAATAGTTTCCTAATAAAAATAATAAAGAAGTATTATAGTATGTCGACACACCTTATGGCAGGAACTCAATTGATAAGAAATTGCACAATATACCTCCAAAAACAGGACCTTTGACCACGCCACCAACAGGGGTGGAGCTACAGCCAATTAAGGGTGTGCAAGTGAACACCTTTTGTTCGAAAATTATATCGTGTTTATAGGTCAAAATTGGGCTGCAAGGTCGGTTGATCGAATCTTACTGCTATTACATTTTGTCAATTCTAACATCGTATACATATATTCTCTTTTCAAGAGCTTTTGTGGGTCCACCAACTTTCTTTTTAATTCCTTCAAAGTTCTTTCTTTTTACTTGTCTCCCTCCCCTCTCCCCCCCCCCCCCCCTCAATCAAAACCAAAGTTATACTTTAATTGAAAAGAAAAGTGTGTCACATAAATTAAGATAGAATGAAAAATTATTAGTAATTATTAAATTTAATTGAAACTTTAATTTGGATATTTATTTATATTAAATATAAAATATCATTTCAAACAAGTTTCTACCCAAAAAATTAGAAGAAAATATTATGTGCAATTACACATAATATTTTTCATTCCTCCTAAATAGGTTATTAGGAGGTTTGGACCAAAAACATTTAATAATGGGTTAATTTTTTTCATAGTTTTATAGATGAATCAGGAAAACTAATTAAGATTTGAATTGTTTTTTTTTTTAATGATTTTCACTTATTCTCCATCAAACACAAGAAATTTAACATCCATTAAAATTAAGATGTAATAAAACCGGAGATCGAATTGGTAATTATTATTTTAGTAGTAAAATCTATTATTTTAGTTTACACAATTTACCGTGTATTTTTTATAACTAAAAGCAACTCAAACCGAAGAAAAAATTTAGACGGTGTGTATTTGATGAAAAATAAATTATTAACGTTATTTGTGATAAAGTCGCTAGGTTGAGCAAGTTGGATGTGAATCCGCTCATTAAAATTTTTTGTTAGCTGCTTCTTTAAATTTTACACACCTTTCGTAGAATGTTTGGCTCCGCCACTGGCCACCAACCGGCAACTAAAAGCTTTGGTATATGTAAAGCTATTTTAGGTATTTCCTTCTATGCTTTGCTATCCTTACCTTTCAACCAACCCCAAAGAAAGCAAGTCCCATCGATTGAGCTGTTGATGGAATAAGGGCTGCTTTCAAACCTGAAAGAGCCTTGACAACCACCATAACTATCTCAGCGGCAATAAGGGCCCGTTTGGCCATGAATTTTTTTCACTTTTTTCTGGAAATAAATTTCACTTTAGTAAAAAAAGTGAAATCTAGTGGTGTTTGGCCATGAAATGTATTTCACTAAAGTGAAATAAATTTTCGGAAAAGTGAAAACAACTTTTTCTTATTTTCACTTTTTTTACTTTTACTTTTCTCATAAAAAGTAAAAAAGAACACTATTTATTTTTGTGGCCAACTCCAACTCCAATTTCAACTCCAACTCCAACTCCAAAATATTTTATTTTCATGGTCAAACGCCTGCTAAAACTCATGTATTGTTTCTCTTTCTTCATTTTCCAACTCATCACAACACAACGTGGCTTTCTTTCTTATTTGCCTTTTCAACTTTAAAAATTCAAACCAACGTGCTTAGACCAAACAAAAACACTATTACACCATTTCTCTTTACCAGATTCTCAGAACCCATAGGAAAATCATGTTTATAGTTGATTCAAAGAACGAATTGGACAACTTCAGAGTTTGATGGAATGTTTTTTTTTAGTGATTCACAAAGAAAATATCCTTAAGATTGTTGTAAATATATTGAAACCACGAAAATTCTCTAGCTTGAGGCGTGCTTCTGTCACTGTCCTTAAGGATATTTCACCGGTTAAAGTATATCCCCCAGGATTCAACATGTTCTTCTAATATTAAACTAGGAGCCAGAAACAAACAAAAAATTATCTTTACAAAACCCAGCAACACAAAATAAGAAAAAAAAGTATTTTATTTGTGATCTTTTCTCACACACCAAAAAGACCTAAACATATGATATATTAATATATATATACTGGAACCAAAATCCCAAAACGTGAGTATCTGCATATTTCTCATAACCATTTGTAGTCAAAGCATTACTTAAATTATTTGCATTGTAATGAATGTCATTGAAAAACATTTGACCAAATGGCCTGAGTAATTGTCAATAAAGAGGTTAAGAATTTATTTCAATAGTCATTCAAAATTAGCCGTTGGTGTAATTTCTCATAATTGACCATTAAGGCTATTCAAGATAATGCCATTAAGGCTATTCAAGAATAAGATTAACTAGGTGTTTGGCCATGATAATTTTTTCACTTTTTTCCGAAAAATTATTTCATTTTAGTGAAAAATATTTTTGAAAAAGTGAAAAAAAGTAAATATCAAAAAATTTCAAAAATAATCCAATTTATATCAATGGCCAAATATAACACCAACTCCAACTCCGAAAAATTACTATTTTCATGGCCAAACGGGCTAAATCATTCTTACAAAGATATTATTATATTTTTAAAATATCATATTATTTTCTCAACAATATTAACTGAAGTTCCCTCTTACATTATAAATTACAATAATTTAGTGTAAGCATCAGATACGACATAACTCATCTAAAGCTAAAGGTGCGATATTGGAAAATTTGTCTATCGATTGTTAAGAATAACTAAACTCAATATAATCCTATATAGTGAGGTCAGAAGAGAATACTTTATACACAAACAATTTTTCTATCGGTTGTCAATTTTTTTAATTCCTACAGTTGTTAATCCTAATCTTTGATTAAAACACTGGTAATTATTGTTAGAATTAATATATAGCACGTGTCAATTCCCATTATTTTTTTTCAAAAGAACAATTTTCTAGTACCATAACCCTAATTAATCCAAATCCAAAAGCTACATTCGGATCTTGGGTAGACTCCATGTGACCCGAGAACTCATTATTCCATCTGAGATTTCTGTCTTCTTTCATCCATAAACCCTACCAAAATCCTCCCCCAAAACAGCCGAACCTCTTTTCATTTTTCAGCAATCAACCAAAAATCTGCAATCTACCAGCAAAAATGCGAAATCAACAACGATGGCTTCTCCTTCTTCTCCGTCACCATTCTTTATCTCATCCTCACATTTCTCGGCACCTCATCAATCAACCTCTATTTCAGGTAAATCGTTCTATCACTTGTTCATCTCTCCACTCACGTGCATCTCACATGCTCTCATACCAACCATCTACCTTTCGTAACTTCTCTACATCTGAATTAGCTGTCGAGCACAAACATTCAGATCAAATCCCTGTTTTAAACGCTATTTTCTCTAAACCAAACATCACTAATGACGAAATTAAGCTTGATTTAGAGTCTAATAATGTTATTATCACGCATGATTTGGTTATAAGGGCGTTAAAGAGTTTTAGTACTGCACCTGATGAAGCACGTAGGTTTTTCAACTGGGTTAAGGAGAATGAGAGTGGGAGGTTGAGTTCAAAGGTGTATAATTATATGTTGGGGATATTGGGGTCTAATGGGTTTGTTGAGGAGTTTTGGGGTATGATTGAGGTTATGAGAAGTAAAGGGTATGGAGTGTCGAGGGGTACGTTTAATCGGGTTATGGAGAGATTTGACAAGGAGAAGCTGAGTGACGATGTGAAGAAGCTGAAAGAGTTGTATGGTTCTTCTGAGTTGGTTGAGAATTCGAGCGAGGATGTTTGTTCTAGGGTTTGCAAATTGATTCGTGGAAATGTATGGGGAGATGATGTGGAAAAGGAGCTGCGAGAGTTGAAAATTGAGTTTTCTGGTGAATTGATCAGTATGGTTTTGGAGAAGCTTGAATGTGAAGCTAATAAGGCTTTGATATTCTTTAGGTGGATTGAAGAGAGTGGTCTGTTTAAACACAACGAGGAGACATTTAATGCTATCGCGAGGGTATTAGGTAGGGAAGAGTCCAGTGAGAAGTTTTGGAAGTTAGTTGATGAAATGAGAACTGCAGGGTTTGAATTGGAAAGAGAAACATATATTAGGGTTCTGGATAACCTTATTAAGAGAAAAATGATTAAGGATGCTGTGGACTTGTATGAATTTGCAATGGTCGGGATAAACAAGCCGTCCTCGCAGGACTGCACTTTTCTGTTGAAGAAAATAGTTGTTAGCAAGGATCTTGATTTGGACTTATTCAAAAAAGTTTTAAGGGTCTTCACAGAAAGTGGCAATTCTTTGACTGGTGCTAACCTCGATGCTATTCTCAAGTCTTTGACCAGTGTTGATAGATTTGGCGAATGCAACAAGATATTGAAAGCAATGGGGGATACTGGTTTCGTACCTAGTCATAATCAGCAGAGAAAAATTGCTTTTAATTTGGGCAGTGGTTTGAAGGATAAGGAATCAAATGAGTTTATGAATTACGTAGAATCAACGGTCTCTACTCCAAAGTCTGAAGCATGGACATCCTTAATTGAAGGATACTGTGAAGCTGGTGATCTGGCTAAAGCCTCAGATGCATTTGAAATGATGGTCGAAAAGGAAGGGCCATCCCATGCTGGATATGCTTTAGAGCTCTTAGTGTCCTTGCACTGCCGCAAGAAAAAAGCGATTCGTGCATTCGAGCTTGTCGAGAAGATGGTCTATGAGAAAGAACTGCCTGTGTGGCATACCACATATAAGTTGTTGATAGGAAAATTATTGGCTCAACGAGGTTTCGGGGAAGCTCTGCATGTTCTACATTTCATGAAAAGTCAAGGTTACCCACCTTTTGTGGATCCCTTCATCAAGTACCTTTCCAAGTCTGGTAGTGCTGATGATGCACTTGAATTTACGTCAGCAATGACTGTGAAGAAACTTCCATCAACTTCTGTATTTCTCAATTTATTTGAAGCATACTTCAAAGCAGGAAGGCGGAGTGAAGCACAGGATTTCCTTGCAATATGTCCCGGATACATTAGGAACCATGCAGATGTTTTGAATCTTTTCTGTTCCATGAAACCTCAGAAAGCAACTGCCACTATTCCTGTGACTGCATAGGTTCTGATGGATACATCGTCTAGTTTTTTTGTGCTGCAAGGTGTTTGGACAGTATTTTCTTATAAAAGTTTGCAACCTGTCTCTGCTTTCTTTAAATGTTGGGATTTAGTTCCCTTAGAAACCGTTTTCCAGTTATAGTTCACTTGGTGAAATTAATTGACACAAATAAGACATAATTGCCTTGGACTCATCAAAGTTATTGGTGAGCACTTCATCATGTTACTTCATTAAAGTTATTGGTGAACGCCTCATCTTGACTCCACTGAGTTGTTCATTTTGTGGTTTTCTCTGTAAGCTTGAGAAAAAAGGAATCCGTAATCGGTCTAGTCTGATGGATCCATCATAGAGATTGTCTTAATTCTGGCTTTACTAGATTATGCAAACAACCATGGAGAGTTTCATCTTCCTTCAACTCCTAACCATGCTGTTAAAGCTAAATGTCTGTTAAATTTACTTAGTTGGCCAAATCTGCCCCCTTATCTAGCTGTGAGCAATTGTTGGATTGTATCTGCTCCTTAGCTGTAGTGTAAACTGTTGTATATGAGCAGATACTGTCTTTACTTTGTAACTTTTTGTTATGCATATTCTTAATGCTTTTAAATGAAACCATTACTTCATCAAAAAAACCTTGGAGATTTTCATCTTTTAAAAGGGTTTGCTATGTCAATTGAACTCAAGTTTTTCATTTCTTGTATCTCTTGTTACTTGTTGACGCTGCAATTGCCCTTTAAACTTCTTGATATTATTGTACAACTTATTTGTGCTACTTTAACTCAAGTTTTTGCTGGGCCTAGAGTGTTATGATTCATCTAAATATGTATGTTCCTTCATGGCAATATCTATGGGTCCTCCATGAAGTGGAATATGATAAAGATCTTAGCTGTTTTCTGCTATTTCCTTCTCAAAGAATGTTAAAGATAAATGCGTGAAGCTTTTCTGTAATGGCTTTCGAAATGGGCTGTCTGGGCTTGGTCTAATAATTCCCATTTGTCATTTCATGGGTAGGAAATGCACCAGGTAGCCGCTTGTGATGATTCTATTTAAAACATAGCCAGTTGGAAAACTTATTTAAAGTTTAGCCAGTGCTGGCAAACTTTAGACATGCGCTGTTCCGCTGCTTCTCCTTCTGAAGTTAAAACTTCAAACCTGTATTTTCAATTTCAGACTTGTATGTTTGAAGTTGATTCTTCAGTGACTAAATTTAAGACTCTGTAAAGTTAGGCTAATCTTGGAATACTATTTCGTTTCCAGCCCATTTTCTTCACAAATCCTATTATTACAGAGGGAGCAGTAAAGGATATAATTGTTCAAGTTTAGTGTTTGTATTTTTCCTGGCTGTACTGATATAGCACGACTGAATGGTTTCCTGATTGTGTGATCATGAGGTATTTAATATATTTCGTATTTTCTCCTTGAGCCAAGCTTCAGGTGAAAATTACACCTTTGGATAACTTATTCTACTACTATATTCATTAGTCCGACTAATTCAGATTTGCAGTGTGTTGGCTCCCAATTAAAGGGGAGTCCAATAGAGTAAATTAGATTTCTTTATTCTCAAAGTTTAAGTTCAAGACCTTTGATTACTGGTAGATACATATACATTGCTAAATTTCACAAGGATATTAGCTTTCCTTATTCAACCAACCAAACGGACCACAAATTCAGACACTGATTTGACTAGATAAATACCATCAAGATATTAAAAACCATCAATTGTTTCTTTTTTAATGTGTTGCATGGACATTTGGGTATTTTTGTTCTCTAAATTGGAGACGTCATCATGGATATCACTATTCTAAGTTCATGAATCTCATGATATTTCTAAGGAAGAAAATGACTTTACTTAAAGAGTACTTTGTGCCCTTCTTGTTGTACCCTTTTTTTCACATTACTTCTTTTACTTCCAGAAGAAACTAAAGTCCCCACCAACATGAGTTGTACAAGAAAAGAAAAACATAATCAACAGTTAAAGAGAAACTGAAGAAAAAGATTTATAATAGTATTTGTTTGTTGGGTAAAGGTGGATATAGATTGAGATTAGTCTACACTCAGCATTAAAGATGTTTGGGAGTATTGTGCCAAGAAGGAAAATGATCCATCAATACTCTACCAGACAAAATCTCCATATGGACCTTATTGTCACTTTGTGCTTTTTCTTTTCTTTACATACTAGTCGCATGACCCAATATTTATACTTTATTTTTCTCAATTTATGTGTCGCACTTTCATTTTAAATTCGTCCAATAAAGAATATCAGTTATTTTTTTAAAAAAACATTTTAATTTTAGAGATTTTACATAATTCCTTTTTTAACAGTAATTTTCGTCACATTTGAAATATTCACAGATGTTACTATTGAAAAATACTTTATTAGTTCATTTTTAATTTATCATTTTGTATCTATTTTATTCTTGTTATTAAATAAAATATTATTTATTTTCTAATACTTAAATGACTTATAATAACTAATTAGAAGTGATATAATAAAATTACTATAAAAAGATACTTGTGAAATTTTTTTAAGTTGGCCCCATATAAAACGTCAAGTTAATTTAAAACACCAAGAGTTAATTTATCATTTTGTGTCTATTTTACCTTTTTTTAAATTAAATATTATTAATTTTTCAATACTTAAATGACTTATAATAATTAATTAGGGGTGATATAATAAAATCACGGTTGAAGCAGTTAAAGCAGACTTGTCATAAATTCATTAAAAGTTTTTTTTTTTTTTGGAAATTTTCTATTATATTTTTAAAAGAATACTCTCTTTTTGAAACAAATATTACTATTGAAAAGTACTTTATCTGTCCATTTTTAATTTATCATTTTGTATCTATTTTATCTTTGTTATTAAATATTATTTATTTTCTAATACTTAAATGACTTATAATAACTAATTTGAAGTGATATAGTAAAATTACATAAAAGTTACTTCTGGAAAAAAAATTAAATGGGCCCCATATAAGACGTCATGTTAATTTAAAATAGCAAGAGTTAATTTATTATTTTGTGTCTATTTTACCTTTTTTATTAAATATTATTAATTTTATAATACTTAGATAACTTATAATAATTAATTAGAAATGGTATAGTAAAATCACGGTTGAAGCAGCTAAAGCAGGCCTGTCGACCGAAAGCTGCCTGCTTCAGCTGTTCAACTCTCTCTTATATAATAAGAGAATATATTGGTATTAAAATTTGAATTTACCTTGAATTTTTTTCAACTATATATGAACTTATTTACATAAACATACATGTGATCATAGGACAATTTTTTGCCATGCTGATTCTAGTTGGATGGGCATTAGAGTGAAGAGGACATCTCAATGAGCAAAACGCGATGAGAGTGACACAACAAACCTATTAATGAATTTTGTTCTTTATAAACCTTTATTCATCTGATCAATATTTCAAATATATATTATATAGTTATGTTTGAGATGCGTACGTATATTAATACTTCATAGTTTGTTTATATAGAAGGATGACGGTGAAAATAAATCTCAGTTGGAGGCTTCTATTTGTCATATTACAAATGGAGTTTTGGAATTTAGCTTCACAAATTTGTAGACAAGTGAGGTTCTTACAGTGCATAAGACAATTTTGGTCATCAACTTGTTATGATTAATAGCTGTTCCATTTACCTAGTCCTTCAACACCCCCCACCCCCTTTGCTACTATTACTTGGGAAAATTTATTAGGGTAAGACCAAATGAAAGTAAGTTAGAATTCAGAATATTAATGATGCAATTTTCTGTTATAACGAGAAGGTGAATTACTTGTACCTCTTCAATAATACACAAAGTTTGATGGGACATCTCCTCTAATTTATCATTACTTTACTCGCTCGATCTTCTAGCTAGTATATATAATTTGATCCAAATTACATACATTGAATTTTTTGTTTTTTTTCTAATTAATGTTTTTTAGCAGAAATATAATTGAACCCCACATGAGATAGTAAGTTAAACTTATTCATCTAGAAGTTTGTTAGCAAATTACCATTACTAGTAGGCTAAAAGGGACATTTGTCCTAATTTCGTTCTCTATCTTATCGTTGAATAGTTCTTAAGTAAATCAAAATAGGAAGGCAAAATTGGAACAAGAAGTTTAAACTTTTTTATTATTAGTGAAATGACTAATTTTAACAATTCTAACAACGACATGCGAGGTATATGTAATAAAATCTCAAATTAGAAAATTTAGCATATTTATTTTAATATAATGAATCCTAGTTTCGAGAATGTACTCTACATATAAGTTGTATGAAAATATTTTCGAGAACGTACTCTACATAGAAGTTTTAGGAAAATAAATAAAGATACGAGTTAATTATACATTGAGAATGCACCTACTTTTCTTGCTCTGTAAGTTGTAACACGTCTAAATTCTATATTCCCACTACTATAGTACTATTAGCTAGCTAGATATTAATTAATTATTTAATAATTAACCAAACTCATAAGATTAAAGATATATATCAAGTTCAATTTATTTTTAATTGTTTCTTTTTTTTTTCTTTTTTTTGTTGGTGAAGCATCAACAACTAAAGGAGGAGGAAAGAGCAATGACGACGACAAGACTTTTCTGTAAGGGGCACATAGGTATATGATTTTTGTGTAAGCCTAAGGGACATGCATGTTTTTTTGCACCAAAAAGAACTTAAGGGACATGCATGTTTTTGCAATTGGTACCATCTTAATAATTCATGTAGATAGCCAATTGCATCTTGGATTATGGAATGTACGTACAACAACAACAACCACACACATCTAGTATGACTCCATAAGTGGAGTCTAGGGAGGATAGAGAGTACACAAACCTTATCTCAATCTTATGGGAGGTAGAGAGAGGTTGTTTCTGTATATCCTCCGGCTAAAAAAAATTTTGTACACAGACCTTATCCCAATCTTATGGGAGGTAGAGAGAGGTTGTTTCTGTATATCCTCCGGCTAAAAAAAATGTTTCAAAATAGATTTGAAAAATACAAGAGTGAAGACTAATCAAGAAAAACATTTTCAAACCAGGTTTGAAATGTTTGTAAACTATATACACATCCATTTATGGTGCCACTGCAAATTCAACAAATATGAATCATGCTCATGACTTCACCAAAAATTTAACAAAGCGACAATTACATGTTTAATTTTCTTTCATTTGTCAATTGATTATTTCTTTGCGTCTTGTGTTCAAAAACCAGAATAAGGGAATTTAATTTAAGGATAAAAAGATAAAGCCAAAAAGAATAGTGCCTTTGCTAAAGTGAAATTTCCACTAAGGAGGATTAGTTCAAATTAAATTGAGTAGGCGGAAGGTTCGAAGAAAGAAGGACCACTACCAGGGGTGTGGCTCAAGCACGTTAGTAGCCTAAGCCTAAAATTAAATGGAGGTCTTAAGTTTTTAAGAAAAAATTATTTTGTTTTAATAAAGTCTATTATAAAAACTATATAATCACTTTCTTATAATAATTCTCTTTTAATTAATAATATAATCAATACATTTAATTTTTCTTAAGACATACTACTCTAGATATACCAAACTTCTTCTAATAATTCTTTTATTTTATAGAAATAAATAATATCTATTATTGCTAAAAAAAATAAGGCCCCTCAAATTTGGGGCTAAGGCGATCGCCTTTTCTTCTAAAGGGTAGAGTCGCCCCTGACCACTACCTACTAACGTCCCAATCCTTTTGGTTGCAACATGGAAAGTTAAACTGAAAAATAAATAAAACCTAAAATCGAATTTCTTGTTCTCAGTAGTAGGTAAGAGGGATCAAATTGTTCGAATGATAAGTACTAAAATTATGGGTTCAAGTCACTAAGTGGGTGAAGCTCTAGGAAGGGATAAAAAGATATACTCCTGTTACTACAATATTATGAGTCTATATGGACAATAATAATAACATATCCAGTAAAATCTTATAATAATTCTGTATGGACAAATTATATATAAGCGAATACTAAAAGCCGACTCTTCACTTTAGTATCAATTGTAAAAAGACTAGTAAATTTAAAATTTTAAAAATAAAAAGAAGAAGAAATAAAGAGGAGTTGAAAACGCTACACGTTTTAAACTGTCTGGCGTGTAAATTTTTATGTACTCATTATGTCTTTTGGACAAATTATATGGTAATATTATACGTACATATTTTGGGTATGTGTGTGTACTTAATTGAATGTTTTTTTTTATAGAATGTGTGTACTTAATTGAATGTTTTTTTTATATAGAACATGGTATATATCATGTTCATACGTAACGCATTCGTTTTATAATGTAACTTATATATTGTTACATACTAGTTTAATTTTAATACAACTTAGATGATTCATCATGAGAAGCCTTGGAGTAAAAAGCACTATCGTGGATTTCAAAAATGGGATCTTTAACATTTGTAGCTAGTCAACTTTACCCTCCTAATCATTAACAGTTTGTATAGTAATTGTTCTTGGTGTATACTTAATGTATAATAAATATATAATAAAAATATAATCAATGTACAATTATATACACAAATTATACATTGATTATGTGGTGCATAGTGTATCTCAAGATTATTTTTGTTGTGTATAAAATTTCTAAAATGTTAATGTGACTGCTAAATGGTCCCAACTCCAAAGCAAGCAAGTATAGAGCAATATAATGTAATGGGGATTTAGGATATATAGTAGTGAACAAAGAAAGAGACAATAGATCCAGCTGTTATTCAAATTCTTCTTAATTCACCATTGCATGATATTTGTTTCCCTATTTTTGTCATTTTGTCGACTATATAATATACAAGGTTTTTTCTTTTTTCGTGTTTAGTCAATTCATATTCCTATTGTTACAACATGCTGTTGTTCCATTTCTTTGCACTTGTTTCTATCCATTTCATTTCATGAAATTAAATTGGCTCTTGCTTATACACTTATGCTCTTCACTACACATGATAAACCCCTAAAAAAGGAAATTGATAAAACTTGGCATGAAGATCTATCTACCAATTAATTTTTATTCTTTAGGGGTCGTTTGGTAGAGTGTATTAGGAAAAATAATGCTTGCATTAGCTTTGTGTATTACTAATACCTTGTTTGGTACACTTTTTCATCTTACGTATTACTAATGCTTGCATTAGTTATACACTCTATTTGGTATTAAGGAGTGTATTACTAATGCATGAAAATCTATGGTATTAGTAATGTAACGGATTCTAATGCATGCATTAATATGATTAAAGTCATAATTGTCCCTCAAAATCTTTTCCACCATAATTATGGCGGATATTTTTGTAAGAATATTTTTTTTTTAGAAATTATGCAATTTATGTTATTTTTAATACATCAAATCAAACACTGCACAAGAAAATTGCAAGCATAACTAACGCAAGCATTACTAACACAAGCATTACTAATGCAAGTATTACTAATACACAATATTTTACACTATTCTTATACACCCTACCAAACGACCCGTTAGTGTACGCAAGTGCAGGAATCCCCGATGCTGAGATGAAGTAGGAGAGAGACAGATTCAAACTGTTGAAAGTGTCTATTCTTTTATTGGTTCGCGTAAATTTGTGTTTACTTTTGTAAACTTAATGGAATCCAAGTTATGTCTCAAGAAAATTTTAATTTTTGAAGAAAAGCATTACAAATTTACTTTTTAATAACAACTTTGGAAGAATTTTTAGCTGGATTATGTGATCATCACGTTAGAGTACAGTATAGGTTCTCACTTCCAATTGAAAAAAAATCTTACTAATTAACTATTGTGACAATTTTCATAATCTGTTTGGATAATCTCGGAGGGAAAAGAAGTAGGAAAAAATGTATTCTCCTGTATGTTTACTTTTTATCCACTTTCACCATGACATCTACTACTTTTATTTTGAATCAATTGGGTTAAAGGGAAATAAAAGAAGAAAAGTGAAAAAGGGAAAAAAGTAAAAGTAAAAGTAAAATACAAGTTTACAAACTTTAGGTGGGTGAAGTGAAGGGAAAGAAAATTAAAGGTAGAACACTTCAATTTTAGGATGAAAATTGGCTGAAGCGAAGGAATAGAAAAGAAATGTACAACTATGAATGCTTTGGGTACAATTGGATTAGGTGGAAGTAAACAGAATAAGAATCTTGGTAAAGAGAAAAACAACATAATAAGAAAGAACAAGCAAAGTATAAGTACTACTTTAATTTGAGTGCCAATTAGGTAAGGTGAAAGACAGTGAAATTGTTGTTGGCACCATTGTTTAGTTCTTTTCCCGAGTTAATAACCCAAATAATCACTCAATTATGGACTTTTATTTCACAAAATTATTTAACTTTGGTTTTTACTTCAAAAGTCACTCAATTATAGCTGTTTTACTCATAAAGTCACCCAACTTTCATTTTTACTTCAAAAGTCACTCAACTATAAGTGTTTTACTTACAAAGTCACTCAACCTATTTAATTAATTTTTTCATTAAAATTTTTATGTAAAATCAAAATTCTAAAAAATAAAAAGATATCCATTTAATGACCCACTCCATTTGACCAACTAGTTAAAAATATAATATTTATCTTTCTCCGTAGTTTTTTTTTTTAAAAAATGAATTGGATTTTACGAGTTATCTAAGTTTTGTATTATTAGCTTTTTTAGAATTTAGCTAATTTACTGTTAGTCAATCTTTTTAATGGCATTTCAAATATATATGTGTTCTTGTTTTTGGTTCTTTTATTTATTATTAGTATTTTTTTATCACTGTTTATGGGCGGCTTAAACAGTGATGCTGCAATGACATAATTTTTTTTTTTTGAAATGCCATTAAAAAAAGTGATAAAAAGTGTTCATCACTTTCAGCTAGTCAATTTTCGTTTTAGCTAATTTGTATAGTCACTTTGTAATTAAAAAAATAACTTACGGGTAAGGATAAAATAAAATGGTAAATATTATATTTTTAGCGGGTCGGGTCATTAAATGGTTTAAATGATTTTTTTTTATTTTTTCTTTTAGAATTTTTGATTTTAAGTAAAAATTTCAAGTAAGCAAATTTTAATGAAAAAATCAATTAAATAGATTGAGTGACTTTATAAGTAAAACACTTATAGTTGAGTGATTTTGAAACAAAAATTAAAGTTGAATTACTTTCTGAGTAAAACAGTTATAGTTGAGTGACTTTTGGAGTATAGATCAAAATTGAGTGACTTTCTAAGATAAAAGTTCATAGTAGAGTGACCATTTGGGTTGTTAACTCTTCTTTTCCCCAATACACAGCATAAAGAAATCACTTTCTAAAATACACTTTAATTTTCCTTCGTATTTTTACCATTCTTTTCCTCTAATATTCCACCAGTTAGATTCTCATATCATCACTCAACTAAGGATTATTATCTTAGAAAATCACATCTCTTCTTGATTTTAAATTTTTCTTCAACCAAAAAATAACTTTCTGAAATAATAACTACTCTACTAATTTGGTGATTATACGTGAAATCAATCCTTTTTGACTTCCGTCACTGGAAAACATTTCCATGTGAACGTCTTCTCCTATATATATATATATAAACTTCGGTTCCAAACAGGCTCTATACACTGACAGAGTCTTCAACTCTTCATTTTCTACATTTTATCTTTATATTTTAGAGTTATGATTTTGCATATTTGTGCGTCCTAATATATACATGACCTTTTTTTTTAGGACGAGACAATATTTGACAGCATTTCACAATTTTCATAATTCAACTATATTGAATTATTTTAATATGATAGTTTATCTATTAAACAATATTTCTATATTGGCTTTATATTTCATTTTTAGTACTATTACACGTAAATCAAATGAAAAATATGAAAAATAAAAGGAACATGTTTTACCTTCAGCAAATATTTGACTGGTCTTGGGTGGAAGGGTCCATTTCACGAAGCAATGAGTACAAGCAGCAGTATACAAAACAACCACGTCAGCAGTGTACAGACTCCCCATTGCATAATTTGCACTTTCCTTTTGTTTCTTTGTTATAATAATATTAATTAATTAACGCCAAAGCCCAAATAGTGGTTACCTAGTACGCTAGCACCACAAAACACACATTTATCCCTTTGGAGAGATACCATTATTAACTAATATTCTCAAATCCAACAACAACAATAACAACAACAACATAATAATCCCATAAAGTGAAGTCTGGGAGAGAAGAATCTACGTAGACCTTACCTCTACCTCAAAGGTAGATAGGTTCCGATAGACCCTCGACACTATTCTCAAATCCTACATATATTAATTTTAAACCCATCCTATATTCACCTTTGGAATTTGTTTCAAGTCATAACACTTAATGTAATTAACTCTCTTAGTTTGTTCGTCTGTTTAAAAGAAATAATCTTGGCATTTTATAAATACGTTTTACATTTTGATATTCAAATCTTACTCTTGATGATACTCTTTTCTAGAAATGATCACATGTTTAAAATAAAAAATTCAAATAATATTCCTTCTATCTTATACATACAAAGAACGCAAGATTTAAAAGTTTTCTCGATCAAATTAAGACATATAAAACGAAGCAAAAAAAAAAAAAAAGTAATTTATTTGGAAAGAAACGAAAAAGGGAAGCAGGAAAAAGGAGAGATGCATGATATTGTCCACCCACAACAAATTGAAATTGGTTTCAATGATGTTTAGGGAGCATGAAAGGATGGAGGAGGTGGGCAGCTTTAGCTTTATCAAAGTACTTTTCTTTTTATATAGTATGAAGTTTGTTTCTTTGGAATGACTGTCTCATGAAGCGTGTAAAATCATATGTTTTTAACTACTCCAAACAACATATAGTGTGCTACTCGTTGGTGGAATCAATTAAAGTACATCTATCATGCCCCTCTTGCCCAAGCAATCAATCATATAGGTAGTAAAAAAAATTCGTCGGTAAAAAATATACTATAAGTTTAACTTTTATATATACTATATATAGCTCTCCATAATAAGTCGAACTAATTTATTTAAGGTCGAATACATTTTCAATCCTTTAAATTTGTCGGTAAATTTCATTTATACATTTGAATGTCGTGTTTAATTGAGCATCCAAACACATGATAAAATATTTCTATTAGACACTTCCAACTCATATTTTAAAAAAGTTTTTGCGGCGTATTCACAGTCTGTTACATAAATAAGTTAATCACATTAAATATGCATTCTCCTTTGAATTATACACATCAAAATTATTTAGAACATGCATGAGGTTTAGCAATTTATTAAAACTAATATATATAATTAAAGGAAATGATATATTTTAAATGACTAATCTGTCTACTTAATAAATGTTTGAGAACACACGCAAAAACTTCTCCAAAATTTTGAGTCAAAAGTGTATAATAAAAATACGTTTATCATGCATGATGGGCGTGGTCTTTCGTTCCTGGCCTGTGCGACTGGTCAGTTCACCAAACCCATTATCAATCTCAAGCCTAATTTTCTTGAGATTCCCAACATTCTTAGGTTGTTTTATTAAAACTATAATTTATAAAATAGATTAGTTCTTTTGGGATTTTGTTGAATGGCCAAACTCAGGGAATGTTGGATTCCCTTGCAAATCCAACTCCCATAGCCATTACTTGCACTCTATACACATCTCAAATGTTTGTTCCCAAAGTTTTTTTTGATAAAATATTATAGCACATAATAAAGCTCATATGATAATGACAAAATAACTCATTTCTAAGCCATAAGTTAGCTAGTGACTGACTCACCCATGAGGAATTTTTGGTCTTATTATAGGTGTCTATTACACTAATACTTCTTTTGTTTATTTGTCTTCAAGAGTGAATTTGATGCAAGCTTAAAGAAGAGGTCCATTAGAAACTTGTCATTTCTGTGTCTATACTTAAAGACAAATTGCTTGATTAAGATAGCAGCAACTAGATTTCAATATCTCAGCTTCAAAAGATTATTGAGACTAATGGTAAAAGTATATTCTACTTTATTAAAATTTTCAAAAAATTTAAAAATATTCTTTTCCTTATTACTACAAAGGGTCTGTGTCCCCAGTGACAGGCATGCTAAGAGTTCTACTTTTAACAAAGACTGCTTTTTTCTATGAACTGACAAGACAGTGGTAAAATGATTTTCTGGCATACAAAAGCTATAGTTTTGTTCTCAAACTAAAGATTACTACTATTAGATTATCCCCTAGAGGAAAATCCAATAGAGGAGTTTTGTCTCTCTGGTATTCATCAAGATTATTGAGTTTCTGTTTCTTTCTTGAAATTCAATGGAAAAGAGAAGAGAAATAAAAGCTACATTATTGTATGTTGCTACATTCTTGGCCCTTTGGGGCTCTGCAGCTGGATTGCTTTCTCCTAAAGGTGTCAACTTTGAAGGTAATTAGTGTTGCTGTTGATAAAATTCTGCATAATGTTTTGTAATTTTGTTACAATGAACAAGTTTTCATCTGGGGTGTGCAACTTTTTTTCAGTGCAAGCTTTAATGGCAATAAAAGTTGCTTTGAAGGATCCTCATGGGGTTCTTGATAATTGGGATAGCACTTCTGTTGATCCATGTAGTTGGGCTATGGTCACTTGCTCTACCGAGAGTTTGGTTATTGGCCTGTAAGTATCTCTTGCAAAGAATGAATCTTTTTTTTTTTTTTTTTGTGTGTGTGTCTTTGGAATTCAAAAGGTTGAATTTTTTTTCTCTGTATTATGCAGAGGGTCACCAAGCCAGAATCTGTCTGGTACTCTTTCTCCTAGCATTGGCAATTTGACAAATCTTCAGATTATGTGAGTACTAAAATCAGTGATTTTCAAGTTTTTTGATTGTTTCTGTTACTTTCTTGAATAACCATTTCTTTTGGACAGATTGCTGCAGAATAACAATATAACAGGACCAATCCCAAAAGAAATTGGAAGGCTTCCAAAGCTTCAGACACTTGATCTTTCTGATAACTTCTTCACTGGTGATATTCCTCTTTCTTTGGGACATTTGAATGACCTCAAGTACATGTAAGAATCTTAACATGGAGCCAACTCTTAGACTAAACTTAAATTTTATGCTTCATTTTCTTATCTTCCAAAAGTTTCAATATCAGTTTCCTTTTATTATTTTGTCCAGGAAGCTCAATAATAACAATCTATCAGGAGCAATTCCAGTTTCATTGGCCAACATGTCACAACTCACTCTAGTGTAAATCCCATTGCTCCACTTATCTTTTTCTTTTTTTCCTTTTCAAAACTTTAGATTGATTTTGGTATTCAACCTTTTGATTCAGGGACTTATCCTTCAATAATTTGAGTGGACCAGTGCCTAGGTTCCCTGCTAAGAAATTCAAGTAAGTTGATCAACAGTTTATTAAGGATCAGTTGCTTCATGTCTTTTTAATTTTCATTTAATAGAAAGTTGGAGTGTTGAAACTAAATTATGTTTCTCTTGTTGTTCTGTCATTGTAGCATTGTTGGAAATCCGTTGATCTGTGCGACGGGGTCTGAGCCAGACTGCTATGGGATGCAACTGCTGCCTATGTCAATGACATTGAACGGTTCAGAATGTATGCATTTTAGAATGTCATTTTCCAAATCTTACTCTTTTATCCCGCCTGTAATTTCTGAATTTTCATGTTCTTTCTGCTTATTATTGCTCCGTGTTGTCCAGCTTCGGCTTCTGGGAAGCAAAAAGGTCACAAAATCGCGCTTGTATTTGGCTCGACTCTAGGTTGTATTTTTTTGCTCATTCTTGGTATTGGACTCTTTTTATGGTCAAGGCATAGACACAATCAACAAGCCTTTTATGATGTTAAAGGTTGGTCATCCGTTCTAAAGTACTTTAGCTGAATGTTCTTATGAAATTATGATCATCGCTTCATACTCATTTCTATAATTTACTATTCTTAGATCGGCACCATGAAGAAGTTTCCCTTGGGAATTTGAGAAGATTTCAATTCAAGGATCTCCAAATTGCAACCAACAACTTCAGCAGCAAAAACATTTTAGGAAAAGGTGGTTTTGGTAATGTTTATAAAGGTCATCTTCCAGATGGGACTCCTGTCGCTGTAAAGAGGCTAAATGATGGCAGTGCAATTGGCGGTGAGAAACAATTCCAGACAGAAGTCGAAATGATAAGCTTAGCAGTGCACCGTAACCTCCTCAGGCTCTATGGATTTTGCATGACACAGTCGGAGAAGCTTTTGGTATACCCTTATATGTCCAATGGCAGTGTAGCTTCTCGTCTCAGAGGTTAAAAAACGTATGAATTAACAAGTGTCATTTCAGATTTCTTATTTGTCTTGTCCTGAAATTTAGTCCATGTTACTTTCTATAGCAAAACCTGTGTTGGACTGGGGAACAAGGAAGCGAATTGCTCTAGGAGCTGCTCGAGGACTGTTATATCTCCACGAACAATGCGATCCAAAGATAATTCATAGGGATGTAAAGGCAGCAAATATATTGCTCGATGACTATTGTGAGGCGGTTGTGGGAGACTTTGGGCTGGCAAAGCTTTTGGATCATCAGGATTCACATGTCACAACCGCTGTGCGCGGTACAGTGGGTCATATAGCCCCTGAATACCTGTCAACAGGCCAATCATCTGAGAAAACAGATGTGTTTGGATTTGGGATCCTTCTTCTTGAACTGATCACAGGAATGAGAGCTATAGAATTCGGAAAAGCAGCTAACCAGAAGGGAGCAATGCTTGATTGGGTAAGTATAAATTTGTCAAGCCTCAAATAAATTAACCTTTCCATATTTGAAAACTATTTAACTTTAAAATTTCTATGGTACCCTTAATGACCTATGCTTATAATCATAGAAATGTGATGGACGTATTTAAGACCATACGTTATGCATTTGGTCTTAAACTCCGTGTCAAATCAAGCAAACTATTTAAAATGAAATAGAGTGTTTCTCTGGTTCTCACATGTAACATTGCATATCCTTTTTCTTTATTAGAATGTCATTACCCTAGTGTAACCTTTGGTGTACATTTATATCAGGTTAGGAAAATTCACCAAGAGAAGAAACTTGATGTCCTTGTTGATAAAGATTTGAGAATCAACTATGATCGAATCGAGCTTGAGGAAATGGTTCAAGTTGCTCTTCTCTGCACACAATATCTTCCAGGACACAGACCAAAAATGTCTGAAATCGTGCGAATGCTTGAAGGTGATGGACTTGCAGAGAGGTGGGAAGCATCCCAGAAATTTGATGGTAGTAACAAGTACAAAACGAAAGAGCTTTCCTCATCCGAGAGATTTTCGGATCTCACGGATGATTCTTTGTTGCTTGTACAAGCCATGGAGCTGTCTGGCCCTAGGTGAGCCAGCCATTTACACAGATTCATAACTACGAGACGTAAAATTCATACTTAGAACTGTCAACAGATTTCTAGCTAGAGGTAATTTATTAAACTATATGTGGTATTTTATAGTAATGAACCATCAAAGATTCAAAGAACTTTGATGTGTTTTTTTTTTTTTTTTTCCTGTATATGCTCATCTTTAAGTTAAATGATTTCAATCGAGAGTTCAATTTTTTTTTTTCTACTTAAAACTTGTATTTGTAGTTTAGACAATGGTGTAATTTGAAAATCTGAAATGAACTTTTAAGTATTGCAGTGTGCATTTACATCATTTTGCTTAGCAATTAGCATGCATAATAATGATTAGCAACGGCTATTGAAGAGGATAATGGATTTGCTGGTGGAGAAGCTAATGATTTCTAGAGTCTTTTTCTTTAAGAAAAAGTTGCTAGCTAGAGCTATACTTTATATTTCAGTGCAATGCACGAAGCTACACTATAATAATATGCATAGTAGCAAGGAATCCAAGAAAACACAGTGGTCCAGCATGGAAATTTCTTATTGATTCATTGTCCAATCGCAAGGTGTGTTATCCAGTTTGCCGAGAATAAGAAAACAAATGAAATACATTAAAGTGAACTATAAGTAATATTCATTAGAAAACGTATGTGTAATATTTTGGATAAGAGAGTATATACACTCAGACGTCAATAAACTTACCCTATATGTACTTTAGTCTCGGTCAAAAAATATTTAGATAAATGACGTCATTGAATTTGTTTGTATTCCATAAAAACTAGCATCTTTTACTGATAGAAAGATGTACGAAAACAAGTCTTTTGTCCTTTTTCCCTAAAAGACCAGATAAGCACACAATTTTACTAAATCACAATTAGCATTTGGTTCTCATAAAAGAATAATCAATGCAGTTAATAGATATCCGGAGAGGGTTAATTTTTTTGCACTACTTAAACATGGTTTTTTTTCAAAAACAAAGAGGCTTAACTCCACGTGGATGTTCAAATTAGTAGGTACATATTCAATTATGAGGTTTGTTTAGGATTATTTAAACGAAATTGAGTCAAACAACAGTTAGAAATTTCCCATCCAAATGGACCTGGAATCATATAAGATTGGGCTGCATGAGATTTTAAACCCAAAGCACAGGTTCTGACTCAAATGGCCCATATTGCTTTACACCCAACCAATTTCACTTCATTTCTCTCCAAACGGGCCTGCTCTCTCTGAGATGGATGAATGCTGCTCTCGTTTTCAGCTATTTTGTCATTAAATTGCTGTTGAAGCTATCCATCAATGTAATGACAGTTGATGTGTTCATGTTATCAAAGGCTTTATTGTTGCTACTGTTGTTAAATATAAGCCTTGAACATTACCACAATTGGCTATCTTGCAAGTTGCAATTTGACAAAAAGAGATAATCTCGCCATCGAAAACCCCCACAATTAACTCCCCATAGCCCAATACGTAATGAAGCGATGGATACATCTCTACACGAAAGATGCATAGGCTCATTGCTTAATCATATACTCCTTTTGTCCTATTTATGTGATATATACATATTTTAATTCATCACAAAAAATCACTTTTGTATATTTAATTTTTTAAAAACTTCTCTTTTACCCTTGATATTAGATAAATTATAGTTATTCAAAATGTTTAAATCTTATCGTAGATTATAAATTTAAGGAACTATATTTCTTTCTAAAAAACTGCATCCAATAAAATAGTGAGGGCATAAATTGAGAACAAGCCTAGAATAGTGTTGCTTGCTCTTTAAAAAAAGGTAGTAATACACTAAAGAACCATTGTTTACCAACTTCTGATTATTTTAAGCCCCATACATAGTTGACTACTTGTACTAGCACAATTTTTCTTCGTTACGTTGAGAAAACATAGCACGAGCCACGAGACTTGTGAAATAAAACTAAAAACTGGACTTTGGTACATAGTAGTAGTTGGTGAGTTGTTACTGGGCGGTGCCTGTAACGCCCAAGTCTTGTTTGTTCTCTTCCTTGCCAGCACCAAAAACAGGGCCACCTAAGCCTGCTGCATCATCCACCTTGTCCTGCAGTTTATCAATTTGAATGCCCCCTTCATCTTCACGGGAATGGAGATCCATTTTATGCTTGTTCTCCTCATCTTTCTGCTCAACTGATTCATATGTAGTTGGTGTTAGAGATCCCTTTGGCTGTGCTCCTTGCGCCCCCGACATTATATTACAATTTTATTATATTATTAGATTTCTATATCAACTTTAACTCCTCCACCAAAACTATAATTTTTCAAATTCGATCATATTGCGTATTTATTTATTATGAGTATGCATGGATGCTTCAATTGTCATCACGAAATGATTTAATAGGATGCCACGTTTCGTACACGAAACTCCCATGTGGCAAATGTAGATAAGTTCCACTTGTAATAGACATGAACTGTTGGTTAGGGGCAGAGGTTTTTTGTTAAATCCACCCGGTATCCGTTACGTATATTGAAGCCCGACTAAATTTGAATTTGTGTCGTTAAAGCATTCCCTAACAAATGCGATTTCGTACCAGGAAGACTCAAATCCGTAACATCTGATTAATGATGTAAGAGTACTTGTCACTCCACCACAACCCTTGTTGGTGGTTAGGAGCAGTGTTAATACGTCAAAAGTTCATTCAAACTCCTTTTGTCATAAAATGTAATTTCAAAATTATTTTACGTTTTTAGACTTTTTGAATAAAACTTCTACCTCCGCTACTATTTTGCAGTCAATCACAATTAAAAAAAAAGGAGTAATTACTTAACAAATATACCCAGTTATTCGCTTAGATATTCTGTTACAATGATTTCATGTTTTTACGCTAGATCTAAGTTTTAAATTGGACTAATTATAAAATCTCGATCAAATGATATTACTTGTCGAAATCTTTGAATAAGCCAGTTTGAGCAATAGAGAGTAGTATTACACGGTATCTCAATGAAAGATCATCGAGCCTATTACTCAGAAAGCTTCAACTATAAATATAGCAGCTAAACATTAAAAATCACCTTAATGATTTAGATAAAATAACAATGGCGCATGTCTAACATAAAAATAAATTCAGAATTTGAAATTTGTATGCTTTGAGTTACTTGTCATAATGAATGTAAACTTAGTATAAACATATAAAATTTTGACACTATATATTTACAGGAGGGTTCAAAGAAACTAGTGGTATTAAATCAAACTTAAGAGAACTCTTTCAACTTGTTTCGTAAAATGTATATTATAATGAAAAAGAAAATAAAAGAACTTGCTTTCTTATATTTTGGATCAATCTAACATGACAAAAGAAAGCACTCCACTAATTAGGAGAATCTGAGTTGAAATTAAAACATGAAATGTATGAAAAAGAGAAAGAATTGTTTTTTTAATCGTTATTTACTTATTCATCTGCATAACCTCAATCAATAAACAAAACATAATACATCAACGTGTCATTTAACTTGGTCTCAACTGATATTTATGCCCTTCAACTTTGGATATGCACAAGTAGACACTTAAACTTGTATAAAGTTAAACAAGTAGACACACGCATCTTATGTGACATATTACATGTAGGATGCGAATTGCCACATAGGACACACACGTCTACTTGTTCAATTTCAACGTTCTATGTGACAAGTTTATGGCCACAAATTTAAAAGACTATACATATTTTTAATTTAAAAACATAAAAGTAAATAAATTTCCCCGTACTTCATAAATTATGTGTCCAATCGAATTAAGACAAGAGTAAAATTTAAGAACATAAAAGTAAATAAATTTCCTTGTACTTCATAAATTCCGTGTGCAGTCGAATTAAGACAATTACGTTGGAACAGAGGAAGTAAAGTTTTGAGTTTATCTTGACTGACCGTATGTATGCAGGTCATCAATTGATTTACGCAAAGGTACCAATAACTGACAAAATGAGAGTGAAAGTTTAAAAACAACATTCTGAGTCCAGTTGCAATAAAAAGGCAGGGAACGAAAATGAATAGCTTTTAATTGTTCATGTCTATCGACATTGTTTAAGGGTGATTAAGACAGCAAATCCAAATCTAACGAAGACAAAGCTAAGGATATTACAGTAGTGGCTAGCAATGCTTGGGTTACAAACCCCCCACTGTCCATCTCACCAAGTTCTTGATTGTGGCTTCACCTTTCAACTGGGCCCAAAATCCATGTGAATTGGGCCCTAAACTTCTAGCCCACTAAAACTTGTGGTTAAGGTTGGATCTCAATCCAACTGCTGCATTACCACGTGGCAGCAAACCATTGGGTGGAATTCTTGCACAAAAACTTGTCTGAGTCAGATATTCTAATAGTGATAATGTCTGACTGAGCAGCTGCCACGAGGCCTCAAGAGAATTCGTTTATGGTATTATCCTAAAAACACAGCATTTTGAAGGACAAAAAGTGTGATAATTGTGCACAAGAAAAATAAAAGAGTTGATGCTGACCTTTTTGAGCTGTACATTTCGAATTGGTAACAGTAGCCCCACAAAAGACAGTAGGTAGCATTTGAAATTTTTAAGTTGTAATTTTTAAAATTTGAATTTGAGTAAAAATTTTGCGAGTGAAGGTTTTAAATATTGATTCAGAACAGTTTTTGAGAATTTGAAAATATTTGAAGATCAAATTTTAAATAAATTTCATTGTTAAACTGATATTTAAAGATAAAATTTTAAAATTTAATTTAAAATCTACCATCAAACGCTAGCTTAATATGAGAATATGAGGCAACAATGTACATTATAATTTTCCAATTCAAGAATGACAACTTAAAGTAACACTTATTGAATGTGAACACTCGATTCCACGTGGCAATAAGACTTGATGAGATGAACACGACGTAACATGCAGCGTCACTGCCCCAACCCATTTTACCCCATCCCCACACTTTTTGTTCCACCATTAGCCCCTCCTCTCCGCAACCATCACTGACACCAGGGATGGGGTAAAATGGGTTGGGGCAGTGACGTGGCAATGTGTCCACCTCACCTAATGTGCCACATGGGATTGAGTGTCCACTTTGAATAGTCCTAACGAAGGAAAGGTATATTTGAACTTTTTAGGTAACAACAGGGGTATTTTTGCATAGATAATATAATGGAAGATAAAATTGATCCTTTTCACTAAGGAACAAATATTGACCCTTTTTCCTTTCGAATATAGGATGGTCTTTAAAGGAAAATCAAGAATCCAGCTTTCAGGTTCAAACTTTTCGTAATGGAGGTCTCATTCCATATAATATAGGGTAATGATACTATACTGCTTTAAAGTGTAGTAAGTAAGTATCATTTATTTACAGTCTCGTAAGATTCCCAATATAGAAAATCCAACAGATTTTGTCTTGCGAATTGAATAGTCACCAACGGAGAAATTGGCTCCTTTTGGCAAGCAGCTTTTTAGCAGCGAAGCGACATACACATGCGAAGGATGTTTTCTTTCAAAAAAAAAAATTATGTATTAGACTTTCTCAATTTGTGTATGTCATCCTTGCTTACGGGCTATGCTAATCTTTTCTATATCGTTCCAATTTTATCGAATATCCCCAAGAGACCACGGGACAGATGGAAAATTACGGCAATATGTAATAAGTAATTTATAAAAACACATGTATACATACATAGACGTACATTTAAACTTTTTTCATAAATGATATCTACTTTTGAAGAAATAAACACATAAATAAATAAACAAAACATTGTACACTGATATTATATTAAGAACATAAGATTCAGATCATAAAAGAGACCATGTTTGGAAGAAGAAATAAATCATCAAAATTATCACGTCTCAAATTCAAATATACTTACGAGTTGAATTGTAATAATAGGCCAATGCTATATGTACAAAATCTTGTATACGCCACTCTGCACCAATGTAAGGGCAGTATGTGTATGTATACACACATGGATTACCTACAGAGACACCTGCTAATCAATGAGAAGTGTGTCAGTAACTCAGCATAGTCTACCCCTAAAAGGCAATCTCTTGGACAAAGTTCTCCCACCTCAATTGATTCCAAAAGCCAAAGGCCCCTGGACCCACTTGTTTCAACCTCCTTGTTGCCTGACCCCACCATCCGGCCCCACCAGAATCACCAGCCACCACAAGATAATGAAACAACTTTTCCTACCCATTAACTCTACGCCACGTGTCGCTTGTGGATTCTCTCCCCACTTGGTAGTTGCCTGCTGTTATTTTCCCTCCTTCCCCCTTCACATTTCACAGTGCCCCATAAGTCTACGACATGCCTTGTTCAACTTTCAGTATTCGAAAGTACAACAGAAAATAGAGAGCAATAACAAGGAGAAAGTTGAGTCAAAATTAGTTCAATGTTGAAAAAGGAGAATAGTGGGGTTTTTGATGGCAGTAGCAACAACTGGGCAAGGGTGTGTGACAGTTGCCATTCTGCTGCATGTACTGTTTACTGCAGGGCGGATTCCGCCTACTTGTGTGCGGGCTGTGATGCCCGCATACATGCAGCAAGTGTCGTGGCTTCTCGTCACGAGCGTGTGTGGGTTTGCGAGGCCTGTGAGCGTGCCCCTGCAGCCTTTCTATGCAAGGCGGATGCTGCCTCACTCTGTGCCTCCTGCGACACTGATATCCATTCTGCCAACCCTTTGGCACGCCGTCACCACCGTGTCCCAATTATGCCCATTCCAGGTAGCCACCATTTTATTTTTACCACACAACATAAATTAACATGTGAAAGAACTAAAAAAATCAATAAATGACTTCTGAACCATAATTTTAAAAATGTAACGTGTTAACTAAATAGCATGTACCTTACAAATTGAACCCATCTAACTTAAATTCTAAATTCGTCTCTGATTCCAATTTCCAGGAACCCTTTATGGTCCTCCAGCCGTTGACACCGTTGGTGGTGGTTCTATGATGATTGGTGGGACCACAAGGGAAGGCACGGAGGATGATGGGTTCTTGAGTTTGACTCAAGATGCAGATGATACGACTATAAATGAAGAAGATGAAGATGAAGCAGCTTCATGGTTGTTGCTGAATCCTCCTGTTAAGAACAACAACAAGAACAACGTTAACAATAACAACAACAATCAAAATAACAACTATGGAATATTGTTTGGCGGGGAAGTAGTGGATGACTACTTGGATCTTGCGGAGTATGGAGGGGATAGTCAATTTAATGATCAGTACAGTGTTAATCAGCAACAACAACATTACTCTGTTCCTCAGAAGAGCTATGGTGGAGATAGCGTTGTGCCAGTTCAGGACGGACAGCGAAAATCTCTGATTCTTTACCACCAACAGCAGCAGCAACAACAACAACAAAGTCACCACCTGAATTTTCAGCTGGGAATGGAGTGTGACAATTCTAACTCTGGATATGGTTATCCTGCTTCTTTGAGTCACAGTGTAAGTTTTCTTCACTGTATCGATATATCTCACTTCACGAGTCGTCTTATGAAGATACTACTCTGTGAAAATTCATTTTTTTTAAACATTCCGTTTTGCTTCTGAATTAATTTTTCCAGCACTTCGTGTCTTTTCGATGGAGGATTTGTCATTTTAGGTGTCCATTGGCTATTATGGCTACCTTTACATACCTAAACTGGCCCTTGAACCTTTGTCGTATAAACCTTTACAGAAGATTCCCTGCTCTTTTCTAAAAGCTTCCTTCCCAAATCAGCAAAGATGTTTAGATTCTTCTTCACTCTCCTTGTCACTGAAATAATAGCAGTATGTGATTAGTAATTCTTGGTAATTTACCTTTACATTCGAGCTATACATGAACTATAATATTTAAACTGCTCCTATTCAATATATCTTATTGTTTAGCTTTTTAACCCTATGTTCTCAGATTAATTACCAAAAACAATATAACTCTGTTCTCAAAATTCTTTTGATAAAAGTTATCCTCAAGGGTGGATAGTTTAAAGAACCTTTACCTTTTCTGCTGTTACATTGACTTTCTTTTGACACTTTTAATTTAACAAAAGGAGTCTTGCTAATCTGTTTTCTTGAATGAAACAAGGAAAATTTTATGGATCTAACTTATATATATTAACATTATAAAAAAAGTTTACACTTCAGTGTAATTTTACATGCTGCAGCAGGTAATAACCTGCCTTATTTTTCAGATACTAATTTCACTCTATATGAACAGTTAACATAATTATCTTTTAAGTGATACATGAATTGGGAAGGTGACCACTCATGTTTTTGTTATCTGGATGTATCATCAGGTTTCCATTTCGTCGATGGATGTCAGTGTAGTCCCAGAATCTGCACTAAGTGAAACTTCAAACTCCCACCCACGAGCTCCAAAAGGGACCATTGATCTGTTCTCAGGCAGTCCAATTCAGATACCTCCCCAGCTTACTCCAATGGACAGAGAAGCCAGAGTCCTAAGGTACAGAGAGAAGAAGAAGAACCGCAAATTTGAGAAAACCATAAGGTATGCTTCAAGAAAAGCCTATGCAGAAACAAGGCCAAGAATCAAAGGTCGATTCGCAAAGAGAACAGACGTAGAGGCTGAAGTAGACCAGATGTTCTCCACACAATTAATGGCAGATACCAGTTACGGAATTGTCCCTTCATTCTGAATGCAACAAAGAGAAGATCAGCTACAAGTCCCTAAATTTTAGTATTAATATTGTATCTCTTACATCATTATCGATCTAACTAGGTATTGAATAATGACAAATGTACTACAGTAGTTTTCCGCAGAGGATTTATTAAATTCTCTTCATTGTTGTATATGTAAAAAGTGTTCTTCCTTGTAGACCATGTTGCAGTCAATACGTAAAAAATTCCTGAGGAAGTAAAGAAAAAGCCCCTCCAGTGTAGAGGGATTGACCCAACAAGTCAAAAAGTACTAGTTCTGCAAGAAGCAAAGAATTGACTGAAGTACCAAGGAGCGCGAAAAACCTTAACCAGAGGTCTCGCATTACTGGAAAACCTTTAGTGCGAAATGCTTACCTCCTTAGTGGACCTACCAGACACATATAGATACTGGATGCCTAAAGGGAAAAAGAAAAAAGAAAGGAAGAATTGACTGCAGTTAACTTTTCCACATCAAAAAAAACCTCAGGGAAGCATCAAGTAATGGGAAATGCAATATTACCGACGACCTCTGGATGCTCAGAGGTATCATATTGTCTGCTGGTGCAATATAATTGAAGCTCAGTTTTGCTTTCTTCTTTCCACTGTGGTCATATTTTTGTTGGAACATACTCTTTTTGAATGCCATATAATATTCTTCAGTAGCTGCTTTTGGTCCAGATTCTCCTCCTTCAGTACAATTAATGTTCCATCACTGAAGATAAAGAATAAGAGGTCCACTTCTCCAAGGAAAGGAAAGCACTGATGCAATATTTTTGCAGAAAATGGTACTCCATAAGCACCTCGTAAGCAAAATACTGCTATGATCATCAAAATTTTTAGTTGTAATGCCAGAATCAAGGTACACAATACCCCTAAAACAGCAAGTCAAGAAAAAGCCCCTCCAGTGTAGAGGGCTTGACCCAACAAGTCAAAAAGTACTAGTTCTGCAAGAAGCAAAGAATTGACTGAAGTATCACATTGTGTGCTGGTGCAATATAATTGAAACTCAGTTTTGCTTTCTGCTTTCCACTGCGGTCGTGTTTTTGTTGGAACATACTCTTTTTTGAATGCCATATAATATTCTTCAGTAGCTGCTTTTGGTCCAGATTCTCCTCCTTTAGTACAATTAATGTTCCATCACTGAAGATAAAGAATAAGAGGTCCACTTCTCCAAGGAAAGGAAAGCACTGATGCAATATTTTTGCAGAAAATGGTACTCCATAAGCACCTCGGAAGCAAAATACTGCTATGATCATCAAAATTTTTAGTTGTAATGCCAGAATCAAGGTACACAATATCACTAAAACAGCAAAAATACAGCTTCTAATTTGTAATCAGCAAGGAAATAGGTAATTTCCTCAAGAAATAGAAGAAGCACTTAGTCAGATGTGGAAGGAAATTAAAGGAGATATAAGTAAGGGGAAGGACATCAGATGGATGGATAAAACTATGAGTAAGCTAATAAAATCTGAAAGACCAATCATCTGTATTTTACCTTCACCTTTACTGAAACTTTAAAGTGGAAAGTGCATCAAGTCAATCAACTACTAAAATGATCCTCCTATCTTGGTATCTAAAGTGTTCTATGTTTCATCTATTTTTTAATTGTTTATATAGTATAATAAACTTAAAACACTTGGCTGTAAGAAAATTACTGGATTCCACTGGGCTCTAATTCCTACAACAAAATGGTGTTGTCAAAAGCAAAAGGGAAGAAAAGCAACCAGGGTATGGTCGGGTTTCAAGAGCACAGTACGATTAAACAGCACGCGTTAGTGAAGGTGATGGAGATGAAGAAGTAGATTTAAAAATAAATACAAACAAACAATTATATGCATAAAGGAATTGAGAATAAAATTGCAAGTGAAACATAATAAAAACATGTCGATCAAGTTCAAAATCATTTAAAAATTTTGTATTCCGTTGCAAAGATGCAAATTTAAGTTTGTAATTCAATTTTATTGACTAATTTTCTTTGATAACTTATTTTATTGACTATTTTAATCCGCAATCTCTAAATAACTATTTTAGTCACTAACATTTTTCCATAATGTTTTCTTAACAAGTGATATATCACTTTGCTCTATAATTATTTTTTAGCTTGCCCACTTCAATGTAAAACTTTCAGGCATTATAAATTACTTAAACTTATTAAGAAGCAATTAGTTGGATATCTTTCTAAGGCACACACCTTACACTGCCTAAGCAACGCAGAGCACCAAGCCTGCGATGCATCTAGCTTCGAGGTTTATGCATGCCTCATGCACACTTTTCACTATTTCCACATAATTTAACATCCCCCTGGTATTAACAAGTTCTCGCAGAATCTGCAGTACACTTTTGTTTAACAGAAATCAAAAGGAAACAGGTGTTTATACAATTGCTTTACAAACAAGCCCCCAAAAGATGTAGCTTAGAATAGAATCCTCTCCTTCTACGTCAAGCAGACATGACTTATTTGGCTCGGTTATTTCTGCAATACTCTATTTACTACCAAAACAGTTTACCACTAAAAAATATCAATAAAGATAATTGCTGATCTCTTCATACTTGTTTGCAGGCTCATAAATTGCTAATCTATCTTTAGAAACCCATGTGATCCAGTTCATTGGATTCCAGTCACAGTAAACAGTGAAGCACAAGAAGAGGAGGTATTCCATGGCGTCAACAGTATCTGTAATCAAAAGACAATGTGCTTTTATCAGTCTTAAACAAAAGGAAAGCATATTGCACTTTTACCTTTATTGATGTGAAATAGTCACTGAAAAAGTAACAAGGCAAGTTCCAGCTTATCGATGAATAAGAGAAAAGTGTAAGGAGGTAAGAACTTTGTGGCTAAAAAAATTTCATCCAAGAATGGCTTGGACGTTCACTCTTAGGTCCATTTTGATCATTGGGTATTTTTCGTATCCAATTCTGCACTGCTATTCGTTGAGCAGAAGAACCTTTATCCACCTCACAAATCACTAGCAAAGAAAAAGAATACTAATACAAATGTGCCACAACCAATATTATTTGGCTCAGTTATTTCTGCACTACTCTATTTACTACCAAAAAAGTTTACCACTAAGAAATACTATCAATAAAGATAATTGCTGATCTCTTCATACTTGTTTGCAGGCTAATAAATTGCCCATCTATCTTTAGCAATCCATGTGATCCAGTTCATTGGATTTCCAGTCAACAGTAAACCATGAAACATAAGACGAGGAGGTATTCCATAGTCTCAACAGTATTAGTTCAACATCCTTTTATCAGTCTTGAGCTGATACCAGGTTTTCAACATATGCAATAGATTGAACACGACAAAGAAGGAAAGCATATTGCACATTTACCTTTTTTGATGTGAAGTAGTCAGTGAAAAAGTAACAACGAGTTCCAGCTTATTGAGGTCTAAGATGAAAGTGTAAGGAGGTAAAAACTATGTGGCTAAGAAAGTTCATCCAAGAAGTGCTTAGACGTTCACTTTTAGGTCCTTTTTGATCATTGGGTACTTTTAGTATCCAATTCTGCACTGCTATTCGTTGAATGGAAGAACCTTTAACCACCTCACGACTCACTAGCAAGGAAAAAGAATAATCATCAATGTGTCACGAACAATATTATTCCCTCCCAGAGTAACGGACAAACAACTCAGATTGTTAAGTTATTCCTGAGCCTCTATCAGGTCCCTCTGATTCCATGGTTACTTTAGCTATCTATTTCTGCCATGCCATTTGCTGAACATCAGCACTTCTTCCACAGCTCATAAACGCCAAGTGATCTACCATGGAGCAATTCTAGTGATTCTAACGCGATAAAACTATTAAAGCAACAAAACAACCTTTAGTGATTTCCTAATTCAATGTGAAAATATCAAACTTCAATTGCTGGTGATTCCAAAACAAAACCCAGATATAGTAATATTATTTCTTGTCTGTGAACAACTAATTTCATGCAAGATTTCTTCTCGAGATTATATCGTATATACACACATTCAAAATTGCTCAACTCAGTGTCTCAACCAAGATTTTCATTAAAGAGGGTTCAAAAATATGAAGAAATAAATAGACAAGGAAGCGAAGGGAATTCAACATCCACTATATATACATAAAAAAATAATTTAACCTTGTATATATAATGTAATTTTCCGCTGAAGGGGGTCTATTCCCTCGTTACCTCCCACCAGCACGGGTGTCAAATTATTCCGCCCATCAAGATTTAGAAAAATTCGAGGAATTTGTGTAATGTCGTCTCTGCTGGAAGAATTTGAACCTTAGTTCCCAAGGTTGTTATCCCAACTCCTCAACTTCTAGAGAGAGAAGAAAACCATATTACCTAAAGATAATTTTACTGGTCGAGTGGTCGTTGTTTAGCGTATAACGTGAATTTGTGAACCAAAGAAACCTACACATAAGGCTTAAGCAAGAAACAATAAAAATGCCTCATTTTAGATTGTATCAGGTGAGGGTCAAAGTTTGCACCTGGAGGATAAACGTGTGAGTCGTTAACATAGAAGTCTGTCATCCAGGATACCTGAACCTGCATCGTGAAATGCAGCGCCCCCGGCAAAAGGGACCACTATTCTATAGATATGGTTTAAAGGACAATGTAGCACTTCACTTTATACTTTTGTGGATCAGGAGTCTTAAGAAAAAAGTGAAAAGAGTAGATTCTCTCTCAGCAAGAACATTGAAGTTATCCTGGACCTGCAGTTATGCTCCACAGACGTACCCAGAGCATGGCTAAGCCTTTCAAGTTTGAGGCCCCTCCTATTCCATGGGTACTTTACATATCTATTTCTTCTCTGACATTTGTTGAGCCTCAGCACTTTTTTGACAGCTCATAAATGCCAACTGCCAAGCAATCCACCATGAAGCAATTCTTGTGATTCCTATGCTTATGAACTTCTAGTTTTTGAAGGTAGAGTCCTGAGAAAAAGTGAAAACAGTAGGTTCCACTTAAGTCACCTGAGCGCAGCTAAGCCTTTCAAGTTCGAGGTCCCTCAGGTTCCAAGGGAACTTTAGCTATCTATTTCTGCTCTGCCATTTGCTGAGCCTCAGCACTTTTTCCACAGCTCATAAATGCCAAGCAATCCAAAATGGAACAATTCTTGTGATTCCTATGCTTGAAAAATTATTAAAAGAAAAAAAATTTCAGTGATTTTCTAATTAAATGTGAAATATCAAACTTCATTGTTGGTTGATTACACAGCAATGTCCAGATACAACAATCTTATTATTGTCTATGACCAACTAATATAGTGCAAGTTCGCTAGCCGAGATTGTGCCTTATGTGGTGATGCCAGGCTACGCAGCTTGATTAAGTCACCAGGTACCTGTTACCTTCAACCAGCACAAGTATCAGATAATTTTGTCTACCGAGATTTAGGCAAATGCGAAAAATTCTCATAGTGTCACCTCTGTCGGGATTTGCACCTTGGTACCCAAGGTTGTTATTCCAACTCCTCGACTGTTAGGGGACACAACCAAATCATATTGACTAAAGATGACTTTACTGGCCGTTATTTTTCATAATCTGTGAACGAAAAAAGCACACATAGGCGTAGGCAAGATTTCAACAAAAATGTTTCATCTTAGCTTGTATCAGTTGACTGTCAAAGAATGCATTCAGAGGCTAATCCGGACCAATATTTTAAAGCAAATAGTTAAAAGACAATGTAGAGTTTTTAAACTTCGTGGATGAATAGTCCTACCATAAAGGTGAAAAGAGTAGATTCTACCTCAGCAAGAACAATGAAGTTGTGGACCTGTATGTCCTACAGAAGTCACCAGAGCCCTGCTAAGCCTTTCAAGTTTGAGGTCCCTCTTGATCCATGGCACTTTAATACCTATTTCTTCTCTTCCATTCGCTGAAAACCTGAAACTCAGCACTTTTTACACAGCTCATAAATTCCTTAGGACTTTATGTATCTATTTCTGCAATGCCATTTGCTATACATCATTACTTTTTTGATCTGGTTGACAGCCAGAACGAAAATTCTTTCATGCCATATCATCAATTTTATCCAATAGTACCATTAAGAGGTAAGCATTTCAAATTTATTGTATGTGTATTTAGTAAAAAATTTTGAAAAATCAATGTCAGGTGACACAGCTCTACCGAAGATGCATTTGTCCCTTTATATATACCATTTCTAAAAATATGTCCATCTATATTAAACTTGTATTCTTTATCAGAAAAAAACAGATTTAGAATAAGAAATAAATCCTTAAAACCATCACGTCACAAATTCAAATACAAGTTAAACCATAACAATAGATGTTAGTATCATATGTTCAAAACAGTAAAACCAAAATATACAAAATAATCTGGGAAGCAATTTAACGAAGGAGCAAGTCAAGTTGAATTGTATCCTGCTCCTATGTTTTTGGTGTAACCAGATTTGGTCTAATGGCCCTGTATCTATTATTGATGTGTTAGATTCATTATAAATAGGATCATAGGATTTGGTTTCCTCTTGTAAATATGGCTGCAGTACAGCCTTTGTACTGTTCTATTACTTACAATATATACCAAGTTACCAGTTTCAAAAAGAAAATTTAACCAAAAATACAGAAATATAATTAATTATTTGAGCCCACAAAATTCATTGTGTCCTTAAGGAATTTAATCCCCTTACTGTACCTGAGGTGTTGGAGTAGCGGTACCTCAAACGCCAATAGCTTTGTCAAACTTGAAGACAGTCATGAACCACACAAAGGCTCGATTTTGTATGTAAGAAAATATGCAGAATAAGTGCAGAAATTCAATGTCCATAACTGAGGCTAGTCCTCTAAATTTATTGCTAACGAAGGGTAGTGTGAACAGGTGCTATTTTGCCTTATTGGAAAAGTCACAACCTATTCAATGTGAAAAGATGTTTCTCAAACTGCATCCTTTCTCCTTGAGTCTTTTCCGAAAAACACCTCTTCATTTCTCATTCACACTACAAAAAACCCAATAATAAACCGATACTATTTATATAAAATCTTGCATACGCCATTGTGCGATGTGCACCAATGTAACATAACATCAATACTTATATTGCCTAGGGGTGGGCATAACACCAACGTTAGTTATCGAATCTGAAATTTTTGATCCCGCAGTTATGGTATTTGGTATGCATTTTAAGAATTGGTCATTGGTACGATATTCGGTATTTATAAAAAAAAATTATTGAAATACCAATACCATACCAAAATACATAGTTACATATACGACTCATACATATTATTATAATACTAACAGATATATAATCTAGTATTAGTACAAAAGTAATGGTTTAGAAGTTGGAACTTTGAATAATACTCTATCTTAATTCAAATGTACTTTTTATGTAATTAATTAACAAAGGGAATTGCTGGTAATTTCTTTTGAATACTCTACATATATAAGGTATTAGTATGATATTTGAGATGTTTCTTGAAAATCTGAAATCATAATTCATTGTTATATGAGTTTATGTAAGTCGAAGACGAACAAACTGTGATTAACGATAAACGTACTGCAAAATACTAAAACCGAATTAAAAAAATACTGAATCATACCAAATTAATTTGATATGATAATGATATAGAATTTTTAAAACCAAAATTACCCAACCAAAGTTTTTAATATCATACCATAGTGTGTCAGTAGAGTCTCCCCTTAAAAGGCATTCTCTTGGACAAAGCTCTCCCACCTCAATTGATTCCAAAAGCCAAAGGCCACTGGACCCACTTGTTTCAACCTCCTTGTTGCCTGACTCCACCATTCGGCCCCATCAGAATCACCAGCCACCACAAGTTAATGAAACAACTTTTCCTACCCATTAACTCTACACCACGTGTCGCTCGTGGATTCTCTTCCCACTTGGTAATTGCGTACTGTTGTTTTCCCTGCTTCTCCTTCAAATTTCACAGTGCCCCATAAGTCTGCAGCATACCTGCTCAACTTCAGTATTCGCAGTACAACAGAAAATAGAGCGCAAAAAGGAAAAAAAAAAGTAAATTAATTCAATGTTGAAAAAGGAGAACAGTGGGGGTTTTGATGGCAGCAACAACAAATGGGCAAGAGTGTGTGACAGTTGCCGTTCCGTTACATGTACCGTTTACAACCGAGCGGATTCCGCCTATTTGTGTGCGGGCTGTGACGCCCGCATTCATGCAGAAAGTCTGGCGGCTTCTCGTCACAAGCGTGTGTGGGTTTGCGAGGCTTGCGAGCATGCCCCTGCAGCCTTTCTTTGCAAGGCAGATGCTGCCTCACTTTGTGCCTCCTGCGATGCTGACATCCATTCTGCCAACCCCTTGGCGCATCGTCACCACCGTGTCCCAATTATGCCCATTCCAGGTAGCCACCATTTTTTCACACAGAACATATATATATATATACTCCTACATGAGAAAAATAACAAAAAATTCAATAAATATGACTTCTAAACAATCATTTCAAAAGTGTAATGTGTTAAATAATAAAACCTTGAAAATTGAACCCATCAAACTTAAATTCTAAACTGGTCACTGATTCCAATCTCCAGGAACCCTTTATGGTCCTCCATCTGTTGACACAGTGGGTGGTGATTCTATGATGATTGATGGGCCCAGAGGAGAAGGCACGGAGGATGACGGGTTCTTGAGTTTGACTCTAGATGCAGATGATACGACTATAGATGAAGAAGATGAAGATGGAGCAGCTTCATGGTTGTTGCTGAATCCTCCTGTTAAGAACAACGTTAACAATAACAACAACGATCCAATTAACTATGGGATGTTGTTTGGTGGGGAAGTAGTGGATGACTTCTTGGATCTTGCGGAGTATGGAGGGAATAGTCAGTTCAACGATCAGTCTAGTGTTAACCAACAGCAACAATATTACTCTGTTCCTCAGAAGAGCTATGGTGGAGATAGTGTGGTGCCCATTCAGGACGGACAGGGAAAATCTCTAATTCTTTACTATCAACAGCAACAGCAACAACAACAACAAAGTCAGCACCTGAAATTTCAGATGGGAATGGAGTATGACAATTCTAACACTAGATATGGTTACCCTGCTTCTATGAGTCACAGTGTATGTTTTCTTCCCTTAATCCATATACCACAATTCAAGCAAAATCCACTTTCAATTTATGAGTTGTCTTAGAACCCTCACCTTTTCCGCTTGTCCATCGGCTTTCTTTGGACAAACGGATGTTGCTGTCATTTTATGTGCTGATCATCAAGACAAAATCATGTAGTCTTGCTAGTCTGTTTTCTTGAATGGACCAAGGAAATTTTTATGCCTTATTTTTCATATTACTGATTTCAATTTCATGGACGATCAACTGTAATTATCTTTTAAGTGATAGTTAATCGGAGCGATGAACCCTTTTATTTTCTTTATCTTGATGTTTTCTCAGGTTTCCAATTCGTCGATGGATGTCAATGTTGTCCCAGAATCTGCACTAAGTGAAACTTCAAACTCCCACGCACGACTTCCAAAAGGAACCATTGACATTTTCTTAGGATCTCCAATTCAGATACCTCCCCAGCTTACCCCAATGGACAGAGAAGCCAGAGTCATGAGGTACAGAGAGAAGAAAAAGAACCGTAACTTCGAGAAAACCATAAGGTATGCTTCAAGAAAAGCTTATGCAGAAACAAGGCCAAGAATCAAAGGTCGATTTGTAAAGAGAACGGATGTAGAGGCTGAAGTGGACCAGATGTTCTACACACAATTAATGGCAGATAGCAGTTATAGAATTGTCCCTTCATTTTGAATGCAACAAAGAGAAGATCAACTACAAGTCCCTAAACCTAGTATTGCAATTGTACTCTTACATCATTATTGATCTAACTAGCTATCGAATAATGAGAAATGTCCTACAGTAGTTTTCCAAAAAGAATTTATTAAATTCCCCGGACACCACGCATAGCGGTAGCTTTAGTGCACCGGGCTACCCTTTTTTTTTTGCATATGTAAAAAGTGTTCTTCCTTGTAGACCATGTTGCAGTCAATACGTACATTTTTTATTTTTATTTTTGATAACCGTGGTGTCCGGGCCAGCTTGCGCGCACCTCGACTAATTCCACGGGATACCTGCCACCTTCCACTAGCAACAGGTACCAGGTAACTCTGTCCACCAAGGCTAGAACAGATGGGAAGAAATCACCTAGTGTTTGTCTCTGTTGGGAATTGAACCTGAGACCTCATGGTGCTCAACCCAACTTCATTGCAGTCAATACATACATTTTTCAGAGGAGAAAGTAAACAAAGAGCCCCTCCAGTGTAAAGTGATAGACCCAACAAGACAAAAAGTACTAGTTCTGCAAGAAGCAAAGAATTGACTGCAGTATCAAGAAGAATGGTTAAATGGATGAGAAATCTGCATCCTAAAACCTTTTGGCAAAATTCAGATACCGGATGCCTAAAGGGAAAAAGAAAAAAGAAAAGAAGAATTGACTGCATTTAACTTTTCCACTCAGTGCAGCCACAAGCAAAAAGCACTATTACCAACAACCTCTGGATGCTCAGTGGCTGCATATGACATTGTGTGCTGGTGCAATATAATTGACGCTCAGTTCTGCTTTCTGCTTTCCACTGTGGTCATCTTTCATCAATAGCTGCTTTGGGTCCAGGGCCTCTCTCTCAACTAGTATTTGTCCCAGATTCTCCTTCAGTACAATGAATGTCCCATCACTGAAGATAAAGAATAAAAGGTCCGCCTCTCCAAGGATAGTAAAGCACTGATGCAATACTTTTGCCTAAAAATGGTAGTCCATAAGAACCATGTAAGCAAATACTGCTACGATCATCAAGTTTTAGTTGTAATGAAGAATCTAGGTACATGGTATCCCCAAAACAGCTAAAATACAGCTTTTAAAAAATCATTTTAAAACTACCATTTTAAATACAGCTTTTATATGAAGAATTAAACATGTGAATCAAGTTCAAAATCATTTTAAATCTTTTATTCCGTTGCAAGATACAAATTTAAGTATCTAATTTAATTTTATCATCCACTTGTCCTTGATAAAGTATTTTATTGACCAACTTTGTCCACTAAGATTCTAACTCCCTGTTTTTAACCACTAACACTTTTTCCATAACGTTTTGTTAACAAGTGATAATGACTTTGCTTTATAATTATTAGCTCTTTAACTCAGCCTGTGTTAGCTAGTTCACATTGTCGGTCCCAAGAGTGGATAAAGGAGGAGAGTTGCCTCAATCGGAAACAGCCTTTCTACCTCACAAAGGTAAGGGTAAGGTTGCGTACATCTTACCTCCCCAAACCCCACTTGTGAGATTACACTGGGTTTGTTGTTGTTGCTTTATAATTATTGTTTAGTGTCGCCCTCTTCAAAACAAGACTTACAGGCCTTATAAATTACTACTTAAACCTATTAAGAAGCAATTAGTTGGCTGTGTCTTTCTAGGCACACACCTTCCACTTAAGCACTGCCTAAGCAACCAAAGGACCTAACCTGCACTGCAGTTCATCTAGCTTCGAGGTTTATGCAGGCCTCGTCGCGCTCTTAACAACTGCAACATAACACAACATCACCCTGGTATTAACAAGTTCTATCACGGCTATATAAATTGCTCATCTATCTTTAGCAATCCATATGATCCAGTCCATTGGATTTCCAGTCACAGTAAACCGTGAGGCATAAAACGAGGAGGTATTCCATGGCCCCAACAGTACCAGTAATCAAAACACAATGTCCTGTATCAGTGTTGAGCTGATACCAGGGACTCAACATATGCAACTGATTGAACAAGAAGCAGAAAGAAAGCCTATTGCACTTTTTACCTTTTTTGATGTGAAGTAATTGAAAAAGCACCAAGGCAATTTCCAACTTATCGTGGAATAAAATGAAAGTGGAGCTAGAACTTTGTGGCTAAGAAATTTCATCCAAGAACGGCTTGGACGTCCACTTTTAGGTCCTTTTTGATCATTGAGTACTTTTAGTATCCTATTCTGCTCTGCTATTTGTTGAGCAGAAGAACTTTTATCCACCTCACTCACTAGCAAAGTAAAAGAATGCTCATCAATGTGTCACGACCAATAATATTTGCGCCCACAATATGGACAAACAACTCAGATTGTTTGAGATATTCCTCATCCAGACAATAGGATATTCGAGGTGCTCTACTATCTTATACTTCCTTTTAAATCATATCCAATTACTTTTCAGGACTTCAACAAAGATGTATCGTTGTATCAGTTGAATGTCGAAGGACTTGGAGGCTAATCTAAATCAGCATTTAAACGCATATAGTTTTGTTTTAAAAAAACGTAGCACTTTCTACTTTTGTGGAGGTAGAGTCCTGATAAAAAGTGAAAAAATGAGGTTCCACTTAAGTCACCTGAGCACAGCTAAGCCTTTCAAGTTTTAGGTCCCTCAGATTCCAGGGGAACTTTAGCTATCTATTTCTGCTCTGCCATTTGCTGATCCTCAAAACTTTTTCCACCACTCGTAAATGCCAAGCAATCCACCATGGAGCAATTCTTGTGATTCCTGGTTATAAAATTACTAGTTTTTGGGCACGTGTGTTGCGCGTGTATCCCATATCAATGTGAAGTAATCTTTTTAAACCAACAAATTATATTAATATATAAAAGATGTGTTTCATCATAAAATTAAAAAATTTAAAAGTTGCAAATTCTTGAATATGATAAATGTTAATTATCTATTGCGATTTAAATAAAATCCACTTCATTAATTCTTCTACCAGTTCGCTTCAACACTTGCTTTAGATCTTCACAATTCATCATGATAAGATTGAAGGGTTGCAATTCGTTGTCACTAAAATTAAAAGCGACTTCCACTACTCTTCTTTGAAGAAATTCCTTAATTTACTTAGCTATTTCTTAGAGCCTGTTTGGATTGGCTTTTGGCTTATTTTTATCATTTTGGCTTAAAAACAAGTGCTTCTAAGCTCTTTTTTATTTTATCCAAACACTATAAAAGTGCTTAAAAGCTATTTTGGCTTAAAAGCACTTAAAATAAGCCAAACCAAATAGGCTCTTAATGTAGTCTATTTAGTAGAAGTTCCTGATCTTAGCAAAATGTATTCTATTACAGAACTCAAGCTTAAAGTTGATAGAATTTTTTCAATAAACATTTGAATAATAACTCTGATTAAAACCATTCTAATCCTTGGGTTACAAATCAACGGAAATTGAATATAGCCTTGAGTTGTCTGAAGGGGAATGAAGCATTAAGAAGGAGAGCACAAGTGGTTTTAGGCATATCATTTTTGAGAGAAGATCAAACGATATACAGTTCCATACTCGAAATGAAAAGGAAAAACACATCTTTAAGGTTTAAGGTCTTACATTATTTTTGTTAAATGAAATTCCATACTTGGTATAAATTTATTTCATTTCACAGTATATTGAGAAGCGAAATTCCAATTTTGTTCTTTTAAAGATATCTACGTTATTTCAATTCCCTAAAATGATTTCCCCTGCAAATTTATTTGCTTAAGAACTTTTAATTAACTTAAGGGAATATTTAGTGAAAACTAACAAAAATATTTTTATAACAGTGTTCCTATATTTTATAGGCACATCCATCTTTTGAGTTGGAGAAAATGTTGAGCCTGAATTTCTTTAAACTTTTAAGATGCGAATATAGGATAAGTGAATTAGAGGTAAGAGACTTGAGTAAAAGGAGACAGATTTCTATACTAAATTGATCTTATAAAAACTCTTTTCCAGGCACATTCCTATTTCGTGTCTTTGTTAGACTTTATTTAGGGCAAAAGATTTATTGAAATCATTGAGCCTTTTCGATAGTAATATCTCTTCACATCTCATTTGCCTTTCTTCTTATATTACTAGCAGTAAATATCGTACTAATAAACTATTGTATGCATGTAAAAAAAGCACATAAAATGCATAAAGTTCAAGTCCAATTAATACATAATACTCCTATTTCGTGGTTCGTTCATACATTGAGGAAATGGAAGAGCTAAACTCAGCAGCCTTAATCACAGTTATGAATGTTTTTTCCTTTTTGTATACATATCATGAATGTGCTGTAAGCCTGTAACTTTTATCAACTAGTTATATTGTACATTTACATTTTTGTCCAATAATGTTAAGAAAATATTGTTCGACTTAAGGGTAAAAAAGTCATTCAAAAATTGATGGAGATGTTAGTCTTTCAACTTTTCATTTTGGTTGTTCCCACTTTTAGTATAGTATGATTAAAGAAACAAAACAATTTTCAGTGATTTTCTAATTAAATGTGAAAATATCAAACTTCATTGCTGGTTGATTACACAAAAATGTCCCGATATAGTCTTATTATTGTCTGTGAACAACTAATTTAGTGCAAGTTCGCTAGTTGAGATTGTGCCTTACACGCACCCACATGGTGATGCCAGGCTACATAACTTGATTAAGCCACCAGGTACCTACTGCCTCCGATCAATACAAGTATCGAATAATTCTGTCCACCGAAATTTAGGCAAATGCGAAAAATTCTAGCAGTATCACCTCTATTGGAATTTGCACTTTGGTACCCAAGGCTGTTATTCTAACTCCTTGACTGCTAAGGAACACAAGCAAATCATATTGACTAGAGATAATTTTACTGGTCATTGTGGGTGTCTTTGTTCTGTTATTCTCTATTTGGTTTTGTTATTCCATCTTGTTTTTCGTCTTTTATTACGTCTTTTTATATTTTTTTGTTCTGAGCCGGGAGTCTATCGGAAACAGCCTCTCTACTTCTTCTGAGGTAGTGGTATGAACTTCGTACACTTTACCCTCCCCAGACCTCACTTTGTGGGATTACACTGCGTATGTTGTTATTGTTGTTGTATAATTTTACTGGTCATTATTTTTCATAATCTGTGAATGAAAGAAGCACACACATAGGCATAGGCAAGATTTCAACAAAGAATGCATTTGGAGGCTAATCCAGATCAATATTTTAAACCATATAGTTTTAAAGACAATGTAGAGCTTTCTAACTTTTGTGGATGAAGAGGCCTACCAAAAAGGTGAACAGAGAAGATTCGACCACAGGAAGAACATTGAAGTTGTGGACCTGTGGATTCTCTTCCCACGTGGTAGTTGCCTACTGTTATTTGCCCTCCTTCTTCTCTTTCACATTTCATAGAGCCCCATAAGTTTACAGCATACCTGCTCAAAGTCAGTACTCAAAAGTACAACAGAAAATAGAGAGCAAGAAGAAAAAAAAAGAAACCAAAATTAGTTCAATGTTGAAAAAGGAGCACAGTGGGGGTTTTGAGGGCAGCAGCAACAACTGGGCAAGGATGTGTGACAGTTGTGGTTTTGCCGCATGTACCGTTTACTGCCGGGCAGATTCCGCCTATTTGTGTGTGAGCTGTGACTCTCGCATACATGCAGCAGGTCTGGTGGCTTCTCATCATGAACGCTTGTGGGTTTGCGAGGCCTGCGAGTGTGCCCCAGCAGCCTTTCTTTGCAAAGCGGATGCTGCCTCACTCTGTGCCTCCTGCGACGCTGACATCCATTCTGCCAACCCCTTGGCACGCCGTCATCACCGTGTCCCAATTATGCCCATTCCAGGTAGCCACCATTTGTGTTTACCACAGAACATAGATATACTCCTACATGTAAAAAATTGACAAATGTTTCAATAAATATGACTTCTGAACCATAATTTCAAAAATGTAGTGTTAAGTAGCAAGAAACTTAAAGATTGAACCCATCAAACTGAAATTCTAAATTCGTCTCGATTCCAATTTCCAGGAACCCTTTATGGTCCTCCAGCTGTTGACACCGTTGGCGGTGGTTCTATGATGATTGGTGGACCCAGAGGGGACAGCACGGGGAATTATGGGTTCTTGAGTTTGACTCAAGATGCAGATGATATGACTATAGATGAAGAAGATGAAGATGAAGCAGCTTCATGGTTGTTGCTGAATCCTCCTGTTAAGAACAACAATAAGAAAAATGTTAACACTAACAACAACAATCAAAATAACAACTATGGGATGCTGTTTGGTGGGGAAGTAGTGGATGACTACTTGGATCTTTCGGAGTATGGAGGAGATAGTCAATTTAACGATCAGTACAGTGTTAATCAGCAGGAACAACATTACTCTGTTCCTCAGAAGAGCTATGGTGGAGATAGCGTTGTGCCAGTTCAGGACGGACAGGGAACATCTCTGATTCTCTACCACCAACAGCAACAACAACAAAGTCATCACCTGAATTTTCAGCTGGGAGTGGAGTATGACAATTCTAACACTGGATATGGTTACCCTGCTACTATGAGTCACAGTGTAAGTTTTCTCATCTGTATCCATATATCTTTTTTTGATAAAGGTAAAGTTTATGTATCCATATATCTCACTTCAGGCAACATGCACTTTAATTAAATTCATGGACCAAGGAAATTTTTATGGGTCTAAATTTTTATGCCTTACTTATCAGATTACTGATTTCACTTTTTATGGACAATTAACTGTAGTTATCTTTTAAGTGATGGTTAATCGGAGCGATGACCACTTTTCTTTTCTTTATCTGGGTGTCTTCTCAGGTTTCCATTTCGTCGATGGATGTCAGTGTTGTCCCAGAATCTGCACCAAGTGAAACTTCAAACTCCCACCCCCGACCTCCAAAATGGACCATAGACCTTTTCTCAGGCCCTCCAATTCAGATACCTCCCCATCATACTCAAATGGACAGAGAAGCCAGAGTTCTAAGGTACAAAGAGAAGAAGAAGAACCGTAAATTCGAGAAAACCATAAGGTATGCTTCAAGAAAAGTCTATGCAGAAACAAGGCCAAGAATCAAAGGCCGATTTGCCAAAAGAACAGACGTAGAGGCTGAAGTAGACCAGATGCTCTCCACACAATTAATGGCAGATAGCAGTTACGGAATTGTCCCTTCATAACAATAAGAAGATCAACTACAAGTCCCTAAACCTAGTATTAATATTGTATCTTACATCATTATCGATCGAACTAGCTATTGAATAATGAGAATGTACTAAAGTAGTTTTCCACAGAGGATATGATAAATTATCTGCATTGTTGTATAAGTAAAAAAGGATTTCTTCCTTGTAGACCGCATTGCAGTCAATACATACAATTTTCCTGAGGAGAAAGAAAAGAAAAAGGCCCTCAGTGTAAAGGGATTGACTCAACAAGACAAAAGTAGTAGTTCTGCAAGAAGCAAAAAATTTACTGCAATATCAAGGAGCGTGGTGGAATGAATGAGAAATTTGCATCCTTAAGCAGAGGTCTCGGGGGTTAATGAAAAACCTTTTGGTATGAAGTGTTTACCTTCTTAGCGGACCTACCCGACAAAAATATAGATGCTGGACACCTAAAGGGAAAAAGAAAAAAGAAAAGAAGAATTGACTGCAGTTAACTTTTTCACATTAAAAAAGAACTCAGTGCAGCCACAAGTAATGGGAAAAGCACTAATACCGACGACCTTTGGATGCTCAGTGGCTGTATATAACAATGTGTGCTGGTGCAATATAATTGAAACTCAGTTCTGCTTTCTGCTTTCCACTGTGGTCATCTTTTTGTTGGAACATACTCTTTTTGGATGACATATAATGTTCATCAATAGTTGCTTTTGGTCCAGAGCCTCTCTCTCAACTAGTATTTGTCCCAGATTCTCCTTCAGTACAAGGAATGTCCCATCACTGAAGATAAAGAATAAAAGGTCCACTTCTCCAAGGAAGGAAAGCACCGAAGCAATATTTTTGCAGAAAATGGTACTGCATAAGCACCTTGTAAAGAAGGGTTAAAAAACACACGTTAGTGAAGGAAGATGGAGATGAAGAAATAAAAAAAAAAAAGAACACAAACAAGCAGTTATGGACAAAGGGATTGAGAAAATAATTGCAAGTGAAACATATAAAACATGCCAATCAAGTTGAAAATCATTTTAAATTTTTAGGTCTGTTGCACAAATGCAAATTTTAGTTTCTAATTCAATTTCATTGACTAATTATCTTTGTACTAATTTTCCAACTCCATGTTTTTAATCAATAACATTTTTTCCATAACGTTTTCTTTAACAAGTGATGCATGACATTGCTTTATGCATGCTTCATGATCACTTTTAACAAATTACTACATCACCCTGGTATTAACAAGTTCTATCACAGCTAGGTCAATTGTAGAATCTGCAGAATACTTTTTGTTTAACAGAAATTAAGATAGAAAAAGGTATTTATACAGCTGCGTTACAAACAAAATCCATAAGACATGACTCGGGGTTGCTTTAATAGATTCTCAGCCATTATTTGGCAGTTATTTCTGCACTAATCTATTTACAACCAAAACAGGTTACCCACTAAGAAATATCAATAAAGATATTTGCTGATCTCCTCATACTTGTTTGCAGGCTAATAAATTGCTACTCTATCTTTAGCAATCCATGTGATCCAGTTCCTTCTGTTTCCAGTTACAGTAAACTGTGAAGCATAAGACAAGGAGGTATTCCATGGACTCAACAGTATCAGTAATCAAAACACAATGTCCTTTTATCAGTCTTGAGCTGATACCAGGTTTTCAACATATGCAACTGATTGAACAAGACGTAGAAGGAAAGCATATTGCCCTTTTACTTTTTCTGATGCGAAGTGATCATTGAAAAAGTAACAAGGCAAGTTCCAGCTTATCGAGGAATAAGATGAAAGTGTAGGGAGGTAAGAACTTTGTGGCTAAGAAATTTCATCCAAAAGTGGCTTGGACATTCACTTTTAGGTCCATTTTGATCATTGAGTACTTTTAGTATCCAATTCTGCACTGCTATTCGCTGAACAGACAAACAACTCAGATTGTTAGAAATATTCCTGATTCAGATAGTTGATATAATTTGATTAACAACAGTTCAAGGTGTTCTACTGTCTTATACTTCCTTTTAGATCATGTCCAATTTTTCAGGACTTTAACAAATATGTCTCATTTTTAAAAAGTATCAGTTGACTGTCAAAGGACCTGGAGGCTAATTTAAATCAGCATTTAAAAGCATATAGTTTATAAAAAATGCAGCACTTTTTTCTTTTGTGGAGGTAGAGTCCTGAGAAAAAGTGAAAAGAGTAGGTTCCACTTAAGTCACCTGAGTACAGCTAAGCTTTCAAGTTTGAGGTCCCTCAGATTCCAAAGGAACTTTAGATATCTATTTCTGCTCTGCCATTTGTCTGAACATCAGCACTTTTTCTGCAGCTCATAAAAGCCAAGCAATCCACCATGGAGTAATTTTAATGATTCTAAGGCAACAAAATTATTAAAGCAACAAAATAACCTTTAGTGATTTCCTAATTCAATGTAAAAATATCAAACTGCATTGCTGGTTCATTGAAAACAAAATCCAGCTATAGTAATCTTAATTCTTGACTGTGAACAACTAATTTCAAACAAGTTTTCTGCTCAAGATTATATTGTATACACACTCACAAGGTGGTGTCCAAAATGCTCGACTCCCCCGCTACCTCCCATCAGCACAGGTGTCAAATTATTCTGCCCACCAAAATTAAGCAAATGAGAAGAATTTGTGTGATGTCGTCTGCTGGAATTTGAACCCAGGTTATGTTGTTATCCCAACTCTTTAACTTCTAGGGAGAAAAGATAACCATATCGACCTAAAGACAATTTTACTGGTCGTTGTTTTACGTCTTATGTGAAGTTGCGAACCAAAGAAAACCCACATGTAAGGCTTAGGCAAGACTTAAAAAAAATGCCTTGTTTTAGATTGTATCAGTTGAGGGTCAAAGTTTGCACCGGAGGATAATCCTAACCAATATTCTTAAGATATGGTTTAAAAGAATACATAGAACCTTATACTTTTGTAGATTCTATCTCAGCAAGAACAATGAAGTTGTCATGGACCTGTTATATTCCACAGAAGTAATCAGATCATGGGTAAGCCTTTCAAGTTTGAGGTCCCTCCTACTCCATGGGTACTTTACGTATCTAATTCTGCTTTGCCATTTGCTGAGACTCAGCACTTTTTTCACTACTCATAAATGCCAAGGAATCCACCATGGAGCAATAACTGTGATTCCTATGCTTAAAAATTTATTAAAGAAACAAAACAATTTTCAGTGACTACCTAATTAATTATGAAAATATCAAACTTCATTGCTGGTTGATTGCACAACAAAGTCCAGATACAACAATCTTATTGTCTGTGAACAACTAATTTCGTGCAAGTTTGCAAGTCGAGATTGTGTCTTACACATACACACATTGTATACCGGGCTACGAAGCTTGATTAAGTCACCAGGTACATGTTACCTCCAACAAGTACAAGTATCAGATAATTTTGTCCAAATTTAGGCAAATGCGAAAAATTCCATAGTGTCATCTCTGTTGAGATTTGTATCTTGATACCCAAGGCTAACAATTCCAACTCCTTGACTGCTAGGGGCCACAAGCAAATCATATTGACTAAAGATAATTTTACTGGTTGTTATTTTTCACAATCTGTGAACAAATGAAGCACACACGTAGGTGTTGGCAAGATTTCAACAAGAATGTCTCATTTTAGATTGTATCAACTGTTTGTAAAAGTTTTCATTTTGAGGCTAATCCAGACCAATATTTTAAAGCATATACAGTCAAACCTCGTTATAGTGGAAACGTTTGTTGAACATTTCATGGTTGCTATAGTGAGGTGCTATTATATATGTATACTAGCATTTGACGTTTAGATCCCATTTAACTTTTATAAACAAAAACATGCTAAAAGCTAGTTTAATGATTTTGTGTACCAAGAATAAGGAATGTATTTGCTAACCAATCTAACCAAACAAATAGAAAGAGTATGAATGTAAAAAACGCAAACACCAGTAGTCTATCCTCCAAAAATTATGACCAAAACTTATGGGCACTATTTAAATACATTTTTTTTCTTTTAGATATTCGTACCTGAAATTTACTATGTGCATGACATTAATGATGATTACCATAAATTTTAACATTTTATTTTGTATATGATATATTTTTTTACAAAATGAAGGGGAGCCGTGGCGTAACTGGTAAAGTTGTTGTTATATGACCCAGAGATCACGGTTCGAGCCTTGGAAACAGCTTCTAGCACAACTGCAGGGTAAGGCTGTGTAGAATAGACCCTTGTGGTCCGGGCCTTCACCGGACCACGCGCATAGCCAGAGCTTAGTGCACCGGGCTGCCCTTTTTTATATTTTCATTTTTACATAATATTTGAGTATGCCTGCTATAGAGGGGTAATTTTATAAAGAGTGTATCCTATAACAATGTCACTACTGTTATATGTGGAATGTTATTATAGAGAAGTAAAATATAACATGAATAATCGGTTCAAGAGAGAATCATGCCGTTATAGTGAAATGTTGTTATAATGAATGATTGTAATAACAAGGTTTGATTGTAGTTTAATAGACAATATAGCATTTTTTAACTCTTTTTAAAAGACAATATAGCATTTTTTAACTTTCGTGGATAAAGAGTCCTACCAGAGAGGTGAAAAGAGTAGATCCTATCTCACCAAGAGCATTGAAGATGTGGACCGGTGTTCCACAGAAGTCACCAGAGCCTGGCTAAGCCTTTCAAGTTTGAGGTCCCTCTTGATCCATGGCACTTAAAGTACCTATTTCTGCTCTGCCATTTTCTGAAACTCGGCACTTTTTACACAGCTGCTGAATGCCAAGCGATCCATAATGGAGCAATTCTTGTTAATCCAATGTTTATAAAATCATTAAAGCAATAAAACACCCTTCAGTGATTATTCCACACTAAAAACCAGATATAGTAATCGTATCACTTGATAGTGAACAACTAATTTCATGCAAGTTCACCGGTCAAGATTGAAAGCTTGTGTCTTAAAATTGAAAATCAAATATAATTTGATGACAAGCAAATTTATAATTATACTGGTCGTTTTATTTGTATTATATGAACCGAAGAAATCCACACATTAGTCCAAGGCAAAGTAGTTCAATCCTTTACTTTTTCCCGAAATTATTCAAAGAGAAAAAGTTTATGAAGTAATTCGCAGAAAGAAGGAATCAACATCAAGCGAGGGAACAAAACTGGTGGCCTCTTTTAATACCTGGTTTTTTGCTTAGTTGGGGAAGCATTCCTCAGCTTTTGTGGGTTTGAGGCCCTTTCAGATCCGTAGGAATTTATGTATCTATTTCTGCAATGCCATTTGCCGAGCATCATTACTTTTATGGCCTAGTTGACAGCCACAATAGAGATTCTTTCGTGCCATATCATCAATTTTATCCAATAGTAGCATTTAGAGGTAAATCGTCTAAGCATTTCAATATGTGTAAATCTGTGAACGTAGCCTGTTCAACTTAAAAATAAGAGTCCCTTGGTTCACTTTGTTCTTGTATGAGGGAACTAAAAACAATACGTTACTCAATAATGCAAAGATAAGAATCACCTTTCATTGTTTTACAATCATCTTAAGAAATAGCAGCTTCAGTTAATGTTGCTGTCAAGAGTTATTATTTGAAGGGAAAAGGAGATAGTTTGTCCTCAATGATAATCAACAAACAAACAACTATACTTATTCTTTTCCTGCAAACGTTCACCAAGGGATCTCTAACAATAACAGTGAATAAGGAAACACAAGGATCTATTAAATTTTGGCGACTTTAGAAGGGAAAAAAAACAATTCTTCTGAAAGTCAGTGTGTCCACAATCAGTGTTACGCGGATCCTCCATTTTCCTGGATGTACCTGTGTCGAACGAGTCTGACTCAATATGACTGAAGAAGTTATCTTTGACTAGTAAGGAATCACTCCATTATTTTCAAATAATCCTGAAATTTCAAAGCCATTATAGAAAAGACTGAATTAAGTAAAATGGCATGTTGTACATAAAGCATTCAGCATTCAATATTAACTTTACAATTGAATTGTGCGGCGAAGTTCATCTGCAGAGTTGAATCTCTGGTTTTCAGATAGTGTAAAAAGGCAGCCCGGTGCACTAAAGCTCCCTCTATGCCCAGCGTCCAGGGAAGGGCCAGACCGCAAGGGTTTATTGTAAGCAACCTTACCCTGCATTTCTACAAGAAGCTGTTTCCACACGGCTTAAACCCGTAACCTCCTGATCTTCAAATTGTGTAGTGTAATAAAATCAAATCCTGCAGCTTGTATTATTTTCATCCGTAAACGAGCACTTGTCAATGTGATTCACTTGTGCAGAACTCAGTAGCTTTATTCATTGCATTTGCTATCAAAATTAATTAACAACAAACAAGCTTGATAGAGCTGCATTAACCAGGCATCTAGACAATTAACCTTGAGATTCGACCATCAATAATTTCATTTTGCAAATTATATTCTACTAATGGGATTGGGAAATCATTAACTCAAACATGTGGTATGCAATTTTCAAAAATTATGAGGAATCATCAAGCACTACAATATGTTTTCTATGAATTATAGTAGACATAATAAGCCATAAAACACAGAAATTTGAACAGATAATTATCACACACCTGCTGTGGGAAAACCTGAGAAAAATGAGCCAAAAGACCCTCTCAAGTTTTCAATTAAATAAAAGGGACAAATAAATTTTAGGTAGAAAAAAAAAAAGTTTGCTCAAATAATTACAAAAACTTGTTTCACAATTGTATTAAAAAGTTAAAAAAAATTTGTCACTTTTATCTAATTTTTAAAACTTGAAGAACTTTTACTTAATTGATAAACTTGAGACGGTCTTTTAATCAGAAATCCCGGAAAACCTTTTCTTTCTAATAAAAGGCTTAAAATTGCTTTAGAAATTAGGCGCGGGGGCGTTACGGCCCACGGGCTTCATGTCCGGATTTCAAGCTCTTGGACCCGAGTCGCTTTGAGGTATTGTTGGGCTTGACTTCACATGATAAAATGGGCTTTATAAGCCCATATTTATCAGACAAACTACCTTCCCAATCTAGATGTTTATTGAGAATAACACATCTTTTTAAAAGTAACAAATATAGCCCATTTTATAACAAATATAGCCATTTGTATTTTAAAAAGAAAAATATTTAATACAATAATAAACCTCATTTAAATATTAGTAACCCCCTTCATTAATTATATTTCCATCAATACACTCTCTTTCATAATGTTCTCTCTCCACCATAATTTTGTGATGTTTTTAATTCAAATTTCTTTTTGTGTTGAGTGGTGATATTTTTTTAAAAAAATTATTACTATATTATAATTATATATATATATATATATATATATATATATATATATATTATATTAATTATATTATATATATTAATGTTATATATTATAATTTTAATAATTATATTTGCAGTACTATTTAAAATATAAAATTTACATTCATACAATATTAAAGATATACTGGTAATATACAATTATCACATATATTTAAAAATGAAATAATTATTAAAACTTGAATTGCAAAAAGAATAACATAATTATTTTGTCAATATAGAAACAAAAAAATATAAAAAAAAGTTAATAAAAAAGGAAAGAAGTAAGAAACAATTGTCCAACTACATTAACCAAGTACATTAATTTTCCTCATTAATGAAAATAATTTTCTTTTTATTAATGAATTGATTTAGAATAAATGAGAATTTACTTAGGATTAGATTTGGCTAAATCTATAATTATTGTCTGGCTATTACTGTAATTTTAAAAATAATGCTAAAATTTTGTAATATGTTTTTTAAGATTGTATAGTTATGTAAAATGCTCTATTTACATTGTACTACATATTTACTTTAGTTAATTGCATAAGTGACATAGCTTTTACATTTTTCATAATTAGCATAATTTATATCATTTTTAGCACACCTACAAAAATCTGCACATTTATTATTCAAGTAAATATATTAAATAAAGTCCCACAAATTAAGAATCCACATTTATGTCTTTCTTTCTATTCTGATTTCTCTCTCCTATAAATGATACCAATTTCCTTATTCTCACATACTTACTTTTTATTTTTTTGTTCATTCTTATTTTTTGGTTTTTTATTCTTTATATTTGACATAATAAAAATATATTTTTATCATATGTCAGATATATTTTCTTAATATTAAATATTTTATATAATAGAAATATCTTATATAAACATACCAAATATATTTTTTTATACAATACATTTGATATAATATAAAAATATATTTTTAGTATCTTATATTTAATTTTTAATACTATATTTATATTTTTCATATTATTCAATCAATTTTTTGCTCACTTATTGTACACGATAAAAATACACTTTACCAAAATATAAATTGTATAAATATAATATAAAAATAAATAAAATATATATATTAATTATATTATATATATATATATATATATATTTTAATAATTATATTTGCAGTACTATTTTAAACATAAAATTTACACTCATACAATATTAAGGATATACTGGTAATATACAATTATCACATATATTTTAAAATGAAATAATTATTCAAACATGAATTGCAAAAATAAATAAGACAGTTATTTTATCAATATAGAAACAAAAAAAAAAAAAGAGGTAATAAAAAGGGAAAGAAGTAATAAAACAATTGTCCAACTACATTAATTTCCCTCATTAATGAAAACAGTTTCCTTTTTTTTAATGAATTGATTTAGAATAAATGAGAATTTATTTAGGATTAGATTTGACTAAATCTATAATTATTGTCTGGCTATTACTGTAATTTGAGAATAATGCTAAAATTCTGCAATATGCTTTTTAAGATTGTATAGTTATGTAAAATGCTTATTCTGCACTTTTGCTCCTATTTGGTGCTGGTTTTTAATTTTTGAAAAATTACATTATAGCACTAATAATCTTACCATATCTACAAAATATCTCATATTTTTTATTTAATTACATCCCATCTCATATTTTGTATGTATCCGGATAGTAATGTATTTGAAGAAACTTGTACGTGAGATGGCGTATCATAAGTTAACTTATGTATCATGTATTTTGTATGTATCCAAAAAGTATTGTATCCGAAGAAAAGTAATGTATCCGTCTAGCAATTTTTTGAGATTTTGTGTAATAGTTAAAAGATATGGGATAGAGAGTAATTAACTCCTATAGTAGTAAAATTTATGTTGCTTACCATTTTAATCTATGTCTCTCATAACAAATAATTTTTTCGTGAGATATAAGTTTATATTTTTGTATCATAATATCTCACAGGTTATGCTTGTAGGAATTGACACACAAATACAAGACATAGATAAAATTGGCATCTTTTAACCTAAAAGTATTTGGCAAATTTTAGGCCTAAAATATTGGCACTAGTTACATAAGCAAAATAGGAAAGTTTGGTCAAGCTTACAAAATCAGTTTATTTTGAAAAGTGTTTTTACAAAAATATTTTTGGTGAGAAACAGTTTGTGTTTGACCAATAAATTTAAAAAACACTTTTGAACTGCAATTAGTGTTTGATCAAGCTTTTCAAAAGTGTTTTTAAGGAAAAACTATGTTTTTTTAGCTTATGAAAAACTGATTATTTTTTTTTTTAATCAAAAACACTTATTTTTTTTAAAAAGTTTGGTCAAACATCTCATTTTTTTCAAAATAAATGCTTTTGAGAAAAAATAAATTTGGTCAAACAGTCTATTATAGTGCCAAAAAAGAAAAAATATTGGCAACTTCACGCCTTGATTAATTGATTTTTTTATAAAGTAAGTCTTTGGTCGAACAAAGACCTGAAAAAACATATTAGGGAGGGATTATATTAGATTGGCCATAAGGACACTGTTTATTCTCTTATAGGAAAAAGATTCTTTATGATATTTACTTAACAGCAAGGATTACTTAATGTAAGGTAAAACTGTGTAAAATAGACCCTTGTGGTTCGATTTTTTCCTGAATTTCATGCACAACAAGAGCTTTAGTGCACCGGACTGACTGTCTTTTTTTCTTTTAGCAAGGATAACTTAATGAACCCAAGAGTTATCGTGAAATTAAGGATTACTTAGCCGTTAATTAAGAGACAGTTCTCCTCTTTTTAAACACATGAATTTGATCATAAGAAAGTCATCTTATTCCTGTGGAACCTTGAGTTTTCCATAACTTTTCTGTTAAAGCTACACTTCTTTTTTTCCTTTCTTTCATGAATAAATAAATAATTTATCAACCTATCATGAGCATGACTTAAAATTCATGAACGGAATGGGATTCTTAACCCGAAAGAACACGTTTAGCGGGCCCTATAGGCCCATTTCAGAAGAAACTCTCCCTCAATTTCAAATATTCACAAGTTCTCGTTCATGTTAGTTTTCACACCATCAAATTACTGATATGCCCTTTCGTATTGATTTAATTGAACATACTATCGTCAGGTTAATTGAACATATTTGACACTTTAATTGAACATATTATCGTCAGGTTAAACTATATATTTGACGCTCATAATGCAAATAATAACAATAAAAGAATGTATTCATATGATAAAGTCAGTTTTATTCTGAACACTACAACAACAACATGTTCAGTGTATTCCCACAAAGTAGGGTCTGAGAGGATAAGATGTACGCAATCCATACCACTCCCTCGAACAAAGTAGAGAGGTTATTTTTTATAGACCCCCGACTCAGGACAAATAACAGTATAAGGAAAACATAAAAACAACAAACAAAAAGGGTTAACACACCAATAGAAAATAAAAAAATCAGGACACTCACACAGTAATGTGATACACAATCTATTTAGAAATTCCAATCATTACCAAAACACCACGAACAAGGAACTACAAGACACACGCATAACACTACGACTACATGCATAGAAGCAAACAAAACACACCTTCCTACTAGCCAGGACACACTCCTACCCACTAACCCTCTACCCTAATCCGTTCTCTCCACACCTTCCTATCTAGGGTCATGTCCTCAATAAGCTGTAGCTACTCCATGTCATGTCTAATCACCTCCCTCCAATATTTTTTCGACCTACCTCTACTCCGTCTGAAGTCATCCATAGCCAATCTCTCACACCTCTGTACTGAGGCATCGGTACACCGCCTCATCACATGCCCGAACCACCTTAATCGCACTTCCCGCATCTTGACATCTACCGAGGTCACTGCCACCTTCTCCCGAATACTCTCATTCAGAACCATGTCTCTCCTAGTAAGTCCACACATCCATCACAACATTCTCATCTCCGCCACCTTAATTCAACTTTTGGATGTGGGATGCCTTGACTGGCCAATACTCCGCTCCATATAACATAGCCGGTCGAACTGTAACTTTGTAGAACTTGCCTTTTAATTTAGGAGGCACCTTCTTATCGCACAAGACTCCCGAAGAGAGCCTCCATTTCAACCACCCTGCACCAATATGGTGTGTGACATCCTCATCAATCTCTCCATTCCCCTGAATCATAGATCTAAGATACTTGAAACTATCTCTCTTCCGAATGGACTGGGAATCCAGCTCCACTACCACGTTAGCCTCATACGTCAAGTCACTGAACTTGCATTCCAAGTATTTTGTCTTGGTCTTGCTCAATCGAAACCCTTTAGCCTCTAAGATTTGTCTCCAAACCTCCAACTTATCATTAACTCCTCCCCAGGTCTCGTCAATTAGAACTACATCATCAGTAAATAACATACACCAAGGTACCTCCCCTTGAATATGTCGCGTCAAAACATCCATCACCAAGACGAATAAAAATGGACTAAGTGTCGCTCCTCGGTGCAACCCTATCAAAACAGGAAATTGCTCCGAATCTCCTTCCACCATCCTCACACAAGTCTAATACATCGATTCTAAATCTTTAGACTCTAAATCTTTGATTCACCTATGATGATTTTTTTTTTTTTTTTTTTTTAAAAAATGGAATGTCATGATGTGCCCAATGTTTTGTCCGCCGGCCAGTTGTTTTTGGGTCATCTGAGGAGATCTTCTATATGGAGGTACCATATCAAAATTAGCTAAAGATTAGGTGACCATGTCATATAAACTAGATGACAGTGACACTAGATGAATGATTTGCTAGCTAAAAGAAAACGTCACTAGAGTCCAATCCACATTATATTTAGTTGCTTTTAGATTAAACTAGAAAAACAAAAACTAGGAAAGGGGCCGCAGAGCTTATTTAGGAAAAATAAAGCTTTCTTCACTTCAATTTATTGCATTTCTTATTAGATGATAGTGACACTAGATTAACGCTTGTCATCTACAAGTTTCTTCCTAATTCTAGTGTCTGATAAAGAATTGGTGACACAAGAAAATTATTAGGTATACTTAAATCTGAATACAGTAATTAAAAGTCATTCCATATTTAAGTTGAATCGCAAATTAATTGTTGGAAACGTGTGTTGTTAATCAATTTACATATTTCAACATGTATCAAATTAAGAAAAGAAATAGAAATTGATAAAAATAATTGTCCACTAAAATAATAGCCAGCAAATATATACTTTTTATGCAAAACAATGTATATATACAACTTGCCCATTAAGAGAAGATCATGAGTTCAAGTTAGGTCCAAATACAAAACATTGTGAGATAAGGACAAAAATGAACGCATGAGAAAAAAGAACACGAGTCTGTGTATAAAAAGAGTATTGTAGACCTAAATATGACTAAGAAAAAAATTAAATACATCTTAATTAAGAAAAAATAGATTGTTAGTAGTCGTTTGGCCATGAAAATTAAATTTTTTGGAGTTGAAGTTGAAGTTGGAATTTGGAGTTGTGTTTGACCATGGAAATAAATTTGACTTTTTGTGAGAGAAGTGGAAGTGAAAAAAGTGAAAACAAGAAAAAGTTGTTTCACATTTCCGAAATTTTATTTCACTTTAGTGAAAAAAATTCCATGGCCAAACACCACCAAAATTCACTTTTTTTACTAAAGTGAAATAAAATTCTGAAAAAAAGTGAAAAAAATTCATGGCCAAACGGGCCCAAATTTATGCACGCACAAGTAAGAATTGACCTAGGGATAAATATGGAAATTCAAGAAATTAAAGTATGACAAGACTTGAAAGGTGATGCACCGGCGAATTTTGAGTGCATAGATCATCAAGGAATACAGTATAGCCCAAGAAAGAATCCTAAACCTTTTCCTCCCTTTTTTTGAGTAGTGAATGGTTTCTTGCTTGGATACTTCTATAACTCCCTTAATATATAACTATTTCCTAGTCCAATCTTATCCCTACACTGTTAAAAACCCATTATTTTCCACCTCTTATAAATACAAAAAACATAACATATCAATCAATACCAACCAAAAAAGAAAAAGAAAAAAAAAAAGATGACAAGTACTATGATGATGAATCCATCACATAATACAACTTCAACAGTAGTAGACTCAGGTTTTCACAGATGGAATTCCCCAGTCCCATACCTATTTGGTGGGCTAGCAATTATAATGGGAGTAATAGCGTTAGCGTTATTAATCATAGCATGTTCATACAAGAAACCTTCGATGGAAGAATCATCATCATCATCATCATCATCGTCTTCAAACAACGTTAACGATTCGAATCGACGTCAACAGAAGCCGGTAGAGTTAATGAAACTGGAGATGGAACCAAAGTTTGTTGTGATCATGCCCGGAGATTACAACCCTACGTGGTTAGCCATGCCTACTAGCCATGGGCCTGACCAAGTCTAAGCACTTATTCGGGCTTAGGTCGAAAGCCCAAAACGAACGGTATCACTAAATTTTAGAAGTATTTTTGAGCTGATTATTATTTTGAGTCTTTTGATTTTTTTTATATTTTTTTTGGGTAGTATGTATAGTTTTTTCTGGGTAAAAGGTACTGCTAAGAGATAATCTTACGTGGGACAAATCATGTATATGTAGAGTAATATTGTAACAACTAATTAACTGCAATTCCAGCTAGTAGTATAGTTTTTGTTTCAACTATCTAGTTATCCAATTTTTAATAATTTTTTTGACTCTCTGAATAATGTGGATCAATTATCGTTGATATAAATATTAAGAAAATTTAAGGATTAATTTAGGGTAGATGTGGAACCTGAATTTCAATTTTATGGGTTCTGTAGTTTAATTTAGAACTACAATTTCAAATATTAATAAGTGAGTTCTAATTCAATATTTTTACATATTTATTAATATGTGATTCTAGCTCCATCCATGAATGAAGTTAATAATATTTGACTTTCTGGGTGAACCCAAGAGACAAGTTCAATTAGAAGGTTAACACAAATAAGCCAAAGAACAAAAAAGAGACTGAAAAAACGATAATTCACCACTTTATTAGAGACGATAAACAATAAACTTGCGGAAAAGGAAACATAATTAAGTTTTAATTAGGAGGAAATTTAATTGAAATTTTAGGTGGAAATTTTATTGATTAAATCATGGCACTGCTTCTTAGTTACAAAATTCTTGTAAAACTGGTGATCAGTGATTACACTATGAGATAGGTAAAAGTGATTTAAAAAATAACTAAGTATGACAATTTTTTATATTTCTAAATTCCCTTATCAAAATTCCTATTTTTGCACACTAGAATATCCTCGAATTTTATTAGGAGATTTATCTTCTTTTTTCTCCTTTAATCAATTGATCTGAAATGTTCTTGAGGAGAAGGTTATAAGGAGGAAATAAGAATTCTTACTTTTTCACCATTTGAATTGAACAAAATGATCTTTTCAAATCTTTTATTTGTAAAAATGAAAATTTCTTGTAAAAAGGCTATAAAATTAAAAAGAAATTGTAAAGGGCTGAAAAGCTATTTCTCCCGTCATAAAGTGAAAAACTTTTGATAGACGCTATCGTGACGCAAATATTAAGCCTTAAATAATGTGAGGGGGGTGGAGTGTTAGAATTGAGATTAAGCGAAAATTTCGTACATTAAAAGAAGAAATAGGAAGAAATTAAAGGGGGCCTATAACTCATATGTTCATGGGAGACTCATGATTAAAGGCTAGTAATACAACGGAGTATGTAACAACGACAACAATAACAACAGCAACGCCAATGCCACCGCCTTTTGATTTCCCTCCGCCTTGATTGTTTTCGTACGAGAAATGCGTGACTAGCACGAGGAATCGTACTATCAAGTTTCTAGAGAATTTTACAAAGGTTTTTTTTAGAAATTATTTTGATTTTCGGTTAAATTCGTACAATTAACAGCTCACCAAATCTTATCCTCTAAGGAAAAAAAGATCCGGGTTGCTTTCTAGGAAGATTTTTATTTGCGTTCTTTTTTATCTTCTCCGCTGGGCAAACGATATTTAAAGTGATTAACAATGTAAGGGTTAGAGAAGATTTTGTTAACCATGTGTATGGTATCATGAATTTTTTGGATTACAATTTTAAGGTGACATCTACAGTAAAATTGAAGATTGTTGTTTGGTTTGTATTTGCCTTCATGGTTCTAAAAGGAGCGGGTGGTTTTCTATTTCTATTTGGTAATCGAATTGCTAACCTAATTGGGACTTTTCAACTGACATTGTATTTCATGATAGCTACTCCAGTTGTTTATGATTTCTACTATTATGAAGTCGGAGACCTGGAATTATGGTTTCATGCAAGATATGGCATTATTTGGTGCGTTGTTATTTCTCATGAAAATGAGGATCACAGAGAATATCCATGCTAAACGATTAATATCAACTAAGCCTACCTTGTATTCTTAATGCTTTCTTTCTTTGTTATTGTCGAAACAAGGATGGATGTAAACCACTGGTGTGGACTATTATTTTTGATCTTTTAACATCATTGAATGTTTGTGTTTTTTTAACCAAGTGAAGTATCAAAAACACACATAAACTATCACCTTTATTTTGAGTCACACCTAAACTATTGAGAGTGTGAGAAACGCATCTAAATTATCACTCGTTAGTTTGAGAAACACAACTACAAGTTGACTAGAACAAGTGTTTGTTTAAAGAGAAGTTCTTTGCGTCATGGAGTTAATATATAGTCATCATTTAAAGCAGAAAATGATGGTTCTTCTAATTTATGTTCTAACTCACAAATATTGCAATTTTAATATTTTCGCAAAGTCTGGTGTTCATATATATAAAAGATTAATTGTGTGATTATCGAAAACTGTTTCTTTATCTTTAATGTCGGAGTAAATTGAGTATACTTTATCCTCCTTAGATCCCACTTTGTAGGACTAAACTAGTTGTTATTGTTGATATCGCCACTTTATTCTCCTTAGACCCCACTTTGTAGGACTACACTAGTTGTTGTTGTTGATATAGCCAAAATGATGACATCATGTCTTTTTTTTTTTTTTAATCTTCCTAGCTATATTTATCTAGATTTAGTCTTTAAAATCAGTAAATACTCCCCAACATACATAGCTGCCAATAGAATTGGTTTCTTGATATGGAAATATGAAACGAAAAAGGCATGGTGGAGGGAAGAGGAATTATAACCGCACATGGTTTACCCCACAATCAACTAATTGTAGTATCTTAAAAGTATAGTATTGTATGGCATATAACGCAGTACATCGAATTTCTTCTAATTCTTTTGTCAAGTTCTAATTTATTTCGTTATTTTCTGATAATTCGTTCAACTCCCAAAAAGAGTTACTAATAAAACTTTGTTTTCTTCGTTATTATAGTTTTATACAATAGATCAAATAAAAAAATTATTTAAATATTTTAATAAAATTTCTCACGATTAGTCGATATTGGACAAAGGAGTAAGTAAAAAGTAAAATGTGATAATTACAGTTAATGAAGCCAGAGAGGGACGATAATGCGTCAATTAGAGGAAGTTACTCCACAGGTACTTTATTTCTCTTTAAGTGGAAGACCTAAACTAATAATTTGACATTAACCACTTAATCCCACTCACTAATTTTTTTACTACTATGTGTCTATGACGCATTTTTTTGGGCTATGTTTATTTTAGTTATTTCTGAAGTTGATGGTAATTGACTTATTGAACTGAGTCTTTTCTGTTTTCTTTGGGTTTCCAAGATGCAATCATAAGTGGAGAATGTGGCTTAATTTCTCCCACTATCTATATAGTATTATTCATATTTCCTGTTCCTTTCTGATTTTTTATGTTCTTTTTTTTTTTAAAAAAAAAAGTACAGTTTTACTTATTATCCTTTCTAGTGTCTATTACTTTCTTTTAATTCACTTTTTGATATTCACATCAATTCTTATGTCAGCCTCTAACTAACAGTGCATTATTTTTTAATGTAACGATTCAAGGGATTTGTCAAACCAGAAAGAAAAATTTAGACAAACTTGTTGAGTGGTAAAGTTGTATTCTTTAGTAGTCAAAGCATGATGAAAACTAAAGCAAGCAACGTCATTATTTGTTTAAATAAAAATGTTGAAATTAATAATAAACGATTTATGTGTTTGATAAAAAAAAAAAAGTGTTACACATTTTTTGGTAAAATGACTAAATTAAAACATCTTCATTTTTTTAACAAATAATTACTGTATAAATTTAAATGTATCAAGGAAAATAATGACAATAGATACCAAAAGAAAGAAAAAATGAACAATAGATACAAAAAAAAAAAAAATAGATAAGTAAAGATTTTGGAATTGAAAAAGGTGTTTTTGATAAATTGAAAACACACTAAGGATAATTTTTTAAAAAAATATCACACTAAAAGTGTTTATGATCTGAAATTTTTAAAATTGTGAATGACCAGGTTATTACTTCTAATTTTAGCTTATAATAAGCACTTTAAATCCAAAAATGTTTATAATTCAATTTGATCAGCTTTACCAAATATATTACTCTCGTAATATTATTTTTTTCATTTATCACGTAAATTCAGTTAATTTTAGTGCATTTTCTACTTTTAAGAATTTAAATATATGAAGTATGATTGCTTTCACAAGTTTCTTCTCTTGTTGACAAAAGGAAAGAGAAAAGAGAAAAAGTAGAACAGAATTGGCAGACAATTTTTTTGTTTGGGTTGGTGGGATATAACGCGGTGGCTCGAAAACGTGATGTGTTGAAGTCAAATTTGGAAAAGGACAGATGGAATTTATATATGATCCATTGCTTTTTAATTATATGATTTAATTAACTTGTTAAAGAAAATTTATTTTAACTTATTCATTATACATGTTCACTTTTACTTGTCCAATTTAAAAATTAAAAGACAGAAATTCATTGGAAGAAAACAATTAGTTCGATTCCCCAAATAATACCACCTTCATATATCATCGAACAGGACTTGATGAAGTTTTTTTTTTTTTTTTCCATAGGATTAATATTATCCAAGAACGAGTCTCCTTAAATAACGCGATTTACTTAAAACTTTTTACCATATTTTAAATTTTTTACTCTCTTTGTTAAACTTTACTAAAATTCTATTACTAGGTCTTTTTCTTAAAGTTGAAAACTTCTGCTAAGTCTCCTAATACTTAAGGAGTGTATTAGGTGGTGCTAAGTCTCCTAATACTTAAGGAGTGTATTAGCTGCTGCAAGTTGTTACCTCAATAAGATTTATCTTGTATTTCTCATCCTAGTGATCTTCCACATGAATAATCCCTTTATTTTTATTTGTGGGAGACATATAAATTCAACCACCACCAAGTGTATGTACTCGAAATAGAAATTCGCTAGCGCTTCCTATCATATTGGGTGTTGTTCTATCACTCTTTGTTGTCTGGGGCCTGGTACAGTGCCTCCGCCGTTGTTATTCTGTCTATCAATGATCATCTGACGAAGTAGAAGAAGAAGAAGAAAACAATGGTAGAGATCAGTGTTTTAAAAGGCAGAGTTCGGACTTGTCCTAGGACTCGCCCCGGGGCGGGGCACTGGCAAAACGCCTCGGGACTCATGTGTGGACTTAGTTCTGTGAGGCTTACGTCCTAAGCGCCCGACTATACGCCCTGAACACGCCTAACGCCCAACGCCCGGGACTCGCCTAATAGTTCTTACACAAATTGTGTCAAATTCCTTAGTCAAAACTATTGATACTCATAATTCTCTACCAATTAAATGATGCTTAGTAATTTTTTTCATCTGTTAAAATAAAAAAATTAAAACTAACTAGCTTATGTACTAATTGAGAACGTCATGAGGGTGAATATGGCTTAACATTTCTGTTTAAAATATATATTCAAATTTTATATATTCTCTTGTCATTGATCATTATGTTTTTGTCCTATATTTCAAAATTATCATATTTCATTTTGTTATTTGAAAGTATTTTATTTTTATTCATGAAAGAGTTTATGTTTTAATTCTAATATTAATAGCTTATTGATTATTTCTTTTAGGGAGGTAAATTGCATAGTATGATAGTCATATATTTTAAGAAATTATATGTAGAATCATTGAAAATTTTGTTGTTACTTATATTTTTAGTAATCAAATTATAAAAATAAAGATACATGAGAGATACGCCCCGTAGATCCTTAGGACTTACGCTCCATGTCTCGGGACTTACGCCTCGCCCCGTGCTATGTAAAACGCCTCGCCTCACGCCCTCGCCTTTTAAAACACTGATAGAGATGTGTCGAGAATCATCTTTATCATCACCGATGATCAGAAACCTACCCACACCGGAGTTCCCATTCATAAATCTCCTGACGATTAATATCTCTGATCGACTTATCTATAGTCAATCTAGTTTCCATCTTGTCTAAAAGTTTTGTTAGAAAGAAAAGCAATTAGTTCGATTCCCCAAATAAAAGTGTTTTTTTTTTTTTTCCATAGGATTACTCCTTTTTCTTTTATTTATTTGATTATTATTTTCATATATAGGCAAATATAGATAGTGATGCGGCGACCCGTTCATGCAAGAAAAAATTGGTGAACAAATGCATGTGAAGCGCTCTTTTCCAGTGCCCTTCTCCTCCATTTTCTCAGTTCCCTTCCAATTTACGAATGTATCAATTAATTAACAAAAAAAGGTTAAGATTCTTTATTTACGTATTGATTGTAAAAAAGTTCCTACAGAGAATCAAATTTTCCTCTAATTATTCAAATATTCAATCTATATGTTGTGAACCAAATCGATGTTGTAATGGGCTATGGATTAGAAGTGGTGAATGAGGCTGATTGAGCTGGGATTATTGAGCTAATTAAAATGCTGGAGAGTTTTATTTGGGATTCAAACCCAAGTATCAATTGGTCAAATAGGACTTGAGGTTACCCAATAAAGGTTTAATGCAAAATTATGTCGAAGTTTTGACTCACTTCGAGTTACCTTCTTCCTCTGTTGTTCTTCCCCATTAGTATTGTTCACTGCTCCAATTCTTGGTTGTAATTTGGATTGGATTCAGTAAGTATAATATACATTAGTATTGTGTTAAGAAATTCGGCTTGTTACACTATCCAACAAAATTAACCCAGTTCTTAGTCGCTAAAACTTTTTACTTCTCCTTCCGCCAAGTGCTGAACTATTGTATTCTTCCTTGTTAATTTTCTATCTTTAGCTCCATTCGAAACTATTAAAACACATTGTTCGATATTTAAGTATTGTTTAGAATTCAGAAATTAAATCTTTTGAATTCAGTCTTTAAATTTCTTAGTATTAAATAGATAGATATTTTAAATTTATGAATTCATATCAAGGGAGTAATCAAAGAATGGAGATAAGAAGAAATGGAAGGGAGGGGCACTGGAGATGAGCCACTTCAAAAAATGTCATGATTAGTTTTTTCCGTTTTATATTAGTTGACAATATTATTAAAAAAAAAATCATAAAATATTTGTCAATTTAGAAAATCAAAATAAAATTTCAAATGCAGATTTTTATGCTCCACTGAGATCAATAGTCTTGAAATTGGACAAGTAAGTGAAAGTACTCTCTCAATTTTAAATAATTTATCTGGATTTTTGTTCTAATACGGAATTTAATAAAATAAAGAAGATTTATAAATTTCGTGGCCTTAAATTAAATATATATAAAGTATATTAAAATATTTATGAAATATATTAAAATATTATTTAATTTTGTTGTCAAAAATATAAAATGTGAAAAGTTAGAATCAAGGAATTTGTAAACAGACTAAAAAAAGTAAGAGAAGCAAAGCAGCAGGAGAGGTAACAATGAGTCAATTAGAGAAAGCTACACCGCAACCACTTTATTAATATTTTTAATTAAGTGGAAGACCCAAACTAATAATTCGACACTACCCACATAATTCCACTCACTAATTGTTTACTCTAATGGTGAAAAATCATTTTCACCCTCAATTTTGCTTTAAAAATCAAACTTCCTCCTTAACTTTGAATAATAATCAAACTCACTTCTTTATCTTATGTAATGTCCATTTTACCCTTGTTATATCAAATGTATCAAATATATTTATGTAATATCTCTTTATATTATATATAATTTATTTTTTTAACCTAGGTATTTATAACTTTTTATTTAAGTTCATTAACATTATAAGTAGAATAATACTTTTATGAATTTGTCACAAAATATAATAGTATTATTTTTACTACTGTTATTTCAATATTATATACATTAAGCGTGTGTATATGTATGTACATGTATGTGCGTATATTTTTGTCTTTCCCCACTCTCTTATCTCCATGCTTTTCATATTACTTGACCCCTTTTGATATGATATATTCCTTAAGAAAATTTTAATTAGATGGGTATTTTACTAAACTGACCTTATTAATAATGTTTTGAAACTTTAAATTTGACTACTACTACTACTACTACTTAATGCAGTTATTTAATACCAAGAGTAGAAATAAAAAATATTAAAAAAATTTCATTGGACATGTAAATTAAAACAACTACTTTTAATATGAGGGTCAAGTAATATGAAACTGTGGGGTATTTTCTATTATCTATATAAATAAACAAGTTTTGATTGTCATTAATGAAGTATTACATAAATTATAGTTTAAAATAATTTAAAATTTAAATAAATACAATATTTAAAAAATCGACCTTAAGTTAATTAATTATTTTATATTTTATGCATCAAAATATATTTTTATAGAGATTATTACCTGCTATTTTCATTTGTATAAATAAATATTAGAGTTTTAATTATTATTAATAAAATTAATTTTCTCATTATGCTAATTTACTTTATTATAGAACATCATTAGCTTATATATTTAATCAGTATTTCTCACTTTTTTCATCCACAAGATAACTATTATGTTTTTATGAAAAATTTGTTTCATAAATTTTAAAAAATGAAAATATCATGATTTTTAAAGAAGTAAAAAAAAAAGTTGCTAATAAAAGGGTACAATAGGTATTTTAAAGATTTAAGTAGGATGAATGAGGGAGTTTGATTATTATTTAAAATTAAGGGAGGAGTTTGATTTTTAAAGCAAAGTTGGGCATAAAAACGATTTTCACCCTTTACTCTAATGACACATTTTGGAGGCTAAGTTTATTTTAAGTATTTTTGAAGTTGATGGCAATTGACTTATTGACTGAGTCTTTTCTGTTTCCCCTGGGTCTCCAAGATGTAATCATAAGTGGGAGAATATAGTTCAATTTCTCCCACTAGCTATATCTTGTTAATAGTTCTTGTTCCTCTCTATTTTTTTTAAATACTTTTTTAATTCATGCTATTTTTTTTTTTATTTTTTTTTTTAAAGCTATATCTTGTTAATAGTTCTTACTTTTTTTGTGCCTACTGTTTTCTTTTAATTCACTTTTCCATATTCACGTCAATTCTTATGCCAAGTTGCCAACATCTAACTAAATAGTGCAGCCGCTCTTTAGTGTAACAATAAATCTTTGACAATCTTTGTTGAGTAGGGAAGTTGTATTCTTTAATTAGTAGTCAAAGCATGTTGAAAATAAAGCAAGCAACATTACGTATATGGATAACAATATAAATAATACTATACAATTGATGTGTTTGATAAAAAAGAGTGTTAATAAGATACTTATATGTAAAATGACTAAAATACTTGTATTTTTATTTTAAAAATATTAATTTAATAGTAATGATGAACAACGTAGTATGTGAAATGGAGAGGAAGCTAAGCCTTATTAGAGGTTTCGTTTGGAAATAACAATATTGTGAGGGTTAAAAATATAATACGAATAAAAAGTATTGTCAATTAAAAATTCTTATAAGCTGAATAATCATAAGTTGATTAAGTTGGGGATGACCAACTTATTACTTTTGACTCATTTATAGCTCATAATAAGCATTTTAAGTCCAACGATGTGTATAAATTAATTTGATAAGCTTATAAGCTTAATCAAATACTCTTGTAATATTCTTTTACTTTTTTTTATTTTTATTATTTAGCACATAAATTTGTTTAGTATAAGCACATATTCTCCTTTTAAGACTTGAAATACATTATACATGAAGTATGATTACTATCTTTGACAAGTTTCTTCTCTTGTTGACAAAAAAGAAAAGAGAAAGCAGTAGAATACAATTGGCAGACGATTTTTTTGTTTGGGGTTGGTGGAACGTAACGCGGTGGCTCGAAAATGTAATGTTTTGGAATCAAATTTGGAAAAGAACAGATGAAACTTATGATCCATTACATTTTAATCATATGGTTTACTTCAAATAATCTTGTTTAAAAAGTAATTTTTTTTTTCTATTGAATATATTTATGACAAGTGAAATCAATCAAATAAAGGAGTTGTACAGTTGGAAACAAGTGTACGGAAACGTTGGTATGTGTAATGAGTTTTACAGCAATATGCCAGCTAAATACTAATCCGCTTCAAATATGACATTGTGTACACATAAAGGTATCATCTTTCTTTCCTTTTTTTTTTTTTAAAAAAAAATAATAATAATAATTTTTTAATGTTAAAGTGGCAGACACTTTCTGCCAATTATTTTTTCCGCGTATGCTACTATTCCCTCTATCCCAATTTATATGACACACTTTCCTTTTTAGTCAATCTCAAAAAGAATGATACATTTTTATATTTGGTAACAATTTAACTTTAAAATACCCACTTTACCCTTAATGAAATAATTTACAACCACACAAATATCTATGACTCATTTTAGACCACAAATTTCAAAAGTCTTCCTTTTTTTCTTAAACTCCGTATTAAGTCAAAGTATATCACATAAATTGGGACGGAGGGAGTATATGGTAACTAGGGAACTAAGAATTTATGGTAATGAAGTAATTAATATCAAATCTACCCACAACTTTTTAAAAGGAATAAATATCAAAACTGGGGCTCTTTTCATGTTTACGAAATTTTTTGTAATAAATACAGGTTAGTTTTTTAAAGCTATCTCATTTTATTAGATTTTTTTTTTAAGAATTAAGCAATATTAAAAAAGACTATCATTTTAGCAGTAAGAGTATAACTGAAAACAATTGTCAAGTTTAATTTTAAATTTCTAAAATAATAGTACTTATTTTAAGATAGTATTTTAAAATTAAAATGGGAGGAAGTGAGTAAGTAATACTCCGAAAAGGAAAAACAAAAATATACTTCCTCTACTTCAAAATAGTTGTCACGTTCTAATAGTCAATTTGATTAATTTTTAAAATTAAATTAAATTAGATTAATTTGATATTTTAAAAATAAAACTTAGATATTTAACTATTATATGTAAAGTACTATAAATTACATTTTTTTCTCATATCAATATGATAAAAAAACTTATGTCTTAAAATATTGGTCAAAGTTATATATCAAAAAAAAAATTATGACAAGTATATTTTGAAATTGAAAGAGTACATAATTTCCAAGAAACTTCGTAAAACAAAATACTTCCTTCGTTTCATTTTACTTGACCTCTTTTGATTTGACACATCCATTAAGAAAATATTAATTAAAAGTTTATTTTACAAAATTAACCCTATTAATTATGTTTTAAACATTAAATCTAACTATTATCATTTTTTTTAATTATTTAATACTGAGGGTAATATGAGAAAGAAGTAATAAAACACTCTTAATTTGTAAAAATGGACAAGTAATTTAAAATAAACATATTTAGAAAGAAGGTTAAGTAAAATGGAATGGAGGGAGTCGTATATTCGTTGTACTAAATAGCAAAAGAGGAAACTCATTTAGAGCTAGCTAGCCTAATACCAGTGGCATATTAGCCATTTCATATAGTATAGTACTTGGGGCTCAAGTTGTTACCTCTATAAATTCACCTTTGTATTTATCATCCTTGTCATTTCCCACACATACTTTATTCTTTTTATTGTAGAGAGAAATTACTATGAGTGAAACAAATTCAACAACCTCCATGGTTCCAAATGGTACTTGTTCATTTTGGCACTGGAAATCACCACTTCCTTACCTGTTTGGTGGTTTAGCATTAACGTTGGCCCTCATTGTCGTGGCACTTGTCCTTCTGGCTTGTTCCTTCCATCAACGTATCCGGTCTGACGAAGAAGATCAAGACAAATCTGTAAGTCCATCGAACAACAGTAGTACAATGGTAGAGATGTCTCCAAGAATCATCGTTATCATGGCTGGCGATCAGAAACCTAGCCACATCGGAGTTCCAGTTTCTTCATCGGATAAATGTCCTGATGATTGAGACTAATTAATAGTAATCAGTCTCTTAATTCCTCATATCTGAAAGTTTTGTTAGCTCTGTACTATATATATATATCCTAGAATCAATTTATATTATGAATAAATTTCATGGTTGGTCACGCAGCTGTGTGTTCGTTACCCAAAAGTTATGACTTTATATTTTTTTTGGTTATATAAAATTCGTTTAACTTTACTTCACCTAGAATTGTTATAGAATTTGTCCACTGATCACTATTGACTTGACACATATATTAAGAAATAATAAATAATATGAGTAATTTTATTGTATTACCCTTTGAATATATGTCTTGTGAAATGGATTGAGTGATAAATAGTAATATTTAGTAGTAAGAGTAAAATGAGTAAATTATCCATTGATTTTTCAAACATGATAAGTATTATTTGATATCTATTTTTAATATAATAGACAAGTATTATTGAACAGAAAAAGTAAAAAACTAAATCATTACTTATTTTTCTATTTATAAATTTGAATAGATCGGACATGTGAAATCAATATAAAGTTGTCCAGTTAGAAAATGTTGGAAAGAAGTGTTGGTAAACTTGGTATGGGATTGGAAAGAAGTGTTGGTAAACTTGGTATGGGATGAATAGTCATGATGACTCATGCATAATGTAATGACTTACAGTAATATGACAGCTAAATACTAATCCGCTTCAAATGTGATGTTGTGTACACATAAGGTACAAGCCTCATTTTACTTTCCTTTTTTTTTTTTAAAAAAAAAAAGAAAATTATTTTTATTTTTTAATTTAATGTTAAAGTGGCAGACACTTGTCTGCCAATTATATTTTTTTCTCCTGTGCTACAATATGGTACTAACAAAGAACTTATGGTAATGAAGCTTATCTCAAATCTACCCGAAATTTTTTAGAAGGAATAAATATCAAAACTTGGGCTCTTTTTATGTTCATTAAGAAAAATATAATAAATACAGGTTAGTTTTTTAAGCTATCTCAGCTTATTAGATGTTTTTTAATAATTAAGTAATATTAAAAAGACAACCTTTTTAATGTAAGGATTATAATTGAAAATAATTATCAAGTTTAATTTTAAATTTTTAAAATGATACTTATTTTAAGACAATATTTTAAAATTAAAATTGGAGGAAGTGAGTAATTAATACTGTGGAAAGAAAAGAATAAAAATATACTTTCTCTGTTCCAAAATAATTTTCACATTTTGCTTTCGAGAGAAAATTTGATTAAATTTTCAAAGCTAAATTATTTTAAATTAATTCGATATTTTAGAGTTAAAATGTAGAGTATTCAAATACTATACGTAACACATTACAATTTTTCTCATATCAATATGATAAAAAATATATCTTAAAATATTATCAAAGTTCATATCTCAAAAAGAAAACTGTGACAAATATTTTGAAATGGAAAAAGTACATAATTTCCAAGAAACTTCATAAAACAAATTTAAGTATATTCGCTGTACTATATAGCAAAAGAGGAAACTCATTTAGAGCTAGCTAGCCTAATACTATTACTCTCCCTCCATTCGCTTTTACTTGCCACTTTTTGATATCACACATTCATTAAGAAAATAATTATTGATATGATTATTTTACCATATTACCCTTATTAATTGATGTCTAGAGTAATATGTATTAAAAATAATTTGGAGAATAAGCAATTAATGTTAAGGGTAGAATAGGAAAAAAAAATTTATCTTTTTTTTGATATGTCAAAAATAACAGGTAAAAATGAAAATTCAATTAGGAAAATTGTGATAATTAAAAGTTAACGGAGGGAGTATTAATTAGTGGCATATTAGCCATTTCATATAGTATAGTACTTGGGGCTCAAGTTGTTACCTCTATAAATTCAGCTAGTATTTATCATCCTAGTCATTTCCCACACATACTTTATTCTTTTTATGTTAAGAGAGATATTAAAGAGTTATGAGTGAAACAAATTCAACAACCTCCATGGTTCCAAATGGTACTTGTTCATTTTGGGACTGGAAATCACCACTTCCTTACCTGTTTAGTGGTTTAGCATTAACGTTGGCCCTCATTGTCGTGGCATTTGTCCTCCTGGCTTGTTCCTTCCATCAACGTACCCGGTCTGACGAAGAAGATCAAGACAAATCTGTAAGTCCATCAAACAACAGTAGTACAATGGTAGAGATGTCTCCAAGAATCATCGTTATCATGGCTGGCGATCAGAAACCTAGCCATATCGGAGTTCCAGTTTCTTCATCTGATAAATATCCTGATGATTGAGACTAATTAATAGTAATCAGTCTCTTAATTTCTCATATCTGAAAGTTTTGTTAGCTCTGTATACTATATATATATATATGTCTCCTAGAATCAATTTATATTATAAATAAATTTCATGGTTGGTCACACAGTTGTGTGTTCGTTACCCAAAAATTATGACTTTATATTTTTTTTGGCTATATAAAATTCGTTTAACTTTACTTCACCTAGAATTGTTATAGAATTTTTGACCGAATTTGATAAAAATTCTATCTGAAATATGAGAGAAAATAACAAAAAATGACTGTCACGAGTTACGTGTGAGGATAAGTTCAAAATGGTTTCTTGAATGCAGTTTTGAGCAGTTTTAATTTAATCCCCTATTTGCTAAAAAGGAGCATTTTTTATTTTTGTATATTTAACAAATTTTATATGTATTCGGTCAGAGCAATTAATTTGCTGTGTTAATTCGAGTATATATTTTTCTACTTTCTTATAAAAATCAAACACTACTTATTTAAGAATTACTTTAAAAGTACTACTATAATTAAGTTAACATATAATTTAAAATATATAAGAAATAAAAAAATTATAATTAGAAGAACTGTTTGATTCCCCGAATATTAGCACCTTCACATACTCGTTATCATCGAACAGTTCTGAACTAATTTGGAGTTGAAAGGTTTTTTACCCAGAAGGATTCCCCCTTCTGTTTTATTTATTTGATTATTTTGATATGTTTTTGTTGTCTTAATCTCTTAAAGGGAGTGAAATGATAACATCATGATTCATGAATCATGTGGTCCTTTCTCCTTCTATGTCGTTTCGCTAATATTGAATAGATTTTGAACGATTAATACAAATTAAAAGAAAAAAAAGTAGGGTGTAGAAATGAGGAGTAATGAAGTACTCTATTTAACCACCCATATATATCTTTCAAACTTTAATTCTTTAAGCCAAGAAACATCTAATCTTTGAGTTTCTATTTATGTGAAGGGGTTCGGAGTATGATCACTTAATTATAATTATGAATTTGGATATAGATTTTTTCAATTTTTTTAAAAATTAAATTTATATATATGAAAATTATTTTTAAAAAAAACACTACTTACAAATCAACATAGCTAATTTCTTTTAATTTAGCTCTTCAAACAGTAATACATTCATATAATAGTTCCATATTGTATTGACAAATAACGTATAAGTGGCACACATCACACGGCATCACATCCCTCTTCTATGTGAAAACTAAACGTGTTGATGACTTCACCAGTCATCAAGAAAGTTTTATTTTCTATTTTAAGTGGAATTCTTGTTTCTTTTATATATATCCTTAAAATAAAACCATCTCTATCACCATGGCGTGTTGGACATGTCTATACATTATATTAGAAGTCTAGAAGAAATTGATTGCTCTTTTTACTCTTTTTTATTATTATTATTTTATGCCTCAGTAAAGTCCCTAGACCCCATCTTATAAAAATACATTGGGTATGTTGTTGTTGTTTCAGTAAAGTGATATATATATACTTACTTTAGAAAGTGGTTTACAATGGACAAAGGGAGTAAGTAAAAAGTATAGTCCATGTGAAATTTATTGTAAATGTGGGCATAATAAGTCAATCAGAGAGGAAGTTACACTACCACTTTGTCTTTTTAAGTGGAAAGCATAAACTCATTATTCGATACCCACTGTGGAAATTTAGAAGTTCATCACTTTTGTTTATTTTTTAACTACTAGACACTTTTGTGAGCTGATTTAACTTTTGCAGTTGATGGTAATCGATTTATTGTCCCTTTTCATATATAATTTGATATGTTTTACTTGAGTCGAAGTCTATCACCTATCATAAATAATATCTCTATCTTCACAAGGTAGAAGTACGACTGCGCATACTTTACCCTCTCCAAACCACCTCATGACTAATGAAATTATACTGAATATGTTATCGTTATCATTAATAATTGACTTATTGACCCGAGTTTCTCCTGCTTTACCGGTTATAATTATGTAAACCAGATATTATCTTATTCTTCAATTTTAACATTACATTATGTTGTTTTCTTTGTTTCGGTTACATTAACATTTGTCCGTTATTTCCAACCTTGCTTTTGTTTCTATTATATTTTCTTTTCATACCTAAGTTGATATAGGCTTTACTTCTGAAATAATTTCTTTACCATCGCGAGGTAGCAGTAAAACTTCGTACATTCACCCTCTCTAGATTCCATTGAATATATTATTGTCTGTTATTAGAGGTGTATCTAGAATTTTAAGGAAATGGGTGCACTATTATGAAAATACTTCGAGGGTTGGGTCACACATTTATATTTAAATATTTTTAGAAAAATATAATACTACTATATATAATTGGGGGGTGGGGTGGGGTGGGGGCATGAGTTCACGTGAACCCAATGACCCCCACCTAGATACGCCCCTGTCTATATGCATGCCGACTCAAACTAAAACAAATAAATTGAAATAGGGGAGTGATGTTTTTTCTTTTTAATTCGACTCTACTATTGAGTATAATAGCTAGACGGGGACGAATGTAGACTTAAAAACGAAAGAGATGCATCAATAGGTTGAAGTACTAGAAAGTACCAAAATGCTGTAAAGACACGTAACGATGTTTGTTAGCATAGCCAGTAAAATGTCTTTTTGTCTTTGCCCAATTCTATGAGCTGGTTTACTTCACCTGTATTTCTTTTCTTTCTTTCTTTTTTTTTTTTTTAAGAAAAAGAAAGAGTGGTTTAAGGGCCCTTATTATTAAAATAAGGAAAAATAACATAAATATACACCTTAACTTATCATATTTACACAAATCTCTATCCTTATAAAGTAATTATAAAAATTTCAACAATCAGTTATGTATCTCAATGGAATGTATCAGAAACGAATTAAGTATCGCTATGTATATCAGTGTGAGTTTTATTTAAAAGATACATACACTATGTATCTTTGAATGATTACAGTGTGAATAATTATGTATCTTAACGGAATGTATCGGGAACAAATTATGTATCTCGACAGCCCCAAAATAAAATTTTTTGTAAATATATAAAATATCAAAATTTTCTGTAATTAGGCACCAATCTACCTTAAAACAAAACCAAGATCTGTACAAAAATGACCAGGCCCAAAAGTGGCCTGATCCAAAGTGGAAAGTCTAAGAAATAAAATTAAAAAAAGCGACCTGTATTTCTTTTACCTCCACCTCCAGGCTTTTTATTCAAATACCAATTCTTGTGTCTAATTTGTCTAAACTTGCTAAAGGAAAAAAGAGTTTAAATTCCTCAAAGCCAGTTGGTAATCATGAGTTCATCTTTTTTTGGTTGGTCAAAGTATTTGAAAAATATTATTTTAGAGAAAATAAATTCTTTTAAAATAAGAAAAATATTTTTTCTAATAAAAATAGAGAAAACAAATTTTACAAGTGACATTTCATGTTGGTTGTCTCCACTTCACCCTCCAACACACTCATTACCACCTCCGTACACCTACCCCTTGGCTCATACCTCCGAACTCTCGTAGTATTTATCTAGATTATTCACAAGTACTTTACTTTTGTGATAATATATTCTGCAATTATGTACAAAACACAAGAAAATAAATATAAAAATTAATACTAATTTTTCAGGAAAAACATTTTTCGTAAGAAATATTTTCCTTCCTATCAAAGACACCCTAAATCTGAAATAGTTTTGGTTTATCTAGATAGTTATATAAACTTTTACTATTTAATTAATTTCGTCTAAGCCAACTAACAGCTTTATGATGGAATTTTAATCTTTACAACTAAAAGTGGTGTATATAAAAAGGAAGTTGTAGTTGATACGCTTTACTCTAATCTCAACCCAATCGATTCTTCTACCGTGTCATTGAAAGTTGTCTTTGCTCCATCCATTTCTATAATGTGTTAATATTAATATAAGTAAAATTCGTTACTTAATGGCAAAGAAGAATTTTTTTTTCCCCAATTTTCACTTCATAACCATGGAACTAAATGAAATTTGAAACTTGAATTATGAGGAATTAAAGGAAACACATGCTAAAACGAAATCAAAACCCAGTCTTATGAAGCGCTAGGAGAATATTACTTCCTCTATTCAATTTACTTATCTTACTTTACTTTTAACTTTATTTTAAAAAAAGAATATTACTTTTCTATTATTAGTATAGCACTAATTTTTAATTTTAGCATTCTCATTATACTTTTTATGACCCTTCTTTATATACAAATGACATAACATATTTAAAGTCAACTAAAATATTTTAATAAATTATATATATTTTTAATTTAAGAGCATGAATTAGCCGTGATAAACTAATACTCCCTTGAATACTGTAGTCATACACTTTTTTTTCTCCACCTGATAGGTCATATCCATATTAAAATTCGACTAAATCTGAATTCATATTGAAAAGTCCTACATTGGGGTAAAGCGCAGTCATGAACTAAAGCCAGTGGCAAATAAGCAATTTCACGGAGGGTGGGACTTTGTTCACCTCTATAAAATAGCTAAAAATTGCCATCATGTGCCTCATTGCTTTAGAGAGAAAGAGAAAGAGAAAGAGAAAGTAATGAGAGAAATTAGTACAAATTCAGGCTCCTCATTCTGGACATGGAAATCTCCACTTCCTTACCTTTTTGGAAGTTTAGGATTAATATTACTTCTCATTGTTGTTGCTCTCATCGTCCTTGCTTGTTCTTTACATAAACGCTTTTCTTCCTTCGACCAGGAGAAATCTGCATGTCTGCCGGTTAACACCACACTTGTCGAGATGTCTCCGAGGATTGTCGTCATCATGGCTGGTGATAAAAAACCTACTCACATCGGAGTTCCTATTAATTCTGATAAAACTCACTCAACTGTGTGATTCAATCAGTTTATTACTTGAAGTTTTGTTGTAAGCTCCAGGTTCTTTTTGTAGTTTTTCCGAATATGTAAAACAGAGACGGTTGAGAAATAGATCGATCATGAGTTCCTTTTGGCATAATCAGTTTCAGAGTTTATCATTCATTGATTTGCTGTGCTAGCTAATTAACCTACATATATCAACTTGTTATATATATACTAGAGTAGAGGTCTTTTCTTCTTCTTTTTTTTTAAAAAAAGTATACGGTTGATTAAAACTGAGACTAACGAAAATTGGATGTTTAATTTATGAGCAAAATTAAAATCTACCATGAAATATGAGTCCTCTTTCCTGGTGTGTCTTTACCATTTTCCTTGTGGCAGATCGATCGGCGGCGAAATTTATTCCCCGTAAGAGTCCATTTGGGATGAATTCCCTCCCAAAGAAATGAATCTTGGTTCTAACTCAACCTCAAAAGCTAACTAATGAGAGGAGAATTGTCCAAAAATATATAAAAAGACCAAGGAACCTTTAATTCACTGAGGTGGGACTCCAACCTTAGCTCCACCTTTACTTATTGGGTTTAATTTATCTTTATCATGAAAATTGAAATTATGAACTATGGGATTTACTAATAAAAAGTTTTACAGGAGGATTCCGCATTTGATTACTCTAGTTTATAGCTTGTTCTTAAAGGGAGAAGAGATATTGACATATGTATTACTCCTATGAGTGAAGAAGAATTTGTGAGTTTACAAGAAAGACTAGTAGTGGTGGTTGTGGTTAAATGCCAAAACAAACTTTATGTGGATAGGGATGCGGCAAACCGCTCACGCAAAAAAAAAAAAGAAAGAAAAAGAGTGAAAAGATAGATGAGACGAATAAATGAATGAGTAGATGATGACAATGAAAGAGAGAGGGGTGGACAAAAATTTCAAAATTGTCATTGGGAAATGGCAATAAGAGCTACAGAGAGCTATTGTCATGCGTGTCTCTACTATGAGTATTCAAAACACTTGTCAGTAAATCCTCTGTTTTTTCTTTAGAGAGTAAATGGTCAAAAATATTTTTGATTTTTCGAGTTTAATATCTGAATTATTATGTGTGTAATATCAACTTCAGGTGTTGTTTGGCTTGTCGAAGGTTTAGGCTAGTTGGTGTTTGTTATTGTACTAGTCATAGGATTGTAGTCCAATCTTGTTATATTTATCAAAGTTTGTTGTTGTGTTTTGATTATTGCGCTTTCTTGTTGTTGTCCTTGTTTCCCTTTTAGAGGCTTTGCATTTTGTTTTGTTAGTTGCTATATTTTCTTCATTATTTCTTTTTTTTTTTTGTGTCTGGATTTGCTATATTTAAATCGAGGGTCTTTAGGAAACAACCTCTCTACCTCCACAAGGTAGTGGTAGGATCTATGTAACTCTCTATCCTCCCTAGACCTCACTTGTGAGATTTTACTAGATATATTATTATTGTTATCAAATCATTCTTTAGCTATCAATTATTTTCTTTTCATATTTGAAATATCATCATCATTCAGATAGAAAAAAGAAAATTGATAGTTGTTAAAGTATGTTTGAATAAATAGTTCAAATAAAAAATTTACACACATCAACTGTACTTTTGTCCTTTGTTTAAGTAGTACGTCTTCCGTTTCAAAAAAAATATGACACACTTTATTTTTAAGTCTATTTCAAAAAGATCTTTTTCTTTTTTTACAATACTTTGTTTCTAACTTTTCACATGACATGTTTATAATCACAAGATTAAATGACAACATAACTTTAATTTAAAACTATAAGATTCAAAAGTCTTATTTATTTTTTTTAAATTTTGTGTCAAATTAAAATAGATCATTTTTTTTAAAACGAAAGTAATAGTACAATTGTACAACTTTTTTTTGCATATATTCCATTGGATATTCCCTACTCTTTGTGCGTTACTACTTACTACTACTTCAACGAGGCGCCGCGGCACTACACTATATCCCGGTCAACAGCTAAAAAGCACCTGATAATTTTTTTCCTATAATATTAAATCACCTGATATTTTTAATATAATATTCTGCACCCCACTTATATACCCTTCTATCTTGAATTTAATTACTCTAAATAAGATTGGAAGAATAAGTGACATCATATCTAAATTTTATATAGTATTTTTGTTTAAAAAAAGATACAACTCGATGTATAAAATATTCCTAATTAGCGAAATTCGAAAAAGGCTATATCCTAAAAAGTCTGATATAGACAGTCTATCCTAATGCAAGCATTAATGATAATTTTCATGGCTCAAACCTGTGACCTATGCAACTTTCTCCAAGGCAACACTTCTTATTTTTGTTTAACTATTTAAAATTTAAATGTAATGTTGTATCCAGCAAATTTATTTTAAGCTAATTTTTAGATATAATTCTTAATCAAATTGACATTGTAAATTTTGTGTATAATAATGGAACACTAGTACTATACGAACGGCTGAACGGGGACGAATATATTAATCAAAAGTGATGAGACGCCTATATTTGACGCTGAAACTTAAAGCGCCATTATAATAGATTACATATCCAGATATATCATAATTTAAATCAGATACTACTTTATATATTACCAGAAAGTCCACAATTAATGCTTTCACTATTGTTGAAGTTCAATCTGACCATATGTCCAGGATAAACTCACTTTATTAGGGAATATCAAATTTGTGCTTATGAAGAATGGTTCTTTTTTTTTTTTTTTTTAAAGTGGTGCTACATGGGTATTATTATTCAAAGTGAGTCGATGAACTTATTTCCTGTGATATATTCAGTTATAACTGATAACTTTTTTGCTGTTGAAAGAATTAGTCTTATAATTGTTGTGTAATAAACTAAAAATATATTGCTAATTCCTACTAGTGTGAGATTTAGATAATTGTTCTTGTATCGCTATTCGTTGTAACTCTTAGACGTGAAGGTTAGATGCTAATGAACTTCAATATAGTTAAACTGTAGAAACATATAATATTATCAACCAAATTAATTAACATATCTTATCTAAGTATTTGTGTTCATTTATATTTAAATTGAGTATGTTTATTTTTTGAATTGATTCGAAATGTAAACTTTTTAAATTGGTTGTAGGTACAAAAGAGATCACTCCGATTATTATTGTATTCATGTTGAAGAGATGCAATAGAATATTTAAATTACTCTATGTACATGTAAGTATGTTAATGTATTTCATTATCGGAACAACAAGCGCCTTTGTATTCGCTTTTACTATTTCGACGCTTAATTTTTCTTTTATTTTGTATAGTACTATCACTTTGCTTTTCAGAGAATCTAAAGGGCACATTTTAGAATCTTCCTTCTCAACATACTCAATTTTTACCTTTAAAAGAGCTGGTAAATTTCCAAAACCATAACGCTACACCAAAATTACACACTTAGAAATACACAGAGATCATAGATGAGGCTTTCTAACTGTGATAGCTCATATTCTTGCTCTGTCTGGAGATGGAATTCTACAATACCTTACCTTTTTGGAGGCTTAGCCTTTATATTTCTACTCATTTTCGTAGCACTCGTCATTCTTGCCTGCGCACATTGCAGAAAGAAATCGCGTAATTCATCGCCAATGTCAAGGGAAGAGAACAATGGGATGATGATCCCCACAAATGTTCATAACCAGATTGACGTGACAGTGAAACCAAATACTGTGGTCATCATGGCTGGTGATGACAAGCCTAGCTACTTGGCCACTCCCTCTCTTGCTTGACATTCTATATAACAACAGACTTATTTTTAGTGCGTTTCAAATAGTTTTATACTAAGCTATTATCATATTATGGTAGATAGGTTGCACTACCATTACACTGAATATTGGGGAATCTGCCTAGAGGCCTAGTAGGTGTATGTTACAGTTTATACTAGCAGGAAGCAACTCTGATTAGACTCCAGTGGTGCCCTCCCTTCTCCCATTTCCCTTCTCTACATCCCTCATATGGTTTGCCTCAAAGGGAAAAACATATAAATTTGTAACAAATCAAGAAAACTCTTGTATAATATCGAATGATTATCGCTCATGGAGCGGCTTTTGAGATTAAGGCAAAGTCAATTTTCTTTACATGATATCAGAGTTAGACCCATCTTTATTGTTTTTAACGCAATGTCCAGTTGTATGCATAGAGCATGGGATGCAAAAGTATCGAAGTGTCTCACATCAATTAAGGGAATATGTTTCTTTGTATATGATTTGAACAATCTTTACTTCATGAGCTATCTTTTGGATTTGAATTAGGCCTAACGTTCATTGTCATTACAAAAACTGTAACGTACTATATTTTTGCAAGTGTTTTTTTCCTAGTCATCTGGTCAAAAGAAATTAAAGTAAGATATATGAGAAAACCTTTTCGGTTTAACCCAAAGGTCCATTTTCTAAATTTGAAGTTTCTGGGTAGATGCTAAATGCAAATGGCCGTGGAAGTTGGGTAGATGCCTCCCTTCAGATGCGATATTAAAAAATAGAAGTTAATTCAGAGATGTCAAACTAGTGATGTAAAGTTACAAGAATATGCTTGTATTAATGTATTTGGACGCAGCGGCTCGAAGCTCATGATCAATCATGTTATGGTGACTCAGATGGATCCCACTTTACTGGTTTAAGGAATGAGACCAGAATAGCTTTTTAAAAAGTAACAACACACTACGAATGTACAATAGTGGCACACATTTGACGTTCCACATTCCCCGACATTACTCTTTCCTAAAGTCTTACTCTCTCATGTTTCCTACTGTACTGTGTACTATATTCTTGGGATATTCCAATTTCTACTATACGTTGTACAGTACGCCAATCATGGGTGCTTTAATGTCTAACACTAGCAAAAGCAAGATGGAATACTTAAATAATACGCTCATCTTTGAATAAACAATTGTATTATTTTCCAGTAAAGCACTAGAGCATCCTTTTATATTCGCTCTTCTATCGAGAGTTCACCAATTATTATTCACTTATCTAAGTTGATATGATCCACAGTAACACGTTCACACCTGGAGGGAAAAAATCTGATATGATCCTGTTAGATTGACGTCCTGGCTCATTGTTGCATCCTTAAAGAGAGTGGCTGGCATATGACATGCACCACACAAACAGTGAAGAGTTCAAATTCTCCTTGATCTCTGTTTACAGCCGTACTGAGACATCTAATTTGAAACAGAGAAATGCGTGTTCATAAGGCAAAGACATAGAGAGTTATTTCACAAATTGAACCTATATGAAGGGTACTAGGATAACCAAGTTCGAATCTTCAACACGTATTTCAGCCCAAAATCATACAATTAGAAGTTCTAAACCACAGCCTCTTAGCACTTTGCACCCTGTTTTTCAATTCACAGTCTAATCTCTGCCACCTGATCTGTATTATCTCTGCTGAACCTATAAAATGTATCTAACTTCAGTCATTGAGCAGCAACCACCAACTTAGCAAGGGCAAACATGAAAACTTACAAAAACAAAGAATTTTCTGCTTCCCTACCACATACTACCGTGGTAGATTTCCCACTACAATTATGGCCTATAACCTTTATAACCACAGTAGTTTCCAGCCGAGTTATGCTCATTATTATTGAACTTATACTATACAATTTGTTATCTAGAGAACTTTAAAAACACAGGCAAATTTGTTCCTTGTACTTGCTTAACATTTGCATCATGATAGGTAACAAAGAAATTATATAAAATAAGACGAGAAAAGGCGGATAAATTTTACGTAAGGATGTCATGAAATCTATAGTGTGTCTTGCATGATTCATTTCTTACAAATCAATCCCTCTTCCCTTTTCTATTAGTATTCGAAACAAGAGATATATGCAACGTTATGACATGATAACCCAACTCTACAAGCGAAGGGAACATACCATTGAGCAGAGAAAGAAATGGAACATGTCAGAAGTGGTAGATTTACAAACCTATTGTGACTGCAAACATTTGAGAAGATGAAGACGTATGGTAAGAGGAACCTCGGGCGTGCCTAAGATCACCTTGTAAGCAGCAAATGGAACAATTTCTTTTTATAAATGCAAAGCGAGGAGGTGCAGAATGCCAAGAGGGCTACTACTGCCTTTACCGCTTATTAGTAATGATCAACAGAAAAGGAAAAGGATAAACAGCTAAAGTAAACCTAGTTCATTTATCTATTGCCACATCCTGCAAACTCTCATAAATGACACTAATTGGAAATACTTGAGAATTTAAGAACATTTTGGTGGTTGAGTCCAAGAATACCATAAGCCCTGCAATCCTATCCAAACTTCTCAGTCGAACTCGCTCATTAAAAGCAATTCATTTATTGCAATATCCGCAGCAGACTTGAACCAGTAAAGAGAAACTAGTGGCAACTATATAAATGCATTAATGGTTTCAGAATCTCTTAATTAGTCACTGAACCCATCGTACGTGCTAAAAGTCCCTTACAAAAGAATCACTTCACTGTCTACAAAAGCTGATCACTTGATTTCGACTTTTTTAAGTTACAATCACTAACAAGACAACAAATTTGAGAGATACTGTGGACGGAATCAACAGCCTGAGCTTCGCTCTGGATGAAAATATTTTTTTTTGTGTGTATTCAGATGAACAATGAGTGTGCTTTAGTTTCTGTTACCTCATTGTTGTTGAGGTGGTAACAGTGTGCTCCTCTACACGCCAAAATTGCACATCTGCACAAATTCCATTTCGGAATCAATATATTTAGTCCATAGCTCCTTGTATTGATTCAAGGCTATGTCCAGCCAAGGCTTCATATCCCCATTATAGTGAATCACAGCAGCCTTGTGGATTTCATCCATGCTTACACTTGGATTGTACCCAAGGCCAAGTACATGCCACGACTTATCCAGTGATTTGGTTTTGGAGTAGAAGGTCATCAGCCCAGCTGGAAGTGTTCCCGATTTCCACAATGTACGGTCCTCATTCTAATAAAAGAAATAATTGATAAGAATTAATTCCTTAATAGGATATATGATAAAACAAAAGAAGTCCTAGCTCAATCAGATTCTCTAATTCAGCCTATTGTTTTCTAAGCCATAATAAACTGACCAAAAAAAGCAAGCATAAAAAGATAGAAGGTACAGCATACAACAACTCACCAAATTCTGCCAGTAGTGATACTGCTCAGTACATTTTTCACGCCTCCATGCATCAAGATCAAAAATGTTCATCCCGAACGCCCAGGCACACGCCTTAGAATTAAACTTTTCCCTAACAAGAGGATGAGAGAAATTCAAGTACTGAGAATAGCGATGAAAAGATCCAAAGCAGGTCTCAACTGCCCCATTGACCTTCCCATCCAAATCAATTGTCCACAATGCAGTCAAATCCTTCTGAACCACAACATCATCGTCCAGAAACAAAATCCGGTGAAGTGTTGGATACATCTCCGGCAAATAAAATCTTAAGTGATTTAACATTGACAAGTACTTTGGATTCTTAAATTTCATGTTGTTCACATCTTTCGTAGCATTCTCAGCATTGTTTTGGAAGTAAAAGTTCTGCAACTTTGCGGACTCAAGTTGCTTGAGCACTGGAACATAGGAAGGAGTTAAGAATGTAAAATCCTCAACAGATTTGATTTCAATGTGAGCTTGTTGAATAGGCCTCATCTTAAACCACACTTTCATTGCAGCTAGATTCATCCTATCAGTAACAACATGGAACACATGTTTCCACGGCTCCTCTGCGTTCTTTATCACCGAATTCACAACCACGGATACTGCAATAACATTATCGGAAAATATGGCATAATGATACAGAGTAGGATCCTCATATTCAGGCTCTGGGTCCTCATCCCTATATTTTTCAGGATGTGAGATTCTCTCCTCCATAAGCCGCATAGCAAGACAATGCAAACTCTTTGGAGTTGATTTAGCAGCAATCAAGCTCGCAAAAGCTCCATTCTTCTTAGCCTTCACGAACAACTCATTAACAGCAAATATTGTGTCCTTCAACTTCTGTATTTTCAATTGATTATCGTAAGACTCTTTTGAGTCAGCAATCAATAACCTAGCAAACTTGACCTTATCCTTAACCTCCTTCTCAAACTGTTTCAAAGAGTCATCATCCAGAGGTCCATCGGTCTCAAACAAATTCGAGCGGTAATTTTGCTTCGACTGAAGATCAGAAAAATTCTGTGCCAAATCTTCAAACATTTTAAGCTGCTTAGAAATCTCCAACTTCAGCTTCCTCGCATAAGCAGCGTAGGCATTCACGAGTGCTATATGATCATTTGCTTGTTTATGTATTAAATCTAACCTAGTCTTCAATGGATCTGAACTCAGTCCCACAAATGACGTAGTCTGTTACGCATGATCAAATGTCAGTCAATTTCAATATAACCTTCACCACAAATACAAATTTTAATTCTCCATTTGCACACTTCAGTATGTATAATTCTTTCCTAAATGTAAACTGATCGACTCTCAGCAAACATATTATGTACGGAAGACATAAAGCATGCCTTATCCACGGAAAATGAAACACATATATATATATATATATATATATATATATATATATATATATATATATAAAGAAGTTAAATAAATGACCTCATCAACACTAAAATACAGTTATAATTATAGCAACTACTACTACTACTACTTGTTAAGGAAAAAGATTTAATATACAAGTTTAATGCACAATCCGTTAGAGAACACATTGCAAACAATATGCACAAGCAAAATGAGGCACAATTTGAAAAATAAAGTAATAAGCGAAGAGTGAAAACGTACGGAATCGTGATGAGAGGAGAAGAGGACGGAGAGAGTGGCGAGAAAGAGTAAAGTAAACATAGCGGAGACGAAGATTCGGTAAGAGAAGAAATTCCGAAGTGCCGATCCGCCGCCACGGCCTCCTCGGACTGCAACCGCCATTTTTTTCAGATCTCTCCCCGACAGATCTAATTGATAATGTGAAAAACACTAAAAAAAATTCTGCACTGAATCTGTATAACTACATATGCAATTTGGAATGTATGTGGATTAAGTTCAATTTATATGGAAGAATAATTGGGAATTAATGTGGATTATGATTGGGTTAGAGGAGTTGATTAATGAGATCTGAAGCTGAGAGTTGAAGATGGAGACTAATCTCTTTCCCCGCGTCGGTGGTTTTGCTTTCCTATTTTTGGAAATTTAATCAATCAACTCGGGATCTAACGCGATTGATACTCGGTAGTAAAGATGAAAAAGCATCTTCAGTGAAAAGGAAAAATACAAAACAAAAATCAGATGAAGCCCTCCTTTAATTTAATTTTTCAGAAATAACCCCCTGAACTTTGTTTCTTGATGTATTACCGGTTATAATTAATTTATGTGTGTGTTTTGCCCCCATCTACTTTTTCTCCATATCCCGTCCATGTGCAAACAAAGTCCTTCACAATTATTAAGAATTACTCCCTCTGTTTAAAAAAGAATGATCTAATTTAACTTGATACGGAATTTAAGAAAATAAAAAAGATTTTTGAATCTTGTGGTCCTAAATTAAAGTTATGACAAATGTACCAAAATGCCCTTTAATCTTGTGGTCTTAAATATACCATGTGAAAAGTTGAAATTGAAGTATTGTCAAAAAAAAAAAGAATCATTCTTTTTTAAACGGACTAAAAAGGAAAATAGTTCATTCTTTTTTAAACGGAGGGAGTACTATTTATTTATTTAACAATTATAAAGATGAACAATGTTAACTAAAGAATTTAATATATAATCTATATAATATCTATTATACGAGTCCGATTATTGAACATTAGATGTGTTTAGGACGTACAATCAGATTTTTGAGGTGTATACCTCACTCCCACACATGTACCTCAAGGAGTATTGCCAGGACTGTGGCCTGCCCCTGAGCAAGCCCCTAGGCGAGTCTAAATACTTATCAAGTTAGAATTAGGAGGCGTTTGACCATAAAATTTTTACTTTTATCTGAGTTAAACTCTGGAATCACTTTAACATAAAAAATCTGGAAAAATTCAGAATTCCACTTTAATTCCAAAATTTTCAAGAATTTGAAAAACAACAAAAATATGTTCCCACTCCAAATTATTCACTAAAAATTTGAAAACAACTCCAATTATATTCATCATTAAACACAGCTCCAATTTTCAATACTCCTTCCATTTAAAAAAGAATGACCTGTTTTGACTTGGTGCAGAGTTTAAGAAAATAAATAAATTTTTTAACCTTATGGTCTTAAATTAAAGTTGTGTCAAATATACCAAAATGTTCTTTAATCTTGTGGTTTTAAACATGCCACATAGCAAGTTGGAATTAAAGTATTACCCAAAAAAAAATCATTTTTTTAAAGTAAATTATTTTTTAAAAAAACGAAAAAACATTTTTTTTTTTAAAACTTCGCAATGAAAACACCGACTAACGCGGAAAAAGATTTGAGTTTTGGTGATTATAAGCCCGGGAAAGTTCAAATCCGCGGGACGAGGTTATGTCTAATTTATACTCCTATTCTTTTGGATCAACCGGGAGATTAACATAATCTCAAGCAGCTCTGCAATATGCACCAAGTTTCTTTTCATCAACACTTCACCGTCGTTCCATCGCATTATGAAAATCAGAGTCCTACTCGGAACACAGGTAATTCCCGATTGTCTCTCCATCGCCTTAGATACATCTCCTGAGATTTCAAATAATGCTCTGTTCCACTGAATTCATAAGCGTGAAATCCCCAGGCGATTTGATCGAACTTTCCAATTGTTCTTACGAGCTAGCTATGCTGCTTTTTCTTCTATCTGTACTGTAACTTACAATAATTAATTACATTTCGTATGTCCTTTCAATGAAGTGAAATGAAAAAATTAACATACTTGTAGACTCTAGTTGTATTGTCCACATGAAAGATTAGGTCATTTTGATCTGATCTGGAAACGATTAGTAATTTGCATTTTGCAACTTATTGCAATGATGAAGTTGATCGTTTTCATGAAGCTACTGAGTTAGATCATGCTTATATTATTCATTTTCTGAGTTAAACAACCAATAACTTCGTTTAAATTGAGTAATGTTATACCAGGAATGAGGACTCATTGAAAATGTATATAACCAATCCAATGCCTTTTTGCTGAAGATGGCAAGTTTTGCCGAATTATTTCAGATTTTTTTTTTTTTTTTTTTGGATATCTCTGGACAGTAGAAGTCTAAGAGATGTAAACTTATTCAACACAACCATCGCATAAAAAAGTTTAAGCTATTAGAATATGAACACTTATGTTTATTTAAGTAGTATCTGTAACACACCCTTCACGTGTGGGCTTAATTATTTTCCTGGCCAAACATTTGGAAATATTATTTAGAGGAGTAGCAATGAGGTACAAACACAAATTCAGCACATATAAGTGTGTAAGCCTGTCTTATCTAAAAGTTTAATACATTAGAAAGAGACTTTTTTTTTTCTTTACTTTTTATATCAACCACATGTAGACATAGGTCTGTTGCCCTACAAGCCTTTTTGAGGATGGTAAACTTAATTTTATTTTCATTAGGACTATGGTCTTGCTTATAGAAGATGATCATTCCAGTAAAGCAACAACATGATTCTATTGTCTATAATCAAAAAGGATCCAACCTTCTTGATCATCCATTTCTTTCTTCTTTCAAATAACAAAAGATGAGATTAAACTAATTAAGTTGAGCTCTCTAGGATCTGACAGCAGCGCTATAGGAGGAAAATGTGCTATTGAAATACTTTTAGAATTTTGGATAAGATTGAACTGTGAATTTTCTTGCAAGAACAGCCAGACTATAAAGAACAGCAACTACTGGGTGATTGAATGTAGTTATTTATTTGCTGTCTCATGCTGTCATGCATAGACAAACTTTGGATTATTGGAAACATATTTTAAGAAAAATACGAAACTTTGGCTTTCTGCAGTCTGCTTATGTGGTGGTGCTGAATCAATAAGACGTTAATATAGTTGATTATTTGATCAGCAGACAACTTCTAGAGAAAGACATTGAGTTGCCTAAGAATTATGCTGCTACTTAATGCCATGCCAAGCTGATCTGCCTATGAATTAGTTTTAACGCTATAAAGAAGGTAAATCCAAGAGAAAAGAAAGGCTAGCGAAAAAAGTTTTGACGCTTGAATTGTGATATGCCTAGAAGGTGAATGTTAAATAATGATATATTTACATTTTTCAAAAGTTCAGGGTTTAATTCAGTGGAGGAACCAGCATGAATTACTTAAACAGGGAAGGTGATGCCTGTAGTACAAAAATAGGAAGAAAAAATATTCATAAAAATAGTAGAATAGTTCACACTGTTGTTGGACCTTGTTGATTAGTGTTACTTGCAATTGTTGATGCCTGCTATGGAATTTGCTCTTCTTTGCCTGTAAAATTAGGAAGAAGTAGGATTAAGTTACAGTTACTATAGTTGTGCTTCTGTGCAAGTATGTTGTGATAGAATGACATAATAAAGTCTGAAACTCTGAAGATAACATTAAAGCTAGGAACAGTAGATCCTGGAACCAGTGGATTGCTTTTGACATGTTTCTCCTGTTCTGGCTATGCTTGCCGTAAACAACCTGACAGGCACAACCCTCTCTCTCCTGTCGTCCTGTTTAACTATCTTAGACATGCAACTTTCAAGGGAAAAAAAATCTTCTACTGTAGTTGGCCAATTCCACTGACAAAGCTGCTTTAGTGGAAGTGTCCTGATGTTTCTCTTCCCATTTTTTCAGTTGCATATTCGTTACTGATTTTAAAAATTTAATCCGGTGTACTTGCATAGATCAATTGCTATCTCACTCTTACCTTTTCTTCTTTATGAATAGAGTTTTCTTCTTTATTTGTTAATGTATGTAATAATGTAATAGTGAAACTAGCATCATGAATAGCATAAAGAAGTGAATTTTTTATTGAATAGCATACAGCACAAGAAGAAGGAGATACAGTAAAACCTAAATCCATAGCCTTCATCTTGTCAACAAAAGAGATAAAGGGAAAACTCAAATTGTGGCCACCATCTCAACAACAAATATATAACAAAGCAGAACCATGGCCTTATCCCAACCAGCATAACTTCCATTGTAATCTGAATTAGTTATTCATTTTGAGGTAAACCACTGCAAGGTTCATTCTCAAGAGCTCTTAAGCTAGGACAAGGTCTACTAAGCTGCATGTCAGTGATCATTTGGCGAAGTTCTGAAGCTTCGGTTTTGAGTTGAGTATTTTCTTGAAGTACTTGATCATGGAGCTCAGAAGCATGATTCAGTTTGTCCAGGAGCTGGTGATTCTCATTTCGGAGCCAAACAACCTGTGCCCAAAGCTCATCTAGGTGTCTCTGCTTGCGCATTCGTGATCTCCGTGCAGACTCTCTATTAGATATCATTCTTCTCTGTTTACGTTCATTTATTAGAGTCAACTGTTGCTCATCAGCTTCGTCTGATGTAGAGTTACTGTTGAAACATGTTAGTTGTGGATTGAGGTCTTGAACTTGAGGAGTGATTTGAAGATGATACAAAGGGTTCAAGAGCCTATTTAGCTGAAATGTGGACGTGTTATAGTTCGCACAGGATTGAGATGGGAATTGAGTTGGGTTAGAAGGAAGTAGGTAGAGGAAGTCTGTGACATCAGTGGGTTGCATGGCTTAAAAGTATGTGAGTAAACAAGGACAATTTTTGGATTTAGATCTTAATGGAGGGTCAAGCTAAAGAAATTGGCTTTGGAGGGCGAATGGTAACGTGAGCAGGAGGGGGACTACTTATAGGATTAGGAAAAAGTTAAGACGGTCCCATATTGTATCAATTAGATACAGTAAAGTTCCTTGAAAATGAATTCATCATAATATAATCCTGAACATGTGCATGTGCGCGTGATAACATCTTAGGGTCATATGGAGAGGATATTTACTCCATGAACATATGCTTTACTTAATCTGCTACATGGATACATACTCGACATGAAGGGTGATCCAGGTAGATCAACTCAGCATTATTTCCAGGCCAATACAATCCATGATGTTTTCACTCAATGATGTTTTTTGACAACAATAGTCACTTCCGTAAAAGAATAGTTTATGAGGTTTGGGAAGGTGACTATAAGTGGAAAGATGAGGTGCTTCATTTTCATGCTAGTTGCATTAGTCACCATAAAAACTCTACATTGTCACTGTGTGATTGTATATCTAACTTAATAATAAAATCTAAATTCACCGAATTGAAAGAGATTTTTCCATTGTTTTGTAATTTAAGAAAATAAACTCATTATCAACTAGATTTAATATTTCAAAGCATTCATGAAATCAGATTGGGCAGTGTCAAGCTGCCTGATTCGTTTAAAATACTATCGACTCCTTGTTGATTTGTGCTTCATTCTTCTATTTTAGAAACACTTGCTCAGGATTGATCAATCTGAAGAAACACATTGAGCTTCTCCCAGCTTTGTAAAACAAAAGTTCTCTTAAGACCAGTAAGATGATTAATAATTTCCTCGAAAAGTAAAAGGAAAATAAGCATAACTTAAGCTAATTAATGTCAAGGGAGATCCAATGCTTTGCTCTGAATTTCTGAGTGGGTTCCTTATGATCTCAAGTCTCAACAAGAGCTTGCCTTTCTGATTTTGCAGCAACTGTTAAACTGCATTTTCCTCTGGCTTCTGTTTCTTAGAGGTCAAAATTTTTTAGCTGTACATCGTGTCATGTAATGTGAAGTTACATCTCATACTAATCACAACTTAAATTAACTCAAACTGTTAAAGTCTTGTTTTTTGGTTGGTGGTGGAAGGAAGAGGTGGTAAGATATGGATGGGCTTTGAAATCCAGTCTTCCACTATGAAAAAAGATTTGCAATGCATCCAAAACCAGAACTTCCTCGGTCCTTAGGGATAATGCTCTTCCCCCTTTCAGGTGGGTCTGTTGAGTGGACTGAATGGTCAATAACACAATTACTCAAATATTGACTCCTACTTCTTTTCCTGCCTTCAAATTGTTTTGCCTTTGTTGTATTTTCTTTCCGTCCTATACTTTATACTTTAGCTTTAAATGAAAGCCTTTTACTCTATGACCACTTCTACTGTTCAGGTGATTGATATAGACCATATATAGATCATTGTAGAGTGTACTTATACATATACGGTACATGATTTGGATTCCCGTTGTATTGAGGACTGTGCTTGAACTAGACCTAGTACTTTAATTCTCTGATCTTCTTGTTTTGCTCTCTTTTGGTTGTGTTTTATCTACATGGTACTCTAAATTGGTTAAAATTTCCAATATTCAAGGAAAACAACAATTTTTCTACTTGCTTGGCAATCAACTAAGGTGGGAGATACTACACACATACTTAGAAAATGGGAAAGATTCCTAGTTTCATTTCATGTTTATACCTTCAGATCTTCAATTGAAGTCCTTGTAGGAAATTTATGCCTCAGATGTTGATTGAAAATCTGTTCAGCGTACTCTCATCTGGTACACTTTCGAAGTGCATGTCTCGCACCAAGTATGTGGCCTAGTGGTCAATGAAGTGTGAGAATAATGAGGTCTAAGGTTCAAATCCTAGCAGAGACAAAAGAAAACCACTAGGTGATTTCTCTCCGTCTGTCCTAGCCTTCTTGTTGCTGGTGGGAGATGAAAAGTATCCCGTGGAATTAGTTGATGTTCGCAAAAGCTAGCCCGGATACTACGGTTATAAAAAAAAAAAGTGCTAGTGTGTCTAAAAAATACGATGAAAAAGAAGAATTCTTGAAAAAGGTGTACTTTATGTGTTCTTGTCGTCTTTAGAAAAGAAAAGCTTGCTAGGTTGGAAACTCCCTGCAACAGTAAAATGTATGAATATTACTGAAAGATATTGCCCATTTAAGAAGCTGGTGCATGTCAGCATATCTTACCTATCTTTCCGTAATTATGGCCATATCCCTCTATTCACCCCTATTGCCCTTCAAATAGTGAAGGAACCTAGGAGTAACTCGATAAAGTTGTTGCCATGTGACCTAAAGGTCACTGGTTCAAGCCGTGAAAACAGCCACTTACAGAAATGTGGAGTAAGGCTGCGTACAATAGACTTTTGTGATCAGACCCTTTCCCGGACTCCGCACATAGTGGGAGCTTTAATCCACCACCCCTCTATGCCCTTCAAATAGCAAATCTTGCTCATAAAAATCTAGGGGTTTGGGAAATGCATTTACCCAGGAATACAAGTAGTTGGGACACTGCCCAAAATTATCGGCTAAGGTCTTGCACGAAGGGGTACTTGATTTAACATCTGCACCATTTGATACCAAATGCCCTGTATTATTCGTTAAAAAAGGTAGAAAAGTTGGAAAACAAAGAAACAAAGACGCACGGTAGGTTCCTGCAGGGGGACCCTGCCAACAGGGTGCGCGTGGCTTTCGTGTGCTATCGGCCAATTGGCTACCAGTCACCTCAAGCAGAAGCCATAGTTTTTTTGAATGCTTCAGGTGCCGTGGTCATCATGATGGGAAACTCAATTTGTGGTACTGTCACTTGTACCTGATATGCCCATTATTGCACCCCACTGACATAGCCTATTCAACTTCCCTTTCTTTTCTTCTTTCAAAAGGTAGTGACAGCACATAATTTCCTCACAACAATCATTTGTTCAACCTAATCAAGTCTTTGTCCCGACTAGCTGGGAATTCTGACCTAGTTTTACTTGCCTTTTGGTCATTTTCCTTTATCCTTAAGCCTCAATAATTGGTTATCTTTTAATCAGGTATTAGCTTTATAATTTATTTGACTGGTTGATCATCATAAAATGATCTGCAAACGGGTACTACATTAAGTTCTTAGTGAAGGTTGGCTCTCTAGTTAGCACACCTTCACTTATCAATAAACAGAGGAATTTGTCTAGGCTCGACCTTGTCCTTTATTTATTGTGGGAGTCATTGTGAGTGCTGAAACAGATTTCAGAAAGATAATGATCGCTCCTACAAGCGCATCAAGCTCTAAAAATTGAAACGGGGACGAAAGTCCCAGGATCTTCTAATGGGCAGAAAGAGACTTTAGAAAGAGACAATTTTTGATATTTTTTGTTATATACAACTTAAAAGTTGTGGCTGTATTAGTGCAACTGTTTTTGCCTTTTTGGTGATGCAAATCAAGTTTAAAATGCAGGGAATGGATAAGAATGGGATCGTGTTGAATAAAAGTAGAGAGCAAATTGAAGTCACTTTTGTGATCCATTTCGTCACGCATGAGACTACCTGATTACATCTGTTGGAGATCATGGACCCAATTGATAATTTTTTAGCTTTAAATACAGGGTCACTTTGAAATATGGGACGAAGACAAGTTAATTTCGTCATTACTATTTGCTAATAGTATTAAAACAATGTTGTTTCTGGATTACAATGCTTGCCAATTGATGTTGGTTATATAGACTTCTCTATATTGTACCAAAGGATGTGGACTAGTGATCAATAAAGTGGATGAGAATCATGGGGTCTCAACTTTAAATCCAAGCAAAGATAAAAACACTAGGCGACTTTTTCTCATTTGTGTTAGTCTTGATAGATAGAGTTACTTGAAATTTGTTGCTGGTGGGAGGTGACACGTATCCCGTTGAATTAATAGAGGTGCGCGCAAGTTGGCTAGACACCATGATTATTTTAAAAAAAAGACTTTTCTCTACTATTCATTGCTTGTTTTATAAGAATTGATATCATCCTTTTGTTATGGCTATATTTACACTGCATGCTATTTAATTCTCAATAAAGTTTACCAAGCTAAGAATTTCCTTATTGTGACTGTTCTAGCTTTTATATTTAACACCATAAATTATTGATCCAAATAAATAGTTGGTTAATTGTATTATTAATGAGGTCGTCGACAATAAATATATTGGTAGACTGGATAAGTTCCTCATGTTCCTTACCCCTTTTTCATCACCTTCATCTCCTTTTGTTTTCTTTTTCAGCTTAAAGTAACGCTAAAAGGAACTATTAAACTATTCTCGACTTGTATGCTTTGTATCTTTTGTTGCTTAACATGTTTAATAACATTGACACCTCAAGGTGCAAAGCATAAAGTTTGATTAATTGTGTGATGGTGCTACATTTCATTACTATTTACTTTGAGTTTTGTGCATATCATTGAAGTGTGCTTACGTACTTGTTTTACAAGGTATAGATCCACTATGAATGTGGAGAATAAAGGTGTTTTATTTTTTAAAATCAAATGGGTGTTCTTTTTAACTATTCATTATCTTCAGGGTTTTGATTACTGTTGCGTTCAAAGAGCATTGTTCTTTGTCATAGCCCATATGTCTAAGTATTAGTGAAGCTTAGAACTGCCAGAGCCAATTATAGTGCTACTCAACCCTGTTTTGATGATACACTTACGTTAAAAACTTAATCCGTAAGGTGGAGAGGAAAAGCACTAAAGAAAAGGAAGTTAAAAAAAAACACTTCAAATACGTCGACATAAATCTGACAGATTTTGTGTCAATACATTTGTCAATTTTGTCAAGTTGTGCTGTGACAAACAACTCAATCAGTTGCCGACATGTTTATCCAAAGAGGATTCAAATGAAAAATCTAGGAATTATTTACTCCATTGTGATTTTCAGTCTACTGGAGATTTGGTTGTAGTAGCTTCAAGGTGAAATTGATGTGCACCCAATTCCACGGACATTGCTGATATTGTGCTTCTAACGTAGCTTGTATTTTAGTGCCTATTATATTTGGTAATCTTAGAGTACCTTTCTTTCTTTTCCTTTGATAGGATTAGAATAGAACTATACTCAACATGACAATGATAAAATATATTTATTGAATTTTTTGCAAATTTCATGAGATCTTGGAATGAATCTTCATGTTAGAGTTTTAGGCTACCCTAAGAGACGTGTTGGAATGAAGCTACACTATTTTTTTAATGTTTAGCTAAGGCCGACCTTCTTGACTAGGGTCATGGAGCTTGCTTACCTGATTAATAGTTGAACATGTTTGGTAATCTTGGGCACTTAAAATTTTGCAATACCTTGAAGTACAAGGACTAAAATGGCAAATGTATCTTGTGTTGTTCCACTGCTATTTATTTGGCCAAATCTACTCCCTCTGTTGGTCTGTTCCATATTAATCATTTTTCGCTTCTCAAGAGTTAAATTGATTATTTTTTTTTTAGCTAAATTGCATCAGAGTTAATCTAATATCTTAAAATTACGATTTAGATATCTAAAATTATTGCATTTCTCACATCAATATGGTAAAAAGAAGTATCTTAAATTATTGATTAAAATTTATGTAGTTTGACTCTTGAAAAGTAAAACACTGACAAGTACTCCCTTTCTTTCATTTTAGTTTGTCCTCTTTTTAAAAATATTTGTTTCAACTTAATTATCTCATTTATGAAATCAAGAGAATTTTATTAAGTTCTTCTAATATTACTCCTATCACTAAATGACTATACAAAGTGTATATACTCAAATATATATTTCCAAAGCATAATTAATAAGGCTAATTTGATAAAATAAATTCCTAATAAATATTTTCTTAAGGAGAGTGTCAAGTCAATCAGGTTCTAACTATTTTGAAACGGAGAAAATAACACAACTTCAGACTGCCCACGCATTCAAGTATTCAATCCCGCAATGATTGTATAAATAATTTTCAGTGCCCCACTGTTTTGAAAAATACACTTTTGTGACAAAAATTAGGGGGGTCGAATGTTGAACCAGAGGCCACTTGCAGGATAGCCCATGCCATAATAGGTTTCTAGAGGATTTTACTTTCTTTGTTTTGCGGCTTTGCCTCTGGGGGTATTTGAAGAGCCAGAGTTTACCCCTCTAATATTTTAAAATGACGACTTTTGCATATTTTCTATGACTTTTTTTCTTTCTTATCCTTTGTGATCTTAATTCTATTGGGGACGGTGGTACATGATTATAACTACAGTACTAACAAAGAAAACATTACCAAAATATTTTAGGGGAAAACAACGGGAATATTCTTAGACATAGAAAAGAAATTAGTTAGTAACCAAAAAGATCAAAAGTAATTTAGTAGTAAATATGAGAAACAGAACTAATTCCTTGACATATTACTCTTGTCAGTGAACTTCCATCTTGAGTTTGTCTTCAACTTGTGGCTGACAAAAATCTAGAAAGCAGCTAGGTATAGCCTCGAATATCACACATAGTAAACAAGAATTAGGATTACCACGAACAATACTATGCTTCTTCAGCTATATCACCATCTCAATTTTGCATTTTAATCTTTCATGTGCTTATGTTGATATGTTGTATGTGAGGCCAGGATCTATAGAAATCAACATCTTTGTCTTCATAAGATACTCTATATTCACAATGTACGAGTAAGATCGCATAAACACGGCCCTCCCCAAATCTCAGAATTATATTGGGTATGTAGTTGATTTTTCATGTGCTTCCTCTCAGATAAGTCAAATACTTAATGGATTTGAACTGTATACTCCGATCTCTTTCTTCTATGGAAAATAAAATTTTAACAAGGAACTTGCAAACCAAAAATTCATGGAGCCTTGAAATATTGATAAACTGTTGGCTAAAATTATGAGTTTATCTCGGAAATTACTTGAGTACACCTGATGTTTACACCAAACCCGATCAATTAGAAGTTGAAGTGAAATAACATATCACTATGCAAGAAGCATGCCTTGCATGTATTTACTTGGTCCAAACATCAAATGCGGATAATCTTTTCCGCTTACTATGTCGAAACTCGAGTTAGACGAGTAAAGGTATAATACTCTTGAGTCAGCCTTAGTGATCCGATGGTGCCGAGTGCATAATCCATCTTAATATAAACTTAAAATGAGTTGTGTCCTGATTCATTTTTTGGATCAATTCAAAATTGACCCAACATGCTCATATGACTATGATCCCTGATCAAAAAGGAGAAAAGAAAGTTGAACAAATTCATGCATCATCCCAATACAAGCAGTCGTATTTGGGAAGAAATAAACTCTAGCATACATGTTAGTTGATGTGAAGAAAAAAAGTTTAAAGCAAAATAAAGTAGCCATACTAGAAAGTGTCTTTCTTCAATAAAGCTTTAGTATACAGTAGTTAGAAAAACATAATGCGTTGTGGACTCTTCTTTGAAAACTTTTCATAAAACTTCTTTTTTTTCCTTCTTATCTTTGCTTTGTCTATATTTTTCCCCTCCCTTTTAGCAACATGGAATCATATAAATAAAGAAGTTTAACTAACAATTCGGCATATATCAGATTTATCCGTATGAATACGTATTTCTGTGTAAAGCTACTCTATCACATCTATTCTACACTCTTCATTTGTAATTACAGTTCATTTTATACATAGATTAACAAAATAATTTGTGTAAGAGAGCGGTTTTAATATTTGAAATCACAAAGAAGATTAATTTTTCCAAAATTGTATCTCAAGATGTTGAAAAGTCCACCAAAAATATAAAAAAAAAATTGCATCTCAAGATGTCGAGAAGTCCACCTAAAATATAAAAACAAGAAATAAATTATCACCGGGAGAGTTCATAAATAACTTAAGAGGAGAAAAGATCATGTTAGATTCGTTGGATGAATTAGATTTGGTAGAAAGGTACTTCAACTGTTGGTTAACTCAATAAATCTCTATCGCGTCTTACTCTATAATAATGAAGGTTTCATCAATCATCTTCACCTCAAAATATATTTGATCAAGGAAGTGAAGCAATCAGTTACGTACAGACTGAAAATTGCAAATTTACATCCAAAAGTTCATTCACCAGAGTCACCCAACAAGCACAATCTGAATAACTTGGCCAAAAAAATTGCCAGTTGGATGCCGCTAAGCGTAATTTGGCTTAATTTTTATGATAAACAGAAAGCTTTTAATTGGTCAAGTAAAATGCAGAGTAACGCTATTAATTACTTTCATCAATGTGAGACTCCTTTCCTCAAGGTTGGCCAATGGTCAAGTAAGATTACAAAAGCAGGTCTTCTAAAATAGAGTATAGAGAAGGCATATGATCATGGGGCTTCCTCCTAAACCTAACGGAAGACATGGGCTTTGAAAGAAGATGGTTTAACTGGGTAAAATTGGGGATATATATCAACAGTTTGCTTATAATCTTATCAATGGAACCACTGAGAGCTTCTTCCCTTCTCAAAAGGGAATTCAGACACAAGGATCCTCGGACCTTTGCCATTTATTTTTATGATGGTGGTACTAAGTAACTAAAAGTTACACAAGGAGAAAAATGGATGAAAACAAATCTGGAGGTTAAGAGCTCGTCATTAAGTGAGATAATTTTTCTTGGATTGTAATAAAGGACACCTGACTCACTACAGATAACCTTCATAAAAGAGGGTTACCATTATGCAACAGATGTTATTTATGTGGCGGCCAAACAGAAACAACTATTCATCCTTTTTTGCTTTGTCCCCAAAACTGACCAGCTATGGCAGCCATTTCTTAACTTTGCTGGAATCAAATGGTCAATGTATGAGAATATACACAAAACTCTTCGGAGTCGTTGGTATAGACAAGGTTGGACAAAGAAAGAAATAGCTGGTGGCATATGATTCCAGCTTGTATCTGGTGGGTGATTTGCACAGAAAGGAACTCAATGTTTTGAAGGCAAACACAAATCAGAAGCCGCTTTCTCTATTTGGCAAAGCAAAGGGAGATATGGATCCAGCTACCACTGAAAGATTTTCTCAAATTAATCAAAGTCCGAACTAATTGAATACTTGTCTCAGAAATTCCTCAAAGTTGGATTATATCTTATTATTTCGCTTAACTTTTTGTATAAGAAAGAATATGCAAATGAGGCAGAATCTTCATTAGATTTCATAGAGTTCCTCTAAGATTAGAAGAGGGCTATACTTTTTAGTTTTTGGCTCACTTGATCAGAAAATTACAGCACCACCTTTGCGTTGCTTATGCATACAATTATTACATATTATGGTCAATTTCCTTCTAGATCTCTTCATGTACCTTAAAAAATGTTCGAGAAAAGAAGCTATCTGATTGGAGGTGGTACTTGTCCAAAGGTTGTAATCTGATCTTGATTATCATTCTCAAGATACTGTACTCGCCTGCCTTCTTATTTATTTTGAAAAAATAACTAAGTATGCTGTCAACAAGATCAATCTACCTCCCATCTACAAGTACAACCTTCTGAATTTGTCCCCTTCTTCATAATCACAGCTATGATTTAGAGTAGAGACATAGTGCAGGCGAATACAATTGGAAGTTGAGACGTAAAGTAGGTGAAGATATAAAGAAATCCCAGGTAACATCTTATGGGAAGTAAACAGTGAGTAAAATAATCTCTACTAGTACTTGGTTATATGGGAGAAGGTAACTCTGAAAGTATGAGGATTAGAGTGAAATATACAAGTATCTCTACGTTGAAATTGTTATGAGAAAAGCCAAAATCAAGAAGTTTAGAAGACAATGGTTACTGCAAAATATGGTAGACTCAATCTCTGGGTAGAAACATTTCACGAACTGTGTTCTTGACAGCATACTTACCTACTTTTTCATATTAATCAAAAAAAGATGGTGGGAATCTGTCATAAATACAGTTGATCAAGAGAAATCTACTGCTCATGGACAAATACCCACCTACTGTGTGTCTCCACTCCCAGTAATAGATCTGGTTGTAAAGTTGTAAAAACTAAGAACAAATTTCCTATTGGAAGCAAAGAGTGAGCAGAACAATTTCCACCCGGTCAGATAGAAAAAGGTTTTCCAGGAAACTGATGAGAAAGGTAGTTCCAGTGATAAAAACACTTTTATTTCCCTTATTTCCAACCTAGGGGTTTAGCAGTTCTATTCGTCCAGGAGGGAGTGAGAAAGAAGCATTTTTTGTCCTTGAAAATGTATATCAAGAGTCTTTTGTTCAAATGACTATGGATATATACCAAAGATCATAAGAGGATTGTCCTTTTTTCAGTCTAGAAGTTAATAATGAGGTTGCAATAGTTCAACAGTTAACACCAAAAACACCATGAAGCAATTAAAATTTGAGAAACTATTATTATTGGAAATTTGATACCCTATCATCTTAGTTATTGACATCGCATGTGGTATAAGAACTAACATATGAGTGTGATTCCTTGAGATGGGGGTAAGCAAATGGGGATCTTTCTCCATCCAGCCATGCTACCATAAACTGGCCCCCGAAGATCTGAATAAACAAAGTATCTTAAGGTGATCCGCTTCAGCTGAAATGTGTGCCATAGAGTGGGAAGATGCTAATCATTTATACAGTTTTGTGCCTCGTGACACAGTAATCAAATATGCTCCTTTATATACACCACGTTGATGATGCCAGTGCCTCTAAAGGAAACCTATTTGAGCTGGTAAGGAAGGATTATTGACAAGCAGCACCAAAAGGGTTGGAATCACATTCCAGCTAGCATTTTTATGAATTGTTCGCAAAGAGAGAAGCAACAGATGCTTCAACCCAAGGTTTTAACAATAATATATAAAATAGAAATGCTTATATCTGTTAGCTTAAATTGAAATATATACACAATGTAGATAATTTACTTGAATTTTTTCGCTCCATACAGGAAGTATAGGGAGTTTGTGTATCTTGTACCCACTATATAGAGCTAGCACCCTAAATTTGCCAATGTAATGAAATTCTTTTACTTGTCAAAAGAAAGCAGAAATTAAATGGCTTTGGAAGTTTCGATAAGAACGTAAATATATAAATGTTAAACACATGTGAAGACAACATGCTGCAAGTTACAAATCCAGATAATTGATAATTATGTGAATATTGTTAAAAAAAGGGTAGGCAACAATATATAGATTCAAGATTTTTAGTACAACTAGATATATTAGAAAGATTAGCAGACACTAAGGTCAAGATTCTGAAAAGTCTCCCCACCATATTATCAAGTTAATGATTTGGCAACCAATATTCTCAAGTTGGAGAATAAAAATCTACAAATTCCATGGAGTACACTTTCACCACCATCTCATTGAGAAAACAAAACCTACTCTAAATTTCCCAAAACTTTAACCAATTTTCAAAATAGTACTAACCTTTGAATATTCTGAGATTTCGAGTTTTCACCATTTTTCAATGGTAATCAAACTAGCTGTCCATGTGATACTAACAGACAAAAATTGGCAACTTTACATATATAGTACCAAAACTAAAGGTAAGGAAGAAAAAGAAAAATGATATGATATGATTTTCAACATCCTCAGCTACAATGGGATTTAAACTATGTCCAGGAAATCTGTCACCGGAATAGAAATTACAATGTCAGAGGTTCGAAATTGTATCTAACCTGAAAATCATTCACAAGTGCGGGACCATCACTCCTTCCATTTTCCCTCTCATAATCAGCATCGTCGGTGGGCAACTCATGGCGACAAACAGGACATGTATTACGAATTTTTAACCATGGAACAATACAATCACAATGGTAATAGTGAGAACAAGGCAACCTAGTCACCTTGTCCGTCAACAAAATCTCATCTTTACAAACTGCACAAGCTACATTGCTTCCTTTCAAATCCTCATCACTCACGACAATCAAAGGAAGATTTTCGAGCACAGATTTAGCTGCTGGTGGACTACCCTTTAACCTCACTTCACTCCCAACAAAATCAACATTGTCAACAAATACACCATCATCATCTTGAATTATAACAGCATTGTGAAATTCAATACTCCTTTCGAGATTATTAACCGCCTCGAGAAATTCCCATCCTAAATTCCTCAGCTGCTCCTCTTCTTCACCTTCACCTAAACCCGAATTTCCTTCCTCAGATGAGAAATCAGAAGAAACTGAAATTTCTTCCATTCGACCAATCACATAACTCGTATTATTCTCCCTTCCTTCAACAACCCTGTCAAATTCTTCCCATTCGATACCTTCACCCAAATCCCCCTCATCATCAACCCGAAAACAGCTCCATAAATCCAGCTCAGCCTCCGAAATTACCTCAATTTCTTCTGAATCGGACACGGAGTCTACACCAACGACCCGAAGTCCATCCAATTCCGACCCGAATTCTACTTCTTCACCGTCTGGCAAAACCCTAGCATTGGAATTGCTGTGAAACAAATCAGTTACAAAGTCCATTGAATTAGGGTTTGAGATCAAGTCGGAGCGGTCGGAATCCGAATAAACGGATTTCGATTCAGAATCAAAATCATAAAATGAAGGAATAAAGAAGGTGGGATTATTAGAAGGAGAAAAACAGTATGTGGGGTCCTCCTCCTCGTTGTCGGAAATGCCAAGGTTGTTGTAGTTGGTTGTCTGAACATGGAAACTTTGAAGGTCAAAATTTTCCGCCATTGAATTGGAAAAAAAAAAAGGGGGAGAATTTTTAGTTCAAATTCAGTTGAAGCTTCATTGTTTTGCTAGTTCGATAAACAAATGAGAGAAAAATGAGTTACGGGATATTTGCTTGCTGTCTTTGTACTAATTCTTTTCAAATGGAGAAAATGACAAAACTGGTCCTTATATTTGGTGGTAGGTTTAAAGTAGCCCTTTAAGTATCAGTTGAGCAGTTTTGATTCTTTCAATTTATCAAAAGTAGGCAATTTTAGTCTCTATCACAAGTTTACCAAACAAAATTATCAATAAAGCTATGGTGCATTTGCCTAGTAATAGTGTTACTCAGCTGATTATAGAAGCTCATACGAAAGAACTTCTACATTTGAGATTCTATTGAGTGACTCTTCGTTGAAAAAAAAAGTTAAGTGAGTATACAATTTTTATATTCTTTCCCACACTAGAAAGTTAAGTGAGTATACAAAAGAAAGTTAAGAAAGCACTAGTATGGTATTAAACACTAAAATAAACCTCGTAATTCGCTCAACTCAACGCTCAACAAGTGACAAATTGATTGTATTAATAAATTGAAATAGTGAATTACAATAACAATACCTATGATAGAGAGGGTAGAAAGAGATAAGATTTAGACAAAAGGGAGATGAGAAGCCATAGAAGAATTGGAGATAAGAAGCATAGACCTTGCCTAAGCACATACACAATACGCATAATCGACGTTTGCTTTCTTATCAGTTCAGATCCTAGACATAACTACTTAATTCGTTCTTGGGCTATTTTGTCAATGCTGATCCAGACCCATTCATAACTAGTATCTTAATTATATTCCCTGAATACAGTGTTACAAGTAGGAATATCAGTAACTTCACTACTATTAAGGTAGATATTTCTATAGTTACTTAACCATAAGAAATAAATAAATGGTGAAATGATAAATTGGGCTGTTTATTGATGTCCTCAACAATTTCCCCAGCCCATTAAATATTTTCCATGTTTTATATTCTGTATTCATTTCTCAAATAGTCCATATGGAGTTAAAAGCATACTTTTGATATCTGAGACTCAATTGGACAAAGAGTTTTAATGGTAGAATTAGGTTGGATGGCCATTATTTGTAATGAAATTGAGAAAATACTTATTATTTATTACGGAGATAAAATCTTTAAAAAATATATATTTCCACTGAAACACGAAAAAGGTTCAATATTCCATGTTGAAGTTCTAATTTCTCACCAAAAAATGTTCAACATATAAAATCTTTGTTTCTTAGTTGAAGAACCATGAACTCAAAGACTCTTTCTTTGAGTTCCGATCACTTTGATGAGATTGAAGTGGAGTTCGAAATCATCGACAAAATCCTTGGGCTTTCCTTTTCAAACTCAAACCATACCACATACACACATATATTATCATGTCTCAATTACTTCACAATTGTCATGCGAGTTCGTTAATACCTTGGGATACGTTAGTCAAGTTGTTAGGATATAATTTAGAACTTAATTTGAGCATTTTGTATATTTGCTCCCTCATTTTTTGTCGAATCATTCTAAGTTAATACTCTTCATTCTCAGACATTCTTAAAACTTTCAAATACCAGATTTAAGTATTTCAAACCTTCTCAACATGTTATGCACCTACTTGAACTACTTAATTAGGACTTAAAAAATGAACGTAGGAAGGATTCTTCTATTTTGCCTTTCATACCTACTTTAATACATTTCCAACATAAACTCTTATATATTTTCTAAAATATAATGAATGTGTCTTCTAACAATTTTAAAGCAAGGTAATTTATAAGACTTTGAAATTTATTATTTAAACATGTCATTGACAAGGGGTTTGAGATCACCTCCAAATTACATGCACCTTAGATTAAGACGGTTGTTGTCATAACATTTGTTAGTTATCAAAATTGATTTGACCTCCTCAAACTGCTTGCCTATTGTTAATTATTGTTAGCCAATCAAAGATAACAACAACCAGATAATTTTTATTTTTTAAAAATAAAGAGTCAATTTTAGTGAATCACAATTAACCAATGAAGTAAATCACCTAGATTCCTTGCTAATCTAGTTGGTACTCACGTTTTCAACTGCCACGTGTCAAAAATTCATCCCTACGTTTTATGTTAGAAACTTAGAATAATATATATATATATATATATATATAGCTTGCTTACCATGTGATTAATTAAATATATTGCACCTACCATGCCCAACTCTGATTAATTTTGTCTTGTTTTGTTCTATTGTCGTCATTGACATAATTTTTTTTTTGTTTTGTGGACTAACTATTGATGATTACGTGACAAACACATCAATGGCCTACCTTTGATTGAGAAGGGACATTGATGAAACGAAGGTTTGAATGGGACTTTGATTTCTATTTCTTTTTCGTTTCCCCATTTTGGTGTTCTCATTATGGTTTTAGTATAAACATCAGTTCAACTAATTATATAGGCGAAGTTAGAAATTTTGTTAAGGGTGTTCAAGATTAATATACACGTATAAAAAATAATTTTTAATTTATATATAGTTCTTATAATTTTATATATAGATAATACAACTTTTCGACTAAAGGTGTTCAACTGACTATCTTTTACTGCATGTGCCCATGCCACTGTATACTGACCAAATTTAAATAGGTAAATAGCTATAAGGACAACAAGCTATTGTGAACACTTGGATAAAAACTTACACCTCTCAATCTTTACATCCAATTATATTAATTTATCAAGATTAAATAATAAATTGAGGTTAAAGGTAATAATGTGAAGGTACATGTTATCGAATATAGTGGTTCTACAAATTGGAAATTCATCATTTAGTTAGGAGTGTCACTATCCAAAAATGTACGATCACAGGATGTTTAGGTTATGTAGTATATATGGCTTTTGTATTTCCAAAGGGACACTTTAGTATATACAAAGTCACAATTCCAACTTTTATTATTTGAGTTTTAGTGTTTTTAAATTAAAAAAAATATCAAATTTATTGTTTTACTATTTGAAAAGTGAATAATTTTGTCATTCGATATATTTGGATCTAATAATAACATTATCTTTTCTGTATGATAGGAAAATATCTCATTTTTGACACTGATCATTACATAACTTCAACTTGATTGTAACTTTAAACTAATTACAAAAGTGAATGAATAAATTTGAATAAATTTAAAACATTACTCTTATCAATAACAAGAATAAATACATGCAGTATTGTTATGTCATCGATCCATCTAACAAAACATTTTTCAACTCATGTGAATTATAATAGTCGTGGGAAGGCCAACTGCTATTCTTGTTTATTAAATTATTATTTTGAGGAAAAAAGACAAATTTTTATTTCATGAAGGAGCACCTTAAAACATTCATGTCTGTCCATCTTAGTAATCTTTTAACAACTTGGATATATCTTAACTGTTTAAGCAAACAAAGACCACGATTATCTTAAAATAATAGCACGCACTTCATCACCTTAGAATTTTATAGTTGCTTGTTAAAATATAGTAGCTACCATTTACAACTATTATAATCTCTAAGAAGAAAAGAAAACACAAGTATACCAATTTTCCCAACTTTTTGTGACGAGACTATTGTAATTAAGTAATTTAATGGTCCAAATATTATAATTCGAACTATAGATTACACGTTTAATTTTCAACATTTGACCCAATTAAATGAGAGAGAACAAATTTGACACAGATGAATTTTTCTTTGTTATGTATTAAATATTTCAAGTGTTGAGTAGACTAGGAGTTGGAGTTGACATGGCGTAACCAAAAGTTACCACTAGAACATATATATATATATATATACTTTCCTCTTCTGAAATTATTCGTCATGATTTTTTAAAAACAGTTTCCTCAAATTATTCTATCCGTCACTTTTGAAGTTGTAGACAAAGTACAACTATTTATTTTCCATCTCAATGTTATAGTAATTGTTCAATTTTTAAAAATATTTTTTTTATCTTATTCAAGCACTAATAAAAAAATTGCCTAAAGTAGTCAATCCAAATTCCAAACGTGCTCATAACCTTTGAAATGCGTGCCTTACATTTCTTGAAAATTACTGACATGGACACACGCCTTCTCTTTCATCTCTTTCAAGATAAGAATTACTCCTCCGTCTCAGTTTATATGAGTTATTTTAATTTGATATAAAGTTATCCCAGTTTACATGAGTTACTTTAATTTGAGATGGAGTTTAAAAAATAAATAAATAAATAAAAAATTTATAATTTAAAATAAGTGATAGATATTTGTGTGATTATAAATTATTTTATTAAGGATAAAATGAATATTTTAAAATTAAATTATTATTAAAAATAAAAATGTATTCTTTTATTTAAATTAACTAAAAAAAAAAAATGAGTGATATAAATTGGGAAAACGAGCACCAAAGTCCATGTTTCTACTTTCCTTAACGAGTCGTAGTCAAACTGTACGTACGTACATACATACATACATACTATACATTGTAGTATATATAATTACGAATATTCAATCAAGAATTCATTGCGTGAAGCTTTCTTCTTCTTCTCCCTTTTCTGTAATCTTATATTAACAACACGAAACCCCATTTAAGTTTTCCCCCAATTATATTGTATCTACGCCTCTGGTTGTTGATTCTTGATTCTTTTTGTATTGTGGGTTCTGGATTTGTTGTTCAACTTTTGCAGAAAAGATTTATCTCAAAGTCTCCTGTTTTTTCAGCTTTCTTAATCCATTTCAGGTATGATTTTTAGTTATCTGCACACTTCAAAAAGTAAATTGAGTAGATTCTATTTATGGGAACCCATTATTGCTTACTTCCTTATTGATTGCATTTGGTGGGGGTTGGGGTTGGGGGGTAAATTGCAGTTGAAGGAATTTAGTGGGCGTTTGGCCATGTTTCATTGTGAATTTTGAAAAAACTAGTTCTTGTTTTCAAAGTGAAAAATGATAGTTGAAAATTGGAGTTGTTTTTGGATTTTTGTGAGTAATTTGGAGTGAAAAACGTTTTTTGTTGTTTTTCAAATTCTTCAGAATTTTATGGCCAAACAGAGTTCAACTCCGGAAAAATGTGAAAAATTTTCATGGCCAGCCCCCCCTTAGTTTTTGGTTCTTTAACTTACGTAAATAATAGGATTATGCCCCCCAATAGTTTGTTTCACTGGTTTAATTCATTGTTTGAGAATGTTTGAAATCCCAGAGATGGATAGCTTATGGAATTTACTATTAAGGAGGTCATTAGAATGTAACGACTGATACATGTTAAGCATTATGTGCAGATTTTTTCTAAAGGATTGAAAAAGCGTAAGCTGGTCTGCATATAGTTGGTAAAGTTTCCATTTTTTGACCTCTGGGAACATCAGAATTCAAACATGACGATTGAAAGCAGTAAACCTGTAAAAGAGAAGAAATCAAGAAAGAGCAAACAGCCAGTAGTTGATGACCAATCACCATTATTGCCTAAGCATGATGGCGGATTCGATGAGTTCAATGGGGCTTCGTTTAGTGGTTCTGTATTTAATTTGTCGACTACAATTGTCGGTGCTGGAATCATGGCTTTACCTGCAACTATGAAGGTGTTGGGACTCATTCCTGGGATTATTATGATCATCTTGATGGCTTTCCTCACAGAAGCTTCAATTGAGTTGTTAATCAGGTTTAGTAGGACTTCAAAATCAGTTTCTTATGGAGGCCTTATGGGTGATGCTTTTGGGAAATATGGGAAGATGTTACTTCAAATATGTGTACTAGTTAATAATGTTGGTGTTCTTGTTGTATACATGATTATCATAGGTAGGTATGAACTAATTGATTACCAGCCCCTTAAAGAGTCACCTTCATGTGCACCGGTGTTACTACTTTTTTATCCACCTTTAATTCCATGATGGTTGTGATACTCACTCTTTATATTCTCCTTTCAAAGGTGATGTGCTTTCCGGAACAACTTCAAGTGGAACCCACCATGCTGGTGTCCTGGAAGGTTGGTTCGGAGTTCATTGGTGGAATGGACGGTTTTTTGTTCTTCTTGTGACCACCCTTGGCGTATTTTCACCATTAGCTTGCTTAAAGCGTATAGGTACGTTCTTCCTATAGATACCTCAGTTTTTTAGAATAATACTTGATTTGTCCAATCATTGCATGCTGTTTTGTTACCCAAATATGAATGTCAATGAACTAGGCATATATAGAACTCGGTTGCTGTTTGGTAAGTAGCTCAAATGTTTTTTTCATGACTCTTCGGAAATATATGGGCAGTTGCTACATCCTTTTTCCTATGAGTAGAAAGAATTCTGTGCAATGCAGTAAACTTAACATCATAAGCACTATTTCTCTGTATTACATGTGCGATGTGGCGACATAAAGTTCCTCAATTTGCTTTTGCAGATTCATTGAGATATACATCTGCATTATCAGTCGCCCTGGCTGTTGTATTTCTGGTCGTAACTGTGGGAATCACCATGTTCAAGCTGATAAATGGATCCATTCTTATGCCCAGATTGCTTCCCAATTTTTATGATCTGGCATCATTCCTCAAGCTCTTCACAGTCGTTCCTGTACTGGTCACTGCATACATCTGTCACTATAATGGTAATGGCCCAATTTTATTTTTATCCAGATGTTGCTGTTTTGTTTTGCTGCTAATATTTTATGAAAGGGAGGTATACATAGTTTCAACCAAATTTAAAGGTAGAAACATCTATGTTATGCTGTCCGTAGTAGTTGCTCTTCATTATTCTTAGGTACATACTTTTTTTGAAAGGTTGAGTATTACTAATGTCAAAACCAGCACTAAGAATCATTAGTCTTAGGAACATACTTTCCATAGTTTTTTTATTCTTATGCTTTCAGACTTGCAAGTATAAGAGTCTTTCATAATCATATAAATCTTTAATAATATATATCATGACAACCATATATATCTCAGGTTAAGTGTAAACAGTTTTATTATATTGAAAGTTCTATTAATGCAAAACTTCTGGTTGTTTGGTGCATTAGTTGATGATTACTGTATGTGATACGCAAAATATATCATATTTCAGGATCACTACAGCTTGCATTATGGCTTTATTTTTCTACTTTTGTTTGTAAGTCCATCCCTCTTGATTTATCTGTCTATGGATTATATAGAAACCATCAGGAGTTCCTATTATCTTTAAATGATCCTACTTATAAGTAATTTGGCCTCAATATAGTTCATTCAACTGTCTACTCCACTTCATATATTGTATCTGATTGATGTAATATAATATCCTATGTGAAATTTTTTTCCTTGATGTGCATGCTTGTTGAATTGGAGGTTGCAGTTGTAATTGGAAAGTTAACTCTACATCCATCTTGAAACAACATTAGACTAAAGAAGTGTACTTTTGCAGTTCACTCCATAGAAAATGAACTTGAAGACATCAGGCAGATCAGAGCAGTGGTGCAGAGCGCGCTAGCTCTTTGTTCGAGTGTGTATGTGTTGACAAGCATTTTTGGATTTCTCCTATTTGGCGATGCAACTCTTGATGATGTTCTTGCCAACTTCGATGCTGATCTTGGAATTCCATTTGGCTCCTTGCTTAATGATGTTGTGCGTGTCAGCTATGCAGCCCACCTGATGCTCGTCTTTCCCATTGTTTTCTACCCACTGCGGCTTAACTTGGATGGCCTTGTCTTTCCTTCTGCAAGGCCTCTAACCCTGGACAATTTGAGGTTTGCATTAATCAGTGGTGGGCTCATCATCATCATCTTTTTGGGGGCAAATTTCATCCCAAGCATCTGGGATGCTTTCCAATTCACTGGAGCAACTGCTGCTGTTTGCATAGGGTTCATATTTCCTGCTGCTGTTACTCTCAGGTTAAAACAATTCTGTTGCACAATTTACTTGAATTACTACTTGACTAATGCTTCGCAAATCCAAAACTTGGGATTATAGCTTGCAATATATATCTTGTCTGCAAAGCGCCTCCCACACCTTTCCCCCTACCCGACCTGCACCAATGTAAAGGAACGAGATAGTAGTAGGAAATAAATGTAGCTTAATGCTGCATTAAGGACTCATTTGTGTTGTTGCATGCATGAAAGTTTGTGGGAGTGGAAATTTCTGAACAGCCTGTTGGCATACCTGATAGGCGTGGTGCGAACATACTTACTCTGCCCTCTAGTCAGGAAAGTGAATAAGCCTCATACTTCCCCTTTGTGAATTGGGAGATGTCTGGAGATATTTTCTCCTACTTATGTTCAAATTTGGAAATTTGAGACAGAGAGCATAGACATCTAACTTCTGTATGGTAGAGGAGTTGGTCAAAAGGCAAAGTATTTTGTTTGTCCAATGTTGGTTGGTTGCTAATATTTCGCTTCTTGGGAAGGAGTAGAGAGAAGTTTTAGTTACTGAGACTAGATTTTCCCTAATCCATCCCCTCCCCTCAAACTTCTTTGCTGATCCACTGGACGGTATCTAGTAAGACCATCATTCAAGACCTTAAGAGTTTCAAACTGATATTTGTGCTTTTGACTTCCCTATTGGAATGCTAGGTACTAGGTACAAGAGCAATATCTCTGACAATTAGATTTAAAATTTTCCTTGTTTACGGTTTGGAAGTTTCTTCGTGACAGTACTATATGCTGATTGATTAATGAATTTATGTTTGCTGGCTCATTCCAAATTCTGAGCCATTGATAAATCAAAGTTAAAACACTATAGACGTCTGAATTTTAAGAATTATGAAGAGGCACAATCAGAGCATTTATAGAATTGGTTGTATCTTGTTGCAGGGATCGGTATGGCATAGCAACTAAGAGGGACAAGATCTTGTGTATTTTAATGATTGTCCTTGCTGTCTTTTCAAACCTGGTGGCCATATATAGTGATGCCTATGCCTTGATTAAAAAGAATTCATCACCACGTGAGTGATTCCTCATGTACCTGTGCCACAGGAGGAAGTGGAAGTGTCAGTTGTACTCATGGTGAAGTTAGGGTGAAGGCAGGATGATATTGGTTCAGGAAATGGTGTTTCTCGTTGAAGCTGCTAGAGTCTCGTTCTAATAAGTTTATAAATACTTCTAAATATGAAAAGTTGAGTAGCTTTGCTCAACATGTATCAAGACATGGCTACAGCCTACAGTCTTGTACAGTAGCCCGTGGGGTTTTGTCTTACATAGTAGATGATGGTGTATAAACTGCAAGTTCAGCTTGGATTAGCTTCAGTTCTCTGTATGTCGATTTTGTGTATTCTTTTCCCTTGGTTGGGTTTGATTTTTTCACATGCTATTCGTTTTTTTACCTTTATGAATCTCCAGATCCAGACGTTGGCTGGTATTTGGAATTCAATTTACTTGTATTGTTTCGTTTTCTTTGCCGCCTGTGGTTTTGTCATAGGAGATTCTTTGTGGTTGAAGGCGTGAGTGAAACTCCGTAAAATTCTCCTCTTAATTTATTAATTGTTTTCTTCGAGCAAAGGTAATTACATATCCGTGGATGGTTTTCATTCTCTTGTATTTTTTCCATCAAGCAAACAAATTTCATCTTTGGCAGAAATTCAAGTGAAGCATGAAGTATTATTTGATTGATTAGATGCTGAAACAAGACTAGCTTGGGTGAATTCTTAATACAAGGACTAAACTAACTCTACATAATGAAATAGCGACTACACGTATTTACATGACCCAGCTCGTGGATATTCAAGTTTGTGCTACCAAAACAATGTGCAAAATAAACTTCTATGGATTCCCAGTACTAGTTACAAAAGGAACCAATCTTCTGTAATCTCTCCTTCTCCCAAGTGCACAACTATCAAGTACTCTCCCGAGCATCAGCCTCGTGTTTTGCAGCGCTAATTCTTTGGCTGATAGACCTGATTCAGATGCATTAGGTTGCGCTACTGGCGTGGACCCAGCTCCAAGTCCGAGCATTGCAAACTGCAATGGCCCACTACGAGCCTTAAATGAGGTCTGAGGTGCAAGAATCTTCTCTTCAGCGGCAGCAAGTCCATTCTCAAATTGTCCCAGCTCATGCGGATGTGATCCAGGTAAGCTACAGCTCTGCAGGAGGGCTTCCAATACACTAAGTGCCTCCCAACACAAAGTGCTCTCTACCAACTGAGATACAATTGCATACATATGTGGACTTTGAGCAGCATCCATCGGAGTGTGCTGAAGCAATGCCTTCAGCATAAGAAGTATGACACGCTGATATTCAACTGGCCCCTTCTCAAGAAGACGTAGGAGGTGCCCAAATGCTAGAGCGGAGTGCTTGGGGAACCATTCATTGCATAGTAATGGTGAAACACAAGCTAGAAGGTGTTCTATACTTTTGATCTCACCATGGGAGTAAGCCATGAACACAGTAGCCAATTCATCTATCGATTTTGCTCGACACCAGACAGCTATATTGGTTGCAACAGAGCAAGCCTTTTGACTCTGTTGATGGAGTGGTGAAGCAGGACCGACCACCGCATCCTGGTTAAGCTGTAAGCAGAGCCATGGAAGTAAGCCTGTTATGTGCATTAGTAGGCGTGTTTCTGCATCACCAAAGATCGAATCACATGAAGGCACAGTGATCCTCGATAGAACTTCAATGGAAACACCATGACTGACTGTTGACATAAGGCCTTTAAGAACCAGTGGCTGCACTCCTTCAAACACTGGCACCTTTGCAGTGGAGGGTAATGGCTCACCAGCATTCCGTGATTCCATACGCTGGAAGTCAGAACTATCACCAACAGTTGAATCAAGCTCATCCCTGGGCATGCTTGAAAGCAGCACATTCTCAGTTGTTCTATCTCGGAATGATAAGCGATCAATTACACGACAAACGAGTTCCAGCACCTGACTATACACATGAACGAAGTCTGTATGCATCATGGCAACGCAACCCCAGAAAAGCTGTGGATATAATATCACTTTTTCTGGCTCCATATTCTCCACCATAACCTGTAATGTCAACAAGATCTCCATAACAAAGCCTAGAACAGCTGGTACTGGGTTACTCAAGCATCTGTGAAGGCATCGTAGTAAGGATACACAAGCATCATTAGTTACACGAGGCCGCAGTGCACGGTATATCTGGTGTGAGCGGCAGGCCAGGTGTCTTGATGTGCACTCCATAGCCCATTTAAGTGCCTCTGCTCCCCAAGTTTCCCGTAGATCTCCTTGGAAAAAGATAGCATCCACCATGCTCTGCACTAAAGCAGATAAGAGTGCTGCACTTGGCAGCTCTGTTCTGACAACTGTAGAGTCCTCGTTCTCCCACATCATGCTACCTCGCTTAGATTGAACATATTTTATCAAGCTCACTACTTGCTGCTTGTTCTCTCCATCACTATTTTCAACATCATACAATTCCAAGTGACGGCCAGCAAGGGAATACAACAGATTAACAAGAAGGTGCTGGCAATGCTCCAAGACAATATCCTCTGAACTATCCATGGAGACGAAAGTGACATGAAAGAGCAAAGGTAAATGCTCTCGGAAATCTTCATCATTCTCATAGGCAATTTCAGCAAGTAAAATCAAGGCTATGTCTGCATGAGTGAGTAGGTGCTGCTGATGACCTTGCAATGCTGATTGAAGTTCTTTTGCATTAACAGCATGTGTTCCAGCCGCCAAGTGCAATCCTTCTTCCCCAGAATTTGGAGTATCAATGTGATAATCTCCACTGTCTCGAGAGACATGGCGACTTCGCAGGCTTCCTGTTGAACTCCGTACTCCCATTAATGGCCCTGACATGTTCACCAGTGATGGAAGAAGTTGGCCAGACCGACCAGCAGTTAAAGGAACAATATTCAACTCAGGAGGCATAGGACTCAAGGGGCCCGAGGCACTTCTGCCTCCAACCGCTGCGGTTCTCCAGCTCAAGCTCCCACTTGTGTTTCTTAGAGGACCATCAAGAGATCCACGAACTAATAAAGGTGACATGTGAGGTTGGTTGTCTACAATTGATGAAACTTGAGCTACAGACGGCCCCTGAGAGAATTCCAGTACGAAGTTTCCATTACCATCTCTGTTTGCGCTAGGCCTCAGAGGCTCTATGTTATCTTCAAGCATACGCTGAGCTAGTTGATAAACCAGGTGATCAATAGTACGTTGGGGGCAGATACGAGCCAAGTATAAACCAACCCTTTTAGCAACTGAGAAATATGTAGCAAATGCACCACTTATTTCTGCTGATGCATTTGAATCACAATCTTCAATCCCTTTTGCAATCAAAAAATCTAAAACGGGACTTATGTTCCTGGGTTTGCTAGCAATTGTGCTCCAAAGCTTTTCAATTTCATCAGGAAACTGATCACCATGTCTCCATGTCACATAATAGAGACTTTTCAATAATCTCTCGCTCCAGCCAGAGTCCTTGAGTTTCCAGAAATTGAGATTCTCAATCCATGGAGCCATGCAGGTGAGGACTTGATGCTGTGCAATTATATCAACAGCATCAAGCTGCCTCTGCATAATTTCTTCACAAAGCAACTGGCTCAGTTCAGGATGATCTTTAGCAAGTTTACAAGAAAGTTTATATTGGAACTGTTGATATGAATCTGGAAGGTTCCCAACTACAGCAGCTCTGTAGCTTCCAGACCCCTCCATCCCATCATCGGCCCATTCACGGACAGAAAGTGTCTCAAGCATTTGGAGGGCATCATCACGAATCTGTCTGGAAGGATCCACCACCTTGTAGAGGATCAGACTTAAGAGTCTCTGTATTTCACATTTTGGAATCTCTTGACGCATATAGACTTCAGCTAGCACACTGAAGTAGCCATCTGCAATTGCAGCATCAGAGTAGTAGCACTGTGCCAAATAAAGACATATAAGTATTTCAAAGTATAAAAACATATGTTAAACATCTGCCTAGGGCAAGAGAAGTGATACAACTTGCTCCATGTCAAAAAATCAAAGTAGAGGAGCTGAATTTTCAAATATATTTATTGATACTAAATAGAAAAACAACAAAATGATACAAGAATGCCACCGCTGCACCAACTAAACAGAAGGCACAACAGAGGCAGCTCACTTTCCAATTAAAAAAATGCATAAAAGATCAAATACTTACTAAATGGTTTACCTCTTCCAACTAAATTCAATTTTTAGAAGGTTAATATGATTAAGGAATATGTTTTAATAAAAAATGAATGTACAATAAACGAATGAATTGCACCATGAACTTCCTATAAGCAGTAGGGAAAAGAAGCACCTGATCAATGCAAGCAGGAAACAGGTCCAAGTTTGTTATAAGAAGGTTTCTTAAAGCTAATTTTGCAAGTGAAACTCGAAGATGACCTCCTCGGTGCCTGTCACGACTAGTTGTTCCTCTGCCACCTTCACCAGTGTACTTTGAATACGATGGAGTTCTTGGATCAGCAGGTGAATAACCAAAGGGTGCCCTTGGTGCAGGCTCAATGAATAGACTATTTATCCAAGATATTACACGGCCACTCATCTTTCTTGCATTGTCATCAAAGCAGGGTCCATACAACAGTGAAGCCATTGCATTCATGGAAGCCCATTGGATGGCTTCTACCTGTTCATTCAATTCTTTATCAAATGTGAGTTTGTCTATAGAATCTTTAGATCGAGAGTGCTGAGTAGACTTGTATCGTTCTACTTCACGTCGATAATCATTAACACCATCCTGACTCCATGTATTGCCAGCATCATCGCTCCAGGAGAGCAGAAGATCAAAAAGCCGCTTCCTAGTTCTAATATCAAACTTCTCTGATTTTGACTCAACAAATTCAGGGGCCAAAGATCTCAGTACAGAAGCAAGTGCATAACGGAGGGGTTGCATCTCCTGGAAACTCTCAGCAGACGCTGTTAATATCTGTCTGGTTGTTTCTTCAATGAACTTCAAATAATGTAGGCGGAAAACAGGCTTCCTACTAAGCATTCCAGGCCAGATGTTTTCAGAAACTGTACGGTATATATTTGCAATGTGGACTCGAAGTTCTTCTCTACGGGACCTTTGGCTCTGCAATGAAACGGTTGAAATTCTACTAAAAAGATCTAAAGCACAGAATTTATACTGATAAATGACAGAGACAATCAGCAATTTACAAACTTTGGCATGGGGATCTCAAAGGACTATGTAGTTGCAGTTTCAGTAAGTTCCGAACCTGTCATTTTCTTTAGCATAAAGGGCAGTATATTTTCAACACAAATTTGACTTCTGATTTCATTCTTTCTTAACATCACTTGTAGAAGATTGTTAAAAGTTTTTTAACAGAGTTAGATGCTAGTATATAAGAACATCATCAGCAACATATGCCCTACTATTAGCATCTGGTTACTTGCAAGGCTTATTTTAAGCACAACACTGTTACTCGGCATTTATGTACCTAATAATCGTGCATGAGCTCATAACCTGACAAAGCAAAAGACTCATGCAGGCGACAGAGACCAATTGGGGTTGTGCTTAGTCTTGAGGTGTGCTTACAATATGCCCAATGTTACTGGGAGCCTTTTTGTCTGTTCAGATAGATGGATTCCAGTAGAACATGTCAAGAACCTTAGTGTCAGAGAACACCCAGATTATCAAATATTTGAATAAAACGGGTCCAAATAGAGCAAAATGAATATGTCGAGCCCAACTAGCTTATAGGATTGAGGTGTAGTTATTTTTGATTTGCTTTTCAGGCACTTTAAGTTTGTCTACTAACACTTGATGCCAGATCGGTTTCTTAATGTAGTATTGGATCCATAAGGAGTTAACTTTTATATGTCCCAATACCAGCACATGTGCACATTAAAAAACTCCTAGGCTACATAGTAATATATAAAATGGACAAAACATCATACTGTTCAATCCATCCAAAGAAAACCAAAAAGAAAGCAAGATCACTCTTTAACTACAATGGCAAGAAATTGTTTGAAAAAAATTACCTTCCATTTTGGTTTCCCTTCTGCCTCCAGAGAGACCTCGTCAATGAAAGATGCAAGCTCACTAAACATGACTTCACATATTTCAAGATGGGAGTGGCCCAGAGCCATTGTAGCTGCATGCTAAAACAAGCAGAAAAAAGGAACTAACTCAACATCACAACTCAATGAAAAGTTTTATTTCACTCCTTTTACTCTTTTCAACCATGCAATTACTTCTTTTTGGAAAAAAAAAAAGAGAACTTATCCATAACCTAATTTGTTGGATGCTTATATTTAGTATAAAAAGTTTTGGAGAATAAAAAATCCAAAAATACTACCTCATTAAGTAGTAACAGAACTGCATTTATTGCACATGAGGTTTAGCAGTACGATTGTCAAATTTTAAGCAAACCCAAGATACAGCATTATTAGCCCGTCAATCCTACGGAAATTCTTCCAGTGATTAGACAATTAAATCTTGGTTTTAACAAGCTTTGAAGTACCAGCATATAAAGTATTTGTTCGTAAGCAAGTCATTAGTGGCTAACTTATCAGAAAATAATTTAGATAGTGGCTTAACAACTTTTAAAACCATATATACAGTTGGAGCTTGGATGCTAAATTATCCCCAGTGAAAAATAAAGGTAAGAGACAAATGAACCCAAGTTAATCACACTTCCACCATTACAAAATCTCCTACTGATATCATGGGACTGTTGCATACTTATTGTTACACCGACCTATAAATGTAGTAACAATGATAACAGAGTAGTAGCTACTCACTATGTTTGCTTCAGAACCAGACTTTAGGGACGGGAAGATGAGGTGGAAAAGTTCTTTTATTGCTGCCGAACCACCACCCTCTCTACTATCAGATGGACATGAGCATGCGAACATAGCATACATCAGCCATTGATCTAGCTTGTTGTCAGTGTCCTGTGACTGATGAGCCTTTCCTCCCAACTCAGCAGGCGTTATATGAGCAAGCCGCTGAATAACTTCCAATCTGCATGTAGCATCAACATTATATGAAAACTTCAAACTTTCTGCACAAAATTACTCAAGTTTGAACTTTAAAATAAAGAATTACATGAAAGGTTAAGGAATGGAACTTCAAAAATTCAGTCGCTTTAATAAAATATTCTTATAGAAGGCATGCATCATAGAAGAACTCTGAAATCCATCAAACAACAAGCAATGCACAGCATGAAGGAAAAACTACTTGTGAGTAATGGTGAGCAAAGAATTACATTTACTATATTTAAGTTTTTTACATTAAGCTATTTGCAAAAATTGTAGGTGGACTACCATTACACAGAAATCCACAACAGGGTTGTTTTGGCTTCCCCAAATATACCAAAAAGTACACATGAAAGATAATGTCTATATTTCCAGAACTTGCTTACTTTGCTTCCTGAACAGAACTTGGACACAACTCCGCTGCATGCTTGACAAGCTCGCTAAGACAGCGGGCCCATCTGTTCTTATCGGGGCTCTCAAAGAGTATAGACTGGAGAGTAACATCAGGGGGTACAGGTTCAGATTCTCGCCTCAGATCAAATGGACGCCCCGAATCCCAGTAACAACTCTGAACAATATCATCCTGCAGAAGCAAAGATCCTTACTAGATATGCGCTTGAATTTCCTAACAAAAAATAAGAGAATGTTAGGATGCATTAAAAGGGAAAGAGAATGCTACCCACCCCATGCTCTTCCAAAACATCAATTATGAATATGGGTTCAGCTTCATCTTTCAAAGTATGATCTGATCGCTCATGCAATGAGAGTTCCCTTGTATCATTTCTTAAAGCACGAACACAGCGCAGTAACTCTAGTGCTGTGTGCCGGATCTGACTATCCACTGAACTAAGGAATATAAAACCAACTGCATCTATCTCCGAAGCACGAAATTCAATTGTTTCTTGAGAGTGATGGAAAGAAGACTTCTTGAATCCCTCCGTTCTCTGCACACGCTTTGCATCAGAAACATCATACTCCACCTTATCATCAGTTAGACAAGCTCTCCAAAAACGCATGAGGTCCAGAAGGCGCCCCAGCGAAGTCTGAATGAGAAGAGGGAACTCATCTGGAAGGCGTAGAATGAAGTTTGACATCCCTCTCATAACTGAAAAGCGACGATGTGGCAGGTACCTCACGATCCGATTGAGTACTTGTACCGCTTCCTCACGCACACCAGGATCAATACTGATGCCATGTTGAGGTATTATCTCAGTAATTTTATCACTTCGGCCAACTTCTTCAATCAGATACGGTATGCACTTCAGAACTGAACGGAATAGATATCCCTGAGATTTCTCTTTTGTTACAGCATCTGGCACAACAAAAGAGTATTGTATATAAAAGAACTACTTCACACAACCTAGAGGAACAGTTCAATCTAACAAACCGAAAGAAAATTTTTTAGGGGATGAGTGGAATGTAAACGTGGCTAGTTTATAGGGTAACAAACCTCAGAAATGTGGATAATGAATCAAGATTTAGTGTTATGATTCTACATCGTAAACCAGGAACATAACACAAAGCAGGTATAAAGGCAAGAAGCAATTAGCAGAGACAAATGAGTGACCAGTGAATGAAAGACTTTAAAGCTGTGCATTTAGACATGAATAACCAAAGTCTTATATGTCACTCTTGCAGCATTAAATGAAAAAAGAAGATTGAACATCCACACATACTCACCAAGACACATTCATGCAATTAGATGCAACACCCACACATACTTCTGTCATTCATACATCAAGTGGTATACTTTCAATATACGAATCAGATAAAAAGGTATATACATCCATGATGGGGCATTTCGATGTGTGTTAGTTCATAGAAACTGACCAACAAATAACGCATTTTCAACAGGAAAACAATTGAGAAAAGCATCTTAAGGAGGTAACAGTTATAAACAAAATAAAATACAAATTCTTGAACTAAATTCCAAATGTCAGCTAACCCTACCATAAAGATATGAAAGTTAAGTCCGTTCAATTTTCAAGAGTAGAAGCGCTATTTGTACTGTAGATAATTACCTATAGTGGTCCTTGAAGAAGTAAGAAGAGCCTGGCTATATGTCCTATGACAAGATCTCAAAATTGACTCAATTGCAGCCTTCACTTTTGGGATGAAATGGCCAATACCACGAACTGCCGTATATGCGATAAAGAAAGTCATGAGTTCAGAATATCAAGGCCAAATGAATAACAAATGGCAATGAGACCGAGTATATTATCATTACCATGGAGAATTTCCAAGCCAACATGCTGACTGGTAGGAGACACGACAATGGCAAGCAAAGCACGAAGACCAATAACTTTCGCTTCACTTGGACTGTCTTGCTTCAGTAACTCCAATATCATATGGTTCATAGCAAATTCAATGTTATGTTCAGCAATAGTCACACAGAATTCGACGAGCTTATCATGTTGTACATCCTGTGTAAGCATGCCTTTTCTGAGAACTGTAAGGAGCTGTGATGTCACACTGTCTAGGTAATCCCACACACGATCTCGAGACTGGGAATCACCGTGAACACTCAAGTAGAATCTCAGTACACGATGTAAGCAGTCTAAGGCCATGAATCGATGGTTCTTGTCCTATGAAAAGGATCGATATTATATGTGTGCTGAAAAACTTCAAAAAGGCAGCCACAACAAGGTTATACTTTTTTGCCAATAAAGAGTTTAATTACAGCTTACCTTCAGATGCTTATACAGTTGCTCCATGTGAGGACCAAAGTTACTGAGAAAAACATGTGGATCACCAAGACACAGAAGGAGTGTCACTAAAGGATAGCCAACCTAGAGTTGCAGAACAAATACAAATTAGAGAAATTACCAACAACCTAAGAACATAGAAATAAGTAATTACAACCAGTTTTTAAAAAAACAACAGGTTTTTTTTTTGGGGGGGTCTGTAAATGCAATATTAGCATTTACGAGAGGACTCAACAGTATGTTCTTGTGTTCCTTCTCACATTTTGAGAGGGCACGACCTCTTCACATGCTAAATCCACATGAAGATCAAGACAAGCTGAGTGGTCATTATCCACTGTAGCTTTTTCCTGGCTAGTATATAAACTTGGTAAGCACTACGCTCTGTCCTCTAGATGGCAACTTATACCGTGTCCTGACTGAATGAAGGAAACCAAGAATAGCAAATTCCTGCTATTCCCTGGATTCCAATTATTTGTTGCCAAAATACCAGAGTACCACAATAGAAGATCTGCTAATAGTTGAGGAAAGAGATAGCAACATCAATGACGAGTCTGACCCCAAAACCAAAATGTAAGAATGCCTGCATGCTCTACGGAGAAAAGAATGATAAAGCTGCTAACTTGGTCAACATGCAGGAAGGGGAAAACCATCTCACTTTAGAACAAACTTGAGGTACAGTTTGACAGCAAACAACGATTTTAAAAGATTCCTCCTTAAATATTACTACTAAATAGGTAATTTCAACTATCCTTACGACCAAATAAAGATGATATTGAAGTGGAAGGTCTACAAAAAGATTCTATGCTTACAGAGATATGTTTGCTCTGTTTATCCATCCAATGCATGAGCTGTATCCTTATTCGTGCCACAGCTTCATACCATAGAGTTAGTGCAAGATCTACGCTTGAAGGAGGCCATTGACCCTTTCCACCATCTGCAAGAGGTACTAGGATGTTTGATAACATATTGCATAAGGCATGATGAAGTTCGCTTTTTCGTTTGTGAGGAGCGCGATTCAGAGGGTTAGCTTTAGCCACAAAGGAAGCTGAAGCATTCAGTCCACCCTCTGTCTTCACCTGGAAATAACATATCATTATGATGCTTCTATGCATATTTATTCAGAAAGAAAAAAAAATGACACATACCCCTAGCTTCAGATAGCGCATTCCATTTATAATACTAAGTGCTTCACTGCGAGCAACATTAGTATCTATACGACGGGTATTGAGTTCCATGAAAAAGCGTTCTGTCACTGAACTAAATCTGTTGAGAAACAATGGGAAAACATAAACACTCATATACACTAACCATGAGTCTAAAAGTAACATCCTCATTGATTAACATGATTTGTTGCAAAGGTTGCAAATTCTATAATGTCTACAGGCTAAGATTTATCACATTTGTATGAAAGTAATAACATGTTATTTTCACGTGAAACATGCATCAGGGTAAAGCACAGAGTTGATTTCAATTTTTCCTGTTACTTTCCACTTTTTATTCTCTCCGTTGAATAGCATTTCCAAATTAAGCTGTAAAACTCGGTATGAGTAACTATCAACCGATCAAGTGATTGAGTTTGAAGATTGGACTATGAAAAATTGGGTTTCCTTCATTTACCTGATCCGAGATAGAGCACCAAGGAGTTGAGCAACTAAGTCGAGAAGAAGCCCCCGCAAATCAACCAACGAAGGATACTCAACCTGGCTAACGACTCTGCAACAGATAAAATTGGTTCAGCATGTTGACTTCAAAGTTTATAGCTATCTCATAATTCTAGCATTTGAGTCAAGATTACTAAATCAAGGTCAATTAAACAATCTTTTTCCTTTTTTTGAGATTAGATAATCTCTCTTGGCCGTCTAAATAGCCATAGAAACAAATAAATATTTAAACAAACAAAAGCATTTTTTTTGTAAGTGCAAAATAAAAGCAATCATGCCAGAGTGATAAATATCAGTACATCCAACATGGAAAGGTTTAGATTACAAATCTGTCCTATTATCACATTGTAATCCTATAGAAGTCCATTTAAGACCAAAACATTTTTACAGATGGGGAAGGTAATAAATACAATAGAACTATTGCGCTTCGCCATTTATACCCTCTCAAGAAACAAGGCAATTATTTTGTTGTTGGATGGTGAATACCAATACAGAATAAATTTCGTAAATCATGTTGCTTGGATGTTGTACAAGAACAAGGTCTTGAAAAAAAAAAATGTCCTTAGAATATGTTATGGCAGACAACAACAACAACATACCCAGTAAAATCCCACAAGTGAGGCCTAGGGAGGGTAAAGTGTGCGCAGACCTTACCAATACCTCGGGGAGGTAGAGAGGTTGTTTCCAAAAGACCCTCGGCTCAAGTGTAGCCAGGTACAAAGAAAAGGAACACATTGAAGATAATATGGCAACACGGGACAATGCAGAATCTACCATAAAAACAATAAACAGCCACAAAATAGTGCGATAATCAGAATATGTTATGTCAGACAAGACCAGAAAAGTTTTTAAAATAAATAAATAAAATAAAATAAAATAAAAACCCAGGAAGAGGAATGAAAAGCATTCGGAAGTTACATTTATGGCTCTAGCAAATAAGTGTAAATGAACTAAACGATGGACCAGAGCAGTTGCAAATAACTAATAGTATTATTCCGAAAGAAGAAGAAAAAGAAACCGAGTAGTACCATAAGTTATGAAGTGGCTTCATAACCTACCTGTCTGCATTTATAAGCCAATCGAATACAAAATTCTCAAGCCCCATCCAAAGCTTCTCTGCAGTTCAAGGAGGCACATTAAACTCAACTAGCAGTGGATTAGCTTCCTAGAGAAATATAGACCTGTTGAATCTGTGAATCTACCTGTGAGCCCTTCTTGTGGACAGCATTCCACAAAGCGAATACATGCAGAACAAAAGATGCACTCCACTGCAAGCTGAACCATGGAAGAACTTACTTTTTTGATAAGGATATTAGAAATCTAAGAACCATGGAAGAACTTCCTCAGGAGCTTAAATAAAGAGACTTAAGTTGCTAAACCATATAGAACTTAATCAGATACTTCAAAAAAGGAAGATATGCATGTATAGTACCTATGACATAATACCACTTTGGTATCATTAGGCACGAAATGAATAGTGGCCTAAATGTACATCAGCAATGTCTTCATGCTCATTACCCTGCCAGTTGAGGTAATAATGGCTACCTCTTTTAATACTTCAATTAGAATAGTTTGGGTTTATTTTCTTATATTATAAAAACAATCTCTTCCTTTCTGGTTTCTTCCAACTTCCTGCAGCCAACTGCATGAAGTTCTCTCTTTTATATATAGGCCAACTGCATGAGGTTCTCCAATTTTATCGAGTCCCCAAAGGAAGCCAACTCATGAGGTTCTATTCTAGGAAAGTTAAGTTTCTCTAAAAGTGAGAGGATAAGCAAAGCTATTTCACCTGGAAATAGTTTGAGCTGCATAACTCAGATGTATTTTAGCCTACCAGATGTGTGATTTAAAAGAAGTAACTCCCATAATTCAATTCTTTTGATTTTCCATAGATAATGTGTAAGTCTTTTCAATCAATTTGTTCAATAACCAGAAACTGGAAGTGCAGAGGAACAATCTGATAGCAACTTCCACGCTAAAGATGTGAATGACTGAAGGAGTCACGGACTGCCTTCTCAAAAAGGAGTCACAGAAGAATTGGTAAATTAACAAACCTTTCTCTGAAATGTTGATGCATCATTTGCACCTTTGGGAGATTCGCTGCAACAAACCATATTACGTCAGAATCAAAGATTGAAAGATTCTCTACTGTAGTATACACATTTATGCAGTGTAATTCCATCACATTAATAACGCTTCAATTTTTTCAAAAATAAAATAGATTGATGGCATGGCGATTTTCATAGCCATTGAAGTGATGTAATAACCTAGACTTTAGAATGTTTTAAAAATATTTACTGTTTCTGATAAGTAGTACGTTTTTTATAAGAATGTACTAATAGCAGAAATAATATAAGACGGGAAAACTCTGTGCAATGGCAGATTTCATCAGAATTCTGATTCTCCGAAATAAGCACACTACACACGATCAAGTGCAAAGTCTGTACACAAAAATAAAGCGAAATTAAATATGTAATGGACCGTGCGGACTCATGTTAACCAGAAAACTACTCTCTCTTAATGATTCATCAGTAGAAAGATATCAATTGGGGGTAGGATGAGTTCATAGTAGGTGATGAACGGAAGACACAGTTAAATTTGATGATATTTTGATAATCCCCTCTCATATAGTAAAATAATGGTTGAAAAACTAGTATGGAAGAGGTTGAGCACCATGAGGTCTCAGGTTCAATTCCCAACAGAGACAAACACTTGGTGATTTCTTCCCATCTGTTCTAGCCTTGGTGGACAGAGTTACTTGGTACCTGTTGTTGGTGGGAGGTGGAAAGTATTCCGTGGAATTAGTCGAGGTGCGCGCAAGCTGGCCTGGATACCACAGTTATCAAAAAAAAAAACTAGTATGGAAGAGAAGATCATATCAAATCTAAAACTGTTAATATTTTTAAATGAATTTGAATTGCTGACAGTTGTGAAAGTAATATAGAATAGTATTATGATTGGAATTGGAATGGTGGCAAAACATTTTGAGATGTCCCAAATAAAAGGAATATTTATATTAGGAAGTAAGGAGTAATTAACAGACTAGAGAGTAATTTACCATGTTTATCATGCATGTGAACATGTAAGGGGAACAACTGAACAATATATTTACCAAATGGATCTTCTAGCACAACTGTACGAAGGGCAAATTTTTTTTTTACCAAAATGAACTTGCAGCACATGATTAAAAATACACTTCAACTTGACACACAAATTAAAACCATATGCCATGATTAGGACAAATTGTTACAGAAAATGTGCACCTTTCTCTCCATCTTAGAAGGGCCTCCAAAAGAGGAACAGGTGTGTGACGTGCAACCATGGCCAATGAATCCAGTACTTGCTCATACGCTGGATCAGATGGCCGAAGGTACTGTCCATCCTGTACTTCCCCAAGTGTGAAATTTCAGACAGAGTTGCAGAATTCAAGTCAAAAGAAAATTAATCACAAAGACCTATCAAAAATTTTAAAAAATAAATAATAATTAAAAAAGAAAATTAAGCACAAAAAGTAACTTATTTTTGCATCAGAATTCAGCAAAAGATCGCATAATTCAGAACCAAACTAATGAACGTAAAACACGTAAGCAATGAAAATAGCCCACTCCACGGCTCCACCTCATCTTAAGTACACTATGCTTGTCGTTTTCCCTTTGTGGTGCTAGAGGACCAACTTAAGAAGACCATACTTCTCCTTCCACACTTGAATGCTAGAGGCAGCATATCAGGGTCTTCCTCAGAACAAATTTTAAGGTATGACTCTAAAATCCATCTTGAGCTTTCTCTTATTAGTGTAATAGGAACTATACTGCCGACTAATATGACGATCTAGCAAATATCTTTCTTGACAAGAAGTTAAGAACCAAAATCACAGTACATCATAAACATACAAATAATCCCACAAAATGGGATTTTTTTTTTAACTGGGGGTAGGGAAAGGGAAAATGAGGGGGGTTACTGGGGAATAGAACCCTCATTCAGGGGCGAATTTATGTGTTAAAAATGGAGCACGGGAACCCGTGGTCATCCGACTAAACTCGGTACGTTACTTGTATAATTCTTAAGGAATATATTAAATATAGGCTAAAGGAACCCATGCTCAAAGTGAGCAGATGGTTCACTGGTTGGAAGGCCCGATTTTAAGTTCTTGGTCTCGGGTTCGATCCCGAGCAACAGCTAAGCTTTGCCCCTTTTTTACAATTAAAAACGTTTTTTTAAAAAAAGAAAAATTCTAAACTATAAAAAAAAAAACTAAAAATTGAACTTCTTTTAAATAATACAGTAGTAATAGACTAATAGCCCCTCTGTTCCAACAACTGAGGCAACGATTTCTCTTCTTTTTCCTCTTCATATTTCACTTTTCACACAAAGTCTCAAGCTTCGAACAACTTCATACTTAGCAAGTTTCTCAACTTGAAGGGGATTAAAGATATTGTTATTATGATGGCAAAAATAAAATTGGATCAAACTTGGTCTCTTGTTTATTTACTTGTGAAGCTGACGTTGATTTTACCTGTTGCTACTGCAAGTGTGGAGAGAGCATTCTCCTCAATGAAGCTCATCAAAAATTATCTATGTAATAGCATTGGTGAAGAATTTTTGAATGGTTGTTTAGTTTGTAAGATAGAGCGTAAGATATTTACAACCGTAAGCAATGATGCTATTATAGATCGTTTACACTGATGATATTTTTTATGATGATATAATTAATTATCTTTTGCTCGTCAATTTGTTGTCATTATAAAATTTTAGATCTTATCTTTAAAGTAATGGTGCACCCATCTTCTTGAAATTCTGGATTCGCCTCTGCCCTCATTGACAAAGTGCAAGTTCAAGTAGCCAAACAACTGAGTATTAAGATTTCCCCACAAAATAGGATCAATACATGAAAAAGGGCAGCTCCCATTATGCCCAGGATCGGGGAAGGGTCGCAGCCTTACCTTGCATTTTTGCAAGAGGCTGTTTCCACGGTTTGAACCCCCGACTTCCTGGTCACATGGCAGCAACTTTTATCGGTTACGCCAAGACTCCCCTTCTAATACATGAAAATATGGAAAAAGGTGCAAAGTTTGGTTAAAAAATACCTGAGCTTGAGCGGTTTCAATTCGACGCCTGGCAAGTGGAAGGAACCTCTGAAGCAACGCGTCAACAATCAGCTTTGCTGCACTCCCAGCCTTCATTTCTTTTCTTCTTTCTTTCTCTCTATCTTACTTACACTACTTCGACGCAACTGCAAACTTCAGATTTCACCTGATCGTGATCCCAGTTCAGATGGAAGAGCAAAAAAAAAAAAAGGAAGTTACTCCGAAACTTCAATCAATAAATTACCCTCGATCCCAAACTAAACTGAGTCAACTACGTAATCGAAATATCTGAATGAAAAAAGTATAAATTAGGGTTCATCCAGATACTGTTATCATGCTAACGAAGAGTAAAAGAGGATAATAAGGAGATGCCGGAGAGAGAAAAGGTACCGGAATCCGGCTACTTGAAAATTGATCGGCGAGTGAATAATTCATCTTCGTCTTCCAAATTACAGTTTTTATATGTGCTGCATCGGGCTCTCTGCTTGTTGCTGATTTCTTATTTGTCAGTGAAACTAAAAAGGAAGTGGCTCAAATGCGTTTCACCGCCGGTTCATTACTGCAAATTTGTTGCTCTGCTGGTTGGATTTTAGCTGTACACCGATATTATGCCCACTCAGACCAGTCTCAATATTTGTCACCCCTTTCTATTTTAATCTTTTCGAAGAAAATTCTACTAGGTATTATGGTTTATTTATTTTTGTTAAATATTACTGTAGTAAGAGGTAGAAATATTTAGACACGATTATTTAATTTTCATCTTCTTAAAAAGCATATGATATATTTAACGGAAAAGGGTCAAAACTATCCCTGAACTATTCGAAATAGAGCAAAAATACCCTCCGTTTATTTTTTGGCTCAAAAATACCCCTCCATTTATTTTTTGGCTCAAAAATGCCCCTCATTTTAACGGAGTGCCAAACAGGGCCAAAACTACCCCTGAACTATCCGAAATGGAGCAAAAATACCCCTCCATTTGTTTTTTGGCTCAAAAATACCCCTCACATTAATGGAGTGACACCAAGCACACCACGTGAAAAAAAATTATCACATGGTTAGTCCACGTCAGTGTCCCATTTAATACCCAACCAGCCCACTTAACCATATTCCAACTAAATAGCCATTTAATATCCGTACCCGACCCATCTTAAAAAAACCCGACCCGTCCTCATAAGTAAATGGTAAAGATAGATCCACCCTTCATTTCACTTGAACTCTCAAAAAAAAAAAAAATCGATGCAGACTAGAGATTCTGAGGGAAAAGAAAGCTCTTAGTACACGGGTTGATTTTTTCCCTAAGGGCTTTCTTTTCCCTCAGAATCCCTAGTCTGCATCGATTTTTTTTTTTTGAAAAATTCAAGTGAAATGAAGGGTGGATCTATCTTTACCATTTACTTATGAGGACGGGTCGGGTTTTTTTAAGATGGGTCGGGTACGAATATTAAATGGCTGTTAAGTTGGAATATGGTTAAGTGGGCTGGTTGAATATTAAATGGGACACTGACGTTGACTAACCATGTGACAATTTTTTTTCACGTGGCGTGCTTGGTGGCACTCCATTAATGTGAGGGGTATTTTTGAGGCCAAAAACAAATGGAGGGGTATTTTACTCCATTTCGGATAGTTCAGGGGTAGTTTTGGCCCTTTTTGGCACTCCGTTAAAATGAGGGACATTTTTGAGCCAAAAAATAAACGGAGAGGTATTTTTGAGCCAAAAAATAAACGGAGGGTATTTTTGCTCTATTTTGAATAGTTCAGGGGTAGTTTTGACCCTTTTCCGTATATTTAATTACTGTAAAATAATTTTAGAGATGTAAGTTTGAAGTTAAGTTTGATGAATTCTTTTTTGTATATGACTAAGTTCAGGAATTGAGGTAAAAATAAGAGAATTTAAAATTTTAGTTGAATTAAGTCATATGAAATATTCTTTTTGAACTTCAATATATGTATTATGTGACCTTAAGGATGAGTTGTTCGAGCATTTCCACTTTGTGTGCGCCCATATACAAGGGCACTATGAACAAGGCTATTAGCTTGCTTGAATATTACGATATGTAACAGGAAAAAAGGCTTAAATATGTCATCAGTTATAAGTTTGGCTTATTTATGTCACTGTCTTTAAAAGTGTGGTTTATTTATGTTATTGTCATTATAAAAAGGTTCATTCGTGTTATTATTTTGTAACGATAGTTTTGCAAAATTATTTTTGTCACGTGGCCTCTTATTAGAGGTCCACGTCAGTAAATTCAAATCAACCAATATTACTTAAAATCAAATTCATTAAAAAAATTCGATTCACGCAGTTAAAATAAAAAATGAACTCATTAAAATTCAAATCGATTTTTAATTTTGATTTTAAGTAATATTAGTTGATTAATATTTGGTGACGTGGACTTCTAATAAGATGTCATGTGGCAAAAATGATTTTGCAAAACCACTGTTGCAAAATAATGGCACGAATGAACCTTTTTATAATGGCAGTGGCATGAATGAGCCAAACTTTCAAAGATAGTGACATAAATAAGCCAAACTTATAACGGATAACATAGATGAGCAATTTTCAATAGTTTGATGACATATTTGGGCATTTCCCCTATGTAATAAGGGAGAAGAATCCAAAGTTTTGGTAGTCCTTAGTTGGATTGTAACTAATGCTTATCTAAATAGTTTGTCATCTTTAGTTATATTGCAATTAATGCTTATCAATTACTCTAAAAGGCTTCTTCTTCCAAATTCATGTAAAATTAGGTATTGAATCTAACTCATACCCCAAAAGTTAGTTCATGAGGGGAGGATTATTTAAGTCTATATAAGAAGACCAATTACCCATCCATTTTTTGATGTGGGATTCTTAACACTCCCCCGCATGTCCGGATCTTGTTAACTGGATCGTAGACAATATGATATGGCGGCCTAACATCGATGAACAAAGAATTAGGATGAGTCTGGCTTTAATACCATGTAAAATTAGGTGTTGGATCTAACTTACACCCCCAAAACTAGCTCATGAGGGGAGGATTGCCCAAATTTATATAAGGAGGTCAATTACCCATCCATTTTTTGATGTAGGACTCTTAACACATGTGTTTTTAACTTATTATTCTACATTGTTTTGTTTTATCCCTCTTTTATATTACCCTTGATTTAGTTCAATATTACTTCACTTGCCATCATATAATTTGATAAATAATTAAAAAAGCATTTTTGAGATAATTCTACAATGCCTTATTTTGACCCCCTCGCCCCACCTCTTTATCTTTTGCATTACATATAATGATGTTTAGTCGCTATTTTGGTAAATAAATATATGTTACTTGTGTTTATTTTATTTTAAAGTTTTTGTCAATGAAAAATAATTCAAAAACATATAATGATTCACTAAAGTTTTTGTCCATGAAAAATAATCCAAAAACATATAATAATTCACGTTACTTTACTATAAGGGAAAACATTCAATTTTTGTAGTCCTCATATGAATTTATCATGTCCATTTTACTCTAAATTAAAGTTTTAAAGACCTTGAAAGATCTCACCCATTTTGGTAAATTTAAATAATTATACTACCATTTAAAATGATATACAAAAAGTGATGAATCATTAAAAAAAAAAAGGTGATAGTGAAACCATAAAAGATCTAATTATTCAACCAAATTAAAATTAATTAAAAGTTTTGATGTTTTCTTTTATATGAAAATAATAATAAGAGAGAACACCTAATATTTTATTTTATTTTTAATCTATTTTATTCCTAATTGAAGCTTTAATAATCTTGTAAGATTTCACCCATTGATGGAACATCTACAAAAGTATTTTACTGAATCAGACTTTCAATTATTTAATTTAAATATTATCTTTATTTATAAATTAACTTTATTGACATGGTCGTACAATAATTTGTAGCATCAAATACTTTTAAATTACTTGGCTATTGTATTTCTTCAAAATAAAATGGGTTAGTCAATAAGTTTAATTGAGAAAAAAAAACACAATGAAGGTAATCCAACATAAAACAACAATCATTTTAGATTGTTAAAGACTTTAATTTTAAAAAAAAAATCATCAACAACAACATACCCAGTGTAATCCCACAAAGTGGGGTCTGGGAAGGATAAAGTGTACACAATCCATACCACTACCTCAAAAGAAGTAGAGAGGCTGTTTCCGATAGACCCCCGGCTCAGAACAAAAATAATATAAAAATACGTAATAAAAAAAGAAAAACAAGATGGAATAACAAAACGAAATAGAGAACAATAGAACAAAGATACCAACATAGTAGCACTATAAACTAATCACAAACATCACCATGATACCACGAACAAGAAACTACAAGACACCCGCAAAGTACTACGACTACTATCACGACCACAAACAAAGCAACCCTTCATACAAATCGAACACACTCTCACCTTCTAACCCTCTATCCTATTTAAGTGCATGCATTTGTTTGAAAATTAAAAGAAAGTCTAAAATATACTCTAAGAAAAATGTTGTTTTTTAACTTACAAAAACTTTTACTCTCTTTGTTTTAATTTATTTGTCTGATTTTGACTTAGCTCGAAATTTAAAAACGTAACGAAGATTTTTAAATTTTATAGTCTTTAACTGAAGATATATGTGGAAAGGACCAAAATATCTTTTAATCTTATGGTTTTAAACACGTCATATGAAAAGTTGAAATCAAGGAGTTTCAAAAAAAGAAAGAGATATTCTTTTTTAAATGAACTAAAAAAGAAATAAAACAAAAAACAAAAGTAGCAAAAAAATAGAAAAAAAATTACAAATATAAATATTAGTGGAGTTTGGACTCGAGCTTAGCACGGGCCAAATGGCACTTTAAAAAAGTTTTTGATAGTTTAGACTACAGTGAAAGTTACGTGATCTTTTTTATTATAAGAATTAATTCGATAAGTTTCTACATATTGATTATAAGTTTGATGATCATCTATGTAATTGACTGTTATGTAGAATATTTTCTCTAAAATTATTTTTAGTGGCTTCAAGACATGGGTTATGAGTTAGTGGGTATTGGGTGAAACATGGATTATTAAAAAAAAAAAAATTAAAAAAGGAAAAAGACTCGTCTGTTAAGTTTTAAACTTTTTTATGACATTTAGTTAGTTTGAAACAATTTGTAGAGTCGATGACAATATTGTTCAAAAAAAATCATAAGTGACTTTAGTGGGATATTTATAATAGTTGAGTGACAATTTGAGGAATTTACTCCCAGTTCGTCCATCATTGCAGTTTCTTTGCCCCATTTTTGTTGTTGTCGAGTATTTATGGTGTACTTCGGATATGGGAAAATATAGGGAAAGTGAGGCAACTTATAAATTAGATACATGTTATGAAAGAAATGGATGTTAGTTGGTTAAAGATTTAAAATAAATCTCTTCCATCTGTTAGTTTCAACCTGTTATTTTTGTTACGCAGATCTATAAACATCTCGCAGCTGAGGTCTATTACTTTGCCATAGGGTAAGTTATAATGAATTCTACAAAGGTCTATTACTTTGCCATAGGGTAAGTTATAATGAATTCTACAAGTAAAGCTAAGGAGCAAATTAACATAACACTTCAAGAACATCCACAATACAAATTTATTATAGCAGAATTGTAAAGTATGAGAGTTAAAATCTATGGGCCTGCCAAAGAACTTATATGTAGTTGAGTGCATTTAGCACCTAGATCAGTTTTATTTTCATTCACCTATAGCTTTAAGTATTCAACATTTACTGGGGTTTTGAATGTTATTATCAATACAAATTTATTGTGGCTTTATATTTCATTCTGGCAAACAAGTAAGCTATACATAAACAACCATTCATGTATATTTTTGTGGTCATGATTTATGTGACATTTAACTGCAATAGAGATATGTGGTAAATTGTCAAGAATAGTATTAAGAAGAGCCACATTTCTTAAATTATAGATAACTATGAAATCATGAAGTGTTGCTCCTGGCGAAAATATGCGTGAACAATAATACGTTATATTGATGAAGATTTAGCATTTGGTAATTCAGTAAACTCTTAACTTGAATGAAACGTCACAAAGAAAAAATGTTCAATATTCATTAAAATAGGTGACTTTAACCTATTTTAATTTCACTCAACTTTTTATCTTCGTTCAGATCTCCATTATTCTCATTATTTAGCTACTTATTCTATTGCTTCTACGGAGTACAAGCTTTAAAATCTGTTAGATTTCAATAACTGTAGGAAGAAGAGGATATCTGTGATAGTGCGAAATGAAATGTAGGGATCTTTCTCCTTAAATAATGCTCTTCATTATTTAAGATGGTATATCTCATGTTATTTTAATTCGCATTTCTCACCCATTGATGATTTGATGTATATGTAATTACATATGTAACTAGCTTAGCATATTTCTTGAACGTACAGATATGAAAAGTATGCTGGCCTTTACTATATACAAAAAAAATTCAAATAGCTTGCTTGAATTTTAAATATAAGCAGTACTTAACTAGAAGATAAGATAAAAACATATACTTAGATATATCTATGTAAATGTGTTATTCAATTTTTTTAAAACCTATACAGCTTTTTCGAAATTTATCACTTAAATTAGATAAAAAGATTAGCTGAAGTTTCATTTAATCTTTTATTCTCATTTTACAGATCTATAAATACTCTATGGAATTAGTCAAGGTGTGCACATGCTGGCCTGAATACCACGGTTATCAAAAAATAAAAATCTCGGAGCTAAAGTTTATTAATTTTCCAGAGGGTAAGGTTCAATGGGTTCTGCAAATCAACATGTGTTGTGGCGCAATGGTGGGACTGATTCACCCTTAATCAGAGGTCTCAGGTTCGAGCCCTGGGTATGGAGAAAATTTTGTTGGGATCGCCACCCCCAGAATGGGCCCTGCAGTACGCGATCCGGATTAGTCGGGGCTCCAATGTAGGAACCGAACACCGGGTGAAAAATTAAAAAAAAAGGGTTCTGCAAACTTAAGAGCACATTATGAGCACACTTACAAGAGCATCCAAGATACAAAATTGTTGTAGCATAATGCAGAAGTTAAATTATCATTGCTTTCGAATGTTATGTTGTGTGTAAACTTTATTTTAATTTGTAATTTAGCATTAGTAATCAAATTTTCGCTCAAAAATAAAGCATTTTGTTCGGTTATTTAGAATTATTGACTGACCTAATGATATGAGATTTTTATTACAATTTCATGCCCATTTGTATGGGATTAATTAGTTTAAGGGGATAATTACCTTCGAGTACCGTCCCATCTTAACGTTCTTATGAAATATAATTAAATCTTATTGTTTGAAATGATGACTCTGAATATTGTTAAATTCATAAGGACATTTTTGAAAAGAATTTCTTATCTTTCAGTACTTAGGTGAGAACAAAAAGAAAAAAAAAATACTTTTTGAGAATCATTCTATTCTGTCATAGTCAAATTTTAGATGACAGTTTCAATTTATTTCTATCACTAAAATTCGAATACACACGTTATTTGCTCGGATTTACACTTAAGAGGATAAGTGCTCCTTTTGAAAGTCGTGTATTATTTCATCCATGTAATATGAGCGATCTCAAAAGAGTTAATTCACTATTCACAATGCTTTACTGTTAATTTACTAATAACTTAGTGTTTTGTTGTTGGTACTACAATGCTGGAATTTTATTTATTATGCACGATAGTTATTTAACAGCTAGAGATGATGTATTATGCCAAAAAATTTGAACTTAGGTTGTACTAAATTTTAGGAGTGGTATTATTTCAGATAAAATACACATAATTTAAAAAATGACAATGTAAAAATTCATAAGTAATTTTATGGATTCATGAACAAATTCTAAATGTTATTGCACATAACACAAAATTTTACTGTGATATAAGATGGAAGAAATTTAATATGATCAAGCAAAAGAAAGTAATGATTTTTTATAATTTTTATTCTCGAACATTTTTCGCACATTGCAGTGGTAATATACTAGTTGAAATTAAAAGAGAGCAAATGGTGATCTGGAAAGGGAACAAAAGGAAAAAAAAAGTGATGACACATAATTACCAACTTTTCTCAGAAGCATTAACCAAAAAGCTTATCGATTTGGGTTGAAAGAATTGACTATATAGAGCACGTAAGTGTAACCGATAGAATAGGAATGAGTTGAAGAAGAAATGAAAGTAAATCTGAAGGTGCATGGTTACAAGTAACAGACATAACTTTGAAGAGTTACAATTATGTATATAGTTAATGAGGTGATTCTTGATTTCTTGAGGTGTTTCAGTTGGGAGTAAACGTGAATTTTCAGATTTTAGGTTTAATGCTTGTTAATTCAATTAATTAGTATAGTATAGAGAAATGGATGGAAAAATGTCAAAAAAAGGAGAAAAAAAATAAATGGAAATGGAGGTCATTGAGAGGTGCACATCACCTCTTCATTCTCCTTTATTATTATATATTGATTGATTGATTGGAAAACAAAATATCTTTCCAGCATTTAATGTCTAAATTTAGAGACAATAGCTTAATTATTTAAATATGAATTAAGATTCAAATTTCTTAATTTTAACTTAAATAAAAGAATAATATAAATTTGATTATATGTATAATCTCTATTACTTTTTTTTTTAAGATATTAATTTTAAAATTAAATTATTATTAATTATAATAAAATAATATTTTTTTTAGACGGACTAAAAAAAAAAGTGTGTGCCTAAAATAAACTAAGAGGAGTACCTATCATATAATGTGAGTTGCGACTCCCTTTTGGACCGCTTTGGACCCGGATCCGAGTGCTTTAAGATTTGGGTCTTTCTGCAAACCCACCTTGCTGTTCCCTGCCATCTTCGATTCTCCACCTTCCTCCTTCCCACTCATTTCACTCTCCGACTACTGACATGGACCCGCCGCCGCCCCGGAACCCTAACACCGCCGTTGCGTCCGATGAACCTCATCCCTCAAACTCAGACGAAGTTTCAACCTCAACTCCTCAGAGTTCCATGAAACCTCCACCTCCAAAATTTCTTAGCAAGCCGGACTCAGATTCATCGCAATCAGAACCGGTGATTTCTCAAAGCGGTGCAGAGCCACCTGCTGAAAGTGCTAATGCTCAAGATAACTCCAGCTCGAGCTCTGTGTCCCAAAGTAAAGACACTAATGAAGACAAAAACAAGAAGCAAGACCGAAGATCGAGTGCTTCAGTTCCTTACACGATTCCAACATGGAGTGGCCGCCCCTGTCATCAGTTTTACCTTGAAGTGCTTAAAGATGGCTCCATCATTGATAAATTTGACGTGTATGTTTCTGCAAATTCCAATGCAATTGAAGTTTATTGTGTCTTCAAGTTTTAAGTTTTAGGAATATATTGGCTAGACAAAATAAATAGTGTCCTTGATTAACACATTTGGGGATTTTTTGAGAAGTATTTATTTATTTTTGGTGCAATTGCCTAGTGTTTAGTTTATTGGTTTGAAATTGGCTGTTGTATAAATTGTATCTCTTGCTAGAAACTACTTGTAAGGGTTAATGAGGTTTCTAGTGCTATCTTATAGTGCTAGTTATCTACAAGTGAGCTTTTACAAGTTAAATTTACCTAGTTATAACGATCCGTATGGGTTTACGTAGCTTTCTTATGGAGGGGAAGGCTCATTTGCATTGTCTCTGAAATTATGAAAGGCTTCATTTTCTTGTTTCAATTGCTAGGTTCTTATTTTATTTAATGGAATCTTATCATCTCTTACTGTTATCCAGGCACAAGAAGGGGGCGTACATGTTCGGGCGTGTTGATCTTTGTGATTTTGTCCTTGAACACCCGACCATCTCTCGCTTTCATGCTGGTAATGCTTCTTCATTATACAATTCTACTAGTGGTATATATGGGACCAACTTTATTCTACTAGCCTTTTGTTTCCTTATATTGTTGAACGCAATTCATTTGCGAGTATTTGTTCTTTTTTTTTCTTTTCTAAAGATTTTTGATTGGCATTGATTATGTAACCATCATCTCTTCGCAGTTTTGCAGTTCAGGGGAAACGGAAGTTCTTATGTTTATGACCTTGATAGTACACACGGGACATTTGTAAATAAAAATGAGGTACTTTGACATATCATTTTAAACCTATCCGTTACTCCAGTTAACTCAGAATATATTACAGCCGAGGAGGTTCAAATAATCAATCGCATGCCTTCAGCTTACCCGTCATTCCTTTATATAGTTGTCTGCTCTATCTTCTGCAGTTATAGTTTTTAGCCTCTTAGAGAACTTTCCCAACTCTTCTTTTGTTCATCGCGTGTCCTTATCAATTGTAATAAAATTAGATGAAAGCGGGGAGAACTTTGTAAGCTAACTTGGTGTAAACAACCTGCCCATAATTGTAACTACTATATTATTTTTCTTTCAGCACTTACATGTTACTGTCAAGATTCTAATTTCCACCCTTGTCAGTTGTTATGGTGCGATTTCATTTTTTAAATCAGTCAAGAACATATATACTAATTGCTTGCCCATTTGCAAATTATTAGGTGAAGAAGAGAGTTTTTGTGGAGCTGCATGTTGGTGATGTCCTTCGATTTGGACAGTAAGTCATTAACTCCAGCTTGCTGACTCTCCTATCTATATGATATGATTTTAGTAAAGATCATGTATGATTACATTCATAATTGGTGGTTGCCTCATTCTGATAGTATGATCCTATAGTTCCAATGAGAGCCCTTTTATGGTTTTTTTTTAAAGTATAAAATTTCATCATTCAGAATGAAAGGATATGGTACAATTTAATAAGGCGATGAATGTTGGGCCTCTAGGATGCAGCATTTTCAAAAGTGTCCTAGAAGTACAAACGTTAAGATGGAGGCGCAATCATGTAAAATTGAAAGGACAAGTTATATGGTACAATTTAATAAGGCGATGAATGTTGGGCCTCTAGGATGCAGCATTTTCACAAGAAGAGTGTCCTAGAAGTACAAACGTTAAGATGGAGGCGCAATCATGTAAAATTGCACAAGATTAAAAATGATCATGCTCGGAAGGAGATGGAAAAAGCATGCACTGAGGATAAAATGAAAGAAGTCCGTCTTAGATGGTTTGAGCATGTCTTATGTAGATTTGGTCAATAGGTTTGACTATACAATAATTGATGGTGCTGAAGGGGTACAAGGTAGACCGTGTGATCAGGAGAGTAGAAGGTAGACCAAAATTGCATGGAGCGAGGTTGTTTCAAAAGACCTACAATATCTCGGCTTCAATGTGCACGAAACTAAGAAAAGAGCACAATGGTAGCAAAATATCTACATAGGTGGTACAAGCTAGTTGGTTATGTTTTGGTTGTTCTTATATACTTACAGGAGTTTGTGTAGTCAGGCATGCAACATGTACATCTTTAGCAGTGGAGCACAACATTTCCCTTATATGGTGTCTCCAGCTGATAGTTGCCTAAGCTTCTGCCTAATATCAGTGATGGGTAGTGAAGGGGGAATCTGCTATAAGATTTACTTTGATAAGGGTGTGAACCCCTTTGTCTATAATATTCCGGACTGGCCATGTCTATGTTTTAACATAGATCCTTCATTATATATAAAAAATGTTTTTAACATAGATCCCTGATGGAAGAGCCTTGCACTATGTGGCCCTCCGGTCTATTGGCACAGTGCCAGTCACCAGCTCACCATGTTACCAGAGCATCTAAGAGACTTATGTGTGTTAAAAACACATCCTACCTGCAAGTGTATTTTTGCCTTGGGTGCCAGAAAACAAGGCCACTCTGAATATTTCTTTCTCCATAATTTGAATTATTTAAGGTAGGAATGTTATGAAGTAGAGGGACGTCACAGTTAGGCCTCCCAGCCATAAGATTGACTGCCAGTCTTATTTCTAAATGGATGATACCACCATTGCTAAATGAAAATGTTTTTTATACATTCTTAGCCGATCTCTGTGGTGTTATAATGTTTTGGCGTTTTTCTGATGTTCTTCACTTTCTACAGATCGTCACGGTTATACATATTTCAAGGACCAACTGACCTGATGCCGCCGGTATGACAGTTCTGCTATTGCAATTCCCTAAATACCACTAATTTCTTTTTTGAATGGCAACTGAAATGATATTGACTCCTATATATTCTCTATCTATGTCACTCCAGATGTTCTTTGGATACAAGCTATTTAATGCCCCTGCTCGGATAATTATTCTTATTTAAAAGTAAAAAAATAAAGTTATTTTCATTTCCTTTCTCTTTATCTCAAACATTTTATACAGTTACTCCCGCTTGTCTTGCCAATGCAATATAGCATTATTTGTCAAAAACCTTTTGGGATTGATTAACAAAACAAATGACACATACTTAACAAGTTGAAGGCAAAAATTATATAAGCAGAACACTTCCATTAGAATTAACTAGTTTCAAAAGGATAATTTGTTTTTATGTTGTAGGAAGCTGACCTGAAGAGGGTAAAACAAGCGAAGATCCGGGAAGAGATGCATGACATGGAAGCGTCACTTCTCCGTGCAAAACTGGAAGCATCCCGTGCAGATGGGATCTCATGGGGAATGCGTGATGATGCTATCGAGGAGAACGAGGTTAGTTTATATCTCATTTTCCTTAGGGTATTTGGCGGATGAGGCATTGCTTTTCGGATAATAGTTATTAGAGTTATTCTAGGATATGTTCACCTACACATATCAACAAATTTCCCACCGACAAGGCTTTTATTGTTAAATTTTCTCTGTTTTTTCAGAATGTTCCCTCTCTGTGGATTGTTGACAGCTTTAGATCTCTGCAATGGTGCAGAGCCCAATTCCTAAATATTCTTTTTTCTTGAATGAAATTGTTTATGTATTAAAGATATTTATCAGCACCTCTGACAATGTTAATATACGTAGTCAACTCCATAATAAGTGATACTGTCAAGGAATGAAGGAGTCACTGGGTTGTGCAAGTAGCTTACTGCTTTGGTTGCTTTCACCTGTTACAGATGAAAAATACTCTTTGTCTGAGCATTGGTCCTCCCTTGCACACTGCACAGTCATTCTTTCCTGCTATTATTCATTCAATATTTTAAATTCTTATAGCATGTGATGGAATCCTAATAGAGTGCTATCATAATTGCTTTTTGATGCTAGGATGAAGTTGACGAAATAACTTGGCAAACTTACAAGGGACAACTTACAGAGAAGCAAGAAAAAACCCGAGAAAAAGTTCTGAAAAGACTTGAAAAGGTAGCAGTTTACTTAATTTTTCTATCTTACTGTTTCTTGAGGAAAGGTAACCCTTTGCAAATGTATGTGCTTCTTATTGTAACTCCTTTTGATTTTAGATTGCTCATATGAAGAAAGAGATAGATGCTATTCGGGCTAAGGATATTTCTCAAGGTGGATTGACACAGGGACAGCAAACTCAAATTGCTCGTAATGAACAGAGGATCTCACAGGTTGATAGTTCCTTCGCATATCTCTTTATGCCCTTAGTACTCAATTTAGATTTTTTCTTTTGTTCTCTTCGGTGATGAATATCACATGTTCATTAAAATCCTTTTTTATAAGGACTTTTAATACGATGTACACAGAATGTTTTTGGCTAGCAATTTCTGAGGGTAGCCAGGTCACTTCCTTTAATCATGTGCTGAAAATTTTATCAGATAATGGAAGAGCTTGAAAACTTGGAAGAGACTTTAAATGAGAGTATACGTGAAAGTCTTGGTGCACGTGCTGGAAGGACATCCCGTGGAAAGAAAAAGGAGCCTGAAGAAGAAGAGTTTTCGAGGTTAGTACGTAATTTGCGGATTTTCAATTATTTAGACAAACTTATTTGTTTGGTTGATGCTTTATGCAGTACGTGTTTCTTTGAAATGATCTTAGTAAGGTTAGATTTAGTATCACACTTGGGATTTTTGTGATTTTGATTTAGTGAGTGGAGCTCATTGACAACATGGGGTTAGTACGTAACTTGCAGATCCTCAATAATTTCAACAAATTTCATTGTGTGGTAGACGCTTTATGCAGTATGTGTTGCTTGAAACTGTCTAAATAGGGTTGGATGTAGTACTATACTTGGGAGTGTCATTAGTGAGTAGAGCTAGTGCACTGACAAGGTCAATTTAAATTTCTTACCACACAGTGAGGAGGATGAGTTCTATGATCGCACACAAAAGCCATCGAAGAGAAAAACTGGCGAAAATCAATCAATTGAGACAGCTGATTCTCTTCTTGATAAGAAGGATGCCATTGCCAGGGAGATGGAAGACAAGAGAACATCATTTCTTGATGAAAAGGATGGTGCAGGTCAGGGAAGTGAGGTTGAAGCTGGAGATGAACTGGATGCTTACATGTCTGGGCTTTCATCTCAGCTAGGTGTGTCATTCTTTTTGCGAATGAACTCCAAATTTGTCTTGAATGTTAATGTCTTATCTCCTTGGAGGTAACGTTCGGGGTTTTCTTTTATGATACTATAAATTTGAGATTTCAGTTAAATCTGAGAAAGCTTTGGAGAGTCTTGTGGCATCTTTCTCACACTAGTCTTTTTCTTTGTTTGTTCTGTTCATAGTGGGAGCATATCTAATGATTGATACTATTATATTGTTGATAAGTTGTTGCCATTGATTTTTCTACGTACATACAGATATGGTCTAAGTTGCGCGGGCTCTTCACTTTCGATGCCGTACCCTTGTCAGATTCTCCAAAAATACACTACATTTGGAGAATCCGACGCGCACCCGTTGACATTTTTTAAGAGTCCGAGCAACATAGGATATGGTTGCCCGTAGTATGATTGAGCATTTATCTAAAAGAAATTCATCGGGTAGTATTGTTCAGTTGTCAACATGCATATCTGCTGAATGGTGTAGCTGAATCCTTCCCCACCAGTAACACTTACATATTTATGTGTATGAGCATTCAATTAAGCAAAGAATCATTTTTGACAGTGGAAGAATGGGAATCCCATGAATTGTATTCGAACTCCTTTATTGAGTAGATGTTCGACAGAATTTAGCATGTGCTTCTTGTTAAGGCTTTTACTTTTTTGTTCTGATGCCAGCTCTTGAGAAGAAGGAAAAGCTTCACAAGGAACTCTCCACTCTCCAAACTGAGTTAGACAGGGTACTTTACTTGCTAAAGATTGCCGATCCTACTGGTGAGGCTGCTAAAAAGAGAGAGCTGAAAGTACAAGAACCAAAGACCAGTTTGACCAAAACTGTCGCAACTGATGCCCAGCAGCAGCCTCCACCCGAGAAGAACAAAAAAGACAGAGCACATAAGGACTTAATGGAGAAACAGGATACTATTGATGCAAATTCTACGTCCAGTCAAGAAACGAAGAAGGAAATTGTGGCTGATGCAGCTGATGGTAAAAATGTTGTGTACACTGTTAGTAAGCCCCAATGGCTTGGTGCTGTAGAGGAAAAACAAAAACAAAAACAAGAGACAGTTATTGAGCAACAAACAGAACTTCAAGAAAATGATCAATTTGTTGACTACAAAGACAGGAAGAAAGTTTTGGTAAAACCAGATGTTACACAGTCGACTGCTGACTCTGGAATTGAAAGTGCAGCTCCTGGACTAATAATAAGGAAGCGAAAGCAAGTTGTAAAGTCTGATGCCACTGAACTTGAAGATTCTCAACAATCCTCTGGAGCTGATATGCAAGCGGAAGATGCGGTGGCTCTGCTGTTGAAACATTCTCAAAGATACCATAGTACTGATGATGAAGTGGGGTATAGTGGACATGATGTATCACATGAAAGTCAAACCAGGAAGGAAAAGAAAAAGCAGAAGAAGGTTCTTGGTCCAGAGAGACCATCATATCTGAAGAGTGAGAAGGACTACGATTCTTGGGTTCCTCCTGAAGGTAAACCACCTTTTTGGTTCATGATTATCTTAGTTGCTTACTAATGGATGTTCAGTTTTTTTGATAATTTTGCTCGTCTTTGTAAATCTTTTACCAGGGCAATCAGGTGATGGACGCACCTCACTGAATGATCGTCTTGGTTACTGAATGGATGAGACATCAAATGTTTGACACATAACGGTGGGATTGGGTAGCTCGACTTAAAGCCTGCTGATGGATCATGTAATTAAATAGCATTTACAGCTTGGTTCGGGATCTCATCTTGCAAAAATCCTTGACAGGGACGTCTGAGGGAGGACAGCAGAGGGGTCCACATCTGTGATGTTTTATGCTTGGCTGAAACTCCAATCTTGATATTATGGGTGGTATAATTCCATGAAAGACTGTTCTTTGTGAGTAGAAAATAAGTAGAAATGGGGAAGGTACAAGAGCTGGATTTCTATCCCCTTCTCCAGCTCTTGTACCTTCTGTTGAGAACCAAGAACCTGACACCTTCCTGATTTAGAATTGTATATACAGATTGACCCGGAAAGGATAGAGATAATGAGAAGATGTGCTTGTAATGCAATGCTCTGTGACCTCTCCAAAAGGCGTATAAGCGATTTTGTGTACCATGATTCGAGTCTTTTTTTGTTTGTTTGTATAAACAGTATTCGGCAACCACTGATCGATTAATCAAGATTTCGTTGCATAAGGCCCATTAAAGGGGGAACAACTCTCTATCAGGAGTTCAGGACTTTCTCTATTCTCAACCCAAAACCTCTGATTAAGAGTGAGAGATTCAATGTATTTTGCCATGTGTACAAGAAAATTACTATGCTTTTCTTTAAGGAATGAACTTCAACATTTGAATACTGAAGCAATTCTGGATTTGAGCAAAAATATGATTTTGATAATATTTAATTTTGTGTATGATAGAAAAAAACGTGAAATTGTACTTTTCTCAAGGCACGGACTTTTAACATTTGAATGCTTAGTACCTCAAAGTTAGACACCTTTGGGAGAAAATAATCCTGCAGAACTTTTTCAACTGGAATGCTTATAGCACAAACTCAAAGTTGACAATAATCCCTGCTGCAGAGTTCCAGAGGGCCAAAATGTCTCATACAAGAATGCACGTAACAACTTCAAATACAGGCAAAGTGAAGCTGTTATGAATGAAAATGACCAAAAGGCCAAGGCTCATGAGGGAACATTTGGAAACTTAGCTAATTACATTTGGGACCCGGGTTAGAAGGAGCATGTTTATATATATTACAGGAAACATTCTACTAGGGTTTATGCTAAGACTTATGTTGTTTTCTTTTTCATTAGCTATTTTGTGATAGCACTCTGGAATTTCCCTTTGCTATTTTCTTTTTTGGTTACGTTGATGAATGATTTGCTTGTAAGTTCCATTATTGATCAATCCAAAGCTTTAATTTGTTACATTGGTGCTTTCATTGATCCTACTCGATGCCTCTTTGTCCTTTTATCATGCTCGATGCTCAGTTCACGACCCTCTTGGAATCGGTGAAGGCCCTGCAAGACTCCGTGAAGGTGATGCAAGAGAGTCACTTATGTATGGTCTCTTCCATTTGCCACAGAAGCACACTTAAAACACTGAACCAAGGATCATTGTATTACTGATACATTGTAATTTTACTAAGCAACACTCCAGTATAAATTATATATGGGTATCCCAGAAACCTTAAGTTTCATATGGAAAATTCCAGTATAAATCAGCCGGCCTGGCTACTTAGGTGGCCGCGGGCAGTTAATAGAGTCAAAAAATTCAGTATGCGACATTCTCTCTGTTGCTCTCCATTCATTATTTCATTTTGTTGCTGTAACAACTAGTCTTGAATAGAAACATTGCTTTAATATCAAAAGCCATTCAGATATTGGCGAGGAATACCAAATTGGCCTCTGGATTAAATGACTTAAAATACATGTTAATTCTTACACAGAAAAAGGGGCACACCAATAACTAGAAGCACTTAAGATATAATCATAATAAAATAAGTAACATAAAAAGCTGCATAATTATAACCATGCTATATAGTACTTGTAGCTAGCACAATCTTCTTCTATATAATTGAGGCCTAATAATTTGATCATTTAATAGCTAGCTAATACGCCACTTGAACCAAATGTTGATCTAATTAATAGATCAATTTGACAGAAGTTGAGTAATGGATGACTATATATGTAGATCATGGGCACTTGGGGCCACCTCTCTTGGTCTTCCAGTTATTGTAGCAAGGGCAAGTTTGCTTATTGCCATAGGTACCAGCAGGAACACACAGGCACTTTGCACAACATTTCTGGCAGAAAAACATGCACGGCTTCTTGTATGATGTCTTTGAGCACCGATACGTGCATTTCGGTTGACAATCTGTAAAACCAAAATAACACAAAGAAAGTTAATAGAGCCTACAGTTGAGTTCCTTCGTCGAAAAATTATAAGGTATAATTTTGTTCAGTAGTAGGTTAGTAAAGAGCAAATCCAGATGTGACATTCTTTCATTTCTTCTGAATGTGACACCGCGTGTAATTTTAGCTCTTGTAGAGTGTTATTTGTTTTAGATGATCTGATAGTGTACATTTTTCTCCGTATATATAAAAACTTGAAATTAGTAACTAAGCATATGTCATGTTGAAGTGAGTGTCCATTTATACCTTGAGGATGGAGGCTTCCCTGACTAACACCATACTGCAAAACACCACATTTTAAATTTAGTTGATTAGCCATGGAAATTAATTAATTATCTAAGAAGTACATAAATCACAATGTAGTAGAACAAAATGGATCTTACCAGTTGGTTATTTCTCTGCTGTTGCTGCTGCTCATCAAGCATTACTTTGGCCCTGGAAACCTGACCACACAACCACACACATTATTTAATATATTTTCAGCAATACGTATATAAATATATAATTCGAGTCGAAGACAACAGGGGATGCACAAAATATTTGGGCTCACCTGATTTTGGGTCAGAAAAACCACCAAAAGAACAAATAAGACAATGCTCATTTTCCCAGCCATCGCAGTAATTTGTTTGAAGCAAATAGAATATTTTGAAAGATCTAAGAGAGGAAGTGAATTGTGTAGAACTTTGAATGAATTGAGTTCTATTTATAGAGAGGGACTTCGCAAGTGATTAAGCACTTTAGCCCAATACTTGCTGTTGTCACACTCCAACAGTATCCCCTACACTTGGTCCAAAAATGTATTCTTTTTCATTTTATTTTATATTTTGGTGAATTTGATAAAATTTTAAAAACAAAGAAAAACTAATAAGCACGTTCGAAAATGTAATGGGATCGAGTCCATTCATAAAGGCCTCTAGTTAGACTATTAGTCCATTAGTTTGTCCTTTATTCGTATCCTAAATAAGTAGATAGTCGTTTGATGCAGTGGCGGAGCTACTCTTTCTCCAGGGGTTCATCCGAACCCCCTTCGGCGGAAAATTATGCTACTTATACATGGTTAAAATTAGATTTTATGTATATATAATAGATGTTGAACCCCCTTCGGTTAGTTCGTACGTCTACTTCTGAACCCCCTTATTGAAAACCCTGGCTCCGCCACTGGTTTGATGCGTAGGATAAGGTAAGATATATCAAGATTAAACTTGAAATAAAATGTATTTCGTGTTTGGTTGACGACGTCTTGACGATATAAATTTATCTATTCTAAGATAAATTTATACTGTCAACCAAACATACTAGTATAAATTTTACCTCAAACTTAATCTCTGGATATTCCACCTTATCCCATCAAACTTGAGATTAGGTGGAATAAAATAATCTCATAATTATAATCATGATATAATTTAGTCACGAACTAAATGACCTCTTAAAAGTCTTAAAGTTGGGTACCAAAATTGTCCTCATTATCAACAATTAATTAGAAGATGTAAAAGCTCACATGTCTTTTTTATATTTTTTTCTCCTCTTAAAAAAGTGAACTTTTGCATGAAGTGCCCCCAAAAGGTCATGCCATTAATAGTAATTGTTTAATTAATTTCCAATTATAGAATTGTATTAAACAAATTAAGAAGAAACATGCAATTAATATAAATTGAAAAGAGTATCTGTAGTGTATATGTGAAAGATACTTCTCAACTTGATCATTCAATTCTTAGTTCCAAGTAGTCAGAAATGGGAGGGTCATTAATTCATTATTGTCTTTTTCAATCTTACAATGCACATGGCTCTGTTTTTCATTTATTTGGGATTAAATAAGAAGAAAAGTCGAAAACTGAAAAAGTTTCTCCAAATAGTGATGCAAAATGAAAAGGAGAAGGACAAAAAGATAGAGAACACAAAACTGCTACATTTTGGATTAAATAGGTGACAAACATCGTTTAGGTATGTTCTGTAAGAAAAAAAATGTTTTTCGGAAAATATTTTCTTGAAAAATAAGTTGATCAGTCACTTATTTAATAGTAATAGGTAAGTAAGCAAGCAAAAGAATATTATTTCAAGAACATTTATATGTAATCTAGTAAAATACTGCATGGTGGGATAAGCTAAGGTGGGGAGTGGGGTTTGCGGTTGATGGGTGGTGGGGATTGGTTGGGTGAGAAATAGATAATCAACTTGAAATGTCACTTATATAACTTGTTTTTTCCTACTATAGTTAGGAATCGAAAATCATTGTCCTCATTTTTAAGGAACTTATTTTTCTAAAAAAAATATTTTTCAAAACCTTTTGACTAACTAATGACAATATGAGATAATTGAAAAACATTTTTCACTCCGAACTCACCCTTAATCACAACTCGCCTACACTATTTAATCCTTTGAGTAAGTAAAGTATTTGACCAATACAAAGTTTAAAATGAAATCAAAATAAGTCACATACATTTTTGTTGTTATAAATTAACTCGTTAAAGATAAAAAAAAAAAATTTAAAATAAAATTATTCATTCTTTTTTTAAAGAGACTAAAAAAAAGTGTCGCAAACCGAAAAGAGTATTATTTTCCGGCAGCGAGTGAGGTATACTCGCTAACTTCACCAAGCATTCAATCAACTGCACTTCAATTTTATAATAATGTGAGTAATACATTAACTCTATTCAAGTACATTTGATAGGCTTTAGACATGAATTTGAAGTTTGATAATAAAATATTTGGACATTGGAGTTGTAGGTTGACAAGTATTTTACTTAAAAAAATATTGATGCTTTGTAATCGAAAGTCTTTTTACTTAAAAAATTCGTCATAGTAAATTGACTATAATGTAAAAATTGAAAAATTCGTCATAGTAAATTTTTCAAACTTGAAAAACTCAACTCCAAATTATAGTAAAAATTGACTATAATGTACAACCAAATAATTTTTTGAAAAAGATTTATGTATCCAAACGGGCCTGTTTAAATACCATTCGCCATTCCGTGTATTTATCATCAACACAGCACTTTTATGTCAATTTCGATATTTTCTAATTTCTCCTCTCAACATAGGGTCATTTGCACTTTTACTCCTCTTGATATTTAATTTTTGTCCTTCAAGACAAATATTTTTTTTGCGGAATATAATTATTTACAAGTTATGTTTCAAGTCTTTAAATAACTTTTACCTTGCTGGGCATAAGTTTTATTGTTAAGACAAAAATTAAAGAGCAGTCCATTTGAAGTAAAAATTAAAGCTCAATCCATTTAAAAGACCAAATCGTGCAATTAAATGCTAAAAATATGGTAACTTTCACAAGGCAGTCTGTTTTGACATCGTCATATATCATATATCCACTTTTTTATCTGAAGTTACATACGAATGAAGTGCAAGCATTTCAGTCTGAAATTCATGCGAAAATGGTTGAAGTTTAGTCATTTTTATCTGGTTTAGCTAGTTTACTTGAACTTTAGCCACGTGCGCCTAAACTTAGAGAGAATGACTAAACTTCGAAGTTCAAGCATGAATGTAGCAGAAGAGTGACAAAAATGGCTGAACTTCAGCCATATGTATTTGAACTTCAGCTATATGATATTACGTTAAAATCTTTAAAAAAAAATACTCCTAATACACAAGCAATTTTTTAAAAAAGCGGGTACAAATTAAATAGCGATGCGAAAATGAAGTATCAGTGCATATATATATCTGCTCCAAAATATTGTATCTACAGAAAAGCAACACCAATTGTCATAGAAAGAGTCCAGACAAGTACTAAATAATTTAGAGGAAACAAGTGGGGGGTGAGGAAGTTATCTACAATCTCACAGCAGCCATGTGCAAATGAAAGCAATGAAAGTGATAGGATACCACTTTTGCATGTGCTTTCACATGCCCTTTTTAGAGGTACATATTTCCAGCTTTCAATTTTGTTTTAATTTGCCCACTACCAACAACAGAAAAAATGTACAGCAACTTACAAAATATAAATGGACTTCAACAATATATCCAACTAACTAATAAAGTGCCTGACTTACAAAGTCATGTATATTATATCTACTGATTAATTTGAATGGCTACTGTTCTTTACACTTTATGCTACTTTTCGTCTTCTGTCTTCTCTTTTTTCTTGATGGTTGGAGCTTTATGACGCGGAGCAGATTTAAGATTTGAACTTAATAGATTTAATCTTAAAAGTTCTTAACATTGAATTCATAATGCCTTTGAAATTATAAGTTCAGCATGTAATATAGTAATGTTTCGTGTCAAAAATACCGCGAGCAATGTTGCACATTGTAGCTCAAAAAATGCTACACCCCCCACTGTTTTAAGGCGACCTTCTTATCAGTCTCCATTTTCCTCTACTTTCAAGCTGTGGAAACAGACTCTTGCAAAAATATGAGATAAGGTTGCGTACAACAAACCCTAGTGGTTCGGCCCTTCTCCAGACCTCGTGCATAGCGGGAGTTTTAGTACACCGGACTGCCTTTTTTACTAGCTTAGCCCGTGATACATTTTTTTAGTCATTCCAAGTTCAATAATTCTGTGGAAGTTTCGCATTTTTCTCTTTTAACTGGGGTAGAGGGTGGGTCCGGGATGGGAGTAATTGGTTGTATTCATAGAACAAAAGAGAAAGTTCCAGTTTTATAAGCTTGTGCAAGTACAATTCCTGCAGGCTATTAACAAGTAAGCATTTGTAGATTACACCACCGACGAAGATGTGATGGAATGATTGAAATTTCTCTATCTTCTACCAAATGTTTCAAGTTCAAATCTTGAAAACAAATAAAAAAAATTGATATTATGAAACAATACGTAACAACCATCCCAACAGTGTACGACAGTGTGTAAAGAAAGGGAGTTTGTCTTGATTGTTTATGAACTCTCACTGGCACTGAATCACATTGCAACATTGATTACATAAATGCAAGTTCAAAATAACTCTTAGATAAAAGAGATATTGTTAGCATCTATACAGAAGATATAAACAGATTTTTTGCTCATCAACACACAAGATTCACCACCAGAACATTTTGTGACAATATTTTCTCAACTACTATACATCTTTTGATCTCAAACATATGCCTCAAAAGCTTGCACATTTCACTTTTATCAGAACCATGTTCTCTCATAATGGTGGTCAAAGCACAAACCTTTTCTATTTACAATTTGAAACTACAAATAAAGGAGAATAGCCTGCAAAACCTGGAGATCATTTGTATCCTTGCACCTCAACGCTTCTGCAGTAGAAATTAGACCCCAGAATGATCGTCTATATTTCTCGACAAGCTTGCTTGCAACATGTCTAAATTACAAGCACCATCACATATCCACCGTAATCTGTTAGAAACAACTCGGGGAATCTGAATTCTCATCGCATGCAAGCTTCGACTGGAAACTTCTGTCCCAAGCTGCACTAGAGAGTGCAAGCTAAAGAACCAGAGCATCCCAGATGTAAGACGCTAATCATGTTTATATATACAGCAGAATCTGCATCTCACCGAATGCTATGTAGTAGCACAAACTTTCACCGTCTTTCCATTATGGCTTTTGAAACACAAGGCGGTACTGCCCAGTTTCAAGGGGTGTGAGGCTACAAGTGAACCCAATCAATTGAAGAAATAGGGAGATTCTAGGACATCTCTCAAATCAAAGTCCCCACGTTCAGGCAAAGGGGGGAATGACAATGTAGGATAGGAAATTTGGAAGCTTTCCAACAACTGCGAAAAGATGGAAATAAACAAATATGAGCGGTCAATGAAGTAACATTTTCCAGATTTTGACACATCAAACTAATTTTAGTTAATGGTTTCAGTTGATCAAGGGGAAGGAGAAAGAAAGAAGCAAATAAATAAAAGATAATAGACTTTGGATTATTTTTTAACTGAACAAATTATTTAGTCATTCTACTTAAACTTCATCAGCTCTGTTTGGTAACAGGGAATGCAATCATTTTCTATATGGAATAATTTTTTCCAAATGGTCAAAGGAAGACAGGCAATATTAATTTTTAAACGGTTTAACGCCTTCTTTCATGTTTAAAAGGCTGGGTGTGGATTCTTAAGTAATAAGAAGCACTGAAATTGATAATATGATATTCTCTACTTTTGATGATACTTACATTCTCAAGAATTGGCGTTTCATAAAGCTCTACAAACTTTTCTCTCAATATCCTGTTCAACTTATCAACATCGCATGCATGCGTCCAATACGAGTCATGAACACCTGTAGCAGAAAATGTTCAATTGTTTTCTTTCCACAGAACCAGCACAAAGTGGGGCAAAAAAAGATAACTAATGAACCTGCAAAATTTAAGCCCGCCCTTCTGCATGCAACTGCAGTCATCATCATATGTGAACCATCAAGGGAGTGAATGAAATTTGGCGGAAAAGCTGTCCTTTGCCTCTTGACCATTACCTGCAAAGGGCATAGAAATATAAACAAGTTTCATCTGGAAGTTTACCAAGTAGAATCTCAGAGAGGAAACACTGAAGAAGAATATGTAAATGCAAGTGGAAAATGAGCATTCTTTTGTATCCCATTAGTTCCCACCTTGTTGATATAGAAGAGCAGAATATTAGATAGCACAAAGCATGAGAGCAGAGACAAGAAAAAAGTACCTTCTCTGTTTCCCGTTGCAAAGTCAAAACTTGCAGAGAAGTCTTAATCTGCAACAAAATTTACCAAATAGAGATTTAATGACTGGATTATTTTACAATAGCATGGAGACCAAAATGAACATCATAGTAACACTCACAAGATGTCTTCCAATTTTGCGGTAAGGCTGAACAACTGGAAGTCCAAGAGGAGTTGTCCATCTGACTGGTTCATTTTCAGAAGCAATTATCTGTTGAAACTTAAAGAGGTCAATGAAGATAAACTTAAGCAGACAAATTCCAATGATCAGATATCTATACAAAATGTCCAATCAATTTTTTTTAAATCATTGAATAAACATAGTTCTTGTATAATCTGACAGGCCTGTAAGTCACCAGTTTCAAAAAAAAAAAAAAAAAACCTGACAAGCCTGCTTCAGATGGAAACTCTTTGACTGACCTTAAAATGCCTCATGGCAGAATCAGAGTCAGGACAAGAATCGACCGACAGGACTGACCCCCCCACTCACAAAAAACAATATTAGGAAAGAAAAGAAAAAACAGATACGAAAGAATTTCTTGGAACTACCCTCAAGTTTAACAAAATAATATAGACATCCCTTCCAGTGTAATAGCTGGTGCATTATGGCAAAGATTAGGTGTGCACAGCTTCTGAAGGCTCAAAGTAATTAATCAAAATACATATACGCTTATGAAGGGCTATCCTATCAAAATAGCTGATAGGACGTCTCATCTACGAAATTCAAATAAGTTTTTTTTTTTTAGTGAAGAGCGAATTCAAACAAGCTATCACACTAATTAATATCCATCCCCAAAGAAATCGTGTGGGATTTGGGTGTCAGGAAGAATGAATTTGCAAAACTGGGAGATGCAAGAGTTCCAGAAAATGCTGGAGCTACTGAACAAACATGATATTACACCGACAGAAAAAGAATGCTTGGAGGTGGTGTGCGCAGGGAAGTGGAGTTTTCTCACTGAGATCCTTTTACTACGGGCTTCTAGCAAAGAGAAGATGCAACAAAGAGAAGAGCTTGTGAAAGAGTAAGACAGTCCTTTAGTTGACACCAGTGTTGCAACATTTAACTGCTCATCTGACCTAAATAGAAGAGGGATTGAACTTGCAACACAATTCAATGGTGATAAAGTAAGAAACTAGATACCTTAGCACATTCTCCAAGCCAAGTCATGATACTGCGTGCAGCTTCAAACATCTCCCCCAATGCAGTTAATGTGACCTAATCAATGCGTCAAAAGGTGCTGGTCATTCCCCAAGACAAGAACTTAATTACATATGATGTAATGGGAGAATCAATGCGTCAAAAGGTGCTGATTATTGACCAAGATAAGAACTTCATTATATGATATAATGGGCAATTATTTATTGCCCAAGTTCGTTAGCACTCTATAAGCATCACCACATTAGTGATATCTTCTTATAGAACTTCATGCGATAGAATACATCGATTACATTTAGAGAAAGTTCAAAAAAGCATGCCACACCAGTGCGCCACGTATCATCCACTCGGCTCAAGCTGAGGAAAGATAAAGAAAAATCAAAGATATAGTGATCGCCGTAAGACCTAGTTCTTTTCTACTTGTGACAAGTGGGCTAAATATGGGTGTGAAAACACACAAATTGACAGTCACTTCCAGACAAGCAGAAACCAGATACAGCTGTCAGTAGAAGCTTAGCAGTTCAGTTCTTTTTTTATACCCCTTTGGTAGCTGCTTCCAGGCTTAACTGCCATCAGTTGATAAATGGACTTCTTCAAGCGTCAAAAGGTGCTGGTCATTCCCCAAGACAAGAACTTAATTACATATGATGTAATGGGAGAATCAATGCGTCAAAAGGTGCTGATTATTGACCAAGATAAGAACTTCATTATATGATATAATGGGCAATTATTTATTGCCCAAGTTCGTTAGCACTCTATAAGCATCACCACATTAGTGATATCTTCTTATAGAACTTCATGCGATAGAATACATCGATTACATTTAGAGAAAGTTCAAAAAAGCATGCCACACCAGTGCGCCACGTATCATCCACTCGGCTCAAGCTGAGGAAAGATAAAGAAAAATCAAAGATATAGTGATCGCCGTAAGACCTTGTTCTTTTCTACTTGTGACAAGTGGGCTAAATATGGGTGTGAAAACACACAAATTGACAGTCACTTCCAGACAAGCAGAAACCAGATACAGCTGTCAGTAGAAGCTTAGCAGTTCAGTTCTTTTTTTATACCCCTTTGGTAGCTGCTTCCAGGCTTAACTGTCATCAGTTGAGATGGACTCTTCAATTGAAGAGTCCATTTATCAACTGATGGCAGTTAAGCCTAGAAGCACTACCAAAGGGGCATAAGGGGGTGTTTGGATGGGCTTTTTTTAAGTGACTTAAAAGCATAAAGCAAAAAGCCAAAAGTAGGTAGCAACCTACTTTTGGCTTTTATTTGTACTTTTCAAGCCTAAAGTGAAGTGCTTAAAAGCACTTTTTGTCTTTGCCAAACACCTTCAAAAATTAAAAAAGTGCTTAAAAGCCAAAAACACCTAAAAATAAGCCAATCCAAACACCCTCTAAATAATAATAAGACCCATTTATCATGTTTTGATATATCAACATATAGAACACCAATCGAAAAAATTATCAACATATAGTACAACATCTTGCCCTTACTTTTGCGGCATAGCAAGCAGCACCAAATATCTCGGAATCATCAGCAATTGCACCTCGCTCCTTTAACCTCCTCTTTATTTGATCACGAGCCCCAATGTAAGTGACCCCATACACTGATGTCATCACTGTCTGCTTCACCAACTTCCTGTCAACCTGTATGACAAGCCATAAACTGATCCTGAGTGATTTAGTTGTCTTACCAACAAGCAACTGCGACACATAAAGCTCATGAATATCAAAAGGAACAATTCTCTTTCTGGTGACACACCAATACTCTATTTGTCAAACCATTTATCTCAAACTACCAACAAGTTCAGAAATAGGGGGTATGCTGTTGGTAATGACACAATTGTGGCCTTAACAAGGTGATTAGCATAATACCTGATTAACTAAAACCCTTGCACGCGCAGCATCTGGAAATTCTGCAGGATCTCTCTGCGCATCTCTTTTCATAATATCAAGGACTCTGAAAAATAGCAGCATCAAAATATTGTTCACCGTGCCTTATTCCTCAATACTAACTTCCAAAGGTTTAAACCTAATTAGCCAGAATTGTTAAGCAAAGATGATGAAAAATTATTCCAACCCAATGCTGGTTTTGACAGTTGAGGGAAAAACTCTGAACCTATAAGCATTTGAACCTGTGATGACCCCAAAGTGAATACAAAATCTTCAAAAAGAAAAAGCTTCTAGTTCCAATTCAGCAATGATAAAGATCCCATATTATGTATTATTACCTCCTCCAGAAATTCAATATCAATCAGGTTTCCCATGCACATAATGAACAAGCTTTTTTCATCATCTTTAAGATTTTCATATGAGCACAACATAGAATCTCCAAAAATTTCGTGACATTTCCTGGAGCTCACAGATGATAGGTCGAGAACTCCATAAGTAATTAAATGATATTCATTATTTCCAAAAAGTTCAGTTAAGGACTCCAGATTTTGTCTTTACACAATTAGATGCAATGTAGCAGAAAATTTTGAAGTCAAATAATATCATGTTGGGTGTGTCTGTGGCCTAGGGTTCATTGTTTAATTTAAAGTGTGACCTTACACGTGCTGCATTCTTTTATCCTCTCTAAAAGATCATAGCAAGCAATAAACTAAAGCATAAATTATCATTGACACAATATTCTTTCTATTCCAATACTGTTCGTTCTCCAAACAAGAATAGTAGAGACTACCAAAAGCTTTGTTATGCCAGGAAACAACCTACATCCACTCCTAATTTCTACTCTGAAGCTGGCCAGTGGTTTGTCAAATGCTAAAGAGCAAGTGCCGGTACTCTAGTTGCTTAACCGTGGGAAAATGTTTGCTTCACATGCAAGTACAGGTCAAGAGAGAGAATAGCAGCACCTCAAGGCCTCTTAGTCTATTAACATGAAAAAGGATTTAAAAACTCACCTAGCTGCTATGCCAGAGTAAACATCAGCAGGTTTTTCTCCAGCAACCAAATTGACTGCAGCAGCTCCCAACTGAACCGATGAATGTCAATAGTAGAGTTGATTAAGTAGATGCCAGAGATTAATATAGATAACAAAAATAGAAGTAATAAATAATTTGTTTGGCTTATCTCACATAGAGAAGGAAAATGAACTCTTTATGCTTGATTGATAAGATAAGAAAAGAAAGGAAATGGCGCCAACTGATGGAGACACTCTAAACGTGCATTTGTTTTACTAATTGTGACAAATATTAGTCGTCCATATTACTGAACATTCTGAACCACATAGGATTTTGAACCCGCAAAGGGGAGAAGTAGCGAGGAAGATGGAAGAAAATGGCGGTGGGCTAGGGTTAAATATTAATTCAGGCAAGTTAAAACATGCCAATTGGGTGGAAAGGGGAGAGCGGGCGGGTATCAAATCATTGTAATCAAACACTAATGTTTAACATCATGCTTTTAATTACCTTATCTCTTCCAAGGGCAGCATAATGTTGTAAACCATTGCAGGAACCATCCTGAAAATTAGAAAAATACAAAAGTTTTATGAGATAAATTTTATACACAAACTCAAAATATTACAGAGAAATTCAATCCAAAAGGATGGTGTACTCAGGCAGCAAGTGGTCTCAAATCCAAAAAGAAATAATGTCTCATCAGTTGAAAATTCAATCAAGTAACATTTCTTGAACATCAGTTAGTCTGAGACATGAATAGGTGTCAGGTGCAACTGAGTTTCTAGCCCAACTCCTGTAATCTACATGACATGAATTGACAACTTTCACCAACCTATATTCAACGACCTCAAGATAAGACCACAAAGAGAATCCTTTTGTTTGAACTTTTTCATTAGTCTGTGAGCAACTACCTAAATCGGACAGCTTGTTCAAAATATGTAGTTTGGTATGGAATTCAAACCCCAAGTAACTGTTTGAAATACATGGGCATCAATTGGTGAGGAAGGTATATATAAAGCCTTTCTTAAACCCTTGCAAATCATGTCAAACCCAAATCAATAAAATCCAAAGATATCAATGACTTCCACGTAAGACTATGTGCTTCCTTCTAATCATACTGACATGCTTTTCATAACTCATAGCAATGGCTTATAAATGAAGGTGCAACTATACTTTCAACGTCAACCAAACATCAACAGACATTGCTTTTTCTTTTCTGAGAAATGGGAATACATTGGTAGGGGTAAGGCCTGCGTACATCCTATCCTCCCCAGACCCCACCTGTGGAAATACACTGGGTATGTTGTTGTTGGTAATACATTATCAACACAGTATTAAGGTAGTGCAGTGGAATATGTACAAATGGTTATCTGAAGAAAAGATAGAGCTTCAAAAGCATCCCAAGCCTATTCTTTGTAAGGTTTCTAGAAGTTCTAGCATAGATTCTGCATTAATTTAGAATATACTAACTTCCTTACACCAGAATGAGAAACACATTATACAATTTGATTTTCTCTTGTGTATGGTGCTGAATTTTCCCTCAAGGCATCTAAGGTTTCTTTCTCTCCAAAACATCAACAGACAAATTAAATGTGTAGGACCCAATAATAGTGAAACTTACCTGGTGCACAGGAATATGAGAGATAATCGTCTCTGGGGATGAGCTTCTGATAGCTTCACTAAGATTAATGCATACAGCCAGGCACTGGAAGGGATCCTCTGCACTCAACCACCAGCGCCTTCCTTCGAGCGGTTTGTCAGCAGAATCAAATATATCATCCAAGTGATTTTCAGTAAAAGCTACTCTACCATCAAGAGATAATTTATCCACACCACCAGCAAATAAATTTGCAAGGTGTATCTTCAACCAGCGCAAGCCTGACTCTCCAAGAGGACGACCTGCTGCAAACTCCAGGACACCCCGACAGATATCAGAACCAAGATGGTTTAAATGTGGATGCATGGGGTATGCACGACCTCGGAAATCAACGTTGTGCGGGTAGAAGAAACCTTCTTCATTTTTCATTCTATGCGCTACCTGTTCATCATGGAGAAGCAAACCTCAGGAATAAAATCAAACAGATACTGAAATTATATGAGCCGTGATTGCAACTATGCCCGAATAGGATTTTCTATATGTTTCAAGAGTTTATTGGAAGTTTAGTAAATCATAAAAGAGAGAAGCAATTGGAACCTACAGCAAGTTTGAGCTCGATGTCACATCGTTGTGAGTGCCTTTCTCTGTTCTCCTTCTTAACAGATTTTACTTTCCACCTCCACTTCGTGCATACTGCCTCATCTTCCGTATCTGGTTCTTCTGGAAAAGGGGCCTGCAAACAAGGGAAATATTACAGCGGTCGCCAGTTCCTTCGACATAAACCATTTTACACAACTTATGAAATTCGTTTACTTAAAAATGAAAACGAAAGTAGCTTTTGAATCTCAATAAAATAGTTAAAGTATAGAACAACTAACATCATCACGGTCCACCAAATCCGCCAGACGACCACCACCAGCCCATATTCTATCAACAACAGAAAGTACCCTTTTGTTTATCCTCCATTTGGTACTTCCCAGAGTATCAAGAGCCTAGATACATTAAAAAGGACACACGTCTCAAGTTTCATGAGGTGAGCAAACAAAGGAAACAGACGATCTCAAGATTTAAGATTGAATAAACCATTGGCAAATGAACCTCAAAAACTGGTCGCAACTGATTCTGGGAGGCTCTCTTCACTGCTTCACGTTGTTCTCTTGCTCCGTGTGTCCGCATCACATACGAAGGCAGATAGAGGTGTCCACCCTTGTCATAACTGAAGACAGAAAAACAAGATATAGACACATTTTCTTTTAAGGAACAACAAGATATAGATACATACATACATACATATATATATATATATATAAAAAGAGAGTATATGCATAAGTGAAAGAAACGGGAAAGGGAATGGCAAAACAAAGAGGTAAATAGCCAAAAATATACCCTGTCCACTTCACAGGAGGCACCAGCATTGGCATGTAAGGTATCACCATGTGTCTGGCCTGCTTGCAGGACAAAAGTAAGCAAACCACTGAGGATAGTTCTCATATCTGGTAGCTCAAAAAAACAAGGCTAGTTGATCAACTAAAGAAGTCTTCAAATAAGTCAAATATCTTCCCAAAGGGGTAAAAGATTACTTACAGTTCTTTCAAGTCCTTTGAAGACCAGTTCATCACATTGGATAATACCATATCTTCTGCTCGCACTCCTGTGAGGGGATAATCCCACAATTGTCATCATCTTTTAAAAAATATTATCAAGTGGTAGTCACAATTAAATTTTAAAAAAACAATTCGACGTAAGGGAATGAACAGGTACTTTGTTTCTTTAGTTACAGTTCTAACGCTGTGGATAAAGGCAGGTCGAACGTCAGGTGGATCAACTGCTAACTGATCAACAGGAGACTGTATAAAAGCTGTCTGTAGAAGGAAATCAATTAAACGGCTTCCAACCTGGTGGAAGAAAAAGTACTGTCAAATTTGACCAAATCATACATAGCAAAATTTTGAAGTTTCAACATCAACAAGGGTAAGCCCAACCTTTGCTTTAACATCTTGGCCCCAGGGCTTTGAATCGTCTTGACTTCTCACTATCTGGTTCACGGCACGTAACTTCTGTTTTTTCATTAGACCAGTGACTTTCTTCCGTAGTTCCTCTTGTTCTTGAGTGGCATGTTCTCCATCTTCCATTTTCATATTTTTCTGGCTTTTTTGCTTCTTTGTTTTCTCTAGAAACTTGTGTATTCTAACCTGGTGCATGAAGAAGTGCATGATCAGCTCCAGGTACTATCAAATGGAAGTCTCTGTGCTTTTCAAACATTTCTCTCCACCATTTCTTGAATCTTGAAACAGGTAAAGCCAAAATAAGGTCTGCTATGGTTAGCCAACATAACGTCGAATACACTCAGTTCCAATATGCTTGGAAACTATCGTGTATAACGTACAAAATGTTGACATTACAGTTCCATTTATCAGTTACATTAGATCTAACACACAGACAATTTTTAATATTCTTGTCATCTAGGGAAACTACCTCCCAAGGTAGAGGTAAGTCTGTGTACACTCTACCCTCCCCAGACTCCACTTGTGGGATTACACTGGGTATGTTGTTGTTGTCATTTAGAGCAACGACATACAGTTACAGTTTAACCCATCAATCCATAGTTAAACTACCCTGGCACATTTACATCACTGCAATAATTGAACATCTTGTGCAAATTGAGAGGCTAGAGTATGCCATGCGGTGCACTTATTATGACTAGTCTTTCTTTTCAAAACTTGCGGTTCATTTTCTAATTCTCAAACTTCAGAATCTAGTGCAAAAACTGTGAACTTTGCATTAACAATGAACATTGCTTCTGCTTGCACCACCTTGTTCAGTGTTAGATTCATTTCCCTTACATCTCCTTGCCAATTTATACCCTAAATTTCATCAGTTCTCTCTCCTAAACCTACAAAAGTAACTAGTCTACAGCTCCATAGGAGAGATGGAATTTAAAAACAATCAGCACGGACAAAACGTCAGCAATATCTTACCAAGGTAATCATATTTGTTTCAATAAATATGTTCTCATACAGCTGAACTTGCTGGATTACATCTATACAAATCAAAGCAGGTGAAGTTTCACATCCTATTTTTACCTGGAACTATATTGACAGTCTTACAAAAAAACCTTGAGGAGGTTCGGCCATTCCCCGGACCCCGTACATAGCAGAGCTTTAGTGCACCGGGCTGCCTTTTTTAGTTTTTACTACATTGACAGTCTCAACAAGGCAATGTCTAGACCATAATATTCAAACTGGTAGCATGACTTTTTCTTTTTGCCCTACATCATAATTAAAAGCACTAGTCGTCATAGAATTTAGGTTAAACGTCCAAAGATTCTATTTGGGCAAGCATTTGTTGTCACTCAAGTGCAACTTAGTTGTTTCATGGAAAACAATGGAAGTATAAAATGCAAAGACTAATGTAATTCGCTTTTGTGCTTTCAGGTGCTTAAAAGTTCCTTAATCAATTAAGCTGGATGTCATTCCAGCTAGATAACTAATTCCTTTTGACCTATATGGAATTTGTATTACTTGCGTACCATATTCTTTTGCATATATGTCCCAGGGCAGTAGTGCTTCCTTCGCTTCTACACTTCTATCTTTGTCAGTTCGACAGGAGTATCAGTCTCCAGTGTCCACAATTAATAGTTTTAAGTGTTGTACGGTGGGTCCACTAAACTCCAAAAGTTTCTACACTGTCTTAATAAGCTGACCCACAGCTTTATCACCATTTATCTGTACATACTTCACAAAAGTCAAAGTGATAGTCTCCCAGACACTCTATTGCTCCATCACACTACACTAACGAAGAGGAGCTGAATAACACAGAAGAAAAACTTAAGAGAAAGTTCATAATGCGGCAAGTTTGATGCAAAAAATAGTGTAGTCTAGATCACACACAGAAATTCCAGGTTAACCAACCTCCTGCTCAATTGCATCACCAATAAAAAGCGCAGCTTGTACCACTTTTGCAGTACCATGACCACCGCCAGTCATCAACAATGCCATCAATTTATGCATAGTGATAACCGCCATCATATCTGCAGGTAGCAGGTGAAAATGCTTCCTATAAGCTGCTTTACTCTTCCCTTGACTACATAATTCCTGCTCTTCAGCTATCTTATCGCGCAAAGGCTCAAACCATCCCAAAAACAATGACTTAACATATGGCAAATTGGGTGCTAATTTCTGCTCACACATATCAAACAAAAGCTCCCTGTACTCCTTTGCTGCTTGTTCCCATGCCTCTGTCTCTACCTTAACTTGCCTCCTCTTAAGCGCCGGATACTTCTTATGGTCTATACCACTGCTTAACATCCTTTGCCTCCTCCGCCTAAACGCAAACTGTTTTTTCTCTTCTTTCTTCAATTCTGTTAACAATTCTTGAACTTCCCCACCCACAACCACATCTTCCTCCGCATCAGTGGACGACACTGCAACAGCCTCAGCTACACTAGCATAACTCTTTCGATAAAAATCATTGTTACTCAACAAGGGTCTGCTCAAAAACTCATCACCATGAAAAGATTCACCAAGATTCTGAAACCCCATTTCAGAAAACCCATTATTTGAACAAGAAACAGGGATAAATGATGTTAATTTTGTTTTATCCTTCAAAAAAGAATCTTGGGCAAAACCAAGAAAGCTATAAGTACGATTCTTGGAACTAATAAGAAGCTTTTTTGGGGTTGTTGAAGAGAAGTGTTTGAGTATGTTTCTCCACATAATAGGGGAATTGTGATATGGTTTTGTTTCTAAATCGTTGAATTTTATGGTTAGGGAAATGGGGGTTTTAGTACTGGACATCAAATTGTTCAAGAATTTTTTATGAAAGGAGAAAACGTTAGAAGCAAAATGATGGATGAATAGAAGTGCAGCTATTCATGAGACTGAATCACTCTGAAGGGGTAAGTGGCTAACAGTAAACCGACTTTATAAACCCTCCTTAAACCTTTGGGTCCGTTTGTGGCTAATCAGCAAGCTGCAGCCTATGTCCTCTAGTATTTTTACACTTTTTACACCGTGTCAACATGAACAAGTGACACCTAAGTATCCTAGAATTTTTGGAGCGTTTTGGGCGTGAGAATTTATCTTTAATATGGTAGAATCCATTTTAAATAATTTTTAAATTAAACATGTGTAGAAATGATAGAGATTCGTGAACAAATTATTTCGTAACTATAGTTATGAGATTATAATCATGAGACTAGTTTATCCCAATATCTAAATTGGACACAATATAAGTTTCAACAAAATTATAATATTTATCGTATATCTCAAATACATCGACTGAGAACATGTGTTTGTTTATCTTCAGATACACGTTCTATAATGTATCTGAAAATACGCGCTATTTTGTAATTTTTTTAAGCTAGATATGATTATGTAAATCAGGCACCGATGTTTATCTAATTCTATAGTTTTTCCAAAATAAAATAATATCAAGTTTGGGTATATAAATTTGACTTGGAGTTAATTATACCTTCAACAAAAACAACTAACACACGTACAATTGGATAAAGTCGTTTCTTCACAGTGTTAAGAAAAAAACACTCAAAAATTGCCAAGACGGCTAAACAAATTGAGGACGACCTTTTATAAAGCCAACATACGTACTGGGCTACTGGCTACCGAGAACCGGCCAAGATTGGGACAAAACATGTAGATGATCTAGTTTATGGTTTAATAAAAGGGGCAGTGGTGCTACAATAGTAGTTTTGAAAATGATTTTTTTCAAAAAAAAACGAATCACTAGACCAATTTGCAAGAGATATATATGTAGAATGTACCAAAATTTCCTTCAATTTCAATTTCGACCAGTCCAAATACATACCAATACCAAGAAATCCGAACGAAGCCCAAAACAAAACATCAAACCGGAGGGAGAGAGACAGACCAAGAGGATAAGAGAGCCAAAGGAGGAAGGATACACCAGCTATGATTACTCCAAAACCAAACTCAAATCAGAGTGTAGGAATGGGGGTGTTCCATCAGGATTAGGTGCCTCATGAATCCACAACAAATATTTTGGTTCGCTTCCAGCCCCAGGAGTAACAGGCAACATATCTCAAGGGTATTGAAACATAATATTTCTCATTTGGCACAGGCACAGAAGAGGAAATGATATAAATAACCAGTTACAATTTGAGTATAAGAGAATGACTACACAAAGATCTATTGTGCTCTATAGCACTGATCTCCTATGTCTTAACATATATTAGATGTCCTGTGAAATGGGTCATAAAACTTAAAAAGAACATTGTGTAATGGATCATATAACCAGCTAACCCGACCAGCACTTTTCCCTGGTTATTAACCCAATTCATCCAAATGGTAGGATCCCGTGTGATAACTACCATGCCAAGACCATTTTGGTTCGCCATGGTATCTACAGCCAGTGTTTGCATTGGAATGTTCAGTTGAGCTCGGGAGCATGCATGCACATTCTTGGTAAAATTCCAGCATCATTGCACAGTAAAAATCTGCCCTCTGAAAGCAATCAGATAACTGTAAGCGGAAGTGTTCCACAAAACTCTACTAACAAAACATGTAGGTTTTCGTGGTCCGTCAAAGCAAAAATGAGAAAAGGTTGAAATGAAAATCATTAAGATCTCCAATAAAAGAAATTGTGAAAGGATAAATCAAGCATTACATTCTACGATCAATCGAGAAAAGGTTTACTTTTTGTTCACACCAGCTCATCACAAGGGAGCTCAAAAGGATGGATGTGGGATCTCCATGGAAAGCTAGCAGCAAAGCAGTGACAAAATGTGCATTTTTCCAGTAAAAGGCCAAAACCATCCCTAAACAACAAAGGAGATCCTTTCTGCGATTTTAGTAGCTTATTGCCTAATCACTGGAAACTATTGTTGAGGTAGAGCGCAGCCAACTCTTCAGATATAAAAGGTATTATCTCAATGTCTTATTTCAACAAATATTTTAGAAAATTTTCCAATAGACAAACACTTATTGCGGTAATTTTATGAGAAAGTTAAAAAAAAAAAAATTTGAGAAAGATATCTTTTTGCAGTAATTTTATGCTGCACAATGCTGAAAAGAAACATATAGCAATTACAAGAACCTCAATTGCACTTAATTTTAGTGATTCTTTAGAGGTTTCAGCTGAATCATACAGCATCGCAAAGGCTGAAGGCACCAAACTTCACATGACACAGACGTGACCTATTTCAGGGTCACATATATGGAATTGTTTCCAGAACGAGAAAATGCAACATCCGCTCATGCAGACAGTTACATGCGAAAGTTTACCTCAGAACTTAGGCAATCAATAGATTTCTTATTGTCGGTCATAAGTACAGCAATCAAGAACTCAGTCAGTCAGACAGACCGACAGCAGATTTTTTAGCCACAGTTATAGGAGTATATACAGTTTACCAACACGCACAGTCGTCAAGTAATAATCAAAATTTTAAGCATTCTTACACAAGCATTCTTACACTTGCATAACTAGTAAAGTTGATGCCATGTGACCAGGAGGTCCCGGGTTCGAGTTGTGGAAATAGCCTCTAGCAGAAATACAGGGTAACGATGTGAATAGCCCTTCCCCGGACCCTGCGCATAGCAGGAGCTTAGCACACTGGGGTGCCCTTTTTTTACACTCTTCCATTAGAAAGGCTTTGCTCATATCAGGATTTTAGGAAGGAAAGGTATCCGCTCACAGCCAGGATAACAGATGAACTCTCTTTGCTTTTGAAACTTTTTGATTTTTAAGAAATTTCTGATAAAAAGGCAACATATTGCTAAAATGCATATGAAGATCAGATCCAATCTTCATGACTGTGCACTAAAACAGGTCAATTCTCCAGGATATTAAATTTAATTGGAGATTAGGTAAAAAGAATAAGTATTGAGTTATTTGAGGTGAATAAACCTAGCACAAGGACTTCAAACATTGACCAAATGGCTAACCAATGTATTACTAGGAAAAAGAGTGAAGACTTCGAAATGACGAAGCAAATCAATCATAAGAAAGAAAAGAAAAACCCTTAGTTTTTTGAGAACATATAGCATACACGATTAGCCTTTTTAAAGCTAGCTCGTATAGTATGGAGAAGGTAAAAATCGAAGATGACACCAATAAAACCAAATAAACAACCAAAGTGCTCAAAAGCCAAAGGTGGAAAAGACTACCCTTTTAGACTAACCTTCATCAGACATTCAGAGGTTTGCTCCCACGGGCTTGAAGCAATCAATATTGCACAACACGGCAGATCTCATCATGTCGCCAAAGCTGCCACCAATAGCATACATCAGTCATGAAAGCAATTGCATTTTATACAAGATCAGGCTATTCTGAATTAACCTAGTGGTAAAAGAGACGAAAAAATAATAAATTAAAGAACTCTTAAGACAGCAGTAATCTAACCGATCAATGCTTTTTCTAGCTTTCTCTGGTTGTTCTGTATTATTATTTGCCTTCTCTGAGAGATCCACACTCCTGCTCTTACGGTCCATGTTAGCTCTGGATTTATCTCTTCGGTCTGTGCTTGTTCTAGCCTCTCTCTTGTCTGTGCTTTGCCTAGATTTCTCCCTCTGATCTGTGCTTGGCCGGGGTCTACAATCTGTGCTGCTTCGAGGTTTATCTGTTTGGTCCATGCAAAGAGCAGATCCATTTCTAAAAACAGTAGATTTCTCAATAGCTGATATGAACTTCTTCAGATGTTTTATGTACTCCGGGAAGAGCTCCAAATCACAATGGTGACCAGTTTTAACCCACAAAGGCTCATATTTCTGCTTAGATAGCTCAAAAAGCTGTTTGCCATGGGAGCAATCAACTACATCATCTGCAGTACCCTAGAAATTCCCGGAAAAAGTGCATATCAGATATCAGCTAGCAATTCTGAATCGAAGAGTTACCATTATAATATAAATAGAAACGAATAGTTTGCTATGTAGAGAAGGTCCATCCAGAATAAATAATACTATTACAATGCTATGGAAAAATCAATTTGTTGACCATGTTTGCATTTTTGTTTTTAAACAACGAATCTGGGATGACGAAATATATAGGGTGCGGAAACTACCCTTAGCCTTTGTAAGGAAAATAACTCATATTTCCCTGTCCTATTTTGCATCGACTTGCATAAAGCTCTAGACGAAAAAGTCCACTGAGACATTACATTTGAGTCTTCAAAGACATCTTTTAACAAAACGACTGGAAAAATTAAAAAGGGAATAAAGATGTAGATACAATTAAAAGAACAAAAAAAGAAAGATGTAGATACTTTCAAGATACGGCACAACCGCATGATAAAGAATTCTATTAAGAAAAGGAATAGGTCATAAACATTCCAAAGTTCAAAACTTATCCCAAAAGAAAAAAAAAATGGTGAAGATTGGCAAGGGCAGAGGTGGAGTAGACTCGTAGAGGCTTGTAAGTGGAGGTTAAATTGGAGAAATCTGAAGGTAGAATTGCCAAGAACACCAGATATTAGTCCAGCCATTATTCTGGTTCCTCCATAAATACAATCAAACAAAGAAGATTTCATATATCCCAATAAGCATAATCCCAAGGACCCCATTTTATATCCAAAGATCACAGTTAACCAGTGAATTTATTTTATAATTTATGACAACACTCAATCTTATCACTATAAATGTAGTAGTAAATGTTGAAATTTGAAAAAAAAAAAAAGACAAACACTCACATGAATAATGAGGACAGGACATTCAACCAATGGTATTTTGTCAATATTCTGCACCATAAAGAAGTAACCAATTACACAATGAACTCCAGTTTCCTTCAAATCAACTTCACAAACTGCTAGAAATATAAAAGTTAACCTTATATATGTCAAACCAATATGTCCGCTTCACTGGATACATTACACGAAGTCCGGAGAGTATTGGACTGTGAAGAACAACCGCCCTAAATCTGGACAATCGCGATGCCAGATCCAGTGTGGGTCCACTACCAACCGACTGTCCATATAGTATGACATCTTCCTCTTTCACCCCATATGTCTCTTCAAGACATCTATACACAGCTTCGATGTCAGCATAAGTGTTCTGCTCACTAGGCTATAGGAAAATAAGCATATAAGAGCTTAAAACTTCAATCTCGACAAACCTCGATCCTAATTAATCATCAAAAGAAATCTTTAATACCTTGCCAGTGGATCGCCCATACCCAGAATAGTCATATCTGCCAGAAGAAAAGGTAATTTGAACTTCAAGTATGTAAAAGCCCACTAACACAGGGTTCAAAATCAAATTTTTCACTAGCTGTTCAAGAGGACAAGAGTAAGCAACTTTTTCCACAACTCAGGGTAATCTTTTCCTCCAAGTTCATTCAGATATAATTCATGCAATCAGATAAAAAGGACGAAAGGACGTGAACACAACGATCCAATTAGACAGGTCTCACTCTTTGGATATCATAAAAGTTTCAAAAAGAACTGGAATGATTTCCAAGACGATACATGAGCAAAGCTGTGCCGCAAGAAACAAGTTCTCAACCGGTCTTCTCTTCATATGAAAGAACATATAGAAAAGCATCAAGAATAATGCTCCTTCGTCCCCAAACCATTCGATACCATTTTATTCCCATACAACTTCCAAGAAATAAAATTTCTGAATCTAAAACTTTGACGTGAGTTTTTCTCACACAAAAACTAACTCTTTAACCATTACATGTCTTGATCTGAGTGTCTAAACACATAAGATGGAACAGGCAGAGTATTTCAACTTCAATTATTACTGAATCTGAAGATGCATCTACTGTATTACATTGGATTCTACTATGGAAACAAAAAAAAAACACTGTTCCATTATCATCCGACAGCAAAGCATCTACTTTTCACCCCAAAAAGGAAAAAGCAATAAATAAATAAATAAATAATTAGAGTTCAAAAAAATAGTACTACTACTATAAGGAGCACGAGAAAAATTAATATACCCCATTAAATTGACCCGGAGATGGAGACTGAGTTCAGTAAACAACTCATACATCTGCCCTAGATCAGCCGCGTTACCGTGCGAGTAAAGCACCGTCAGCATCGCCGCCGGATTCTTAATATACACCGCCACAATCTCATTTCCCTTGTTCGTTTGTAGCTTCAATACGTCGACGTTTTCCTTAGCCGGTACTTCAGTCAACTTCAATTTCCCCGTCGATTCTTCCTCCACCACTCCATACGACGGCGGATTCGGCGGAAAAAATGCAAACTTTGCTGCCATTGATGACGTCACAGAACCCATTGCTTAAAAGGTCAGCCCAATCAGCACCATACACTAAAACTCCCGCTATAACAATAAATATAAGAGAGATTATATCTCTATCTAGCTAGATAGGGTTTGGAATATGGTAAAAATGGGAAATCTATGTGATACGTATATTGTGGAGTATATTTCTACGGCTATATGAACGGAGAATAAAAGGGAACAGTGGAGGGATTTCCGGCGTTAAAAAGGAAGAGACCACGTGTATAATAAAAGCTGTTATGGAAAATTAGGTGTTGTACGCTGCCGTTGTACGGGATCAACAATGTACTACTCGTTTGTATGGTCGACACGTGTCAGCGTAGGTTTTACTTGATGGTACAGAGATGTCTGTTTTACTGCGAGGACAATAATTGGGATAGTTAATATTCCACCGTCCACTGATATTAAGGACCCACCATAAAAATTAAAAATATATTCACTTTGTTTACTATTTTTGAAATTAAAAATAGAATTGAAGTTGTATTTGATTATAGTATTTTGGAAATGCAATATTTTTTAAGTTAAAACATATAAAGAATGAAAATAATTTTTTTAAAATTAAAGTTTTATAAAAATAGAGTTATTTTATAAAAATTAAATTTTAGATTTTTTTTTAAACAAAAATAATTAAAAAGTGCAAAAAGTGAATTCAAAAATAGTGAAAAAATCAAAAATTCAAATATTGTGAAAACGTATTCCGAAATATTGTGAATAATATTCATAGCCAAACGCCTACTTAAAAACAGATTATCTACTTTTACTTATTCATTCAATTTTCAAAAAAGATAATAAATAATTTACATTATTTACTCCATCAGTTCCTAAATATTTGTCATCTTTACTGAAAATAAATATTTCATACTAGTTGTCAACAATAACAACAACAACATGTTGGGTTTAAAATTGAGAGGACGTCATGCGGAAACAATTAGTTGCAAACCATGTAGACGATAAATCGAATGACAAATAAAAACATACTAAAAGCATAACTATTATTTAGTTTGGCCAATTGACCTACATATAAAAACTAATATAAAAATATCATAAAAACTATGAGAGAAAAATCTCCCCATAAACAAGACTCTTTAATGACTACATTGTGGATGCTATTGTGTTATGGTATGAGAAGAGGGTTCTTCTATTTATAGAGGTCCAAAACTTTTCCTACAATAAAGAGGTTAGCCAAATATGAAAGAGTTTTATATTTTTCTTTTAGGAAAAGTAAAAGTAATTATGGTATTACTAACAAAGTAAAAGTAAAAGTAATTTGGTAAGAAAATCAGGACAAAAACCCTAACAAATCTTCCCTTTTTGGCTGGATTTTCTTGGCAAAACTTGATCCGCCTTCTTCAGTTGCATATATGATCTTTGTTCTTCACATATTTTTCATCACTGCTGCTTGCCATGGTTAAAAAATAAGGTTTAAAATATCATGGTTAAAAATGGGTTGAAAATTAATTTTTTATTTTTATTTTTAAAGATACAGCAGCAGGAGTGTTGAAAATATAATTGAAACTTCTTCTCCACATGTAGTTGGACAAAATCTTCATTATCATCAAAATGGTTGCAACTTGATTTGAAACCACTTTAAACCTGCCTTTAATCTCATTTCACCAAATCATTAGACTTTTGAACCGTAGGACCCATAGGAACGTTGGCTCTGATACCACTTGTTGGGTTCGAAATCGAGAGGGCGTCATGCGGAAGCTTAAAGTTGCAAACCATCAAGGCGATAATTCAGATGACAAAGAAGACTATAATAAAAAAATATATTATTTGATATGATTGGCCAACAAGCTTACATATTGTAAACTAAATCAAAAAGCTTAAAATCTATTGGGAGAAAATCTCCCCCTAAACAAGACTCTTTTAACGACTACATTGTGGATGCTATTGTGTTATGGTATGAGAAGAGGGGTCTTCTATTTATAGAGGTCCAAAACCTTTCATACAATAAAGAGGTTAGCCAAATATGGAAGAGTTTTATATTTTTCTTTTGGGAAAAGTAAAAGTAATTATGGTATCACTTTTATTTTCCTTCAATAGAAAATTAATACTCAAATTTGGTAAGAAAATCAGGCAAAAACCCTAACACAATATACCTAATGTATTCCCACAAAGTGGGATCTGGGGAGGGTAAAGTGTACGCAGTTCATACCACTACCTCAGATGAAATAGAGAGACTGTTTCCAATAGACCCCCGGCTTAAGACATAATTACTTGCATATCTTTTCCATTTTACCCTTAGCACATTTTCATTTATTGAAGAGAGATCACACTTTTCATTAATTAAAAAGAGATAATTAAAGAAATTAAATAAGAGTGTGATGATAAAAATACATAGTTTCTTAAGAGCGGGTGCATATAAAAAATGTGACAAGTATTTAGGAACGAAGAGAGTATAATTATTTTTAAAAATATTAAATTTATTATATTTAGTGGTAATAAAATAAATTTTTCATTCTATTTATTGTTACTTAAGAATTGTGTCAATTTAAGTCAATACTAAATAAGTAAAAATAGATGAGAGAGTACAAGATTATTACTCTCTCCATCTCAAATTATTTGTTGTGTTTCTCTTTTTTATCCCATAAAAAAATATTAATTAGGATGAATTTAGACTTTTTCGCTTTACTTATGTATTAAAATATAATTATTATTTTTTGGTTGAATTATTTATTTATGAGACATTTGTATTTTTCAATAATAATTACTTATTAAGAATAAATATGATTATTTTCTTTTGAATTTCTAAAATAATAACAAATAATTTGAGATAAGTTCTATTATATAGAAGAGCGGTAGGAAGCACGTGGAGGTCGCCCTGCTAGCTTCCGCCACCTCTTCTTTGTAATTTCTTATTTCATTCGTTTTAATTTATTTGTCTTATTTTTTAATCTGTTATGTATTTAAAAATTATATTTTAAAAAAAATTTACAATAATTAACGACTTAAAAGATTTGAAAAACATATAAAAAAATTGATTAACTTTCAAAATTCTATCAGTGCTACATAAATTGTGACAGAGGAAGTAACATATATTATCGAATAATGAAGTAAAAAGTATCATAAATCACAATAATTAACGACTTAAAATATTTAGCGATATATAAAAATTTAATTGATTCTCCAAAAAATATCACAGTCACAAATTGAGACAGAGGGAGTAACATATATTATTTGAAAATCAGTAACAAGTACTAGAAATCACAACAATTAACAACTCAAAATATGTAAAAATTATATATAAAAAGTTCGATTGACTCTCTAAATTCTATCAGTGTCACATAAATTTGGACAGATAGGGTAGCATATATTATCTGAAAATTATGTAAAAGTATTATAAATCACAATAATTAACAACTTCAAATATTTAAAAATCATACAAAAATCTAAAAATTATATAAAAATTTTGGTTGACTCTCCAAATTTCATCAGTGCCACATAAATTGAAACTAAGAGAGTAACATATATTATCTAAAATTTATATAAAAAGTATTACATATCACAATAATTAACAATTTAAAATATTAAAAAAATATACAAAAAATTTGATTGACTATCCAAAATTTATTTGTATTATATAAATTGAAATAAAAAAAATAATATATGTGCACGGGATCTTGTGTCTAGTATATTTAGAAGCCACCATGGATACTGTATATTAGAAGCCACTATATAATTTAATTCAAATACGTAAAAATATCTTTAGTGGAGAAAGTGTGTGAATTATTTGGCAATAATTGACTTATGAAAACATGGCATTTTGGAGGATTCGAAAATAACAGTCTGGATTAGATTGTCTAAAGGTAAAGGACTATCATGTCTATCTAAAAGTCCTCTCGATTGTGCGCAGCTTATCGCGTGGTGTATACCTTTTTTTTATTTATAATGAAAATGAAATGACTATTGTATAATAATTAGTACTATTTGAATTAAATGATGTACTCCAACATTGCATTTATTAGTCTTTTCTTTTGTATAATAATTTGTATAATTATGTGGTATTGAATATTTACTAGTAGCTCGGTTAATTTAATTTGTGTTGATCGTATATTGTACTAGCCGTACTATTATAGTTATTGTTATTGATATATATCAATATTTATTGTGTTTCAATTATCGCACTATTTTGTTGTTGTTTTTGTTCCTTTCCTGTCTTCATTGTTTCATGCTTTTTTGTACTTGAAACTGCGGCATTTGAGACGAGGGTTTTTCAGAAACAATCTTTGTACCTCAATGTTGCGACCCAGCTATACACGCAAGTGTACGTGATCGTTTGAGTAATATAATGGCTCCTTTAAAGAGCCGGATATCGAACCCAAGGGACCTTCGTAAATAGAAGTCAATTTTAGACGTCAAACAGTAATTAAAAACTAGTGTTGCGAAAAGGAAGAGGGATTTGTTACTAAAAATTAAATGATTGTGGACTATAAACTACTATCTTCGCTACCGTAACTTCAGTTTTCGCAAATATGATTTAAAAGTCAATAAAAAATAAATTCTCAGGGTCAAGGCACTCCGAACGTCATCTCTTGAGCATAAATGTTACTGATTCAAGCAATTTGAGTCTTTTATCTTGGTTATTGATCACGAGGTTAATGTTACAATTATATTCGTCTCCAAACTATAACCTTCTACTAGAAATTGGAAACCTAACTACATCATTTATAGATTTAACCAATTCTAATGCCTTTAAGCTATCTTCTCGTAATTGAACAAGCGCGGCGAATTAGGTACCTCTCGGTCCTAACCACATATCAATCTATTGGAATCCCTTCCTCGAGTAAAATCACGCTTCTTATATTCCACGTTCTATCTCTTAGTTTCTCTCTCGAGCTCACCTCAAGACAAGGAATTTATTTCAATGATGATCAAACATTAAAATAATAAAATTAAGAATATAAGAATAACCAATAAATGATAAACTTCAGCAAAAACCAATAAAATTTAACTCAAGAGATTCATGTTCATAGCCTCAACCCCAAGAATGAGGGATTTTAGCCACTCATATCTTGACTTAACATCATATTTGATAAAAAAAAAACATAAAAAGAAATAAAAAATGAAAAGAAGAAGAATGAAACCTAATTTCAATGCCAAAAACGCCCAAAGTAATCTAATGATGATGGAATAATGATACAATAACCCAAAAGCCCTATTTATAGACAAAAATTCGGAGGCAAAAATTTGCCAAAAAGAGGCCCGGCACGCCCCTCTGTTGTCCAGCTGAACAAAATCTTTGTCAAAAGCGGCCCGACACGCTGCCTGGAACGCCTGGGACTTAGACTCCATTTTTCTTCCTTTCTTCGACTTTACTTTGCGGATTTGGTTGGATTCTTCAAGTTCAAATCTTTGGCTAGCCTCTTATCTTCAATATCCTTCGCTCCTAGCTCCTCCAAGCCTCACTTTCCAAGCCAAAAACGCTTCAGATAGTCGCAAATTTCACCTACAAGGGTCTAATCACATTTGTTAGCACAATATCAAATATTCCATCAAAACAATACAAAATACATACTTATTGCTCTCAAAGCTAAGGTAAACATGAGTCAAAGTTGGCAATAAAACATATAAATACGCCTTAGATCACTCAACGAGATAGTGGTATGAGATTTCACTGGTTGTGTTGTTGTTGTTAATTTAATTTGTCTGCATAAAGCTTATTAAAGAAAAAAGTTTCATCAAGAATTTATTTATAGTCCGTTTCATAATTGTCATGCCCTATTTTTCACAAGTTAAAATAAGCACGGCTTATGGACTCTAAAAGAATTAATTTTTGTACAGAGTCGCCACCTAATTTTTAAGGAAAATAAGGAAACCTATTTTTTATTATTGACATGTATGACTTATGTTTTAATTTGCGAAAACCAGTTTAGATTATAGGTAAGGGTTCAAATTATTCCGAAGGGAAGGGATTAGGCACCCTTCAGAATCCACAAAAGGTGGTACCCGACTAGATAAATTTATCAAAGAGGGAGGTGGTAAAAATTAATTTTTTAAAGTATAAATATATAAAATATGTATTAAAAATAATGTCAAAAAGTTTATGTGTGAAGAGTGTGTATTAATTATATAAATAAGAGATATTATCATAAATGTGCGTATAGAAATATATAAACAATATAAAAGGATGTGTAAGAATATGTGTGAAAAAAGAAAGTACTCTTTTGAAAAGAAAAATACTTTGTAATGTATGGAAAATAGAGTGTTGTTTATATTTAAAAAGTATTCTCTAATAGTTTTAACTTAACAAAATTAATAAAAAAAATAATCAATTGTGGATAAGAAAAATAAAGTTATTTTTAAAGCAAAGACTATAATATTATCTGACGTAAAGAATATGAAATAATTAATTAGATACCTAAATCGATTTAATTCTTTGAATAAATATTAACGGCCTAAGTTTTGTCTAAGCGCACAAAAACGAATATGTAAATGAAGGACATCCCCACCCGACGCTCCAAAAGTAAAGTTTTCACTATGATTAATATTTGTATAATTTTGTAAGAATATAAAAGTAAATACAATCAATGAATTTGAGGAGATCTCCTTTTAAACATCGTCTTTCGAAAGTGTCTCCGAGAACCTGTATACACACTGGATATGAATATTAGTAATGAATAAATAATTATCAAAATCAAATATGTTTATATGTATAAATAAAAATAGATTTTTTGTTATAAAGTGGGCTCGGATTAAGTTTTAGATACGCCATGGCTACGAAGTGGTTGCTCGAATTTATCGGCCATCCTAAATCGCCTTGCCAAGATACGAATCATAAAACTTTTGTGTTGTCGTGATGATATAATAATTTCGTCATCGTCCAAATTTATTTATTTATTGTTATGTATTTGTATACATAATGTCCCGTCTTTTTATTTGTAGAGGCCTAAAAAATCGACGGATATTTTTTCATTGGCCAATGTATTGATACTTGATATAAAATAAGTAAACTTGAGAAAATAAAATCCGTCTTTTGTTATGGGGAGGCCTCAAAAGTCCGACGGAGAGATATTGTCATTGGCCAAGTAATGTAGTATTTGCTCATTATTAATTTAATAAAATGTTAAGAAAAAAATGGTCCAAAAATTTCATTATAGCCAAACAAAGTAGCATAAAAATATTAGAACAACAAACAAGCATCGTTAGAGTGGTCAAAGAAATAACACAAAAGTTAACCGCTAGAAGAAAGTCATAGCAAAATGTGTGATTTTGCTCAAAAGATAAGCAAGATTAGCGAGAAAAATAGGTCATTGGAGACGTGAAAAACTAAGACAAAGATTATGATATCAGAAGCAATACAATAAGAAATAAGATTCAATAAAAACATGTATACATAAAAATGTAGTCACAGTCATGAAGTGGGATTTGTTGGAGTCGATAAGTAGTCCATTGAGGAAGAAAGACAAGGAACATAAGAGGAGAGATAATTGTGAGCCTAAGAGTAAAAGAAAGAACTTTAAAAAGTGAACAATAATATTTTTCTTCTTTAAGGAAAAATGATGGAGAAAGAGGGGAGCATTAAGAGAATAAAAAGGGAGGGAGAAATGAGAGAGGGTTATTGTGGTGGTGTTGGTGGTGGTTAGTGTCATGGAGAGAAGAGAAAAAAGAGAGGAAGAAGAGAGAGCAAAGGGAGATAAGAAGAGTGTGTGTGTGTATGTGTATCTATTTCCCCCAAAAAATAATTAGCCCCCTCCTCTTTATTTATAATAAAAATCAACCCACCCTTTTACTCCAAAAATAAAAGAATCTCTTCTTTACTCGCTAGATACTATTTTAGTTTATTAGTAGTTATTATCTAACGAATTTTTTATTTTTTTAACCAAAATATAATGTTATTACTCAAAGGATAAAAATCCTGTGTAGTCATGTCACCCATCACCTTTAATAAAGGTGACAATTGACAAGTCACCCTTAATAAATGTGACAAGACCTCGACTTGACCGAATTATTGCTCCGTGTATCAAAATAATTGATCCGGCTTATCATTTACGGATTATATTAAATGATGAACAAAAATGTGTAAATGTCGATATGTAATTACAGAAAATGTAAATAATAATAAAAATATAACTATCCTGAAAAATGTATTATGATGTAAATAGTTAAAAATGTAGTGTACTGCAAAGAATTATAGTGTTATGTTGTGTACGTGTGCAGATGACTGTGAAAAATTTAAAATGATAATAAATTGATAAAAATCTTAATATTTACAAAATTAAGGATAATTATCAATGAATTGTAAAAGTGTGTGAAAAAAATGTATTTTGTGCTCTTTAACGATCAGGAAGCCTGAAGACGTTAATTTTAAGCACAGAGAGCCAAAATTGTGTGTCAACAATAATTAATGTTGTTAGTGTACAATTTATTTGCCTTTATTTATCCAGAACCAAGATTTTGTTTGTTATAAAACATGTTGATAGATATTTTATGAGTGAATTGGGTGAGCATAGAAACAAAGAGATGGAACGAGAGGGTTCAATATTTTTTGGTGTATTTATAATGATACATGCAATTAAATACACTTCTTTCTTTTTCACATGATTTGATTTTTTGTTTTTTCAAGTGATGTGATCAAGAGTTGGTAAAGATAGAGAGGGAAAATAAGAAAAGAGTCAAAGATATAAAGTAAGGGACAGTAATTTTTGATAATTTGTCAACAAAGTTTCTTGATAAAAGTCCTTTTTCCATCATCAACTACTATTTGAATAAAATGATGTGTACCAACTTTGCTGTTATTAATTTTTTTCTTTTGTATGATATTTGATACCCTGGTTAATCTTATATATATATATATTTTGGGTAAAACTGGTTAATCTTATATGCATGGATAAAGCTTTATTAAAGAAAAAGGCATTATTCATAAAAATAAATAAAAAATTATCCATTTTCAAGCGTAAATTTGAAATTTAAAGTTGATGAGTTGTACACACAACATGCATATTATTTTGCCTTTATGGAAATTCAAGTTTTTGTCTTTGTGTTTTAGTGTGATTTGTAATTTAATTTTTATTTTAACAATTTCAAAAATCTATTTCATGTTCAAGATAACTTGCCTTTGAAAGCTTTAATTTTCATCATTGTTTAATTTAATTGTCTCAAGATATCTTGGTATGCTGCAACTAGATCTTTAACTTTTTGCATAAAAACAATTTCACTATAAGAATTTTTTTATGTTTCTTGAAAATGGTTAAATTTTTAGACAGCGCATGTAATTTTAATTTTTTGGTGGAGAAAATTACATATATATAACTTGATTATGCATAAGATAATAATTGATTTAGTAATGTTGTGCTAGAGTATAGTTAATTTAATTTGTCTGGAAGTCTATTATCATATATTTAAATAAACAACAAAAAAACTAAGTGATGAGAAAATGACTTAATTTATTTGGGTATGATTCTATTTGAAAAATTTACGAAACTAACTTGGTCATCTTTGAAGAATAATCTATCCAACCGAACCATGAATGCTCTTGTAATAAGGTATGATTTAATATCTATTAACTCATATACTTCCTCATTACTTTGTTTGTTGTTGAATGTTGATACTTAACTATGTCCTTTCTTGTTCATATTAAGTGGTGTTTGAGATTACATACACCTCTTAAAAAATATATTTTTAGAAAGTAAAAAATACTTGGTTTTTATTAATTTATTCTTGATATGCATCGGTGTTTGCCCTAAAATAGATATAATTAAATTTGTAATGTGATTTAAAAACTACGCTGATTGAATTGATTATGATAATAATAAAATAAATCAAAGTAAATAATATAGTAATCATTAATAAATCAAATGTGATTAAGTAAAAGTATAAATAAATAAAGCATGATTAGATTGAATTCAAAGGAGTCCTTGATGAAGACGATTTGAGAATAGCTTCGTGTTTGAAGTACAACACAAAAATTGATGACAGAAAAAATAAATAAGACTCTTAATGTTTTGCTAGTAGCGTAAGAATCAATTGTTAAGCTCAAAATCAGTGCCCTTCAACATGAAAGTTAAACTCCTTTTATAGGGATGAATCCTCAGGATTTAATGATCGAGAATCATTTCCTCTTAATTTACTTTGAATGAGAAATTAAATGACATTTAATTACAAAGAAGTAACATTTAATATTATCTCCGACCTCCAGAGCGGATCTATAACGATCAATGCTATCTATTGCCTCTTCCTTCGAGTGTTGCATTTTGGTCGATTTCATTTCTTCGGCTCTTGATTCCTAATGAATTAAGCCATTAAGGCATCATTTGCTCCTCCACACATCTTTAACTTACTCGTCCACATGTCTTACTCCCTCCGTTTAAAAAAGAATAACATACTTTCCTTTTTAGTCCGTTTAAAAAAGAATGATCATTTTCTTTTTTGGCAACATTTTAATTCCAACTTTCCACATGGCATGTTTAAGACCACAAGATTAAAGGGCATTTTGGTACATTTGCCATAACTTTAATTTAGGACCACAAGATTCAAAAGTCTTCTTAATTATCTTAAACTCTGTGTCAAGTCAAACTAGATCATTCTTTTTAAAACGGAGGGAGTATCTATTTTTACCCTATACAACCGGAGGGAGAGTCCCACATAGTTTTTTTTTGAAATATTTCATCCTTAAAAGAGGACCCCCTCAATTTTTTTTTAATTGCACCGAAATACCTAGTAATAATGTCGTAGTACCAAATTTTGATTTGTTGACCAATGAATGGCCAGCTAGGGTTCCCGTGATGTGGCCTCCACCAATAATAGCACAATTTGTCTAATTCCCATAATTTTATATACCCAACAAATAAATTAAATCTAATTCTATATTAACGACAAAAAATAACGGACTCTTCTAATTTTGCCCTTACTTTCTATAAACACGTATTTTTTCATTGATAATTCTGAATTGTTCAATCATGGAAGTAATTGAATTATTTTAAAACATTGGAAATTACTTTTAAATTGCATTTTGTTTTCCACTTCAATTTTCCAATCACAAGTTTTGTTTTGTCAAAAGAGGCAAGAAGATAACCATTTGGATTCTTTGAATGTGAAGCGTGGAATTATTTTTGTCATGTTTTGATTTTTTTTTCTTTTTTCTAAAAAGAAAATAAGTTCAATTTGACATTTTTCATTGAGAATTTTTAATTAGTAAAGGTTTAGCGCTTGAGATAATTGTTTAGGCGGATTAAACGTTATGATTTCGTTATTTATCTCAAAGGGAAACAGATTAAATCTACTTGAATTTGGTTTCTCCTACTTTACCACCCTAAATGATTTTAAAAAAACAAAAATCTATATGATTCTATCACCTATCTTAAATGAAATATTTGGTGTATCGATTTTATGGGATTATGGAAGAAATAGAATATTCGGGACTATGATTTCTTCCATAATTAATGTACTTTCACTAAAGAGATATACTGTAAAACTATTCAAAGATTTACATCATGAAGTTGTTTTACAAATTAGACCTAATTGACTTGAGGTCCAAAATTTTTATGTACCTAAAATAACAAAGTGAAAATCATTTGGGAATTCAAACTTGTTCTTATCTCGTGAAGGTGAAGGTGAAGGTAAAATGATTATTTTTGAAAAATCATTAGCTCAAGTAATTAACAAGTTCAATTAACTCCACAAGAAATTTGTTTGCTTTGGAAAAATTTCTTGAGAAGTTTTTTTGGAAATAGTTATTGACGAAGTATTCTAAATAAATAAAATGTGTGTGGATAACGATTTGCTTGAAAGTTACTGCAAATCTGTTTTATGCTTTCTTTCCTTTTTTCTTTGAATATACATTAACCCATCTTGAGATAGAACTAGATAAACAATAATCTTATCAAAATTAACAAACATTTTTTGAAAGAAGTTCCACATCATTTAAGTTCGAAAAAAAAGAAGAAGTTAGATCTAGAGAAAATATATAAAATGCTTTATTCTCATATTTTACTTTTACTTATGATTATACTTCCTGTCTCAAAATAATTGATTTCTTTTTTAAAAAATATTTGTTTCAATTTAGTTATTAAAATTAGAATAATTTTATTATATTCTTTCAATGCTATTCGTATGTATATTTAAATTTATATTTTTAAAATATAATTAATAAGATTAATGTGGACAAGTATTTTGAAAGAGAAGGAATAATTTGTTTTCTTACTTAAAAATTTGTTGCAAACAACTGGATAAACAATATACTACTGGTGAAAATTAGCAAACTCTTCTGGGTCCTCTTACGAGTATTTATTTTCATAAAAAAATTTACAGTGCTGTATTTCCATTTGTGGAAAAATTATACTAGTACCTACTTTGGAGTACACTAATTTATATACATCAATTTCTGATTGAATCGCCATTCAGGTAATCCTTTTTCCAGCTTTTATCATTTTTATCCTCAAATCTGTATGTCCATTCAACAAGATTCGAATTTAGCTGAATCGGATCTATGAAGTCCAGTTGGAAAAAGATCCGATCCATAGCTCAGATGATTCTGTAGACATCGAAATTTTGTGGTACTCTACGAGACGAGCTCAATCCTTTTAAGGTTCTTGGAGGCTACTTTATCCTACTCCGTGTTAGTGCTGTTCATTTCTAACTTCTATGGATAATTTTAATTGATAAATGTGTATCACCGTGGGAATTTTTGCCTTGATTGAAGTTAATTAGTGCCCAAATCTAGTGCGATCAGGTTTTTACAGCTTAATTACAATTGGGTTTTGTTGAGGGTTAATTGTACTACATTCTTGGTCAGCTAAGTGGGATTTCTGGGATTTGATTCAATGGTTGAAATAGCAGAATCTTCGGAATCTGGGTCGGGGTTGTTGAATTCGGAAGAGGTAAAAATTGGGTCTTTGCGAGAAGAAGATAGTTTTTATAGGCAAGTTAGTAGTTTTGGAAGTAGTGGTTCAAGGAATACAAGCCCATTAGGGCGTATAGGTTCAAGAAACACAAGCCCTTCAAGGCAGAAAGTGGTTAAGACGAAACCAAGAGGATTGGATGAAGAGACTGTAACCACTTTTGTTAAAGCTGTTCAACCAGATGTTCAAATGGAAGATAATATCTGGGCAATGCTGCCAGAAGATTTGCTGAATGAGATTTTAGCTAGAGTTCCACCCTTTATGATATTTCGTCTTCGATCTGTTTGTAAAAGGTGGAATTCTATTTTGCAAGATCATAGCTTTTTGAAGTTTCACTCACAAGTGCCTTCCCATGGACCTTGTCTTCTCACATTTTGGAAGAATTCACAGACCCCTCAGTGTTCGGTATTTAGCTTGCCATTGAAACAGTGGTTTAGAATACCATTCACTTTCTTGCCACAGTGGGCATTTTGGCTAGTTGGTTCTTCAGGAGGTCTTGTTTGTTTCTCAGGATTAGATGGGTTGACATTCAAAACCTTAGTTTGTAATCCCTTGACACAGACTTGGAGGACGTTGCCTAGTATGCATTATAATCACCAGAGGCAGTTGATTATGGTTGTTGATAGAAAGGATAGGTCATTTAAAGTTATTGCCACTAGTGATATTTATGGTGACAGGTCTTTGCCAACGGAGGTATATGATTCAAAGATTGACAAATGGTCACTTCACCAGACAATGCCTGCCGTAAATCTTTGTTCCTCCAAGATGGCATTTTGTGATTCAAGGCTGTATTTAGAAACTCTCTCCCCTCTTGGTTTGATGATGTATCGGCTGGATACAGGGCAGTGGGAACACATCCCTGCTAAGTTTCCACGCTCATTGTTGGACGGGTACCTAGTTGCCGGCACTCACAAACGCCTATTTCTGGTTGGAAGGATAGGGCTTTATAGTACTCTTCAAAGTATGAGGATATGGGAACTAGATCACACAAAAGTCGTCTGGGTTGAGATAAGCAGGATGCCTCCAAGATATTTTCGTGCACTTTTAAGACTATCTGCTGAAAGATTTGAATGCTTTGGACAGGATAACCTAATATGCTTCACATCTTGGAACCAAGGAAAAGGCCTTCTTTATGATGTCGATAAGAAGGTGTGGTCTTGGATTGCCGGGTGTGCTCTTCAATCATATAACAGCCAAGTCTGCTTCTATGAGCCAAGATTTGATGCTTCAATATACTAAAGTAGTGCTTAGCTTAAATTTCCAACATACTTTTTACCAGGGACATTAGCTATTTTGATGATTTAGCAGTCTTGTTTCCTTCAATTCCCGTACAGCCTGCTGTTCATCATTGAACTTTCCTTTGGTTAGATTATCAAGCTTAATTTTTATCCATCTTAATCTATCTGGTAAAAGTTTCAAACTCATGTGCAAATTCCCCTAGTTCTCTGAAGTGAGCAATTGGATAAGGTTTTGCTTCTGCACATTAATGGCCTGAGTGGTATTCAAGGAGGAAGAAGTTAAAAACATTTCCTTGCTTGGACGAGGTTTCATGAAGACCTGAGCGTTGGGTGTCTTCTCGAGATGACCGTGGGGAAGGACAATTCGGGAGTATGGTTGTAAGATAAAGTTTTGTTTCCAGCTTATGTACATTGATCTTCTCTTTGTAAGTAATTAGCACATTCTTGTTGCTTTTCTTAACTGAAGTAACAAAAAATCTCTTTGATCTTACATCTCAGCTCTTCTTTTAAATGGTACATCCCAGCTCTTCTTTATCTCACAATGATCAAAAACTGCTTTACTTTACATGTTGTTGGTGATCTAGCTATAGGATAGTTAGACATTTCATGCTAGTTATTCAAATCCACTTGTCTTTTGTGTGGGGATGATGTTTAGTTACATATTTCATATATTTTAAAATTTTGCCTTTCTTAGTGTGTTATTATCAGTATCAGACTATGCTTACTGCTCTTTCAGTTATTGATGCTTCATTTCCCCCATGTTCATCCTTAGTTTCATCGTACACTTGCTAAGATGCTTACTTTAGGGTATAGACGAATTGTTTTTTTCCCACTTAGACATCATTTTGTCCGTATAAAATGAGGTTTAAATGGGTAACTCTCTTATGTTTATCTTTGTTGCTCTGCTCTTTCAGTGGTTGATGCTTCATTTTCCCCCATGTTCATCCTTAGCTTCACGCATTTGTCGAGACGCTTACTACAGGGTATATATGAAATATTACTTGTCCCACTTAGACATTGTTTTGTCCCAATGGGTAACCCTAGGGAGTTGATAAATTGTATTCTCGTATTTTTATTTATTATCCTTCCTATTTCTTGGTCAGCTGAACATTCTTGGGCGAAGCATGTTCTTGGTCTACTGGTAAGAGTAGCATCTCTTCGTAGCTTCTACTCTGTATAAACTCACCTTATCTCCCTCCCTTGCTTTTCTATCAGTGCATTTGTAGTACCTCGGGAACTAGGCCAAGTATAAATTAAGAGAGTGCAAATCATATTAATCTGCATCAAATGCATAATCTAGTCTTGTACTCCTTTTCCTTTGGTGGCTGAACTAAAAATCTAAGTCCAGAAATCTCAGATCCCTTCACATTAGCAGGCAAAGTATCTAAGGTTTTGGGCAAAATGCTGCAGGACTTGTTAAGTTTGCGTCGTACTCGCGCCCAAGGTGTGGTCTAGTGGTCAATGAAGTGGGAGTAGAACCATGAGGTTTCAAGTTAATTTCCAGTGGAGGCAGAAAACACTCGGTGATTTCTTCCCATCTTCCTAAATTGATAGAGTTACGCGATTCCTGTGCTGGTGGCAGGTAGCAGGTACCCGGTGTAATAGTTGAGGTGCGCACAAGCTTGTCCAGACACCGCCATCTTTAAAAAAAAGATTGTGCCACACTCTGGCCAGATAATCAACTACTCTATTTCCTTTCTCTGAAATCATTCTGCAGTTGACACTTCCAAACGCTGTGTAGCTGGAGCAGTGTCTACAATCTTTTGACCAAAGATCCAGCGATGGATTCCTTGTATTGTATCCATTCTTGCTAAAAGCCGATTCTATAGATTCTAGAACAGCGGGTACGCAAGCATCTGGGATCTGATTTTATAGTGAGCTGTCGAACAGTCTCCTCTGATAAGGACAGTCGTTTCACTATATCTGTAACTCAGCAGGAAGCTGACCCATGAACCAAAAACCATTCTTGCAGTGAACCCCTCATTAAACCACAATGAAAGCAGAGTTAGTATTAAGGAGCTCTAGCATCAGTACCAACCTTATACTCTGTTGAGCGAAGAGGTTTCCAGATCACAAACTCCGGTTGTTCAATCTTATACTCTGTTGAGTCGAACCATGTTAAACAACGGTTGCCATAGTCGATCAGAAACCGCACAGTGTAAAAATAGATGACTGCAACTCTCTGTTTCAGCTCGAGACTGATTAGTTGTGGAGCACATACAGATGGCCCTTTTCTTCAAAGTCTCCTGAATAAGACAAGCTTGCTTAGCCATGAACCAAGTGAAACAGCCCACTCTCTGAGCATATGGTCATTATGCTTCTCTTTTTGTAGTATCTTTTACCTAGACCATAACTATCAACATGCCAGTCATGTTTTAAGCTCTAGTATGGAGTTGCTAAGTGTTACTAGCCAAATAAAAAAGACTTGAACTTATGAGGACAATTAATTTCTAAATGCAGGACTAAGAAAATTAATATTAGGTTGTTTGTTGAAGGGTAACAGAAAGGAACATCCTATTCTGTACAACTAAAGTTCATCAAGTTTCTTAAGTATCTCTGGAACCATAAGGGTAGTTTCTTCCTATATCTCTGGAACCAAGTATAGCAGTCGTTACTTTGCAACTAATACTGACATGTGTCATGTTGTTTGTTTATAAGCTTCTGCAGAGATGAGTTCTAAAAGTTGCTGACTGTAGCATCTATGATGTGTGAAAGTCAAAAGCGGCAATGTTTCTTGATTCAGTTCTATGTTTTTGCTTGAAACCTCTGGAGTAGGAATAGAAACTATCTGGAATAGCTAGTTTGAAATCTATGATGTCTTTCCTTTTTGTAGGGTAGACTTCTGTGTTGTCTGTTGACACTTGACAGGCATGTTCTGTCCGACACAAAGGTGATCGTGTTTAGATGAACCTTGATATACGTTTAGCCAGTAGAAACCACAATCTGAGCTTTGTTTCCATCTCTAAGTGCCGTTTAAAGTCCTAAGTCTGGTGCTATCAAGTTGCCAGTTTTTTTAAAAAGTCTGTTGCTATTTGACTTCAAATGGATTTTGGAGCTTATTACTACTAACATTCTCTAGAAAAGTAGTGCTAATATGGACTTTTATATGGTTAAAGACAGTGGTCTTGTTCAAGGGATGTCAATTGATCCTCTTTGCTGGAAAAACACCCTACTGATACGTAACTTTTTTTTTTTTAAATGTTACTCATATTTTGACTCATCTTTGTGAAGATTTTGGCTCCACTACTGGTCAGAGAAGCAAGATTTACCAGTTAGGTGGAATTCCATTTGGTAGCAAGATTTAGAATTCTAAATCCGAATACCTTGTCACCCAGCTCCCTGTCAATTCAAAAGAGGATGATACTTGTGAAGTTGTGATTTACCTAAATGAACTAAAAGCAATTGTCAGTAAAGAAGTATTTTGTTAAAGAAAAAGGTAGGGAGCTACAATGTGTATCAAGAGAGAATCTTTTCTAGGGATGAAGTAATTAGAATAATTTCTTGGTCATATCAAATGGTACAAACATCGATTAGCCGTTCTTTTTCGTAATGACAACTTGGAGGTACAATAATAATAGTCTATCTAATATAATTCTACAAATAAAGTCTGAAGAGGGCGATGTGTTCACAATTTTACGTGAAGATAGACTTGGATATATCATCATAAAAGTAAATTTTTTTGGCAAACTAGCCGGAAAAGAATAGTTTACATTTCATTGTCAAATTTGCCTTTTTGTTTGAGTAAATTGGAGGACAGGTTAACCACAATAAAAAATTTTTACGTTTAATTGTTGGAATTTACTCTCTTTGTTTGTTTTTATCTATTTGTATAAAATTATATTTGCAGTTTTACTTATCATCTTTAACATATCAAGAGAAATTTTTTCTTTTCATGTTTTATTCTAACATTAATTACTTATTACTTAAATTATTTATCAAGACCTAGACTAAATATTAATTAATGTGAGTATGCGATAAAACATCAATATCAATTATTATTTCTTAATGAATATCCAAAGTTCAGTTTGAACCAGTAAAAGTGAAGGAAGTATTTTACTGGTTATGTTAGAAAACTGACAATTGGTTAAGGTGAAAGGTAAATAGGGAGACAAGGGCATTGGTACTCGTAGCCTTACTCATCCTACACATGTCTGATCACTACCTTTGAGATTTAATTATCTCCTTAGTTGGCCTAAATTTGTACGAACAAATATAAAAACTTCTCATGAAGTTTATCGTAACTTAATTTGTCATTTCTTGATGCTGGTCTGTCCAATATGTCCATCTAGTGTGTTCTGCGTGTTAAGAGTTTTAAGTTTTGTACACTATAGGTGTACTCTATAATTTTTTTACTTCGTCAAGTTAAATTAATCTAAATCAGGTATAACTTAAACTAATTTATAATAAGTAGAAACTTTTCATACCATGTGTCTAACATGATAATTTTTAAAAAATATAAATAATTGATTAAATTATATTGATAATACAATGTTTCATTACACCGTTAAATGTTAATATATACTTTCTTCGTTCTTTTTTAGTTGTCATAGTTTCTTTTTTAAAAGTCAAACGATATAAATATTGATCAACATTTTAAAAATGTAGTTTTTCATCATATTGATATGAGAAAAATTGTAATTTATAACACTTTTTGTATAGATTTTTAAATATCTAAATTTTAATTTTAAAATATTAAATTAATCTAATCTAATTTAACTTTAGAAATTAATCTAAGAAACGGAGTGCAGTTTTCAAGGAAACCCACAAGGATCAATCACACACCCCTCATGTCATAAAGCTCCTTTCGATAACTATGTGACTATCTTATTTGATCTTTTGGAAAATACCTTTTTACTTTCAAAAGGTAGTGAACTGATCTGTATATAACTCAATCTTTTTCAGATTCTATTAATAGGATTTCATGGGATATGTTGTTGTTGTAGTATATGCAGAGACATAATTAGAATAATAATTTTTTTTTTGCATAAAAGTTAAATTGTTGTTCTTTTTTAAGTAAACAAATGGCATCCAAGGCATATTAATTATGATTTGTTTATGGTGTAACCGTATCTGTGACTCAGGTTAAAGTATGTACATTTTTAATTTGCTGATATTTCACTCTCCATTATCTACTGATGATTTGCATGGCAACGTGTACAAGCATATATAACAACTCATCATCTCTTATAAATTAGGGGTCGTTTGATAGGGTGTATAAGAATAATATAAAATATAATGTATTAGTAATATTTTTATTAGTAATACTTGTGCTAGTTATGCTTACATTTTTCTTATGCAATGTTGATTTGGTGTATTAAAAATAATATTAATTGCATAATTTCTAAAAAAATATTTTTTTTTATAAAAATACCCTTCATAAATATGATGGAAAGGATATGAAAAAGATTTTGAGGGACAATTGTGACTTTAACTATAGTAATGCATGCATTAAATTCATTGCATTATTAATTCCAAGGATTTTCATGCATTACTAATACACTCCTTAATACCAAATAGAGTATATAACGAATGCAAACATTAGTAATACATAGGATAAAAAAGTGTATCAAATAAGGTGTTAATACATGCATTATTTTTTTAATACACTCTACCAAACGACCCATACTGACAAAATATAGTATATATATAACTTGTTCAAAGCCAGTACTGCAATATTTAGATTCTACATTTTTTGTCGTTTAAAATGTTTGATGAGTTGAGATTACCGAAGTAGTGCAGAAGTTGGGCCGGGTTGAATATATATTAGAATAACACAGGTGTCGGAATCCTAACTTTGACTGATCAAGTTTGATTTTTGAACTCTATAAAATCTCACATTCTACTATACATATATATGGTTGATGAGGAAAAAAAGAGAATTATTAATCTATGCTTTTTAAGTTCACTGCTCAGAGATATGGTACTGTCACTTAGTTTCAATATTCGGCTGTTACTCATAATTGCTTTGCTCGTTCTACAGCAGCAGCCCTCTTCAGCTCATGCTCTATTTGGTAACTATACTAATTCAATTCGTACATTTTCTTAATAGCTGAGTTAAATCATTTATAGTTTACTAGCTGTAATACTTTTGTCCATTTTGTCCCCTACTTTCTTTCTGTAGGAAAGCTAAGGAAGAAAGAGTGGCTAAAGTTTACCTCTATGCAAAAATATCATGTATGTTATGTATAGGGAAGTTAAGTTACATCTGATTCTTTGATTTCCATTAGCAGTTAGAAGTAGTATACATTCTTTTGAAATTTATGCAGGATTCAGTGGATGGTATCATTGCCTCTGCCGGAGGAATTAGAAAAATGCTGGTGAAACAAGAGCACATGGTTGATGATATTTCAGGTATTTGTTATCTTGCTATATTCGAAAACAAAATACTGTAAAACTTAAAATAAAGTAGAACAAAAAATGGATATGAAATTGATTCTATCTAAGTCCACTAAATTCACGGTGTGTCTTTAAGAAATTTAATTCCCTTCTATTATTCGATAGTGTTGGATTATTTTTTCCAATGATAAAACGGATAACCACAATGGTGTAGCAGTTGCTTCAAACCCCAGTGTACAACAAACACAAAGTGCAACCAAATCATATTAGAACTTACTTTGCAAGTGCAGGAAATATTGCACAAAGAAGTAGAGTAATTCAGAAACTTCGTAATTTAAAATCTGAGGAAGCAGACAAATATTTATAGTTAACAAAGGGTAGTGTGAAGAGGTGCTATTGCGCCTTATCGGAAAAATCAGAACTTGTTAGCCGTTCTTTTCGATAAAACATGTATTCATTTCCAATTCACACTCTTAAAAAAACCAACATATACTGCTACTGTGTTTTCTCTCTCTCTATGCAGAGCTTTTAATAACGAATATTAATGATGTATTGGGCAAGCTAAGACTTCGAGTGATCATTTTGAATCCTTTTGTTGTAGTTATGTTTTGACATTACTACAAAAAAATAGTTATTGCTAAATAGCTTATAGCTAATATGATTTTTTGATCGTTAACTAGGATTAGCTAGCGACAAATTCTTACCTTTTAGTGATAAAATTAAGTTGTCCGTCACTAATTTCCCCCCCTTTTTTCTTGTAGTGACAGGATATGCTGCATTTGATTCAATGAAGACCTCTCACATGAATGCTCAGGTTCTATTTCTCACTTTCAAGTTCAACAACCCCGGCCTCAGGGGAGCAAACAGACAGACAACCTTAAAAGATGCTAGCATGCACGCTCTAACTCACGGGGCACAACTACTCAGTCTGCTCTTGCAGTTTATTAATTAAATGGATTTAACTTATATCTACACTATATGAAAGATCAATTCTTATATTACTAGTCCATAATATAAGCCTTAGTTATTTTCAGAATATACTAATCCTACTTTTATGAAGGTTACTTTACCTATAGTTATCATTTAGATAGCATGAAGGTTATTAATCTCACTTTTTATGGAGGTTATAGCCTCATGGTTATAAGTTGTAACACAGGTACCGAGTTATAACTTATAACCATCAAGATTATTAAGCAGATTAATCGAAAAAAAGATTACGTAATATTCTTTATGTTGGCTGGGATTTGAACCTGATCTTTTAAGTTTGTGCTTCATTGAATATGTTGGGCCACACCATTGGATCGATATGAGATCAACTTTTTTCTTATATTACTTGCATACTAACATAGTAAATTTATGCTAGGTGAATAGTCAAATACTCAAGAAGAATGCGCGAAACTCCCTTGGCATAATCCACTTTTCAGAACAGAAGCATGAGAGAAGTAAGAAAGAAGATTCAAAGGAGTTTGTTGATGCAGAAGATGAAGTAGCAAAGCTTATGAGCAAAGACTATGGTGGAAAAAGCGTTCCTCGCCGCAAGCCGCCCATCAATAATCACAAGCCTACGGACTAATTAAAACGGGTGATTTACAAGAATAGTCTTGCAGGTGGGTGATCTTGAACTTTTACTTCGCTTACCTCAGGGGCAGAACTTCAAGTTTTGACAACTTTTGACCTTGACGGTCTGCCCATGAAGTAAGCAGGGATCAAAAGTTTAAGACCACCTCTTTTCAAGGTTATTAGGTGTAATTTCCTGAATTAAAACCTGGTAGCAGTGTTACTGTTTGACATTGTAGTAGTAATTAGTGCAAGTAGTGTTCAGATTTGGGTCTCACAATTTTGCCCCCTACTAGTGAAGGCCCAAAAATTATAGTAGTACATTAATTAGGATCGAATAGTGATAAATCAAAGTGTTGTCTCTAGTGAGCTATCTACCTAGCTAACTGGCATGTCACTGGTGACAGAATCATGTTTGTTATTGTACATTTGTTTTCTTTCTTTCTTTCTTTATATATATATATTACTCCAACAAATTTACGAGGAAGTCATTTTTGATGTTATGTTATACAGTAAAAGTATTTAATCAAAAGGATGAAAATGACTTGTCGAACTTACGGGCATAAGTCATTTTCCTTGCAGCTATATTAACTTTATACTCCATGTTACTTGCTTGCCCTAACAGGCTAACATTTAAACCTTACTATTAGTTTTGAGTACGTTGTGGGAGAAAATACAAATGTTGTGCCACTACGCGAAACAACTCGAGTGTTGCATCCTTGATGGTGAAACGTAACAAGGGGTAAATTTAATTTATTTTGAATAGTTTCAGAGGTATTTTGGCCATTAAACAAGCGTGTGACTGAGGTTGAAGTACATTTAATTTAATTTGCTGATAATCCAATCTCCGAGTTATATATCTACTGATGATTTGCATGGCAAGTGTATATAACAGCTCATCATCTCAATTATAAACTACTATGACTTGTCCAAAGCTAGCTAGGACTGCAATTATTTTGATTCTTAAATTTTCTCGTTTAAAATTATTTGATGAGTTGAGATTCCCCAAGTAGTGCAGACGTTGGGCTGGGTTGATATATTGAAATACTAACAAATAAGACAGGTTGTTGGAATCCTAGCTTTGTCAACTTTGATTTTTGAACTCTATAAATTAAAAATCTCACATTCTACTATTTATGGTTGATAAGGAAAAAGAGAGTTAATCTATGCTTTTTAAGTTCACTGTTCAGAAATATTAACATGGTGTCATTTACATTCAATATTCTGTTGGTACTCGTAATTGCTTTGATGCTCGTTGCCTCTGCTAGAAAAATATCGGTGAAACGAGAGCAGATGGTTGATGATACTTTAGGTATATTATATTTTGACATAAAAAATATAAATTATCGCTAAATAGCTCGTAGCTAACATTATGATTTTTTAATCATCAAATAGGATTAGCTAGCGACTCACTAAAAGTTGTCCCTCAGTAATTTCTGTTTTTTTTGGTGTGACAGGAGATGCTGCATTTGATTCATCAATGAAGACCTCTCACATGAATGCTTAGGTTCTCTTTTCTCACTTTCAAGTCCAACAACCTCGACCTCGATCAGGGAACAAACAAAGACACATAATTAAATGGATTTAACTTAGCTTATCTACAATAAATATAAAGACCAATATTTCTTATATTATTAGTGCATTTTGATAATATAATTAGCGGTAACACGCCTTACTTATCTTCAGCAGTAATCCTACTTTTATGAATGCTACTTTACCTATAGTCATCATTTAGATAGCTTGGAGGTTATTTTTTCCACTTTTTATACGGTTGATAGTTATAACACGGGCACAAAGTTATAACTGTCAAGATTATTAAATAGATTAATCTAAAAAAATCACCTAATTTTTTTTTTTTTAATGTTTGTTGGGATTTAAACCCGATCTTTTAACTTTGCACCACTTCGTTGGCTGTGTACGACCAGTCAGTCAGACCCTTAGATTGATATAACATCACCTTTTTCTTATACTTGCATGCTAATATAGTGAATTTATGCTAGGTGGATAGCCAAATGCTCAAGAAGAACCAACAGAACTCCGGCATAAACCACTTTCTAGAACAGAATCATGAGAGAAGTAAGATGGAAGAATCAAAGGAATTTGTTGATGCAGAAGATGAAGTAGCAGAGCTTATGAGCAAAGACTATAAAGGAAGCAAACCCCCGCGCCGCGTCCGGCCCATCAATAATTAATCACAAGCCTTCTACTAATTAAAACGGGTGATTTACAAAAATAATCGAGGACTATTCTTGTAAATCACAAGCCTATGGATTAAATATATGAATAATCACAAGCCTACGGAATAATGTAGGTTAAGAAGAACATGACTACAATATATTGTCATCCTTTAACTTGTAAAACTCTTTTTTTTGACTTTCTGATACAGTCAGACCTCTCTATAACGTAATCTCATTATAACGACATTTCATTATAACAGCCTGATTTTTTCCGGAACCGATTTTTCATGTTATATTATTTGCTTCTCTATAACAGCATTCTACCTATAACAACAATGACGTTTATTATAGCGGTACACTCTTTGTAAAATTACCTCTCTATAACAGCATACTCAAATAATATTTTGTAGGAAAATATATAATATATGTACAAAATAAAATACTAAAATATTTATGGTAATCATTATTAATGTCATGCACACGGTAAATTTCAAGTACAAATATTCTATTTAAAGGAAAAAATTATATTTAAATGGTGCATACCAATTATTTCATAACTTCACGATGAAAATGCTATTAATATTTGCCTTTTTTTATATTCATGCTCTTTCTAATTTTACATACTTTTATTTATAATAACTAAATTAAATCTAAAAGTTGAATATCAGTATATATATATAACAATACCTCTTTATAACAATCATAAAATTTTTGAATAAAAATTATCATTATAGAGAGGTTTTAATATGTACTTTCCAACTTACTACACATATATAGTTGCTGCTCAGAGCTTTTTTATTTCTTTTGTCAAACTTCTACGAGGTCCTTAATATTCATTGGGAGGCAAACAGGCATTAACTAAAAAACAGTGTGGCGATAAACTCATATACACTTTCTGTAAGATGATAGCCATCCCAAAAGTAGTGCTTATCTGTAAATTAAACTGCTTGGATTCCCTAGGCCTACAAAATCAAACACAATAAAGTTTGTCTAGTAGGTAAATAATTTTTTGGTGAAAACAGAAATATATTTTATTATGTTTGGTATGGTGGTCTCTCACGCGAATTGTCACGTTGGATGCGTGCATTTATTTGTTTAACATTATATAAATTTAAATATTTATTTGTGTACACCCAAAATTGAAGAACGTAAATGTCAGCTGAGGTCAAGTTACAGGGCATGTTTATGTATTATCACAAAATTATTTGATGAGTTGAGATTTCCCAAGTAGTGCACAAGTTGGCCAAGTTGATAATATATTATTGGAATAGGATAGGTGTTGGAATCCTAACTTTGACTGGCCAACTTTGATTTTTTAACTCAAAATCTCACAATCTACAATATATGGTTGATGAGGAAAAAGTGAGAACTAATCTATGCTTCTGAAGTTCACTGCTCAGAAATATTACTAATATGGTTTCACTTAGCTTCAATATTTTGCTGGTACTCCAATTTGCTTTGATGGTCGTTGCCTCCGCCGGAGGAATTCGGAAAATGCTGGTGAAACAAGATCATATGGTTGATGATATTTCAGGTATGTATACAGTATATACTGCTATTAGCTACTCTGTTTTCCATATATATATATGGTGATGATCATTTTCCCTATGTTGTAGTTATGTTTTGACATCACTATATAAGAAAAAAAGTTACTGTTAAATAGCTCGTAGTTGAAATGATTTTTTTTTATCGTTAAATAGGATTAGCTAGCAATTTTTCCACTTTTTAGTGATAAAAGTTGTTCGTCGGTAATTTTCCTTTTTTTTTTTTTTTTGGTAGTGACAGGAGATGCTGGATTTGATTCAATGAAGACCTCTCACATGAATGCTCAGGTTCTCTTTTCTCACTTTAATTTCAAGTTACAAACGGACACACACTTAATTAAATGGATTCAACTTATAAACAATATAAAGATCAATGCTTCTATGATTAGTGCATTTTGATAATATAATAGCAGGTAACAGGCCTTAATTATTTTTAAAATATTAATCCTAGCTACTTTTATAAAAGTTACTTCACTTATAGTTATCATTTAGATAGCTTCTTAGGGAGGTTATAGCCTAACGGTTATAACATAGGTATCGAGTCATAATCATCAAAATTATTAAGCAAATTAATAAAAAAATCACCTAATATGTTTTTATTCATGCTGGGATCATCTAAGTTTGCACCACTTCATTTACCATGTCATGTAGCCTGCCTACCCCCTTGAATCGATGTGACATGACCTTTTTTTCATACTCGCATGCTAATATAATGAATTTATGCTAGGCGGATGGCCATATGCTCAAGAAGAATGAACGAAACTTCCCCGACATAAATCAGTTTCCAGAACAAAATCATAAGAGAAACAAGAAAGAAGAATCAAAGGAGTTTGTTGATGTAGAAAATGGAGTATCAAAGCTTATGAGCACAAAGTATGACCGCAAGCCGTCCATCAATAATCACAAGCCTACAGACTATGACCATAAACCGCCCATTAATAATCACAAGCCTACAGACTATGACCGCAAGCCGTCCATCAATAATCACAAGCCTACAGATTATGACCGCAAGCCGCTCATCAATAACCATAAGCCAACAGACTATGACCGCAAGCCGCCAATCCATAACCACAAGCCAACAGACTATGACCGTAAGCCGCCAATCAATAACCACAAGCCAACAAATTATGATCGCAAGCCGCTCATTAACAATTACAAGCCAACAACCTATGACCTCAAGCCGCCCATCAAAAATCACAAGCTTACCGACTAATTAATGTTAGGATTTACCATGATATTTTCCACTTTTGTTTTTTGGATTCTACACAATCGTGTTTAATTTTAATTCAAAAACTTTACGTATCCTTTTTTGAAGTAAACGTTTGGACTTCAATAAATTGAAAATCTGTCTTTTCCACAATAACACAATAGTATTCATAATGTGATAGTTGATAGAGTCTAGTTTAAGGAGAGTTTCTCTCTCAATAATTTAATAGCAATATTAATTTCTTATATATAAGTCGATTGACCAAACAATATTACTAATAAATTATGATTTTAGTATAGGTTTTTTTGGTCATCTACTTTACCGCCACAGTAGTTTGCAATTACTAGCTTCTACATGACAATCAAATTAATTTTATAATCTCCAAAATAAAATTTTACCCAAATATTTAAAATTAAGAGTAGTTTGTCATGAACTTTAAGTGGATGACAAAATTATCCTATTTCAAATAATTCAAGGGTAAAATTGGCCCATTTTTCCTTATTTTAGAAAAAACATTAGAAAGAAGAATATTTTGTCAAAAATCCAACAGCAAGGACATTTACAACTAAAAAACGTAACAGGATAAATTTGACCTATTTGAAGGATCCGTTTGGCCATTAAAAAAATTCACTTTTTTTCGAAAATTTATTTCTCTTTAATGAAAAAAGTGAAGTTTTGTGGTGTTTAGCCATAAAATTTTAAGTAATTGAGGAATATTTTTAGCTTTTCTCGTTAACCTCTATAATTTAGTGGTTCATAAATCAATGATTTTTCTACTGCTAGTATATTGGTCAAGTACGAAGGCTCGCTGAGCTAAGTAAACGTCAAGATCAATATCTAATTATCTATGACCCATATAATTTTAGCGGTTTGCGTTGAGTGGGGTGGTTTACTAAAATGATTTAAATGATTTTTTTTATGTTTTAAAAATTTATCTTAAAATAAAATTTTCATGTCAAAAAAATTTAATGAAAAAATTATTTAAATTGGTTGGGTGACTTTCTTGGTGATGAAATACCAATAGTACTTGAGTGACTTTGGATTATTACAAAATTGAGTGACTTTCTAAGAAGACTACCTTTAGTCGACTGAACTTCTTAGATATTTTCTCTATAAGTTTATGGTATCACTATACTGTTTTAACTTTACTAAAGATGGTCTAACCGACTCAGGTTAAAGTACTTTTAATTTAGCTAGCGTTTAACCCAACTTTTCAAATATTTTGAGAAACTAGATTTGAGTGAAGTTTCATAATATGTTTGGCCGTAGTTTTTTAAAATACATTTCACTTTTGTTTGAAAAACATGAAACACGACTTATTTTTAAAAGTTCTAAAAACTATCAAAATTATCCATAAGTTCGACACAAAATTTATCATTTTTATAATGAACTAGAAAATTCATTATACTAAAATCATAATACGATATGTTAATAAAAACTACTAATAACACAATTATTAGCTACTACATTCGTCAAATTACAGTTATAGTTGCGAAGATCCATCGGTGAAAAAAAATAATAATAACAATGTAACGACATTAAGTAGCTATTCTTTAGTATTATCTTTCTACATTCTACAAAAAATCTCTTCACAACAAGTATGCATTTCAAGATAAGATGTCCGAAAAGGGTAGATAAGAATTACTTGGTGTCACAAATAGATGGTCTTTTTGATAAAATATAAAAGTTTGGGGTAAGTTTTAAATTTAAAAGAAATCAATAGCTATGTTTTAGCCCAAAAACAAATTTTTAGTAGATTTTGCGATTTGATTTTCAAAATGTTCCAAAAACTAAACAAATTTTGCCAAAAAATATTTTCAGAAAGCTCGTTCTTCCAAAATTTATGCGAAACGGGTCATTAATTTAGTGATAATTCAGTTTTCAAGTTATAAATCAACTGATGATTTGCATGGCAAGTACATATATCAGCTCATCATCTCTATTAGGAGTATATAAATTATGACTTGCTTAAAGCTAGCTAGTACTACAATTATCTTGATTCTTGAATTTTTGTTTAGAATTATTTGATGAGTTGACATTCCCCAAATAGTGCAGAAGTTGGAATAAGACAGGTGTTGGAATCTTAAATTTGACTTTATGTTTGATTATTGAACTCTCTCTCTATATATGGTTGATAAGGAAAAATAGAGAATTATTCCATTGCTTTATTAAGCTCATTGCTCAGAAATATTAATATGGTGTCATTTAGATTCAATATTCTGCTAATACTCGTAATTGCATTGATGTTCGTTGCCTCTGCTGGAGGAATTAAAAAAATACCGGTGAAACGAGAGCAATTGGTTGATGATATTTCAGGTATATATATTTACTATAACTACCTACTCCGTTTTCCCATATATATGGTGATCATTTTCCCATCGTAGCTATGCTTTGACATCACTAAAAAAAAACAAAAAAACTCGTAGCTAATATAATTTTTTATTGTTAAATAGGATTAGCTAGCGACTTTTTTTTTTTTTAACTTGTTAGTGATTAAAGTTGTCCGTCACTAATTTCCGTTTATTTGGATAATGATAGGAGATGTTGCATTTGATTCAATGAAGACTTCTCACAAGAATGCCCAGGTTCTCTTCTCACTTTCAAGTTCAACAACCCTGGCCGCAGGGGAAAACATACTAATTAATTAAATGGATTAAACTTAGCTTGTCTACAATGTACAACCCATTTCATATATTATTAGTGCATTTTGATAATATAATTAGCAGGTAACACGCCTTAATTATTTTCAGAATAGTAATCCTATTTTCAGAATAGTAATCCTACTTTTCTGAATGTTAATTTACGTATAGTTATCATTTAGATAGCCTGGAGGTTATTAATTCCACTTTTTATGGAGCTTACATCCGGATAGTTATAACACGGGTACAAAGTTATACAAATAAGATTAATCGAAAAACTCACCTAATGTTTTTTTATGTTTGTTGGGATTTGAACTTGATGAAGTTTGCACCACTTCATTGACAGTGTACGACCAATCAGTCACACCCTTAGATTGATATAACATCACCTTTTTTTTATACTTGCATGTTAATATAGTGAATTTATGCTAGGTGGATAGCCAAATGCTCAAGAAGAACCAACAGAACTCCACCGGCATAAACCACTTTCCAGAACAGAATCATGAGAGAAGTAAGATGGAAGATTCAAAAGAGTTTGTTGATGCAGAAGATGAAGTAGCAAAGCTTATGAGAAGAGACTATGGCGGAAGAAATATTCCCTGCCGGCGCTGCGTGCCCATCAACAATTAATCACAAGCCTATGAACTATTTAAAATGGGTGATTTACAAGAATAATCACAAGCCTACGGAATATGTCTTTTTATTGTTTTTTATTTTTTTGAAGTTTTTACACAAGCCTACAGACTAATGTACGTTATTAAAAAGAACATGACTACATTATATTATCATCCTTCAACCTGTTCAACTCTATATTTTGACTTTCTCATCTCTAATTGCTCCTAAATTTTCTGACTTACTATACATAGCTGCTGCTCAAAGCTTTTTTATTTCTTTTTTCAAACTTCTACGAGGTGTTAAATTAATAGTTATTGGTAGACAAACAGATGTACGTCCCATTAAAACACTCTGTGGCGATAACCTCATTTACAGTTTCTGTAAGATGATAGCTGCCACCCCAAAATTAGTGCTTATATATTGCAACAAGGATTGCTTGGATACATCATACATCCATTATTATGCCTACATAGACAATAAAGTTTGTCTAGTAGGCAAATAACCTTTTGGTGAAAATAGAAATATATAAGAAATGGTTTTTGTCGTGCCAAACACACGTATTTAAATTTCTGATTAGCTATAAGTAGAAGGATTGAAGATGAATAAATGCAGAGCCTTGAAGGTTGTTGAACATTACTTATTCAAGCTCGTTATATTCTTCAATGCATTGTCCGTTGTGGTCCAAGTGATGGAAAACAACTTATCTCGAATATTAATGCCTTTCTAGCTCCTATTTTCGTATAATCTCTGCTCATAAAAACCCAAATCAATGATAAATATATCATACTAATTAGAACAAATACTTATCTTTTAAGTTATATATTTATGAGAATTAAGGGGCTTGCCTCATAGTGTATTTGACAAGAGGAGGTTACTCAGATGTTAAGTACCCATCCACCTCCAATCTTAGCTAGCGTTTGGTCATAGATTCTCAAATTCTTTTGGTAAGTTATTTTTGGATGAAGGTTTGGGTGAAGTTTCACTATGTGTTTGGCCATAATTTTTGGGAAAAATATTTAACTTTTTTTTATGAAATATGATTTACACTCATAAGTTCTAAAAACTATTAAAATTATCCATAACTTTGTATTATTATTTTATAATGAACATGTTCCATGATAAAAATTAAACTCATAAATTATAAGCTCCAACCTGCTTATAAACAATTTCACACATCAATCTAGGAGCTATCGAAGTTTTCTCAACTCACAAAGGAGCATCCAATTTTTCTACTTACATTACTTTTAACAAGTGTTATACAACAATATTATTACATATTTGAGTAAAATAACAAGGTTTATTAATGGAGTTGGTTGGAAAAATAGATATTAATTGAGATTAATAAACGGTGGGGCATTTTTATAAAGTAAAAGTTTGAGGTAAAGTTTAAATTTTTAAAAGTTTCCAAATAATAGAACGTGGCCCAAAAACTATTTTTTTTTTAGTTTTGGGAATTTGAATTATTTGCCAATTAATAACAACTTGTATGGCCAAACACTTTTTACCAAAATTTCTTTCAAAAACTACTTGAGATATCTATGGCCAAACGGGTCCTTAAGGTTATAAATTTGAATCATAAAAAAAAAAGCAAAAAAAGCAAAAAAAGCAGGAGCTTCTACGAAGAAATAGAAAAAGAACAATAAATGATTGAGGAGAGTAGAGTAGTGTTTGCTGCAGTAATTAATTTAGGGACACTCTGGTATAGAATCGGATAGACAAAGTTATCCCATGGATTGATCAAGCCTTTGAATGTCGATCTTTGCTTGGGTTGGCTTCAGGTTCTACCCTATAAACATCCCACTATATATATGGAATACTAGTTATTCTATCATTGTAGCATAAATGGTGGAATAGATAATTTTTGAGATTAACTAAAACCTATAACTAATTAAAAATAAATTGCATTATTTCCTTTGAATTAATGTTCACTATTGATACCATTACTATTCTTTTGCAAGTGGACACAAGCAACAAACTAAACTACATAATTTATTTAACATCTTGTAGTATTGGATGACCAATTCAGAACCAACACGCACATGATGGCATCAGTAACATTATTTGGAGACTTATTCATGGCACAAACACAAAAGCTTCTGACCAACCAAAGGAAATTTTTTATTTTACTCCAATTTGTAATCTGACAGGACCATTTCTTTATGGGTCACTTCAAACCTAACCAACATTCATCTGCTTTGAGAACTAGTCTTTAGGGACCCACATTGCCCACAAGTGAAACTATTATAAGTACGATGCTAATCATCAGGTTGATTAAGCCCGAAGAGTAACTAGGACCAATTTAGTTACATTTTCAATGTTCCAATTGAACATCGAATGTATTTTCAAAACTCAAAACCAAATGTGTTAAAGAGTAGTAGTTAGGTACTCCATCAATCATACAAGTTTGACTAGATATTTAATTGGTGATAATTAGCGATGAAGTTAAATTTTTTATTAAAGATATCCAAACTATAAATAGTAGTTATGTAAAAAAAAGTAAAAGAATTCAACAACTATTATATACATAATAAATAAATTTAATCTTATACATTAAGGTATAATATTTTTACAAAATGACTTCACTTAAACCCCTTATAATGCCCCAACTCCGCCCACGGTGATAACCGCAAGAGACCAAAATCCAAATTAGAATTATTATTCTGGTAGATAATTTCATTTTATGAAGGATGAAAATCACGTAATTATGTTAATATAGGATATATGTCTACAGGAATCATAACACTATGATTAATGTCCAAACAATACTCCATCTGTCCCATATTAGGTAGCACACTTTGACTAATTTTGAGAGTAAATCAAGTTTCTTTTTTATTCAAATTTTTTATATGTCTTTTAAATATTTTAAATTGTTAACTATTATGATTTATAGTACTTTTTAAATAGTTTTCAAATATATAAATTTTATTTTTTAAAAAAAATTAAAGCTTGAATCTCGATAGTATTTGATTATAAAAGATAGATTAAAGTCTCTCAAAAAGCTTACATACGATAACATCTTTTTTTTTTTTAAGTTTCTTACCCGGTGTTCGGTATCCGCATTGGAGCCCCGACTAATTCGGATTGCCCATTCTGGGGATGGTACTCCCAATTGGATTTTCTCTATATCTAAGGCTCAAACCCGAGATCTCTGATTAGAATTAGTCTCACCACTGCACCACAACCTATGTTGGTACGATAACATCTTTCATACTAAATTATATAAAGTTGTTAGGATCATTCCACAAATTATAATAAATCCGAAATTGAGTAGCGGTAAAATAGAGAGTTACACGCAAATTGACTAAATAGCCTCAAAGAAAGACACAAGAGGACGACCACATTGACAAATCAACAAAGACAAAGCCGGAGTCGTCTAAGTTGTTTCAAACTCCTTAACATACGCCCCATTAATGTGTCCTTAGCCACCTTGCTTGCTTTGACACTCTTACTAAACACCCATTGACTAACGTCTCTAGTAAACCGCGTGCATTTGCTTTATTCCATTATTCCCTTGTAACAAAAGCACAATTCATAGCACTCCCTTTTACGGTTTCTTTGTTATAGTCAGTCAGTCCCTTCCATCACACTTTTTGGTTTTAATAATGGAAACTTTCCCAATTTCAGCTCTTCTTTAGGTAATGCCCTTTTTCATCCTGATTCTTGATTTTCAGTTACATGCGTTGTTCTTGTGATTTTATTTTTGTATTTTAGATGTTTATTTGTGGGGTTTACGGGAAAAATGTTCCTTACTTTCGCTTGTTTGTTAGATGGAAATAAATAATTGTCTGATCTAATCTCTTGCTTGAAAACTGTTTTTATTGGTTTGTGTATCATGATTTTATGCAATAAGGGAGGATTATTGTACTTTGTAAGGGTAAGTAGAACACTAGATTTCAGGGTATTTTCCAAATGGAAACTCAATGGTATATTTTGGCCACCCCCTGTGTTGGAGGGACAAGGTTTTGTTTAGATGTGCTAATGTGATCTTCTATAGCCAAAATAGGGGTGGTCTCATTGTGGTCTGACACTGTTAGATGCCATCAAATGGGTTAGAATTTTGACAACAATCAATGTATCTGATGCAAAGCCAAACGGAGGGCTATGATTTAACTTACCTGATTTTCTCGTAGATTATGCCTTTTCTTTCCCGGGAAAAATCGATTTGCTCTTAATTAATCAATCCAAAATGAATTATATCAGTGAATTCTTCATCCTTCTAGGAGTTTTCCCCAAGAGAAGAGTAATAAATAGTATCAACTACAGTTCTTAAATTACTCCCAAAAGGAATAAGATTGTGCACAAGTTGTCTTTAACTGCTGTTGACATGTTTCTCCAGGGGGGGGAGGTATTCCCCTGCTGATGCTTCCTGCACTTGCTAAATTCAATTGACAATGTAGAATCTTAATGCTCAAACATTTATAAAATTTATTTATCTTATCAAAAGAATTTCAATATGAACAATGTACCTGCGGGGGGTGGGGGTGGTACTCCACTGCTGATGCTTGGTGCTCCCTACTTGCCAAATTTGGTTGACAACATGTAATATTTCTTCCTTATGTCAGTATGAATAATATCATCAAGAACCATATGTTCTACCAAGTTTGATGCTTTTCTTACTTCAATATTTAATTTGGATATTGACTGGAGAAGGTACACTATTCACTTCTGAATGGATATTTACCTTTGTTATGACAGATAAGCTCCATCGCAGTCTTTCAACATGGTCAAGTTTCTTGCTTTTGGAAAAAGATTGAAGAATGGTTCATAAAGCTGATTTAGTTATTATTGGCATCTGTGTCGGTGTGGCTTTTGGAATTCTCATTGCATCACTTGTTTTCTTTGGAATTCGGTGGTACAAAAGACGTGTTCGTCTTCAGCACCATGCAAATGACCGATCTGTAGCAACTCTTCCAATACGGACAAATGGACTTGAAACAAGCGTTGATTTTAGTGCATCTTTGTCGAATTCTGTAGCTATTAAGACATCAGGATTTCCTGCCACAAATTCACAGCACAGTTGGTGGAGTCACCCTAGTAAAGATCACTTTGTTTCAGCATCTGGAATACCAAGATACTCTTACAAGTATGTAATCTACAACTCTAAAGGGATATTGATATCTTTTGGGGAAGGGGTCCTCGTAGATTCAACAGCTTTTCATGTTATTCATCCTAAATAGTAACTAAGGGATACTCTTCAATCATGGTTCCTCTTTTCAATATCTATTGATAAGCAACTTAAGAGCAATTTAAATGCATAAAATCATACATAGATACCGTTTGATCCCATGTACTTTAGAAAGTTTTCTAATTGTTTCTATAATTTCTCTCTGACATCGCCATCAGGCTTTGGTTCTTTTCTTAGTGGCAAACTGATCACTTATTTCTCCCTTTAGTCGCTGTGCTTGATTCCTTTGTCATCTCATAAGCATGTTGAGAGATTATGTAATCCAGTTGTCAGGATGCAGTGGAAATTTTTTTGTACGTTGCTTTTTACCCCCAACTAATCAAACTATTATTCCTTCAAGAATACACTGAAAGTGTTGGGCAATCAGGTTTGAAGAATGCCTTGAAGCTATAATTGGAAATTTTTCTTCGCATTGTGAAAAAAAGCTTTTTATTGGATACTTTGTCTCTACGAATTCCACATTAAACTGCTTAACACTGTCAACTGCCTGAGGTGATCATTTATGGGACCCCAGGGACATTCAGAAAGCTACCCAAAACTTTACAACCATCCTGGGACAGGGCTCTTTTGGCCCAGTGTACAAAGCTACAATGCCTGCTGGTGGAGTAGTTGCCGTGAAAGTTCTTGCTACTGACTCAAAGCAAGGAGAGAAGGAGTTCTTTACAGAGGTATGGATTGCTCGTAAACTTTTTCCAAGGAGAATAGCAATGTTGTGACTTCTATGAAGAATTATTCTGCTGCAGCAACCTTATTATACGCTCTCATCCAACTGTGAAAACTAAAGTGGCTGTAATCTGTCTCTATATATCCCTTTTATTGAGATTTCTTTCTTTCTTTTAACACGCAAATTTTGTTCACATAAATAATGAATTTTGTTTGAGATATCCAATTCACATTAGATGCATAAGGGTGCCCAAATCTGGTTTATGGAACTCATGGTTTACCAACTATTTGTCTTAGAACTTTGGTTTGGATTAGAATCTTTTAATATATTAGGGCTAACCATTGGTAAAACTATTCCTGACTTGTGAGTTCAATCTTTTAATCCATGCGTAGACCCTATAATTGGGTTATGTATGGGTGGGTATTTAAAATATGCAATGCCTAATGTCTAGGTGTAAAAGGACTCCAAGACTGTATAAAGGTTCTGGGTTACTCTACTCATTACCTTCCCAATTATCTTAATGTTTTGGATGGGACACTCAATTTCTTTTACTAGTGTCGATGCACTATATCTAATGCGTACATTGGTCCTAGTTACAAATTTTTATTTATCATCTTGGCCCCTCTAAGAACCAGTTATACATCTGCCATGTTAATATAGGGATAAGAAGGGGTATCTCAAATGAACCTTTTATCTTGTAAGGCGGAGGTGATGTTACCTTACTTTAGCTTAACTGGATGAGACTTGTACCTTGGGGCTCTAAGATGATGGTGAAACATGGAACGTGGATTTACTTGGGACATATTTAGGGAAAATCCTTATTTACATAAAGGTTCTGAAGGTGTTAAGAGATTCTTGGAAGCATAATGATTTCCAACTCTCAGATAGTACACTAATGCATAGTATGCTCCTCTATTTGTATTTCTCATGAAGGTGAATGTTCTCGATAAAGTTTTGATTTTGGATTGGTCTTTGTGCAGGTAACCCTTCTAGGTAGGCTTCATCATCGGAATTTAGTAAATTTGGTGGGCTATTGTGTTGATAAAGGACATCGCATGTTAATCTATGAATTCATGAGTAATGGAAGTTTGGCAAACCTTTTATACAGTAAGTGTATTACTCTTTTTTGTTAATAACATTACATTATTGGAGATAACTACTGATAAGAAACTTCTAGACAATTTGCACCCAAGGGTGTGGCCTAGTGGTTCAATGAGGTTGGGTTGAGCACCATGAGGTCTCAGGTTCAATTCCCAACAGAGACAAACACTAGGTGATTTCTTCCCATCTGTTCTAGCCTTGGTGGACAGAGTTACCTAGTACCTATTGCTGGTGGGAGGTGGCAGGTATCCCATGGAATTAGTCGAGGTGCGCGCAAGCTGGCCCGGACACCGCGGTTATCAAAAAAAAAAAAAAGAAGAAACTTCTAGACAATTTGCTCCTCCTAGCTTTCTGCAGGTGTTTATTGGCATAAAAGATTGTTCTCCAGGCAGCTAAATTTTGAGGTGTAATTATCATTTGCTGAATAAGAGATATTTTTATTAGTGGATAAAACTAAAAGATTCACTTATACTGAACCAAGGTGTCTGCAAAGGTGTGATTTGAAATATGAATCAAGTAAGCAAAAGAACTAAAAGAGAACTTCGAACTTAGATAAATGTTTTCTTTGCCTGGATCCAAAATCAAAAAAGTGGGTGGGCTTCCGGAGCTTGTTTTCTTCTAGCTCTCAGAGTACTTGACGGCTTGGCCTCCAAGTTGCAATCATCTCTGCCGCTACTATCAACTGTTATATGCATCACTGTATATGTTATAGAAACTCAAAAAATTCGCAGTGGAACAACCAATTCCCATAGAATCATCACCTAAAAGTAAAGGAATCTGGAGTGGATGATCAGTAAACAGAAAATAATCTGAATGTAAATTGTCTCTATGGTCATACATTCAATATAGCTTCTTCTTGTCCTTCTGTGTGGTTTCTCTTTTTTTTACCTTTTGTTGACTAAGAAGAGGTGATGAAACTGTTTTGTACTACAAATGTTCAGGTGAGGAGTACAGCTTGAGTTGGGAAGATCGGGTGCAAATAGCCCTTGATATTTCGCATGGCATTGAGTATCTCCACGATGGGGTAGGCTGACTGACCAATTTACTTCTATTTGCCGTGGTCACAAGACTGGTTACTTATTCTTGGTTCACATTTCTTCCAACAGGCAGTTCCCCCAGTAATACACCGTGATTTGAAGTCTGCCAATATATTACTAGATCATTCTATGAGAGCTAAGGTCAGTGGAGCGCATGCATTATCAAATTATTTAGAAAATTAAAGCAGACTCAAGTTTGCTGCTGTTGTTGTCACTAATAAATTACTTCCTTTGCATATTTGCCGAAATTGTTGCTTTCCAAGTATTTTACCTCTTCCTTTATAACTAGGTTGCTGATTTTGGGCTGTCAAAGGAAGAGGTATACGATGGCCGTAACTCAGGCCTTAAGGGTACATATGGCTACATAGATCCAATGTATATATCCACAAGCAAGTTTACAACAAAGAGTGACATATATAGCTTTGGCGTTATCCTTTTTGAACTAATCACCGCTATTCATCCACATCAGAACTTAATGGAATATGTTAATCTTGTAAGTTCCCAGATCATCCCAACACATGCACTTTTTTTTTCCACAAATTTTAAATTCTCTTATTTGGTCTTGACCTGTGTACAAAGGCGGCTATGAGCTCAGATGGGGTAGACGAGATCCTGGACAAGAAGCTTGTTGGAACATGCAGTCTAGAGCAAGTGAGGAGTCTTGCTGCAATTGCACATAAATGCATACACAGAACACCTAGGAAGCGTCCTTCCATGGGCGAAATTTCGCATGCAATATTGAAAATTAGACAAAAGCGCCTTGTCAAAGAAGATACCATGTCCTTTACAGGATATGACAGTTCAAGAATGGCAAGTAGGATAGAACATCAGCAGGTTGAATTGAGAAACATGGCCAGCATTAATGAAAGAGAAGCTGAATGACACTTTTCATGAGCGCTTTGTCTTTCATTCTTTGTTTCAATGCTTGAGCTTATTTTTGCAGCACAAAAGATATAGGAATGACATTAAAGCACGATGCAAAATGTTGAATCAACAAATTGACATGGAATTGTGTTTTTGGATATGATTTAAGTTATATACACTAACAAGGTATATATATATATATTTTATATTTATTAATTTAATTTAACAAATTGTTACATTATTTCCTTCTTTCCGACTCGTATTAATTCACTACTACGTTTTTCGAGTGAAATTCATGTTCAAAATTTTCACTTTTAAATACTCTTTTTCAACTTTAACTTTAAATGAAAAAAATATCCCAACTTTAACCAAATATTATCTAAATATCTACTTGAGTCATTGAGTGTTTGCAGAGAATCTTGAATAAACAAAAGGAAAGATTTAGTGAGAATTCAATCTTATTGTATAAGCTTTGTTATTAGCACTCATTTGTCTTACTTATTTGTCATTTTATAAGCAAATAACACTTATGTGTTGCTATTTCATTTTCATATGTAAGTTTTGCAATTTCACGAAAGTTACTATTGAAACCTGAAATCTGAAGTAAGGCTCCGACAGTAATTTTATATTCGAAGGTTTGAAATTCTAATTATAACGGTTTAAACGTTAACCTGAATTAAAACATGAAAAAATTAAATGTGTAATTCAAACTCTACGAGTTTTTCATATTTATTTAGGAGTATTTTTATTCAAATTTTATTTGCACAGTAAAAAAAAAAAAGAATACTTTTAAATTTATATTTCAAGAAGCAGCTAAATTTTGGACAGAGAAATTTTAGTAACTCAACTGATTGTCTATTTGAATTATCACCTTGTTGGCGAAGGTTCTATTCACACTTTGTAATCCCCTCCACCAACCCCTAATTTTATTTTATTTGGTTTCATAAAAAAATAACATAAATATACATCTTAACTTACCATATTCACACAAATCTCCACCCTTACAAAGTAAATACAAAAATTTCACCTATCAGTTATATATCTCAATGGAATGTATCGGGAATAAATTATGTATCGCGACAGCCCAAAAAATGAATTTTTTTGTAAATATAAATATGTAAAATATCGGAATTTTCTGCAATTAGGCATCAAACTGTCGGAATTTATGTTGTTTACAAACTTTGAACATCGGAGCAAAAAGTGACTAAGCCCACCCAACGTTTACAAATCCTTATTTATTTGGGCCTCTTTGTTTCCATCGGCCCAACCCGAAATCAACTGATTTTCCTCGTCTCCTTCTTCTTCCTCCTTAGGTTAACCAAATAGTGTCTTGACGAAGCTTTTCCTCTTTGGTGTGAGAGAAGTCGAAATCAGTAGGCATAGTCAACGAAGATGAGAAAACTTAAATTTCATGAAAAGAAGTTAGTGAAGAAGGCCAACTTTCTAGAATGGAAGAGAGAAGGAGGTCACAGAGAACCCAATGTCATGCGTCGCTACCTCCTTACTGGCAGAGACGACTACAAAAAGTATACTTCTTTCCTTCCTTGCTATATTAAGAATAATAATAATAATAATAATAATAATTTAATGAATTCATAAAGCTCGTCTAAATTGCTGTATAAAGCCAATTCCATGCTTGCTTTATGTATGGTTTTTTTTTTGTGAATGTTAGGTACTCGGGTTTGTGCAGAACGGTGCAGAAGCTAGTGAATATACTGAAGCAGATAGATCCAAGAGATCCATATAGAATAGACATGACTGACGCCCTTCTAGAGAAACTGTGAGTGATTTACCCTCTCTTGTCATTTATTGTTGTTATTACTCTCGTACTATCTTATTTGTTGTTGTTATTCTTCTTTTTCCCCTTTTCACCACTGTATTTGCTTTTACACTTGTTTTTTGATATTCTTTACTTGAGCATCACACTATCTATGCCGTTGTAGTGGTAATGAAATATCAAATTTTGAGTGCCAATTTCAGTAGATGAGAGCTAGTTTTCAAAGTTTGCGCATGGAAGGGGGTAAAAAATTATGTTGTATATACAAGGTCAAAATTATTTTTTTATGTAAATATAGTAGATGATGAATTCCTTGATTTCTTCGTGTGTTTGCTTCTCTATAATTTGAATCCCCTTATCGAAAATACTAGCTCCGGATAGCAACTTGTGATTGCCTATGCTACAAGCCAAACCAAGACCTAGGTGATCTTTGAAGTTGCATGCTTTGAAGTGGTAGAATGGAGCTTATAGGAAAGCCTATGGTGTGATACTTGTGTCCTTGGATCTTTTTTTGGAGAGTGAGTGATTCATGTTGGTCCTGAGAGTTGTTGATAATTGTGTTTTAGGGAAGGACTTCTTTGTGTAAGGGTGCTTAATTGTCATGCTTGAGTATTCTTCAATCTCGGTTGAAGTCTATGAGCATGTGCTTGGTTTGATAATATTTAGCCAACGTTTGATGCTTGTTGTTGACAAATTGAGATCTTGATAGGCTAAACATGGGCCTTGGTTTTCAAAATTGTGAGGGCAAAGTGTTTTCATAAAAAAAAGTGTGTGTCTAAGCTCCCAAGTTGTACTATTTGAGTCATTGGTGATTTTTTTTTGTGTGCATTGATTTGTTCGAGGGCGAACCAAGGTTTAACCGTTTAAGCTGGGGGTGTTGATGAGTCGGCAAATAGCAACTCTTTAGACCTATAATTTTGCTTAGGATATATAGACTATGGCCTGATAAGAAGACGATGGTGCAGGAGTGATAGACCTTAATCTGTTGTAGCTATAAAATAACTCAACTACAGAACTACTGTTTTCAATACATGAGCATTAGATACTTGGCGAACATGATATTTCTTCTGAAACGGTTGATGAATACGTCTATCTCTGCCTCTGATATTTTGTTTGTTTGATTTCTATGCATTACTATATCATATGAACTTAATGCATAGAGGATGATTAGCAGTATAGTTTATGTGCACAAAACATTTTTCCTCTTCCTCTTTTCTAGCAAGTTTTTATTGCTTTTGGTTTTCCTTGTGCTGAAAATCTTTCCTCAAATCTTTCTTCCTTGTGAGTGCAGATCCCCTAATCTCTCTTTATCTTTGCCATAGATTTTATGGAATTGCATATTCTGATAGATGTCTCATTATCTCAGATATAGCATGGGCGTAACAACTACAAGGAAAAGCTTAGCTGTGTGTGAGAACTTGTCTGTGTCATCCTTCTGCAGGTAAGTGAGCTCTCTCTATTTCATATTATGCCGTTCTTTACAACAATTACAAACAAGTTGGGGCCGGCTATATGAATCATCACCGACCATATTACTCCATTTAAACTCATCTCATGCCAATATTATGCAAATACCCAAAAAAAAAAACACAAAAAAACAAGCATTAAAGTTCTCTATATTTTCTACACGCATAAATCTCTGAAAGGCAACATTATGCAGTTCTCTGTGTACAAACGAACCTTTCTCACCTACTTATCTTCCAAGCACAAGCAACAATTTTTCAACTCTTCTTGGGTTGTTGATTAAGACAACATTGCAAGTCACCACTGATTGGCCATAAATGGAATTGTGTTATTGCATGATATTGTTCTTCCTGATCAAAATTTGCAAAGATATTGTTCTTGGTAATATAGACATGTATGTATTCTTCATTCACAGGCGTAGGTTGTCCACTATCTTGGTGAGGCTGAAGTTTGCTGAACGCATGAAGGAAGCCGTGACATACATCGAACAAGGTCATATTCGAGTTGGACCGGATACAGTTACTGACCCAGCGTTTCTTGTGACGAGAAATATGGAGGACTTCATCACTTGGGTAGATACATCTAAGATTAGGAGAAAGGTCTTGCAGTACAACGAGAAGTTAGATGATTATGATGCAATGAATTGACGACTGGTGAGCGATGTGTGAAGCATTCGAGAATAGAATGAGACACATGGAACACATTCTTCTTGGCCAGTGTGGGGTGTTTCACGCAGGTTTACCTCCTGCTAGGTTGCCTTGTACCGTGAATGTTAGTAAACTTAATTCACTTTATCCGTTTGTAGCGGCATTACTTTGTTGGATCATATATATGGGTTCTTTGGAGTTCAATTTATTGTACTCCTTATTGAGGTTGATCTTCACTTATCAAGGGTGGCCTCTAAGATAGATGTTAGATGCTAGGGATCTTCCATTATGACAAAACCAGTACAGCAAACTTACACAACTTCCGATAGCAAGCTCGCTCACTTTTGAGTCCATTGTACTTGGTCAAACTAATATAAACCTATAAATTTAATAATTTTATTCAATGATAAATTCTACTTAACATCTTAGTCGAACCTAAAGAGTTTCATTTAAAGTTTTCATGTCATGATAATTAGCAAATTTATCTGTTTCAACATACTAGTACTAAATACTAATACCTTCATGATCTAAGAGGACACAGAGATATGGCAGGCAACTCTCCCCACAGTTAAATCACTGGCGACAGACGTCAATAAATTTAGTATGCTGATTCAGTAAACAAAACTCGAAGGCTCTTCTAGGGTTCTCACTAATCATTCCAATTACATTATACGAGCAACTCGTGTAATTGGGAAACAAGAGAGACTCACCTACAAAAGAATATTTCACATACACTGAACCAAGAAAACTAGGGAATACAATATTGAACCAAAGTGAGCCTTCGACAAATCATCAGTTTGTCCCACCACTGAATAAAAACCATGTACATAATCCTCACATTGACTGAACCCAGAAAGCACATCCCAAAAACACCTCTGATAGATCAGCTTTTCCCACCACTGATTGCAGCATGTACATAATCCTCACATCGACTGAACCCAGAAAGCACGTCACTCAAAACACCAAGAACATCAAATGACTCCTGGAAATCCGTTGCTGATGTCATGTCATCGAGCCACGATAACAGTTCAGAGGAGAAATCTGCCATTTCCTTCACATTTAATACTCTCTCTTTCATGACTACCTCCCAGCCTTCTAACTTTCTGCTCTCATCATCATCATCCACATTCTTGGAAGTCCCTTGGGTTCGCAAGGTGGTCGCACTAGATGATTTTTTTACCTTGAAGAAGCGCTGCAGCTGTTCTATCAAACCAGTGTAGACAAGCATTGGTTGAATAGTTGAGAATAACTCAATTGATCCCCCAGCCTCAGAAGCAGATGTACTTGTACTTCCAGACTCCGTTTTCAAAGCCCCAGACGGATTCGGCGAAGAGCGAGGCACAGGCCTACCATGAGTCCGCTGGATATATGCATGGTATATACCTCGTTGTAAAAAGGAAGAGCGATTCTGCAACCACGACTCGTAGGATTCTGAAAGAAGTGAAGTAACCATCATGAATTGGACAGTTTCCTCTGTACCAGCAGAAGTCTGAGTTCCAGCAGTAGTGGAGGCTCTGGATTCTGATGCGGGAGAACTTAAATAAGTTGAGATAGACTTAATCATGATATGCCGCTGAGAAGAATCATGATCAAGAAAGTGACGAGCCATTTGCATCATGAAAGGCAAAAATCGAGCATTGCTCTCTTTTCCACCACCCCTGCAATCTGCACTAAATGAAGCACCGGTGGCAAATCGAGCAAGCATCTGCAAGTCACCCGAAAAAGATTTGCATTAGCATCAGCAGTCTCTGTCGTAAGTAGCTTCACCTACTTTAGAAGTGGCAAAATTAGCCCAAAAATCTGTCACCGACCCAAAGCTTGAACAGGTTGGGTCAATAACTAGAGCGCTAATGGTCAAGATGAGTTGACCCATCAAAATATTGGGTCAGAATGGGTAGGAAACAAGTGTAACCTAACGGTTTAAGACCCAACCCAACAGGTCATAATTAATAACCCAAGCTGGTGAAACTAACGGAGGCAACTTTTGAACCAGCAAGAAGTGATAGATTTTTAAGCAGCTTGTGAGTTTTCGTACTTCTAACAGAGGTAGAAGTTGACTTAATTGTGTTTCTGACCTTATTGCTATCAATTTTAAACATCAGACGAAGTCTGATTTGGAATTCTTACCTTTTCTGCAAACATTCTACTGTATCAAATTACAATGGGAAAAAGTAGAATATTTTGACTAATAAAAAAAAGTAGAAAAGTTTAAAAGCAATTTGTCTAGTTAGTCTGTTTAGCTGGTCTTTTCACACACCTGTTAATAGTGTGGATAACTTTTTGGACATTGTTAGCTCCTTGATCTTAACTTAGATATTGTACAGGAGCTTACTTACTCTTCCTTTTGCATCTTTTGTAATTCTGCATCTACTTGATGCCTTATCAATGCAATTTTTTACTTTATCAAAAAAAAAGAAAGAAAAAAAGAAGTCGAATAAATTGGAAAACGATTTAGAAAAGCAAAACAGAGGTCCTGATTTTTTCCATCAGAAGGGAAGTCCATTTGCAACAACAACATACCCAATACCACAAAATGGGATCTGGGAAGGCTACCTCTTGGAGGTAGAGAGGCTGTTTCCGAAGAATAAAATAAAATACATTTTTGACCGTCTTTTTGGATCTACTCCATACTCAAATTTCATGAATTTATGAACAAAATCGTAGTCTCAAAAGGCGCAAAGAGTTTTTTCTTATTTTATTGAGATCCAATTTAACCTTCGAAAATCAACAAAAGAAGCAGCACACGAAATCTAATGTGAAAATGAAGTTCAGAATGACAGAGAATAAGAAATAAAGTTAAGAAAGAACGTGCTTTGGCAGTTCAGTTGGGGCATTCTGAGAGATTAAAGAATGATTAATTACTGTAAGAACATGTATTGGTGAAGTATGGTTCGGGGGAAAAAATAGTTGGGTCAGGTTGGTTGGCTATAACCCGTTATAGCCGTTAATTTAACGCACTTTGAACCAACCCCCCATATTAACACAAGCAAACTTTGGTCGGGTTGGGTCATGACCCATTCAATGAGTTAACCTCGTTTTGACCCACCTATATTTAAGACAACCGGCCCATTTGACATCCCTAGCCTACCTCATGGCCCAACAAACCCACTCCTCCCTCCTCAACCCCAACCACAAGTAAAGGGAGGGACAAGAAAAATAAAGAGGAATAGAGAAAAAGAATTAGGAGAGGAGAGATGTAAACATGGTAGAAAGGAATAATAAAAGATGGGCAGCTCACCAGTACAATGTCGTAAGTTAACAACCGGAGCCGACTGCCATCGGCACGCCCAAGAGCATTCAGGTAATCCCAGTATTGGTCAACATAGCGTATATATTGACCTATGGGTACCGATGGACCTCTCAGTGGGAATAGATTATTGCATAGTGTCTCATTGTTTCTTAGGGCTGCTCCATCCCATTCTTTTTTAGGATTCTTTAAGGCCGCATCTGCTCGCTTAGCCTCCTGATGGCACTGAAAATGTATGATGTTGAAATGGCTGACCGTTGTGTAAACACAGTCCCCACGAGCATTTCCAGAGCTTCCAACACCAAGATTAACCCGTTTACTATAAGTGTAAACGCCAAGTAAGTCAGTAGGGCGCAAGCGGTAGCCTTCACGACAAACCATGCAAGCCAATCCTTCTTCTTCCTCATCCTCAACATCTTCCAAACCTTCCAATACAGGTCGAGCAACAACAATACGTTCACCACCATCTGAGGACAGTTCTTGCCGCATACCAAGTCCCTGGTACCATAAAAAATGAGAAAAATCTCCATAGTTATGATATTGGCCAACCGAAACTGTTACCACAATTGTTAGATATTAGACGTTGCATCTTAAAAAAAAAATCTCTAAGAAGCTTCATTAAATAGATCAGAAGAAACACATGGAAAGGATAGAAGCACATTGTGCCATTAGATTAAAATATATTCTTTCCAGAGAATAATTAGATGCTTGACAGAAAACTATTCTGATTTAGCATCTGCATATAACAATATGAAGAAACTGTCTACGTACGTTGAAGAAGTTCTAGCTTCAGTATGAATCATTTCCTAAGAGATAGATACTGTTGCTAAGCTTCTGTAGTATCCCCGCAGCGTCTCAATCTCCGTTCTTACATTCAAAACATACTTCTAACTTCCAATTTAAAATTACATTTAGCAATCTGTTTCAACTACTTAAGAAATATTCTTAAGTAATGCTCCTGCAATGTCTATTCAACTCAGGATCTCTAGAGCTGGGAAATGCTTTATTACCAAACAGGAGACTATGATATGCAATTTTGCTGGGAAGATTTGACCATAAATATGCTTCAGATGAGGACAAGTGGTTTTTTATCATTACTAAGCAACACATCAGTTGTGTAAAGGTGAGCAAGACAGAAATGAAGACACAAAGGACATTAAGAATAGTAATGAGAGAGCGAAGTGTAAAGCAGTATGGCAAGGAACCTGCAGCAATTCTGTTCTCTTCCTCAATGCTCGTCGTCTCATCTCATCCCGTGTTGCATGACGTAGTTGGTGAACTTTCTGAGCTAAGAACCCATCACCTTTTCCCTCCTTATCAGACAGCGTGTCCAACAAGTTTTCAGCCCGGGCTCCAATCTCATTTTCACCGGCGACACCCTCTAAAGCATGAAGCAATGGCAAGATCCCTCCTTCATCGATGCACTTTTGAGTCGCCAAATGGCCCATTGACAAACCCCTCAGCATGGATAAAATAAGAGGAATAGATGGCAGTTTTAAACCCGAGGCCCACTCCACAGTTGATTTGAAACCAGCCTGTCCAGTGAAAGCAAAGCTCTCTTTTAGATGGCTGACTGCAGCCCCAGTAATCCCCTTCTCCAGTATAATATCTTTCAACCTCTCTCCACAGGAACTTGTCTTGAGGGATTCTGAAACCCTAACAAAATTCTCTAGGGTGTATTTTTGCTTTGAGGCTTGCTGTGAAATTGTTTCATCTTTCATATTGTCTTCATAAAGTTTTTGCAGCCTGTCAAATTCGGGCCAATTCTGTAAACACGGCTCAAAATGCTGTACAAGAGCTTCCATTGCTGCAGGCTCCCCGTAGGTCAAGTAAGGCAATATCCTTGCGACCATCTCAGTGTTCCTCTGCTGCTTATTTGACTTTCTAAGTCCAGACGGATGAGACAACCTTTCAAGGAAAAGTAGTACAATTTTCTTGGCCTGTTCACCAGCACCTGCTTCATCACTGGAGACTACATCAACACCAGAAGTAATGCTGATGTTATCACTCTCATTTGCTTCTAGTGTTAAGCTCTCCACAATCAAAAGAATACCCTCAGCTGGTTCCATGGCATCCACAAAGAAAGCACGCCTAGCAGTCTCAAGAAGTAAGCCTAAAGCTCCCAGCTTTAGTAATGCTTTTCTGTTTTCTCTTATCTTGCAACAAAGCATGAGCAAATTAAGCACTGCAACCAACTGCTCTCTGTTGGACTTGAAATCATCTTGCAAATGCTGCAAAATTAACCAGTATTAAGACATGAACGAGGTCGCAAACAGAATCTGTCATGATCTAATTATCACCAGTATGTCATTTGTTTAAGCTACAGAAATGAGTAACCTTTCTTGGACAGTCCCTTCAACTCAACATCCAAATACACCCCAATTCCAACAATAACTCAAGGAAAGTAGGAATACCGACAACAAAAGGACTACTAGAAGGGAAATACTTTGCATGTATAAAACGAATAACTCAAGGAAAGTAGGAATACCGACAACAAAAGGACTACTAGAAGGGAAATACTTTGCATGTATAAAACGAATAACCTACTAAAGTTTGAATCAATACTTATATACCTGAACCATCCCTAAAAGAATTTCCAGTCCACCACAATCCCGCACTGCACCAGCTATAGCAAACTCCACTTCTGGATCTTGGGTCTCCTCTCTATCCTCATCAATTTCTTTAATCATGGGCTCAGTAGCTTCACCATCTAAGCCCTGAATAAAAGAACGAGTAAATATTAGCGTACCAAAGAAGCTATAAAAATGCCAAGTAAGCATAGACTTAAATCAGATTTTTGAAGGACAAAAACAACATAACAGAACCATGGAAAGAACATTTTTCCCCTTAAGGTTTGCATCAACTACATTCTACATTATAATGGCAGCTAAAAGAAACAAGAGAACCTGCAGTCGGTAGGTCACTGTCATCGGAGGACAATCTCTGACTGATGCAGCAGCATTGGAAGAAAGTGAAGTTGTCGAGGCAATTACACTTGCAGACTGACTATTGGATTTCTTCCATACTAGCTCAAAGACTAGAGCAATACTCAAATCAAGAGAGATAATATTCCCAGCGACCAACAATTCCATGCCATAATCATCTTCAATAAGACCCAAGAGATCAAGTTGCTGGCAGATTTTATTTTTGACATCACGCATCAAGGGACCAATTTCGGCACTTGAATATGGATTCTTCGTCATTGATCCCCTCATAAATTCTTCCTGTGTATGAGCCTTGTTCAAGATCAGAAGATACACGGGCTCTGGTTTTGATGGGCTAATCAGATTGCAGAGCTGCTCCAAGATGAACTGCATGACAAAATAGAAGAATGTAAATTCACCAATTAAAATACAATGCACCAAACAGATAGTGGAGGAAGAAACCAAAATTACTCCCTATATAACCAAAATAAATAGGAATCCATACAATGATCAAGTATACAGCAAAAAGGAAAAGTAAAGCTTCAATCTACTTTATAAAATGGTCTTCCCCAATATCAACTAAAGAACAAACATTCCAGCATTACAATTTATACTAATAAAGCATGTAAGCCGTTTCTCATTTGGACTTGGGAATATCTGATGAAGAAACTTGTGGAGAAAGAGATTCAAGAAATCATGGACAAATTGTTCCATTTAGGGGTGGACATGGTATGGTAAATATACCATACCGAAACCGAAATTTTTAATACTGCAGTTTCAGTATTATGGTATTTGGTATGCCTTTTTAAAAATTTTGGTATTCGGTACGGTATTTGGTATTTATAAGAATACCAAAATACCGAAGTAAATAGTTCCATATACAATTCGTATATATTATTATAATATTAGCAAATATATAAAATAGTGTTGGTACAAAACTAATTATTTAGACGTTGGAACTTTGACTACTTTATCTTGATAGAAATACCCTTTGTGTGTAATTAATTAACGAAGTGAGTTGCATGCTTGTTCTTTCTTTTGAACATTTCTGCATGTTTAAGGTGTTAGTATAATATAATTGAGACGTTTCTTAAAAAGCAGAAGCCATAATTCTCTATTAACTGATTATATATATGTTGAAGTTGAACAAGCTATGGTTACTGACTTACTGTACCGCAAAATACCAAAACCGAACATACCGAATTAATTTGGACATTTGGTAGGGTAATTAGTATAGTATTTATAAAAAGCGAAAACCGAAATTACTGAACCAAAGATTCCAATACCATACCATGTCCACCCCTAGTTCCATTGGCATTGAAATTACTATCCCTAAATAAGTAGTTTGGCAAGTGAAATCTGATACTCCAGCAAAAGAGGAAATCAGATCTGCTGCACACGTTTTCAATTGTTGAGCACAAAAATAAACTGAAGAAGATACAGAAAAGCAGAAGTAGGAAATCAATTCACAA